>CM053787.1:516791142-518049892 GCA_028749045.1 Cupressus sempervirens
CTTTGGTTGAACTAGTTTGAACTACTTTAATATAGGTTCAAAGAGGTTCAAGAAATGATAACTTCGACTGACATCATAGGATTAATCTCTATATGCAAAGTCTATGATATTCATAAGATATGGGACCGAGAAGGGCCTGTTTAATGTATGATTTTAGGCTTCAAATGACATTAGAGAAATTTTAAAATATGGCTACTCAAAACTAAGGCTAACAGGAGCTCTAACTGGGGACTGTGTATGCAGAGTACATTGAGAACTCAGAATGTTGGGAACAGAACTAACTCATTGAAACACCAAAATAGAAAATAATGGAAAGACAAGAAAAAAAAATAGAAAGCCAAAAAGGGGAATATACATGAGCAGGAACTCTTTGAGGAATCACATTTTCAATAATTTTAGGTCTTCCCCATTGTAAGTAAAGGGCAGATTGTACCATCTGGATAACTCAGGTGAAAAGCATTCAAACCAATAGCTTTTGTGATAACAAATGGACCCTTCCACAGAGAATCAAACTTGCCATGTACTCCTTTGGGCTCTCTCCTTATATCCCATAAGAGAACTTCATCTCCTTTTAGGAAGTTGCGAGGCCTAGCCCTCATATAAAAAATCTACTTTACCCTCATCTAGTGCTTAGTAATGTGGTCCAAAAGTTTGATGCAGGAGCATCCTGGGTGTAAGGGCAATCTTGCATTACCCAAAAAAAAAAATTATTTTTCAGTCTTTTCTATTTTAATAAGACAGTGTAGATGCTTAAAATCATCCCTAAAGACTATATTAACTTATTTAATATTGCTTGTAACATTGTAACTAATTATTAATTAATGAATTATAGTGGTCACATTCTTCTACTTATTTAATTAAATTAATTAATTAAATAAGTTCATTCTCTTAAGTATTTAAATTTAATTTAAATACTCCTAGTTCTAATGTGTTAAATTAATTTAACACATGATTCTCCATGTTTCCCCTTTTTAAATAAATTTTATTTATTTAAATTCTCACATCCCATTAATTCTTCTTAACTTATGATTAAATTAAATCCTATTTAATTTAATCTTAAACCTAACCTACACCCATCATTTTCATCCTCTTAAGCCTACTTCTTCTCCAATCCCACTTAATCATCTTAATCTCTTTCCTAATCCCCTTCATTAGCCTAAGTGTGTGCTCACACATGTGTGAGAAGACATGCCTACACACTCCCCTTTGCACTCTTGTCTCCCACTCTTCCTCTCAAGTTTGCTCATATGTGTGATCAAACTTTGAATATTTGACCATTTGCATGGCTTGCATGTCACCTTATGTGGCACCTACATGGATGTCACCTCACCAAGCACTCCCTCAAGCCTATAAATAGAGGCCTTGTCTCAAGCATTTGCATATCTCATTATTGCATTGTTATCATGTTGGTTTGAGATTTGAGCTTCTATTATAGTTGAGCTTGCGTGCTAGTTTGAGCTTTCACAATAGCTTTCATGGTAGTTTTCATGGTAATTTCTAGATGCATACTAACCATTTGGTAGCTGGTTTATCTTTTTATTTGCATTATTAGTCTAGTTTACTTATGCATTTACATGTTAGTGTAGCTTGCATACTTAGTTTTTTTGGTTGCATTCCATTTTCATCCTTGAATGCCTTCAAATATGGCTTTCTCCATATCTATTTCTTGAGGTGTTCTTCATCTCATGTAGCTTAGGTTCATATTTTATCATCACTCACATTTGCACATCTACATTCAAGAGATTCACTACCTTGTTGTGTTTGGGAGAGCACACCAAAAATACCTCGCATCCTTACACACCAACAAGGCCTCTCATGGGTGTCTTTGTTGAGTTGTAGAGGTGGCTTGAAGGCTTGATTTGTTGGCTACTTTGAGTTGCAAAACTCAAGCAAGAATTAGTTAAGGTTTCATTCATTTTGATGAGTACTTGTTGCATGTTTTGATTTGAACTAACGTTTTGTTGTTTATTCATGCTCCCAACATGTCACTTCTTTTAGCACACATTTTGACATGCTCGATAGGACCCACCTCTCTAATTTTATCTCAAAAATCTGCCAACAAAACTTTGTTCAACCATAGAAATCCTCACATTGTTGTCTCTGTGAGTCACAGTGTCGTCTGCAATAGTTGTTTGTGCAGATTAGCATCCGCGTAGACTAGCATCTCCACTTACTAGCATCTTCACCACAGCTTAAACCACTCACTTTTGCCACAGGAAACCTTATTTTAGCATTTTTGTAAGAAAACATTCTATCATCTAGGTTTTCACATTGTCATCTACGAAGTTTTCTTTTTCGTCTACGAATACCAGTCTGTCGTTTGCATATTGTACAGGTCTTAGTTTGTCATCTACGTCTGACATTGTGCCACATCACTACAAAATATACTAATTTTCCTCTATCATCTATGAGTTTTGTCGTCTGCAAATTTCAGCATCTCTATATTTTTTTGTCTATGAGTTTCAACGTTTGCGCCTACAATTTTTTGTCTACACCTATAGGTAGAGCTGCCCAAGTTTTTAAATTATTTTTGCTAACTAGTGACTTGTAAATTTTTACTAACAATTTTTCATGTAGATAGTTAACCTTGAAAAATTAAAAAACAAAATCAATAGTGATTTTCATCACTAGGAGAATTTGAAGTGATTTTTATCACTTAGACTCAAAGGTTAATGAACTTGTATGCTTTAATTATTTTCATTTGAATAGATGAATGTTAGCATAGCAAACATTTGGACTTGGTGCTTAAAATCGACATGAATGTTAGCATAGCAAACATTTGGACTTGGTGTTTAAAATTGATATGAATGTTAAGGTAAATAACATTTGGACTTAGTGCTTAAAATTGACATGAATGCTTAGGATAGAAACAACATTTGGATTTGGTGCATAAAAAGAACTCACACTATCTTGAATGCCTTAAGGGACAATGGACATGTATGCCTAGGCTAGAGAACATTTGGAATTAGAGCTTAAAATTGACATGTATGCCTAGGCCAAAACATATTTGGGTTTGATGTTTAAAATGAAGTCACGCACTCTTGAATTCCATAAAGGAAATTGATTTTATTTTCAGCATTTCATTTACACACGCTCGATTTACTTTCTTGTTGACAAATCTGCACTTTTCATTTATGTTGACAACCATTTCAAATTGGAAACAATATTGTATACTTTAAACACATGTGTCTTCAAAGTAGATAGAAAATCTAAAGCTTCATTAGGAAAAGAGCAATGTGTGTCTTTTAAACTCCAAGGCCACTTACGTATTCTCTCCCCTCATGCCTTCAAGTGATCTTAGGTGCACAACAAATAAGTAGTTTTCTTTTTCTTTTTTAGGAGGCCTACTTAGGGATTTCATCACCCCTTGGGACGACTTCAACTCTAGTATTTTGGCAGAGTATAAATAGCAGGAGGTGAATCAAAAAGCACCTCTCTTGAAAGCATAATATTGTCACTCTTGGCTAAGCCCCAAAGAACTTTATACCTTTGGGAAGTGAAGGGGGAGATTTGGGTTACTATCTCCTCCAAGCTGTGTGGTAGTATTTTCTTTCATCTATAGATTACGGACTCACATACCTTGCATATATCAAGGACACCCCTTAGATAAGCCTTGTTCATCCTAGTGGTAGCCTTATTAGGATTGTTGGTGTGTTTAGCGTGCTTGTTCAAACATTCAAAACTTAAGCCAAACATCAAACAAGTTCTAAAATGAGTGAAATTGTGAGGTGACCTTTCATTAAGTGAAATAGTGGTAAGTGAGGTCTTCTTGACTCATAGTTATTTTTAGCAGTCTTAGATTGAAATTGGTTGAGTTTAGTTACATCTTGTTGCAAAGTTTTTGGGTGCTTGAAATTTGGGTCTTGTTTTATTCCTACCATGACTGATAAAGTCAACCAAGTCAAACATAAGAAAGTGAAATTGTCTAAACCATCCATCTATGAGGAAAGGAAGAACCTAGTACACGGTGATAAAAAATTCTGATATGCTATCAAAGACATCCAAAAGGAAGAAGCTAGACAAGACCGTTATGATAGAATTGAATACAATCAAAAACTTTGAAATTGGTTTGTCTTCATAAAAGTGAACCCAAGGTTTTTATTTCCAATAAATGACGATTGAGTTAATTGCATAACTGACCATAATATCTTCCATGTTCTATATCTACCTCCATTTTCCAAACTCCTAGTCTTCCATATTCGAATTTTCTTCTATAGAGCTTGATCCTTTAAAACATCTTTTGAAATTGTGATGCTAGACCTTTTATCCATAAGCAAACATTTATCCTAATTACACTTACTTATTTGAGATTACAAGTCCATCTCCAAATAGTGAGGAATCAATCTGGTGTCCTATCTTGCCTAGAGATCACTTGACTATCTTTGGTAGGAGAAATATACTATTATCCTCTAATCAAACTTTGTTTGCTAAACCAAGGTATTTTTTCCACACTTGGGTAGTTGACCCTTTAAATCACATAAGGTTAATAGCTCTCATCCTCATTTTTTTTTTCTTCCATAATCTTCCACCCATTAGTTGGTCACTATTGCATGGTACACACATGATCAGAAAGGTTTACATTTAATCCCATGTCACATTTGTGAGAATCATTGAGGCAATTAGAGATGGAGAATCCATTTCCTCCACACACAACTTCACTAGGGAGCATAATTCCCTCTAGTTTGAACCTTAGTATGCCTAACTCAACATCCGCACAAGAACCAAAAGATCCCTTTTGTAACACAACTTTGGGGGGTAATGATGAAGAAGTATACCAAGATGAAGATCCTATTGACCCCAACGATGTACCTAGTGATGTTAGGACATTCCTTGTGGATCCCTACAATTTGGAAATGATGGAGAAATCCATTAGGGAAAACAAGATTGAGATATTCCTAAATTTGGTCAAGGATGGTGTTAATGTTCCCCCAAGCTTTGATGAGAGCACCTTGTTTAGACAAATTACAAAAGGTGGTGCTCTCATATTGCCCACTTCAAACGTAGCTCCAACTTCTAGCAAAGGGAAAGAAACCATGGTGACAACTAGTGCTATGCCTACATCTAGCACTTCCATGCAATCAACATTTCAATTAAGTGCAGAACATATTCAACAAATCATTAGTGCTATGCCCAATGTACCACACATGCTAGTATTCCACAATCCATCTTGACAGGTACCACTATGGGATGCTTAAACATTGGGCAAGTGCCTACTCAACCAATGGCAATTCCAACACAACCAATGCATTCATCTTGTTTACAAATACCAACAAGTACGGTAAAGACATCTGTGCCAATTCCAACAACTGCATATCAATACATTGGCCAAAGTGGAGTACCTCCACCCCCTCACACTACATTTGGGACTCCCTACAATTTAGGAGGTGGATTTGTGAACTCCCAACAATCACAAGTGCAACCCAATCAAGATTTGGCTCAATAATTCCAAGAATTGCGAAATTTGGTCCTTAACATGAACAACAAAGAGGTGAAGGATGTCTCTTTTGAGAAAATAATTCCTTTTCCATTTGATAAATCCATCAATATGGTACCATTTCCACCCGGTTTCAAAATTCCTAAATTTGACAAGTATACGGGAGAGACATACCTCATCACACATCTCAAGGAATTTTCCATTCTATGCCAAGAAGTAGCCTACAGTGATGATTATCTTAAGAGACTCTTTGCACGAAGTCTTGGAGGCCCCACACTAGAATGGTTAATGAATTTACCTAAGGGCTCCTTTACTTTCTTCAATGATTTGACAAGAAAGTTTATAGCACAATATTCTTACAACATTGAACATCATGCCTCATTGGGCGATTTGTGCAACACAAAGCAACGGAACGATGAAACATTTACCAACTTTCTACAATGGTGGAGGCATCTTGCTAACTGCATGCCTTACAAAATTGAGGATTCCCACCTTGTGGATATTTATCAAAAACTTGATACCCGAAATGTCTTTCCACATGAAGATGGCTAGCCTCGAAGAATTTTCCACTTTAGTCAAGAAGGGCAAGAACATTGAAAATGGACTTTTGGAAAAAGGTACCATTAAACATTATAATTTATCATCCTCACACAATGAGGCAAACAATAATAGTAAACCCAAATTATAGTCCAAGAACAAAGGTGTCATGCACGATGGTGTCACTGATGTCAAAAACCTTCAAGGAAGAAACAACAACAACTATTGTAACCGAAGCAACAATAATTCAAACAATGAGAATTAGCAATCTTGCAATCAAACACAATTTTTTCTCTGCAACAAAAACAATTACAACCTTGACTATGATTGCAATATAAAGTTCACTAACTTTCATGAACCTTTGGAGGCCATATTTCAAAAACTAGTGGATCACAATTTGATGGTGTTTCCTAACACACGACCCTTTGATGAGAACCAACCCAAATCAAAATGGTATAGGGAAAATGAATATTGAAAATACCATTGCATTAAAGGACATGACAAAAAAAAGTGTATAAAACTCAAAGTCTTCATCCAAAATCTTGTTGATGATGAAGAAATTGAGGTAGAAGGAGGACCATCCTCTAAAAATGCTATGTTGAAGATATTTCAAAAACCATTCCCTGATCACAACAATGACAATAACAATAATGGAAATAACAATATGAACAATGCAAATCAAGCTTCCACATCAAATGCATTACCTTATGATTATTCTACTAACCAAATATCAAGGTTTGACTCCTTGCGTGATAAAATAGAAATCAATGATATATGTGGATTTAACTCTGTGCGTGGTTGCATTGAAGAGGCAGACACTCATGTGAATACCCTTGTCCTACAAGCAGCTGATTGTGATGCCACCACTCGACAAGGAAGACTTACTTTGCAAGCTACCACTCCTAATCACACTAATCCGTCAGTGCCACATGTGCCTGTTGTGTCATCCACTTCACAAAGGCCCACTTATCACTATGATGCATTATCCCAGTTAGGTAAGACTCTTGCACAAATATCCATTCTTGAGCTCCTAACCACATCACCCATCCACAAAGAAATCTTGGAGAAGCCTCTTTTAGAATCTCGTGTTCCTAAAAACATTAATGCCTCCCAATTCACCACCATGATTGGAAACCTTGCCACCCAACAACACCTTGTCTTCATGGATAAATATTTCCAAGGTCCTGATCCCCACCATAATTTGTTGCTCCACATTGAAGTCCTTATATAGCGACATAAGATTAAAAGAGTCCTTATAGATAATGGATCTAGTTTGAATCTATGTATATTTAAGATGATTCATTTCTTGGTACTTCTAGAAGACCTCCTAGATACCAGTAAAAGGATAACAATCAAAGCCTATGATGAAAGGGAAAGAGAATAAAAATGAGTTATCATGATACCTCTAAAGGTTGGACTAGGCATCATAAATATTGAATTCCATGTCCTAGACTTGGATTTTTCATGTAAAATTTTGCTTGGTCAACCCTGGATACATACACTAATGGTTGTTTCATCTACCTATCATCAATGCTTGAAATTTCCCCACCAAGGAAGAGAGTTCACAATCCCAAGGGATCCTACTCCTTTTGCATTTTGTAAAATATTAGAAGGTGCACCAACAAATTTTTGTCCAATCAGTGAGTTTTCCAAAGTTATACCTAAGCCTCTCACCATAATAGAATCACCTTCCACAATAGTGCCAAAATTGACCAATGATGATTCCAATTCCAGCAAAGGAAAAGAGAAGGTGGGAGATACTAAGGTCAATACTACAGGGAAGAAGGTTACTTTTACTAATTTAGGAATGGGAGAGTATAAGTTTGAAAATGCCTTGTGTGTTGGACAACTACCACTCTCCCCTCGTTCCTTTGGAAAACCTTCATGATTACCACCTCCTGCCAACAAAGAGACTATGCATATTAACAAGACAACATTTGAACATTGTGCTTCACTTAGTGATGAGCATATGGAATCTTATATTCTAGATTGGCTATACTATGATGGAAAAGATGAACCTATGGAGTTCCCCAAGGATAAGTATGTTAAGGCCCCTTCGATCATCAAAAACATGGGATATCATGGTACTAGTCTTGGACCTAAAGAAGATGGCATGAGACAAACCTTGGAAGCTAATAGCTATCCTAAAGGACATGGTTTGGGCTCCATTAAACCTAAGGTATCCTTTGCTGATAGCTATTGTACAGTTGAACCTGATTCTGAGACTGAAGAGGAGGAATTCTTCGAAGTGCCTTTCCAATACATTGAGGATGACCTAGATAACTATGTTCATGCCATTACCATAGATGACCTTTCACCCACTAACCTACCTCTCACCAACCTTGACATGATAGACTAGAACATTCAAGATACACCACCAGCTCTTGATATCTGTAAGTTTGATGAAGCAGTGATGGCACTCTTTGGCCTTAAGAATCTCTAAGATTACGAACATGAGATCCAATATAATGAGGAAGCCTACTTTGGTAGTCAAGTCAACTCTCTTAGTTGCAAAAGTGAAAACAAAAATAAAAATGGAAAAATAAAAGAAACATCCTCTAGTGAAAACTCTTCTAGGTCAATTTTGGATGAAGAAAAAGATAAAATAAAGGACGCATCTTCTGGTGAAAACCTCTTAGAGGCACTAGAAGAGGGAGAGATTGACTTTCCATTCAGATCTTTACCACTAGAAAAGTCATTTATTTTGAATGAAGACACAATTCTAGTCAATTTGGGAATAGAGGATAATCCACAAGTCACCTACATTGCCACTACCCTAAATCCTGAAGAGCAAAAAGCCATGACTAAATTCTTGAAAAAGGGAAAAATCAATTTTGCATGGACATACAAATATATGCTAGGTTTAGATACAGATTTGGTTGTACATCATTTGATAGTAGACCCCAAGATTAAACCAATAAAGCAAAAGTTACACAAGATGCATCTTAAGGTAGCACTTTTATTCAAAGCAAAGTTACAGAAAATGTTAGAAGCAAAGTTCATCCACCCTATTGATTATCCTGAGTGGGTCTCCAACATTGTTTTTGTAGGGAAAGCATCTGGGGGCATCCGTGTTTGTTCAAATTTTTGAGATATAAATCTTGCATGTCCTAAGGATGATTTTCCACTTCCTAACATAGACATCATAGTGGATTTGACTGGTGGACATGAGATGTTGTCTTTGATGGTTGGTTTTTCTAGTTACAATCAAATCAAAATTGCAAAAGAAGATCAACATAAAATGGCATTTACCACCCCATGGAGAACCTTTTCTTATCAGGTCATGTCTTTTGGTTTGATAAATGTTGGTGCCACTTATCAATGTGCAATGACAACCATATTTCATGATCTTCTACATGTCATAATGTAGGACTATGTTGATGACATCCTAGGAAAATCAAAGACACATGAGTCTGACATTGATGTTCTCACCACCATTTTTGAAAGGTTGGAGAAATATAAAATGTTAGCCTACATTGTATCAAGAAGAGGTATTGAGGTAGATCCTACAAAATTGAAAGCCATCATGGATATGCCTCCACCTACAACATTGAAACAACTCTGTAGTTTTCAAGGAAAGTTACAATCCATTAGGAGATTTGTGTCACAATTAGCAGATAAGGTCCATCCACTTCAGCATTTGCTTCGCAAGGGAAACAAGTTTCAATGGGATTGTCTATGCCAAAAAGCATTTGAACAAATTAAGACATATTTGGCTAATCCTCCAATTCTAGTCCCTCCAGTTGTAGGACAGCCATTGATTCTATACATTTCAGCTACTTCAGTTGCCCTAGGAGCATTTTTGGCACAATTAGATGACAATGGGAATGAGCAATCTATATATTGCCTCAATCAAACACTAGTTGGTTATGAGATGAACTATAGTGCTATTGAGTGAGCATGTTTGGCTGTAGTCTTCTGCATGCAAAAGTTACACCATTATATGCTTAATCATACTACATACCTCATTACCAAGATTGAGTGAGCATTTTTGGATGTAGTATTCTGCATGCAAAAGTTACGCCACTCAAATATTTGCTATCAAAAGTTGCCCTCACTAGTTGAGCAGAAAAATGGGTCTTGATTTTAAGTGAATTTGAAATTGTTTATAAGGATCGTAAGGCCATTAAAGGACATGTAATTGCAGATTAGCTTGTCGAAGCTCCTCTTCAAGGTGACCATCCCATTGTAGCAAATTTTCCAAATGACACAATTATGATTATAGACCCTAATATACCATGGAAATTATTTTTTGATGGATCCTTTACACAAAATGGATTGGGGGTAGAAATTTTGTTTGTGACACCACAAGGGGATCTCATTCCTAACTCTTATAAAATCTCATTTCCTTGCACAAACAATATCACTGAGTATGAAGGTTTAGTCACAGAACTACATCAAGCTATCAGATGGAATATCAAAAACCTTCTTGTTTTTGGAGACTCACAATCGGTCATTAAACAAGTCACATATGAATACCACACTAAGGATGAGAAATTGTTGCCCTATTGTAGGATAGTGGAGGATCTTAAGCAGCACTTTACAAAGATTATTTTTTAGCAGATACCAAGGGCTAAAAATAAAGCAGCAGATGCCATGGCAACTATTGCCTCCATGATTGCCATGCCAGAATATAGTCCTAAATGTGAGTTTCTTGTTGAGAATCCTTTTACTTATGCTTATGAGCAAACTGATTTAGAGTTAGTGTGTGATATTGGTGGTCCTGAGTCTCCATGGTACATTGACATCTTTGCCTATTTACGTCACAAAACCATTCCAATAACCCTCACCCCAAATCAGAGAAAAACCTTCGTTTGTCGCAGCCCAATATACCATCCTAAGTGATACACTTTTTCAAAAACATTTTGATGGAAGCCTCCTCCAATGTCTTAGTTCAGATGAAGCTAGAACGGCATTAGAAGAGGTTCACCAAGGGATTTGTGGTGCCCATTCTAGTTTCCTTACATTAGTGAAAAAGCTTCTTAGGATAGGTTGCTATTGGCCCACTATCGAAGCAGATGCATATCATTTTGTGAAGAGATGTGTTCCTTGTTGGAAGCATGGTGATTTGATACAGGCTCCTACCCAAGACCTCCAACCCACCATCACTCCATGGCCCTTTTTCCTTTGGGGATTCAATCTTGTTAGTCAAGTATACCCAAATTTCTCTAATGGCCACAAGTATATTATTGCCACCACTAAGTACTTCACGAAGTGGGTTGAGGCTATTCCATTCACTTACATCACCGAAAAAAAAATTTAAAGTTCATCTTGAACTACATTATCTATCATTTTGGCAGACCTCAAGATATCATGACTGATAATGGAACCCCTTTCAAAAATTAAGAAGTTGCCACATTATGTAGGAAATTCAAAATCACCCAGCATTTTTCCACTAGAAACTACCCCCAAGGCAATGGCCAAGTTGAAGCTACTAATAAAACCATTTTGAAAATTCTCAAGAAAACTATTGATGTAGTTGGGTGTGATTGACACCTCCATCTTGCTCCTGCCCTTTGGGCCTACTATACCTCCATCTGTACCCCCACAAGAGCCACTCCATTTTCCTTTGTTTATGGTTCTGAGGTTGTCTTACCCATCGAAATTGATCTCCCTTCCCTCAGAATCTCTCTCAAGAATTTGATGTTCGAAGAAGAATATAGAGTTGCTCGCTTGCAAGAGCTACAACTCCTTGATGAGAGATGCCTCAATGCTCTAAACCACCTCCGCATGTATCAAAATTGCCTTCAGCTTCAGCATCATAAGAAAGTCAAGCCATGAGAGTTTGAAGTGGGTGGCTTAGTTTTGCAGCATAATTTGAGGAACCTCTAGAATTGTGAAAAGAAAGGAAAGTTTGAGGCAAATTGGCTAGGTTTGTTTATTATTACACCCAAATATGGTTCTGGGGCATATCAAATTGCTACACCAGAGGGAGATCCACTCCCTGAGCCTGTAAATATCCAGCATCTCATGTGGTTATATGCTTGAGCCTTTGTAGTTCCTGTACAGTGTTTATAGTCCCGCAAAAATCTTGAAAAATTAGAAAATCAGAAAAAATCCAAAAAAAATCATAAAATGTTCCTGAAAAAAGCCTAAAAAGTAGAAAATGTTCCTAAAAAAAGTATGGTTGATCCATTGTCTATAAGGCTCATTTTGCTTCACTTCATTCCACCATTCCATTTCCCTTATACCAAGTCTTATCTAGCTTTTTGCTTTTCATGCATCCAATAAAAGACCTCTTGTCTATGAGGCCTCACTTCACTTCCATCTTTTGAAAGACCTCTAGTCTATGAGGCATTTTCCGTCGAGTGGTTATCCAATCTCATCATATTGAGCTTTTTTACAACAGTGACCACACTTGGACTTACACAAAATAACCACTTGAGACTTAATGATTCAAGAAACTTGTTTGCTTCACAACCCTTGCTGGAAACACAAGATTTTATGATCATTAACATCCGACTTGACACACTTTTATAGGATGAATCCTTCTTATAGGTGACATTGCAACATTTACTTCTAGACCAAAGGTTCTTTGTAGGAACTATGGACTGAATGACTACTTGGTCGTGAGGTCTCTTTTTGGTTGATTTTATTTTTGTGTGTTAGTGAAAGCCTTTTATGGTGCACCTTGATCTTCCATATTTTGGTCATACCTGAATGGCTCTTATTGATTACACATTTTCTTTATGGTATGATCTATTTTTTGAGGCTTTATTTCATATGTGTTAGTTTTAGGTTATGTTAATGCACTACACAATGGGGGCAATGGGTTAGCACACTTTCCACCAAAGATCCCTAAAAAGACTTTTGATGTGCCCAGACCTCTCCATGGTGTATATGACATTTGATCCATCATGACTCTGCAAAATACACCTATCGTCCTAAAGTCTCTATGGTTTTGTATGTCTAGTCCATGCAAAAGAGTCATGTCATTTATTCTTCTATAGCATACAATGCATAAACTCATTTGCAAAATCAACTTAAGGTGTGCTCTCCATATAAACACAATGAAATCTCTTGATATCATATAGTTAGGTTTCATGTAGCTAGGGTTTTCATTCAAGTCGTGCTTGAGACAAGGTCATATTTATTTCCCCCCTCCTATGCTATACTGCTAGGTTTCTATGAGTAATAGTTTTGATAGATATTCATTTTAGGTTGCATTCATTCGTTCATTATTAGGTTGCATTCATTTTAGTTTATGTTTATTAGTTTTCCTTTTTCATTTTATTAGATTGCATTGTTCGCATCCATTTTAGTCATCACATCTAGGGGAATATACATCATAATCACATCTTACATATATATATAGTACATCCATACATGTAAAATAAAGCAATGCATACATCTCATAATCACCAAAAAACCTGCATCGTCCACATGTTAGGC
Source organism: Cupressus sempervirens (assembly GCA_028749045.1). Classification (NCBI taxonomy): domain Eukaryota; kingdom Viridiplantae; phylum Streptophyta; class Pinopsida; order Cupressales; family Cupressaceae; genus Cupressus; species Cupressus sempervirens. The sequence continues at coordinate 516,804,506 of CM053787.1, forward strand.
ATCATATACATATATATATCATATAGAAACATCACATCACACACATCTTGCATCACAAATGTCAATATCCACATCATAGATATCATATGCATCACATAAATCCATACACATATAGAGCCATCAAATCATGTCATGCATATATCAAAAAATCATGTCTATACAGGCCATATACAAATCATGTAGAATCATATAGTACAAATGCATCATCAAAAATTCACTGCATCTACACATATCTATCAAAAAACTAATCACTATACAAAATCAAGCCATTGGCTATGAGGGCCCAACCCCCCCCCCCCCCCCCCCCTGCCCCCCCCTTGTATCCCCCCCTCAAGGAGGTCTCTACTATCCTATGGACTGCTCTGATCTGGCTCTGCCCCCTGAGATCCATGAGCTGGCCCCCTCTCAAAATTTGGCAGTCAGCAATCGGTAGGCATGACCTCAATATAAAGCGATCTATAATAGGTTGCCTCTCGTATGGCTCGTGCCTCTGCCTGGCTAGCTACGATACCCTTTTGCATGACTATGATGACTATCCCAAGCTATAGCATCTGTCTTGCTATGTCCCTCTGCCTGTAGTATCTGTCCAGCTATGCCTGATGGGTGGCCTACTTGGCCCGTAATGCGGCTACCTCCCCTCAGAGTCTCTCCAGCTCCGCCCACTCCTCTAACTCTATATGGATCCCCATCCCTACAAACTCCTCGATATCCACCTGTGCCTATAGGGCTGCTAAGGCCTCTTGTGCATTATCTCCTCTAGTCCTCTGCACCTACAGCTCTGCCTGTATGGTTGCCATGGCCTACTCTAGGCTGTCTGCTCGTGCTTGCTACACTTGTGCTACCCCCTATAGCCGAGCTACCTCTGCACGAAGGTTATCCCACTCAACCCTCACCATATCTAGATCCTCTACTAGCCCCTATCTCTATCCCCTTGCTGGCACCTATACTTGTACCTATACCTATACCTATGGCCCCTATCCTAGTGCCTCTGCTAGTGCCTATACTAGTTCTGGCCCTAGCCCTCTCCTTGCTCGAGCTCTATGCCCTCACGGTCCCTCTTGTGCCCCCTATGCTAGTGGTGGCATCATAGCTACCTGCCCACCATCCCTTGCTCCATCCCCCTCCCCCTATGCCTGCTCTACTGGTGGCAGTGCCCCAGGCACTGTTAGTCTCATGAGCTAATGAGTGGCCCACCACTATGCATATGTCGATGTCAAACCTGCATCCCCCCTATCTTGTCCATGTACCCACGGTATTGTTGACATAGATACCCATGATATGTGGGCCAACCGAAGGTTGGTCCTATGCCCCCATAGCTGACTATACTCCCGAGAGACAACAGGGTATAGGAATCTATCTATTACCACATCTTGTGTCCTCCCAAACTACCATTGCACCGAAGAAGGCATGTAATGCATGAACATGTGCATGGACCACCCAATGATCCAATAGTCAGTCTATGTGTACAAGAGGTACATATGATCCTCTATATCATCCTCTCTGCCTACTACTAGTACTGTCCCCCACTGCTCTACCCCATCATATGAAGTCCACTCGAACATAATAATCTCATCAATATAGCAGCACCAAAATCTCACTAACTTTGTAGCTATATACTAGATTGGAGGCCGATATTTGTAGGAAAACGGCTCACCAGGCTACCCGGTCTCCCACTGGGTGATGGGTCATGTGACTCCAATATGCTCCCATGACCACACCATTAGCAGTGTCAGTCTTGGTCCCACAGTTCATAGTGTATGATAGGCACACATGTGCAAATCATGGTACAACTCTAATAGGATCATTTGTCCCCAGTAGTAGACATTTTTTCCCTCCTATAGAAGGGTGCTCAACACCCACGCCCAACCGATAGGCCACCCATGTCCTACGTGATTAAGTAGCATCTGCCATATGAGGGAAGCCAAATATAGTACCAACCTCGATAATCTTTGTTGCAGAGCTCCCCTCCAGGATAGCCACGATGCTGGATCGACAGTCTTTATCACCATCTACCGAAGTACTCTCTTAGAAACGGGTCTGACCCCTCCAGTATGTACTCTAAGTATGCCCCCTGGATGGGCACTCGTAGGATCTACCACACTTCTAGAAGTGTGATTGTAGCTTCCCTAGTTGGCAGATGGAAGCTCCCCGTGGGCGTGTGCCATCACTTTATCAACGTCGATAGCTGCACTAAGTGTGCCCTTAGGTTTGGCCACTCGTGCATGTGCTCTAGTCCGCATGGATGCACATGTCCCTAATCTGCATCAATCAGTCACTCCTAGATCACCATGGTAGGAGGGTAGTACTCCCGTGACCTGAACACCACCATGTCCTCCTACAGCAAGGACATGCAGAGAGTTAGTCTTTCTAGCCTATTTCATCTCCAAAATGGGGCATCTTCCCTTGTCTTTTGTCAATCCATCCCAATCGACAAAGCCACTAAGTAGTGTAGACGTCGATAAGAAAAAATGCTAATCAGTAGAAATGCCAATTTGCGTAGACACTGATCAGCGTAGATGAACATCCTTTTGTCATCTATGGAGATGATGAGTTGTGTTCTGTCATTTCCACTGGCCCTATCCCTCCATTTCCATCCTCAAAGATGACAGGATGAAACTTGTTGTCTGTGTGGAGTTCCTTCCCTTTTTTGGCATCTGTGCAGACAACAAGATCGATCTTATCGTCTTTGCAGATGTCATGACCGTCGCTTTGTCATCTGTGCCGACGATAAGGTGTAGACTATCATCTCTGCCCCAATAGTGTTTTGCCTCATTTATTGTGCAATAAATGACCCTAACCTAGCCTAGTCTACAAAAAATATGAAGAGGATCAAATGACTTACTGGTGGGCCCATCTCAGCTACTCACTAGTACTCTTAAACACACTCACCAAGCTTTAATCGATCACTAGGGTCCATATTTTCTCTAGATGCTATACTCTCAAGGTGTGACAATGACCCTCTTTGGGCCCCTTGGAGGCTTATATAGGCCCCCTGTGGACCCCGTTTGAGCCCATGTCTTCCCTAAGTCGTGTCCATCCCCTGTTTACCTACAATTCATGCAAATGTTGTCATTTTTTTTTTCTCCTTTTCCTTCTTTTCCTAAGACCTTTTCGTGAAAATTGCCCAAATTTTATTTTTTGCACAATTTTCGCGAGGGGGCACCCTCCTCGTCTATCATCACCTGTAGGACTCCTACCTTCTCTGGGGCAACCTATATTTTATTTTCTTTGATATGATATCATCTCAACATCACATCAAAGAGGAGAAAAATGTAGATGCTTAAAATCATCCCTAAAGACTATATTAATTTATTTAATATTTTTCATGACATTGTAATTAATTATTAATTAATTAATTATAGTGGTCATATTCTTCTACTTATTTAATTAAAGTAATTAATTAAATAAGTTCATTCTCCTAAGCATTTAAATTTAATTTAAATACTCCTAGTCCTAATGTGTTATATTAATTTTAACACACGATCCTCCATTTTTCCCTTTTTAAAGTAAATTTTATTTATTTAAATCCTCACATCCCATTAATTCTTCTAAATATATGATTAAATTAAATTTTATTTAATTTAATCTTAAACCTAACCTACACCCATCATTTTCATCCTCTTAAGCCTACTTCTTCTCTAATCCCACTTAATCATCTTAATCTCTTTCCTAATCCCCTTCATTACCCTAAATGTGTGCTCACACATGTGTGAGAAGGCATGCCTACACACTTTCCTTTGCACTCTTGTCTCCCACTCTTCCTCTCAAATTTTCTCACACATGTGTGAGAAAACTTTGAATATTTGACCATTTGCATGGCTTGCATGTCACCTTATGTGGCACCTACATGGATGCCACCTCACCAAGCCCTCCCTCAAGCTTATAAATATAGGCCTTGTCTCAAGCATTTGCAGCTCTCATTATTGCATTGTTATCATGTTAGTTTGAGATTTGAGCTTCCATTATAGTTGAGCTCGCATGCTAGTTTGAGCTTTCATAGTAGCTTTCATGGTAGTTTTCATGGTGATTTCTAGATGCATACTAACCATTTGGTAGTTGGTTTAGCTTTTCATTTGCATTATTAGTCTAATTTACTTATGCATTCACATTTCTTTTGCATTTACATGTTAGTGTAGCTTGCATACTTAGTTTTCTTGGTTATATTTCATTTTCATCCTTGAATGCCCTCAATTATAGCTTTCTCCATAGCCATTTCTTGAGGTGTTCTTCATCTCATGTGGCTTAGGTTCATATTTCATCATCACTCACATTTGCACATCTACATTCAAGAGATTCACTACCTTTTTGTGTTTGGGAGAGCACATCAAACATACCTCACATCCTTACACACCAACAAGGCCTCTCATAGGTCCCTTTGTTGAGCTATAGAGGTGGCTTGAGGGCATGATTTGTTGCCTACTTTGAGTTGCAAAACTCAAGCAAGCAATAGATAAGATTTCTTTTATTTTTTCATACTTGTTGCATGTTTTGATTTGAACTAATATTTGCTTGTTTATTCATGCTCCCAATAGGTCACTTCTTTTAGCACACAAATAGGGTGGTTACTATTTATGGGAACTTGCTATTTTTAGTAAGTGTGTCATATGAGCTCAGAATATCTTATTTCTACAAGAAGGTTAATTTTAGAGATATAAGCTTACCATAAAAATTGCATTGCTCAAGCTAAAATATCGGAGAAGTTATTGTAGATTTTTAGTGGAAAAGTTTGTAGAAAAATCTTCAGGCTCACAGTTGGAGGCCTTAGAGTGTTTGGATGAGATCTAAAAACTCGAATGTAAGGGCACTAGTGTAGTTCCAAGCCTATAGATCAAGAGCTGGCATTTCCAAAAAGTGGTTATAACAGCCAATTGGAGCAACGGCTCATGAGTTTTGGCCTTCGAAAGTTGGGCTACCAAAATTTATAAAATAATTTGTCAAAGATGTATTTGGCCGACTCTATGTGTATTGTTAGGGTTTTTTGTCCCTAGCTATTAAGTTTGAGCATCTAGAACCTTCTCGGGTGGCATAAAACTGAATATTTAAGAAAGGCCTGAACATTGTCTAGGATAGTTCTAGGCAATATCTTGTAGCTTGTCTTGTTAATTATTGTACTAAAGGTGCCCATATGGGTTCGCATAGTGTATTTATGAATTTTGTAATTCTGCATTTGCGATGCAAATAAGAAATTCTATATTTTTTTCTCGCATTTTCTATTGTTTCTATGTTTTTGTTATGAGTCTATGGTATTAAGGGGAGCTCCCTGCATCAAGTGGTATTAGAACTAGAGTTCTTGAGTGTGTGGATAGATCAACAATTGTCAAGCAGTTCACATCATGATTTTGGTTTGGGTTGACCGTGTAGATAGATCGTCGATTGTGAGGTAGTTTGCACTAGGGTTTCAGTGGAAGCACAAAAATGCCTCCACAAAGAGAGCATGTTAGAAGAGTTGTATGTGTTATACTTGAGAGTTTTTGAGCCCTCCAAAGACAAATGCAAGCATTGGAAGAACAAATGCAAAGAGAAATGAATTTTCCCATAAGAGATGAAAGTGAGGATGAGGATGAAGTAGAAGAAAATACTGAAATAGAGGCAGTTCTAAATCTAGAGGAAGAGAGGCTTTTTAGGGCCATCTCCAAGATTGGAAAAAGACCTAAGTTTGAGATTCACACATTTTGAAAAAATCTTAACCCAAAGGAGCTGATTGATTGGATCAATGAACTAGAGGAGTACTTTGAGTATGAAGATATTGATGATCTTGATAAGGTCAAGCTTGTGAAGGCAAAATTAAAGGGACATGTGAAGATCTAGTGGCAGGAGGTTTAGTTAGAGTGAAATAGAAAGAGAAAGGACAAAATCACCAGATGGGATCAGATGAAAGATAAATTGAAGTGACAATTCATTCTTGTGGATTATGAGCTTGTTCTATTGAAGAAGATGTAAGGGTTGAAGCAAGTAGAAAAAAATTTTCAAGAGTATACCGAAGAGTTCTACCAAGTTTTCATTAGAACTGGCCATGCAAAAGTTGATAAGGAGAAAGTCACCCATTATCTTAATGGGTTAAGGCCCAACATTCAGGATGAGCTAAGTCTAGTTTGAATGAGTAGTATTGAGGAGGCATAATAGTTTCCCCTAAGAGTTAAGGAGAAACTGAGCAAGAATTTTTACAATAAGAATAGTGGAAGAGGTCGCAGTGGAAGAACTAGTGGATGATCTTATGGTGGTCACAATGATGATCAAAAGAACAAGGATGAGGCTAGAAGTAGTAGTCAAAACCAGAGGGGAAACAATTTCAATTATTTCCATGATCAAAACAATAGAGATCAAAGAGAAAGAGGCAGAAGACCAAGATTTAGAAGAGGAGGCTTCCATGGAAAATGTTTTCACTATGGAGAAGAAGAGCATAGAGCATTTGAATGTACCCTGCACCAAGGAAGGATAGATTGAAGAATAGAAGGTCAAGTGAGAGTTGCACATGTTGATGAAGACATCAGATCCTCACATTCTAAAGATTCTAAAAGAGGAGAAGTCCTAATTAACTAAAGAGTCCTGCTGAGTGGTGAGAATGAACCTAAGTAAAGAAGGAGCTTCTTTCAGACAAGGTGTGGATGTGAAGATAAGTGTTGTGATGTGATCATTGATGTTAGGAGTACTGAAAATTTGGTGTCAGAAATGATGGTCACCAAGTTGAAGCTAAAGAGGCATAAACATCCACATCCATACCATATTTCTTGGGTGCAAGATGACCACAAGGTCATGGTTAATGAGCAATGCTCAATGAAGTTCAATATTGGAAGCTACTAGGATGAGGTACTATGTGATATCATACCTATGGACATATGTCATATGTTGTTGGGTAGTCCATGGCAGTTTGACAGGCATGTTGTACATGATGGATGAGAAAATACCTACACTCTAACTAAGGATGGAGTGAAACATAAGTTGAAGTCGTTGAAGGATAAAGAAGAAAAGGTATGTAGTACTGCCAGAATATGTTTTGTTGATGGAAAAGAGTTTCTTAAATGTATGAAATATGAGCATATGTGTTTTACTATAATTCCTAAAGATAGTAAAGAAGAAGTAGAGGAGGTACACAAAAGTTGCAGATATGTTGAAAGAGTTTTCTAATATTGTATCAAATAACGTACCTGATGGATTGCCACCAATGAGGAAGATCAATCACCTGATGGATTTGGTTCCATGAGCCAGTTTGCCAAACAAGGTAGTGCATAGAATGACACTAGCAAAAAGTGAAGAGTTGAATAGGCAAGTTCATGAGTTGTTGTGGAAGGGGTTGATTCAAGAGAGTCTGAGTCCATGTGTTGTACTAGTAGTATTAGCACCAAAGAAGAATGGAGAATGGAGGATGTGCACAAATTCTCATGCTATCAACAAGATCACAATAAAGTATAGATTTCCATTGCCAAGGATGGATGATATTATGGACTATTTGAGTGGAGCTAAGTATTTCACAAAGATAGATTTGAAGAGTGGGTACTATCATATTTGTATTAGATAAGGTTTTGAGTGGAAGATTGCTTTCAAGATAAGGGAAGGACTATATTAGTGGTTAGTCATGCCTTTTGGGCTAACCAATGCACCAAGCACTTTCATGAGGCTCATGAATGAGGTACTAAATTTTTTTTTGGGTAAGTTTGTCATTGTTTACCTAGATGATATATTGATCTTTAGTAAGACATTAGAGGAGCATTTGGGGGAATAAAAGTTGCTAATAAACCTGAAGAAGTATGGTTTTGTAAAGAAAGAGTTGGTGTACCTAGGATTTGTAGTCTTAGGAGAAGGTCTAAAAATGGACCCAGAGAAAGTGAAGGCTATCCTTGAATGGCCTACTCCAAGGAGTGCAATAGAGGTAAGATTTTTTCATGGACTAGCTACATTTTATAGAAAATTCATAAGAAGTTTTAGCAATATTTGTCGACCCTTGACTAAAATAATGAGAGGGGATAGGAAAGAGTTTAAGTGGACTGTAGGAGCAGATAAGAGTTTTAATCTATTGAAACAAAAAGTTACTAAGCAACTTATTTTAGCACTTCCTAATTTTAACCAGGTGTTTCAAGTAGACTGTGATGCTAGTGGTACTACAATAGTAGCTATTTTGAGCTAGGAAGGTAGACCTATTGCTTATTTCAGTGAGAAGTTGAATAATGCAAAAAAACAATATTCCATTTATGATCAAGAATTTTATGCTATAGTTCAAGAATTGAAGAAGTGGAGACACTATCTTCTTCCTAAGGAGTTTATTTTGTATACTAATCATCAAGCTTTGCAATATTTGAATAGTTAAGGAAAATTGAACCAAAGACATTTAAAGTAGGTTGATTTTTTGTAGAGTTATACATTTGTTTTGAAACATATGAGTGGGAAGTCTAACAAAGTTGCAGATGCTCTTAGTAGAAGACAACTTTTGCTGATAGAAATGCAAAAAGAGGTGGTTGGGTTCAAGGATGTCAGTACATTGTATCCAAATGATCCTGATTTTGGTGAAGCATGGAAGGCTTGTACAAAACCTATTACACTTGGCAGGACAAAGTGGTTGGATTTAATGATCTAGGATAATATGTTGTTCAAAGGAAGCTACTTGTGCATTCCTAGAAGTTCAATGAGAGAGAATCTCATCAAGGAGAAGCATCGTGGAGGATTGGCTAGAAATTTTGGCAGAGATAATACCATAGATTTGATTGTTGAAAATTACTACTCGCCACAATTGTAGAAAGATGTGATGAAGTTTGTACAAAGTTGCAGAGTATGTCAAATGGCAAAAGGAATGAAGTAGAATATAGGGTTGTATCAACCATTACTTATACTAGAGAAGCCATGGGAGGATATTAGCATGGATTTTTTTCTTGGATTACTGAGGAAACAGCACGAGCATGATTCTATTTTTGTGTTGGTTGATAGGTTTTCAAAGATGGCACATTTTATTCCTTGCAAGAAGACTAGTGATGTTGTTCATGTAGCAGAGTTATTTTTTAGAGAAGTGGTGAGATTACATGGTCTACCAAAGAGTATAGTTTCAGCTCGAGATACCAAATTTGTTGGGTATTTTTGGCATACATTGTGGAAGAATTTGAAGATAAATTTGAAGTTTAGTTCATCACATCATCTATAGACTGATGGATAGACAGAAGCATTGAATCGTAGTTTGGGAAATTTTTTGAGATGCTTAGTTAGAGATAAACCAAAAGGATGGTATATGATTTTACCACAGGCATAATTTGCATATAATAATTATGTCAATAGGAGTATTGGTAAATCACCATTCTAGATTATCTATGGGAGTAGTCCCAGAAATGCTTCTAAACTAAGGTAGATGGATAAAGGAGAGATAAGTAGTGCTCAAGCAAAAGATTTTGCTAAATATTTGAAAAACATCCATGAGGAGGTGAGGAAACACATCATAAAGATGAATACACAGTATAAGGTTAAGGTGGATGTGAAAAGTAGATATAAAGAATTTCAAATTGGAGATGAAGTCATATTTCATTTGAGAAATGAGCATTTTCTAGTGGATAAATATAATAAGTTGAAGATGATGAAGTTTGGACCATGCAAGAAGGTGAAGAGGCATGATTCTAGCAATGCGTATGAAGTGGAGTTGCCTATTGAATTAAATATTTCACCAGTATTTAATATTTCAAATTTGACAAAGTATTATGAAGGAGGTGATGGAGATGAAGTTGTAGAAGTGCAGTGGAGCATTCCAACAGCTAGTTCGAGTACAACAGAGATTGAGGAGATACTAGACAGTCATGTTGGAAAAAGTACTACAACAAAACTTATGAGGAATATCTGGTCAAATGGAAAGGGAGACTAGTTGAGGATTCATAATGGCTAGTAAAGGAGAAGGTTAATTGTCTTGGTTTTCTTATGAACACCTGAGACGTGAGAGGATCACTTCTCAAATTACCTTGAGTGTCTAATGCAGGAGCATCCTAGGTGCAAGGGCAATCTTGCATCACCCAAAAATATTTTATTTTCAGTCTTTTTCATTTTAATAAGGACTAGTAGATAGGGTGGTTACTATTTATAAGAACTTACTATTTTTGGTAAGTTTTTCATATGAGCTCAAAATGTTCTCATTTTCTATAGGAAGGTTCATTTTAGAGTTGTAAGTCTACCATAAAAATCTCATTGCTCAAGCACTAGTATCAGATAAGTTATTGCAAATTTTTGGTGGAAATATTTGTAGAAAAATCTTTAGGCTCACTGTTGGAGGCCTTAGAGTGCTTAGATGACATCCAAAAACTCGATGGAAGGGCACTAGCATCATTCCAAGCTTGTAGATCAAGAGCTAGCATTTCCAAAAAGTGGTTATAATAGCCAATCAAAGTAACGGTTCGTGAGTTATGGCATTCAAAAGTTAGACTACCAAAATTTCTAAAATAATTTGTCAAAAATGTATTTGGCCATCTCTATGTGTATTTTTAGGGTCTATCGGCTCTAGGTATTAAGTTTGAGCATTTAGAACCTTCCTGAGCGGTATAAAACTACATATTTAAGAAAGGCCCAAACATTGTCTAGGACAACTTTGGGTGATAGGTCATAGCTTGTCTTGCAAATTATTGTACTGAAGGTGCCCATGTGGGTTAGCATATTGTATTTATGAATTTTGTAATTTTTCATTTGTGGTGCAAATAAGAAGTCCATATTGTGTTCTCACATTTTTTTTTGTTTCTATGTTTTTGTTATGAGTTTATGGTATTAAGGAAAGTTCCCTGCATCAAAGTTTGTCTCTTTCTTCTTCCAGTTTATTCAAATACATCACCATTTTCTCTAAAGAGTCTTGGAAAAGAGGATCTTTGATTATGGATTGCAACTTCGTGGTGGATAATTCCAAAGGTAGGGATAGTTGGGTGCCTACTCCATACACCAATTCAAAGAGGGTCATGCCAATAGCTCTATTAGGAGTAATCTGGTCTGCCCATAATGCTTCATACAATTTTTATGCCAATTTTGGGCATTATCATTAACCATTTCTCTGAGGAAAATAGTCTGAAGAATGAGGTAAAGATATACCATGCTCATAATAGAACATGGAAATCTCTTAAGATGAAAAGTAGGTTGCATTATCAATCACTATCTTTTGAGGGAACCCAAACTTGACAAATATGTATTCCATCAAGAATTCACATACCACCTGTGAATTAGCTCTCTTAGTAGGTATGTCCTCCACCCATTTGGTGAAGTAATCTATGGTTGTCAATATATACATATGGCCAGCACTAGATGGACGATTCAATGGCCCTATGAAATCTATACCCCAATCATGAAAAGACTCCTCAATTACCATAGGCCTTAGTGGAAATACCACTAGTTGAGGATGACCTATGAAAAGTTTGCACTTCACACAATCTTTTACAAAAGAATATGCATCTTTAAACATACCTAGCAAGTAGAAGAAATTTCTAAGGATTTTGAAAGCAGTCATAGTAGAGGAAAAGTGTCAACTACAAACATTTGAATGATATGGCTTCAATAGTTTTTACTACTGATCACTGTCTACACATCTCAAAAAGGTCCCATCTATACCTCTTCTATACAACATGCCTTGAGAGATTACATATTTTGCCACTTTCAACCTGAGATTATGTTTTTCCCTATAACCCAAATTTGTGGGGCATTTACTATATGTCAAGAAATATACTACATTGGAAAACCAGGGATTAGTTGAACTTACCAAAAAAATAGAAGGTGTGACCTCAGTGCTTTTTGATGGTGATTCTTTATTTTCAGCTATTAATTTACACAAACCCCGACCCTTTACCAAAGTAGTAGGTTTAATGGTTAGATCATATTCTTGAATCCTAGCTACCTACACTACTCTCTTATTTATCCCAATCTCCTGTTGAGTTAGCATGCTCTTGACTATTGTTTCAAGTAAATAGACAGTAAAATGAGAATGCAAGATATAATACCTAAACTGTTTAATTGCCTTCACCACTGCAAATGCATGCTTCTCCATTTGGGTGTAGTTCAATTCATGCTTCTTCAAAGGAATGCTCATGAAAGAAATTGGGGCCTCATTATCTTGATCATCCTTCTAGGCTAAAGATATTTGATAGAGTGTGTTTTGAAGCATAGCAGTAAATGATAGTCCTTTTTGAAATCTGGGGTTACCGACATGGGAGCATTTAAAATAGTTGTTTTAATATCTTCAAAAGCCTTTTTACCTTCTTCTTCCCATTTGAAAGGATGTTTCTCACTCATCATGTTTAGTATATGTCTTACTTTTTTAGAGAACTCGAGAATGAAACTCCTTAAGAAGTTTATCTAACCAAAGGACTTCAAATCACTCCTATTGGTGGGCAAAGATAACTATTTTATTGCCTTTATTCTATATGGGTCAATTATTATACCTCTCTTTGAAACAATATGCTTGAGCAATTTTCCTTCTTCCAGAAAGAATATAGACTTTTTAGGATTGAGAGATATGCCATTTTATCTACATCAGCGTAGCACTACTTCAAGATCTCTCAGATGATGTTTCCTCCTTTTGGAATATACAGTTAGATCATCCAAATATATTAAAATTATTTTATCCCTCAAGTCTTTTAAAAAGAATTCACTGCCTTTTGAATAGTTGCTTCCACATTGGTCAAGCCAAACGACATTTGATTATAAGCATAGGTGCCCCAGGGAGTTATAAAGGTTGTTTTATGTTGATCTTCAAGTACAACACTAATTTGGTTATACCTTTAGTACCCATCAAGCATTAACATGACTTCAGACCTAGTGACTATTTGTAGACCGTGATCCATAGTGGCAAGTGCATAATTGTCCTTGAGACTAGCCTGGTTTAAATTCGTAAAGTCCACACAAATTCTTATTTTTCTATTTTTTTTTCTCATAGGAACAATGTTTTCTATCCAAGTTGAGTGGTGAATTGGATATATCATACGAGCTTTTAAAATTTTCTCCACTTCTTTAAAAATTGCTTCATACACCTTGGGGTTATAATTTCAAAGTTTTTTTTTCTAAAAGTGACTGCCTCAGGTTTTAAAGGTATGTGATGCCTAAACTCTCCATTCCTAAAATTCTTCAAGTCTTCATATCCCTAGGCAAAAACATCTTTGTATTTTACAAGAATTTTTAGCAAACCATCCTTCTCTCTTTCTGATCATGTTTGGCTATAGAAATCCATTTAGGATTTCCCTCATCTCCAATGTTTCTCTTGTCATGTTCCTTCAAGTTCTTATTGTGATCACTCTCCATTGAGATGGTATTGTCATCTTTTCTTCCAAACAAATGCTCCAAAGAAACTAACCCCTTGGGGATTTTATTTCCTTTTAATTGAATAACCTCTCTAGATTCAACTAATTCCTCCTCAAGTAATTTGACATCCTTCTTTGGTCCTTCAAAGAAAATGTCAGAAAAATTTCCAACACATTCAATAAAATCTTTCAACTATGAATCATTGTCAAAAACCTGCCAATGGTTTACATTATCTGAGACTCTAGGTCTATAGATCATTTTGATCCTATAAGTATTACTTTTGAAATTCGAGTGTGGTAATAACAAAGAAGATGAAATAGCTAAGGAATTAGCTTTAGTATTTTTAGAGCGAGGTATAAACTCTATGGAGAAAGCATCAGAAGATTCGATCTCATCCCAAACTAGGTTTCTATAGTGTCTCAACTTATCATTTTTTTAAATAGAAAACTGATTTCTTACCTATTTTACGATGAGTTTAGCATCACCTTTCACCTTCAATTTCCTTATCTTTCTTGCTTTGGCTTGCTATAGTCCTAAGAGTAGGGCTTTGTATTTAGCAGTTTTATTTGTATCATGGAAGTCCAGTTTAAAAGAGAAAGGAAACACATCTCTTGAGGGAGAAATCAAAATTGCTCCTGACCTTGATCCTGAATTAGAGCAGCTGCCATCAAATTCCAAAATCCATAAGGCGTCTTCACAATCTTTCCCTCACTCTTTCTCAAGCTTGTCATCAAGAAAAATGACATAGTTCCCAAATTTGCATTCTCCATACAATATTTGGGCTTTGGGATTGTCTGAAGGCACCACTATGTATTTATTCTTTGGCTCTGGTTCTAGTTTTATCTTCTTCTTTCCTACTAGAATAGAAGCCTCCAACCAATCCATTTTGATCTCCCCTCCCATGTCCTTGCAGAATGTTCTACTGAGCAACATGCCATAACTAGCTAGGATATCGGCCACTAAGATGGTTAGTTTCAACCTCTTATCTAGGCAAGCATAAAGGACTTCTTGTACGTCTTTCACTTGGCCAATGAGTGGGAGTTGCTTCCCATCCATGAAATAGAAGCACCCAAAAATTTTAGTGAGATCCAAGCTTAGAGCTTTAGCAACTGGAGCTGGCATAATGTTGTTAGAAGCTCCTAAGTCTATAATGCAATTACTGAGTTTCTATCCATTTAGCAACAAAGACACATAGAAGGGATTAGATTTTCTATCTTCAACTTCTCCTTTAATGACATTAACAACTGGCTCTATATTAGGGACCTTCCCTATACATCTTTCAAATACAAAAATAGGTTTCTCAAGGGGTGTTTGACTTTTGACCACATTATCAATAAATTGGGCATTGGTAACAAGTCCTCCCTTCACGTATTGGACTAGATTATCCAACTCCTTAGGGTTAATTCTTAAGTATCCCACCAGGGAGATGGATGTGGAATGGGGATTTACAAAATTATACAATATCAAAAGTAGAAGTACTAGTTGTTGATTCTATTTTGGATAATATTTTAAAATCCGCATTCTTTTTTGGATCACTATGTATGTGTTCTTTTCCTTTAGAACCTAGAATAGTTTTGTTAGCTCCCACAAAGGACTTCTAATTTCTTTGATTCCTAGTCAAGACAATGCAAGTAGGATCTTTGAGCATTACAAAAGCATCGCCTCCCCTTTCTGTGTCAAATTCATACTCAAGAAAATAGGTACTTGCGTTCTCATTTCCCCCTTTTCACTTTCAATCGGTTGTTCAATGTCAAGAGCATCTTTTGCCATCTAAAAACATCTTAACCAATCAGTGCAAGTTTTTCCATTGCGATGTGTAGTCAAATGGCAAGAACACATGGTCTCTTTTGGTACTTCTTCAATTTGTAACCTTGGCTGAGGGGCTATAAAAATTATGGCTTTGCCATGACCCTGGTGTTGTTGGCATCTATTAATGTCCTGATACAGTGATTGGTAAGGGTCATTAGGTATATTATGTTGTCTTTTTAACATAGCCATATCGTTCATTAACCTCTGCATGAAAGGGTCTATAGGGGTAGAGGTAGAAGCAAGCCCAGAGGATTGAACCTCCCTTCTCCATTTACTAGCAGTACTAAGTGCATCTTCTAATTGGATAGCCAGTCTTTGAGCAACAACTAAATCAACAACTGCATCTTTAATAAGATGAAAACTCACATCTAGGGGAACAACATTTACAAAGAATATTTTTTTATTTTCTCTATTAGGTCTGGAGGCAGCAGGGATTCTTTGGATCAATCTATTGAAATTTTCTATGAACTCCCTTATGGGTTCATGCATTTCCTTCTTAAATTGGCTTAATTGAAGCAACAAAGAACACTCATTATCAGGGGTATTGAATCTATTTTCAAACATTTTTTTCATGTCATTCCAATTAGCTACAAAATGTTGGGGCCAATGGTTGAACCAATCAGCGGCAACATTAGTTAGTGTTTGAACAAACAACCTAACCACTATTTCTTAGGTAGGAACACTTATAATTCCACAGGCTATGTGAAAAACACTCAAGTGATTTTCCATAGAAATTTTTCCATCTCCACTGAACTTAGACAAAATTTTGGTTGCACCCTTAGGCAATGAGGCGAGATTGACTCCAAAATTCAATCGACCTATATTCTACCCCCATGGTTGGTAACATAAATTGCAAAGGTTGGATATTCAAGTGAGAAGGGACCAAAGCTTTTAATGGAAGTAGAGATTGCACCAAAGGTGAGATAGGGGAACGCTTGGGAGGAGAACTGGGTCTACTACAAGATTTAGTGCTTTTCTTCTTTGGATCATTAAAGTTAGGAAGAAAACTCAAGTTCTTTAAAGGCTCAAAATTCTCATCCAAAATACCTTTTTCTCTTTCTCCTCTTGTGTACCTCCTACCAGCCAGATCTACTTATTATCTTTTTACTTAGGGTCTTGCAAGAGCTTGGGCGAGTCTATTTGATGGGGACACAACCCAAGCACAGAATGGACAACAACAGAAAAGGGGAAATTGTATTAACTAAAAAATAAGCTAGTACAACAATATAGAGAAAATAAACTTCAAAACATGCCCTAACGGCTTACAATAGCATAAATCTGGAGATAATTTCTCCTTTCAGTACCTCCTCTCAAACTCCACTCCGAACTACCTTTTACAATGCCAGGAATCTCCTTAAATAGACTCTGGAGGGTTAAGGACTTGGAATACATTTTAGAAAGTGCTAGTAGGCATCCACGGACTGAATAGAAGATTCCAGAAGCTGCGTTAGAAGTTGGTGCAAATCTAGAAGAATCCAGAAACGGTAACCGAACTTCTGGGAGGCATAACTTTTGAACCGTAGCTCCGATTGACGAACCGTTTACATTTTCAAAAATCTCTCGAAGCGCTCTATAGCCCTATGGAAAAGTGTCACTCATCCCCCATTCTTAGGCCCTTTTTGAGGTCATTTAATGCCCCTAACCTGACTTTGAAGCATTCTTAGGAGGTCTCAAAAACCTAAAAAATTGCAATAACTTTCAAACCGTGGGGCCTTTTGACTTGATTCTTTTTTTGGAATTCTCTAATTCACAATTACATTCATCTGGCCAATTCACACCTTCTAGGTCACCAAAATGATGGCCAAATTGCATGCTCCTATTTTTTTGAGATTTTCTAGCACACTGATAGTTGAACTGTGAGAGTTGGAACCTTTATTTGACCCAAATGGGTGTCCAAAAATAAAAACACATGAAACAGAAACTAAGTCTAAGTACATTTTTTTGGGTGACATAGGATTGCCCTTATACCTTTGGATGCTCCAGCATCAGACACCTAGGGTAGATTGAAAAGTGACCCTGTCACTTTATGAATGGTAGAGGAAATCCCAAATGGGAAACCTCAGCTACTGAAATCCAAGTTGAATCCTCGATCGGTCGTCCTTTCCATTTGACCAAATACTCTTCATATTGCTTGTTTCCGGTACTCCTACCCACACGATGATCTAGAATGTCTTCTATCTCCTCCTTCTTAGAATCAAGAATTGGACATGGCTCTAACACCAGCTCCTCATCTGCACCATCATCATGATACTCTGTTAAATCTGCAATGTTGAAAATGGGAGAAATGTGAATACCATTTGGCAGCTCCACCTCATATGCATTTCCTGAGTCATGTTTCTTCAAAACTTTGTAGGGGCCAAATTTCTTCATTTTCAGCTTGTTGTAAGTACCGACTGGAAATCTTTCTTTTCATAAGTGCACCATGACTAGATCCCCTACTTGGAATTCCTTATGTCTTCTCCTTTGATCAGACCTAGCTTTATACTCTTGATTCATCTTGGTAATGTGTGCCTGAACCTCCTCATGTAGACGCTTGATATGTTCAGCAAATTCTTCTGTTTCAGCACTTGTCCTCTCCCCTTGCTCTATCTTCCTCAATTCTGGTGCAGTCCTTGGGCTATTCCCATATATAATTTGGAATGGTGATTTTTTAGTACTCCTATTTATAGAGTTATTGTAAGCAAACTCTGCTTGTGGTAGAATCAAATCCCATCCCTTGGGCTTATCCCCAACTAAACATCTCAGCAAATTGCCCAGACTCTCGTTTACCACTTCTGTTTGGCCATCAGTTTGTGGGTGATGCGTGGAACTGAATTTTAAGTCTGTTCTCAACTTTTTCCACAATGTCCTCCAGAAATACTCCACAAATTTAGTATCTCTATCAGAAACTATGCTCCTTGGAAGACCATGTAGTCTTACCACCTCTTTGAAAAACAAGTCTGCAATATGGACATCATTATGAGTTTTGTGGCATGGAATGAAATGTGCCATTTTGGAGAACCTATCAACCACCACGAATGCTGAGTCATTACCCCTTTGTGTCATTGGCAATCCAAGAACAAAATCCATACTTATGTCTTCCCATGGCCTCGATGGAACAGGCAATGGCTGATATAGGCCAGTATTGTGACTAAACCCCTTGGCAACTTGACAAACCTGACAACTCTGTACAAACTTCTTCACATCCTGTGAAATTTGAGGCCAAAAATAATGTTCTCTAAGAATGGCAATGGTTTTATCTCAACCAAAATGTCCTGCCATCCCTCCACTGTGTTTCTCCTTAATCAGATTTTCCCTCATGGAACTCCTTGGAATGCACAATTGACTACCCTTGAACAACATGCCATCCTGAATCAAATAGTCTAACCACTTGGTTCTATCCATAGCAACAGGTTCTTTACAAGCTTTCCATGCTTCAGCAAAATCAGGATCCTCAGGGTACAAATTCTTGAGTTCATCAAACCCAACTACTTCAACTTGCATTACTGTAAGCAACAACTGTCTCCTACTTAGTGCATCTGCAACCTTGTTAGATTTTCCACTTTTATGCTTCAACACAAATGTATAACTCTGCAAGAACTCTACCCACTTCATATGCCTCTGATTTAATTTACCTTGGCTATTCAGGTACTGTAATGCCTGATGATCAGTATACAAAACAAATTATTTTGGTAATAAATAATGCCTCCATTTCTTTAAGGCCTGAACTATTGCATAGAATTCTTGATCATAAACAGAATACTTCTTCTTTGCATCATTCAATTTTTCACTAAAATATGCAATAGGCTTACCTTATTGGCTTAATATAGCCCCAACAGCGCTGCCACTGGCATCACAATCCACCTGGAAAACCTTTCTAAAATCTGGAAGTGCCAACACAGGCTGTTCTGTTACCTTCTTCTTCAGCAATTCAAAACTTCTCGCAGCTGCTGCAGTCCATTTGAACTTTTTTCTATCCCCTCTTATTGTATCAGTTAGGGGTGCACATATGCCACTAAAATTCTTAATAAACTTCCTGTAAAAACTAACCAAACCATGAAATGATCTTACCTCAGTAGTAGACCTTGGAGTAGGCCATTCCAAGATGGATTTTACCTTCTCTGGATCCATTTTGAGACCTTCAGGTGATATAACAAACCCCAAATAGACTAACTTCCTTTTTGCAAAGATACACTTCTTCAGATTAATTAATAGTTTCTCTTCCCTTAGCCTTTCAAGGACACTACGAATATGCAATAAATGTTCTTCCAAAGTCTTGCTAAAAATTAAAATATCATCCAAATAAACAATAACAAATTTTCCTAAGAACTTCTTAAGTACCTCATTCATGAGCCGCATGAAGGTGCTTGGGGCGTTCGTCAATCCAAAGGGCATGACTAACCACTCATAAAGACCCTCCTTGGACTTGAAGGCTGTTTTCCACTCGTCTCCTTCTCGAATCTGTATCTGGTGATAACCACTCTTGAGATCTATCTTTGTGAAGTACTAAGCTCCACTCAAGCAGTCCATAAGATCATCCATCCTTGGCAAAGGAAACCGGTACTTGATGGCTATCCTATTTATAGCTTGAGAATCTGTACACATCCTCCACTCTCCATCCTTCTTTGGTGCGAGTACTGCAGGTACTGCACATGGACTCAGGCTCTCTCGAATCAAGCCCTTCCTCAATAGCTCCTGAACTTGTATATTTAGCTCCTCTATTTCAGTAGGAGTCATCCTATGAGCAGCCTTGTTAGGCAAACTAGCTCCTGGAATCAGATCTATCTGATGACTGATTTGCCTTACTGGTGGCAATCCATCTGGAACATTATCAGAGATAATATCTCCAAACTCCCCTAGTAAATTTGAAACTTCAAGTGGCATTTCACTATTACCTTCTTTATCTTTCCTAGGAATCAAAGCATAGCACATATGCTGATGTTTCATGCCATCTAAAAATTTCCTTTCATCAACAAGACAAATCCTAGCACTGCTACATACATTTTCACCTTCCTTTTTCATGGGCTTCAATTTGTGGCGAACTCCATCCTTTGTCAAAGAGTATGTGTTTGCATGTCCATCATGTACTGCATGTCTATCAAACTGCCATGGTCTACCCAACAATAGATGGCAAACATCCATCGAAATAACATCACATAGAACTTCATCATGGTAACTCCAAATTTTGAATTTCACTAAACATTGTTCACTTACCAGGACCTTATGATCATCTTTTACCCAAGCAATCTGATAGGGCTGGGGATGTTTCTCCCTCTTGAGCTTCAGCTTAGAGACCATCTCTTCTAATACCAAGTTATCAGTGCTACCACCATCAATGATCATGTCATAACATTTATCCTCACACTTGCATCTGGTATGGAATAGACTCCACCGTTGTCCTGGTTCAATCTCACCACTTAGTAGGACTCTTTCATTTACCAAGGTCTCTCCTCTTTCTGCATCCTCTGAATGTGATGATTGTGCAGCCTCATCCACATGAGCAACCCTAGCTTGGCCCTCAGCTCTCCTATATGTCTTTCCTTGTCATTGAGGGCATTCAAAGGCACGATGACCTTCTTCATTACAATGGAAATAGGTACCACGAAAGCCTCCTCTTCCTTGTCCACATCCTCTACCTCTTCCTCTCTGATTTCCAAAGTCTTGATCATGGGAGTGGTTGAAACCCTCATTCCTCTGATTCCTACTAGTACCCACATCTTCATTTTTCTTTTGGGTTTTATTGCGGCCTCCAGATGATCTACCGCTTCCCCTTCCTCCTTGACCGTGCCCTCTTTGTCTTCCTTCAAACCTTTTATTCAGCTTCTCTTCAACTCGTAGGGCAAACTGGTATGCCTCTTCAACGCTAGTCATTCTTACCAGACTTAATTCCTCCTGGATGCTAGGTCGCAACCCACTGATATAATGAGCAACCTTCTCCTTATTTGCTTCTGCATGCCTCGCTCTAATCAAGAGTCGGTAAAATTCATCTATATATTCTTGGACTGATCTTCCTACTTGCTTTAACCCATGCATCTTCTTAAACAAATCAAGCTCGTAGTCCACAGGAATGAGCTGCTTCTTCAATTTGTCCACCATGCGATCCCATCTTGTGATCTTCTCCTTTCCTCTTCTATTTCTTTCCAATTGAACCTCTTGCCACCAGATTTTGGCATGGCCTTTCAATTTGGCCTTTGCAAACTTAACCCTATCTGGGTCCCTGATATCCTCATACTCAAAGTATTCTTCCAGTTCATTGATCCAATCGATCAACTCATCTGGTTTTAGATTTCCTGAAAATACACCCACTTCAATTGTGGGTCTTTTCCCAAACTTAGTAATGGCCCTAAAAAGCCTTTCCTTTGCATGATTCAGAACTTCCCCGTCAAATTCCCCTTCTGGTCCCATAACTTCTTCTTCATTGTCATCCTCACTGTCGTCACCAACGGCAACATTTGCTCCTCTACGGAGCTCCTCTTGCAATGCTTGTACCTGCCTTTGGAGGGCTCTAACCTCCTCAGGATTAATAGCTCTGGCCCTTCCGCCATGCTCTCTTCATGGAGGCATCTTCTAACTTGAACCCACTACCACACAGTCCTGGTGCAAACTGCCTCATAGTCGGCGCTCTGTCTACACACTCAGGAAAATCAGCTCTGATACCACTTGATGGGGACACAACCCAAGCACAGAATGGACAACAACAGAAAACGGGAAATTGTATTAACTGAAAAATAAGCTAGTACAACAATATAGAGAAAATAAACTTCAAAACATGCCCTAACAGCTTACAATAGCATAAATCTGGAGATAATTTCTCCTTTCAGTACCTCCTCTCAAACTCCACTCCGAACTACCTTTTACAATGCCAGGAATCTCCTTAAATAGACCTCGGAGGGTTAAGGACTTGGAATACATTCTAGAAAGTGCTAGTAGGCATCCACCGATTGAATAGAAGGTTCCAGAAGCTGCATTAGAAGTTGGTGCAAATCTAGAAGAATCCAGAAACGGTAACTGAACTTTTGGGAGGCATAACTTTTGAACCGTAGCTCCGATTGACGAACCGTTTACATTTTTGGAAAGCTCTCGAAGCGCTCTATAGCCCTATGGACCAGCTTCGCTCGTCCCCCATTTTTCGGCCCTTTTCGATGTCATTTAATGCCCCTAACCTGACTTTGAAGCATTCTTAGGAGGTCTCCAAAACTCAAAAAATTGCAATAACTTTCAAACCGTGGGGCCTTTTGACCTGATTCTTTTTCTAGAATGCTCTAAATCACAATTACATTCATCTGGCCAATTCACACCTTCTAGGTCACCAAAATGATGGCCAAATTGCATGCTCCTATTTTTTCGAGATTTTCTAGCACACTGATAGTTGAATTGTGAGAGTTGGAACATTTATTTGACCCAAATGGGTGTCCAAAAATGAAAACACATGAAACATAAACTAAGTCTAAGTACATTTTTTTGGGTGACACATGATTGCCCTTATACCTCTGGATGCTCCTGCATCACTATTAACCATTGCTTCTTCTTGAACTTTTAGCACACCTCTCAGGAGTTCAACACAATCTTCTTCTCTTTCAAGTATGTTCAATGCTTGTTGAAATTGTTGATTATTCTAGCGTAATGTCTAGGCGGTTGAAGTTAAATCAAAATCTATATCTTCCTATGTGTCTTCAAAACTGAGATTAGGCTACAAAATAAGAAAAAGATTATCGTGTGGTATGACCATTGTAATTCATTACTGCTTCAAAAGAGCTTTGTCCTCTTTCTCTAGGGACTCTCCCCAGTAGAGTTACAAAAAATTTTTTAGTGAGCAAATTGTCTTTTCCTACTAAAACAATAATTCAATCTATGCTTGAGGTTTGGAAAATCCAATAAAGTTCACAACAATTGGGTAAACATAGTGTTATTTGTTTCCCTCTGAATTTTAGAAGTATAGCTCCCTTTACAAATGATTTATCAATAAGTTCAAAAGATCAAAACTAACTGAACGCATACTTTTACCAAAAAGTGCTTAAGGAACACTCATGTGCTCTTGAGTACTAAGGTAACAATTTACATATCTAGAAAATCAATGAATGAAAAGCTCAGTCTTTACACAAGAAAACTAGGAATTTAAACTTTACAACAACTCAAACCAATTTTGGAGAAAGATAGATGAAAATGAATGACAAAGAAACAATAGTAGATGTCATACATAACTAATCATCACAACTCACAAAGTAACCATGATTGAATTTGCTTCAAACACCAAGTTTTAAAGCACAAAAATATATATATATATATATATATATATATATATATATATATATATATATATATATATATATATATATATATATATATATATATATATATATATATATATATATATATATATATATATATATATATATATTCAAAAAGACTTTCTTAGCACAAAATCATTTAAGAGAGCACTTCCATATATATTACTATCTATCTATCACTATTTCCATATAATCAACTTAAAATAGTACTAGCTTTATCAAAGTATATTTAGGCTACTAAAAATCTAACCCCTAACTAGCTAAATGCTCTAGCATTTATACTTAGTTCATTACAAACTTGAAAAGGCCTCCATTAAAGCCCAACCTTTCAATTAGAAATAGTTACAAAAATAGTTTTGAAATAGTTTGAAAAGAAAAATAGAAAGGGTTTTTTTTCAACTAAACACCATCACCAGCCTTCTCTCCATCCACCATGGTCTGCTTGATCAGTTTCTAGCTCTTGAAAGTGTTTGTGAATTCCTACATTGCATGAGAGTGAGGATGTTTCAGACTGGGTAACTTTGACCTACAAGAGTCCTTTTGCCACTTAAGCTCTTTAATCCCACAGCTTTGTCTCGGCATAAGATTCTTGTTCAGATATAACATCAACTCAATGTTTGCCAAGGTAGTGAAGTCTCTAAAAGTAGGTGTGTCATTGTCCTTGATTCCTATCATGATGTCATTGAAATTTTTGGTTAAGACCTCAAAATCCATGTTTTTGTCTTCAAACTGTAGGATCTCTGTAGGGTTAACAACATGCATATCCTTTAGGAGTTCTTTATGCATTCCAGTGATTTCAATTTCCACTAATCACATTTCTTCGATGGCTCCTTTGTAAATCAATTCCTTCCAACCCATATTGTTCTTGAGGATGAACAACATGCATGAGTCCACAGTTTTCATGGGATTTTCATTTAGAAACTTCAACACCCCATATTTTTCAGCTCCATGAACTTGGAACACAATGTCTTGGCATCTATTATGATCAGCCTCCCATACTGGCAAAAGGGTTTGAATTTCACATAACAACATTTCGTGTACATGGCAGTAAAATCTAGAATAAATTTGCTACCTTCTTTTACTATGGATGCCACCCATTCTTGTACTGCATCTGAGAGTAGATTACCCTTTTGCATTTGATTAACCAACTACTCGCTATCTAAGGAATTGGGATCAAAAGACTGCGGAGTTTGAATCAATGGAAGGGCACCCAAATTCATCAAAGGGTCTATATAAGCAGCCATAGTGATTACTAGTGCCTTTAGCTCTTTCTTCTCTTTGCTATCTCTTTCAGACTAAGTTAGCATGTGGTCTACAAAAAATTTAAAGAAGTGATTACCAATGTCTTTGGTAATGGCCCCCAATTCTATGATGGTGACTTTAAAGCCTTTGGCATCAATTTCTCCAGACTCATCTTTCTATTTATATGTAGCCACCACTGTTGTTACCCTTCTGGTTACTAGGTCCTTGATCAAGCATGCATCACTCTTCATCTTTTTATTCTTAGAACCACGAGCTGCATATTTGGTGACGATATCTTTAACAAGTGTAGACACAAGCTGCAGGTTTCATTTCTTGTTGACTAAATTAGACAGCCATGATGGAATAGTAGTAGTGGTCATCTCTTGACTTCCCTTGGGAGGAGTCATGAATTTATGTTGATCCGACTTAGGAGCTTCTATTAATTGCACATCACCACCTGGAGTATCCGAGAAGCTGAGTTCCTCTCCTAGACCTTGTCCTTGAGTCATCATTTTCTCCTTCTGAATCTCTTGTTGCATGAGTGCCTCGGATTTAGTCTTGGGCCTAGTTCTAGGGGTCGTGGTTTGTTTAGGAGACAATGTTCTTTACTCCTTATTGGGAGTCGAAGTGCTACCTACAACATGACATGAAATTGGGATGTTAGAGGTTAATGTTTCAAAGAAAGAAACCACTTTTGGAAATTTTTCAGTTTGTTTTTCATTGACAACATTTATGTTTCTTCTTCTTAACCAATTATCTGTGTGAGTGAGAATAGATCTGGTCCTCAAGTTTATATCATCTTCTTCACCTATACTCCAGTCTACCTCTAATTGTTTTAGTTCACTTGCTTCTTCCCATCCCAGTTCAACAATATCTGAACCATCCTCAACTACTTCCAATTGAAATTTCAATTTGAGAGAATTAATTTATTGAAGTCTTAATCTTGAATGGTCTTTCTTTATCACTTCTTCCTCATCATTACAATCTTTCCATAGATATTCTAAATGTGGAACCGTAGGTGACTGACCCTTCAAGCCAAGTATTTTAGTTGCAAACCCTTTGCTGTCGAAATTCCTCCTTCCCTAGTAGGATTCGAAATTGGAACTAAGCAAGTTGCTTCCAACCACTTAGGCATTGATCATGTTGCTGTAGGTTAAATAAACAAGCTTAATAGGGAAAATAGACTCCCACTCTTCCTGAGGTAGATTGTCTTTAATCATTGAAAATAACTATCTACAAGTTTAAACTATTATAAAACAATCTAGAGCATATGGAGGTAGTTTCACTGGTTCTTCTTCAAATCCCCCTATTCATAAGTATGTGAACTTAGGAAATTGAATGAAATAGCTCCCATAAATTTGAATCAGCTTTTGGGCCTCCGAGGATATTCTTGGCATCGGTGCTTTTTTGAGGTTCAAATGCACACTTTCTATCAGCACATCATGTGTTTTCCTAAAATCTTACAGCACTCTATCTCTTTGGAGCAGGCGATAGTACTAGTAGATAGTTACGTCTTCATTCAGATAAGAAGACATGTAGAAATCTTCTCTAGACACCTTAGCATGTTTGAGTTGACTTCTCAATGAACTGACTATTAGTTTCGCCCAATCTAACAATTGTTCTCCTTTCATAATGATTTCTACATAAGGGTACATCTAATCTTCAAAGAGGAAAACATCTAAAGAACCTTTGACCTGGTGCAATAAGACCATGAGGTCATGTACATGAGGCTTCATATGATCCTTGGTGATTATTTTGGGTAGTCTGGAGCTACCTTTATAATCGGTCTCTGTCCATTTTCTAGCCAACATGTTATGGTATTTGTCTAGACTTTCCTGATACTCAACTAGAGAGTGGGTAGGGCCAAAAGAAACAAAGGTACACTCAGGCAAATGCAATACTGATGAGATAGTCTCCCTCGAGATGGATAACATTGGTTCCCCATCTTTATTCGAAATACTCTTGGTTCTCACATCATAATGGTTAGTACACAATTGAAGTAGCTCAAGACTCAAAAGGGTAGGGAGAAAAGCCACAGCTTCAATTAAACCACTTGTTAGGATCTCTAAACAACCATTAACTACATCAGCTTGCTCAAGAAAATTTCCTTGTAACTTCTCAACTTTGACATCCTCCGAATTAGTGTCAGAAATGATAGGCCTCTTACACTCTAAACTAGAAATATTTCCAAAGAAATGCAAAACAAACTTCATTCTAAACAAAGAAAATAAAAGCCCAACACTTCTTTTGTTATTTGAAACAAAGATAGAGGAAAGAACAATGGATTTCTTGTATTCTCACCTATAATCTTCAGAGAGAAAACTAGACCTCTTTTCTTCGTTTATTGCTGCTCCTTTGATTCACCTTTTCACATGATAAAACAATCAAACTAGAAACTTATGCTTTAAAAGGAAAGGAGACATACTGGCAAAAGTATCACCTCATCATGAGGTATTCATGGTGATTTTGTTGTAGCTTGATTTGCACACTTGAAACTATGACAAGACATCTTCATTAATTGATCATGCTTTGTGGATGTCCTTGCAATAATTACAAATTTCTAACAAATAATCCGACTCCCGGATGAAAGATTTGCCTTTTTTAATCATGATGAAAACCATCTTTCATCTCAAACAAGATCTTCAATCATTATTTCTAACACCTTAATTAATTTCTCGGGAACTGGTTGTCCTTAGAGAATCATTAACACTCGTGCTCAAAAAACCTCCAGTAATAGAACTACTTTCAACTTCTTTGAACTGAGGTTCAAAGAGGTTCAAACAAACATCTTCATTATGCTTATCAAGTCCCACCTATAGAAAATGATTAGTATCGAAATCCTTTGGTTGAACTACTTTGAAAATACCTTTGAACCGAGGTTCAAAGAGGTTCAAGAAATGATAACTGCTATGAACATCATAGGATTAATTTCTATATGCAAGGATTGGTGATATTCATAAGATATGGGACCGAGAAGGGCTTGTTCAATGTATGATTTCAGGCTTCAAAGGAAACCGGAGAAAATTTAAAATATGGTGACTCAAAACTAAGGCTAACATGTTAATATCAATGTTCTAAATTTTGATTAAGAAATTCTATAATTTCTTAACTACTAGCCTAAATTTAGGACCAATGCCGCATGAAGTTCATGTACTACCTCCATCCTAAGTTGTATCATTGAAATTTTCTTTCCCATGTGGTGATTGTTATATTTGTGAGGACTAAACAAGATTTGTCTTCCAATCTTCTTAACTCCAAATACTAAATAGTAAGGAGGAAGTTGGCAATTGTGTTATTGTGCTCTTGAACTTCTGAGTTGAGCAAGAGGCAATATGGCATTTTTCTCCATCCTTAAACTCTAGAGAGTTATGTTGGAGGTAGAATGGCAGTTGTACTTCCAGGCCCCTAAACTTGTTGAATATGATCAAAGGTGCTTTTATGATTCCTTGAGGTGTTTCGAAATGGCAATTTGATAATGAAAAAGTTTATATTAATTGGATGTAAGGCAAGCATAGCTAATTTCACAGAGTAGCTTAGGGTTCTTAGAGTTCTCCTTCTTAAGGTTTTAATCAAAACAACCTTATGAAAAATAAATTCTTCCTAGACTCACTAACATTTGAGTAGATGAAGTTTAAAAAATAAAATTAAAAAAATAGTTCTCACATACTTATTGAAGACCTCACTAGTTTACTCTAGAGATTAAAAAAAACCCATCCCAACTCGTGAACAATCTAAACCAGGTGATGGAAGAAAGAATTCTACAATTAAAATGCATATTCGTGTAAGATGAAACATGATTAGAATGTGGGGTAAAGAGAGACTTTGAGCCAACAAGGAAATTAATCCCCAAGTAAAATAGAAATTGGGACTAAGCTATCGAAAATTTGTGCATATGCAGACTAGACTGTTAGTATTTTTATGGTTTATTTGGTTCAAGTATAAGAGGAGTTTTAGGAGTCAAGAGACATGTAATTAGAGGAAGCCCTAAAAGCAGGGCACTCTAGTTAGGTAACACTAAAATAGAGAATTTGGAAATCTAGGAAAATAAATCATTCATGGTGTCTGCAAAAGAACATAACTAATATAATAGAAAGAAGAAAATGAAACATTCAAACAAGAAAAGCAGAGATGAAAAATACTTACCCTAATAAAAAGTGTTGAACATGCAAAACTCCACACCCAAATTTGCATACATTTCTCATACAACTTCTTGTAAATTTTTGTGATTTTGTAAAGAGTTTGCTAGATGGAAAAAGTAAATATTTTATGGGCAGACATCTCATGACATTTTCTGGATTTCATGAGAAATAATAAATGTAATATTGTGAGGAACTAACACACAAAAAATGAGTTGAAAATGGCACATAACCTTATTGTTTACCTAAAGGTTTTCAAAATCATGGAAGGTAAAATATGGGTTGTCGTGTGACATGGCCTCCACTAGGGTTTTTCCTCTATTTTTATTAATTAAAATGTTTGCAGGGCACCACTATTTTGAACATACACAATGCAAGAAAAAACAGGCAAACTCACCAACCATAAAGAAAACAGAGACAATAATGCCACCCACAAAAGCTTGCATCTATTATACCATAGAAAAATCCGAAAAAGGAGATGCACAAACTATAATATATGAAAGAGAAGCAAAAGGCACCAATCCACGACGCATAGGGAGGGATGAGAAAAACCCATAGAAGAATCTCTGAAAAATAGATTCTTAATTTTACCTTTGATGACAAGTGGGTGTTTTGGGTATTTTACTAAACCTATAGCCATAAGCTCCCATAGCCATGACACTATTTTTAAATGTTTAAATAATTGTTAAATTTAACATTTGATCCATTCTAAACGTATTAAGAAACCTTAAATAGTTTGAAAGCATAAATTTATGGCCAAAAACACATCATTTGCTTGTGCAAAACTACATTTCAAAAAATCAATAAAAAGGAAAAGAATAATTTTTAAGAACTTGGAATATCATAACCTTGTCTAAACCAAAAAATCAGCACAGAGCCTTGTTGATCAAAGGAATTCCAATGCACATTGATAGTAACAAGATTGAATTTTTAAGACCAAGTCACGGTTTTTTCTCACCGATCAAGTACAACACAATCCATTTAGGTTTTGCTTATAAGAACTCTGCAACCTCTGGTATTTACAAGGCAAGCCTAACTTTTGCTTCGGTGTGAACATATGGATGTAGGTTTCTGGTTTCTCATTGTAGCTTACAACTGCAAATTGAGTTCTTTATTTTGTACATCATACAAACTCATTTACGAAGAAGCTGAATAAAGTCGGACAAGGCTAAAGTGAAGGGAAATTTGGATTGCAGACACTATGTGCTTCTATGTACTTTGTTCTAGATCTTCCAATATGAAAATCTAGAATTTCCATGGAAGCTTCAAGAAGAAGTTTTAAATTTAATTTAATTTAATTTTTTAAAATTATGTTTCTCAGGAAAAATCATTTTTCTCATTGCTAAAACCAATGAGAAATAAGAAAAAAAAAAAATTTAAATTATCAAAAAGAAATATTACAAAGTAACTATTATATATTATATAATGAAATTTAATACTGAGTTCTTATTGATAGATAAAATTAGTCAAATAAAAAAAAATTTGAATTAAATGAATCCATCCTACGATAGACACTGAAAAAAAAAATTAAATTTTTTTCTATTAGATATAAGAGTTTCAGAACCAAAAAAACACCAGAGTATCAACACGAAAATTTTAAAGAAAAATATGCCTTTATAAATGCTAATGTTGCATATCTTATTAAGGGCGTCCCAACCATTGTGGAGATATAAGAATGTCTCCCAAGTTTTTGCTTTGAAGTCCCACTTTTGTGTAAATTTAAAAAATAAAAAATAGAATAGAAACGTCCTCTAGCAGTCCCCAAATCTACAGAGATAGATGGGAGATTTTAGGCGGGGAACTACATCTCTGAAAAACACTGTTAATAACAGCGAACAAGATCATTTGCTGTGAACCACGTAATTTGCCGTATCTATGTATTATTACTGGTCAACCACATCAGTTGCTGTGAACCACGTAGGTTGCTGTCTTGTGCTTTATTATCTGTTTGGTTATATACATTTTAATCTGCTCCATTTTTCTTAAGAATGTCACACCTTGCCTATATCTGTACTTCAAAACTTGATTTTACAGAAAAGGCAAAATGTTATCTATGAAGGTAATATTTTTGTCACTGCCAATCGAAATATCAATTTGATGTATGAGACTCTGCTCTCACAGACTGCACAAGGTAATTATTTTTCCACTCATAATAAGGTGATTAAATCCTCTCCTCTAACAGGGTCACACCTAACAGTGTGTTTTGTAACCTTTAACAAGGCTGACTCCTAATAGGGCTCACTTCAAAAGAGTAAAAATTAGTAACTAGTTACAATTGGTGGTTTTTCCCAAATTAGGTTTTCACATTAAATCTTAGTGTCAAATGTGTTCATGTTATTTCTCTTATGTGTTTGCAACTAAATTAAAGTAATAGTAATCACAGATAACATCTTAAGATTTTCATGCTAAGTGTTTGTTGAGCATTTTTGGGTAAAAGTAGAAAGCTATTTCACATTTTAGGCTGACTTATCAGAATGATAGAATTTAAGTATTTCTATATAAAAATCAATTTTGTTCAAATATATGATCTAGATAAATTTATTCTAGCTAATTTCTATATGGTCTCACACTTTTCCAATTGGAAATGTCTATTAAATCCATTTTTTGTAGTAATTTGAATCTAATTACTAAAGAAATAAAATTATTTTAGAAAAGTGGTGTTTCAATAACTCTTACTATTTTTTATCAAGAAACAGCTTCCAAAAAACAATTACAAATATTATAATCTGGATATCCATGCAAGGCCAATAGTATACATACATTTGTTGGTTATTTCAGTTAGCATCACCAATAATCACCACACAAACAATCTCCGTCCTTGAAATGATGGAATCGATTGGCGTCCCTAAGAATAATCTCCCGTTTCTCCAGTTTGGAAATAAACTTAACAAACATATGGCAATCGCCACAGATACGGATGTTCTTCACAACGCGGATGGTTGTACCGGGAGGTGTTTTGATGAGTCCAAATGCAATTGCCAATTTCTCACTGTGGTGGCGGAGAGAGTGTGGCTTCTGCTCCTCCTCCACATCGTGCAGGACAAAGTTTGTGTCGGGCATAATCCCTGCTTCATTCACTTGCCCTGCCAAACCCTCCAGCTTGGCATAAATATCCTCTGCCTCTGGATGCGTCCTGTCTCCTGCCACAAAATAATGGACTCTGTCCTTGATCACAATCCAACTGCGTCCTGGCCTCTTCTTTAATTTCCTATCTTTCATCGTTTCCCTCACCCTTTCCTTTTCATCCCACCTCCCAGTTGCTGCATACATATTTGACAGCAGCACATAGTTTGTAGAGTTGTCAGAGTCCAACTCAAAGAGATGTTGGGCTGCATATTGCCCAAGCATTACATTCTGATGCATTGTACAGCTACCAAGTAAAGATCCCCATACGGCAGCATCGGGCTTCATTGGCATTTTGCAAATAAGGACTAGTGCATCATTCAGGCGTCCGAAACGACCAAGAAGATCAACCATGCAGCAGTAGTGTTGTGCGTGTGGCACGATGCCATAATGTTGATCCATGCAACCAAAGTATTGCCAACCGTTACGAGCCAGGCCTGCATGGCAGCAAGCAGAAAGAATGGCCACAAAACTTACATGATCTGGTCTTGTGCCTGAACATTCCATCTGTTCAAACAGATGGATGGACTCCTTGCCACATCCATGCATAGCGTAGCCTAGAATCATCGCATTCCAAACAACCACATTTGGCCCTTGAATCGTGTCAAACACTTGGCGTGCATCAGTTATGCTCCCACATTTGGCATACATATCAACAAGGCCACTGCCCACAAAAACATCAGAGTGGCATCCCCTCCTGATGATCTCTGCATGGAGCTTCTTCCCATTTTGCAGGGCTGCCAAGTTGGCATATGCTGGGAGAACACCAGCAAAGGTGATCACATTGGAAGTAATGCCCGTTCGCTTCATTTCCGCAAAGAGATTCAAAGCCTCGTCAAAACATCCACTCTGCACACATCCTGCTATCATGGCGCTCCACGCCACGACATCTCTTCCGCTTGCTGGCATTTTCTCGAACAGCTTGAGGGCCTCACCAATATACCCATTCTGGGAATATACTGCAATCATTGTAGTCCATGATATCACATTTTGTTCTGGCATTTCTTCGAATAGCTTGAGAGCCTCCTCGACGCAACCATTTTGTCCAAAAACCCCAATCATCATGTTCCAAGAAACCAAATCTCTACATGGCATTTTCTCAAAGAGCTCCATACCTTCGTTTACATTGCCATTCTGTGCATATCCTGCGATCATAGCAGTACAGGAAACTACATTCCGTTGAGGAATTTTGTCAAACACTTGGCGCGCGTGCTCGACTCTGCCGTATTTGGAGTACATGTCGACAAGGGAAGTAGCCACAAATACATTGAATTCGACCTTTGCCTCGATTATGTGTCGATGAAGCATTTGGAGGTAGCTGTAGGAATTGGATGCAGGAACAAGGCTCGCAAACGTGTATTCGTCGGCCTGAATACCTCTCCTTTGCATATCATCATACAATTGCAATGCCTGCTCAAAAAGCCCGCGCTTGGCGTATGCAGAGATGATTATGGTCCATGAAACCGAACTTGTTTGAGACATTTTGTCGAAAAGTGTTCGCGCATCTGCAACACTCCCGCACTTGGCATAGAAGCTGAGCAGCTTGTTTCCAACATAACCCCTCGTTTCTATTTCCATGTCCGCCTCTCTGATCATACCATGAACTGACTTGCCTAGTTCCAGGGCATTTTTATTCCTACACGCTGTCAAAAGGGAAGAAAATGTATCACAATCCACGCCACTCTCTTGCTTCCTCATCACATTCACTAAATTGATCGCTTCCTTCAGTCGCCCTTGTTTGCAGAGTCTCAGCACAACACCCTTGTTGTTAATACCAAACGAGCACTCCATTGCTGTTTCACCATAACAGCTGAAATGAGTGTGCAATTTGCGACGTTGGAGTTGGTACGCTATCGCAGGCCGAGAAAATGCAGCTACTTTCATTTTCATTTTCTTAAAAGCTTCGCTCTTGACATCTCTCGTCACAACTAACTTTTTCACACCCTTGTGTTCTTAGACAGGGGCTGGAGCTCTCGAGCTCATTTCAACATGGTCGTCTTGGTTAGGCCATTTGGTATCTAGTATCTAATATTGGTAATCTGGTATGAGATTATGGTTTCTTTGAATTGAGCATATGTATATGTATCATTTTATGTTAAAGTTAACTAATGTTGACTGGTCAATATTTAAAAAACTTTGACTCTTGTTGAATATTGACCAGTCAACATTAGTTAACTTTAACATAAAATGATACATATACATATATGCTCAATTCAAAGAAACCATAATCTCATACCAGATTACCAATACTAGATACGAGATACCAGATGGCCTAACCAAGACGATTATGTTGAAATGAGCTCCAGAACCTGTCTAAGAACACAAGGACAAAAAAATGTTGGTTGTGACACCCTTCCCCACATAGGGAATGCATTGTCCCAATGCAAATATGTAAAATTTCAAAATCATACCCAATTATATATACAAGGTAATGAATCTACAAGATCAAGATCTAACTTCCATTTACACAATAACACGTGCATCTGCATTGAATTCTATAGAAAAATATTGATTTTTAGCTACTGTAATTAAAGTCAACTTTTCTTTTCCTTATATGAAATCTACATTTCATTAACACATTAACTCTAATGGATCTAACTCTTCAAAGACAATATTAACACATAGTTGAAGTAATAAGCAAAGAGAAATTAACACACATTAAAGCACATGTATAAGTAATCATTTGAATAACACTTTCTATGTGTGAGTGTGTGAATGGAAGTTAGATCTTGATCTTGTAGATTCAT
Organism: Cupressus sempervirens; assembly: GCA_028749045.1. Lineage (NCBI taxonomy): Eukaryota > Viridiplantae > Streptophyta > Pinopsida > Cupressales > Cupressaceae > Cupressus > Cupressus sempervirens. The sequence continues at coordinate 516,839,060 of CM053787.1, forward strand.
TACCTTGTATATATAATTGGGTATGATTTTGAAATTTTACATACCTGCATCGAGATGATGCATTTTCTATGTGGGGAAGGATGTCACAACCAACTTTTTCTCACCCTTGTGTTCTTAGACAGGTTCTAGATCTCATTTCAACATGGTTGTCTTGGTTAGGCCATTTGGTATCTGGTATCTAGATATTAGTAATCTGGTCTGAGATTATGGTTTCTTTGAATTGAGCATATATGTATATGTATCATTTTATGTTAAAGTTAACTAATGTTGACTAGTCAATATTCAAAAGACTTTGACTCTTGTTGAATTTGTTGCAGTTTATGGAGACGACTGATGTGGCATTGGTTATATAAGGACTGCTCCCTGCAAAACGGGGTTAGGTAAATCAACTATTTGGCACCAATGGATTATGGCAATTTTGAGTGTTACACTATTAATAGTGTTGGCCCAACTTCATCCATGCCTTTATGCATCTTTCGTAGCTCTGTCTGGAGCATACTATAATAGGATCTTCCATAGAAAATGAATTGGTATGTCCATTCTATGTTTCTTGAATGCTTAAACAAAGAAAAATACCTTCTTTCATAGCTCATTGGATTAAGCAAAAAAAAAAAAAGAATATTGGTGTATTGGTGTTCCTGTTGATATCAAAATTGCCACTAATTATTGCTATTGATGTCAAAGTTGCTACCTACTAATGTTCTTATTGCTTTACTCTACGACTTTTTCCATTGTTCTGATGGAAAAAGAAATGAGTATATGGGTCTGCAATCACAATGTTTGGCACCAATTTGCAAAATGGGTTTCCCATTCTGACCATGATGGAATGTTTTATGGGTGCACTCCACATTTGGACTTGTGATGACTTGGAAAAGGTTATTTCAAACTGCAAACCATTGGCATGGTGCAATGGATAGAGTCTAGCCTGAAAACATTATTAGTGGATCTGAAAACATTATTAGTGGATCTGAGAACATTATCAAATAAGAAAAAGTCAAAATGGGAATAGGAATAACTATTCCAATAAGATGTATTTTTTAGAATGGACATATGCTCCTTTTGGGGCCAAAATGGGAACATGAATTCCAATTCCCAATTCTGATTTACTGTACTAAACTGAGAATTAAAAACAAATTCCAATTCTCAATCCTGATTTGGTGCTCCAAACAAAAAAGTGAAAAAAAAAATCCAATTCTCAATCCCTATTATAGTTGATTTCCCACAAACTAATGAGTTGTCACTCGAATTAGAATTGAGGATTGGAATTTGTTATTCAAAACTCATTTGGTTCAACAAAATTAATTTTAGATATGTCATTCTAAATGTAACGAACTCAAGAATGGATTTCTCTAGGAATGGAATCATCATCAATGGAATAAACAATTCTTGGGATTTCTCAAGGGGTTCATGCATAGGCTACAGAGTAGAAGTCTCCTGTAAGAATGTTGTCGGTAACTAATCCTTCTGCTCCATCCACTTGTGGCACCAACAAACCTTCGTCCACATTCCAATTGTGGCCCTACCTATTTCTCAACATCAAAAGCCTATTTATGAATTATGCCATTGTATATTAGAAATGTAGACAAAAAGTACTAGAATTAACTTAGTAGTCATAAATGTATAATTGGCACTGACATAGCCAAGGAAATGAGTCCAACATACTCACAATCTACATGCCCTCTTTCTAATTGTAGATGTGAGGTTTTGAGTGGTACCAATGTAGCCAATTAGTCCAACATAAGGAACCAAATAACTAGTAAGAAAATAATTTATAGAGTTCTACTATGGATTGAATAGAAGATGTAGCATTGATTGCATTGGAAAATACTCTGGCACTCAGATCTAGATTGGAGCTTAACATTCATGAAGAGCCATTGCAATTTGTATCATCAAAAGTAGTGGTATTTGAATTCTTAAGTTCGATTAAAAGCCCTCACCCATTAGAGAAAAAGTGTAACAAAAATGGTAAATCCATTCCAATGATGCCAAAATTGGGTACATATGCAAGTCTGCCTAAAACTCTAGAGAAAGAGGAAGAGCTCAAAAAAATTAGAAATCATGATGATTGCATAAAGACTAGAGATTCAACATTGTCAACACCAGCAAGAGTTTTACCATCAGCATATTTATTTGCACGCTATTTTCATACTTCTGAAATAGATCAAAGTATATCTTTGATGTCTTTGGCATATCATTCAAAATATTAAAGATTTACAAAATCATGTAAATCATATGAATGTACTTGTAGTCTGCCATTAAATTCTCACCAGTTTTAATCAAAGTTTGGCAAAGAAGCATAAACCACCTAATTCACCTTGACTTTCAACCAAAATTTTACATGCTTTTCTTATGGAGCATATTAGACATAAAAGAAATCAACCTGACAATGGATTAAGAACAGGAATTGGTATTCCAATTCTACCTATTTAGGTGGAATAACAAATGCTTATTTTGGGCCAAAATCAGAATACATGTTCCTATTTTCAATTTTATCTAGTACACCCAAATAGAGGATTTGAGATTTTTGGAATTTACAAATACCTATTCCAGTCTAATTCTCATTGTCAAACTTGCCTTAAGGGCCTATGCGGTTGCTGGAATTTGATATTTTGGATATGCTATTAGAAAATTTGATATTCTAGAATTTGTTATTTATATTTGCTATTCTAGAATTTATTATTTTAGATTTTTTATTCCATATATGTTTGGTTCTACAAAACTAGAATTAGAATTAAAGTTTTGAAAGGCCCTTTGTTCGCAAAAATCATCAATCAGACGACCCTAAGGAATTTTATTTTGACAAGAAGTGGTGTTTTTGGCCAGATTCTTATAGATATTGGAGATCTAAAGATTCTTCAATAGCTTGTTCTAAGTGCTAATGCCTTTGTTGGAAGCATTCCTTGTTCTTTAGGAAATTTGACTGAGTTGGTCATTTTGGATCTCAGATGTAATAGGCTTGAAGCTAGAGCCCAACCAATACAAATTTTTAGGATTGGATCTCTGGTTAAGCTTGACCTGAGCTCTAATCTTCTAGATGACATTATTTTTCCTAGCTTAACGCAGCTGAAAACCCTAGAATTTAGGGATTTGAGCCATAATAAGCTCTCAAGTAGTGTGCCCTCATTTTTGGCCAAATTGCCAAATTTAGTGGATCTTCAACTCAACAAGAATCATCACGGCCTGCCTAAAAATAAATATTTAGTGGCCATTTTCAAATTAATTCTAAATTATTTATGTGGCATCCATACTCTTGGCCAAATTCGAATGCGCTACAATGGCTAAATTTAGTGGTTGACATTAACACTTGAGCATTTCTTATGAATTTGGGAATTACTTTTAAAATAAACTTCAATTTATTTTGCAAATAGTCAAAAGGAAAATGGGAATAGGAATGGGAATTTGATATTCTACCTATTTAGGTAGAATATCAAATTCTTATTGTGGGGACAAAATGGGATTGCAAATTCCTATTCCCAATTTTGATTTGGCACACCCAAATGAAGATTTAAATTTTTAGGAATTTACATATTCCTATTCTAGCTCAATTCCCACTATCATATGGGCCCAAAAGGCTTTCATAATAGGGATGTCCAAACATCATTATAAAAACATTTGATGTGAGTCCATAGTTATAGAAATCCTAAAATAATTTTTAATCTATCTAAAATTAGAATATAAAAATAAACATTAATACGATTGTTAAGAGCTTAAATAGTTTCTATTAATAAATAAATAAATGAATAAGAGGGGGAATAATAAATATATAAGATATTTTTTTTCTAATATTTTAATTAGATTCCATGATATGTTCTCAAGCATTTGATTGTGTTGCCTATTCATTCTCTACATGGACTTTAAACCTCTTGAATGTATCGAGGGCTTCATTCTTAGTCTTCAAAAAATAAAACCAACACATGGGTGACTAATCATCAATGAAGTGATAAAATATTAAATAACTTACCCAAACTTTGTGTTTTCATAGGACCACATATATCTAAATGAATAAGTTGAAGTAGATGATGGGCCCTCCATGCATTGCCTTTTAGAAATGAACCCCTTGCATGCTTCCTTTTTGCACATCCTTCACAAACATTTTTATGTTATGTAACCTTAGGCAACCCAACGACCAAATCATTTGATGTAAGAAGCATTAAATTGTTAAAATTCAGGTGGTCATACATGAGATGCCACAACACACTTTTGTCTCCAAAAGCCATACTGACAGGCGAACTTCTATTTTCATCAAACTTCAAAGGGAACATCCTATTCTTTGTCATAGGAACAACTATAATCACTTTAGTTCCCTAATTCTTATCATAGATAGTACATTTCATATTCTCAAATACCACTCCATAATTCTTCTCACATAGCTTCCCATCACTTAATAAATTATACTTCAAGTTTGAAGTATAATAAATATCTTGAACACTTTTCATACCTTTCCTTTTTTGGGTACCCATGGCTCATTTGGCTACAACCTCTACTATATCATTATTATCGAGGCTAATATTGGATGTAAACCATCATCAAGATTTGAAAATATCTCCTTATTACTAGATGTGTGATTAGAACACTCCAAACCCAAATACTAAACATCATTCACATTATTTTTAAATTTGCCAAAATAATAAAAAAAATTACTTGAGGAAAGATCTCCATTTTTGTGAGCATATGACATTATTATTATTACATGATTTCAATATTACTTGAGTATTTCTTATGAATTTGGGAATTATTTTTAAAGCAAACTTCAATTTTTTTTCAAATAGTCAAACGAAAAATGAGAATAGGAATGAGAATTTGATATTCTACCTATTTAGGTAGAGTATCAAATTTACATTGTGGGGACAAAATGGGAATGCAAATTCCTATTTCGAATTCTAATTCGGCACACCCAAAGTGAGGATTTGAAATTTTATGAATTTAGATATTGTTATTCCAATTCAATTCCCACTAGCAAATGGGCCTGAAAGGCTTTCATAATGGGGATGTCCAAACATCATTATAAAAACACTTGATGTGAGTCCATAGTTATAGAAATCCTAAAATAAATTTTTAATTTGACTAAAATTAGAGTATAAAAATAAACATTAATAAAATTGTTAAGAACTTAAATAGTTTTTATTAAAAAATAAATAAATAAGAGGGGCAATAATATCTATACAAGAGATTTTATTTTTTCTAATATTTTAATCTGATTCCACGATTTGTTCTCAAACATTTGATTGTGTTACCTATTTCATTCTCTACATGGACTTTAAACCTCTTGAATGTACCATGGGCTTTATTCTTAGTCTTCAAAGAATAAAACCAACACGTGTGAGTAATCATCAATGAAGTGATAAAATATTCAATAACTTACCCAAAAATTTTGTTTTCGTAGGACCACATATATCTAAATGAATAAGTTAAAGTAGGTGATGATGGGCCCTCCATGCATTGCCTTTTAAAAATGAATCCCTTACATGCTTCCTTTTTGCACATCCTTCACAAATATATTTATGCTATATAATCTTATGCAACCCAACAACTAAATCATTTGATGTAAAAAGTGTCAAACTGTTAAAATTTAGATGGCCATACCTAAGATGCCACAACAAACTTTTGTCTCCAAAAGCCATATTGACAAGTGAATTGTTATTTTCATCAAACTTCAAAGGGAACATCACATTCTTTGTCATAGGTACAACTGTAATCACTTTATCTCCTTGATTCTTATCATAGATACTAAATTTCATATTCTCAAATACTACTCCATAATTCTTCTTACATAGCTTCCCAACACTAAATAAATTATACTTCAAGTTTGGAGTATAATAAATATCTTGAACACTTTTCATACCTTTCTTTTTCTAGGTATCCATGGCTCATTTATCTGCAACCTCTACTATACCATTATTACCAAGGGTAATATTAGATGTAAACCATCATCAAGATTTGAAAATATCTCCTTATTACCAAACATGTGATCAAAACACTCCAAACCCAAATACCAAACATCATTCACATTATTTCAAACTTTTCCAAAATAAAAAAAAATTACTGGAGGAAGGATCTCCATTTTTTTGAGCATATGACATTATTATTATTACATGATTTCAATATACACTCTTTCTGAAAATGTCCATACCATTGCAATGATAGCATTCAATGTTTCTTTTATCAAATATGACTTCACCTCTTCCTCCTTGACCACCTCCTCTTCATATGTTTCCTCTTTAATAACTCTAATTTTGACCCCTTTGTTTGGCCTTTATTGTTGTTATTTCTTCTGCTAGCACCATCATAATTTGAAATTTTTAATTGGGAAGAAAACACCTTCTTAGTATGGCCTTCAATCTATCATAATGTGACATGAGAGATCCAACCAGTTGATCATACTCCAAGGTGGACAAATCTTTTCTCTCTTACATAATATTTGCTACATTATTCCATCTTGAGGTTAAAGATCTTAAACCCTTCTATGTCACATTTTTGTGGCTCATAGGTTCACCTAAAGTGGTCATTTTGTTAGCTACATCGTTGACTCTTACACAAAAATCTCCCACATTCTCAATTTCCTTCATTTTCAAATTCTCATATTCTCTTTTCACTTTGTTTAGGTTGACAACCTTAACTTGATTTTTTCCATGGTAAGCATCTTTTAGAGTCTTCCAGATCTCCTTTGTTATCTATGCATCAACAATTCTAGGAAACAAGCTCTTATCAAGAGTCATCTGAATGTGAAATATAGTCATTGCATTTTTCTTTTCAACTTCCTTCTTGATTATTCTTTCATTACCTTCAAGGTCATCCTAGTTCACAAGCTCCTCATAACCTAATTCAACAATGTCCCAAAAATCTTTTCTATAAAAAAGGTATCATCTTGAGTGACCAATAATGATAATCAACCCCATTGAATTCTAGAGTCAATGAGTTGCTTTCCATGATGATGCCTTCAAACACCTTCTCAATCTTGAAGATCTTATACCAAATGTAGAAACAAAGGAGAAGTATCAAGGGAAAAAATAAACAAATATCAATGCATAGTAAATGAAGAAAAGAGCTCTATTTTTTCCACAAAGAAATCCTATAATTATTTTGTAGGGAAGAAACTAAAATTTATTGCTACATATCAGAGTCAAAATTCATTACATTATTTTTATTATATTAAGATCCTACATAGATGCCTCAATACATAAAGGATAGATCAAAAAGTAAATGGATAGATTAAAACTTGAATAAACTCATCAAACACTAGCACTAACTATTGATAAACCATGAATGCACGTCATGCTTTTTAAAAAATAATGACAATGTACTATGCATGTCTTTAATGAAACTATTAAAACTCAAACTACCTATCCAATGATTTTATGAACAATCATTGACATGATAAAATTAAAAAAGGAAGAATTAAAAATAGAGCAATGACAGGGAAACTGGAGCCACAAACGATATTAGTCTTCAATTTATAGTAAAAGTTGATATTTACATTCTCTCTCCCTCTATCATTTTGAATATTGGATCGTGTACAACATCTCCATTTGCTTATCTACAACATCATAGTCTGCAATTTTTAATGTCCAATTATCTAGTTGGTCCTCTTGACGAGATTTACATCTTGGATATATTGTCTTTATGGATCATAAAATCTACAATTATGATCAGGCCTGTTATCTTTTAGTTTGGTAGGGACTACCTCAAATTCCCTTCATGACATAAAGTGTAGTAGACCCTTTATTAACACCTAGGTAGGGAAGAGAGAACCTCTCTTTGTATTTATCACTCTTAGGGCATATTATTCTACAAATTCTAGCTTTCTAATGACTTCATACAATAAAATTTTGTAAGTGATTGCCATTGGTAGTGTCTTGGGTGGTACTCCACTTCCAAAAACTCTAATAATAGTATGATATGGTCCTTGTAGTAAAACCAGTTGAAAACACTAATTGCTCTAATACCAAGTTAAGAATAAGGTACATAGGAGAAATAAGAGGAGAAACCCATAAATGAGCTCTATAGATTGCAAATTTATAAAGATAGATATAATAAAATATTGTGTACATAGTTTTTTATAGTTAGCAATACAATGAATGGTGGACGGTGAAGGTGTGGCTGGTCTGTTGGATGGAGTTTGGATAGTTCTTGTTTTGTGTTGACCATATATGGTTGGTAGAAATAATTAGTTTAACCTTGCTAACAAACCTTCCCCACACCCCTCCCCCTTCCAAATTAAGTAATAATCAAAGGGTTTCAAGTATCCCCCCATAATCTATAAAGGATAGGTCGTGGCTTAAAGCCTTGTTAGATACCCTTTTACAATCACTTATCAAATACTCTCATTCATGTTGTTTCCCCTCATCACAATCACTTTAAGTTTTTGCATATTACCTCCAATCAATGTAATTTCCAAATGGTTTCAAGCTCACCAAAAACATCACACAAGTGATTTCAAGGTCAGCACAAACTTTTCCTTGAAGTTGTTTTGGTTCACCACTAACCTCACTCACAAATGGTTTCAAGATTACCACAAGCCAAGCACTCATTGATTCTAATGACCACAAATCATCACTATGAGGAACCTATCATAACTTTGGGTCTTTATCCATATATACATCAAAACTGATTATTAATTCCATATAAAAATAAATTCATCTACCAAGATACATGGGTACTGTTCAACCATTATACTTTCTAGTTGTATAGGAATCATTTTTAGATACATGGTTCATAAATATGTTAAACAAAAAGCCTTTTGGGAACAAACTCAAAAACTTTCCCAATAATCATAGCCCACCAAAAATATCCTTTTCCACTTTATCATGAGAGATATCATCCAACAATTTTCTTCAATTTAATCAACCAATGACATAGGAACAATCTACCATTTGAGCACTAGCGCATTCTACTTAATAAACTTCAACCAATTAAATGTCCAACAAACTTCAAAATACCATCTCACCTCCAATTCAAACTATTTTTACTTGATACAATTACAAATTTAACTTCTATAATTAATATGTATAACTCTACGTACTTAGTCAATTAATTCACATACAAAAATCACATACCTCAATTATGACACAAATCAAAATGAACTTATGCAATATATATTCCCAAATCTTGCTATATTGATATGTTCTCTAAATTTATGTGAAGCAATCTTTTCAGCACCCTCAACTCCTCTTGAACTAATAAATTTTTTTGTTTAAATACTTTCCATAGTAATATCCTCCTTTTCATGAGAAAAATTTGATGCTCTTATGTCACAAAAAGTGTGTATGCACTCTCTGGCACTCATGCTTGCATAGAGATGCTCCATAGACCAGTAATCCATGACTAACAACTTCACACAACACTACTTCAAACACACTTCAACTTTAGGTTCCTTCTTTTCATGACTTCTCTATTTTTTGTAGTAGGCCTTCAATCTCTTATTTTTTCTTTTCTTTTCACCCAATTCACAATGCACATTTCTAACCCACATTGCTTAAATTTCTAGACAACTCTCTTTCATATTGAATTATTCTATTGGATTGAATGGAGAGAAGTAAAAGAAATCCAACACAAAAAAGATGATGTATCATTGTACTCCAACTTTGAACACTCCTAACAAGCACAAAATGCACGCAATATGCTATGATGGCTCTCAAACTTCAATGTCCTTTACTTGTCAAGGAAATGTGTCAACAAGAAAATGTGTGAGGATTTTACTTGAGGAGCCGCAACTCACTTTGTCTTTAAGCTCAAATTACCTCCAAACAACCCAATCTTCATCGACTTGGATGTATCCACTTTACAACAATAAGTTGTACCAATCAAAAATCTCACTTACTTTTCATGATATTGTTCACCACTCTCATCTATGCCTCAAAATAACTTGCACAACATTCCCTCCCTTGAAAAAGGTAAATTATAAAAATCCAAAGTGATTATGATGGGGTGAACAATATGAATGAGAGTATTTGATAAGTGATTATAATTGGGTACCTAACAAGGCATTAGACCAAAATCCATCCTTTTATAGATTATGGGGAGATATCTAAAACAATTTGATAATTAATTTATGAGAGGATGTTAGAAAATAAATAAATTATCTTGGATATTTGAAAAGACATTGTTGGACATTGACACAACTACCACCTTTGCCGATGCTTTTCACATTTTGTACACTATTTCATCTATACATTATAAATGTTATAGCTAAGTTTGATTGATGACTTCTATAGAATTTAATATGTATTCTTCTATAAATTAATAGTCCAAATCTTTGTTTGGTAGATTCCTTATTTGAGTTTCTCTCTAGTGATGTGCTATATTTTTCAACTTGATACTAGAACAATTAGTATTTTCAACTAAACCATGAACCCAATTGTGATTCCCAACTGTATTTAAATCCTTTGGTCTAAGCTATTAGACAGTCCCCTTAGTGATGGGACACTCCCTTTTAAATGAATCATTAGAGGCATAAAAAAATGATTCTCAAACTAAATATAGTACAATGCCCTCTTATGTTTGTCCCAAATGTAAGTCTCCTCTTGGAGGGGGGCCATCTTCCCATCAACAATTGCTTGGGCTTTGAGATTTAGGTCCAAAATCTTAAGTCCATTCCATATAATCATCATGTGCTTTAAGATGGAGTAGAATCTGAACTTACTATCTTCCTCTACTTCATGAAATAAAGGCCTTATGGATGTAACTACTAACATGTGCGAGTTTTATTTCCTTGTATGTCCAACCACATGAGCATTATCTAATTGGGGATATTAAATGTTGCATCCTCACCATGCCACTAACAGTAACACAATGTATCTTTCACATATGGAGAAAACAAATCTACATGACACATTTTGATTCCTTTCTCTTCTTGTAATTTCTTCTCCATCTATCATGCCAGGTCACTCAATTAAGAAATCTTCAAGGTGAATAATATTGGTGGCTCTTTTTTTTCATTATATTTTACCCTAGTAACTCTCTTTTTTGGCTTGTCCCTTTGGTGAAATGGTGGGGCTTCTTGCCTGTAGGGCCTACAACCAAGGTTCAAGTCCCCATAGGGCCATTCTCTACTGTGGATCTTAATTGAGAATGTTTTTCCATTGACCCTTGGTGAAATAGTGGGGCTTCTTGCCTGTAGTGCTTACAACCAAGGGTTAATAAAATTTAGGGCTTGTCCCTTTGGTGAAATGGTGGAGCTTCTTTCTTGTAGGGCCTACAACCAAGATTCAAGTCCCCACAGGGCCATTCTCTACTGTGGATCTTAATTGAGAATTTTTTCCATTGACTCTTGGTGAAACAGTGGGGCTTCTTTCCTATAGTTCTTACAACCAAGGGTTAATAAAATTTTAGGGCTTGTCCCTTTGGTGAAATGGTGGGGCTTCTTGCCTATAGGGCCTACAACCAAGGTTCAAGTCCCCACAGGGCCATTCTCTATTGTGGATCTTAATTGAGAATGTTTTTCCATTGACCCTTGGTGAAATAGTGGGGCTTCTTGCCTGTAGTGCTTACAACCAAGGGTTAATAAAATTTTAGGCTTGTTCCTTTGGTGAAATGGTGGGGCTTCTTGATTGTATGGCCTACAACCAAGGTTCAAGTCCCCATAGGGCCATTCTCTACTATGGATCTTAATTGAGAATATTTTTCCATTAACCCTTGGTGAAATAGTGGGGCTTCTTTCTTGTAGTGGTTACAACCAAGGGTTAATAAAATTTAAATTTAAAGTGAACTTCTCGCTCTGCAACTTTTTGAATTTTTTCATGCTTAGCTCCCTGCACCTGGCTTCGACTTTAGCTTCAACTTCGGCCCTGGGCGTCCTAGCCTCTACATTTGGTCTTGCATGGACTCTTAGCTCTAGAGTCTTTGTTAGGCCCTTCATCTTTCTAACTTCTTGCCTGGTTCCCTCGCCTGGCTTTGGTTTTAGTTTCGGCCCCTGGCTTCGATCCTGCCTTTGTGCCTGGATCTAACTTTGGCTCGGCTTCTACTCCTGATTTCGACTTCGGCTCTAATGTGGGTCTGGCTCTTTCTCCAATGACTGGTTTTATTTTGGGTTTTCTTCCTATATTTGGTGTTATGGAGGTCCCTTCGGCTTCTAGGTTTTGTTCACCTAGTGCAGGTGGTTTAGCCATTTCCTATGCTGATGTGGTTGGTCTTGGTGGACATGCTACTAAGCCAGGGCTCCGTGATACTGTGCATTTGGGTAAGCCATTTGCAGTTAGTAACCCTTTAAAGTTAGACTTAAAACCCTTTTCTGTTGATGAGATCTCTAGTTGTTTGGCTGACTTCTCAGCTAATGCTGCTATCTTTTACTTTAAGGGTTTTTGGCCTTCTTTATCAGACTTGCATGCCTGGATTTCTCATCATTGGAACCCCATTATTTCAAAGATAGCCCATATTTACCCTTTGCCTAGGGGGCTATTCATTGTCAAATTTGAATCTTCTACTGATAGAGCTGCCATCCTTCACCATGTTTTCTATTGGAATTCGAAGTATCCCCTGATGGCTAAACCCTGGCATAAAGATTTCAACCCTTTGACAGAATCCTTTAACACTTTCCCTATTTGGGTTAGGTTGTTGAATCTCCCCCTTCACCTTTGGGTAGATTCTATTTTGGAGGAGGTGGGAAGTTCTCTTGGTTCTTTTTGCTTGATTGATAAAGATTCTTCCAATGTTTTTCGTACTACATATGCTCACATACTAGATGAATTCGATGTTTCTAAGGGACTCCCAGAAATGATTTCAGTGGCTTCTTCTTTAGGATCTTAGAATATCCTTCTTGACTATGAAGGTATCCACTTCCACTGTAGGAAGTGCCGCAAGACTGGTCACATGGCTTCTAGTGGCTCCCTGGGAAAATCTAGACTGAAGTTGCCCCCTTCTTGGTGGAAAGGGGTCTCAGAAGATCACTAATGGTCCACAAGGTCCTCTCTCCAAGGGATGATGACTCTCTTCAAGATATTGTGGTGGAGGTCTCTTCTACTATTCTAGGCTCTTCAGCAAAGGATCATCCTTTGGCACCTTTGGTTGTAGCAAATCAGTCCTCGATTTTTGTTGTCCCATCTTCTGGTGCTTTGATGGAGGATCCTCCATCGGCTCCTCCTCTAGTTTCTATTGTCCCATCTTCTGTGGATGTAGCTAATCTGTCTTCTGGTGTCTTGGGGGCAGCCACCTCTATTTCTCCATCTATGGTTGTTGTTCCTTCTCTTGTTCCTGCTACAAACTCCACTGCTACTATTTTTCCCCTGGCTTCAGGGGTTTCTCGATCTCATTGTGGCTTAGCTGATTCTTAGTGCCAGTTGGCTACTAATTTGGTGGGGGTTGGAAGGTCCTCAGTTAAAGTGCCCTCCATTTTTGTTTCATCTGGATTGGTCCTTCTTGTGTCCTCTTCCCTGGATGCAGACTTTCCTATTGCGGCCTCTTCCTTGGTCTCAGGGATTTCTAGTGGCTCTGGTGTAGCCTCTTTTGACATGGCATTACATTCTCACAAGAAGGGATCTAAAGGCAAGGCATGATTTTGGTCTGCTATTCTTTTTTGCCCCCTGGATTTTGGAATATTGTTCTTTGTAGTGCATAATGGTTGGGGATTTCTTCCCCTCTTATCTTTGGGTTTCAGGAGCCTAGTCAAAACTTGTGTTGGTGGCTATTGTTTTGCCACTTTGGTCACCTTTTGTTTGGTGATCTATTGTACTAGCCTTTTGTTTGGCCTCTGTCCTTTGGCTGGGCTTTATCTGCTTATTTTCAGCCTTTTGTTCTATTTCAAACTTGGGTTTCAGGATCCCTGCAAAACTTGTTTATCTAATCAAAAACTATCTTTTTATCTCCATGATTACAATTCTTCAGTAAGTTAAGGTTTTTAATTGAAATTCATATTATTACTTACCCTAAACTCACAATGATAGATGGCTTGTGAAGAAAAAAAACATAGAAGAAGAGAATTTGGGTACTAATCAGACTCTAAACACAACCGTCTGATTCCCAAGAAAGTGTGACCAATGAGTCATTATAAATATTTGATCAAATCATCTTGCTCTCTATCCTCTGCTACAAATTTACAATTATTTGTGATTTATGCACCTTTTCCTTAAATACATAAGGGTGACGCCTTAAAGGCCTTGTGATATTGCTATCAGGATTTAACTAAGTGATTTTTGAGTCAAACTCATTGACCCATGTTTCATGAGTAGTGATTCAACATGAATCCATCTCTCATGAGAATAAATGGAACACTTAGAACTCATTGGATCTAGGTGATGTTCACAGGGGTGAAGCATTGGGACTTCTTGAGAGGTCACCCATCCCAGTACTACTCCAGCCTAAGCACACGTAACTATAGAGTTTCCTCCATGGTTAAACCCAAATCTTGCAACCCCATTTGAAAAAACTTCACAAGTGTTGTTCCTTATGAATCATTCATTAGAAAGCCCCTTAAGCTCATCAATTGATAAGTAGGAGATAATTTCCATAGCAAGTCAAATTATTAAGATGCTTGCTAATTATCCCATTCATCTATAAGGAACCCACTAATAAAAGTACACATGTTGAAATCTAGTTGGACATCATCTCGACCCTCCAATCATATTGACATTTTGACCATGATGTTGCCCTCTTAGCTTTATGCCCTTTTTTATTTATTCTAATAGCCCAAGTGCAAGATGATATGAGCCATCGATAAATCCAAAAAAAATCAGTGTTTAAACTATTATTGTGAAAAATAATTCATGTTTGGCACCCCGTGTTTCTCTCTATACTCTATACTCCATGACCAAATTTGATAATAAAAATGGAAAACATATTGGATTTTTACAAATTTGAAAAATTGAAAAACTTATTAGTTTTGAAATAAAACGTGCTTTGATAATCTATTTTTTTGGTCTTTAGTATATTTTTCTTGGAGCTTAGTTTCTTCCAATAAAATTTGTGTGATTTTCATGTCCAAGCTTACCACATTACAACAAGAAGGTTGAGAATGGTTATGCAGATGTGTGGGGTTGCAAATATAGAAAGTCTATCTAATGACAATCATCAGAGTGATATTTCATTTGTAACATTGGTGATGAAATATATGAAAGTGAATAAGCTCATTGATGTGACTCCTATGATGGTACACTTAACATCCATAACATCTTTTATCAAGGTGAGTTATGCTGATACTTTTCATTTATGTAGATTTGTGATATCAATATGTATGAATCTCATCTCTATTGATAGTTATATGCCTCACCAATATTGATCAATATATTTATTGATCTTCCTTAGTTTAATTATTTTGATACCTTTCATCAATTTGTATAAATGTTCTATTAGGGCATGCAGTTTCTTTATCCCTAGGATGTGATGTTCCTCCAATCATCGCATTATTTTTTTCTTTTGATACCCTGTTGACACTCCTGTTGGTATAAGCTTTACCTATATTTGTGTATCAAATAAGTTCGCAATGCATCACAAAACCCATTAATGAGTCCAAGGACTATTTAGAACCTCTTAGGACACATTAAAGTGCCTTAGAACCCCTTAATCTACATTGAGATACCTAAGGACCCATAATGTATCACAAAGAGTCATAAGGGGTCAAAGGACCCACTACCAAGTCCTAATACCTTTTAAGACCCTTTACAACCCATTATTATGTTGTAGGCCCCCTTAATGCCTATTATGGTCCCTTAGGACCCATTATGTCTCTAAGATTCATAAGATTATTACATAAGAGTCATAGGACCATTTAGGTGCCCTTAGGACCCTTAATTATTTTCTCAAAGCCCTTACTTCCTGTTACAACCCCTTATGGCCCAATACGTACCATAAGGGATCCTTATGGGTCATGGAACCTATTATGAGTCTTAGGACCATTCAAGGACCACTTAAGGGCCACTAATGACAGGAACATCCCCTTAGTGACCATAACAATCACTTATGACCTGCTAAGTATTATAAGGGGTCATAGGGTGTTGGATGAACCATTAATGAGATATAAAAATATTTAAGATGCCTTAGTATGCACTAGGAGTAGTTCGGACCTATTATGTATCATAAGGTTCCTAAGGAATTTTAAGTCTAATTTATGAGTCATAAAACCATATAGGACCCCTTTGAACCCATACATGTGTCCTACAACCTCTTACTATGTGTTAGGACCACTTACAATCCTTTTTGTATCATAAGGGTCCCTAAGGGGTTCTTGGGTGTCATATAAGCCAATAAAAAATCCTACAACTATTTACAACCCTTATTATATATCACAACCCCTTCATACCCATTATGTACCATAAGATGTTCTAGGGTCTCATATGACCCATTAATGAGTCATGTGACCATTTATGATCCCTTAAGATGCATTATTGGGTCCTAAGACTAGTTATGACTCCTTAGTACCCCTCACTATAGATTTGCAAAAATGCCTAGAACCCATAATGTATCATAAGGGGTCATAAGGGAACATAAGGTCCATTAATGAATCCTCCAACCACTTTTTTATCTCTTAAGATATTTTAATGTCTACTATGATCCCTTAGTATACATTAGGACTCCTTTAGAACCATTATATAACATGAAAAATCATAAGTGAATATTGGACCAACGAATTAGTCATTGGTCCATTTATGACCCCATTTATGTGTCTTGTGATCATTTAATACACATTACGATCCCTTGGGACCCATTATGTATCATTGGGTGTCATAATGTGTCCTTATGGATCATAAGACCCATTAAGAAGTTCTACAACCATTTTTGACCCTTTACAACTCATCCATGGCTCCTATAATCTAGTAAGGCTTATTATGACCTTCTTACTACACATTGGGACTCATTATGTATCATAAAGGGTCAAAACAAGTTGTATGACATATTAATTAGTGTTAGGATCATTTAGCAACCTTTTGGACCCATTAATGTATCCTATAACTCCTAGGTGGGGCATGAACAAGTCCCATGACCATTTGGTATCCCAAAAGACTCAATAATGTTCCTAAAATCATTTATAATCCCTTTGGTCCATTAGTACAACATATCACCCCTTTCTACCCATTAACACCACTTATTCCCCAATATGTATCAAAAGATCACAAGGGTATGTAGAAAAATTAATGAGTGTTGAAACCCTCTAGTACCCTTTAACAATTTATGCAACCATTTAGGACCCTTTAAGATCATACAACCATTTATGAACCCTTTTTATCCATCAATGTGCCATAGGACCCATTAGTACCCATTAGGACAACTTAAACCCCATTATATATTATAAGACATCATATGGATTTGTAGGAACCTACTAGAAACTACACAAAACCAACTGGCAATTACCATACAACCAAACAGTCTGCCTAATGGTTCATATCAAAAACATCATAAACAATATACTAGAATATAGAGTTACTAGTATTCCTACTTTTCAAACCTCTAGAGTTTAACAAGTTAACAAACTGCATGTGGGTGGTCATCTCATCATACCACCTACAACCCATAAACAAGTTCAACATTAAAAAAAAAAAAAACCCATCAATAGCAGATGGGGAGAGACTAGAAAAGTACCCAAGAAAACAACAAAAACTAGAAAGCCATTAACTAGAGTCCTTTTTCTTTCCCTTCCCAACCATGAGAACCTTGGTCCAGTCATCAGCGAGGAAGCTATAAAAGAAGCTTTGTGTCCTCCTTTCCAAGGTTCTTCTCCTTTGATTTATTTTCCTATAATTGAAGAGTGGTAGCCACCACATGTGTCACTTTGAGAGTGAACTTGGGGAAAGGTTGAATCCATCTTCCACTGCCATGTACTTGTCCATAAGCTCCTTGTATTCCTTGCGAGTAATAGGTTCATTTTCCTTGGTTTCTAACTTTAGGGTCCTACTACAATTCTCTAGGGGGTTTCGCTTAACTTGCACATTAGAAATGCTAGCATGGCTCTTCAGGTTCTCATGGCCCTCTTTACCAACTGGGGATGAAATAGTGTCAGGGGAGGAATTGGTGATATCGGGGTACTCTTGGTTGACAATGAAAGGCAGGGTGATGGTGGTAGAGACATGTGTGGGGTCAGGGGAGGGGTCCTTAGTAGTGTTGTCTACCTCAAAGCTCAAGCACCATCAAGGGTATCATCCCATTTCTCAACATCTTTATCTGTCTCCTCTTTCCCCTTATCCATACCATCCCCCAAATTCTTGTCACTCTCCTTAGAGTTGGTATCTTCCTCCTCCTCTTCTTGAGAGTGACTAGCCATTTATTTCTATCAACCCCGAGTCTTAGCAATTCTTCTTGACCTTCTTCTACTCCCACAAATTTTCTCATCTGAGTCACCAATTTCAACCTCCACCTTCTTTTCCATTTTAATTATTTTATTGGGCTCCAGCTCAAGGGTCAAAATTTTGTTTTTCCTTCCCTTAGTAGGGATTTGGCTAGAAGAGGGCTAAGAGGTGGGGCCATGGCTACCACTAGTAAATTCCAAATGCAGGGGGGGCCAAAGGGGAGGATATTAGCGATGGCAATCACATGAGGAGGGTAAAGGGCTAGGTCAAATTGGAAGAGACTAGACATGAGCCCTTGGTGGAGAATGGTAAAATTGGCCCATTTTTTCTTCTTTTCTCTAACATCAATGATAGTGTCTTGAAGGGCATGCAATATGAAGAAAGGATTACTAACAAGTTTCCTATTGCAAAAATGGTTAAGCAGAGGGAAATGAAAAAACTAATACACATTGTGCCTACCCTCCAGCGTCAATTTCTTCATTATCATCAAACATACATCATCCTAGGGCTCTAGAAGTTTGTCTCTCCTAAATCCTCCCTAGTACTAGTCAGGCACCTCATTCTCTCTGAAGAAACTAGATAGGCTCACCTCATTTTCCACTTTCATGATTTTCTTCCATTTCCTCCCCTTCATCTCTAAACCCATTGCCATAGCAATAGATTCTTCATTCACCTAAAAATAAATTCACCTACCTATCCTTCTAGGTAGTGACAAACTGTTGTGAAAAATTTTCATCGTACCTTGCCATGGCCTACATGTAGGAGACAAACCCTCCTTCCTTAAGCATAATCCAAGTGACCTGCCTATTTTAGAAGTCCTCCAATTTTGTGGGCTCCAATCTATTTAGGTCCCCACCCATGGCAACTTTCTCCTCAACCTAATCTCCTTCCACAATCTCAATAATTCTCATTCGCACCTAGAAAATTGCCAAGGAAGACCTAAAAATAGAACCATTGGTGGATAAAAGCTTTCATTTTTTGTTCTTCACAAGCTTGTGAATACAATGTATAGGCCAGTTAGTGGTATCATTATGGGGAGTGTGAGGATTTCAAACATAATACCATAATGATCTAGCCCTAGTGTTAATGTGAAATTTTTCCTTAATCATGCCATAACACCACACAATAATGGCGTTAATTTCAAAGCCCATGTTGTTTATTAATTCACCTTTTCTGTGCCCTTTCATGATGCAATCAGTATTATTTCCCTTTGTGAGGTTTCTTGTCAACATTATGGCAACCTTAGCTATCGTAATAATAGCAATCCTACTAAAAATTTACATCTTCTAAAGTTGGAGAGCCATCTAACCTAATTTAGTGGGGTCTTTTCCCTACAAATGAGGAAATGCACATTCTTGGTAGTGATTTCGTACCCCTCCAACTTTTTTATGTTCATGAAATCAAAACCACACCCTACTAAGGTGTCTACCACCGCATTTCCTTCCAAGTAAGTATGTTGTAAATCATAATGATCTAATTTTGTAAGACAATGCCATATGTCCCCCAAGATGTTCCTTAGGGTCCAACTAGGTTAAGCCCGGCCCTGAATCGAATCAATGATGAGCTTAGAGTCCCCCTCAATGGAAATTCTTCTAACTTTCATTTCCACCAAAAATTTTAGGCCCCGAGTGGCTTCTGCCACATTGTTGGTTCCTTGACCCAAACTTCCTGAGTAGGCAACCAACACATCGCCTTTTTTGTCCTACAACACACCACCCACTACCGCAAGCCCCTTATGTGCTACCCCATTGAAATTCAATTTGATAGTGGAGCTAGTGGGGGGTTCCAACATGTATTTCTTCTAGCAAATGTATTTCTTCTAGCAACCACCTTTGAGTTGTCAAAATTATTGAAATTGGGAAGAATACTCCATCTCTTAGAAATATCCACCTCTTTCCTACTTAGGGGTTCCTATGGAAATTTGAATTTATTTGCCATAACATTCTTAGTTATAAGCTTTCCCACAATCTCTTCCACAATCTCCTCACCTCTCTCCTCCTCATGAAAGACCCAGTTGTTTCTCTCCTTCCAAATGCCCCAACACATATGTGGGGGGAGGAGAATTCAAAGGATTTTGAGGTCAGGATGGTAGAATGGGAAACTCTAGTTCTCCACGAATTGCTCCATTCCTCTATTCATGACCCAATCAATTGGGAATTTTTTCTAGATGAAGGACTAGACCTTAAGGGTATAGGTGCATTCTAGAAAGAGGTGGGTTATGCATTCCTCTACCTTCTTGCATGGATAACATTTGTTGGTGATTGGTAAGCCTCACCTTTGAAGGTTATTAGTTGTGAGGATTTTTCCATGCATCATCGTCCACCAAAAGAAGTTCATTTTTTATAGTAACTAACTAATCCAAATCTTTCTCCAGCTTATCATAGTTTGATCATTTTCGAAGATGAGCTCGTAGGCAAATGTGACCAAGAACTGACCATTTTTCCTCCTATCCCACATGACCTCATCCTTCTAATCATGCATATGAAGTACATAGTGGTAGATTAGATCCTCCAACTCTTTGATTAGGGAGTCCTCATTATTTTGTATATCCAAAGTGGATTAATCTTTCCATTTCCCACTATCATTAATATAGTCCACCACCCTCATCCCCATCATTCTTTTTAGAGGTTCCTAAATGCCACTAAATTTTCTGTAATTGAGACATTCCCCCCAATCCAATTATCCTCCAAGAATATGATTATTTTCCTATTCCCAACCAGCCATCTCACACCTTTCCTTAGAATGACCTTATTTTCTAGGATGTTATTCCAGATCTTAGACCCACTAGGCAGATCATTATTGAGGAGGTTATATCTAAAATGAGTGTTGGCAAGGTACTTAACCTTCATAATTCTTCCCCAACCGAGTTCATTTTCCACCAGTCTCCACCCCACTTTTGGGAGTAGAGCCTTCTTCATTTCAGTCATTCTTCTTATATCTAGCCCCCCTTTATCTTTGATTTTACACATAGTCTCCCAATTTACCAAACTCCATTTATTCTTCTCCTACATGCAAGACCAAAGGAAGTTCCTTTACACTCTTTTGTGTTTTCCAATAGGCTGATCTTGAATATTGAGAGAAAGTAGATGAGAATTCCCTAGAGTGTCGCACCTAGGAGTTGTAATTTGCTCGCATTGCAAAGCAACTTGCCCTTCCACCCAACAAGCTTCTTTTTCATTCTCTCCAAGACAGTGTTCAAAAATTTGGTTGAGACCTCTTTCATGGTTAGAGGGAGCCTAAGGTATGTGCCTAGGAGGTTCTCTGATTGACAACCAAGGATATTTTTGATCTTCACCTACAAAACCTTAGGGGTGTTAAAAAATATCTTTATTTTAGCTAGATTAATTTGCTAACCTAAACAATTCTCATAGTTGGAGAGGAGGTTCCTCCATAGTTTAGCTTCTTGTATTGAGGACTTGCCAAAGAGGAAGGTTTTATCCACAAATTGCTGGATAACCTCAGGCATCAGTAGGGTAGCTAGTTGAATACCTTTTAAGTCACTTGACATAGTCATTCTACAAATTTCTCTCCCTAAAGCTTTAGCCACCATGATAAAGAGGTAGGAGGAAAGAGGGTCACCTTGTCTTAAACCTCTACATGCCTCAAAGTTTCCCCAAGGGGTCCCATTGAGTAGAACCTCAAACTGGTGGTATCCAACATAGTTTTTATTAGGTTTACAATATCCTTATGAACCCAACTTGTTCCAAAAATTCATAAAGGAAGGTCCAATTGATTCTGTTATAAGCTTTAGATATGTCTAGTTTTAGAGCTATGCCCGACATTTTACTTTTCTCCATGGTGTGGATGATCTCATGGGTGAAAATCACAACATCCAAAATTTGTTGACCTAGGAAAAACCCCTTCTGGGGGATCCCAATAACCTACACCTTGGAAAACATTTTATAAATGGTATTGCATAGGCTAATCAACCTAAAATCACAAAAAGCTTTGGCGAATTGAATTTTAGGCACAAGAATTAAGAAGGTTTTATTGATCCTTTTAGCAATTTCCCAGTTCTAATGATGTCTCTAGTGGCCCAAATTAGCTCATTTTTTATCAATTCCAAAAAATGTTGGAAGAAGGCTGTGGAAATCCATCTGGGCCCAGGGCCTTGAAGGCTTTCATAGAGAAAACAATATTCTTCACTTCCTCTTTTGATACCTCCTTTAACTTATCATTTTCCTCCATCCCCAATACTTTTGGGATATTATTGAGCATACTTCTCCTTATTACATTGTCACACCTTCTGTCCTCTTTTTTTATAAGCATTCATGAAGAAGTCCAAAGCATGCCTACGCATTTCCTCTTGCTCTAAAAAATTCCTTTCACCATCCTCCACTAGGGAGGTGATAGTGTTGCATTTTTTATGTTTTGAAGCATATATATGAAAAAAAGAGGTGTTTCCATTGCATTTAGTCAACCAAGCAATATGAGACCTTTGCTTCCAAAAAATCACCTCCTTGATATTACTTTTCTTTCACTTCCTTCTACATATCTCTTCCTCTAGTGTGGTTGCTTTATTGTCATCCCCCACTTCCATGGCAATTTGCAACCTTTTGAGCTGCTCCTCAACATCCTGCATTTTTTTAAACACATCCTGAAAGGATCTTTTAGCACATTCCTTTGGTATTCTTTCTTACATTATCTAGTTTTTGTGTCAGGTGGAACATAGCCATCCCATCCACTCTTATATTCCACCATTCTTCCACTTTATTTTTGAAGTCTAGGTGAGATTTCCACATAATTTCAAACCTAAAGGCTTTAGGTCTACTCACGAGATCATTGACCTAGTTGAAAAAGATTGGGGAATGGTCTAAAATAGTCCTTGAGAGATTCACCAGGGAGGAGGGGATGATGTGGGGCCAGTCTCCTGAGACAAGTAGCTAGTCCAACCTAACCTCAATCAAGTCCCAACCCTTCCTATTGTTGGACCAAGTAAAAGGATTACCTTGTAGGTCCACATCCAAAAGGTCATTAGTGTTTATGAATTCCAAGAGGTCCTACATACTTTTTGAGAAGTCGATTATCCCCCCAAGCTTTTCTAAGTGATATAAGGGGGTGTTAAAGTCTCCCATACACAAGACTTTTGCTCTTCAAAACTCCCATCTCTCTTCCAATCCTATCCCATAGTTCACCTCTTCCCACCCTGGTATTTGGGGCATAAATGTTTACCAAATTCCACACCATTCTATCATTACTAAACTCAAAAATTGTGAAGTTATTCTCTTTAAGGACTTCCCTACCCATCAGAACATTGGGTTTCGACATGATTGCAAGGCCCCCAAGGCCCTGTCAGCTTTCAAATGGAAGAAATATTCCCCAGGCCATAGCTTCTCAGCCACCTTAGTAAAATTTTGGTCTATCATCTTTGTTCCTTAGATGAGGATACAATTAATCTTTTCCACCATAATACATTGTCTAAGAGCATACTATTTCTGGGCGTTGTTCAGCCCTCTAACATTCCACGAGAGGAATTTCAATTTTTACCTTTCTTGATTGTCTCTAGTGTAAGTTATCTTCCACTAGCCACTTCCCTTGATGCTTGTTTAGTCCTTGTTGTTCTATTGTTTGGATGACCTTTGATAGTTGTCACCCCCACATCTAGTTTCTTTCCCCCTTGGTTCTCCTCTTGGGGTACTCCCATTCTCTCATAACACTCATTTGAGGGGAGGATGGGGCAAAGAGGGCCAAACTTGCCCCAGTCTCCTCAAAGCTTCTCATGGCCTTAGCCACAACCTCCTCTGGAGAGCCCAATTTCAGCCTCTTTGGGGTAAACATCCTCCATTGGCTCAACTTATCATGTTTATCTATTTTAGAGCTCCCCCCTACCCCCATATATGGTATTGGGTTCTTTATAGGTGTTACCATCATAGTGGTCTGTCTCCTAGTAGTTGAGCTTGAGGACACCAGTTGTATCACTGCTGAAATCACTTGGCCTCCTGAATGATCCTTACTTGAAGGTATCACTCCTTGGGTGGCCACCTCAAGGGGAGAAATTTCACCATCCTCCAGTGCCTGGTTAACATTAACTTCTCTCACTACTGGGCATTTCAAAAGGTCATCAATCTCTCTCCTAAACTTTCTTACTACCAGGATAGTCTTCCATAATTTCAACTTCTACTTTCTCAAGAGAAGATGAAGGTTCCTTGACCAAAAAGGAGTCCTCAACAATGCCTGGAAAATCCACCTTCTATTTTTCCTTCATAGAAATGGAAGAAGAAGCTGACATCACATGTCCAAAGTAGCCAAAATTTTTGGCAATACAATCTTGCATTCTCATATTCTATCAGTTGGACCATTTTCCCCCATTTGTGGATAATGTGATTATGGTCAGGAGAGTCTGATTAATGGTGATGTTCACACACAATCTAGCAAAAACAAGTCTAGATTTAAGTAGAGTTACCTAGTCAACAGTGACAAAATGTCTAAAAGTGTTTCCAATGTCTCTTAAGATCTTTTCATCCCAGAACTCCAATGATAGTCCAGGTAGGCAGACCCAAACCGAGGCTAGGCTCTAAAGTTCCTGAGTGATATCAAAACTAGGGTGCCATTTTTCTAGTGCTAGGCAGTGCTTACCATAGTACCAGGTCCCAGACATGATGATTGTCAGGTCCTTTGTAGAAGTGAAATGGAAGCAAAAGAGATCATTTGGCATTGCCAAAACACTAACTCTTCCCTTCACCTTCCATTTCTAGATGACCCATTTCCTCTTCATCTCAATCAAAGGCCTGAAGGATATAAACCTACCCACAATACAATGTTTGAGGGAGATAGTAGCATTATCCACAACATTATCCAAGAAAGTGATTTTGAGTCCTATAGCTCCATGGGTGACCTTGGGAGCTTCAAGCTTGGTACTTCCTATCTATTCCCCCATGAGGACATTCTTCCACCCATATTTGTGTGTGTGTGTGTGGGGGGGGGGTGTAGGAATAGATTCAATGGACCCAACATCAAATATGAGTAGAGTTAACTCTAGAACTCAATTAGCAAGGTTCAAAGGTGCATGCCTAACCCAATGCTATAGAAAACACAGGGGGATCTTCTCTGCAAAGATCCAGCACCATGTGCAGGTCTGGGCACACCGAGGCATCAAGCATGCTTGGGCCCTCCAGGGCCATGGCAGTTCAAGATTCAAATTGAGGGGGGAGTAGGAAAGTTGCAGAGTGGTAGTTGATGTTGTTCATATTATGTGCATTGCCTTTTTTATTCACTTTCCTCTAGAGCTTGATGTGGATTCTTCTACATTGGATAATTCATTTTATTTTTGGCAAAATTGATGAGATTTCATTTATATTGGTTATAATGTAGAGAAGTCATTCTATAATTATGATTTAATCACTATATTTGTGAAGCTGACATATTGGAACCATAGATTCAAGTATGATATTGATCCTCTATCTATTTGTTTTTGGGATTATTGAATATAATTTGTTTGAACAATTAAAGAGTAGATTATTTTCTCAGATTATAGAAAAAAGTCTTATATCACAATGACATATGTTATAAGTGGTGTCTACATGATGATAAATATATGACAAAGATGATGTTTATAAGAGATGTTTTATGGTGTATCCACAAATGAAAATGATGGATAAACAAACAATAGTAACCCTTCTTAGAAAGAAGGGTTACTAATAATGACAAATTTACTAACATACATGTGTATTATCTAGTTCAAAATTCAAATCCTAAATAATATCATTAATCTCACATTTTGGCAACCCCAAAATGTTTTGATTTATGAGTAAACTAAATATTACAATTGGAGTCACAATGTGGAAAAGAATTGGAGCTATGGTATGGGGTTGGGATTAAGAAAAGGTTTTGAATTTAATATTAACATTATGAGTAGGGGGGTACTAGGGTTAACATAATGGAATTTTTTTGTTATTGTCAGTAATTTGAAATGAGTAATAGCATACCTATATATTCTCTAGTTGAAAGAAAGAAGTCCCTACATTTTTTTTCCTAGTACTAGTTTTTGTTGACATGCTTATGTGCAATGTGAAAGCATAGAAGTATAACAAGTGTTTTCATCAATGCCAAAGGGGGAGATTGTTGACATAACTGATGTTGTGATGATTATTAAAGACATGGTGTAGATTTGATTGTATAATGACTAGTTGTTGTATTGTCAATGGTGTCAACCATTGACCTAGTGTTCCTAGTATGTTGATTAACATAAACATGATGAGAAAGGTGTTGCAGTGAAGTTCAATGATTGTGGCCATTAAGAGAACATTGGGGATGTCTTTGAAATTCCATTTTATGATTGTTGTTATAGAAGTGAAGATAGAGATTATTCATGAATTAATAGTGCAAAGTTACTAGAACAATGTCATATCCCCATTTTAAGATAGAATTTTAATAATAATTAGATAATACAATGTTATTAAATAAATAATAAAGTTATATTAAAACTAGTACTAAAATATAAAACAAGGAAATAATAATAATTTAATCTATATTATTAATAAAATAATATTAGTATGGTATTTTAAATAATTAAAAAATAATAAAATTTCAATGAGTAAAGAAAGAAAGAAAATTAAATACAAGAGTTAATATTGTAGAAAGTATATTAAATTTCTAAATAGAATTTAATAATAAATAAAATAAACATAAATAAGTAAGTAAATAAATAATATAACATAGAATAATATAAATTAATTAAATCTAATGAAAATTTAAGAGATGTTTAACAAATAGACGTGACTCCTTAAAATTAGGATATAAAGGGAGGAGAGTTTATTTTATAGAGTAGAAAAAGGAAGAGAAGAGGAGAGGAGTACAAAAGGAAAAATGGAAGAGGAAAGTAATATGAAGAAAATAAGGAAGTGACTTTCTGAAAAGGTATCAATGATATTGAAAGGATGCAAACCTTTGAAAGGGTCATAATTATGAATAGTTGTGACTCTTCAGAAATATTTTGATTATAAAGTATTCAAACTTTTCCAAAGGATTTTAGTTATGAAGTGTTGTGACTTTTCGAAAGGATTATAACTATCAAGTGTTGTGACTTTTTAAAGGATTTGTATTATGAAAGGTTGTGACTCTTGGAAAAGAAGAAATGAAAAAAGTATATTTTTTCCTTCCCTTATAATTAGAAAACAAATAATTTTGGAAAGTAAATATAGAGTGGAGATAATCTAGAAGGAATAATTCATTGAAGGGTTGATTAAGGATAGAGCCACATGGACCAAGAAAAGAAGATGGTAAGAAAGGTATGTTTATGGATTATATTTATTTAATTATGTTTATGAATTTATTTATATTAATGAATCATACTTGTGGATAATATTGTGTTAACCTATGGGGTTAGCACCATGGATATTAATGAGACTTGAAGCATGGAGCATGTGAGATATTAAGATCTCCATTGTCCGCCATGGTTGAAAATTGATATCGAAGCATGAAGCATGGATATATTAAGATCTCTATTGTCTGCCATGGCTGATAATTGATGTGCAAGAATATTTTAATGTTGTCAACATATACATATGTGAGTAATCTTGGATAGAGGATGCCCATCCAAGAAGAATCTTAAGGGGTGCGCTCTGTTAGATTGTGGTGACTGATCAGGAAAGTACTGTGGCCGACATGGTAGCTGACATATTATGGCCGACATATGGCCGACATGTTATAACCCTAAAGCAGTTTAATACTTGTATAAAAGGGCTTAGGGTTGGGTATTTTTCATTATGTTGTGATGCAAAATTGGTTCTTGCAATGGTATTGAGTTGTAAGGGATTACAGATTGTAATCAGGTTGTAATCACTGGATTGTAATAAGATCAGACTTGTTGTTTGGTGGACGTAGCCCAGGGATTGGGTGAACCACGTTAAATCTTGGTGCCTTGTGTTCATTTCTGCGTGTTCTATTATTTTTTGTTATTGGTTATATTTGCATGTATTTTTTATTTCTGTCTGTGGTTTATCCTAACAAATGGTATCAGAGCGAGGTTGTCTTTCAATTATCCTCTGCAGGAAAGTCTCACGGTTGAGTGGGAGCAATGGCAAATGAGGGTAAGCTGAGGGTTGACAGGTTTAATGGGCAGAACTTCCAATTATGGAAGATGCAAATGGAAGACTATCTATATCAGAAGGATTTATGGAAGCCGTTGGAAGGCAAAGCCAAGAATCAGGGAACTATGTCAGAGGCTGAATGGGATCTCTTGGATAGAAAGGCACTCGGAAGCATTTGGTTATGCTTGGCACCATCGGTGGCATTTAATATTACAAAAGCAAAGATGACAAAAGATTTGATGAAAACCCTAGCGACACTGTATGAAAAGCCCTCCGCTTCAAACAAGGTATTTCTCATGAAGCGTTTATTTAATATGAAAATGGCAAAAGGTGGATCTGTTGCAGATCATTTAAATGAGTTTAATACTATTACTAGTCAATTTTGATGAAGAAATTAGGGCTCTCTTGATTTTGTGCTCTTTACCTGAAAGCTGGAATGGCTTGGTAATGGCTGTGAGTAATTTTGTTCCTGGATCTAGTACCCTAAAATATGATGATGTGATTGGTGTTATTTTAAGTGAGGAAACTTGTAGGAAATCCTCAAGTGGATCTACATCAGGAAGTGCTTTAAATGCACAAAGCAGGGGCAGAATGACTGAAAGAGGAAGTAACTCTAGAAATTGTGGGAAATCAAGAGGAAAGTCAAAGGGGAAGAGGTCTCAATCAAGAGGACCAAATGATTGCTGGTACTGTGGGAAACCAGGGCACAAAAAGAAAGATTGTTGGAATTGAAAGAAAAATGAAGGAGATAAGTCAGATGGAGACAAGGAGGCAAATGTGGTAAGTAACAAATCCGAAGAGGATGCTTTGCTTCTATCTTTAGAGAGTGTTGATGATTCATGGGTTTTATATTCTAGTGCTTCATTTCATGCTACACCTCATAGAGGTTATTTCGTTGATTATGTCCAAGGGGATTTTGGGCTTGTTTATTTGGGGGATAATGAACCCTGTCAGATTATTGGAAAGGGAAAAATTAAGATTAAGTTGCAGAATGGGAATCATTGGCTACTACATGAGGTAAGACATGTTCCAAAACTAAGTAGGAATTTAATTTCAGCAAGGCAACTCGGTGATGAGGGTTGTGTAGTTACTTTTAATGATAAAAATTGGACAGTTTCAAAATGTTCCCTTGTAGTAGCAAAAGGTGTGAAAGTAGGCACCTTATATCTTTGTACAGGTCATATTGTTCCTTCTACTTTGATTGTTTCAGAGAAAAATGAATGTTCAGGAACAATTGCTGCAGTTGAGCAGGGAGAACAAATAGCTATTGTAGATTCTGATACAGCACTGTGGCACAATAGACTTGGGCACATGAGTGAGAAAGGTATGAAAGTAGTTCATTCAAAGAAAGTTTTACTAGGTCTGAAATGTGTGAATATGGATTTTTGTGAAAGTTGTGTGTATGGAAAACAAAAGAGAGTGAGTTTTGTAAAGACAGGGAAGGAAAACAAAAAGGAGAAATTAGAGCTTGTGCATACAGATGTATGGGGACCGGCTCAGGTATCTTCCCTTGGTGGCTCTCATTATTATGTTACATTTATTGATGATGCAACTAGAAAAATATGGGTTTATTTCTTTAGACAGAAATCTGATGTATTTCAAACTTTTAAGAAATGGAAATGCTTGGTTGAAAATGAGACTGATAAGAAATTAAAATGTCTCAGATCTGATAATGGTGGTGAGTATTGCAGTCATGAATTTGAAGTTTAATGCTCCACTAATGGTATTCAAAGAAAAAAAATTGTTTCAAGGACTCCATAGGAAAATGGAGTGGTTGAACGCATGAACAGGACTATAATGGAGCACGCAAGGAGCATGAGGTTACATGCTGGGTTGCCCTTACACATGTGGGTGGAGGCTGTCAATACTACAGTATATTTGATTAATAGAGGTCCCTCTACTCCTTTGGGCTATGGTATTCTAGAGGAAGCATGGACTGGTAAGAAGGTGAGTTATTCTTTTCTCAAGACCTTCAGTTGTGAAGCTTTTGCTCATATAGACTTTGAAAATAGAACCAAGCTAGAAGCTAAATCAAAGAAATGTGTCTTTGTTGGATATGGCATTAATGAATTTGGTTATAGGCTTTGGGATTTTGAAAATCTTAAAATTGCTAGAAGTCGAGATGTCATATTCAATGAGAAAGTGTTGTACAAAGATCTGTTGCAGCAACATGAGAAGAAAGAAGATGATTATGTAGTGTTGGATGATACTCCAAAAGCTGATGTTCCAGCCATTCCTCATGATGTGCAACAACTGCAACAACAAATACCACACACACCAGTAAATGTTAGACGGTCAACAAGGAAAATTAGACCTCCACAAAAGTTTTCTCCCTCTTTGTATTCTATTTTACTTACTGATGCTGGTGAACCTGAAAGTTATGATGAAGTTGTGTAGGTGGATACTAAGATTCAGTGGGAGTCTATAATGAAAGATGAAATGGACTCTTTGCTGAAAAATAAGACATGGGATTTGTGCAAGTTGCCTGTGGGTAAAAAGGCTTTACAGAATAAGTGGGTTTATAGGTTGAAAGAAGAGGACGAAGGTAAGAAAAGATTTAAGGCCATGTTAGTTGTAAAATGATTTGCACAGAAAAAGGGAATTGATTTTGATGAGATATTTTCTCCTGTTGTTAAAATGAATTCTATTCGTACTGTTTCAAGTCTTGTGGCTACTGAAGATTTGCATTTAGAGCAGATGGATGTTAAAACAACCTTTCTTCATGGTGATTTGGATGAAGAAATATATATGGCTCAGCCACAGGGTTTTGAGGTCAAAGGTAAGGAGAACTTAGTGTGCAAATTGAAGAAAAGTTTATATGGCTTGAAGCAAGCACCTCGGCAATGGTATCTAAAATTTGATAGTTTTATGCATGAGCATGGATATAACAGGTGTCATTTAGATTATTGTGTTTATTTTAAGAGGTTGGATGATGATAGCTAAATTATTTTATGTCTATATGTTGATGATATGCTTATAGCTGGGTCTAACATGGATCATATTAAGGGGCTAAAATGCCAGTTAGCACATGCATTTGCTATGAAGGATTTGGGGGTAGCAAAAAAAATACTTGGTATGAAGATTTGCAGAGATAGGAAGAACATAACCTTGACGCTATCTCAGGCTAATTATGTTGAGAAGCTGTTGCAACGTTTCTGTATGGAGAATGCTAAATCTGTCAGCACACCTTTACCTGGTCATTTGAAATTGACTAAGGAGATGTGTCCCAAGACATAGGAAGAGGAGGATAAGATGTCCAAGGTACCCTATGCTTTAGCTGTAGGAAGTTTGATGTATGCTATGGTATGCACTAGGCCAGATATTGCACATGCAGTGGGAGTCGTTAGCAGGTATATGAGTCATCCAGGATTTGAGCATTGGAATGTTGTCAAGTGGATTCTCAGATATTTGAGAGGGACATCCAATAAGTGTTTACACTTTGGGGGCTCTACTACTAATTTATAGGGCTATGTTGACTCAGATTTGGTAGGGGATATTGATACTAGGCAGAGTACTACAGGTTATGTCTTTACTGTTGGTGGGGCAGCCGTGAGCTAGGTTTCTAGGTTACAGAAGATTAATGCTTTATCCACTATAGAGGCAGAGTATGTTGCTGCTACAGAGGCAGCCAAGGAGATGATATGGCTTCAATTCTTCTTGGAAGAATTGGGACATCCTCAGAAGGATACTTATTTGTTTATAGATAGTCAGAGTGCCATTCATCTTGCTAAGAATTTAGCTCTGCATTCTAAGACCAAACACATACAGTTGCGGTACCATTTCATTCGGTCAATTTTGGAGGATGGATAGTTAAAGCTAGAGAAGATACATACCAATGAAAATCCAATAGATATGTTGACAAAGGTTGTAACAAGGGAGAAGCTGAACTCCTCTTCAGCTTCGATTGGTCTTTTAGACTAAACATGAATAAAAGAACAACAAAGTCCAAGGTGGTTTGATCTAGTGGGAGCCCCATGTGGTAGTTGTATTGCTACAAGATCAGTCTCCAAGTGGGAGATTGTTGTTTAATGTGGAGCCTGATCAGTCCCCTAGTGGGAGATTGTTAGATTGTGGTGACTGATCAGGAAAGTACTATACATACTTCATAAATAGTGGGGTTCGGGGCCCGAAATTTTTTTTTGAGTCGTGGCCGACATGGTAGCTGACATATTATGGCCGACATATGGCCGACATGTTATAACCCTAAAGCAGTTTAATACTTGTATAAAAGGGCTTAGGGTTGGGTATTTTTCATTATGTTGTGATGCAAAATTGGTTCTTGCAACGGTATTGAGCTGTAAGGGATTACGGATTGTAATCAGGTTGTAATCACTAGATTGTAATAAGATCAGACTTGCTGTTTGGTGGACGTAGCCCAGGGATTGGGTGAACCACGTTAAATCTTGGTGCCTTGTGTTCATTTCTGTGTGTTCTATTTTTTTTTTTATTGGTTATATTTGCATGTATTTTTTTATTTCTATCCGTGGTTTATCCTAACAAGCTCCTAGGAAGATGACAAGGTAGCTATGAGCTAGAAAGCCTAACTTGGAGACATCCTTAAGATTGGGGTTAAATTAGAGGATAGAATAATATAGTTATTTTTGTTATTGTTATGATTCTAACCATTATTTTGTAGAAATTACTTGTCCCAAACTAACCTTAATAGTGGGGACATTATAGGTCTTTTCCTCTTCCTATTTGATCATCCATGCCAGGTTGCTATATTTTAGTCAATGGAAGATAATAGCATCTATCTCCTCTCATATACTATAAATGGTCTTTTGTAGTGTAACTAAACTCTTCTCATTATAGGAAAGTTTGGTGTCTTTGAACCTCTGTTGTTACTTGCTATTGTCGATCAATTATATTTTATTGATTGCTATTATGTCCTTCATAGATTTCCTCCCGATTGGCAAAGATGAAAGTCTAACATGATTTCTTTCTTACTTTGTTCACCACTTTCATTATCTTTCCTCCTCCATTCAATGGCTCTCTTCTTGTATGAAAGGGTCACAGGACAAGCAAAAACACGGGCAGAGATTGCATAAACAAGTCAAAATGTGCCCTCCTCCACACTTAAGTGGTGACAGTCATCTGTATGGTAGTAATAACTTCGATGAGTCTGTCAGTTACAGCCCTACCTCCACACCTCTCGCTTGGTGCCCAGATCTTTATGTGCAAGAACTTTTGAGGGCCAAGAGGAGGTTGGAGCTCCTAGAGGCTAAGGAGCAAGAAAGTTACCGCAATATACAGGTGCTAATTGCAACAAATAAAACTCTTGCAGATGATAACAACACTTTAAAAGCTCAAATCTCAACGTTGCAAGAAACACTTTTAGCCGAGAAGCTTGAATGGCAGAATATGAAGGATGAATGGAAAAACCTGAATGTGACATTGGAAACAAACAAGGTCACAGCAAATACCGAGTCATCTCATAATAAGGAGAAAACGATTCTTCACACTAGTTTGCCAGGAAAGGCAGATGGTGAAGAGAAGAGAAGGAGTTTTGCAGAAGTCACCAAAACTTGGGACAAAAATAGCAAACACCCTGATATGGCAAGAGAAGAGGCAAAGATTCGTGTGAACATGCAAGACAAAGAGGTCAAGGAAAGGCAGCTTAGGGCATCCAATATAATTATCAAGGGGATAAAAGACTATGGGGAAGGCGAACATACCCTTGACCTAACGAGGGATTTCCTACAAGATGTGTTGTTGTGGCAAGGACAAATCTGCCAAGCTTGGAGGGTTGGCAAACCACATGCTGAGAGAAATAGGCCAATCAAGGTAGTCATGCTCAGCATTAGCGACAAACAAAATCTACTTAACAAAAAACAGCTTTTGTGGGGTTCTCGCTTCGTTTTAGAGTAGGATTTAACTATGAGACAGCAAGTAGAAAGAAGGATGGAAATGGAAAAAATCAGAACAACTAGAAATGAAGGCAAAAGAGCTTGGATGTTCAAGGGAAAAGTAGTTATTGCTCATTTTGGCCACCGCTACAATGAAGGGCAGCAAGAAGGCAACAAAGGTGCAACAACAAACACCTTAACAGGCAGCGATACAACAAGATCCATAATCACACCTAGCGATAATAACTCAACTTTGAGTCTTTCGCATCAAAATAAATAGCAATCAAGCTTAACCCAGGCATCCTTAAGTTTAGTTTGTTGGAATTGCAGAGGTTATCCGTGGAGACGTGGGCCTGGGTTAGGGCCTATTGCGGAAGGCAAAGACATTATTTGTCTCATAGAGACACATGAGCATGAGGGATGCAAGACCCCATTGTTTGAAGGCTACTGGAAGATGGCAGTGTGGAATGAGGCAGTGGGAAATGGTAAAGGTTATGGAGGTATAATGGTTCTAGTAAAAGAAAAAGAAGGTCGTGTCATTCAGTTGGAAAAGACTGATTCTAATAAACAATTTATATGGCTCAAAATCGTGGAAAATAACACTCTTCTCAGGATTGCAGCTTGTTACTTTGCTCCACAAGTATCTAAAATTTATAAAAAGTGTGGTTTAGATCACAATGACCCTTATGCTACGTTAAAAAAAGATGTTGCTATTTTTTCACAATGTGGGGATGTCCTTCTCGTTGGAGATTTCAATGCTAGGACAGCAAATTGGCAAGCAAGTATTTTCAGCTCCGAAGTAAATGATAACCCTATTTGGCTCACAGAAGAGAGAAATCATCCATGGGATAGAATATCCGAAGATGCTAAAGGCTGCAATCATTTTGGGGAAGAATTGATCACTTTGTGTGGCACATTTGATCTAATAATCTGTAATGGTTTGGCTAGATGGGCTAAGTCGGGCAATTTCACTTGCAACACATACAACGGGGCAAGTGTGGTAGACTATGTAATTTGTTCGCAGCATTTGTATAACAATATTGAAGAAGTTGAAATTGGAGAGCACATTTGGGATCTCAAATCAGATCATAGACCACTGTACATAAATTTGTATTGGGCAAAGGATAGACGGATTGGGGCAAAAATCCAAGGCCCTCAACACCCACCTTCTCAGGGCAGAATTTTGTTAACTTCAAAAAATAGTAACACTTTCAGGGCTGCTCTTGAGGAACTTTGTATGGGACACCCTATGTATAAGCATGGTGTTAATAGTCATGATTTATCAAATATGATTCACAAGGCTCTTTCAAAATGCAAGAGAGCAAAAAATAGAAAATCTGAAACTAATTATTTTCCAGCCAATGCATGGTTTGATAAGGAATGCAAGAGGGCTAGGAGAAATCTAAGGGAGTCAAATAAAACTAACCTTGACATTAAGACCTACAAACAGATCCTAAAGAAGAAAAAAATCAATTTTATGTCCACAAGGAGAGAGGAGCTAATTTTCTTGGGCAGAAATAACCCCAAACGTTTTTGGAAAGAACTCCAACCAAGGAGGAAGAAAACTGAAAATAATATTACTGCCACCCAATGGTTTGATTATGCTAAGAAACTTTATGAACAAGAGGGTGGAGTGGGACAGCCACCTTTGGTCAATGATACCACAAATATTTTTACTGTGCAAGAGATAGAGACAGGGATTAAGAAGTTGGGTGGAGGCAAAGCAAAAGACCTTGTTGCGCTTCAAGCTGAATATTTGAAGTGGGGTATGAAAACTCTTGCACCGCACATCACTGAAATCTTCAACAAAATCTGCCAGGAAGGGTTTCCGAAAGATTGGACAATCAGCCTTGCAATACCACTTTTTAAGAGTGGTGATGTTAACAATCCCTCCAACTACAGGACTATAATGATCAATCCCCTCTTTGCTAAACTTTTTGGCAGTATGATAGAAACTAGGATCAGCAAATGGGCAGAAGAAAATCATAAATGTGCTAAAGGGCAAGCTGGTTTTAGGCCAAAGCACTCGACAGTGGATCACTGTGTCACTCTGAGACACATTATTGAAAAAGAGTGGGAGAAAAAAGAAGAGGTTTTTTGTTGCTTTGTTGACTTCAAAAAGGCTTTTGATACCGTTTCGAGAGACAAGCTTTGGTTGAGGATGGAAGAATTGGGGATTCCTAGGCATCTCAGAGCTGCTACTCATAGAATGTACGAAGAGGTGAAAGTCAAAATCAGAACTTCAGATGGCATTTCAGAATGTTTTAGGAGCGATATCGGGGTCAAACAGGGCTGCCCTTTATCCCCTACTTTATTTGGTTTATATATTGACAAACTAGAAGAGTGGTTAAACACGCAAGAGCGTGAAGGCATTCAGCTAGGGGAATTTGTTATAAAGCTACTCCTATATGCGGATGACCTCATTTTAATTGCCAAATCTACTTGTGGTTTGCAAGACCATCTATCTTCTCTTGAGCGCTTTTGTAGAATGGTGGGGATGCAAGTCAATATCAGCAAAACCAAGGTTATGATTTTCTCTAATAATAAAAAATAGCATCAACATGAATTTTATTACAATGGAAGTGTTCTCGAAGAAGTTGCAGAATATAAATACCTTGGCATCGATTTCAACAAAAAACTAAGCTGGTCTAGCTGCAGGTATAAAAGGACATTAGGTGGATGGAAGGCTTTCTACGCTCTTCAGAATAGGTGTCGTGAAGCGGAGTTGTGGGATTGGAAAACTATTCAAACCTTGTTTGGTCTTCTTGTGTTGCCAGTTGTTCTTTATGGGTGTGAATTATGGGCCAGCAGCACTACTATAGCACAATGGAAACAAATCGAAGGAATCCAAAAGCGCTTGATTACAAGCAAGTTTAAAATTAAAAGCACTGTTCCATATGAAATCATGCTAAGTGAAATGGGGGCTGCGCCTATTGAGGCACTTGCTATGGTTCGCCTTTTAAGCTATCTAAAAAGAATCGAAAAAATGGAAGAGGATAGATGGCCGAAAGTTGTCTTTAGTGACACACTATGTAAGCGAAAAAGGACATGGATGCAACAAAACATCAAGTGGATGAGTAAATGGAATATTCATTTCAATATGTGCCCCACAAGTAATAAAGAAATAAAGGTCTTTGTTATGGAGAAATTCTACAAGAGAAATTGGGGAAGTGAGATTGGGAGGAAGAAACTATATTATATAAATGAGTTCAACCCCACTTGTGATCAACTCGAAAAAGTGTACATAGGAGCCAACATTTCTTGGAGAGCTAAAATTCTTATTGCTCAGCTGAGAACCAACTCTCACCAACTTCGTTGTGAGACCGGGTGTTGGAAGAGGCCAAAGGAGGCTTGGGAAGAGAGAATTTGCAGATTTTGCAATTCTGGGAAAGTGGAAACTGAACAGCACTTTATTCTAGAATGTGAGGCCTACAAGGATAGCAGGGATAAGTTTGGGGATACTATATGTGACAGTTCTTGGCATAACCTGTTCAACGAAGAGTACATTGAGCAATTGGGGGGGCTCATCATTAGTCTACACAAGAGGTGAACAGTGCTACTTAAGTCTGCTTGAGTTGTCTTGCTGTCCCATAGGCTATTTTTGGCCTCGTGGACGTTAAAATTTTATCTATCTATCTATCTATCTTCTATTAGAGATGGTAATGCTCTCTTTTTTTCTATTTAGTTTGACAGATGTATATCTCAAAGTGTGTTTGTCTACATCTATAAGTATTCCTTGTCCGAGTCTATCTTCCCCCTCATTCTTGATATTGATTCCCTATTGCTTTATATTATATTATATATATAGATATATAATACTATTCATTTATGATATTGTAATATCATTATTTGTTTATCTTGTAATTACAGGTATCTTATTATTTTTTATTTATTTTTAATCCTATATAGGGGTATCACAAATAGTTAGTGATAAACCATAAGTGATTTGATTAGTTTATTGATTCTACAACTATAAGTGAAGTAGAGTGATCTCAAGATAATGTGAACAAGATGACGAAGTTGATACTGTAATCACCTAAAAATGGTCATCTAGACTATTAGCCCCCTTCTCAACATTTTGGCTAAATTAATTTAATCATTTACCTAGACCAAATTGCTAATAATCAATTTATTTGATTATAACCTATAGTTTGACTATGCTATCCTAAGTTCATTATTTGATTAAAAGAACATGTCCCCTTTTAATTAAATAAAAGACCCCATTCTTCTAACCCACTTAAAGTGCACACATAAAGTCCTTTTTCTATTTTGCAATTAAAAGAAAAGGCTTTGTGACTTTTGTCTTATATGAAAAGTCAACTTATATTCTATTGGTTCAGGTTGACTTGTGTGTGCACATGGATCACTCCTCTTTTCAAATTCCACTGTTGATCATCCACTATCTTCATCTTGATCTCTACTATCTGTACAAATTTAAAAGGGAGAGAGATTTCCCCCTCAAAGGATCCATCTTTTGAGTATTGTTATGCTGTAGGTTTTCTAACAGGTTTCTTTGGAGCTTTGTGGAGAACTTTTATTTCTTGTCTACATTCTCTCATACCATAGAATTTTATCTTAGATTCATGTTGCATGTTAGCTTAGCTTCTATTTTGCAATAATCTATCTCACATAGCTTAATATTTGGATTGTAACACTCTCATACATGTTTTAGCATAGCTGCATTTTGCATTCTCTTCTTAGCTTAGTTTTCATACTTGCATTGCATTCTTGCATCTTGTCTTTGGAACCTCCCATTGCATGGTTTACTAGCAAGAAGAGTATTCCTAAGGCTCAACTGAGAGCCCTTGAACTTGAAATACACTCTCTTGCACTCTATGGATAGGGAGCTCTAAGCTAGCATCCAAGCATTCCAAACTCATGGAATCATTTGGATAGAAGGGTTTAGAGTATGACACTTTTGAGTGTACAAATACAATTATGACAACTCATTAGTAGGATAGGTGAAGTAGTTACATAACGGAAAGGTTATTGGTGAAGTTCTCTCATACCATAGCATTTTATCTTAGATTCATGTTGCATGTTAGCTTAGCTTCTATTTTGCAATAATCTATCTCACATAGCTTAATATTTGGATTGTAACACTCTCATACATGTTTTAGCATAGCTGCATTTTGCATTCTCTTCTTAGCTTAGTTTTCATACTTGCATTGCATTCTTGCATCTTGTCTGTGGAACCTCCCATTGCATGGTTTACTAGCAAGAAGAGTATTCCTAAGGCTCAACTGAGAGCCCTTGAACTTGAAATACACTCTCTTGCACTCTATGGATAGGGAGCTCTAAGCTGGCATCCAAGCATTCCAAACTCATGGAATCATTTGGATAGAAGGGTTTAGAGTATGACACTTTTGAGTGTACAAATACAATTATGACAACTCATTAGTAGGATAGGTGAAGTAGTTACATAACAGAAAGGTTATTGGTGAAGTAGTGACAAAGTTGATAAATAGGTTAAAGAAACATGAGTTCTTGGGTGGCGGAGAGTAAATCAATGTTCAGTGTTCAATGTTGAGGTTATAGTATGATTAGTGCACCTAGTCATGATCTAGTGACATGGATTTATGATTGAAGTTGGTGATTTGGAACCACATTTTTCAATGATAGAGTGTGGAGATGATTCTAGAGGGAGTAAGTGTTTGAGTTGATGGGATCATGTAAATATATTTTGTGGTTTAAGATTTTTCTTATGGAAGTTGGGTCTGAGTGACATATTTAAGATATGTATTGATTTCAAATTCTAGGGCTTGAAAATTCCAATATATATTTGTGAAAGCTAAATAGTTTTTTGTTATTGATAATTGTTGTGAATGTGTGGTGAAGAAGTGATCAAGCTAATAAGAAGTGAAGTGTGTTTGAGATTTCGTGGATCTGATCAAGTAGAGATAGTGTTATTCTATAAATCATTCTATCTGTTGTTCCCCAAGAGTTATAAAAACCAAAATCCCTTAACTAAGTGGATCCTAACATGTTCTTTGTTTTAATTCCTTTGATAAGGTGACACTTTAATTAGTGTTTGAAGTCATTTAACAAGGCTACTCCTACCAGGATAAAACTCCCATAGGGCTAGAGGTAAATCTCCTAATAGTGTCTTTGTAACTCCTAACTAGGTAAAGATTTCAATAGAGCTAAAGGTAAATCTCTTAATAGGGTGGCACATAACAATATATAATTTGTAACCCCTAATAGAGTTGAGATCCTTACATAGCATACTTTAGAAGAGTGCACAATTTGTGGATACTAATCCCACCACAACTTTCACCCAAGTTCAGTTTCCACAATATCAAAGTGTCAATATTGTCGATGGTTTTATGTGTTGAATGACTTTATGTGCTACTATTAAGTTGTTCTTGAGATAAAAGCTTAAAGGTTGAAAATTTGATTATTTGGTTGATTATTGATTCACCCATTGCATCCCACTCTCATTAATTTGATCCCTTAGAACTAATAACAACTACATTCCATCAACACTTATTCCAAACAATATATCCTTAAATATGTGGTTTTTAATAAATTGTGAACCATAGACATTGTGAAATGATATTAGACAAATTAGATTTACCAAGTTCAATGAAAATCCATGTACATTGACATGATAATTTGGAGAAATCCATACATAAATGTGATATCCTACTTGCAAATTCCACCAAATTACTTGAAGATAAAGTAGGGAAATAGATCATGCATTACTGTACATTCAATCCATGCAAATAAGATAGAACAATATGGCTACATGCATGTGTTTGATTAAAAATAATCATCATGTTTGTAATAATGAAAAGCTAATGTAATTATTTGAAGTTAAAACATGCAAAAATAGAAACAATACGTATATATACAATGCATGTAGGATAGAGAGAAGGGTGTAATAAACATATTTTTAATAATTTACATGCAATAAAGACTTTTTATAAGTTTAAGATAAATCACCAAAGAATACATGTTTTAAAAGTATTTATGCAATACATGGACATAAAAGACAAGGCGATAGGTGTAAATATCTCTTTAAAAATAATTGTCTATTTTATATATTCTAAGTGTCAAGGTAAGAGATAAGATTGATTGTAATTCGTCATGTTGTCCCTTAGTTATATATTATATATAAATTCCAATGTCCTCACATTTTTTATCACTCACTATTACATTGGTCAATCCATACTGACATTGAAGACTATCCTTCCCTCTCACTAGATGAGTTGGTGGCCCTTGCACTCTAATGTGAGGTATCTAACATTGACAATCCTAAACTTGTATTGACAGGGTTATCCATGCTAGAATTTTGGCTGCCCCATCTTTGTGTTTTCCCATCCATATGCATATGCATGCATCCCAACTATGCAATTATGGTTTTTTAGCAAGGAGTTGACTTTTTTGGGACTCAAAAATTTCCATAAATAAGGAATAAGAAATTAAGGGAAAATAAATGCTTTATATATATTTGTGAATATTATCAATGCCAAAGACAATCCAGACTAGTGGTGGAAACAAGATCATGTGTACCACCTCCAATTTTAGGCTAGATAAAAGGTGGTGAGTAGTGTCTTATGTCAAATCTTTTAAAAAATCCACACAAAAGGAGGCAATAAAACTTATTTTTGAAATGTCAAATAGGGATCATCTACATATTGTGATTAAATAAACAAAATTAAGAATGATGCCCATGAACATCCTAGGAAAGATATTAGATAAAATAGTGAGAATGGATTTCAAACCTTGTTAACTTCTTTTGTCCTTGATGTCAAATGTCATCTTATCATGTTTCACATTCACATATATTGTCATATATATATATATATATATATATATATATTTAAGTGGGTAAGTTATAATATGAAAAAGTATATCTCTGTGGGAAATTATATTATGGAAAAGCATATTATTTTTAGTTCTTTACATGTCACAATGCTCTTGCCTAGGGCTTCAACATAAATTGGGATAAATCTTTTTTTTTCATGACCAATCACATTACTTCAGTGTCCTTTTCTAATATCTATTTTCTAATATTTTCCTCTTTTAAATAAAAGAAGATTTGCAATTGTTACCTTTAGACACTCTCATTTGTACGCTAGCACAACTATTCTAGCTAAAACATATGGTTTCACAGACTTCAATACAATAGACAAGCCAAAAATCAAGCAAGCAGTATTGGATTTATCATTGTTGCAGGTAGTCTTTATAGCTAACCTCATTAGATGGCAGGGGAGAATATGAAAGCGTTGGGTCTCTCATCCCCAAATACACTATAAATATTCAACAAGTAGAGAAATGAAATAAAATAGTAATCAAAGAAGATGAATACACAATATTTATCATGGTTTGACAAAACTTTCCTACATCCTATAATGCCCCGCCCAGAGATCATTGGGACAATGATAGATAAAAGTAAAACAACTTTTTTTTCACAAGTATGGATGCACACAACAACCAACATACAAAGATCACAAAGATCACAATGGAAGACTAATGAAACAATCAAACACCAAAGATCTCCAAGCATCACCACTCACCAAAACATAAACAAGAAAACATTAGAGACCAACCATGGTCTCACATATGATGAGGGCACAAAGGAAGCACAATTAAACAACTGAACACCATGCTTAAAGACAATTGTTGACTCTTGAAAATTGGCTAAGTCTGAAATCTTGAAGCCCTAAAATTTCCAAGAATTTGTATCTTAACTTGCAAAGGTCTGGAACCTATCTCAAAAGACTCATCTCATATATTAAAATATATCTTACATATAAGGAATTAAATATACGTTAACTTATACTTAAATGATATATTTAAAAACCCATAGGAAACATGTTTTGAACTAGGAAGGTGTAAAACATAACAGGGTGTCCAAAACCAACTTCCAAATGTTCCCTAGTCAAGCCTAGATACCCCTATTTTTTGCACGAGGACAACAGACTGACAGATTCTTATACAAGCAAGTGCAAGATGCCACATGAGAAACTGCCATCTATGCAAGGAAGTGCACCAAATTATCTGAGAATGTACTTGGACCAACAACAAAGACACCTAAAATTGTTGTTGGGTTTCATGCAAGAAAGTGCTAGAAGTTGCATGAGGAAACCCAACACACCACGTGAGAACTTGCACTCTCACATGAGAAACTAGAATTTTGTATGAGAATCTAAAACAACAAGCTAAAAAACATTAAGGGAAGAAATTTAGAAAATGAATTCCTCCACATCGGTGAGTATTGGATCCA
Source organism: Cupressus sempervirens (assembly GCA_028749045.1). Taxonomy (NCBI): domain Eukaryota; kingdom Viridiplantae; phylum Streptophyta; class Pinopsida; order Cupressales; family Cupressaceae; genus Cupressus; species Cupressus sempervirens. The sequence goes on from CM053787.1 coordinate 516,882,372, forward strand.
CATATCGAGGAAAAGATACTCAAATAAATAACTAAAAGATGGAAGCCAAATCTAACCATCTAACAAATAGTGAAGGGAAAATAACTGAAAGCAACATTGCAATGTATAGAAATAACATCACAATAAACTGAACAACTAGACTAAGTACATGATTCTTCCCAACTGTAATAGCATCATGAGACCATCATGAGTCCTAGCCATCCCTTGTGTGTAACATCCCAAACTTTTGACTAGATCATCAGAGCTATCTTATGAGGACATCACTACTAAAACATGCTACAACATAAGATGAAGGAAATCTAACATGCTAGAAGTAAAGCATAAGATAATCCTAAAAATCAACTCATTATCTAACACATGCTAAATATCATAACAAGAAAATGTGTCAAAACTAACATCATCTAAACATGATATATAAGCATTCCAACGAAAGCATAAATCACAAGGAAGCATTCTCTGGAACCAAAAGTACCAAGTGAAAACATCCAACAATAGTTGTACTAGAATAAAGAACCATCTCTATACATCAGTCCCTAGCAGTGGTGAAGGTAGCTATGCCTCCCAAGCACGTGAAACCCTTAGGTCCACTTCCACCATGCTAATGGAGATAATGATCCAACCACAAACACACATAAAGAAAATGTCCATGGCTAACACTCATGCCAGACATTATGATGACTAAAAGCAAGATCAGAGACAATGCATAAACTACAAGTCTTGGTTAGACACTTAATGGGCTACTAAGTAGGGACTACCATCATGGAGAGTCACTTGGCATCCAAAAGCCTAAGCTCGGATGATGCGGCTCAACTCCCCAATGGAAGGCTCTTTTACTAACAATTTATTATCTTAAATTTTATTACCACCTAGTATTTTATTTAGTTATCACTTACTTAAAACTTCATCTACCAACCAATGGGAAATAGTCACTAGGTTTCAAGATAGAAGCCCCCTTCATATGCTACCCTACCCTACCCATGCTCATCTAATGATGAGTGCCTATAGGCATGCATATTCCCAACCCAACCCAAATAATCATAACTCCTAGAAGTACCATGGGTGATCAGGCATTGCAAGTCACCTGACAAATGTATGCGCATGTACTTGTGTGTGGTGCACCACCATCATGAAGATCATAACTCAAGGACTAGATGAGAACACAATGCAAAAAATCACTCAACCGAAAATAGACTTAGGAGGATGGATGTGAAATGCATCCCAATGCAACATAAAAGTGCAACAAGGGTCTGACTAACATCCAAATGGATGATCCAAGTCCATGACAAAACTCATGCAAAGAAAACCAAAGAAAACAAGGCAAGACACAAAATGAGGTAAAAAACCCCTAAAATTGGAAAACTTTGAAATTAAAATCCATTTGGTCTTTGGGCACAAAAACTCCAAAAACCCAATAAAATTTGGGTTTGGACACTATATGCAAAAATGACTAGCATAACATGGCATGAAACGCCAAACCCCCATCCCAAAAATAGGGAAAATGTTCATACCCAACCAACTAGGTAGAACCAACAACGAAAAATGGAGGGGAACACTAGTTCTCAACCTCCTAACAAACTACTACTAGAAATAGAAGTTGAAACAAAGTAGAAACAAGAAAATTGGAAGGCCCTACCTGATAGAAAAAGGGGCTTAAACTAAAAACAACACAATAAAATAAATCACCTACTGAAACTATTGGAAATCACAACAAAGAAAGGTCTACCCAAGCTGAATCCAACAAGACTAACCTTACAAAGATCTAATGCTCATAGCTCTCAAAAAAATTAGACTGATGATCCTCACAAAGAGGCTTCTCAAAAAAGCTCTCAAATTTGTATTTTGCAAAAGTGAGAAGTGAGAAAGCAAATCCCTTTTTCAATACTTATTCACTTTTTGAGTGAATAATCAATTAGGGAAAATAGCTAGTTAGACTAGCTAAACTCTAAGTTGACCCAAATGAAAATAGGTTATTCCTCATAATAGGAATTCACCTAAGGCAAATTTTCCAAAAATTAAATTCAATAAAATTTAAAGCCTGAAACCCCAAAATCATAGAAATCTCCTTAACAACTTTCACGACAATATGAACCTCTAAATGCATAGACACACTCAATGGTCTAATCACATAATGTGGATGATTTTGGGTTTAATAATCACCGAAAGGTTTCATTAAACAATTAAAACAAGGATATGTCAACCATACAGGGATGACATTGGTAAAATATGAATAGCTAAATCACTAACCCCATGTGCCACTGCCAGTGATACTAATCTTGCACACTAAAATACATGATCAGGTGCAATTTCATATATAAATGCGTTAAATAAATTATTTAACCATTTATTCAATTACACCTAAATAATCCATTTACATCACTCACATTTGCATAAAGCATAAAGAGACAAGAATGAAGTAAATAACCATAGCATAAAATCCATCACATGATGGAATCAGAGATATGCCCAAATACTAGATAATCAGATATCATCATAGACCTACTATCATCTCAAAATAGCATCAACATGAAAATATGATAAATTGAATAGCATGGTAGTAATGCATCTATGGTACTGAAATCAAAGTATAATATTTGACCCTCAAGTCATCACAAAGTACAAAATAATAAGAGTATCAAGTATCTCTCGAATCAAAATAAACAAGGTACAGACTACAAACATGAGAGGCACTACACATCCACACTTGAGCAAGGAAATCTTTATTATGAAAATATCTTATAAAACTAGTACATGATAGTCTATATCTATTTGTAAATTTAAATACAACCTTTAAGTGAAGAGCCACAAAAGCTGAACAATCACAATGACCATTGAGATTCATATCCCAACAATCTCCCTTTAAAGGCCAACCAACCAATTATGCACTAACATTCTTTGCATCCCAATTTTGAATCTAAGAGAAGAATTATCATTGAGAATATCTCAAAGTTTCTAGACATTGTTCTAGCATACTATGAATGATTCTTCTCCACATTTTATCAGAATTATAAATATATTCTCCACTGATTGTTCCTATGTCTTTAAATGAGAAATTTGAATTCTCAAATTTCATTTGATTCCACTGATGTTCACACCACAAAGTATATGGAAGGGAGGTCTCCTCTAATGTTCTTGAATTTTTTATCTTATTTCCTTTCTTGTACTCCTTACCAAGCTCCACCATGTTGAGATAACCAACTAGACCTATAGTTAATCTTCGTATGATTTTATGAGGAATAAATACAATCATCTTGCAGATAATAGAAGATTCATTAACTAGAGCAAATAATTCTCTTCCATACCCCCATAGGCCACAAAGAAAACCATAGTTATTAGATTCAATAACTTCCACACCCCGAGGAGTATTTCTTTGCTAGAAGTTAGTAGATACATTCAAATTATTTACATCTTTGGGAAGTTTCGATGACCTTGACATAACTATTTGACTAGTCAAATATGGATTATTACAACACAAATTCTTTTCCTGCCATTACAATGGAAGTTTTTTGATCAACTATTTCTATAGACTCAATCATGCCCTCTTTTACACCAAGTAAGAGACATACACAACTAGTATTGCCATGACTATGTGTAAAATCATCAAAATTTATAAATTCTCCATTAGAACCCAATATAAGTCTAAAATTGTTTTGTCACAACCCATATTGTTTTACCTAAAAAGAAAAACATGTGTTGGTTGCCACATGGAAAAATAACCACTTTATTTATTTTTATTTTTTAAAATAAAATAATAATGAACTCAACCAAAAAAACTGTGGGAACCAGCAAGGAAATAAAAGAGGCACAATCTCACTGGCAAGAGTGGGGAAGGAAAAAGATTTTAAACCTTGGAGAAACTAAATCTTGGAGAGGGGGAATGGAGTTTGAAAACACAATAGACTAGAGATAGCGAGGGATTTGGGAATTGGAGATCAAGCGTGAAGCCAGGTTCTCAACTCATCTTGTAGCCAATTTTTTCTTAGATTCTTGTGAATGTGGAAAAGACTCTATTATGTAATAGGAAGCTTTTAAATTTAAAGTTTCTGCTATTATTTGGCAATATCTCTACTTTGTCTGCACATTTTTTGGTGATGTTTAAAACATGGCAATGGATGGTGTGTTTTCCTTTGGTATTCTGGACAAATTTGTATGTTTGAGCTCTTTTGTTTTTTTTACAAGAATATTGTGTTCCAACCTATCTTAAAAAGGAATTGAGATTGGCAAAAAATGCTCAGTCATTACTTTCTCTTCATCTATAGTAGAAATTATGGGGTTTTTGTTATAATGACGTGACTCTAACAATGAACAAAGTTCTTTTAATGGAGCAAAAGAACTGTTGGTGTGGCTCCATCCCATCAAATATGGATAAATGTGGTTATTTCCTTAAGCATGCCTATTGTGCTTGAGATGTCTAAGTTGTACTTCCTATAACTTCAATCTTTTATCGAAATTAATAGAACCCAAAATAGCCAAATTCTGTTCAACAAACTGGGTTCTTACATAACGTCTTCTTGCTAAGTTTTGTTGTGTATTGGTTATTCCTTGTTCCATAAATCTCAACCATTGTTAATGAGTGTAGAATACAACATTTAAAGAATGGTACATAATCTTGTCAAATTAGAGGTCTCCCAAGACTAGTCAAGATGTCTTTCTGGCTTGGTCAAACTATAAAACTATGACCCTAGGCTCTAAAAGGGTTCACAACAAGAAAGTTCTTGGTGATAAATTAAGTTTGAAGTCTATGAAACTGTTTCTCCATCTCTTTTTTCTTGATTGCTTACAATAGTGAGTAGACCTCTATGTTGGTTGGTGTTACACTCCCAATTGTTTATTTTTAAGAAACAATCTACTTTCAACAATTTTCTTCTTAAACTCTTGTACTATGAACTAGGTGATATTTGGTCTTACTTTGTACAAATTTTTAATTTGAAATAGAATCAATGATTCAATTAGTATTGTGAATCATTCTATTAGACGTGTATCTACAATATGATGTTTTACTGTGTCTACATGAAAGAAATTGTTAAGCATCATGTTTAATGTTTAATTGATTAATTTTATTTTTAAAATGGTTGACAATAACCAATCATTAATATCCCATTGTAAAAATCTATGCTTGAATAAGGTGTCATGTGCAAAAGTGTTATGTAGTTACACTCAGTATATTTTATCTATATAGAATTTGTAATGACAATAATTAAAATAATGATTACATAAACCATTGGCTTATGTGATAATGGAATGGTGAATTATGAAGAAGTTACTTCTTGCTTTAGAAATATGTTTTTTGATTGGTCATCTATGGATACAAAGGTTGAGATCTGTATGCATATTAGAAAAAAATATTAGCATGGAAAAGAAAAAACAATACAATTGTTCTTAGTGACCAAGTCATAATTTGAATGTCCATGTGTAAGTTTGTATGCAATAGTACCTATTGTTTGAATACATTCATTTGTATCTAATAAATGTTCATGATTTTAGTAACCATGTAATAAATTGTATGATTATGTGTAGATAGTCCATAAGGAATCTTGTTCAATTTTTAATATGTGAAGAATGCAAATTTGGACCATGATGAGTGAAGCATCGAGTGAAAATCCTTGCATTTAATTTTCTATGTACATAACAACCTTATATTACAAGACATGTTATTGAAGACATCAATATGTTATATTGGGGGTATGCGCAAGATCATGGTGTACCAAACTATGGCCTTAAGTGGCAGTGAAAAATCAACAAATCAGGTTTATGTCAACTTGACACATAATTTTGAAGTGGTTATGGACTTTATATCAAAAAGTTGTAAGAAAATAATTTGTAGAAAATTGAATTTAGTTTCTAAACTACTAGGCCTTATCAGGAGAAAAAAAAATTGATTGGTCAAAAGTTTGAATTTTAATGCAGTACTAAGAAAATTTCAGGGCAAAAATAAAAAGTAGGTGTATGTCTGACCACCTTAATCAAAATCAAATCATAATATTTTTTTAATATAATTATATATATGAAAACTAGACTCATGCCCGGATGCGATGCATATTTTTTGATATTTTTATTCCAAATAAATAATTAAATATGAATTTTCTACAAAAACTTTTTCGGATAAAAAAAAGTCCCGTGTTTGACCACCCTAACTAATAGAAAATTTGATCAAATTTTTCTTTTTTTGTTTTTTTCTTATACTAGGCGAAGTATAGAATGTGACGCAACTTTTAGATTTAAAAAATGTTATACCGTTTGAAAGTTATAGCTATTTTTCATTCAGTATGTCAATCAACATTTTACAATAATCTTCATTGATAATTAACTAATAAATACTTATCAAACTCAGAATTTGACAGAAATTATATTGATGGAATCTAGAGAGCGATATTAAAAAACTCATTTCGTTTCATTCAATTTCGATCAAAATAACATTGTCAGACGGCTACTCGAAGTCTGAGTATCACTAAAACTCTCTATAAACACGTCTTTGGGGTTGACCGGTTACCAAGCCTGATCGGATATCCGATTCAAAATCGGATATCGGATTCGACATCGAATATCCGATATGGCTTGGTAGTCAAATTCCAAAAATCTTCAAATTTTGGAGGGAAATTCGATTTAAACGTTCTAGTTTTTTATTTTTAAATTATTTCACTTATATTAATATGTAAAGGCATATTTTACTATATTATATATATATATATATAATAACGTAATGTAAACATACAAGATATAATCTAGTAATATATAATAATATCTTATGTTAATCTTATTACAATCTATAAATATAATATATATTATTATTATTTTTACTAAATATAATAACGTAATTTATATATATATAAAATACGTATTATATATTATTATATTAATATGTATGTTATTAATATATACAATAACGTAATATTTTCATTAAATGTAATATGTATTATATATTATTATATTAATATGTATAATAATATAATATTTATATAACAACATAATATTTTTATTAAATATAATATATATTATAAATATTATTATATTAATATGTATGTTATTAATATATTTATATAATAACGTAATATTTTCATTAAATATAATAATGTAATATGTATATGTATATATATATATTATTATATTGATCTGTATATTATTAATATATGTGTATATTATTAATATATAAGAGTCAAAGGGGGTCATAGGGTGACCTATAACCCTCTTTGACCCATTAAACGACGATATATGTCTCTAAGGGTCCTAGGACCCCTAGGGACATATGTCGTCCTTTAATGGGTCAAAAGGGGTCCCTTTGACACATTAAATGACGACATATGTCCCTAGGACCCCCAGGGACATAGGCGAATCGTTCATATCGGTCAAAGGGGGTCATAGGGTGACTTATGACCCCCTTTGACCCATTAAACGACGACATATGTCTCTAGGGGTCCTAGGACCCCTAGGGACATATTCGAATGGGTATTATGGGTCAAAGGGGGTCATAGGGTGACCTATGACCCTCTTTGACCCATTAAACGATGACATATGTCCCTAGGGGTCCTAGGACCCCTAGGGACATAGTCGAATCGTTCATATAGGTCAAAGGGGGTCATAGGTCACCCTATGACCCCCTTTGACCCATTAAATGATGACATATGTCCCTCGGGGTCCTAGGACCCCCAGGGACATAGTTGAATCATTCATATGGGTCAAAGGGGGTCATAGGGTGACCTATGACCCCCTTTGACCTATTAAACGACGACATATGTCCCTAGGGGTCCTAAAACCTCTAGAGACATATTCGAATGGGTAATATGGGTCAAAGGAGGTCATAGGGTGACCTATGACCCTCTTTGACCCATTAAATGATGACATATGTCCCTATGGGTCCTACGACCCCTAGGGACATATTTCAATCGTTCATATGGGTCAAAGGGGGTCATAGGTCACCTATGACCCTCTTTGACCCATTAAACAATGATATATGTCTCTAGGGATCTTAGGACCCCTAGGGACATATTCGAATGGGTAATATGGGTCAAAGGGGGTCATAGGGTGACCTATGACCCTCTCTGACTCATTAAACGATGACATATTTCTCTAGGGCTCCTTGGACCCCTAGGGACATATTCGAATTGTTCATATGGATCAAAGGGGGTCATAGGGTGACCTATGACCCCATTTGACCCATTAAATGACAACATATGTCCCTAGGGGTCCTAGAACCCCTAGGGACATATTCGAATGGGTAATATGGGTCAAATGGGGTCATAGGGTAACCTATGACCCTCTTTGACCCATTAAACGATGACATATGTCCCTAGGGGTCCTCAGACCTCTAGGGACATATTCGAATCGTTCATATGGGTCAAAGAGGGTCATAGGGTGACCTATGACCCTCTTTGACCCATTAAACGACGACATAAGTCCCTAGGGGTCCTTGGACCCCTAGGGACATATTCGAATCGTTCATATGGGTCAAAGGGGGTCATAGGGTTACATATGACCCTCTTTGACCCATTAAACGACGACATATGTCCCTAGGGGTCCGACATATTCGAATCGTACATACGGGTCAAAGGGGGCCATAGGGTGACCTATGACCCCCTTTGACCCATTAAATGACGACATATGTCTCTAAGGGTCCTCGGACCCCTGAGGACATATTCAAATGGGTATTATGGGTCAAAGGGGGTCATAGGTCACCCTATGACCCTCTTTGACCCATTAAACGATGACATATGTCCCTAGGGGTCCTTGGACCCCAAGAGACATATTCGAATGGGTAATATGGGTCAAAGGGGGTCATAGGGTGACCTATGACCCTCTTTGACCCATTAAACGACGACATATGTCCCTAGGGGTCCTAGGACCCTAGGGACATATTCGAATTGTTCATATCGGTCAAAGGGGGTCATAGGGTGACCTATGACCCCATTTGACCCATTAATCAACGACATATGTCCCTAGGGGTCCTAGGACCCCTAGGGACATATTCGAATGGGTAATATGAGTCAGATGGGGTCATAGGGTAACCTATGACCCTCTTTGACCCATTAAACGATAACATATGTCTCTAGAGGTCATAGGACCCCTAGGGACATATTCAAATTGTTCATATGGGTCAAAGGGGGTCATAGGGTGACCTATGACCCTCTTCACCCATTAAACGATGAGATATGTCTCTAAAGATCCTAGGACCCCTAGGGACATATTCGAATGGGTAATATGGGTCAAAGGGGGTCATAGGGTGGACTATGACCCTCTTTGACCCATTAAATGACGACATATGTCCCTAGGGGTCCTCGGACCCCAAGGGACATATTCGAATGGGTAATATGGGTCAAAGGGGGTCATAGGGTGACCTATGCCACTATTTGACCCATTAAACGACGAAATATGTCCCTAGGGGTCCTAGGACCCTAGGGACATATTCGAATCATTCATATGGGACATATTCGAATCATTCATATGGGTCAAAGGGGGTCATAGGGTGACCTATGACACCCTTTGACTCATTAAAAAATGACATATGTCCCTAGGGGTCCTAAGACCCCTAGGGACATATTCGAATCGTTCATATGAGTCAAAGGGGGTCATAGGGTGACTTATGACCCCCTTTGACCCATTAAACAACGACATATGTCCCTAGGGGTCCTAGGACCCCTGGGGACATATTCGAATGGGTAATATGGGTCAAATGGGGTCATAGGGTAACCTATGACCCTCTTTGACCCATTAAATGATGACATATGTTTCTAGGGGTCCTAGGACCCCTAGGGACATATTCAAATCGTTCATATCGGTCAAAGGGGGTCATAGGTCACCCTATGACCCTCTTGACCCATTAAACGATGATATATATTCGAATGGGTAATATGGGTCAAAGGGGGTCATCGGGTGACCTATGGTCCTTTTTGACCCATTAAACGATGACATATGTCCCTAGGGGTCCTAGGACCCCTAGGGACATATTCGAATGGGTAATATGGGTCAAAGGGGGTCATAGGGTGACCTATGACCCTCTTTGACCCATTAAACGAAGACATATGTCCCTAGAGGTCCTAGGACGCTAGGGACATATTCGAATGGTTCATATGGGTCAAAGGGGGTCATAGGGTGATCTATGACCCCCGTTGACCCATTAAACGATGACATATGTCCCTAGGGGTCCTAGGACCCCTAAGGACATATTTGAATTGATCATATGAGTCAAAGGGGGTCATAAGGTGACCTATGACCCCCTTTGACCAATTAAATGACGACATATGTCCCTAGGGGCCCTAGGACCCTAGGGACATATTCGAATGGTTCATATGGGTCAAAGGGGGTCATAGGGTGACCTATGACCCCCTTTGACCCATTAAACGATGACATATGTCCCTAGGGGTCCTAGGACCCCTAGGGACATATTTGAATCGTTCATATGAGTCAAAGGGGGCAATAGGGTGACCTATGACCCCCTTTGACCCATTAAACGACGACATATGTCCCTAGGGGTCCTAGGACCCCTAGGGACATATTCGAATGGATAATATGGGTCAAATGGGGTCATAGGGTAACCTATGACCCTCTTTGACCCATTAAATGACGACATATGTCTCTAGGGGTCCTAGGACCCCTATGGACATATTCGAATCGTTCATATGGGTCAAAGGGGGTCATAGGGTGACCTATGACCCTCTTGAACCATTAAACGATGATATATGTCTCTAGGGGTCTTCGAACCCTTAGGGACATATTCGAGTGGGTAATATGGGTCAAAGTGGGTCATAGGGTGACCTATGACCCTCTTTGACTCATTAAACGATGACATATGTCGCTAATGGTCCTAGGACCCCTAGGGACATATTCGAATGGGTAATATGGGTCAAATGGGGTCATAGGGTAACTTATGACCCTCTTTGACCCATTAAACGATGACATATGTCTCTAGGGTCGTAGGAACCCTAGGGACATATTCGAATCGTTCATATGGGTCAAAGGGGGTCATAGGATGACCTATGACTCTCTTGACGCATTAAACGATGATATATGTCTCTAGGGGTCCTAGGACCCCTAGGGACATATTCGAATGGGTAATATGGGTCAAAGGGGGTCATAGGGTGGCCTATGACCCTCTTTGACCCATTAAACGATGACATATGTCCCTAGGGGTCCTCGGACCCCAAGGGACATTTGCGAATGGTTAATATGGGTCAAATGGGGTCATAGGTCTCTTTGACCCATTAAACGACGATATATGTCCCTACAAATCCTAGGACCCTGAGAACATATTCCAATCGTTCATATGGGTGAAAGGGGGTCATAGGGTGACCTATGACCCCCTTTGACCCATTAAATGATAACATATGTCCGTAGGGGTCCTAGGACCCCTAAGGACATATTTGAATCGTTCATATGAGTCAAAGGGGGTCATAGGGTGACCTATGACCCCCTTTGATGCATTATACGACGACATATGTCCCTAGGGGGTCCTCACCCTATGACCCCCTTTGATGCATTAAACGACGACATATGTCCCTAGGGGTCCTAGGACCCTTAGGGACATATTCGAATGGGTAATATGGGTCAAATGGGGTCATAGGGTAACCTATGACCCTCTTTGACCCTTTAAATGACGACATATGTCTCTAGGGGTCCTAGGACCCCTAGGGACATATTCGAATCGTACATATGGGTCAAAGCGGGTCATAGGGTGACCTATGACCATCTTTGACCCATTAAATGATGATATATGTCTCTAGGAGTCCTAGGACCCCTAGGGACGTATTCGAATGGGTAATATGGGTCAAAGGGGGTCATAGGGTGACCTATGACCCTCTCTGACCCATTAAATGACGAGATATGTCGCTAGGGGTCCTAGGACCCCTAGGGACATATTCAAATGGGTAATATGGGTCAAAGGGGGTCATAGGGTGACCTATGACCCCCTTTGACCCATTAAACGATGACATATGTCTCTAGGGGTCCTAGGACGCCTAGGGACATATTCGAATGGGTATTATGGGTCAAAGGGGGTCATAGGGTGACCTATGACCCTCTTTGACCCATTAAACCACGACATATGTCCCTAGGGGTGGTCGGACCCCAAGGGACATATTCGAATGGGTAATATGGGTCAAATGGGGTCATAGGGTGACCTATGACCCTCTTTGACCCATTAAACGACGACATATGTCCCTAGGGGTCCTAGGACCCTAGGGACATATTCCAATCGTTCATATGGGTCAAAGGGGGTCATAGGGTGACCTATGACCCCCTTTGACCCATTAAACGACAACATATGTCCCTAGGTGTCGTAGGACCCCTAGGGACATATTTGAATCGTTCATATGAGTCAAAGGGGGTCATAGGGTGACTTATGACCCCCTTTGATGCATTAAACGATGACATATGTTCCTAGGGGTCCTAGGACCCCTAGGGACATATTTGAATGGGTAATATATGTCAAATGGGGTCATAGGGTAACTTATGACCCTCTTTGACTCTTTAAATGACGACATATGTCTCTAGGGGTATGTCTCTAGGGGTCCTAGGACCCCTAGGGACATATTCGAATCGTACATATGGGTCAAAGGGGGTCATAGGGTGACCTATGACCCTCTTGACCCATTAAACGATGATATATGTCTCTAGGGGTCCTAGGACCCCTAGGGACATATTCGAATGGGTAATATGGGTCAAAGGGGGTCATAGGGTGACCTATGACCCTATTTGACACATTAAACAACGATATATGTCTCTAGGGGTCCTAGGACTATTAGGGACATATTCGAATGGGTAATATGGGTCAAAGGGGGTCATAGGGTGACCTATGACCCTCTTTGACCCATTAAACGACGAGATATGTCGCTAGGGGTCCTAGGACCCCTAGGGACATATTCGAATGGGTAATATGGGTCAAAGGGGGTCATAGGGTGACCTATGACCCCCTTTGACCCATTAAACGATGACATATGTCTCTAGTGGTCCTAGGACCCCTAGGGACATATTTGAATGGGTATTATGGGTCAAAAGGGGTCATAGGGTGACCTATGAGCCTCTTCACCCATTAAACGATGAGATATGTCTCTAAGGATCCTAGGACCCCTAGGGACATATTCAAATGGGTAATATGGGTCAAAGGGGGTCATAGGGTGGACTATGACCCTCTTTGACTCATTAAACGACAACATATGTCCCTAGGGGTCCTCGGACCCCAAAGGACATATTCGAATGGGTAATATGGGTCAAAGGGGGTCATAGGGTGACCTATGACACTATTTGACCCATTAAACGACGACATATGTCCCTAGGGGTCCTAGGACCCTAGGGACATATTCGAATCATTCATATGGGACATATTCGAATCATTCATATGGGTCAAAGGGGGTCATAGGGTGACCTATGACACCCTTTGACTCATTAAATAACGACATATGTCCCTAGCAGTCCTAAGACCCCTAGGGACATATTCGAATTGTTCATATGAGTCAAAGGGGGTCATAGGGTGACCTATGACCCCCTTTGACCCATTAAACAACGACATATGTCCCTAGGGGTCCTAGGACCCCTAGGGACATATTCGAATGGGTAATATGGGTCAAATGGGGTAATAGGGTAACCTATGACCCTCTTTGACCCATTAAATAATGACATATGTCTCTAGGGGTCCTAGGACCCCTAGGGACATATTCGAACCGTTCATATGGGTCAAAGGGGGTCATAGGGTGACCTATGACCCTCTTGACCCATTAAATGACGATATATGTCCCTAGGGGTCCTAAGAGCCCTAGGGACATTTTCGAATGGGTAATATGGGTCAAAGGGGGTCATAGGGTGACCTATGACCCATTAAACGATGACATATGTCCCTAGGGGTCCTAGGACCCCTAGGGACATATTCGAATGGTTAATATGGGTCAAAGGGGGTCATAGGGTCACCTATGACCCTCTTTGACCCATTAAACAAAAACATATGTCCCTGGGGGTCCTAGGACCCTAGGGACATATTTGAATGGTTCATATGGGTCAAAGGGGGTCATAGGGTGACCTATGACCCCCGTTGACCCATTAAACGACAACATATGTCCCTAGGGGTCCTAGGACCCCTAGGGACATATTTGAATTGTTCATATGAGTCAAAGGGGGTCATAGGGTGACCTATGACCCCCTTTGATCAATTAAATGATGACATATCTCCCTAGGGGTCCTAGGACCCTGGGGACATATTCGAATGGTTCATATGGGTCAAAGGGGGTCATAGGATGACCTATGACCCCCTTTGACCCATTAAACGATGACATATGTCCCTAGGGGTCCTAAGACCCCTAGGGACATATTTGAATCGTTCATATGAGTCAAAGGGGGTCATAGGGTGACCTATGACCCCCTTTGACCCATTAAACGACGACATATGTCCCTAGGGGTCCTAGGACCCCTAGGGACATATTCGAATGGATAATATGGATCAAATGGGGTCATAGGGTAACCTATGACCCTCTTTGACCCATTAAATGATGACATATGTCTTTAGGGGTCCTAGGACCCCTAGGGACATATTCGAATCGTTCATAAGGGTCAAAGAGGGTCATAGGGTGACCTATGACCCTCTTGACCCATTAAACGATGATATATGTCTCTAGGGGTCTTCGAACCCCTAGGAACATATTCGAGTGGGTAATATGGGTCAAAGTGGGTCATAGGGTGACCTATGACCCTCTTTGACCCATTAAACGATGACATATGTCCCTAATGGTCCTAGGACCCCTAGGGACATATTCGAATGGGTAATATGGGTCAAATGGGGTCATAGGGTAACTTATGACCCTCTTTGACCCATTAAACGATGACATATGTCTCTAGGGGTCCTAGGACCCCTAGGGACATATTCGAATCGTTCATATGGGTCAAAGGGGGTCATAGGATGACCTCTGACTCTCTTGACGCATTAAACGATGATATATGTCTCTAGGGGTCCTAGGACCCCTAGGGAAATATTCGAATGGGTAATATGGGTCAAAGGGGGTCATAGGGTGGCCTATGACCCTCTTTGACCCATTAAACGACGACATATGTCCCTAGGGGTCTTCGGACCCCAAGGGACATATTCGAATGGCTAATATGGGTCAAATGGGGTCATAGGGTGACCTATGACCCTCTTTGATCCATTAAATGACGACATATGTCCCTAGGGGTCCTAGGACCCTAGGGACATATTCCAATCGTTCATATGGGTCAAAGGGGGTCATAGGGTGACCTATGACCCCCTTTGACCCATTAAATGACAACATATGTCCCTAGGGGTCCTAGGACCCCTAAGGACATATTTGAATCGTTCATATGAGTCAAAGGGGGTCATAGGGTGACCTATGACCCCCTTTGATGCATTATACGACGACATATGTCCCTAGGGGGTCCTCACCCTATGACCCCCTTTGATGCATTAAATGACAACATATGTCCCTAGGGGTGCTAGGACCCTTAGGGACATATTCGAATGGGTAATATGGGTCAAATGGGGTCATAAGGTAACCTATGACCCTCTTTGACCCTTTAAATGACGACATATGTCTCTAGGGGTCCTAGGATCCCTAGGGACATATTCGAATCGTACATATGGGTCAAAGGGGTTCATAGGGTGACCTATGACCTTCTTTGACCCATTAAATGAGGATATATGTCTCTAGGGGTCCTAGGACCCCTAAGGACATATTCGAATGGGTAATATGGGTCAAAGGGGGTCATAGGGTGACCTATGACCCTCTCTGACCCATTAAACGACGAGATATGTCGTTAGGGGTCCTAGGACCCCTAGGGACATATTCGAATGGGTAATATGGGTCAAAGGGGGTCATAGGGTGACCTATAACCCCCTTTGACCCATTAAACGACGACATATGTCTCTAAGGGTCCTAGGACCCCTAGGGACATATTCGAATGGGTATTATGGGTCAAAGGGGGTCATAGGGTGACCTATGACCCTCTTTGACCCATTAAACGACGACATATGTCCCTAGGGGTGCTCAGACCCCAAGGGACATATTCGAATGGGTAATATGGGTCAAATGGGGTCATAGGGTGACCTATGACCCTCTTTGACCCATTAAACGATGACATATGTCCCTAGGGGTCCTAGGACCCTAGGGACATATTCCAATCATTCATATGGGTCAAAGGGGGTCATAGGGTGACTTATGACCCCCTTTGACCCATTAAACGACAACATATGTCCTTAGGGGTCCTAGGACCCCTAGGGACATATTTGAATCGTTCATATGAGTCAAAGGGGGTCATAGGGTGACTTATGACCCCCTTTGATGCATTAAATGACGACATATGTTCCTAGGGGTCCTAGGGACATATTTGAATGGGTAATATGGGTAAAATGGGGTCATAGGGTAACTTATGACCCTCTTTGACCCTTTAAATGATGACATATGTCTCTAGGGGTCCTAGGACCCCTAGGGACATATTCGAATCATACATATGGGTCAAAGGGGGTCATAGGGTGACCTATGACCCTCTTGACCGAATAAACGATGATATATGTCTCTAGGGGTCCTAGGACCCCTAGGGACATATTCGAATGGGTAATATGGGTCAAAGGGGGTCATAGGGTGACCTATGACCCTATTTGACCCATTAAACGATGATATATGTCTCTAGGGGTCCTAGGACTGTTAGGGACATATTCGAATGGGTAATATGGGTCAAAGGGGGTCATAGGGTGACCTATGACCCTCTCTGACCCATTAAACGACGAGATATGTCGCTAGGGGTCTTAGGACCCCTAGGGACATATTCGAATGGGTAATATGGGTCAAAGGGGGTCATAGGGTGACCTATGACCCGCTTTGACCCATTAAACGATGACATATGTCTCTAGTGGTCCTAGGACCCCTAGGGACATATTCGAATGGGTATTATGGGTCAAAGGGGGTCATAGGGTGACCTATGACCCTCTTTGACCCATTAAATGACGACATATGTCCCTAGGGTTCCTAGGACCCCTAGGGACATATTTGAATCGTTCATATGAGTCAAAGGGGGTCATAGGATGACCTATGACCCCCTTTCATCCATTAAACGACGACGTATGTAGGGGTCCTAGGACCTCTAGGGACATAGTTGAGTCGTTCAAATGGGTCAAAGGGGGTCATAGGGTGACCTATGACCCCCTTTGACCCATTAAATGATGACCCTCTTTGTATTATATATTATTATATTAATATGTATAATAATATAATATATATATATAACAACGTAATATTTTTATTAAATGTAATATATATTATAAATATTATTATATTAATATATATGTTATTAATATATCTATATAATAACGTAATATTTTAGTATATATAATGTAATATTTTAGGATATACTATTTATACTATTTTAGGATAATAATTATAATATAAATAAACACTAAATATTAATATTATTATATGTATAGTAATAATAATAATACTATTATAGCTATAATAATAATATATATTAACTATTGTAGCTTAATATAAATAAACACTATATATTTACACTATTATATCTATATTAATAATATTAATACTATTATAGGTATAATAATAATATTGATACTATAGGTATATTAATACTATTTTATATTAATATTATTGATATTTTATACTAATACTAATATACTATTAACTTAGTTATTAATTAAAGTCGTTTGCCTCCAAATATTTTCATAATATTAATATTATTGTGGCAAAGGAGGGAAACCTTAGGAAGTTTCCCCCCCAAAAGTCCTTTTCCTATATCGGATATCCGATCTATTATCAGATATCCGATTATACTGGCATCAATTTCAAATATTTGACTATCCCTACAGACCCGACAACATTATTTTTTTACCTCTTTTTTCACGAGATTTGTAAAAAGTCATGTTTGGGGCCCAACCAATTGAAAAGAATTCGAAAATATAACCTTAGGTGTTCGAATTTGTCATCTGAATGGGGAGCAGCAGTCGTCGAAAGTATAAACGTAAAAGGAAGATATCCAATGAAGACATTGCAGCATATAGGGAAAAGGACAAAATGAAACACTGAGAAAAAAGACAAGGTATGCTAAATATCAATCAAGTTGACGATGAATTAATAGAAGGTGAAATCATAGAGTCAGATAATGAAAATGTACAGTTGGGGAATGAAAATGTACCTATTGAAAATGATAATGTGGAAATTGAAAATGTAGAGATTGAAAATTTTGAAGAAGAAATGCCACCAAGTCATAATCCAAATTGCATAATTGACCATGTCGAAGATGACAATGCACAGGAACTTAATGCACAAGAACCTTACATATGTCCTAATTATAATCGACATGAAGGTTCTAAAACACCAAAATGGATAATTGAAATTGATGAAATGATTATGACTAGTTTGGAAGGAAAAAAATTAGAAAGAACCATTCGGTTATGGGCTTCAAGACTATATCAGATGTTTTTCGGCAACAAGATAGTGGTAGAGCAATGTCAGCTTTTCATGCACTTATTAAAGATGCAAAAGATGAGACCTATGCTTTCCAAATTGAAAATTCGTGTCAATAAAAAGTTGGAAAGAAATTCCATTATTGTGAAGAATCTTTTCAGTGCTCTCAATAGGGTTGGGAAAAATAGCAGAGAGAAGGATAATATAGCTGCTCGAAGGTTATTACAACCTCTTTGGTAAGTCATCATTTGAGAAAGGGTAGATATATGAGACAAACTTGTATTGATTTGAATCTAAATCGTACTACTTTGAGAAGAGCACTTAGTCGACAAGAGAAAATTGATGATCCTCTTCAAAATGAAACATGGGCATTTGGTGGGAGACTTCCACGTTTTGATAAGAAGCTATCCGACGATGTGAAGGAAGAAATTATACAATTTTGGCACTCTAACTCACAAGTATCACCCAATGCTAAAGATGTCTTAAAGTTGAGAATTGGCATCAGAGACCGCACGCCACATCCTAAACACTATTTGGAGGTAAGTCAAACTATGTTGTTCAAACAATTTAGAGAGAGTCATCCAAGTGTTCATATATCACAAAGGGCTTTTGAATCTTTGAAGCCATTTTATTGTGTGCCACTCAAAATTTGAAATACATGTTGTTGCAAATATCATGTTGAGTTTTCTATGCACCATGAACTATTATGCTCCATCCGTTCTACTTTGCATAGTAAAGAAATGTTGGAGGATTGTGGGGCTAATGGGCTTCCAAAATCATCAAGAGACTTGTTATATCAACTCTTATGTCGTAGAGTTGATGGTTGTTCCTTTTATAAAAATGCTTGCTTAAATGAGAAGTGTTCAGAATGTGGTGGCTTATCCAAGTTTGACACATGTTTCCATGAGGGGTGTGAACAAGATCTTGGAAAGACAATAGTGAAAAAAAGGGTCTATGAAATGGTGAAATACACATTGAAGAGTGGGAGTGAGAGCTCTAGATGTGAATTGATTGGAAAAGATATCAATGTGGCTAATTTTATTTCAGATTTCAAGGCAAATCTTTTTTACAAGTATGCAAGACATAGTCACAGGTCTCAGTGGTTGGATCAACAATTTAGAACGTGTAAGGAGACTTTTTCCATTGGCACTATTATATCAGTTGTTGATTTTGCTGAGAACTACACATTGCAACCTCAAAATGAGACACAATCTCAGTATTACAACTCTATTCAGATTGCAATTTTTGTTCACATAACATATAGACATGCCCCTGATAGTGCAGAAGATAATCGAAAGATTATTAGAGAGTATCATTTTTATATGAGTGATGATAGATCTCACTCTCACGAGTTTGTGCAACATTGTTTCGAGATTTTTTTTTATTTCTTACAAGAGCATGCAATTGCTATGGATAGACATATCATTTGGTCAGATAACTGTACAGGTCAATTCAAGAATGCTCGCATGTTTTATTGGTTGTGTAGGATGCACGTAGAGAGAGGGGTGCCTCATATTTGGTGTTTTTTTGAGTCCGAACATGGAAAAGGGGAACATGATGGAGCAGGGGCATGTGTGAAGAGAGCTCTAGTTAAGGAGCAACTGAAGATTTCAACAACAGAGCTTCTTGATGCTCGTAGCATTGTTGATTGGTGTAGTTTAGCATTATCACAGGGGGGGACTCTTAATTCAGTGGTACGCAGGTTCTTTTGGTTGGTTGAGGAAGGGTCCATAGGTGATAGATCAGATTGTGCTACAGTGACAGACTCATCAAAAATGCATTCATTTCGGAGCTCTAATTCTAGTACATGGACCATTTGGACATGACAACTAGCTTGTTTTTGTCGTACTTGTTTTCAGTGTGATTGGGATCACTGTGAGTCAAGTGAGTGGGTGGACACATGGGCTCCACATTATCTTACTCCATTGTCTATCATACCCTCTATCAAAAATGATGACATGGAAAGTTCACTTGAGCATAATCATCTATCAGATCTACTTCAGCTAGGACATGTCTTTGCATTGGTTGCACCACAGGGGAATGATGAGAAATCCGATTATTGGTTAGCACGTTGTGTAAGAGAAAAACAAAAACTTGCACAACTAAT
This sequence comes from Cupressus sempervirens, assembly GCA_028749045.1. NCBI lineage: Eukaryota > Viridiplantae > Streptophyta > Pinopsida > Cupressales > Cupressaceae > Cupressus > Cupressus sempervirens. The sequence goes on from CM053787.1 coordinate 516,902,874, forward strand.
CACAGATTATGATGGATTCACGTATCCTACTGGTTCAGTGGTTGTTGCTGGAACATGGCTGCGGACATACATGCTTAGAAGGAACGAAATTCCTGCATTCGAAGACTATCAGAAGCACAAAGTAATTCTCATATATTCGCATCTTATTATAGCAACAAATGTAAAGTTATTGAAGCATCAAGGAAGACCAAAAGTAAAAGAACTTTTTACTATTGCTAATGCTGATCATGAAGCCTTGTTGGAGACCCTAAAACAGAGAGAGGACCCTATTGGAATACTTGACTAGGTATATATACTTCTTATGTTATTTTCTTCATAATGATTTAATGAATTGATGATTATCTTGTTTAATACAATAAGTTACTAATTTTTGTATGATATTGGAATGTAGGTACATCATGAAGAGTTGGAGGGGGGTGGTATTGGGGAGAATTTCTAAAATTTATGATGTATTATGATGTAAAATGTGTAGTTTTTTGTATATGGTTTTTGTATTTTGGTAGGTTCTTTGTAAGGAATTATAAGAGGAAGATATTGAACAAGTTCTTCCAAATCATATTTGCATGTGATACAAGGCTATAACGACAATTTTAAGAGCATTTATAACTATATGAAAGGTAATTGCATGCGGATATCTTATTACAAATTTGGTTTTTTCCTTATTTGACATAAAGCTGACATTATGATTATTAAAACTATTTTTATCAAACTAATCAAATAAGAAAAATCCATAAAGTATGGATGACCAATTAGAATACTTGATTTCTTCCATTTTACAACCAATCATAGCATTTTAAAGCATAAAGAGTCATAATATTGTATAATGTTTTGAAAGACATAAGCCATAAAATCCATGAAAGAAGATAGCATGTAGGATAAGCAATTAAAGCCAATAAGCAAGATAGCACATGCATACTGACATGATTTGAAGTTGGATATGAAGGCTATGAGTGGATGAGTCATTAGAGGTATCAACAATCCCATCATAAATGAGATCTTGGATTTTATGTTTCAACACTATGGAATCTTTAGTTTTATGAAATTTTCTTCCATGGAGATTAATTTAAGAATGCCCCGTGTGTATGTAAAGGTCTTAAGGGAGATTAATTTAAGAATGCAATATTCTCCTCTAACCTTTTCTCAAGTTTAGAATTGATTTCTATCATGTGCTTAGAGAGATGAAGGTAAGAAAGATTATTTGTCTCTTCTAGCTCTTTGTATTGAACATATAGAAAGAGAGATGAGAAGTGAACAAATTTAAGTGTAGTCAATAGATCAAGGAAACCATTTAGTGAAAGAAATTCTTAGTATGCATATCATAGACCATGAAGTTAGAAAATACCAATAGCTCTAAGACCAAAGAGCCATTTTAAGTATGTTTAAGCACTAGAGACATAGAAAATCAAAGTCAATTTATGAAACTCCCCTTAGCAAAAAATGCAAACAAATATTTGCATTTGACATTTTGACTTGGTTGAAAAAGTTTGACAATAATTGATAATATTTCAAGCTTGATGTTCAAAAGTAATTTTTTTCCAAGAAAGATAGTGACACATGGAGTAGTCTTCAAACAATCGTCCATCATTTGTGGCCACCCCGTACCGAGGAGTCTCCAAGGTGCTCTAAGTGCATTTGGAGGTCGATCTTTCGAGGGTCATAACTCAGAGCTCGTGAGGGCTATTGATGAACTGTCAAATGCTACATGATAATGATCCTAAGGCCTAAAATAACCTATCTCATTTTCGAGAGATCACATTTTGTTTGGATTCAGCACAGCGATCTCGCTCGATGCCAAAACTCGCAGTGTGCCTCAGTTCATAGGTGCACCACAACGTAACTTTGAAACCGCTGATCTTGACATCGAATTGTCAGTGCCATTAGCTCTGAATGGGTGGGTGAACTCTAGTCACACCCTTTTTCTGGCCACAAAGACCATCCATCATTTGCGGCCACCCCATACCGAGGAGTCTCCAAGGTGCTCTAAGTACATTTTGAGGTCGATCTTTCGAGGGTCATAACTCAGAGCTCGTGAGGGCTATCGATGAACTATCAAATGCTACAGGATGGTGATCCTGAGGCCTAAAATAATCTATCTCATTTTTGAGAGATCACATTCCGTTTGGATTCAGCACAACGATCTCGCTCAATGCCAAAACTCACAGTGTGCCTCAGTTCATAGGTGCACCACAGCGTAACTTTGAAACCGCTGATCTTGGCATCGAATCGTCAGTGCCATTAGCTCTGGATGGGCGGTTGAACCCTAGTTACACCCTTGTTCTGGCCATGAAGACCATCCATCATTTGCGGCCACCCTGTATCGAGGAGTCTTTAAGGTGCTCTAAGTGCATTTTGAGGTCGATCCTTCGAGGGTCATAACTCAGAGCTCGTGAGGGCTATCGACGAACTGTCAAATGCTATAGGACGGTGATCCTAAGGCCTAAAATAACCTATCTCATTTTTGAGAGATCACATTCCGTTTGGATTTAGCACAACGATCTCGCTCGATGCCAAAACTCACAGTGTGCCTCAGTTCATAGGTGCACCACAACGTAACTTTGAAACCGCTGATCTTGGCATCGAATCGTCAGTCCCATTAGCTCCAGATGAGCGGGTGAACCCTAGTCACACCTTTTTTCTGGCCACAAAGATCATCCATCATTTGCGGCCACCCCGTACCGAGGAGTCTTCAAGGTGCTCTAAGTGCATTTTGAGGTCGATCCTTCGAGGGTCATAACTCAGAGCTCGTGAGGGCTATCGATGAACCGTTAGAGGAGACAAGTTCATAAGGATGGAGTGGCTTAGTGTTTTTGCTAAAATAAGTTAGTGGGAAGGCTTTATTAGAGGGTCTTGGCCAAACTAGTGGGGTGTTTGCCAAAATTTCTTGTTTTATTTCTACTTGGTTTTGTTTTCTTGTTTTGTGCTTGAGTATTGTTATGGGATTGGGACTTACACTCACCCTTGTGGGAAGGGAAGAGAAGTCTAGGGTGAAGGGATTAAGTTGGGTTCGAAAAATGTATTGAGAACCTTGGAGTATGGGCTCCATTGTATGCCATAACATTTCATATCTTGCTGGGGGTGATAAGGAAAGTATGGTGTAGAAAGGAAGTTTGAGGAGTTATAGCTGATGGTAGTGGGTTTGGAGGAGGAAATGTGGAGGCCTCGAGAGGGCATTAAATGGTTCATTTATGATAGCCCCGAGAGGGCATGAAATTTGGTGAATTATGATAGCCCCGAGAGGGCATGAAAATTGTTTATTGCAAATATGGTTTGGTATGGCAAGTCTCCATTTTAGAACACACTTTCACCCCATGTTTATGGTTCCATCTGTGAAGCCATTGTGAAATAGTCTTGGGGGGGAATTGTTCAAGTTTGAAATGTAATGTTTATGCATTGAAAGATTGTATGTGTATCCCAGTTTGAGCCTTGTTCCCTAGCACGGGGGTGGTCTCTTTGAGGCCTATGGTTGGGTGGAAAGCACCCATGGTCCTTGTTATTTTGTTGTGTTGCATATGTAGATTTGTGTCCAAGGGAGCAATGGAAATGGCTTGGAATGATCATCTTGCAGATTGATGTTGGATGAGAAAACTTGACATTGTGCCCTTATTTGTGAAGGAGGATTCACCGGCTTGTTCATGTTCTCAACGATCATGTTGGAAAATGTTCATGCTACTCATTGTCCATATCTTTTAATGTCCATGTTCCTTATGATTTTGAAAAGTCCCTTATGTTGCCCCATTGTGATGGAAGGAGATTGTATCATTGTTACCTAATGTACGTGTAGAAGAAAATATTGATAAGGTTGTATATGCATGTTTCATTTGGAGTTTATATTGTTATGAAAGCATTGGTATGAGTCACAGATTTTCTTTGACATCATTGTTATCATTTGAAAATGTGAAAGAAAGTTTTCTCCTTGTGGTATTGTAAATGACTAGTTGATAATAACAATCCATAGATGTTATGTGATACCATTGATTGTATAAATTTAAAACTTAGTAGATTGCTTACAATCTTGTTGTGCACTCAATAATTTGGTGAGGAAGCAATGTTGATAGATAATGAGGATATAGTAATATACTAATTGTCACATTAATATATATTGTAATGATTAATGAATGTGTGTACATTGGTAATGAGGATAATAAGTAATTCTGATCCCCTTCCCTTACATGCTAGAATCACGACCTAGTCCATATGATACAACTGACAGACCCTAATAGAATATTAGTATCAGAGGCTTGTTAGGATATGAATTACCTCACTAATTTATGAGTGTTGTATCTTGAACTTGCTCGTTTGACTCGTGACGCTAACTTGAACTAGACTGTCATCCAATCTATTTGAAAACCACCTGTGACTAAAATGTTAACACCTTCACACTATTCACATGATTCTTGAACTCCTATTCAATGATAACCTTGTTTTACAATATTTAATTTCTTATGCGACTTCATAAGCTAAAAAAAAAAAAATTGTTGTGTTTTTACTAGTAAAATTTAGGGCATGACACATGATCCACGATAAATTGAACAATACTAGATACTAAATTAATATGTATATCATTGTGCACGTAAATGATAAAAATATATATCAAAATACATGTATCCATAGAAAAAATTTTACACAAATATATATCAAAGATCATGTATCCATAGACAAAGTACTCGAATATATATATATCAAAATACATAGATCCATATACAAAATGTGGCTGATCCTGCCATCAAAATGTGTATAATATCAATGTTTCTATATACAATGTGGCATATGCCATCTCAAAATGTCTCATGATGCATCCTACAAAAACTATACTATCCTAGGGTGCTGGTGGATGATCAAAATGTAGCCTCTTCGCTGCACTAGGTGGATCGGATGCCTCCTACATAAACAAAAAAGGAAAACCCAAAGTTAGCTACTAAATTTATATGATTCTACGTATCTAACATTGAATTACTCAAATGCATAATGATCTTTTCCGTATTGGAGATTAATACTATCAAAATTTCATAATAAATACCTCTCTCGTCGACCTCTTGTGCCGGTCAGGAGTCCTCTCGTATGCCCTCGGTAATGCTGGTACCTCTGTGATTGTGGGCTGTATATGTTCAAATACCTTTGTCAGATGAATCTACAATTTAAACTATAACATTATAATTCATAGCATGATAAATTTATAACATATTTAACCATGAATTCAAACTACAACTTACTATTGTAGGCTCCTCCTCAGGAGTGAGTGGCCACGTCATCAAATCTACATAACTGTCCCGTCGAACCTCATGTGCACTAGGAGTCTCCTATGAGATACAAAATAGTAGTTGTTAATATCACGAAAATTAGTTTTGAATTTATTTATGAAGATAAGTGATGCAAGAGCATCCCATGCTCATCAGGGGAACATTGAAGATCCAAGGCATTACAGAGGTCATGGAACATCTCTTGAAGTCAATTGGGCAATCCTTGCACCAATTATGGCTCATGGAAGCATACAAAGTTATAATGTTGGACTCATATGTGGAAGAAAGTTGTAATTGGCCATGAGATAGGATTTTAGGATTTCATATGGTAGGTGTGTCATTTGATAGGTTCATGTAGGTTGTTATGATCATATCTTGTCATTAGACAAGTCAAAACGTTCTAGAATTGAGTTTTGGGGTTTGAACAAGCAGACCCTAGTTTTTAAGCCATTTTAAGGAGGGTTTTGAAGTTTGGGTGTTTAGGAGTGTGACCAAGACCTATAATCTTGAAAATCCTTAGTGTGTTGGCCCCTTTGTTGAAGCCTTGGTGTGTCTAATTCCTCCTTGTGTGTCCCAGAGTTGAAAGGTACATAAGTGGTGTCCAGAGATTTCTTGGTGAGGAAAGAAAGAGAATCAGTGAGTTGGCCCTTGGGAAGGAAGAAAACTTGTTGTGAAAATGCATCCTAAAAATCAAATGGCTAGAGAACTTGAAGAATTGAGAGAAGAGTTGGCAAAAGAGAAAAGAGAGAGGAGAGAACTTGAAGCATCTAGAGTGAGGGAAGAAAGACAGATGAGAAGAGAGAGGCTGAACCTTATTGCAAGGATAGAATCCTTAGAAAAGGAAAGGCAAGAACCTAGAGGAGAAGAGGTTAGAGGAAGAAATAATGGAGAGAACCATGAAGAAGAGGAGGTTGGTAATGCAAGGCAAGAGAATGAGACAACAGATGATACTGAAGAAAGGAGATTTATGAGAATCATTAAGGCAGTACAAGGTAATGGTGGGAAGAACCATATTGATTTTCCAATATACCAGGGTAAAATGGATAGTGAAGAAGTGCTAGGATGGATAGAGGCCCTTGAGAACTACTTTGATCTTGAAGACATAGAGGCAGATAAGAAGGTAAAAGTAGCAACAACAAGAATGAGAGGAACATCACTCACTTGGTGGACTAGTGTTCAGAATGAGAGAGAGGAAAGGTGGTGTAGGGCACCTAACCTATGTGGCAGGGGGGAACAAGTATCTCTGTTGTTGGACACCTTGCCACTCCATGAAAGCGAGGATTCAAGTAGATTAGGAAGTTGGAATAAAGGTTTGGTCCATATTTTACAAGTTGGTCTATGTTTTGTAATAAAGGCACATGTAAGGCCTACAAGCATTTTGGTGTGGTTATAAACCAAGTGACTCCATGGGACCAAAAGGCCTTAGAATAAGGTATTTAGAGTCTAAAAAGTATTAGCAAAAAGTGGTTGTTTGTTTGTTTTATGGTTGGGAATGCCTATATGGTTGTTCCAACGGTCATGTAGACCTTTATATATGTCATATGTGATCTCAGTTGAAAGGGGGAGATCAGAGTGTACGGTGGTTTGGAGAAAAAATAATAAAAACTTCAATTTTTTGGAAATTTACTTAGTTGCATTTAATAAATCCATATGACCAATTTTGAGTCAATGGAATAGTTTAGAAAGTTAGGGAATGCATAAAAACTATAGTTTGAAATTTGAATTTCAAATTCAAACGGTCATATTAGTTTTGGAGGGAAAGTAGTAATTTGGTATTTGTTTGATTAAATAAACCTTTGTAACCAACTTTGTCAGTTGGACAAGTGCATATAAACCTATTTAAGTTGTAATGAACATATGCAAGACATGAATCATTATTGGTACGAAAAAAATCATAGAAATTGTATAGAACAAAAATCATACTTTCTTCTGCATCAATTAAAAAAATAAAAAATAAATGATACTTATACATACAATGGGGCTCTCTGTGTGAATGAAAATCCCTGATGATCTAGGATGCCGAATCTGTACAGGCTCATCGCCAGTAGACACACCCTATATACAATAAATAATGTAATTAAATGAGATTACCACAAAAATTTTACAAGAATGCATCAATATTTAATCAATTAGAAAACATCTAATTACCTTTCCTTTGTCAATGCATGCTGGCTCACCCCTTGCACTTTGTCCCCCCGGGGCAGGTGGTATCTGCAAGATAAAAGAAAGATTAGCAACCATATATGCTACAATATCAAATAGAAAAAAGAAATGCAAACACAACATAATGTACCGTAGATGTCTCAAGGCCAAATGAAATGGCTGAGAGTGTAGCATCATCTATCTGTCTGAGCTCCTCCTCGGTCATCAACTAAACATGAATGAAGATCACATACATGTAAAAGTCAGTATGGCTTAAAAATTAAAATTACTCTATTATAAAAATTAACTTTAAATCACATATGTCATAACAAAAAAATGTATACACGTACCGACATCGAAGGAGTCCATGCCTCTACATTCCCCTCCTCTCTCGCATCAGGGTCTGTAGCCTCTGCATGTGCGTCTGGTGTATCTTCGTCTAATACAAAATGATAATCAAGAAGATCACCTATGGGACCCAGGCAAATATTCTTGCATGTAATGCAAGTGTGAGGCACACAAACGTGTGATGAGCTAGCCGATGATGAACTGGCACCAACATCATCAACATGAGGAGGCAAGACTGACCTAGCCTGAGATATCATTAGGCTACTCAGCCTATGAATGGCTCTGATGGTCTGAGAGCTAGCCTCTGCCATAATATCCGGATGCTACACTTGAGGAGGGGGGGAGATATCAGGGGGGGGGACAAAAGTGCCAAGTTTCTTCCGCTAGGAAGAGGGTCTATCCTGAGGAGCTCCTAGTCCTAAGCCCATGTTGGGCTTCATGCTCCAATAGTTCACTTTAAGTTTCAACACAAATTCTGCATATAATTTTTTAAGGAAATAAAATGGTATGTCTAAATTGCCATGTGGAGGGATATCAAAGACCATCCACCAACGGTCCCAAAAATTTGCACGTATGGCGTCATTTGTGCACCATTTAATCGATAGTTTGGTTTTTTTTGGGTCAACTGGTATACCCATTTTTGGGTTAGCAAAAAGGCTTGCCAAATCATCTTTGGTTATGTTGAGGGCCACGACCTCATCATAATCCAAACCATCATCAAACATCTGGTGCATTTCATTATGCCAACGAAGAGCGGCATTTTGTTGGTTTGTAAGAGTTTCAATGTTATCCACTATGGTGTTTAACGTGGATAACATAGGAGCCAATGCAGGTACATTATTGTATGTTCTATGCAAACCTCTCAACTCAGTGAGATTTTCATTTATCAAATCCTCGATTCGAGGAGGGTTTTGAGGAGGTAGAGGATCATTTGGTGGACAGTTTTGTGGGGATACTGGATCGTTTGGTGGTGGGTTGCGAGGAATATTATTCCCTACCTCAGTGTCATCATTTTGATCAGCCATTCCTATTGAATTGCAAAACGTAATATATATTAAAAAAATTCTAAATTTTAACCATTTTTGTCAAAAAAACCCTAGATTCAACTAAAACAAACAAAATCTTGTTAAAATCTATTAAATTTAGGTTAAAAATGAGTTTGGGGGGGGGGGGGGGGGGGGAACATACCTGATATCTGATATCCGATTTGCTATCTGATATTCGATTTATTATCTGATATCCGATCTGACTGGCCCAAATTCGCGTGAAAATAAGGGCCGCGGGTCTGTGATTTTGTGTTTAATCCATGCACAGGTATCGGATATCTGATATTATAATATATATAATATAACATATATATTACATTTTATATATTTTTATATTATATTTTATATTTATTATATTAATTTACTATATATTATAATATAAAATATTATTATTATACTATATTATTATAATTTATAATATATTATACTTTTTTATTATATATTATATTATAAGATATTACTTTTTATTATTATATTATATTATTATAATATAATATGTTATTATAATATTATTATTATAGTATAATAATAATTATAATAATGTTATTATATTATAGTATAATAATTATTATAATAATAATATTAAATAATAATAATATTATTATAATATAATAGTATGATATATTATTTAATATTATTATTATTATTTTATATCAATAATAATAATATTAAATAATATATCATACTATTATATGATTTTAATTATTAGTCAGATATTGGATTTAAAATCGGATATCCGATATCAAATTGGATATCCGATATGATATCGAATATCTGATAAGGCTCGGCTTAACCTTCTAGGTTTGATTCCTAGATAGGTAAAAAAAAGTCAGAGCGGATTTTGAAGTGCTTTTAGGCGTCTTCAAACTCTTTTTTTTTCACATCGCCACTTTTTGGCACACCATGATCCTGCACATACCCATTGATGATAGAATGTGAATGTATCATGTAGGACATACTCCATTACACTCCTGCTAGTTTTGCTTGTTTAGACTTCCTCAATGCCGAGTTGGGTATCTTTCATGTCAATAAAGCTTCTAGGGAAGCTTAACAGGTTTGTGGTAGGGTGGTAAAGCACTCCTACAATATTCTCACCATTGTGTTCTTAGACAAGTTCTGGAGCTTCTGTCAAAATGGTTGACATAATTGGTACATCATGGTAATCTAACAAAGAAATTATGATTTGTTTTAGATTTGAGCATATATGTATATGTATCACATTTGTTAAAGTTAATGGTAGTTAATCAACTAATGTTGAATGGTTAATATTCAAATGACTTTGACTCTCATTGAATTTTCCACATTTTATTGTGATTGCTGATGTGGCATTGGTTTTGTAGGGGTAGTTCTTACATGTTCCCATCTCCATGCTCTTGTATTTGACCTGTATAGCCAAAATATACTCTAGCCAAGATGAGTCTAATTGATTCTTTCTTTCCAATTTCCCTCTCCCCTGCTCTTGAATCACTATCAATAGGATTCAACTTGGTATCATTGACAACATCCCTCTTTCCCTTTTTTAAATCATTGTCTTCTGCATGTGAAGGAAAATGTGAAGGATGTAAGCCTACATTGCACCTGGTGAGAACTTTTCTATACAAATTTTCATGTAAGCCTTTTCTTTGTTTTGGCTTGGATTTCATTGGCTTGTGTTGTAGTTATTTTTATGCATGTTGGCTCTAATGTTCCATCTATCGTTAACAAACATCCTGTCTAGTGCTTTAAAAAATGTTTCTCTTGTTGTTCAAAAATTACAATGATATCAAAATATATATTGTTTTTCAGCACTCTGCATTGTAAGCACAAAACTTGCCACAACTGCCAACATTTTGATCACAGATATTCAAAAGAAATTCATTGCCTCTACTTTTAGAATGGATAACAAGCGTTTTAGAAAAGAGTTATTGTATCTTCTTCAGAAATAGATTTGAAGTATTCAGTGACATCCCATTTTTTCTTATAATTTCTACACATTTCAAATAGAATTGTATGCATCTTCATCACTAGTTGGAGTAATCTCATTAAAAGCCAACATCACATGGTAGAAAAAGCTCATCTAGGTTGATCTAATTTAATCAAAAGTAAGGGAAATCAACTTTTGTAAATATAGCAAATTATAATTCTATCGCTTATCTCTAACATACATATATAAATGAGAAATATTTATCCTAATTCAATGTAGTTTTATTTGTACAATGAACAATTGAAATCCATTTAACATTTGATAAAAAAATAGTTTTCCCCAACTGAATTCTCTATCAATTGTAAATATAATGGGCTTTTGACAATTGTTCCCTTGATAATTGAGAAAATTAGCTTCAATGAATATTGGTTTTCTCTCTAGATGGAAACTCATACCAATGAAACAAAGATTTTAGATCGATTGAAGTCTTCATTTGAATGAAAAGATCAATTTTGAAAGGCTTTTTGTCTCAATCAGGGGAGCAAAAACACACTTTATAGCTAGGCCAACACATTATATTTCCACTCTCATTTTTTTGTTAGACTTGTATTCTTTGAATTATGTGTACTTAATTGTGAAGTGTATTTTTAATTTGATTTCATTTACATAATGTACAAATCTCCAAAGATCCAAACAAGCCCATTACTATTATAGCTATAATTTCTAAGTAGATATTAAATATAGTCTACTAGAGGATCATATTAAATTAGTAGTTCACAATTTTAGTCTTTGATTGGGAGATTGAAAAAAAAATCACGAGATTTCATTGTATTTCTTGATAATCTTCCCTCAAAGACTTAATTTTTTTTAACAATATAATCATTTTTCTATTATATTTATACCCCATGTTTGAAATGTTTAGTTATTTATTTGTAGCCACTAATAACCTTTTATTTCAATCGTAAGCTAGGTGATTGAATATCAATACTAATAAAATAGTTTTGGATAAAATTATTTGGGACCTTTAAAGTTACTTTGGTACAAAACTATCTATATTATCATCAATCAAATCTAAGGCTACTACCTTCATACTTTTCTTTTGAAAATAATCCCATAAAACTACTTTGAAATCAGCTTCATGATTCATAAGAAATCAACTAGACATCAAAGAGGTAACAAACATATCATTTATTGCCTTCTCTTCTAGATCAGGAGACATATTCTACATGTAGTCAAACAAATAAACAAATGTAAAATCATCAAATTTCATTTTCTTTCTATTTAAATTTACACCCACATTACCAACAAAACATTTAGCTAATTTTTTATAAGCATAACCAAAATAATATAGTTTCGTTTGTTCTTTGAATGCCCCCACCAAAGAAGTCAAGATATGTCGTTACAAAAAGAGATACATCTATATTCTCCACTAGTGGAAAGCCACATGAAAATATTTATAACCTACAACTTTGGTACTATTTATACCATATAATTGGTAAACTTAAGCCATGAAAATAAATAAATATAGATTGAACTGGAAAAGCTTACATGCTTGCTTGATAAAGAAAATTTTAATCAAGGAAACTTTAGAAATTATTATTTAATACCATGGATGCTAACTCTTGGGACTGTGTTAACTAGTGTTGTTTTTGACAACTATTAAGACCATTTGTCATTGTAACACAATCCATTCCTAGGTGAGTTAATAAATCTTTTTTTGTATGCAATTGATGGTGGTAGCATGTGATTTCATTAATGTTATTTTATATGCAAATAACTTATGTAGGGTTACTTACTCTAGTCCACAATTTCTTTGCAATTCTTCCCTCTAGCCCAAGACTTCCCTACTTCCACATGATAGAAACTAAGTTGACTTGCAACTCTTGTTTTTGATCAGTTATGGAAAAAAATATTGATGTGGTAAAGTGTTTAACAATAACATGACATAAGGCCACAACATTCCCTTGGTGAAATGTCTAAAATCTTAATTAACTAGAAAACTTATTCAAATTTTTGTGTTAGTCTAATTTTTGTCAATATAAATAATTAATCATTTTTTTGACATAATACCCACAATTATGAGATCAATTTTGGGCATTAAAAAATATAAATATTTATTTTTCTTTTAAATATAATTAGTTTTTCATGATCATTCATTGTAAAAGATTAGATGTTTTGAAATATAGTATATATGTAAATATGGACCACTTTTAATAAAGACTTTATATGTTATTCCTTACTACTATGATATAGAGGCATATTGTCATACTCTAAACAACCCATGACCTAGAATAATCATGATTTTAATTAGAGTGCACTCTAAACAACCTACCTCTTAATCTAAGAGCTCAAACTCTTAAATTAATCTTTCTCAAATATATAGAATAATTTTACATGAAAATCTTAATCTTTATTTATGAAGGGTAACATTGTGTAGGAGAGACTTTGTGCTATAGTGAAGTTTGAGCACTTATGGGAAAAATGAAACTTAGAAACTTTAAATTTTATATAATATAGAGTGATCTTTTAATTTGTCTTTATTTCAAAATAACTGGTATGATTATAAAATTATTTATTTACTTTAAAAACGTATGTAAATGACAAGCTATTTAATCATTCACCATTTTTTTTCTTACTCTTTTTTTTTTGTCTAGTATCTTATGTTTAAATTCCTAGTTTATGAGAAACAATATTATCTATTAGATCAAAAATAGATATAAACTTGGATTATTTTCTTAATCTTTAGAGTAGTAAAATAATTTAATTAAATAATTAAATACAAATAAAACTATATTATAAGAATTATATAGAAATGATCTTATTATAATTTTCCATCTATTTTATATGATTTAAAATGAATGAGAGTTTTCTTGAAATGAAAAAAATAAATTACTATTTAAATTACTTTTTTTATCACTTCACATTTTTAAATAACATAAGAATTACTATCTAATATTATATTATTTTTATCAACATTATCAAATGCTTATAAAAATAAAAATAATAAAATCTTGACACTACACCACACCAATTAGTTACTTTCTAATTTGAAAATTATGTATTATTGAATAAAGTTAATCTTTATTTTATTTTAACATAGAAAAGCTACATTATAATATGGAAATATCTCGAATTTTACTTGTATATTAATTTAGAGGATAACAAATGATAAGATAAGCCATCCTTCTAAAAAATCATGATATTATGGTTATTATTATGCAACAAATTCAATCAACTACAACCCATTTTATTAGCTTTCCTCTTATGTGCATCTCTAGGACTATAATTTATTTTCTATGGATGTGTGAATGGATATGTGGCTTGTTAATTTTATTGAACAAAGAAAGAGGTTAAATAATGGGTAATATTCTAAATTCAAGATAGAGCTTAGCTCGAGAGCAATTGATAATATGTAGATACAATGGTAATACAATAATTTGTTATTGTGTTAGAGTTATGACTACCTCAATTGTCGTTCTATTTTTAATTTAGTATAGCTTCTCAATTTTAAAGTTATGACTACCCCAATTTTTATTCCATACTTATGATATTAACATCAATTGATAGTGTCTTATCATTTATGTGTAACCACCATTAATTTTCATCTTCGCTCTCACAACTTACAATTGGTCTATAAAATGGACTTTGCTTCAAATGACAATAACGTACTCTATAAAATCAAAAGTCAATCAGACTATAGAACAAGAATAAAATTATAAGTTGATATTGATTAAAATAAGCATTCTACCTAAACAATACAAGCCTTTGGTGTTGCATCATATTATTCATAGGTCAACAATTATTTCATGAAAAATACTACTACGCACAATGTAAATATAATGAGTCTCAATCAAATATGGAAGATAATTAGACAATTTATTTGTAGCATGATAACAACAATGTGCACTAGAAACCAAAATGCCTTGAATGTGCACTACAGACATAATGTAGACATACCAATGTATGATATGAACTATCCAAGGTTACCTAAACAAATGGACATAAATTATTGAAGAATTAAGCAATAGAAGGAAATGTGTGCATAAATTGGAGTCATGGTAAATCCCATTGAAAGGTTCAATAATAAATTAACATAATAGATATTTAAAAATTTTGGTAACCCTACTACTCACACTAGCTAGAATAATGAATAAACTAAGACCCCTTCTCATTTTCTCCTATGTTGTTTGTTTAGAGTGAGGGAATTCTAACATTAAATCTAGTCTTCTTCTTTGGGTCCTTGTGCATTGGAGGGGTGATACCAAGGGGGTCAAATCCTCACACTAGTTCTTTTAAAAAGAGGAGAGCCTCACTAGATTCTTTCTCCATCTTCAATGCATCAACCATTTTCTCCTAAAGTTACCTAGAATAGTTGAATGAGTGTGGCCTCCATAAAAATATGGACATAAATATAAGCATAGACTTGAATAGAATTTACATTCACACATGAAGAAATTGATGGAATATGTTGGTTAACATATTATTTTTCCTATACAAAATAATTATTAAGCTGACTCTACTACCCTATTCAAGAAACAAAATAGTTAATAAATAGTTGGGTGAGTGTGATATGATCACTTCCCTTTGAAATTTTAAGAAGGTACAACTCCCTTAAAAAAAACATTCAATATTTTTTACTAATCTAAAAAATGAATATTCTTTTTATGTGAAAGAATTCAAGGCTCCTCTAATAATTCTTGGATGAAGAGTGTAGTAATTAGAAATTGGAAGTACACACCATAAATCGAATCAAAGTTTTTTTTTACCTACAATCTCAAAGTTCTTATCATCAAATTTACACTTCTAAAAATGATAAGCATTTTCTCACTTTAAATTCAAAAAAAAGAATAGTGTTTGGTAGAGAGTGAAACATTCTCATATAAACATACATACATCATAAACTCAAACACATAGATTCAAACTATTTCAATAAACCATCATTATTCATAGACAACATCTTCATATTGTAAAGTTCATAGATATCATATTACCAAAACATATAACAAAAGTAGTGTTTTTCACCAAAATATTTCTCTAATGCTCATTAGTTCTAGATAAGCTAAGATATAGTCACCAAAAACATAACCACATAGGGCTCCCTGAAAAATTTATCTCCTAGTAAGAACATAAAATATTCATATAACTAAAAGCCAATTTTTGAACATTTGTCCCTAGAATTTTCAAAATTAAAGAAACCATCATGTGGATAAGACTAATACATGTTCAACATCTTGATCATCTTTAGGTATAGTGCCATGTGTGTTTTTAAAGTCTTAATAGGCATTCAAGAACTTTTGGATAGTCGAGACATTAGGTTTTTTCAAATGGAGAAGTCTCATCTTCCACACTTCATTTTCCCACTTGAACTTTATCACCATGTTTATGTTCTTAAGGAGCTTGTCTAAACAAAGATAGAGTATGGATTTTTTTCTTGAAACTTTATTAAACTCGCCTGGGGTCTAGTTCCCTCCTATCTTAACTGACCCCATCATTCCTTCAAATACTCTTATAGTAGAGTCCATATCATGCTCAAATTTACTATCATGCGAGATGTATGTAGCATTGATGGTATTCACATCATTATCTATATTATCACCTAACTTTTTTCTTTATGATTCCAATACTGTAGCTTTTGATATGGAAGCTCTAAAAACACTACTCCAATTAATGTTCTTTAGGGAAAAAAGTAGATACTCATTGTTAGAAAGGTCAAGGCTTTCATTGCACCAAAAGATCAACCCATTAATGCCTAATAGAACCAATAGTATTATAGAACCATAGGAGGTGGTTAAGCCATGTCAAAAATCCTATGAAGGATGTTGGCCCCATTCCAACAATCCCCCACCTAGCGTCACTCATTGTGGTTTTTGAGATTTGGTGACCAAACTTTGATACCAATTGTTAGAAAGGTCAGGGTTGCCATTGCACCAAAAGATCAACCTATTAATGCTTGATACAATCAATATTCTTATAGAACCATAGGAGGCTATTAGCCATGTCATGAATCATGAAAGGGATATTGGCCCACTATGAACACTCATCAAACATCTTCAGGGGCCCTTTAGCTAGGAATTTAAGAATCCCATATTTTCAACTTTCACAATCTTGTTGGTTTTTAGGATCACTACAAATATACTAACAATTGCCATTGTATTGATTGTGTTCCAAATGCAAATGAAGGCTTATAAATATGAGAGGAGACATGTCCCTATAGGTTAATCATCACTAGTTAACATATTAATATAATTGTAATATAAATAACCATATATATAATATATAATATTATATAATATATTAGATAATATTATATTTTATATATATATATATATATAAAATAGGTATTTATCTTAAAGATGATTTACCATCCACAAGGTATCTCTGTTGACATATTAGTCAAGTTGTTATTAGTGACACACACTTATTTAGATTGTATATATCTACCGAGCTCTTTGTACAACTATTACTGTTTGCCAAGTATTTTAGTTGTTACCAAGTTCTACAGTTGCTACCAAGTCCTTTGGACAAATATCAGTGCTTACCGAGTAGTCACAGTTATAGTGAAGATTAGCAGTGTAAACCATGCATCTCAGTGTATGTCAAGTTTACCAGTGCAAGCCAAGTTGTGTAGTGTTCACTAAGTTCATAGTGTATGTGATGTGAGTCCAGTGTTAACAAAGCTACTTAATGTTAACCAAGTGACTCAGTTTATACCTAGCTCAAGGTGATAGTGTTTACCAAGTCATGTCATAGTAAACAAGTGATTCAGTTTATATGATGAGTTTCACAGTATCTACTAAGTCACCAGTGCAGATTGAGTTCAAGACTACCTGGAAGTGATCAGTATGGATCGAGCTTCTATGTCTACCAAGTGCATGATGATACTAAGCATTGATAGTGGATGTCGAGTATCAAAACCTCGTCGAGTTAGCCTTTAGAACCTGAGTGTCTTCATGTGGGCCAACTTTGAAATATTTGTGTTAACTTGTATTGTGGCTGACTTTGTAATTTGTACAATTGGATTGATATATATATATATATATATATATATGTAATTCATTATTTCATATCCAAGTGTGTATGTATGTGTGGAATTAATCAGAGAAAAGTAGAAAGAGAAAATTACAAAGGCTACAATAGTATAATGAGTAGAAAAGTCATATCTATCACGACAAAGTGATTAGTACATAAAGGAATCTAATTTAGAAAAGCAAGCTACAGATTAGAGATCATCTACTGTTTCATCCTAATAGGTGGATTAGTCAAATCCTTTCACAAGGTAGACCTAACAATCTTTTACAAATCTCTTTACCAAGTGCATACTTAATTGTATGTTTGTAAATCCTTTCACAAGGTGGACCTAGTAGTCTTTATTGCTCCTAATAGGGTAGATCATCATAAGTGATCAATGTAAGCTTTAATAGGCTAACTTTATACTATAGTACTAAAGTTTGTGGGTATCATCCCCACCCCAGTTTTACTTTCTATTTGGAAGGTTCCTGGGTCACCAAATCTTTGTGTCCCATGTTATGAATGCTTTCATATTTTTAGTTTCTTATGCATGATCATATTATATGTGATGTATTATATGCTAATTGGATTTTTTGATTAATAATTGAAATTGTTGAAGTTTTAGAAGTTACTGATTCACCCCTCCCCTCTCAGTAACTTAGCATAGTCTTGAATATTTCCAACAATTTGTACTAGAGCTTTGTGGTTCTTAGGAGAAAGTTTAATAGCTTGAGCAAAGATCAAGGCCATGGAGATATTTAGACTTGACAAAGCTATCGAAAATGAGAAGCGAGATTTGGAAATGGCCATTGACCAACTCAAAAAAGAAAATGAGCAACTCTCTCAATCCTTAAAAAGAAGAAAAGAACTTGCAATTCAAATGAATGATCATCTCTACATTGAATAAAGAATTGAAGAACTTCATTCAAGCAACTCAAATGAAGCCAATGAAGCAATCAAAGAACTCTTAAAAAAGAATGGTTCCCCACAAGAAGAGGTAAGAAAACTTGAGAGAGAGAAAGAAATCAAGGAAATATGCTTATGTGAAGTCATGGAATAGAAAAACAATATAAAAGAAGAGATAGATGGAAGGAACAATGAAATTCAGAACCAATCCCTTTAGCAAGCAAACCTTATTGATCAGCTCTCCAATGCAAATAAGGAAATCATGAGCCTAAGATTTGAAAATGAAAGAATGAGAAATGATATAAATTTTGAAAGAAAAATCAATGAAAGAATGAGGAATGATCTAAATTCTGAAAGGAAAATCAATGAAAGATATGATCTAAACTCTAAGAAGCAAATCAATGAAAGAATGATGAAATCCCAAGTAGGCATGAATCAATTGAATGAGAAAAATATTTATAGACAAAAAGAAAAGTAGGAATTGGATATACAGAAGAAGGAGAATCATCCAAGCAAGGAGCTCAAAAAAAGAAAAGAAAAACTTGCAATCACTATGGTAAGATAGGTCATACATCAAACAAATGTTGGAGCAATGGAAAACCAAAATTCAATGGAAAATGATACAATTGTGATCAGCATGGTCATAAGGCTAATGAATGCAAAGAGAAACCAAGATTTGGAGAAAAATGTCACAAATGTAAGAAACATGGACACAAGTAATCAGAATGCAAAACCAAGGTATTGAATCTAGCAAAGCAAATTGTGAAAGCAATATTTGGTTGGAACTACAACACCTAGTGCAGATTTCATTATTGTGGAGAATTTAGACACATTGGAATAAATTGTGTAAAGCATTATTTGAGGAAAAGAAACACTACTAAAAGATGTTTCATTTGTATAGAACTTGGTAATCTTGCCAAGAACTGCATGAATACTGGTAGAATTGAAGATGAGAAAAAGACAAAAGTTGATAACATCCAAAAATAGATGAGAATAGATGAGATAGAAATGGGTTCCTAACTCTACTGAGAATACAAGTCCAAGTAATTTATGATCAAGTTGCTCAAGAATTGGGTGACTCTATCATTCTATTTGAAGTTCTCAAAGGAGAAACTAGAACTATGCTATCAAAGAAGACATCCAAAATAGTTCCAGATTGAAAGAGAAAAATGATCCAAATCAGTATTCAAGATACAAAGGGATCACCGAGTGCAAGTGTCAACCGAGTTACCTTCTCTACTAAGTGAAGTTGGATCACAAACTCTACCAAGCAAGGTCGAGAGTGATAAAAATGCTTATGGTTACCGAGTAATGAAGACTTTGCTGAGTGTTCAATGCAAACATAGTGGATGATAGTTTGTCAACATGATGTTAGTCTATCTACCTTTTGTACTGAGCATTTATGAAGAAATTTTAACAAAAAACATGACATCAAAATCATTTCTTACCATGAAATTTTGAATGCTATTGTGAAAGTGCAATCTTCAGAGCTTCCAAGCAATTTGAGAAAATTTCCAATGAAAGTTGTTGAATTCCCTCAAACTCTATCAAGTGAAGATGGCATCCAATAAAAGAAAGGTTAAGTGAGGATTTGAAATTTTGGTTCATGGAGTGGAATGGAAAACACTAGATTTCAAGCTCACTCCTATGACCACTAAAACCCTAGATCTAAGTGGAGCACAATCTCAAATCCATCCAAAGGTACTTCTGATCAATGATATTCACACTCATTTGAAATGTGTTATTCAAGAGATTGGTACATTGGAAATGGATGATGCCCTAGGCCAACTGTGTGTAAATGGAGTTTTGAAACCTGAGCATCAACACCTAGAAACCAAAGGGTTAACTCATATCCCTCACATGCCCTACAAATTTCAAGTTTAATGGATTAGGTTTATCCTCAGTCAGGTGCATAATGGGTAGTTATGGTTGGAACAATTAGTGTTGATAAAAAAGAAGATGATTCATTGAAACACTGGCCTCCCAATGCTAGCCAAGGCCAAAATAAAAAAAAAACCCTAGGTCATGCAGAATTGGAAAAGAGAACTCTAGTAGAATGGAATGGAAGAGGAATGAAAATGAGTAGTGTTTCTAATATGGAATTGAAGTTTGGTATTCACATCATTGCACATAAGATATACAACTCTAGCAAGTTGAATAGTGTGTCATGTAAAGCTGTGGACTTGGCATACAAGGTGGTAAAGAAGAATTTTTATTTGACCTTGTTGAGCTATTGCTGAGATAGTTCAACAAAAACATGGAAAGCATAAGGACTTCAAAGAATAACCTGTGTAAGTTTGGTTCCTTGTTAACTTCTCTATTCTTTTATGTTAAAAAATTATTCCCTTCAAAAGGCACTGTTGTTTGGAGAAAAGATGCACCTTTTTTATATCAAATAAATGAGTTTATTGTTGAAATGGGTGAAAATTATTATATTATTGGGTATGTGCTCTAGTGTACCAAAAAGTGGTGATGTGAAAAAAATAGATTCTAAAAATGTCTAAAAGCATTTCAAAATTCGCTCTACCTTTTTTCCACCCATCCTAATACCAAAGCGAAAAAGTTAGGACCAAGCCTTATCAAGTATCTGATTTCATATTAGATACTTGACATTATCGAGTATCCAATTTGAATCAGATACTAATATCTATAACATTGATTTACAAAAAAAATATCTGAGCGTTGTTTTCACATTACATTTTGTGTGTGTTTGAGAGCTTCCTCTTTCCAATATCTGATCTTAGAATGGGTATACGATATTAGTAAGTATTTTTATTTTCTTGAATGTTTTGAATGAATCTTATTATAAATTAATTATTTTTAATTGAATTTGTTAAAAATTAGGTTTTTTTAAAAAATATAAATTGTTAAAATTTAGCTAATTTTTAATAGAAATTATGTTTTGTAAATTAATAGGTATGGCTAACCAAAATGATGATACTAAGGCAAGAAATGATATTCCTCATACCCCTCCACCAAAAAATCCAATGCCCCCTCAAAACCATCTACCAAATGATCTCCTACCTTCTCAAAACCCTCCTCAAATCAAAGATTTGATATTTGAAAATCTCGTTGAATTGAGGGTTTTGTGAAACACATATAATACTATACCTGCATTGGCTACTATGTTATCCATGTTAAACACCATAGTGGATAATATTGAAACACTTACCAATGAACAAAATGCTACTCTTCATTGGCATGATTAAATGCATGCCATGTTTGATGATGGGTTAGACTATGATGAAGTTATGACCATAGATTTATGTAAAGATGATTTGAATGCCCTTTCTACGGACCCAAAAATTGATAAACAAGTTGAACACACAAAGCCCAAACTATTAATTAAATGGTGCACAAATGAGGCTATGCGTGCAAAATTTTGAGATTGTTGGTGGATGGTTTTTGACATCCCTCCACACAAAAATTTAGAGGTGCCATTTTATTTCCTTAGAAAATTGTATGTAGAATTTGTATTGCGCCTCAAGGTGAACTATTGGAGCATGAAGCCCAACATGGGTGTAGGAGGAGGAGCTCCTCAGGATAGACCCTTTGCCCAATGAAAGAAAGCTAGCACTTTTGTCCCCCCCACTGATGTCTCCCCCCCTCCTTGAGTGCAACATCTTGATATCTCAGATTATTAGAGTCATCCATAGATTGAGTAGCCTATTGATATCCCAAGCTAGGTCAGTGTTTCCTCCCTATGTTGATGATGCTAGCATGAGCTCATCATCGACGAGCTCATCACGTGTTTGTGTGCCCTATACTTGCATAACATGCAAGAATATTTGTCTAGGTCCCATAGGTGATCTTTTTGAGTATCAATTTGTATTCTATGAGGATACACCAGATGCACATATAGAAGCTACACACCTTGACATGAGAGAGGAGGGGCATGCAGCGGCATGGACTCCTTCTATGTTTGTACGTATACATTTTTTTGTTATGACATGTGATTTAAAGTTAATCTTTATAATAGAGTAATTTTAATTTTTAACCCATACTAACTCATACATGTATGTGATCTTCATTCATGTTTAGTTGATGAATGAGGAGGAGCTTAGACAAATTGATAATGTCATGCTCTCAACTATTTCATTTGGCCTTGAGGCATCTACAGTATATTATTTTGTGTTCTCATTATTTTTTCTATTTGATATTGTAGCATATATTGGCCAAAAAAAGGATGTTGCTAGGGTTCACCTACCCATCTAAAGCTAATGGCATTGACGATTTGATACCAAGATCAGTGATTTCAAAGTTACGTTGTGATGCACCTATGAACTAAGGCACACTGTGAGTTATGAAATCGAGTGAGATTGTTGTGTCAAATCCAAACAGTATGTGATCTCTCAAAAATGAGATAGGTTATTTTTGGCCTCAGCATGACCATCATGTAGCATTCAACATTTCATTGATAGCCCTCATGAGCTCCAACTTATGACTCTCAAAAGATTGACCTCTATATGCACTTAGAGCACCTTGGAGACTCTTTGGTACGGGGTGGCCGTGGATGATGGGGGCTCTCCGCAACAAGAAGAAGGGTGTCACTAGGATTCATCCATCCATCTAGAGCTAATGACACTAATGATATGATGCCAAGATCAGTTGTTTCAAAGTTATGTTGTGATGCACTTATGAAGTGAGGCACACATGAGTTTTGGCATCGAGTGAGATCGTTGTGCCAAATCCAAATGGAATGTGATCTCTCAAAAATGAGGTAGATTAATTTAGGCCTCAAAATGACCATCATCTAGCATTCAATGTTTCATTGATAGACCTCATGAGCTCTAAATTACAACCCTTAGAAGATTGACCTTGATAAGCACTTAGAGCACCTTGGAGACTCTTTGGTACAGGGTGGCCGCAGATGATGGAGGCTCTCCACGGCTAGAACAAGGGTGTTACTAGGGTTCAACCACCCATACAAAGCTAATGGTACTGAAAATTTGATGCCAAGATTAGTTGTTTCAAAGTTACATTGTGATGCACCTATGAACTAAGGCACATTGGAAGTTTTGGCATCGAGTGAGATCACTGTGCCAAATCCAAACAGAATGTGATCTCTCAAAAATGAGATAGGTTATTTTAGGCCTCAGCATGACTGTCATGTAGCATTCAACATTTAATCAATAGACCTCATAAGCTCCAAGTTAATACCCTTAGAAGATTGACCTTGATACACATTTAGAGCACCTTGGAGACTCTTTGGTACAAGGTGGCTGTTGATGATGGAAGCTCTTTGTAGCTAGAAAAAGGGTGTCACTAGGGTTCACCCACCCATCCAGAGCTAATGGAACTAACAATTCAATGCCAATATCAACAATTTCAAAGTTACGCTATGATGCACCTATGATTTGAGGCACACTGTGAGTTTTGGCATCAAGCGAGATCACTGTGCTGAATCCAAACAGAATGTGATCTCTCAAAAATGAGATAGGTTATTTTAGGCCTTTCCATGACCATTCTATATTATTTGACATTTCATTGATAGCCCTCATGAGCTCTGTGTTACGACCCTCGAAAGATTGGCCTTGAGATGCACTTAGAGCACCTTGGAGACTCTTCGGTACAGGGTGGCCGCAAATGATGGAGGCTCTTTGTGGCCAAAACAAGGGTGTCACTAGGTTTCAACTCCCCATCTAGAGCTAATGGAACTGACAATTCAATGCCAAGATTAGCAATTTTAAAGTTACGTTGTGATGCACCTATGAACTGAGGCACACTATGAGTTTTCGCATCGAGCGAGATCACTGTGCCGAATCCAAATAGAATGTGATCTCTCAAAAAAGAGATAGATTATTTTAGGTCTCACCATGGTTATCCTATATCATTTGATATTTCATCGATATCCTCCATGAGCTCCGAGTTAAGACCCTTGGAAGATTGACCTCAACATGCACTTAAAGCACCTTAGAGACTCTTTGGTACAAGGTGGCCACAGACAATGGAGACTTTCTATGGCTAGAACAAGGGTGTCACTAGGGTTCACTTGCCCATTTGGAGCTAATGGAACTGAGCATTCAATGCCAAGTTCAACAGTTTCAAAGTTATGCTGTGATACACCTATGAACTAAGGCACATTGCTAGCTTTAGCATCAAGCGAAATCATTGTGCCAAATCCAAACGAAATGTGATCTCTAAAAAATGAGATAGGTTATTTTAGGCCTCACCATGACCATCCTATATAGCATTCAACGTTTTATTAATAGACCCCATGAGCTTTGAGTTAAGACCCTCAAAAGATCGACCCTGACATGCACTTAGAGCACCTTAGAGACTCTTTGGTATGAGATGGTTGCGGATGATGGAGGCTCTCTATGGTTAGAACAAGGGTATCAATAGGGTTAGTATTAAGTAAAAACATTATTTTTTACCTCTCTCAATTTTTTGGCATTGGGCACAGTGCAAGTTTGGTGTTAGTATGTATTAAAATCATCATTTTTTAGGTCCCTCCACATAAATTGCATTAAGTAAAATCTTTTTTTTTTCTTACATTAAATCAACAAGTTTACATTTACAATATCTCAAGTGTTTCATCATTATTACATCAATAAACAACTACCAAAAATCATAGTGTCAAAAATAGTAGTGTCAAAAATTGTAGTGTTAATAAAAGTATTGTCAAAAATCGTAGTATAAAAATTAGAATAGATTTTTTTTTCATTCTACTCCTTATTTAGTTTTTTATCTTCATGCATGGCTACTCTTCATGATGTTTCTGCATTCCAATATCATAAAAATATTAGTAACTTCTTGTATTAAACAAGATAATCATCGGTTCACCAAATCATTATGAACAAAATAACATAAGAAGTAAATATACCTAATCGAGTGTTCTAGTAGGGTCCTCTCTCTATTTTAGGGTCTCCAATAAGGCTTCATGATCAGCATTAGTAATAGTAAAATGTTCTTTTACTTTTGGTCTTCCTTGATGCTTTAACAACTTTACATGTGTTGCTATAATAAGATGCAAATATAGGAGAATCGTTTTGTGCTTCTGATAGTCTTTGAATGCAAGAATTCCATTACTTCTAAGCATGTATGTTTGTAGCCATGTTCCAGCAACAACCACTAAATTAGTAGGATATGTGAATCCATCATCATCTATGATTGGTTGTGCAAGCTTTTTTTTACTTCTTACACAACATGCTAACCAATAATATGATTTCTCATCATTCCCCTATGGTACAACCAATGCAAAGACATGTCCTAGCTGAAGAAGATCTGATAGATGGTTATGCTCAAGTGAACTTTCCATGTCATCATTTTTGATAGAGGGTATGATAGAAAATATGGTAAGATAATATGGAGCCCATGTGTCCACCCACTCACTCGACTCATAGTGATCCCAATCACACTTAAAACAACTAAGACAAAAGCAAGCTAGCTATTGTGTCCAAATAGTCCATGTAATAGAATCAGAGCTCTAGAATGAATATATTTTTGATGAATTTCTTACTATAGCACAATCTAATCTATCACCTACAGACCCTTCCTCAACCAACCAAAAGAACTTGCAGACTACTAAATCAAGAGTCCCCCCCTATGATAATGTTAAACTACACCAATCAACAATGGTATGAGCATCAAGAAGCTCTACTCCTAAAATATTCAATTGCTCCTTAACTAGAGCTCTCTTCATAGCCCCTTTCCCATGGTCAGACTCAAAAAAACTCCAAATATGAGGCACCCCCCTCTCTACATGCATCCTACATAACTAATAAAATATGCGAGCATTCTTGAATTGACCTATACAATTATTTGACCAAATGATTTGTCTATCCATAGCAATTGCATGCTGCTATAAGAAATCAAAATAATTCTCAAAAAAATGTTGCAAAAATTTGTGAGAATGAGATCTATCATCACTCATACAAAAATGGTACTCTCTAATAATCTTCTAATTATCTTTTGCACTATCAGGGGCATGTGTATATGTTATGTTGACAAAAATAGCAATCTAAATGGAGTTGTAATACTAAGATTGTGTCTAATTTTGAGGCTTCAATGTGTAGTTCTTAGAAAATTCAACAACTGATATAATAGTGCCAATGGGAAAAGTCTCCTTACACATTCCAAATTGTTGATCCAACCACTGAGACCTATGACTATGTCTTGAATACTTGTAAAAAATATTTGTCTTGAAATCTAAAATAAAACTAGCCACACTGATTTCTTTTGCAACCAATTCACATCTAGAGACCTCGCCCCCACTCTTCAATGTGTATTTCACCATTTCATATACCATTTTTTTTACTATTGTCTTTCTAAGATCTTGTTTGCACCCCTCATGGAAACATGTGTCAAACTTGGATAAGCCATCACATTATGAACACTTCTCATTTAAGCAAGCATTTCTATAAAAGAAACAACCATCAACTCTATGACATAAAGATTGATCTAGCAAGTCTCTTGATGATTTTGGAAGACCACTAGCACCACAATTCTCCAACATTTTTTTACTATTCAAAGTAGAATGGATGGAGCCTAATAGTTCATGGTTCATGGAAAACTTGACATGATATTTACAACATGTATTTCAAATTTTAAGTGGTACATAATAAAATGGCTTCAAAGATTGAAAAGCCCTTTGTGATATATGAAATCTTGGATGACTCTTTATTAATTGTTCAAACAACATAAAATTGACTTACCTCCAAATAATGTTTAGGATGTGGCATGCAGTCTCTGATGCCAATTCTCAAATTTAACATGTCTTTAGCATTGGGTGATACTCTTGAGGTAGAGTGCCAAAATTATGTAATTTCTTCCTTCATATCATCAGATAGATTTTTATCAAAATGTGGAAGTCTCCCACCAAAAGCTCATGTTTCATTTTGAAGAGGATCATAGATTCTCTCTCATCTACTAGGTTCTCTTCTCAAAGTAGTACAATTTAGGTTCAAGTCAATACAAGTTTGTCTCATATATCTACCCTTTCTCAAATGATGACTTACCAAAGAGGTTGTAATAAACCTTCGAGCAGATCTCTTATCTTTCTCCCTGCTATTTTTTTCAATGCTATTAAAGGCACTAAAAAGATTCTTCACAATAATGACATTTCTTTCCAAATTTTTATTGACATGAATCTTCAATTTGGAAAGCATAGGTCTCATTTTTTTCATCTTTAGTAAGTGCATAAAAATTTGACATTGCTCCACCACTATCTTGTTGTTAAAAAAACATCTTATATATTCTTAAAGCCCATAATCGAATGGTTCTTTTTAATTTTTTTTCTTCCAAATTGGTAATAATCATTTCATTAATTTCAATTATCCATTTTGGTGTTCTAGAATCTTCATGTCAATTATAATTAGGATATATGTAACATTCCTATGCATTGTCATTTCTGACATGGTCAATCATGCAATTTACATTATGACCTGGTAGCATTTCATTCTCCAAATTTTTATTCTCTAAATTTTCAATCCCAACATTATCATTATCAATTGGTACATTTTCATTCTCCAACTACACATATTATTTGACTCTATGATTTCATCTTTGATAAATACATTTTCAACTTGACTCATATTTAACATACCTTGTCTCTTCCTTTGATGATTTAGCTTGTCAATTTCCCTATATGCTACAATGTCTTCATTTGATACCTTCCTTTTGTGTTTAACTTTTCAACAACTCCCCATTTAGAAAACAATATCGGACACCTAATCATATATTATAGAACCTTTTTCGATCGTATGGGCCCCAAAAACTTAATTTTGTCTAAATTCATGAAAATGATCTATAAACAATGTGATTATTAGGTCTGCAATGACAAGAAATATGTTGGGAAAAGCATGCTAGATTTTCAGGTACCCAATCTCATATTGGGTATTTGATTTCAAATATAATACCCGATATGAGATTGGGTACCCAAAATGGATGCCAAAATTTTGGAGGGAAGTGAACCAATTTTGGAGGGATGTGAATAGATATGATTATTATTATATATGATTACTATAAATTATATTATTATGATTTTTCCTATTATTAAATATAAAATAGTAATATATATTATTATTGTTGTTATTATTATTATTACTATAATTATTCAATATAATATAGTAATATGTATATTATTATTATTATTATGACCTATAAATATAATATATTAATATATATATGATTATTATATTATATTATTATGATTTTTACTATTATTATTAAATATAATATAGTAATTTCATGACAACATATGTCCCAGGGGCCCTAGGCCCCCTAGGGACCAATTTGGTTGGTTCCAATATGTCAAAAGGGGTTAGAGGTTAACCTATGACCTCTTTTGATGCATTTCATGACAACATATGTCCCTAAGGGCCCTAAGACCCTTAGGGACCCATTTGGTTGGTTCCAATGTGTTGAAAGGGGTCATAGGCTAACCTATGACCCCTTTCAATGACCCCTTTCAATGCATTTCATGACAACATATGTCCCTAGGGGCCCTAAGACCCCTAGGGATTGATTTGGTTGGTTCCAATTACTCGAAACCTATGACCCATTTCAATGCATTTCATGACAACATATGTCGTCAAGGGCCCTAGGACCCCTAGGGACTGATTTGGTTGGTTCCAATGCATTGAAAGGGGTTATATGTTAACCTATGACCCCTTTCGACTTATTTCATGACAACATATGTTCCTAAGGGCCTTGACCCATTTGGTTGGTTTCAATATGTCAAAAGGGGTCATAGGTTAACCTATGTTCCCTTTCAATGCACTTCATGACAACATATGTCCCTAGGGGCCCTAGGACCCCTAGGGACTGATTTGGTTGGTTCCAATGCATCAAAAGGCATCATACATTAACCTATGACCCCTTTCGACTCATTTCATGACAACATATGTTCCTAGGGGCCCAAGAACCCCTAGGGACCCATTTGGTTGGTTTCAATATGTCAAAAGGGATCATAGATTAACCTATGACTCCTTTCAATGCATTTAATGACAACATATGTTCCTAGGAGCCCTAGGGCCCCTGAAGACCAATTTGGTTGGTTCTAATATGTCGAAAGGGGTCATATGTTAACCTATGACCCCTTTCAATGCATTTCATGAAAATATATGTCCCTAGGGACCTTAGGGCATGTAGAGACTGATTTGGTTGGTTCCAACACATTGAAAGGGGTCATAGGTTAACCTATAACCCCTTTCGATGCATTTCATGACAACATATGTTCCTAGGGGCCCTACGACCCCTAAGGATGACTTGGTTGGTTTCAATGCATCAAAAGGGGTCATAGGTTAATCTAAAACCCCTTTCCATGCATTTCATGACAACATATGTCCCTAGGGGCCCTAGGGCCCCTAGAGACTAATTTAGTTGGTTCCAATGCAACAAAAGGGGTCATAGGTTAACCTATGAGCCCTTTCCATACATTTCATGACAACATATGTTCCTAAGGGCCCTAGGACCCCTAGGGATTGATTTGGTTGGTTCCAATGCATCAAAAGGGGTCACAGGTTAACCTATGAAACCTTTTGATGCATTTCATAACAACATATATCACTAGGGGCCCTGGAACCTTAGGGACTAATTTGGTTGGTTTCAATGCATCAAAAGGGGTCATAGGTTAACCTGTGACCCATTTTGACACATTTCATGTCAACATATATCCCTAGGTGCCTTAGGGCCCCTAGGGACCGATTTGGTTGGTTGTAATGCATTGAAACCCCTTTCCCTTTCAAAACATTTCATAACAACATATGTCTCTAGGGGCCCTAGGGACCGATTTGGTTGGTTCCAATGCATCAAAAGGGGTCAAACTATGACCCCTTTCGATGCATTTCATAACAACATATGTCTTTAGGGGCCCTAGGGCCCCTAAGGACTGATTTGGTTGGTTCCAATGCATCTTTCGATGCATTTCATGACAACATATGTCCCTAGGGGCCCTAAGACCCCTAGGGATTGATTTGGTTGGTTCCAATGCATTGAAAGGGGTCATAAGTTAACCTATGACCCCTTTTGACACATTTTATGACAACATATGTCCCTAGGGGCCCTTGGGCCCCTAGAGACCAATTTGGTTGGTTCCAATGTCTCAAAAGGGGTCACAGGTTAACCTATGACCCCTTTCGACACATTTCATGACAATATATGTCCCTATGGGCCTTAAGAACCATAGGGATTGATTTGGTTGGTTCAAATGTGTCAAAAGGGGTCATAAGTACTTTCAAAGAATTTCATGACAATGCATGTCCCTAGGGGTCCTAGGACCCCTAGGGACCAATTTGATTGGTTCAAATGTATCGAAAGGGGTCATAGGTTAACCTATGACCCTTTTCAACACATTTCATGAGAACATATGTCCCTTGTAATGCCTGCCAAGGGATCCAAAAGAAATAACCTAAAGTTTTACTAAGTTTTCCAAAAAAAAAAATTTAACAAGAAAGAATAACATACATATCAAACACATAGTAGTGGAAGCAATAACATACAATCAACTAAAAGCATACATAGTAGGTTACATTCCTTAAGGATCCCATGACATTGAATCACATTTAAATTTTATTAATACTAAATCTACTAAATATCACATCCATATGAAAGAATAATTATAAAGTGCAATGTCCATTTAAATAATATACATTTTGTTCCGAATGCCACTTGGCAATAAAATTTGGAATGCTCAATCATCCATTGTACATGTCACAGGGTATGAAGGGCTTGAAGAATATACATATATAGAACTAGAAATACATCATCCTCCTTAGATCCATGATACAAATACAATAAAATAAATCAAAAAATCATCATAATGATACATAGATAGAACAAGAGGAAATGTAGACAAGGAAGCTCCAACCATGGTGATTACGGATAGATCTCAATGATAAGCGTAAAAAGCACTACCGCCCGACTGCACAGAACCTAAATGTCCCACTCCCACCAGGCTGAGGAGATTGTCTCAAGTCCCAAAAAAGATATCAATCCAAACATCAAATGCACTCTCTAAGTCCAGGAAACCCTATAAGCAATCTAACTCAAACGTTCTAAGATAGATCAACATCTAATTCCCAAAGGCACACAAGACACGTAGGAAACTTACTATGTAAGTAGGCAAGTGTCATC
This sequence comes from Cupressus sempervirens, assembly GCA_028749045.1. Taxonomy (NCBI): domain Eukaryota; kingdom Viridiplantae; phylum Streptophyta; class Pinopsida; order Cupressales; family Cupressaceae; genus Cupressus; species Cupressus sempervirens. The sequence continues at coordinate 516,934,541 of CM053787.1, forward strand.
ACATGAATCACACTAGAGTTACCTTGGGAATCTCTTAGGACCTCAGCCCCCTAGTGATCCCTATGTGGCCACTAGTATCCTCTCAAATTGACAAGGCATACTACGGATGCAAGGTCACAACGAAGCATTCTCTCTATTCCCATCCTAGTCTATACTAGCACTTGAGGCATGAGCAAGAACATACAAGGACTCTTATTAGGTTCATTTTATTCCCATTTAGTGTAATATTTTCACTTATTAAACAACTTACAATGGGTTACCCTGGGAACCACTTAGGGCCCCAATCCCCATTGCAAGCCACTTCCCAACATCACATATAGATAACCTACCCTAAGCTCACAAAATCACAAATCAAATAATCATATAAAATCACCTCAGTCCTATACAAGTGACTAGAAAGCATAAAAAAGATAATCATAATAATCACATTAGTTCTCTATGAGTAACTAGAAAGCATCCCAAAAATACTGATCATAGACTCAAAATGGTTATTTCAAACATGTCACAACATGACATCACCAAGATCAAATCAAACAAACACCTTAGTCCTATCAAAGTGAATGGAAAGCAATTCAAATATAACTAATCAAAGACAATAAATGGTTAAGTCAAGTAGATCATACTTTCACCTCAGCATCACACAAGAACACTGGAAAGCAATAACCATCATTAGATCAACACACATCATAGAACATTCTAGACACATTACCATGGTTGGGTAAAAAAAGATTGAGATTAAAATATCAACATGACATCACAAACACATAACTCCCATGCCTTTGGTAACATCCTAAGACTGGTCAAAGCTAGGTCAAACTTTGAAAACCCCAAAACACATACAACACATAGAAACAAAGTTTGGTTTGGTTTAGAAAACACGTATAGTTGAGTTAGATATAAGGTTTCAATATTTCGTTTCAACATATATTCTAGGTAGATGAAATTTCAAGTTTACCCTATAAATTGACCCATTTTAATTATTTGAATAAAATATAGATTTACCCCATTATTATTTTTTTAAGTCAATATTCTAAAAAAAAATCTAAAGGTAATTTATTTAGTTAAATCATTAAAATCAATCTTATTGATTTTTTCTGTAGAATAATTTACAAATTTGTTAATTTATCTTCATTATCAATTAAACTTAATTAAATAATATTTAATTAAATCAATTAATAATTAACAAAAAAACTATACAAAAACATTTATCAAATATTTATTAAATTTACAATTATTAATAAAACCTTTTAATAATTAATAAATTCAATACTTAATTATCTATTAATTTTTTATTGAAATTATTTAATAAAATTAATAATTATTATAAATTTAATAATTAACATTTATAAAAATTATTTAATAGCATTAATAACAATTATAAATCTAATAATTAACATTTATAAAAAATATTTAATAAAATTAATAGTAATTATAAATTTAATGTTTAATATTTATTAAATAACATATAAAATAATAAACATAAATTATTATTTTTAAAAAATACTTCTTACCTTGAATATGGGCTACTACTAGCAGCCCGTGGGTTGCCAAAGGTAGTCGCAGACTGCTTACATAGCCACAATCTACCATTGGCAGTCTCGTAGTTTGCTGTAGCAGCCGCAACCGCACAATAGGAAGAAATAGGAGGTGGGGGTGTGGTGACCCCACCCCCATTTAAATTTAATTATTTATTTTTTATTAATATAAATATATTTTTATAAAAATTTATTTTATATAAAATTTAATACAAACAAATATTCCCCCTCTCATATATATATATATATATATATATATATATATATAAATTTATAATTTTAGTTTGATAGGAGAAATACAATCAGCTGATGAAATTTCTAAATTATTTTTTTTTTGAATTTAAAACAAAACCCTTCCCGTTCAAATTCCACTTTTAAATCTACTGAAAAAGAATTATATTGATCTTTTAAAACTTTCCATGCATAGAAGAGTTGACAAATGTACCATAAAACTCATAATATGATACATTGTCACAAGAATCATCCAAACAACCATTTAACATACACAATGAAGATAGGAAAGAAAGAGCGTAACAAATTTAGTGTATAATCACAAGCGTCTACCTGGAACTAATGCTAATTTCTATACCCAAGAAGCTTGTAGAGAAAATTCCTCCTCTTAGAACCTTCTCCTTTCCAAAAATCCCTTCCTCTTCCAAAATTTGCAATCCTTTGAAAATGAACCTTCAAATGGTGATATGGAGTTCTCTCCCAAAATTGGGGCACTAATTGTGCGTCCACCTAAGAGAACTCTCCACTTCAACTCTTTATTGACTTTTTCTTTATCTTTCTTCTATCTTTTCCATGCACATTTATTAAATTATTAAATAACTTTATTTAATTTTTACTTGACTTCTCTTTTAATTCATTTATTAAATTTAATCTCATGCATGCATCATGAAAACATGAAACTTTTAATAAACTAATATCTTTTCACTTTTTAATTTAATTTGTTATATTTTAATCTCATACATACTTCATGAAATTTTTAAATTAATATCTTTTCATACTTTAATTAATTTTCAAAATGTTAATTTGATAAAAAATTTATTAACTTAAATAATAAGAGTATTTAGCATTTATTTAAAAATGAACTCTAATATATTATTATTAAATTAGATAAATATTATCACATTCTAAAATTTATTCTTATAACTTTTATCTTCAAATTTAATTCTTTTTTATTTAAATTAATTTCTCAATTAATTAAATATAATTAAATATAATTAAATATTAAAATATCGTAATAATTTTCTATCAAATTAAATCATTAACTTAATATTTTAATTAAATTTAATTAATAAAAAATTCACCAAAGACTCATAAAATAAAATATGAAATTCCATCATAGAAAAACACATATAAAATCAAACTAAAGGGTTATATTCACAAATTAATGTCATCTGACACATTTGGAGGGTAGACAACTCATATACTTGTCCTAATTTTCTAGGAAAAATGGCTTAAAGGTTTGGGATTTGGACTTGAGAATTTATCTCCCCTCTCTTACCATTGAGATAATGCAATACGATACGCCCATCCTAGCGATTCAGGAAAGTCGATACCCAGTTGCTACAACTTACATAAAATCCACACATGTACAAACACAATATTCTAAGCTAAATAGGTAATGGTAGGAAGTAGTGCATCGTGTAGATTCTGACTAGCAGGTGACTACGAATCCCTTCCTTAACCACATCAGAAACACCATACATAAATAAAACAACCACACACACCATACGCATGCAGTATGGTGTAAGTATCCATAAGAAAACACATGATAATCCATCTAAATAATCATCATCAATAACTAAAAATATTTAATAATCATCATACATACATGAAGTATAGAGTACTAAGTAATCTCATCATATAATAAATGAATCTGAAACAATATTTGATAATCTGAAAGTAATGCTACTAAACATCAAGCATAAAACTGGCCTAAAAGAGTTTGACAATGATAACAAAAATGCAAACTAGGGGCATACACTACATCCCTAGGGGTCCTAGGGCCTCTAGGGACCAATTTGGTTGGTTCCAATGCATCGAAAGGGGTCATAGGTTAACCTATGACCCCTTTTGACACATTTCATGACAATATATAACCCATTTGGTTGGTTCCAATGCATTGAAAGGGGTCATAGGTTAACCTATGACCCCTTTTGATGCATTTCATGACAACATATGTCTCGAGGGGCCCTAGGGCCCTTGCGGACCCATTTGGTTGGTTCAAATGACTCGAGTTGAAAGGGGTCATAGTTTAGTTAACCTATGACCCCTTTTAATGCATTTCATGACAACATAGTCCCTAGGGGCCTTAGGGCCCTTAGGGACCAATTTGGTTGGTTCCAATGCATCAAAAGGGATCATAAGTTAACCTATGACCCTTTCGATGCATTTCATGACAACATATGTCCCTAGGGGCCCTAGGACCCCTAGGGACCAATTTGATTAGTTCTAATGCATCGAAAGGGGTCATAGGTTAACCTATGACCCCTTTCAATGCATTTCATGACAACATATGATCCCTAGAAAGGGATATAGGTTAACCTATGACCCCTTTTAACGCATTTCATGACAACATATATCCCTAGGGGCTTTAGGGCCCCTAGGGACTGATTTGGTTGGTTCTAATGTATCGAAAGGGGTCATAGGTTAACTTATGATCCCTTTCGATGCATTTCATGACAACATATGTCCCTAGGGGCCCTAGGACCCCTAGGGACCGATTTGGTTGGTTCCACCCCTTTCAATGCATTTCATGACAACATATATCCCTAGGGGTCCTAGGACCCCTAGGAACTAATTTGGTTGGTTCTAATCCATCGAAAGGGGTCATAGGGTCATAGGTTAACCTATGACCCCTTTCAATGCATTTTATGACAACATATGTCCCTAGGGGCCCTAGGACCCTAGGGACTAATTTTGTTGATTCAAATGCATCAAACCTATGACCCATTTCGATGAATTTCATGACAACATGTGTATCTAGGGGCCCTAGGGCCCCTAGGGATCAATTTGGTTGGTTCCAATGCATTGAAAGGGGTCATAGGTTAACCTATTAACCTATGACCCCTTTCGATGGATTTCATGACAATGTTATATTTATTAATAATAATAATATAATACTAGATATTTTATAATAATAATAAATATTACTAGATTATATAACAATAATAATCATATATATTACTATATCTAATAATAATAATCATAATCATAATCCTAATCATATATAATAAAAATAGTTAATAATAATAATCATTATCATATGTAATAATAATAATTCCCACACTTCCAAAAAAATTGTTTCCTTCTAATATGGGTCATTTCCCTCCAAAATTTCCAATATGGGTGGTTTCCCTGCCAAATTTCATAGATTGGAAAATTTGGAGTTTTCAAGTACTTGATCTGAAATCGGGCATCTGATATGAAATTAGATACTCAATTTGAAAATGGGTATGTGATTAGGCTTGGTATCTACCATACCTCTTTGGTCAACTCAAAAAATGTGTTTCAGAAAGGTTTCATTGACATTCAGACTTCGAGTAGCAATTTGACAATATTATTTTCATCAAAATTCAATGAAACAAAACAGATTTTTTTATAACACTCTCAAGATTCCATCGATATAATTTTTGTCAAATTTTGAGTTGGATAAGTATTTATTAGTCAATTTTTAATGAAGATGATTGTAAAGTATTGATTGACATACTGATTAAAAAATAACTATAACTTTCAAATGGTATAACATTTTTGAAATCCAAAAGTTGCGTCACATTCTATGTTTCACCTAGTATAAGGAAATTTTTTTTTGGTAAAGTTTTCAATTAGTTAAGGTGGTCAGACATACACCTACTTTTTATTTTTTCCCTAAAATTTTTGTAGTATTGCATTAAAATCCAAACTTTTGACCAATCAATATTATTTTCTCCAGATAAGGCCTAGTAATTTACAAACATTCAATTTCCTATAGATTATTTTCTTACAACTTTTTGATATAAAGTGCAGAACCACTTTAAAATTATGTGTCAAGTTGACATAACCCTAATTTGTTAGTTTTTCACTACCACTTAAGGCCATAGTTTGGTTGACCATGATCCTACACATACCCTATTATGGATAATTATTTTGATGCATTTAGAGAGAAAATGAACAATAGGTTCTAAATCCCCAAGAAACTAGTTGAAGATTATAAGGATGATGTATATTTCATGGTGGATTATGACAAAGTGTACATTTAGGCAGTTAAGCATAGAATTACGTGGGTAAAACCTCTTGGTTATGAGGTTAATATTGATGAAACTAAAGATATCATTGAAGCTCTTGTAAATGAGCTAGTTGATCCTAAGGTTACATATTTTGGAACATATGATGAAGCAAAAGCTAGGATTGAACTTGAGATAAAGCTTCCTCAGGCAGTGAACACAGGGAAGAAGAGAATTGCAAAATTGAAATCCAGCTCAACCATTTTGTTAACTAAGGGAAAAGGTGAAGATTAGGAAGAAAAGGATGTGGAAGCAGATGATGAGTCATAATCTAAGGAAGAAGATCCATTAAAGAAGAAAGGCAAGGTGATTATCACTAAGCCCCAAAAGCCATCCATTGTAGTTTTCACAAGGAGATCTTCAAGGAAGAAATATGACAAGGAAGGAGGAGACATTGTATTTAGAAAACCTCCACCCACCTTCCAAGATAAATTAAAAGATCTAGAAGTAGGAGCCAAAATAACAAATTTTAAATCATTAAAATATGAAATCAAGACAATAGAGGAGTAGAAGTAGATTGAAGACCTGGTGATGGATAAGATGGGAAAATGGAAATACACGCCAGACCAGCTTGCTTGTCAAATTCCTAATGATTTTTTGGAAAAGATAAAGCCAAGAAGGGAATTTTCCATGCAAATAGTCAAAGACATATATGGGAAAACCTTGAGGTAGCTATTACTGAGCATATCAGATGTTGAGGTAAAAGAGTCACTGTAGAAAAATTGACTCTAAAGTTTAATACCTATCTGAATTTGATAAAGGATATTGAACACATTGTAAGGAATGAAATGAACACTTGGACAAATATCTATCTATTACATAAACCAAGTGATTTTCTAGTTGATGTTAAAGATGATGATGATGAAGAAGATAAGGAGAAAGATGAAGAAGAGAATGTTGAAGAAGCAACTCATTTTGAAAATGAAGAAGATGAAGAGGATCAAGGAAAAGAGGCTACTAAGGAAGCAAAGCTAGATAATGAGGAGATTGATCCAGTTAAGATAGCTACAATAGTCATTGTCTCACTTCCTCACTCTCCAAGCAAACCAATGATAACATCAAGAGTGGAGACAACCCCAACAAGTTTGATTGTGACCACCAGTGCCAATCCAAATGTCCAATCACTCTTTACTCCTACTTAGCTTAGTATGTCATTGACAAAAGTGACCTCCACCTCATCTACCAAGCTGCAGACCCTTCCTTCATCAACCGAGTTGAGTACTTTAGTTTTGAGCACTCCAGTTTTGAGCATTTCAATTTTGAGCACTTCAATTTTGAGCACGTCAATTTTGGATTCTTCAGGTATTTCTATAAATATTCCTTCAATAAGCACAGTATCAATTTTTATAGCAAGTCCTAGCATGTCTACTATTATTTCTATCTCAGGTACACAAGCAATAAATGTAAGGACGGTTGAACCCAAGGTTCAATCAAGCACAAACTTTTTGAGTAAAGGAAAAGAGCTAGAGGAAGAAATTGATTTAAATGAGGAAATTGTAATCTCAAATTGGAAAATTTCCAAGCTTACTCTAGGACAAATGCAATCATTTGGTGAACTCCTCTAGAAGAAGGCTAAACAACAAAGACTAAGAGAGGAGAGAGATAAGGAATTTAAAATAATTGAAGATGCAAATAAAATTTTGGCAGAGGCCATAGGTATTGAGGTTGACTCTTCTCAGCCAATTTTATATCAGCTAGTAGAGGCAATAAAAAAATTTAATGAAGATATTGAGGGACAAGATAAGTTAGTGCAAAAAGTAGAAAAGAAGTTTGATAATAAAATATTGGAGCACATTGCTTAGCCGATAGCCATTTATCAAGTAGAACTTTCTAAAATTTTGGGCAATTTAGAAGCATCTTGTACAAATGTGTCATCACTTTTTGGAAAGCTATGTGATATTTTTGAGTTTACTAAAGAAATAAAGAACAAATCATCCAAAATAGATGAAGATTTGAAAGCTAGTTCCCAGCAGCTACAACTTGACCCTAGTTCAAGCTCTCTACATTTTGAAAGAATAAGATTTTTATGAGATATGCAAGCAAAATTGCTTTGAGAAGAAGCAAGGATTAGATCCATATTGATAGATATAAAAAATATGATTCATCCCATCATGGATGCACTATGGAAACATATTTTACATTCAAAAACTCTCATCCATGATAATAACTTCTTGATTATGGATCATATGATAGAATTGTCAGTAAAAGTCCAAATTGCACTTCACACATGCAAGGTCCTACAAGATAATTGGGATAACACCTTGGTGATCATTCTCAAGGTACATTCAACTTTTTTATCTCATTTTGGTGTTACTATGTAAAGAAATAAAATAAATCTTTGGCATTAATGTCAAAAGGGGGAGAAAGATACATATATAGAGTAAGACATATGTTATGGGGTAGATCATGCAATAAGTTGAAAAATCAATAAGGGAATAAGATATGTATAGAGAGATATGTTGTATATAACAAGAAGATGTATAGTATACTATATGGAAGAACCTTACCATGTATAGATATATCCCTTACAAAATCAATTTTGAAAAATCTCAACAATAGTATACTCTACCAAGCTAGTATTACAAGGTGATGGATAAAAGGTATTCATGAAACTTTTTGAATTCAGTTTTGGCTAATAAATGTTTTTGTCACCAATGCCAAAGGGGGAGATTTTTGACATATTAGTTAAGTATGTTATTAGTGACACACACTTATTTAGATTGTATATAGCTACTAAGATCTTTGTACAACTATCAGTGTTTGCCAAGTATTTTAGTTGTCATCAAATTCTACAATTGCTACTAAGTCCTTAGGAAAAATCTTAGTGGTTACCCAATAGTCATAGTTACAGTGAAGATCAATAGTGTAAACCATGCATCTCAGTGTATGTCAAGTTTACTAGTACAAGCCAAGTTGTGCAATGTTCACTAAGTTCACAATGTATGTCATGTGAGTCCAGTGTTAACCAAGCTACTTAGTGTTAACTAAGTGACTCAGTTTATACTAAGCATAAGGTGTTATTATTTAGCGAGTCATGTCATAGTAAACAAGTGATTCAATTTATATCATGAGTTTCATAGTATCTACTAGGTCACTAGTGCAGACCGAGTTCAAGACTACTTGGAAGTGATCAGTAAGGTCCAAACTTTTACATCTACCAAGTGCATGATGTTTTCGAGCATTGATAGTGGATGTCGAGTATCAAAACTTCACTAAGTCAGTCTTTAGAACCTGAGTGCCTTCATGTGGGTTGACATCGTAATATTTGTGTTAACTTGTATTGTGGTCGACTTTGTAATCTGTATAATTGGATTGATATATATATGTAATTCTTTGTTTCATATCCAATTGTGTATGTATGGATCGAATTAATCTGAAAAAAGTAGAAAGAGTGAATTACAAAGGCTACAATAATATAAGGAGCAAAAAAGTCATATCTATCACAAAAAAGTGACTAGTACATAAAGGAATCTCATTCAGAAAACCAACTTGCAGATTAGAGATCATCTACTATTTCATCCAAATAGGTGGATCAATCAAATCCTTTCACAAGGTAGACCTGACAGTCTTTTGTAAATCTCTTTACTAAGTGCATACTTAATTTTATGTTTTGTAAATCCTTTCACAAGGTGGACCTAGCAGTCCTTATTGCTCCTAATAGGGCAGATCATCAGAAATGATCAATGTAAGCTTTAATAGGCTAACTTTATACTGTAGTACTAAAGTTTGTGGGTATCATTCCCACCCTAATTTTACTTTCTTTTTGGAAGATTTCTAGGTCACCAAATCTTTGTGTCACAATGTTATGAATGCTTTCATATTTTTAGTTTCTTATGCATGATGAGATTACATGTGATAGATTATATGCTAATTGGATTGTTCAATTAAGAATTGAAATTGTTGAAGTTTTAGAAGTTACTGATTCACCCCTCCCCTCTCAATAACTTAGCATAGTCTTGAATATTTCCAACAATCTCATGTTTAAAATCAATCAAATAGAAGCTACAACCTTAACACTCCCTATTAGTTAGGGAGGATTTGTAGAACACATTATGCTCTCAAGTATATGAAGAGGTATCATCTCAGTATGATATTCAATTCACTATGAGGATACATTTCTCACCTGTCATATCAAAGAATTGAAACAATTTCCATAACTTTAATATAAACTTAAACACCACCTTAAATGTGGTCTATAATAATAACTATGTCATGTTGTTTGACAAGATTAGTCCTAGAGAACCATAACAAGTTGGATATCATGGCGTCCAACAAAATCTGACCCAAAGAACCATGATGAGTTGGTTATCATGGTGTCTAAAATAATCTAGCCCAAAGAACTGTGATGAGTTGGTTATTGTGGTGTTCGATAAAATATAGCCCAAAGAACCTTGATAACACTTGCTTCTAGATATCCAACACATTTAGGTGCTACAACTTAATGTATCCTATCTAGGAGATAGCTCAAACTATTGATAAGGTCTTCACCTTATAATAGTGACCTTACACAAATGAAATATCATCACCTTTCATTACTTATCATATGTATAATAATAACCACCATGAACCAAGTCAGAGTGTGGTACAAAGGCTTTCACCTCAATTCTCTCTCACAAAGAAGACTGTGTTACAAGGAATAACACTTAGAAGTTCTCCTTATAAAGAAGATATCATTACAAAGGATTGCACCTCAAAATTCTTCCTCTTAAAATCAATCCTAGGAAGTCAGGCCCTCTAGTTACTTCCTTAGAAGCTCTCTTCACCCAAGGATGCCTGTCAATCTCACTCTGAATTTGATATCAATCTTTTGATTTTCTAGTGATAAGTCAATACTTCCTCATGATTTATTCAAGAGTAGGCCCATCAAAATCATGTAGTCACACACATGCATTTCTAAAATCCCTTTGAGTATTAATCTTCTAAGCTCTCGTGTTGCTTCCCAAGAAGCTTCATACTCCTTAATGTAGAAGGATACTCATAATATCAATCATCAAAGATATTTTCTTCAAGAGCCTCACTTTATCCAACATAATCATAACTTCTTTTGAGATACTATCATAAGCTACCTAATGTGTCATTTTTTTCATGCAAGATAAATCTTCATAGACAAAAGAAAAGATCAAGGCAAATAGCTCTTATAGTATGTGTAGAATTGCAAATAAGAGAGTGACTAAAAAAAGTAAGTAAATATAATGCTCAAGGATAATAAATACTTATCTTCTCATTAATGTTCTTCATACTGATTGCTCCAATGAAGATCTATATGTACCAAAAAATGCCTCCATTGCAAATAATGGGAATGGAACATTGATTATAATTCCCACCTACAATCTAAGATTCCCATTCATATATCATTTGAATTTTTTTGCATCAACCTTCTTTTTGCTTAATAGATCTCAAAACCTTGGAGAGGCATTGTATACTTTTGTCTTTTGATCAGTAGAAGGGATTCCAACTACTAATGATGTATAGATGTCCTTGATACTACTAGGCTTAACTACTTGCAATGGTCCTTATGTATACAACTAGGTAACAATCAAATATGGCTAGTCTTTAATTAGCAATACTAGTAAAGTTTAACCCACATTATGTATTCTAGAAAACCTCTTGTATTATTTTAACCAAGAGTAATGGAGTGGAAAAAAAATTATTCCAACTCTAAAGCCCCTTCCCATCACTAGTAACAAATATTTGTTTGTGCCATTTCCATCAAATTATTCTCAATTACGAGTGAGTTGGTATTTTGACTACAGGCCAAATATGTAATGTTCCATCTAATATCAATAAGACAAAATATCTAGAATTCTTGTTTTCACTATGATTATCCCTTAATTATTATTATTATTATTTTCTTACTGTGATTTACAATATCTAATACACTATGTACACTTATCACTTATGTTCGATGATTGTTGAATTAAATCTCTACTAGTGCCAAATAATACCTCTCCTTGTATATTCTTAGTCTAGGTACTAAACTGAGGCTTAGTCCATTTTGTTCTAAATTCCTTCTAGAGATGAGTGTCCTTTAATGATTTCTTCTACAACAAATCTTTATATTGGATGAGTAATGATATGTCAAGATGCATTGTAGTTGACTCTAAATGGTTCCAATACCAAGATCTCTTTCTAAGCACATCTTTTATTACTTAATAATTGATCATTGTGTTTGTTACCACTTTTATCAATTATTATTGTTCTCTTATCAATCTGTTGTTCTCATTAGTAATCATTTGTAACATAGACACCAAGTGTATAATATGCAACTAGTGTAGACATGTGTAGCTCACTATGATCTTATATGGGTCTATTGTATAATCACTCTCCAATATGTCTTGCTTAATGTTTGCAATGACTACAACATACTTTGATATAGTCCTTAGGATGTTATAACTTATAATTGAAGTTGCCTTATATTTTGGATTAACTTTACATTCCAAATGAAAGTTTAACTAAATAGAGGTAAGTCTGAATATACAACAGATTGTTGGTCTCAAATTTTTTAGTTTCTTAAATAGTAATTCTTCACTTGACAAAAAATTAAATATAGTTGGTTACTCATAGTCCATATTTATTTATTTATTGGTAAACTCATTTTCACAATATGTTTATATCTACGATGATATTCTTCCTTGTAATTATCAGACCTTTTATTATTCCCTATTAAACTTCTTGTGATATATTCTCAATTTTGATGGTTGTTGTTGGTAGAAGATTACCTTTGTTTTTATTATTGCATTCTCTGGATTATATGTATTCATCCATAAGAAGACCTTCATTATGTAACTATATCCTCTGTCTCATATGTTTTCATATGCTCGATAACCTTCATCTATAGTTGAACTATTAAGACCCACTTTTTGTGATAGAAAAAATCTCTAAATGTTTATGAAATGGGATCCAAGTATCACTATGTTGTAACTCTCTGAGATGTATAGACTTGTACCTTTGGATCTTCAATATTTGATGAATAGTGACCTCCATAATAATGTTCTTATCTATGATATGAAAATAGCCAAAAATATGGGTGTTCCCAACTACTTGTAGCGTGGTTGTCCCCTCAAGTCAGAGAACATATATTTTGACCATGTAAAACTATTCATACATTTGTAGGTTATATATTTTGTATAATGATCTCCTAATTTGAATGAAATCCTTATGTTTTGTTAGATTCTACACCATTAATATTGTGCTACTCTTCCCTGTCGTCTATATTATTAGTTTGATGTGCAGAACCATGTACCTTGTTTATTAATTATTTTCCCAAATATCTCCTAGATAACCCTTGCTACCTTCTTAGACATGATTGTATTGGATTCTACCATCTTAGTTTTTAATGGTAGGTGACTATTAATGTTTTTCGTAGCATAAACAAGATTCTTCTTGACAAGTGTAACTCGAATTGAATTATGTGTGGAATCCACAAATTTATATACATATACAATTATTCATTATTGTCTCTTTACTTGAATGATCTATATCCCTCATGCTCAAGAGGTATGTAGATGCCATAGAACTCTCATGTACCAATTGTGGCTCATAGACCCTTCCTATTATATTTCTATTTGATTAAACTATGTATATTTGCATCTTGCCTTATTCAATGTTATATTTGGTTCATCTTTCCATTTAATTTAATCTCTTTGTTTTTTTCACCATGTTTCTCTTTACAATAGTTTCAAGTGGCTAGAGCTAAATTAGTTGCATAAAATTATATAATATCCAAGTCTTCTATCTTTTTATTCTTGGTTTTCTACATTTAGGATATATGCAATGTACTAACAATTGCCATGGTATTGATTGTGTTCCAAATGCAAATAAAGGCCTATAAATATGAGAGGAGGATACATGTCTCATGAAGAGACATGTATTTATGAGTTGATCATCACTAGTTACAATATTAATATAATAGTAATATAAATAACCATATATATAATATATTATTTTATAATAATATAATATATATTATATTACGTATATAGTATATATATTATATATAAGGTATTTATCTTAAAGATGATTTACCATCAACAAGGTATCTCATGTTTAAAATAAATATGAAAGAAGCTACAACCTTAACAAATCTATGTAGATACCACAACCCATTTTGACTCATCAGTCTCCTATACTTGAGTCTCAGTTTCTAATTCTCCAAACAAGGATTCTATATCATCATATACTATCCTGGATTCCATGATTGACTTTCTCCCATCTCTTACCACTATATCCACTCACTCATTGAAAACTTTCAGCTTTGGTTTAATAGCCTCTGACTCTCTAGTGAGGTTAGATCAAATGCCTAAGGGGCTTGAACTAGTGGTTGGGGTCTAAAATTGCTAAAGGAATCTATATATTCAGTCATAGAATTGATGATCTATTTATCTCTCTATTTTCTTTATTTTCCTTCCATGAATGAGTCTTCATATGTTTGATTGATACTTTGAAATGGTGATTATCTTCTTACTTATCCATAGCTCCAAAGTCAACCTTTACTACCTCAAAATCTTCAATGTTAGGGTCTTAAACCTCTTCTTTGGATTTAGGCACAACAACTTCAACAACTCATTGTTCAATCTTTGAATTTACATCTAAGCCAACATTTATCTTCATCTTCTTGACCCTAGGAGTCTTCACTATGTATTTTCTAACCATGTCTCTTATAGGTATTGAGAGTGGTACTAATATGCACTTTTTATTTACTATTGTCATTAACTAATGAGGTGTGACATCTAATACAACTTTGTCACTAGAGAGCTTTTTGAGGGTGGACATGATTTCCAAGGTTGAATCATCAAGTTCACATAAGTCATCTTCTTGTTGCTCAACTTATGATTTTTGTCAGTTTGGGATATGTTCTTTTTCTTGTTCTAACACTCCTTCACTAGTTATCTCATTGTGTTTTCTTAGCTTGAGACTTTACCTCACCTAAATAATCAATTTAAAAAGAGGTATTATAAATATGAAGTGGACTACATAAATGGTTGTTTTTGGATTTATCCCTCTATACAATCAGTGGTTTTATTCTCCTTTTTTGGTTCAATGACTTCTCAGTTTGTTGAATCACATTATAGATTCTCTATAATATGTCACTATCATCTTCTCTTGTCTAGTCAACTATAGGTAATGCTTGTTTATGCATTTTCTTATATTCTGGGTCGATAATATTTGAACCATCATCCACTACCTCTTTAACATTTATTTTTTAGTTACAAAGTAATAATGTGCGACAATTGAAGTCTATGACAATCTCTCCTTATAACTTTTTCTTCATTAGGGAAATCTTAAATGCAAGGAATAGGTAGAAACTGACCAATCAACTTGATGTAGGAGCATCCTAGGTTGCTTTTCTATCCTACTTGGATGAGGTGTGCTCGGTGATGTTTGTCAACCTACTTGGTGAATTTGTTGTTTTTTTTCTCATTAGACATATTTTAATCTTCTTTCACTAAGTGGCTCAGGCTCTTCTTTTTTCGAATGTTCTTGTTCTATGTTCACTGAGTGACTCGATGACCATGATACTTTTGTTCACTAATGTCTTTCACTGAATTTTCTCTTTGGGTCTTCTTTGAGAACCAACTAATGCATTTAATTTTTGTTAGTCATTTATTATATTGGATCAATCATTGGGATATGTAAGACTATTATATGGTTGACCTTCTCCTTATGATGATTTAGAATCTTCTATAAGCCATCTTGGCAAGTATAGTTTAAGAGTTTTGGTCTAGGTTTAGGTATAAGTCTGGATGGCACTAAGCTAGGAGTTAGAATCTAGAAAGGAGATCATAGATCTCACATTTTGGATGCATTTTGATGTTTATTGGAATTCATTTTATTGGTTGTAACCCAAAAGGTCTCACATCCAAGAATGTATGTTGATAATTTGATGAATCAATAAAGGAATGTTGTTTTCTCTCCTTTCTTGTGTTCTCTCATGTTGAATGGCTTCTGTTGAATGATCTTTGCAAGTTTTCTTGATGGTTAGGTGATCCTTTGGTCCTATCTATCATCCTTAATCCCTTGTGTAAGGTGGTATCAGAGTGAAGGTTGTTCAAGGGGTTGGATTGTGGAGATCCCTAGTTGAAATGGTCATAGGGTGGAAGATATGTTTTTGACCTATAACTTGTAGATGATTATGATCTTGCAGGAACCTATTGTCAAAATAGTTTGAGAAAGAGGAAATATTGATAATGCTATTATGGATATGTTGAGACAAATTGTAACTAGACTATTTATTGAGACATTTGAAAGGAGAGGAATACATCTGGATGATATGGGTGATGATGAAGGAGAACCTAGAACACCAAAACCTAATCTAGAACCTAAAATGGGACCTGATGAGGAAATATTATTGAGAGTTTTTTTAGGGAACATTCTAAGCCTGGTGTTGAAACCACAAGTTATGATCAAAGGTTGGACACCAATGCTTTGTTGGATTAGATCTCTTAGATGGAGAAATTATTTGAATTTGAGGAAACTCTTGATAATAGAAAGCCAAATATATTTTTTATTAAGTTGAAAGGTCATTCTTCACTTTACTAGGAGCATCTACAAACTGATAGACAAAGAAGAGGAAAAGAGAACATCAAAACCTAGTTGAAGATGGTGATAAAATTAAAGAAAAAGTTCTTGTCTTCTAATTACCGAGAAAATTTGTTGAAGAAGACGAAAAATTTGGGACAAAAGGATATGAGTGTGAAGGAGTATAATGAGGAATTCTATAGACTTGACATTAGATCTAGACATGTTAATAATGAAGTAGAGAAAGTGGCTAGATATTGAATGGTTTGAGAAATGTAATACAAGATGAGATCAATTGAATGAAATTAGATAGTGTAGAAGAAACATATCAATATGCCTTGAAATCCAAGGAGATCTTAACAAATAAGTATGAACAAAGAAAAAGAGATAGAGATGGAAGATTTAAAATATGTAGAGGTAGATCTTATGGAGAGAACACTGAAATTGACAATATTGTACAAGATAAGGGAAAATATGAATGGAAGAATAATGAGAAGGGTAAAACCAAGTAGAAAGGTGGAAGTTCATATCAAGGAAGAGGTAATTCTTACAGAGGTGGCTATGGTAGAGGAGGTGTTTGTGGAACCCATTGCAAGTGTGGAGAAGGACATAGAGCCTTTGAGTGTATCAACTCTAGGAAGAGTAGTGAAGGTAATAGTAGTAGAAATGTTGTACTTCAAGATGAATCTATAAGTCCACCAAGTGGAACTAAGGTTAGAGAAAATTTGATGGTATGGAGAACTTTGTGCAAACCTATGCCAAGGAGAAGTCTTTTCAAGACTAGATGTAACATGGAAAGAAAATGTTGCAAGGTGATCATTAACAGTGGTAGTTCAATAAATTTGGTATCAGAAGACTTGGTCACAAAGTAAAAATTGTATAGGTTGGGAAACCCTAAACCCTATCATGCTTCATGGATCAATGATGAGCATACGTTACTAGTAAGTGAGAAATGTATTGTGAAATTTGATATTGGGAACCACTTTGATAAATTCTTGTGTGATATTATGCCTATGGATTATTGTTATATCTTATTCAATAGACCTTGATAGTATGATAGGCATGCTAAACATGATAGTAGAATGAATCAATACACTCTTTGGGTGAATTGAAGGAGAAAGGTATTGTTTCCTTTGATTGAGAATCTAGATTGAGGTTAATTGTACTACTATATAGGTTTTTTCAGTTAATGGAGATCAATTTGTAAAAGAGATAAAGAAAGAATTTTTTTAATTTATTGTGGTTCCTAGTAAACCAAGTGATGGCAATTTTGACTAAGTTCCAACTACATTGAGAAGTTTCTTACTTAGTTAGGAAATTATTTTTGAGAATGTACCTGATGATGTACCTCTTGTGAGAAGTATAAGTCATTGTATGGACCTAAATCCTAACATTAGATTGTCTAATAAATCACCTTACAGATTGACACCAATTAAGAATGAAGAACTTAATAGACAAGTGCATGAATCATCACAAAAAGGTTTTATCAAAGAAATTTGGAGTCCATGTGTAGTACTTATTATATTGGAACCTAATAAAAATGGTGAGAGGAGAATGTGTGCTAATTCTAGAGCAATTAATAAGATAACATTAATAAAGTATAGATTTACTATGCCTAGGATGGATGACATAATAGATTGTTTGAGTGGAGTAAAAAATTTTAAAAATATTGATTTGAAGAGTGACCATCATCATATTAAAATTAGAGAAGGTGATGAGTGGAAGACTTCTTTTAAGAAAAAAAAGGTTTGTATGAATGGTTGGTTATGCCTTTTGGTTTGACTAATGCACCGAGTACTTTTATGAGGTTAATGAATCAAGTTTCAAGAAATTCATGGGTAAATCTATAATTATTTATTTGGATGACATTTTGATATTCAATAAGACTAAGGAATAACATATTGAGGATATTAGACAAGTGTTGCAAAGAATGGAAGAGGAAAAGTTATTGATTAGATTGAAGTAGTATTCATTCATAAAGGAGGATATTGTGTATTTGGAATTTCTAATTTCAATTAATGATTTCAAGATTGGTCTTGAGAAGGTTAAATAAAGTCTTGATTGTCCTACACCTAAGAATGTAAGTGAGATAAGATCATTTCATGGTTTAGCAAGTTTCTACAAGAAGTTTATAAATAATTTTAATTATGTCTGTAATGCTATTACTAAGACAATGAGAGGAGATAAAAATGATTTCAAGTGGACACATGGAGCTAATAAATGTTTTGAAACTTTGAAACATAAGGTTGTTGAATTAATTTTGTTGGCTTTACCTGATTTCAATAAAGTATTTCAAGTTGAATGTGATACAAGTGGTAGTGCGATTGGAGCTATGTTGAGACAAGAGGGAAAACTTGTTGCTTTCTTTAGTCAAAAATTAAATGATGCTAATAGGAAGTATTGTGTGTATGATCAAGAGTTCTAATATATTTTTCAACCTCTAAAGAAGTGGAGACATTATTTTATTCCTAAGGAGTTTTTGTTTTATACTCATTATAAGGCTTTATAGTAATCGAGAAGTTAGCGTAAGTTGAATTAGAGACATATGAAGTGATGTGAGTATGTGCAGAGTTTTACATTTGTGATCAATCATAAGAGTGAAGTATCTAACTAAGTTGTAGATGCATTAAGTAGAAGAAGATATATGTTGACCAAGATGAAGGTTGAACTCCTTGGTTTTGACAAGATTAAGGATTTGTATGAGATTGACCCTAATTTTTCTATGGTGTAGAGAGAGTGCAGAGCACCTGTACTTGATCAAGTAAGTATGAAGATTATTTCATTAAAGAAGGTATGTTATTTAAAGGAGTTCAATTGTGTATACCAAGAGGATCTATGAGATTTGATTTGATTAAGGAGAAACATAATGGTGGTTTGGTTGGACACTTTGGTGTTGATAAAACCTTGATTTTATTTAAGGAGAATTATTACTAGCTATATTTGTATAAGGATATTTAGAATTTTGTGAAGAGTTGTGGAGTATGTCAAGTTGCAAAAGGAGTAAGTCAAAATACTGGATTGTTGGAGTGACATTTGTATGGATTTTGTTCTTGGATTACAGAGGATTACAAGAGGACATGATTTTATTTGTTATTGTTGACTAAGGTGGGCATGTTTCATACCACATAGAAAAACATTAGATGCAGTGCATTTTGTTAAGTTTTATTTAAAGAGTTTGTTAGATTGCATGGTTTATTGAGAAGTATTATATCTAACCAAGATGATAAGTTTGTTGGTTATTTTTGGAAGACTTAATGGAAAAATATGGGTACTAATTTGATATTTAGTTCTACATTTCATTGATGGACTAATGGATAAACATAGGTTGTGAGCAAAAGCTTGGGTAATCTATTGAGATGCCTAGTTAAAGACAAATTGAGTAATTAGGATTTAGTATTGCCACAAGCTAATTTTTCATACAATAATTCTATGGATAGGAGTACTCGAAAGAGACCTTTTGATATTGTTACTAGAATGTAGCCTAGAGGTGTATCATATTTGAGGGATATTGCTGGTGTGATGAAGAGAAGTGTCAAAGGTGATGAATTTGCTGAGTTTACAAAGTCTTTGCATGAAAAAGTGAAACATAAGTCGAAACAGAGTAAAACAAAAGGAGAATGCAGACCTATCTATGAGACATATGATTTTTTAGGTTGGTAATGAGGTGATGGTTCATTCAAAGAAGGGTAGAATTCCTATTGGCACATATATTAAGTTGAAAATAAAGAAGTTGGTCCTTGCAAAATCTTGTAGAAGTTTGATAGTGGCAATGCTTATGAAGTCAAGTTACATGATGACATGCTTATATCTCCTATATTCAACATTTTTGATTTGTATGAGTATCATGAATTAGATGATGAACTGACATTATTGAGTGACTATCCTAAGAAGCAGACTAAAGAGATATATTAGATTCTAGATCAGAGAGTTGGCAAGAGTACAAGAGGAAATGATTACTTTGAGTCTTTGGTAAAATGGAAGGACAAGCCATTTGAAGATGTTGCATGGATTTCTTAATCTATATTGGATTCATCTCAAGTTGTGACATACTCATGATTCAAGAGAATCATTTGTTTCAACCCTCATTGTTTGATTTAGGAGCATCCTAGGTTGTGTTGCTATCCTGTTCAGTTGAGGTATGCTCAGTGATGTTTGTGGACTTTCTCAATGAGTTTGTTATTATTTGGCTTAGTAGGTGTGTTTCTTTCTTCTTTCATTGAGTGGCTTAGACTATTCTTGCACCAAGCATTCTTGTTTTGTGTTCACCAAGTGACTCTATGACCTTGCTATTGTTGTCCAGTGATGTCTTTTACTGAGTTGTCTATTTTTTTCTTATTTGACACCCAACTCATGTATTTTTTTTAGTAATTTATTATATTGGATTGATCATTGGGATAAGTGTATGTACCATTATGTGGTCGACCTTCTCCTTATGATGATATATAATCTTCTATAATCCATTTTGGCAAGTATAATTTAGGAGTCATGGTTTAGGTTTAGGTGTTATTTTGGAGGGCAGTAAGCTGGGAGTTTGCATCTGGGAAAAAGATCATACATCTCACATGTTGGGTACATTTTGATGTTATTAGAATTATTTGTATTGGCCATAACTTAGAAGGCCTCATAATTAGACATGTATGCTAATAATTTGATGAATCAATAAAGGAATAATTTTATCTTTCCTTTCTAGCATTGTCTCTTGTTTAATTGCTTCCATTGGGTGATCTATACAAGGTTAATTGATGCTTAGATGAGCCCTTGGACCTAGCTATCATCCTTGCTCCCTTGTATCACAACTTTAGTGTTTATTTGGAAAAGCCTTTATTTTAAAACCCTTGTCTTTCATGATAATATTTAAAATTAAATCTACACATATCATACACTATGTTGATGGTGTCTGGTAGGGATTTTCAAGAAAATCAATCCAATTGGAAAGGGAGAAAACTCTCCCATTCTTCATCAAGGAGTAACCTTTTAACTATTTGAGAAAAATTTCTACATAATTCAACTAGAAAAAATTAGTCAAGAGAATACCTTGAAAATTTTACTAGTTCATTTGTGAATCTTCCTACCTAGATATAAGTAAAATGGGAGTATCATATGTAGAAAAGTCTATACACTTTCACCACTCTCTGAGCTTCTTTCATCATCCTTTTCTTTTGGACTCCCACCAACTCAAAACATAGAATACTAGTAAACATATCATATACTTGTCTATGGTCTTCCAATTCCCTACACTCTTATATCATGGCGTAGTACTCATAAATAGTGATACCTTAAGTCCAAGTTTTATGGGAGATTCCTATTAATTCCTAAATGCATGTCAAAGAGTACATGAGGTATGAAGTCATAGAGAAATCCTTTCCATTTTGGTGATCCATTTAGAGCTATTCTCTCATGGAATCTTATATCACTTCACATCAATCTAAATTTGTTTACCTTCTAAAATGAGCTAGATAAAAGAAGTATATCCATTCAAAAAATAAATGGTCTTGAAGAACCCTTTAGTTGTGTAGAAACACCATTGGATCTTCTATGCAAGGATTTATATGATCCTTGGTGTGGGTTTTTGGAAGCCAAGAATCTCCTTTCTAAAATTTCAACAACTAATTCTTGAGATAACACTTTTATGTTTATCAACACATTCATGAAACTTAATAATGGATTGGGCAACAGTAAACTCAGAAAATTTCTTTTTAGGTTTCTTAAACACATAATTAATACTTTCCCTATTAACTGGAAACAAAATAACACCATCATTATTTCTAATACATTTAGTTGGGGTGTCATATCAATTTATATATTCCTAAACTAATTTTGGACATAGAACAACTAGGGAAAAAGTGACAACCTTCACTAAACCACTTTCCACAATCTTTGTACTGAAAGGCTCATTTGTCTAATTTTCCATCCATTCCTCAAATTCCTCTAAGGTGAGCCCCATGAGGTCTATGTCATAGATATTTGGTCCCTCATAGGCCAAACTAGTGGAATTCCCAAAGAGGTGGAATGCAAACTTCATATTTTATTTCAAACCTTATTCTAACCAAACCGGATCCTTTCTATACTTCTACAAAAGCTTCAAACATATAATCAACAGAGAGGAAAGGATGAAAAGAATCACCTTGAGTATGAATATTATTTTGAAATAATCCTTGAACACAAGTTATTTTACCTTTGTGACTCCATTTTTATTAGCATATATGTCAATAATTTTTTGGTCATTTAACTCTTCTAAATAATAGAGGTGAAAAAATCTTACTTCTTAATTATTGTATCATCTCACACATTGTGGAAAGACCTTTATTTGATGTTTTCATGGCATGTCTCATTAGTATTCATCACATCACTCCCACTGCTTCATCAAATCATGATTTTCATAGAACCACCAACTCACCTCTCATTAGTCATTCTAGGAAGTACACAACCTTTTTGGAGAACTCAATATTAAATGATTCCTTCATGTTAACTTTTCCATGATGCCATAGGGAAATAATTTGAACACAATTACACATATTTAAACTTCTTTGAAATGGTTCACAATGGGTCATGCCCTTTACATGTATTTAGGATATTAGACTTGTGTATCTATGCACCAAAAATGACATTGTCTGGTTGGAAAGTCGCAATGGACTCTTGAACTACCATGAACCACACTAAACCATCTTAAACCTCTTTGAACTTTATTCAAGGTGGTTTGAAAAGGTGTAAGATATTTTATATCTATATTTTTCCGCTTAGAATCATGATCTCTTGTATTTTTATGTGAGGGATAAAACTGGATTGGTAGGTCAATTTTTATCAGTCTTCAAAATTCTTTGAGCCTTGTTAAACCTAGTAAAATGTACATGAACTTGGCTCAATATGGTTCAAGCAGTTCATTATGGTTTATAGGTATAATTAATATCATCTATTTGGGTGTAGATATACCTAAGAACATAAGAGAACAAATTACTAAAGTACCATACTTAATTTGACTAGATGAAATCTATGAGGTTTGACCTTAAGGACTTAATAATGGAAAATAATTACGTTACACTTTACTTTTAGATATGATCTATGCTTCTAAGATGCCATGTTACTTATGAAAATGAATTTCATGGACCAACCACATTTCAAAATAGGAATGGTATGACTCAATATAAAAAGACTAACATTGGCTCTAACTAGGGTCCACATTTTTACAAAGTGTAGAGGATTCATAATATTTGGTTATACAAAAAGAAACATAGAATCCAAGAAAGCCAAAACAAAATGAAGAAAACTGAACCTCTAACATATTATGTACAATAGTGGATTTCATACCAACCTTAGAATTTAAAAATTTCAAGTCCTTCCCATTATAGGAAAAAGATAAGACTATGCCATCAAGGTATGTGAGTTAAAAGGCATTAGGTCCTAAAACCATATGTTCTTGAAGGGAATTTTCCATAATTATTCAATCTTTCATGAGCCCTCTTTGGCTCCTTTATTTTTTCCCATAGCATAACTTCATCACACTCCACAAACTTGTGAGGCCTTGCTCTTTTTTCAAATTTCTTCCTAATCCTTACTCGATGTTTAATGACTTTTTCTACCAACTTGTCTTATTCTTCTTCCAACTTAGTTAAATAAATAAATCTTTTCTCAAAAGAGTCTTTGAATGATTGGTCTTCAACTACTATTTTTAATTGTTTTATATCTAATTTCAAAGTTAAAGCCACTTGAGTGCCCACACAATATACCAACTCAAAAGGAGCCATGACAATTTCTCCCTTTGGAGTAGTGTTGTTAGCCCACACCACTTTATAAATTTTTTTATGCCAATCTTTAGCATTATTATTCACAAGATTCTTCATTATGGAAATTAATTTCTTATTACTTAACTCCACTTGCATGTTACCCTATGAAAAGTATTCTGAAGCATGAGAAATATTGATACTATAATCATAGTAAAGCATTACTAATTCTTCAAAAGATAATTACATATCATTATCTACAACCATCTTCTATGGGACTCCAAACTAAACTAGAATAAAATCTTTCATAAAATCATAAAACACCTAGCAGATCGATTTCTTTGTAGGAATAGCCTCCACCCATTTAATAAAGTATTCTATTGTAGTCAATATGTATGTATTCCCTGCACTTAAAGGAGGGCTCAATGGACCTGCAAAATCAAGTCCCAATTATTTAAAAGGTTCATCAATAATTATCAGTCTTAATGGAAGTGCTAGAAACTTTAGGTTTTTGATAAACAACTTAAATTTCTCACAAATTATGATGTAAGAATATTTATACGTATTGGGCTACTAGAAGCAATTATAAAGAATCTTGAATCTCAAATGTTGTAAATGTTGAAGAGAAATGCCCATTGCATGCTTCTTCATGATAGATTCTCAAGAGTCCCTATTGTTGATGTTTGTCCACACAACCCAGAAATGTACCATCTAAAACTCTCTTATACATGACATTGAAATATCCCCAATATATATTTACTTGTTCTTACCCAAAATGTATTTAGAACTAAACATATGGAGATGTATTAATAAAAACCCATAGAAACTCCAATAGATATTTATCCAGCTTCTTCTTGAATATAATATTCAAAAACAAACATAGGAAAATGAAATATGATACAACAATAAAACTAGAAGATTCTCCACAAGATAATAAACTATTCTTTCCAAAATAATATTCAAGATTTGAGCATATAACAATGTGTTACAAACTAGTAATATAAAAAAACCAACAAACTCTTTTAACTCCTTACTATACAACAATAATACAATAACCAACATAAACAAATCTAATATTAAATATAGTTTAATAGTCAAATTTTAATACTAGAATAAGAACCTATAAGTGCATATGACAATGGGTTTTCATCCATTGTCTGCTAGCACAATGGGCTATGTTTGCATACTAGCTGAAAGCTGAAGCTTTCTTATTACTCTCCAAAGAGAGAAACTGAAATCTAAATAATAAATCAAGCATATCCAAATGAAAGAGTCTCTTCTCTTTTTATCCCCACAAATATGACTCTTCAACTTCCCTCTTGGCTTTTGTCTCATCTCCACTTGTCCTTTTTTCCCACTTTATAACATTAAATTAACCTTTTATATTTTGAGCCCATACTCTCCAAGTCAATTTTAATATTATATATAATACACCTTTAACATTTCTAATATCTCAGAAAAGGGGACATTAGAAATCTCCCCTCCTTAAAATTGCTTGTCCTCAAGAAATTAGTTCTAGGATCCCATACAAATCTGTAGGTAGCCTTGAAGCCCAATCTAAAAATGATTTTGGCCACACTACAAAGCAAGGTGTCACTCTGCAACTCAACCATCACCAAATTCTCAGATCTCATGTAAACGCACAAGATTTCACTGTACTTATAAATTGTACAACACTAACTATCCTCACGTCCAATCTCAAATTGAGCAGAATTATAACCAACTTCTCAATAAGCCATAGTTGTATACTGTCAACACCTAGATCCCAAACCCTATTGTCATAACCAGTTGATATGATAAGGTAGAAATGTATTAATGAACTATGCATAACCTAGTAGATGGTGATAGTTGGAAATTTAGTTGGCACTCCCCTTGGGATTTGTGACAAGGGCTTAACCACCTTCTATGTACTATAAGTTGAGTGGTTGTATCGAGCATTAACATATCAGTCTTTTGGTGCAATGGCAACCCTACTTTAACAAGTGGTATCAAAGCTCAATCACAAGTTTGAATCCTCAAACCCTTAGGTAACGTTGAGGGGGAGATTGTTGGAAATTTGGTCAACACTTCCCTTAGGATTTGTGACAAGGGCTTAACCACCTCCTGTGTACTATAAGTTGAATTGTTGTATTGGGTATTGATAGATCAATCTTTTGGTGCAATGGCAAGCCCACTCTAATAGGTGACAACCTAACCTAAATAGTTGATGTAATAAACAAGCCACTCAAAAACTGAAAGTAACACCTTGGGTGCATCAAATACCATATTGTCATCATCAAACTAAAGAACCTTTGGGTACATAGGTACTATGAATAAGAATGAATCTAAAAACTTGTTCCTTGAGATTGAAACATAAATCCCATCAACACTGCACCAAAATCTATCAAAAGGCTGATGTATGTAATCCAACCAACTCCTGTATGTTGTTGATAAGTTGAATGTGATCTAAAAATTTGGTACTTGGTCTTTTAGGACAATTGTCTAAGTCATAAGTTTTCTAAAATTTATCAAGCTCAATAATGACTTCTTTGAAAAACTCTTGCCTCACCTTACTCTCATATTCCCAAGAGTGATTCGTGACCCTGATCTGATTTTCTACTTCTTGGAGAGAAAATTAAGTTTCATCCAATGCCTCCTGAGTAGACTTAAGCTCCCTATTGATCTGCATAATCCCATTCCTTTCCTTTTTTAATTGATCAATATGTACTTCAAAAACCTTAAGAATTTTATCCTTGTCAAAAAGAAAATACAAATAATCTAATTTCATAGTTTCAAGAGTTGTTTTAATCACTTGCAAATAAGAAACAAGCCAATCTACTTCCACTCCCTTTTGAACCTTTCTGTATAGGTCTTTCACCATCTTCTGAGTGTTTTCATAACATACCAATGATGCCACAACCATGTCATTACTAAGCTTCAAATAATTCTTTAAGGTATGCATTTCATTATTGTCTTGTTCTAGTGGTTCATCACCTCGCAGTGTCATCTTAGATTGTTCCTTTGAATTCCTATTGTGGGCGAAATACATGGTTCATCACACAAAGACCCCAACTTGCTATTACCTTGTGTGCACCCCACCTCATAAACCTACTTGTCAAAGCTAATCTCCAAATCACCAACATAGAAACTTACACCTTATGTCACCTATTTTGTGTGATCACCAAAAGGTTGCAAATCAATGGGGTTTGATTGTTCTTGTTTTTTAAGTTCCCTTATTAGATGATTTGGTCTATTGGAAATTCATCATACATAGTTTTGCATTGGTCTTTTGCAAGGTGATCATGAGCTAATTCAAAATACTTCATTTTTTCCAAATCAATCTTATTTCAAAGTTTTGGATGGAAATCCATAAAATCACTGAAGGCTAATTCTTTTTTAATCATCAAAGGGAGATTTTTGTACTCATCATACATATCTAGTACCTCTAATTTGAAATACCATTTTTGGTTTTTGATTTGTTGAATACTTGACATGACTAATGAAGCATCTTCATTCTTTTCACAAATATTCTCCAAGTTTAAGAAAGCTACTCTCTTTTCTAGTTTTGCTTCATAGTTTCACATTTTCACTATATCTAGTTTCTGAAAAAAGTTTCAATTGAAAGTTTGTAAAATCCCATGAATTTTCTTTCTTTGGCTTCTTTTCCTTAGTTTAAATGCAATTGATACAAAGGACACAATAATCGATTCATCTTACCATAGACTATGATTTCCTTAGTAGATAATAACAAATCAATAAGAGTCAATAACTAAAACTCTTTCTTGAGATAGTTACAAAGATATGGACAATTCATCATGCACCTCTAATGGTTCCAACCAAAGAAAAAATCTCCTCTTTCCCTTTTACCAGATTAGAAACTCTTTGTACCCTGTCCTTGGAGTGTCACCACATAAATTGATGATGCTTTGTTATAGGCAACAATGTGTTCTAGATTCTTAGGAGAAAGATGTACTAAATTTATTTATGCATCACCCCCTCCTATAACAACACAAATGTAGAGGTCACTTATCTCATCCTTTGTTATCCATTTTTACTAAAATGTGGTAATGGTGTTGCCATATCCTTTGGCCAACTATTATTGCTACCAATATATTGTAACAGATCTCAACAATAGTAAAAATTCCCAACGTCACAACTCCTACTATGAATAATATTGGTGCCCCAGCCCCTCCTAAACCTATATCACAAAACTAATGATGTCTTTATTTAGGTTTCACAACTAATTTTAAATCCTTTCTCTTATTGGTATCTTCAACCAAGAATCAATAAAATTTGAGTTCAATCATAGAATCTGCTAACCAATCATTCACTGATCATCTGTACAAAGATAACAACATAAACTAACTACTTTTAATCACTACTCACAAGTAAGAACTATATAGTAAATGCAATACAAAGAGATATCTCTTTTCTTATAGCTCATACACACACTACAAAACTTAAACTATCTACAATAATAATATTGATGAACACTCTTGGTAATACATACTACTGAAGAAAGCTATAATTCAAAAATTGATATATTAAAAATGGTGCAACTTGAAATGGTAAGAATAATGTGCATGCATGGTCCCCACAAATTATTCCCAAATCTAAGAATTGTCTTTCAGTGTCAGTCATCACCCAATAACTATCAATCCATCTATTTATTCTTTTGTCACCAGATCAATTATCTCATTGCCAACAAATACCACAGAAAGACACATTCCATATTAATGAATAACCAACACATCATATCAATTGGTTTTTGAACATCTTATCTCTAGATTTATTGTGTCAAAGGCATGAGAAGACTGATGTTTAGCATCATGTGTATAAGACAAGGCTATTTTTCATTCAATGGAGACACATATTCACAACTTTTCCACCCAAAACACATTCTGTGCAAAAAACAATTATCTAGAATAAATCTCACTCTGTTAAGATGTTCTATAAATATCGAGCCACTCCACCATTAAGAGTAATGCTTGATTCTCAGTTTTGACCAATATACAAATTTTGGACTTATTACTAACACTCAGATTCCAATAATAGTTTGCAGGATCAAATCACACCTGCCCTTGATTTTATCCATGCACCCCACTTTACCAATATCTAGCCATAATAATGCTAGAGTGAAGTGGTTATCTAGTCTTTTAGTGATGTCTCCAATTCATTGTTCTTATCAACTATCCATCTAGTCCTAGAGTGAAGTAGATGCCCATAGAAATGGCAGGTGTTAGTTCAAACCCTGTAAAGCTTAGTTATTACTTATGGAGTTTTAATGACTCTTTCTTGTTGCCTGAGATTAGTAGTGTCCATAAAACCCATTGCTTGATCATCTCCACTCTGTGTTGTGTGAGATGACTCTCAAGAACTCCATTTCCACCAACTTGAGACTCATGAACATAGAAAATTTATCTTCTCTCTCTCTCTTATTGACCCATTATATTGGTGTAATAATTTTTGAACTCCAAAACTTATTAAAGTCCCAATGCCTTTGTAGTTTGTGACTAAAACCAAGCTTCATCCACCTCAAGGCTTCAAATGTCTTCTACAATTCAAATTGCTTTGTGGTCTAGTCATGAGCCTATACACTTGTAGTCTATAGCTCAACCCAACTCATAGTCTATTGCAATTTGTATAAATTTTATGCTTCAAATTCTTAGTCATGTCTGGTACCTTTAATGACAAGCATGGGATGGATCATTGTGTTTAGCTGCCACCATTCTTCTTGACTTTGAAACTCCATCTTATACATGCTTAACCCACTCACATATGATTCAACTAGAACATAGTTTCATAAACTCCATCCTCAAGACAACATCAACAACTAGATTCCAATACAAATATCTTCACAAGGGGGCCTTCAACTCAGTACTCTCTGATATGTATTTAGAATAACTCAATTCCCTTCTACTGGTAGTCTATCCAAATGCTAAGGGTGCCTTTCCTTTATAACCTAAAAACTACAATGATCAGTAGATTTTTTAAACCAACAATCAAAATTGGATGTCTGTATATTTCTACCATCTCATTGCACTCTCATTAATTTCCTTGGTAAGGATTACTATCTTTTAGAACACTTGGGTGTTGGTCTATCCTCAGTCTACTCTTAATAAGCACCAGAATTCCCATCTATCCTTCTCCCCAAAAAAATTGAAGTACATTGAGATGGGTAGCCAATGGCATGCATCAATGGTCATACGAGCCCCTATAAGAAAAGATTATCTACTCTACCTTCTTGTGCCCCAATACTGAATTAAATAAGCTCTATTTCTTGCCAATATTCTTAAAGAAAAACATTGATAATTCTGATAGTGAATATTATACATTCATCTTCATACAATCTCATAGGTTGGCAAAAAAACCAGCTCCAATACCACTGAAATATCCCTAAAAAATATTTACTCATTCTTACCCAAAATATTTTTAGAACTAAACATATGGAGATGTATTAATCAAAACATGTAGAAACTTTAACAAATATTTATCCAACTTCTTCTTGAATATAATATTCAAAACCCAAACATAGGGAATGCAATACAATACAACAATAAAACCAAAATATTATCCACACAATAATAAACTATTCTTTCTAAAGTAATATTCAAGATTTTAGCATATAACAATGCATTACAAACTAGTAATATAAAAAAACCTAGCAAACTCTTATAACTCCTTAAAATATGTTATTGCATTATAACAATATAATAACCAGTACTAACACATCCAATCTTAAATACACTTTTACAGTTAGATTGGAGTACTAGAATAAGAAGCTATAAGTGCATATGAAACACCTAAATTGATGTCTTCCTAGACAATGGGTTTGCATCCACTATCTACCAGCACGAAGGGCTACATCCTTATTCTAGCTAAAAGCTAAAGCTTTCTGATTACTCTCCCAAGAGAGAAACTAAAATCTAAATAATAAATCAAGCATATCCAAATGAAAGAGTCTCTTCTCCTTTTATCCCCACAATTGTGACTCTTTGACTTCCCTCTTGGCTTTTTCCTTATCTCCACTTGTCCCTTTTTCCCACTTTATAACATTAAATTGACCTTTTATATTTTGTGTCCACACTCTCCAAGTCAATTTTAATATTATATATAATACACCTTTAACATTTCTAATGTCCTAGGAAAGGGGACATTATAGACATCTTGGGATATTAGATATTTTGTTGCTTTTAGCCTCAAGTTCATTTTTTTCAGTGTAAGATACTTTGGAAAAACTCCATACATTAAATAGTAGGCTATTAGAGAGATTTGTGAATATTTCAAACCCAATGGAAACTCTTCTATTGTTCTTCCTTGATTAGGTACATTTTTGGCTACAATCCTAAATAACTCATAACCTCTTACCAATATGGTGGGTTTTAGGCTCAAACCATATTCTTGAATTTTAGCTACCCAATTTACTCATTTATTGACTCTTACTTGTTGTTGTGTCAATATTTTCTCAACTGCTAAATCTTACACACACTACTAAATGTGATTATAAAGTATAATATCTAAAATTCTTGAACACCTTGGAAGCAACAAATGTATGTTTCTCAAATAATGAGTATTTAACCACATCATTTTTTAGTAGAATAATCATGAAAACTATGCGAGCTTCAATTCCACCTTCATTCTTCTACATCAATATGCTAGAGAAAGTATGTTTTGATGCGTAGGAGTAAATCATAAAATCTTTTTTAAGTCTTGGAGTGAAAAATGTGGGTTCATGAGCTACTTCATTTTGGATATCATCAAAGGCTTTCTTATATTCAACATTCCATTTGAACATCTTCTTTTCACTCGTCACATCAACTATATGCTTAGTTATTTCTAGAATGTCTAATAAAAATGATTTAACCCACCTCCCACTTCAGGGAAAATTCAATTGTTGAATATCCTTCACTTATTTAGGGTATATTTTAATCCTATCCTTAGATACTATTTGACCAATTACTTTTCCTTATATGATGCTAAAGATTGACTTCTTAGGGATCAAAGATATACCATGGTCCTTGCATCTTTGCAACACAATCTGTAGATCCCTTAAATGGTTCTTTCTTTTCTTTGAGAACACAATCTAGTCATATAGGTAAACTATAATAATATCATTTCTCAAATATTTGAAAGATGATTTCATGGCCCTCTAGTAGGTGGCCCCAACATTAATCAACCCAAAGGGCATTCTACTATAAGGAAATGTCCCCCAAATAGTGATGACGGTTTTCTTGTGTTGGTGCTCCTTCATAACACTTATATGGTTATAACCAAAAAAAATATTGAGCATTAACATCATCTCTAAACCTACTATAGTCTGAAGCACATGATCCATGATAGGAAGATTATAATCATCCTTTAAGCTTGCCAGATTTAGGTTACAAAAATCAACAAATATCCCTATCTTCCTATTTTTCTTCATCAAAGGCATGGTATTTTCTATCTAGGTTGACTAGTGGATGAGTTATATAATCATTTCCCTTTACATTTTATTGATTTCTTTTAGTATTTCTTCAGATACCTTAGGGTTATAGTTTCTTAATTTTTTCCTAAAAGGCATAACATTTGGCTTTAGTGGAATGTGATGCTCAAGCTAACCACCTCTAAAACCTTCAAATCAGCAAAATTCCAAGAACAAAATTCTTTATAATTTATTAATAGTTTAATCAAATATGTCTTCTCTTAAGAAAGAAAATACCACCACCATAAATCCATTAGCTTCAGTCTTGCTCCCAATATTTATTTCAGGGACTTCATTTCCTCTAAATATGCATCTCTTCATTAAAATAATTATTTTAGATGATAGGGATACCTTCTTTAAGTGAGTCCTTTTCTACTTGGACTCTCAACTAAGCCTTCTTTGTAGGGTTCTTATGGTTCTCTCTTCAACCCTCAACTTGAAGAAGGAACCTCTCAACTCCTCTCTCCTTCAATTCCTCTCTACTAAGGTAGCTATCCACCATATCTCCTTGAACTTACACAAGTAAGTTCACCCCAAAATTCACCACGAGCATTTCCAACTACAAGTTGGATGGATGGGCTCCTAATTCACCTAGTTTAACCATTTTTGGCATCAATTTGCTCCATCTTACAATACTTCTCTTATCAATCTCTTGAATCCCTATATTTTAGGGATATTAGGATTTTAGGTTTAATTAGGACTAAAGATAATATTTTTTCCTAATAAGTCTAAAAATTTCCAAAGAAGCTAAATAAAATGATCTAGATATAGTTTTAAAAGGAATAAGATATTTTTAGGGTTTTGGGCCCCCAAGGTGTCCATATAGTACTATTCCCAAATTGGCATAATAGCTTATAGGTTTGAGATGTTTCACATTTCTTGATTCATACTTGGTCCAAATGGATGCACTAAAACTTGCCTTTTATTACAAAGTCTCCTATACACTCAACCAATACTCCAAGACACTTTGGTCTCATTTCCCATCCATTTACACTCCTTCTGCAACTATTACAATAGTTGCTCCTAGCCGTGTACTCACAATCTCACCTAGGGAAAGACTTGAGAAATAGAAAATGACATATTTTCACCTCCAATTTGGGACACAGTTATGTACATTTAATTTAATTTCTTATATCCAAAGGTTTTTAAGTACCCATGATGAAAACTTAAGAAAATGACATATTTATTGAAGAAGCCTTGGTTCTAGAAATGAATAGGCTAGTGGACTTACAATTTTAAATACTTAATATTTTCTTTTTACCAAACTCTACCAAAAATTATAAACATATAAAATAAAGTCTATTAACTATGTACAATGA
The DNA here is from genome assembly GCA_028749045.1 of Cupressus sempervirens. NCBI lineage: Eukaryota > Viridiplantae > Streptophyta > Pinopsida > Cupressales > Cupressaceae > Cupressus > Cupressus sempervirens. Next base: position 516,968,342 of record CM053787.1, read on the forward strand.
AAAGTTCACAAATTCAACCCATTAAAGACCAATTGCTTGACTATAATGAAATTGTTGTATATTACTATCACTTTTCTATAGAAATTTGTGTACTCAACCAAACTTCACATCAAGAATTTGATAATATTAAACAATATCATATGTCATGTTCTAACTTTTGGAACTGATCCATAACCACCTTTGGGCATTTTACAATTTCTTATCCAAATGTTGTCATTTATAACTTTGCAATATTTATGCATTTTGACCTAGTCTAGACCATAAGGACTCCTAATTGATGTATAATTACTACTTAGGAATTATTAGACACTTCAAACATCCTTTATATCCTTTCCAAAAAATTTAAGGTCATTTTGCATGTTTTGTCCAATATTGTCAACTTTGACAATTTCTTGACAATAATGCCAAATTTTGTCACCACTTGGAAACTCTTTCCCAAAAAACATAACTTAAACCTAAACAACTCTAAATACTCTTGAGACCCTCTTTGGGTCATTATTCATCAATGATAAAGCTAAGATCACTTACAAGCCAAAATTACTTAGGGTTTTAGCATAAACCCTAGGTGCTACTGCATCATTCTCCCTTGCAACAAAGAGGTCAGGTTACACATGGTGTTAAGAGGTTGGTACTAATTCCAAAATTATTGAATTTATTCTCTACTATCCAAGTGGCTTCTAACTCATGTTGATGTTTCCACTATATGAGATCCTCAATGTATACCCAATGCCTCACCAAATCTAGCACATTGAACATAGGTGAAATGACCAAATCTTTAGGCAGGTCTATCTTATATGCATTTTATCCATATTTAGCTAAGAATTTACATCGTCCTACTCTTCTCATATGAAAATTTCTTGGGATGCCCTTCTACAACCTAGCTTTGTTAAGATGAACCATAAATAAGTCTCCTACCTCAAATTGTAGTTCTTTCCTTCTTTTATCAACTTTGGATTTAAGATTGTGTTTCGCTTCCAAAACAATCTTTTTGACAAGGATTTCAAAAGTGACACACATAATTCACATCCCTTTTAGAAAAAAATCTCAATGGAAACCCATATATTCTTACCATCTCCTTGAAAAAGAGATAAGCAATATAGATAGCATCATGATAAGTGTTACATGGAATAAAATGATTTATTTTACTGAACCTATCAATAGATACAGACACACTATCAAATCTAGTGTTAGTTGTTGGCAAATCAACTGTGAAATATATGACAATACACTCCCATGGTTTGTTAGGGATAAGTAGTGGTTGGTATAAACTAAAATTAGTGGATGTACGCTTGGATTTTTGACACACAACACATTGTTCAACATATCTTCTTATATATTTTTGCATCTTGGGAAAGAAGTAGAACCTTTTCACTAGTTCAAGTTTCATGTTAAGGTAAAAATTACCACTAAGGCTTCTATTGTGTTTCTCCTATATAAGGTTTTACCTCATAGAACACATAGGTACACATAGCTAATTTCCCTTGAACAACAATCCATTTTGCAAAGTATAGTCTACAAATTGACTATAAAAATGATTGTTAACACATACCTTAGAGGCCTCTGTGATGTCTTCATCCTCCTTGTAAAGGACTTTGAAGCTACCAACCCCAATTCTTTGCAGTTGTACTTCCTAAATGGTGAGGAACCTCCTACTAAGTGCATCAGCTACCCTATTACTTTGACCCTTCTTGTGTTGTATAGTAAGGTGTAGGCTTGTAGAAATTTCATCCACATTAAATGCCCATGACTGAAATTATCTTGAGTGTTTATGAAACTTGGTGTTTGGTTATCACTGAAAACCACAAACTCTTTGGGTAGTAAATAATGCCTCCACTTCCTAAGGGCTTGAAATATTATATACAACTCTAGATCATTGGAGGAATTGTTCTTCTTCATTTCATTTAGTTTCTCACTATAAATACCACAAGTCTCCCTTCCTAATTAAGTACTACTTCCACTACCACATTATTACGTCGAGAGGCGTTCTATACAATCATAGCACAAATACCCAGCACGAGAATATGCCAAAAAAGATTCTCCATCGATAAAAAAGAATTGGGAGTGGTTACAAACTTTCAAATTAAATATTAAAAAAGAATTCTCAAAATAATAGCTGGCCGAAATAATAGGAAGCCAAATGGAGGCCGAAATAATATGCCCAAAATAATAGGGCCCAAAAAAAGTAGGACCCGAAAAAAATAGGGACCAAAAAATAGGGCCCAAAAAAATAGGGCTCGAAAAAAATAGGTGTGAAATAATTTAAATATGATTTTTTTTTTGTTAAATATAATTTTGCATGCACATTCATGCTTTTTTTTGTGGGGAGTGGGGGAATTTGAAACAAATTCATGGAATGTGAAGAGATGTCTGTTGGGGGATATGAGGAGCCTCTCAGAAGTTATAAAACCAAGGCTCCTCATTTCATTTTCATCTTATGTTTTTGCAAGAAGGAAGAGGTGGAGGTTATTGGAGGATTAAATTGGAGTTTTTGAATAGGAGTAGATTGAAGTTTTGGAGTAACATTTTTTCAGGTGAGATTTCTATTTTTTATTTACATTTTCATTTAGATTTAGATGTAGATGTAAATTGAAATTCAAAATTAGTTATAATATTGTGCTTTGATTTAGATTTCAATTTTAATTAATTTCATTTAGATTTAGAATTTTTTTCATAACTATTTAGGCTTGCATTTAATAGTTTAGTCTTGCATGTTTGATTTAGAGTTAGATTTAGATTTGTATTCAAAATCTATTTGATTTATATATTTTATAATACTTTTCATTTACCTATTTTAAAAGTGCATGTTTCAAATTAGTTTTATATTTGCATGTTTCATATTAGTTTTAGATTTGCATATTTCAAAATAGTTTTGGTTTGCATGTTTTAGATTTGAATGTTTCACAATAGTTTTTACATTTGCATGTTTCTAACTATTTATATTTTCATGTTTCAAAGCATAATTTTATCATTAATCTAGATGAGAATGCCACCATATCAATACAATTTATATTTTATTAAAGTTAATGATTTATTTAAAGTAGATAAATCATATATTTAGTATATATTTTATCATTATTGAATTATAAAATAAAATAATTTTTTTGAAATAATAGCTAGCCAAAATAATTATGTCGAGAGGCATATACAATGGCAGCAACACTTCCCAGCACAAAGAATATTCCAAGGAATAATCTGTGGAAGGAAAAAAGATTTGGTGAGAGTTACAAACGAAATTAAAATATGGAATGCCATTTGGCAATCAAAAAGATTTGGTGAGAGTTGCAAACGAAAGTAAAATATGGAATGCCATTTGGCAATCAAAAAGATTTGGTGAGAGTTACAAACGAAATAATAGGCCCGAAAACGTAGGGCCCGAAAAATTAGGGCTCGAAAAAGTAGGGCCTGAAAAAATAGGGGCGAAATAATTTCAATATGATTTTTTTTTTGTTAAATATAATTTTGCATGCACATTCATACTTGTTTTTTGTGGGGAGTGGGGGAATTTGAAACAAATTCGTGGAATGTGAAGAGACGTCTGTTGGGGGATATGAGGAGCCTCTCAAAAGTTATAAAACCAAGGCTCACCATTTCATTTTCATTTTATGTTTTTGCAGGAAGGAAGAGGTGGAGGTTATTGGAGGATTAGATTGGAGTTTTTAAATAGGAGTAGATTGAAGTTTTGGAGTAACATTTTTGTATTCGAAATTTCTATTTTTTATTTACATTTTCATTTAGATTTAGATATAAATGTAAATTGAAATTCAAAATTAGTTATAATATTCTGCTTTGATTTAGATTTCAATTTTAATTAATTTCATTTAGATTTAGAATTCTATTCATAACTATTTAGGCTTGCATTTAATAGTTTAGTCTTGCATGTTTGATTTAGATTTAGATTTGTATTCAAAATCTATTTGATTTATATATTTTATAATACTTCTCATTTACATATTTTAAAAGTGCATGTTTCAAATTAGTTTTATATTTGCATGTTTCATATTAGTTTTAGATTTTCATATTTCAAAATAGTTTTGGTTTGCATGTTTTAGATTTGAATGTTTCCCAATAGTTTTACATTTGCATGTTTCTAAGTATTTATATTTTCATATTTCAAAACATAATTTTATGATTAATCTGGATGAGAATGCCACCATATCAATACAATTTATAGTTTATTAAAGTTAATGATTTATTTAAAGTAGATAAATCATATATTTAGTATATATTTTAACATTATTGAATTATAAAATAAAATAAAATTTTCAAAATAATAGCTAGCCAAAATAATATTAAGCCAAATGGATGCTGAAATAATAGAACTTGAAAAAATAAGGCCAAAAAAATAGAATGCAAGAAAATAACGCTGAAATAACTTAATTAAAATTTTAAATATTAAAAATTTTCTTTTTGTTAAATATATTTTTGCATGCACATTCATGCTTATTTTTTGTGAGGAGTGATGGAATTTGAAACAAATTCATGGAATGTCAAAAGACATCTATTGGGAGATATGAGGGTTCTCTCATAAATTATAAAACAAATGCTCTTCATTTCATTTTCATTTTGTGTTTTTGCAGAGAGGAAGAGATGGAGATTATTGGAGCAATTAGAGTTTTTTAACAAGAGTAGATTAAAGTTTCATATAGTTTAGCCTTGTATGTTTGATTTAGATTTAGGATTCAAAAACTTTTTGATTTAGATATTTGATAATACATTTTTTTTGCAGATTTTTAATGTGCATGTTTCAATTTAGTTTTACATTTGCATGTTTTACGTTAGTTTTAGATTTGCATATTTCAAAATACTTTTGGTTTCCATGTTTAGATTTGTATGTTTCATAATAGTTTTATATTTCCATGTTTCAAAATATTTATATTTTTAATGTTTCATAATTAAATTTAATCGTTGATGCGGACAAGAAGTTCACCTTATCAATAAAATTTGTATTTTATTAAAGTTAGTGATTAATTTAAAATAAACGAATCATATATTTAGTTTATATTGTCATTATTTAATTAGATTATATATGTGGCTACTAAATATATTAATTAAGAAAGAAAATTATAAGTCTAAATAGATTCCTTAATGATAGGGAGATTTATTGATTACAATTCTTAATCATTGCAATAAAAATTGCATTAGCATTATTAAAAATTCAACAATATATAATGTTCTCACATCATCATGGAGAAATAATTAGAGTTAGAATTAGAGTTAGAGTTAGAATTAGAGTTAGAGTTAGAGTTAGAATTAGAATTAGAGTTGGAATTAGAGTTAGAGTTAAATTTAGAGTTAGAATTCGAGTTAGAATTAGAATTAGAGTTAGACTTAGAATTAGAGTTAGAGTTAGAATTAGAATTAGAATTAAAATTAGAATTAGAATTAGAATTAGAGTAAGAATTAGAATTAGAATTAGAGTTAGAGTTAGAATTAGAGTTAGAGTTAGGGTTCAAGTTAGAGTTAGAGTTAAAGTTAGAGATAGAATTGTGATCAGGGTTAAATTAGGGTTAAGGTTAGAATTAGAGTTAAATTAGGGTTAGGGTTAGAATGATAGGGAGATTTACTAATTACAATTCTTAATCATTGCAATAAAACTTGCATTAGCATTATTAAAAATTCAACAATATATAATGTTCTCACATCATCATGGAGAAATAATTAAAGTTAGAATTAGAGTTAGAGTTAGAATTAGAGTTAGAGTTAGAGTTAGAATTAGAGTTAGAATTAGAGTTAGAGTTAGAATTAGAGTTAGAGTTAGAGTTAGAATTAGAATTAAAGTTAGGGTTAGAATTAGAATTAGAATTAGAATTAGAGTTAGAGTTATAATTAGAATTAGATTAAGAATTAGAGTTAGAGTTAGAGTTAGAGTTAGAATTAGAATTAGAGTTAGAGTTAGAATTAGAGTTAGAGTTAGGGTTCAAGTTAGAGTTAGAGTTAAAGTTAGAGATAGAATTGTGATCAGGGTTAGATTAGGGTTAGGGTTAGAATTAGAGTTAGGGTTAGAGTTAGAATTAGAATTAGAATTAGAGTTAGAATTACAATTAGAGTTAGAATTAGAGTTAGAATTAGAATTAGAGTTAGAGTTAGAATTAGAATTAGAATTAGAGTTAGAATTAGAATTAGAATTAGAGTTAAAGTTAGAATTAGAATTAGAATTAGAGTTAGAGTTAGAATTAGAGTTAGAGTTAGGGTTCAAGTTAGAGATAGAGTTAAAGTTAGAGATAGAATTGTGATCAGGGTTAGATTAGGCTAAGGGTTAAAGTTACCTTATTAGATTTAGGGTTAGGGTAAGAATTAGGGCTAGGATTAGGATTAGAATTAGGGTTAGTGTTAGAGTTAGAGTTATAAATAGTGTTAGGGTTAGGATTAGGGGTAGGTTTATAGTCAAAGTTAGGGTGAGGGTTAATATTGGGGTTAAGGTTACAAAAAGTGTCAAAGTTAGAGTTAGGGTTAGAATTAGAGGTAGGGTTAGAATCAGGGATAAAGTTAGAGTTGAAGTTAGGGTTAGAGTTAGAGTTAGAGTTAGATTTAGGGTAAGAATCAGGGTTAGGATTAGAATTAGCATTAGAGTTAGAGCTAGGGTTAGAATTAGGGTTAGGGTAAGGGTTAGGGTTAGGGTTAGGGTAAGAATTAGTTTTAGATTTGCATATTTCAAAATACTTTTGGTTTCCATGTTTAGATTTGTATGTTTCATAATAGTTTTATATTTGCATGTTTCAAAATATATATATTTTTAATGTTTCATAATTAAATTTAATCGTTGATGCAGATAAGAAGTTCACCTTATCAATAAAATTTGTATTTTATTAAAGTTAGTGATTAATTTAAAATAAACGAATCATATATTTAGTTTATATCGTCATTATTTAATTAGATTATATATGTGGCTACTAAATATATTAATTAAGAAAGAAAATCATAAGTCTAAATAGATTCCTTAATGATAGGGAGATTTATTGATTACAATTCTTAATCATTGCAATAAAAATTGCATTAGCATTATTAAAAATTCAACAATATATAATGTTCTCACATCATCATGGAGAAATAATTAGAGTTAGAATTAGAGTTAGCGTTAGAATTAGAGTTAGAGTTAGAGTTAGAATTAGAGTTAGAATTAGAGTTAAAATTAGAATTAGAGTTAGAGTTAGAGTTAGAATTAGAATTAGAGTTAGGGTTAGAATTAGAATTAGAATTAAAATTAGAGTTAGAATTAGAGTTAGAATTAGAATTAGAGTTAGAATTAGAATTAGAGTTAGAATTAGAGTTAGACTTAGAATTAGAGTTAGAGTTAGAATTAGAATTAGAATTAGAATTAGAGTTGAGTTAGAATTAGAATTAGAGTTAGAGTTAGAATTAGAATTAGAGTTAGAGTTAGAATTAGAGTTAGAGTTAGAGTTAGGGTTCAAGTTAGAGTTAGAGTTAAAGTTAGAGATAGAATTGTGATCAGGGTTAAATTAGGGTTAGGGTTAGAATTAGAGTTAAATTAGGGTTAAATTAGGGTTAGGGTTAGAATGATAAGGAGATTTATTGATTACAATTCTTAATCATTGCAATAAAAATTGCATTAGCATTATTAAAAATTCAACAATATATAATGTTCTCACATCATCATGGAGAAATAATTAGAGTTAGAATTAGAGTTAGAGTTAGAATTAGAGTTAGAGTTAGAGTTAGAATTAGAATTAGAGTTAGAATTAGAGTTAGAGTTAGAATTAGCGTTAGAGTTAGAGTTAGAATTAGAATTAGAGTTAGGGTTAGAATTAGAATTAGAATTAGAATTAGAATTAGAATTAGAATTAGAATTAGAGTTAGAATTAGAATTAGAGTTAGTGTTAGAGTTAGAATTAGAATTAGAGTTAGAATTAGAATTAGAGTTAGAATTAGAGTTAGAATTAGAGTTAGAGTTAGAGTTAGAATTAGAATTAGAATTAGAATTAGAGTTAGAATTAGAATTAGAATTAGAGTTAGAGTTAGAATTAGAATTAGAGTTAGAGTTAGAATTAGAATTAGAGTTAGAGTTAGAATTAAAGTTAGAGTTAGTGTTCAAGTTAGAGTTAGAGTTAAAGTTAGAGATAGAATTGTGATCAGGGTTAGATTAGGGTTAGGGTTAGAATTAGCATTAGGGTTAGAGTTAGAATTAGAATTAGAATTAGAGTTAGAATTAGAATTAGAGTTAGAATTAGAGTTAGAGTTAGAATTAGAATTAGAATTAGAATTAGAGTTAGAATTAAAGTTAGAGTTAGAATTAGAATTAGAATTAGAGTTAGAATTAGAGTTAGAATTAGAGTTAGAGTTAGAATTAGAATTAGAATTAGAGTTAGAATTAGAACTAGAATTAGAGTTAGAGTTAGAATTAGAATTAGAGTTAGAGTTAGAGTTAGAATTAGAATTAGAGTAAGAGTTAGAATTAGAGTTAGAGTTAGGGATCAAGTTAGAGTTAGAGTTAAAGTTAGAGATAGAATTGTGATCAGGGTTAGATTAGGGTAAGGGTTAAAGTTACCTTATTAGATTTAGGGTTAGGGTAAGAGTTGGGGCTAGGATTAGGATTAGAATTAGGGTTAATGTTAGAGTTAGAGTTATATATAGTGTTAGGGTTAGGATTAGGGGTAGGTTTATAGTCAAAGTTAGGGTGAGGGTTAATATTCGGGTTAGGGTTACAAAAAGTGTCAAAGTTAGAGTTAGGGTTAGAATTAGAGGTAGGGTTAGAATCAGGGATAAAGTTAGAGTTGGAGTTAGGGTTAGAGTTAGAGTTAGAGTTAGATTTAGGGTAAGAATCAGGGTTAGGATTAGAATTAGCATTAGAGTTAGAGTTAGGGTTAGAATTAGGGTTAGGGTTAGGGTTAGGGTAAGAATTAGAGTTAGAGTTATAGTTAGGGTTAGAGTTAGGAATAGAGTTATAGTTAGGGTTACAATTAGGTTAGGGTTAGAGCTAGAATTAGGGTTAGGGTTAGAATTAGGGTTAGAGTTAGGGTTATATAGGTTTGGGTTAAGATTAGGGGTAGAATTAGAGTTACAATTAGAGTTAGAGTTAGAATTAGGGTTACATATTGAGTTAGAGCTAGAGTTAGGGTAAGGGTAATAATTAGGTTAGGCCAAGAATTAGGGTTACAAATAAAGTTAGGGTTAGGGTTAGGGTTAGATTTAGAGGTAGGATTTGAGCTAGATTTAGAGATAGAATTAGAATTAGAACAAGAGTTGGAGTTAGAGGTAGGGTTAGAATTAGGGCTAGGATTATGGTTAGCATAAGGGTTATGGTTAGAGTTAGGGTTAGCATTAGGGTTAGGGTTATAATTATTGTTAGTTTTAGTGTTAGTGTTAGTGTTAGTGTTAGTGTTAGTGTTAGGGTTATAATTGGGGCTAGAATTGAGGTTAGGGTTAGGGTTAGGGTTAGCCTTAGGGTTAGATTTAGGTTTAGAGTTAGAGTTAGGGTTAGAATTAGGATTGGGTTTACAATTAGAATTAGGGTTAGGATTAGAGTTAGAGTTACATATAGTGTTAGGGTTAGTATTAGCATTATATATAGTGTTAGGATTAGGATTATGAGTAGGATTAGGGTTAGAGTTAGGGTTAGTGTTATGGTTACAATTAGAGTTAGAGTTATAATTATAGTGAGGGTTAGAGTTAGAGTTAGAGTTAGGGTTAGAATTAGGGGTAGGGGTAGGGTTAGGGTTAGAGATAGAGTTGGAGTTAGAGTTAGGGTTAGAGTTAGAATATGGGTTTAAATTAGGGTTAGATTTAGGGTTAGAATTAGCATTAGAGTTAGAATTAGAGTTAGGATTAGAGTTATAGGAAGGCTTAGGGTTAGGGCTAGAATTAGGGTAAGGGTTAGAATTAGCATTAGATTTAGGATTATAAAGAGTTAAGGTTAGGGTTAGGGGGAGAATTAAAGTTAGAGATAGAGTTAGAGTTAGGGTTAAACTTAGATATATATATATATATATATATATATATATATAAACAAATAAATCGATGCTAATTTTATCAAAAATAAAAAATTAGAATATACATATATATATATATATATATATATATATATATATATATATATATAAAATGTCGAGAGTCATCCTTCTCGAGGCACCTATTTTAATTCAAATCGTATCCAACACAAAAAAAACCATTACGATTTAAATTAAAATAGGTGCCTCGAGAAGGATGACTCTCAGCATTATATATATATATATATATATATATATATATATATAAGCTAGTATTAAGCCAAATGGATGTCGAAATAATAGCACTTGAAAAAATAAGGCCAAAAAAATGGAACCCAAGAAAATAGGGCTGAAATAACTTAATTAAAATTTTTAATATAAAACATTTTCTTTTTGTTAAATATATTTTTGTATGCACATTCATGCTTATTTTTTGTGAGGAGTGGGGGAAGTTGAAACAAATTCGTGGAATGTCAAAATACATCTATTGGGGGATATGAGGGTTCTCTCATAAATTATAAAACAAATGCTCCTCATTTCATTTTCATTTTGTGTTTTTGCAGGGAGGAAGAGATGGAGATTATTGGAGCAATTAGAGTTTTTGAATAGGAGTAGATTAAAGTTCCATATAGTTTAGCCTTGTATGTTTGATTTAGATTTAGAATTTAAAAACTATTTGATTTAGATATTTGATAATACATTTATTTTGCAAATTTTTAATGTGCATGTTTCAATTTAGTTTTACATTTCCATGTTTAACATTAGTTTTAGATTTGCATATTTCAAAATACTTTTGGTTTCCATGTATTAGATTTGTATGTTTCATAATAGTTTTATATTTGCATGTTTAAAATATTTATATTTTTAATGTTTCATAATTAAATTTAATCATTGATGTGGACAAGAAGGTCACCTTATCAATAAAATTTGTATTTTATTAAAGTTAGTGATTAATTTAAAATAAACGAAACATATATTTAGTTTATATTTTTTCATTATTTAATTAGATTATATATGTGTTTTATTTAAATATTTTTCATACTATATATACATTTTTATTAATATTTATATTTTTAATGTTTGAAAAGTGGAAGACAATGCCACCATATTTCAAACATTACAATCTAACTATTTCATTTGAAATAGTTCTAATTTTTATTTATGTTATTTTGAACAATATTCATTTGAAAGAATTTATGTTAACTATTAATACTTTTTCATTATGATTATTTCCATATGTTGATTTTTGTTTATAAGTTTGCAAGTTACTATTTGAGTTATGGATACCTCAAATAGAGAATCAAACATTATTGGATACTAGAGCCTAACTACTTCAATGATCTCAAATGATTTCTTTGAGATTGAGTTTGACAAATTCCTACAAATAATTAAAGAGGTACACACAACTATAATTAAAGTTGTAGAGAAGCAATATTTCCAATTGACTATGTTGAGGAAATGGAAGAAATGCATATGGAAGATGCATAAATTTTTTTGTGTGACACATCTACAAAAGTGGATGGTTTTCCCTCGATGATGAAAGAAGTATTTCACAATCATTGTTCAAATAAAAGTCACAAAAGAATCATAATCATTGAAGAATGTGACATGTATTTACACCATCACAGATATATTTTTTGTAATATATAGTTCATTCTTGTCTCTGATTTTAGATTTTTACTTCTAATTAGTTGAATTTGCAATTTTATTTCCCCATTGTTCAATGTAACTTTCATGGAGAAGAGAACAAGAAAAAATAAATTTATTGTTGTACGAAAAATTTCTTCAATGGATGTGGCTACTAAATATATTAATTAAGAAAGAAAATCATAAGTCTAAATAGATTCCTTAATGATAGGGAGATTTATTTATTACAATTCTTAATCATTGCAATAAAAATTGCATTAGCATTATTAAAAATTCAACAATATATAATGTTCTCATATCATCATGGAGAAATAATTTTCATAAAATTGACTCTTATATATTCTTTCACACTTTTAACATCATCTGAATTGTTGTGCTCGGACTTATAACTTCCCTTTCATGAATTAATTTTTCCACTTTCAAGTCGTTTGTATAACATATATCCCAAATTTGACCATAGTTTTACTCCAAATACTCCAACACTACACCTAAATCTCATACTTCCCTTAACCATGTCCCTTATTTTAGTGTAACATTTAACCACTCATTAACCCTAACCATAACACTGAGTGTGACCATATAAATGAAATTGTAAACCTTGGATCCTAACTTTAACTCTTACTCTATATATGATTGTACTAATCATTTAGTAAATTAAATACCTTAGCCTAACCCTATATGTACAAGTAACTAGAAATAATATTTTATTTTTTTATAAGTGATAATATGTATACACACACACCTAGAGAGAGAGAGAGAGAGAGAGAGAGAGAGAGAGAGAGAGAGAGAGAGAGAGCATATTTGTAGACAAGAAGGAGCTCATATTATGTTTCTTATAGAGGCATGTTTTATGTAGAGAGAGAGAAAAAGAGATTATGAGGTGTATCTAGAGAGTAGGAAGAGGGAGAGAGAGAGAGAGAGAGAGAGAGAGAGAGAGAGAGAGAGAGAGAGAGAGAGAGATTAGGGGTGTATCTAGAGAGCATAAAGGGGGAGAGAGATTAGGAGGAGTATCTAGAAAGTAGGGTGGGAGAGATAAGTGGGTGTATCTAGAGATTAGAGAGATAGATTAGGGGGGCATTACTAGAGACTACAGAGAGAGAGGGTATATTTAGATAGTGGGGGGAGATATTAATGGGTGTAGTTAGAGAGAGAGAGGGAGAGAGAGGGGAGAGAGAGAGTGGGGGAGAGATTACATTATTAAAAAGGTTAATAACTTGTATCACAATAGCACTAATCATGGGCACTATAATAGAACTAACCCACATTAAAATTTAACTTGTCAGTTATCCTAACACCAAGGTAAAGTGTAATAATAGCACTAACATTAGCTATAATATGATTAGTAACCCAAAAATTATCTTAACCGCAATAATAACACAAACCCTAACTCTAACTCTAACTAGATAATTCTAATTTTAACCCTGACCCTAACCATAACCCAAACTCTATTGCTAACTTTAATTCTCCCCCTAACCCTAACCTTAACCCTTTATAAACCTAAATCTAATGCTAATTCTTACCCTAACCCTAATTCTAGCCCTAACCCTAAGCCTTACTATAACTCTAATCCTAACTCTAATTCTAACTCTAATGTTAATTCTAACCCTAAATCTAACCCTAATTTTAACCCATATTCTAACTCTAACCCTAACTATAATTATAACTCTAACTTTAATTGTAACCCTAACACTAACCCTAACTCTAACCCTAATCCTACCCATAATCCTAATCCTAACACTATATATAATGCTAATCCTAACCCTAACACTATATGCAACTCTAACTCTAATCCTAACCTTAATTCTAATCATAAACCCAATCCTAATTCTAACCCTAACTCTAACTCTAAACCTAAATCTAACCCTAAATCTAACCCTAACTCCAGCCCTAACCCTAAATCTAACCCTAACCCCAACTCTATCTCCAACATTAACTCTAACTTGATCCCTAACTCTAACTCTAATTCTAACCCTAACCCTAGGCCTAGCCCTGGCCCTAGCCTCAATTCTAGCCCCAATTCTTACCCTAACACTAACACTAACAATAACACTAACACTAAACTAACACTAATTATAACCCTAACCCTAATGCTAACCCTAACTCTAACCATAGCCCTTATGCTAACCATAATCCTAGCCCTAATTCTAACCCTACCTCTAACTCCAATTCTTGTTCTAATTCTAATTCTAACTCTAACTCTAGCTCAAATCCTACCTCTAAATCTAACCCTAACTTTATTTGTAACCCTAATTGTAGCCCTAACCCTAATTGTTACCCTTACCCTAACTCTAGCTCTATCTCAATCTATAACCCTAATTATATTTGTAACCCTAATTCTAACTCTAACTCTAATTGTAACTCTAATTCTACCCCTAATCCTAACCCGAACCTATATAACCCTAACTCTAACCCTAATTCTAACCCTAACCCCAATTCTAGCTCTAACCCTAACCTAATTCTAACCCTAACTATAACTCTATTCCTAAATCTAACCCTAACTATAAATCTAACTCTAATTCTTACCTTAACCCTAACCCTAACCCTAACCCTAATTCTAACCCTAACTCTAACTCTAATGCTAATTCTAATCCTAACCCTAATTCTAACCCTGATTCTTACCCTAAATCTAACTCTAACTCTAACTCTAACTCTAACCCTAACTCCAACTCTAACTTTATCCCTAATTCTAACCCTACCCCTAATTCTAACCCTAACTCTAACTCTAACTTTTTTTGTAACCCTAACTCCAATATTAACCCTAACCCTAACTTTGACTATAAACCTACTTCTAATCCTAACCCTAACACTATATATAACTCTAACTCTAACACTAACCCTAATTCTAATCCTAATCCTAGCCTTAACTCTTACCCTACCCCTAAATCTAATTAGGTAACTTTAACCCTAACCCTAATCTAACCCTGATCACAACTCTATCTCTAACTTTAACTCTAACTCTAACTTGAACCCTAACTCTAACTCTAATTCTAACTCTAACTGTTATACTAACATTAACACTAACACTACCTCTAATTTTAACTCTTACTCTAATTGTAACCCTAACCCTAATGCTAATCCTAACCATAACCCTAACACTAACCCTAACCCTAATGCTAACCCTAACCATAACCCTAACTCTAACACTAATTCTAATCCTAACCTTAATTCTAACCCTAAATATAACCCTAACTCTAACTCTAACTCTAACTCTAACTCTAACCCTTATTCTAACTCTATCTCTAACCCTAACCGTAACTCTTATTCTAACCCTAACACTAACCCTAACTATATCTGTAACCCTAATTATAACCCTCACCCTAATTCTTACCCGTACTCTAACCCTAACTCTATCTCTAATCCTAACTATATTTCTAACCCTAGTTCTAACCCTAACCCTAATCCCAACTCTAACTCTAATTTTAAACCTAACCCTAACCCTAACTCTAACTCTAACCCTAACTGTAACTCTAACCCTGACCCTAACTCTAGCTCTAATTGTAAACCTAACCCTAACAAGAACACTAACTCTAATTCAAACCCTATCCCTTACCCTAATTTTCATCCTAATGCTAACTCTAACTCTTACCCTAACCCTAACCTTAATTTTAACCTTAACCCTAACCTTAACTCTAACTCTAACCCTAACCCTAACCTTAACACTAACCTTAACCTTAAACATTAATTTGTCCCTAACTCTACCCCTAAATCTAACTCTACCATAATTGGACTCTAACCATAACCCTAACCCTAACTTTAATCTTGGCTCAAAACTTTTCCCTAACCATAACTCTAGAACCTTAACCCTTATTCAAGCCCTAACCCTAACCCTAACCCTAACCTTAACTCTGGCCCTACTATAACCCTAACCCTAACCATAACCATAAGTCTAACCCTAACCTTAACCATGAGCATAACTCTAACCCTAAACTTAACCATACACATAACTCTATCCCTAACTCTAACCCTAAATCTAACTCTACCATAACTAGACTCTAACCCTAACTTTAATCCTAACTAAAACCCTAACCCTAATCCTAAATCTAACCTTAACCCTGACTCATACCCTAACCCTATCCCTATAATAACCCTAACTCTAGCCCTATGATAACCCTAACCCTAACCCTAACCATAACCATAACCATAACTCTAACCCTAACCTTAACCATGAGCATAACTCTAACCCTAAATCTAACTCTACCATAATTGGACTCTAACCCTAACCCTAACCCTTACTTTAATCTTGACTCAAACCCTAACTTAGCCTCTAACCTTAACCTTGACTCAAACCCTAATCCTAGCCTTACTATAACACTAACCCTAACCATAACCATAACTCTAACCCTAACCTTAACTATGACCATAACTTTAACCCTAACCTTAACCATAAACATAACTCTAATCCAAACCTTAACCATAACCATAACTCTAACCCTAACCTTAACCATAAACATAACTCTAACCCAAACCTTAACCATAACTCTTAATAATAACCATAATCGTAACTCTAACCCTAACCTTAACCATAACTCAAACCCTAACCCTAACTCTAGCCCTAACCCTAATGCTAACCCTAAACCTTATTCTATCCCTAAGGTTAACATTAACTGTAATGGTAACTTTATCCCTAACCATATATCTATGTTTGACTATAACATTTTACATTATAATATGCCAAAAAGAAAATTACTTTTTTAAAACCATAATCCTACCCCTAACTCTAACCCTAAATATAACCCTAACTATAAATCTAACTCTACCATAATTATACTCTAATCCTAATCCTAATCCTTAGTTTAACCTTCACTAAAACCGTAACCTAACCCTAACTCTAACCTTAACCCTAACTCAAAACTCTAACTCTAACCTTAACCCTTACTTTAGTCTAGACAAAAACCATAAGCCCTAACCCTAACCCTAACCTTAACCCTGACTCAAACACTTACCCTAACCTTAACCTTGATGTAACTCTATATACAACCCTAACTCTAAATATAAACCTAACCTTAACCATCACCCTAAAACTAACCCTTTCTCTACCCCTTTCTCTAACTCTAATCGTAAATCTAATTTTAACCCTAACCCTAATCCTATTTTTAACCCTAATTATAAACCTAATTTCAACTCTAACTCTAGCCCTTATTCGAGCTCCAATTCTAACTTTACCTCTAACTCAAACCCTAACTCTAATTCTAATCCTAACTCTAACTATATTTTTAACCTAAATCCTTATTCTTACCCTCGCCCTTACCTTAACCCTAACCCTAACTCTAATTCTAACCCTAACTATATTTGTAACCCAAATTCTAACCCTAATCCTAACAATAACTCTAACTCTAATTCTAAACCTAACCCTAACAAGATTCGTAATCCAAAAAATAACCCTAGCCCTAACCCTAATGCTAATCCTGACTCTAATTGTAACTCTATTCTTGACCGTAACTCTAACCCTATCCATAACTCAAACCCTGACAATAGCCCCAACCCTAACACTAACCCTAACCCTAACTATAACTCTACTCTTCAATATAACATTTTACGTAACAATATGCTTAAAATAAAATTGAATTAAAGTGATGCAAATAAACACCATATATAGAATTAAAAAATAAAATATTCAAGAATAATTTTATAGTAAGTTTACACTATTACATTTTCATAGTAAGTTTATACAATTGTATTTAAAAAGAAATAAATGATTCAGCACTAACCTTAAAAAAATAGAAAAAATTTTAAAAATACTTTTCCTATTGCACTGCAATTGCCACTAGCTTATATATACCTCTATATATATTATGCCGAGAGTAATCGTTCTCGAGGCACCTATTTTCATTTTCATAAATCCCAACTGTGATTAAAATAACCTTGGGATTAAATGAAAATAGGCATCTTGAGAATGATTACTCTCGGCGTAATATATATAGAGGTATATATAAGCTAGTTTGCATGACATTCCATAGTAATAAGTTCTCAAAACTAGGTAGAACTAAAATAGGCTAAATAGCTACCTTTTCCTTAAACACATCAATTCCTTTGTCAACTTCCTTGGTCGACATAAATTTTTTTTTTCAAAACACCTTTTATTGTGTCCAAAATAGGTGCACAAATCTCACTGAATACCCTTACGAACTTTCTATAAAATTGGGTTAATCCATGAAAGCTCCCAACCTCTATCATTATCATTAGAGTGGGCCAATTGACAAATTTCCTCCACCTTGTTAGGATCCATTTTTGGATCACCTTGTGAGATCACAAATCCAAGATATATGAGATCTTTCTTCAAGAATTCACTCTTCTCCGAGTTAATCACTAACTTTTCCTCATGCAATCTCCTTAATACAATTTCTAAGTGTTTTAGGTGCTCCTCTTTTTTTTTTGGTAGAGACGAGGATGCCATCTAAATAAACAACAAAAATTGTCCTATGTAATACTTAATAACTACATTCATTAACCTCATGAATGTGCTAGGAGTATTTTTAAGCCCAAATGGCATAACTAGCCACTCATGCAAATCTTCTATAGTTTTGAAGGATATTTTCAATTCATCCTAATTTGATGGTACCCACTCTTCAAATCGATCTTAGAAAAATATCTAGCCCCACTAAGAAAATTCATTAGATCCTCTATTCTAGGAATACAAAACCTATATCTTATTGTTATCCTATTTATTTTCCTAGAATCAGTATATAACCTCCACTTACCTCCTTTCTTGTGTGACAAAACAAGTGGGACTTCACAAGGGCTTATACTATTTCTTATCAGACTCTAGTCAAGAAGCTCTTTAGCTTGTATTCCCACTTCCTTGTTCTAATTAGGATTCATCTTTTATGCTTCCTTATTGAGGAGGGATGACCCTAGTATGAAATCAATTTGATGGATTATTTCTCTTTGGGGAGGTTGTTAAGATTAAACCATGAATAGAAATAACAATTACATGCAAATATAACCAATAACAAAAAATAATAGATCACACAGAAAAGAACACAAGACACCAAAATTTAACGTGGTTCACCCAATCCCTAGGCTATGTCCACCAAACAACAATTCCAATATTATTATGATCTAGTGATTATAACTTGATTATAATCCATAATCCCTTACAACTCAATATCACTGCAAGAACCAATTTCGCATCACAACTATGAAACAATCCCTAACCCTAAGATCTTTTATACAAGTATTTTTACTGCTTTAGTGTTATAATTAATAATTACATATCAGACCAAAATCCTGATAAAATAGGGCCCAAATTTTTTTTGAACCCCAAAGAATTTATGAAGTATCTACATTACTTTTCTAATTAGTCACCACAATCTAACATAGGTTATATTATAGGTGTCCCATCACTAACTATGTCTCTGAACCGATCCAATAATTATTGTACTTCTACAAGAAAAAGTTATTGTTTTGTTTTCTCTTTCTCCTTGGGCTCACCATAATAGAAATTCATATTCCCTCTTCCTTTTTGAGGTCATCTAAGAACTCCTTTCCACTCATCAAAGACACATTAGAATCTACTATCTTAGACTCTCCTTCATCCTTAAGAGATTTTGTTTTGTAGGTCACTACATATTTTTGGAAAGTGTAAGAGTTCTTATTACCATGGTGTATTACATCTCTATCAAAATGCCATGGTTTTCCTTATGAAAGATCACATTCATTCATGGGTAGGAGATAACAAAATATTTTATCATGATACCCTCTTATTTCAAATTTCACCCACACTTATTCTTTTAGCAAGACATTTTTCCCTTTGTTCAACTAGACAACTCTATAAGAATGGGTATGTGGGATATTTTTGTCAACCTCAACTTATTGGATGCTTCCTCTGAGATGATATTATCTATGTACCCTAATTCTATTATCACCTTGCATACCTTGTCAAGGATCTTGCACTTCACCCTAAATAATGCTCTTCTCTATTTGGGCTCCTCCTTAGATGGTTTCTTAATCAACACTCCCTAAACATGAGATTCTCACCACTCTCCAAGTCAACATTCAGCTTAAGAGACCTAACACTACTTTATTCTTATTGGACATAAGCCATATTATTCTCTGATTGTTAGGAGGATAACTTATTAGGAAACCTATAAGTAGGATGCCTTAATTGACTATTTTTGTAACATTTCATGCTTACAAAGTGTGACCCTCTACCAAAACCACAAAACCCTCCTCTACTACCACCACAAATCATCTACCTCTATTAGGCTTGCCTCTTTCACTAGCCTCACTATTTTGTTCAATCAATTTAGTCTCACCTTGAGGTTTTTTTTCATCTTCTTTACCACTAAATCATCCTCTATGAATCCCTCTAGAGTCTCTTCCTCTACCTATGCCTCTAGTATTGGAATCTTGTTTCTTCTTACTATTCTTTTCTACTTTGAGGGATAATTGGTAGCATTTGTAGATAACATTGGGATTTAGGAGATTAACATCCTCTTGAATATTATATCTAAGGCCTTTCAAATACCTTGCCACCTTAACATTCTCACCTTCTTGTACATTGGATCTCAAACATAATCTCTAAAATTATTTTGTATAAGTAGTCACATCAATGTCTCTCTTTCTAAAATTCTATATGATTTAATGGGGTTGAATTTCAAAATCTTCTAGTAGAATTTTTTCCCTAATCTTGGCAACCATGCCTTTGTATGTGGCTATGGAGTTCTTACCTTTCGTTTCTCCCTTTGATTGTATAAACTCCCACCAAGTTAAGTCCCCTCATTCTATAATTTTCCACCTTCACCTTTTGTGTCTTATTTTTGCCTTGACACTCAAAATGATTCTCCATCGCTTGAACTCATTCCATAATCAACTCTGGTTCCATCTTACCACTAGATAGGGGAACAATTTTCAATAATTTTCCTCCTATATCTTTAATAGATTTTAAGAATGGTTCTTTTTACAATGGTGGGTAGGTTAAGGAACTTCATCCTCTAAATCCAATGACTTACCTTTTTCCTTACTTCCTTCTATATTTCCACTAACTTCTTTAGCTTTTAGTTCAACTACCCCTAACTTGTGCTCAATAGCTTCCAACTTCTCTCTTGAGTCTATTTTCTAACTCTCATTCATGGGACCCCCTTGCTTGATCTTGGACCATCTTGGCCAACTCTACACTGATCAAAATATTGGTTCTACCAACTGACTCTAACATGTAGTATCTCGTTTCCCAAATCTTATTTACTTTGATGCCAATTTGATAGGGAGGTCTTCTTTCAATTAGTCCTTTTATACTTGGACTCTCAAATAAGACTTATATGTAGCCTTTCTAGGGTTATCTCTTAAACCCTCAACCCTAAGGAGGAACTTATGAAATCCTCTCTCCTTCAAGACCTCTCTACCGAGGTAACTCTCCACCATGTCTCCTTAAACTCACATAAGTAAGTTGACCCCAAAAGTCACCATGACCATGGTCAACTTCAAGTTGGATGGATGAGCTTCTAATCCACCTAGTTCAACCATTTTTGGCATCAATTTGCTTAATCTTTCAATAGTTCTCTTACCGATCTCATGAATCCCTATATTTTAGTACTATTAGGCTTTTAGATCTAATTAGGCCTCAAGATAAGGTTTTTTCTTAATAACTCTGAAACTTGGAAAAGAATCTAAAAAACATACTTGTGATCCAAATACCCTTTTTGGAGGACTAAAATATTTTTAGGGTTTTGGGCCCTCAAGATGTCTATAAAGTACTTTTCTCAAACTTTCCTAATAGATTAAGGGTTTGAGTTGTTTCAAGTTTCTTGAATCATACTTGGTCCAAGTGGATTTTCTAACACTTGTATTGGATTACTCAACCAACACTCCAAGAAATTTCGGTCTCATTTACCATCCATCTAGTCACTCCTTTCGCAACTATTATAATGCATCCTCCTAGTTGGGTACTCATAGTCTCACCTAGGGAAAGCCTTGAAAAATAGAAAACAAAATCTTTTCACCTCCAACTTGGAAAATGATTATGTACATTGAATTTTATTTCTAATATCCAAAGGCCATGAAGAACCCATAGTGGAAACTCAAGAAAATGATATTTTTATTGAAGAAGCCCTGGTTCTTGTAGTGAACAGGCTAGTGGACTTACAATTTTAACTATTTAGGAAAAAACTTGTTACTAAAATCTACCAAAACTTACAAAGAATTAAATATGTACAATTGGAAATTCAGAAATTCAATCCATTAAAGACCAGTTGCTCAACTTACAAGCTTGACTATGATGAAATTGTTGTATATTGTTATTAGTTTGCTATTGAAATTTGTGTAAATTCTTAAAAAACATACACATTAGGAATTCAATGATCTTAAATAATCTCATATGTTGTATTTGAACTATTGGAATGAACCCATAACCACCTTTGGGCATTTTACAATTTCTTGTCTAAATGTTGTCATGATAGCATTGCAAAGTTGCAATGCTATCATTGACAACTTTGCAACATTTTTGTATTTTGACTTATTTCAGACCATAATGAATCTTAATTGATGTAGAATTCCTAATTATTAATAATTAATCCCTTCTAACATCCTTGCTACCAGTTTCAAAGAATATAAGGTTATTTTGCATGTTTTGTCCAATATTGTCAACTTTGACAATTTCTTGACAACATTGATCAATTTTGTCGCTACTTGAAAAATCTTTCACAAAAAAAATAACTAAAATAAAAACTTTTCTAAAACACTATTGAGACCCTCTTTGTCTTATTATTTGTCAATGATCTAGCTAAGATTTCTTACAAGCCAAAATGACTTAGGGTTTTACACTAAACTCTAAGTGCTCTTGCACCATTTTCTCCTGCAACAAAGAGGTGATGTTACACTTGGTGTTAAGAGGTCAATACCAATTCTAAAATAATTGAATTAATTCTTTTATATCTAAGTGGCTCTGACTCATGTTGATGTTTCCACTCTATGAAATGCTCCATGTATACCCCATGACTAGTATTCTTTTTTATCCTTGAATTCAAGACCTTCTTAGCTTGTGGTTTTTTCTTTTTTGGAATAGGAACCTCAATTTTGTATTCATATTTCTCCTTTAGTGGTATGGGAATCTTGGTTTTGTATTTATATTTCTTCTTTGGTGTTATAAGAATCTGACTCAGGTTGATCTAAAAGCAAGGTTTTGTATTCTACAATATTTTTTTAGTATTTTTGAGATCCAATTTGAAGGAAAATGGGATATGCTCCCATATTTTTTAGAAGTAAGAACTATGATTGCACCTAAACCCAAATTAGAATGGATCATGTCAAATTTCATTCCTCATAGACCAAGCTCTAGTCTTGGTATTTAAATAGAACTAGTCTAATCTTCATCAAGAAGAATCATATAATTTGCAAACTGATACTAATATATAATTTGTGTCTTAGGGTCATTTGATGGAAAGATAGTATAGTTATTTTTTAGATTAAAATTCTCATATAACTTTCCTTTTACTAATAGGAATGACTTTTTCAGACCGTGACCTCACCTCCCATGTCTTTGCATAATGTTCTAGTAAAAAGTATCATGTAGTTGGTTAGTATTTCAAGCAATAGTATTGTCAACTTCAATCTCTTATTAGGAAAGAAACAAGAGAAAATTGGGAATCTTTCACATGTACCATTAATGGGTCTTACTTCTTGTCCATTGAATAACACATTAAAAATGTCTTTCTTAGAGTTAGACTTAGGGATTTAGCAACAAAGGAGGGCATAATATTATCTAAGGCTCTAGAGTCTATTATAAAATTACTTATGACCATTAAAAATAAGAGATATGTAGGAGGGGTTGGGTATCATTTTAGAGGTATTGAACTCCTCTACATGGGCATTCATTGTGGAGTTTACTTCATTATTGGAATGGTCAAAGACAAAGATGCTGTATTATACTCCTTCAGACCCTGTATGTAATCCAATAGATGATCACATTTACTTTTTCCTATTTCCCTATGTTTTGTCATAACATGTTGTTGATTGAGATATCACTATATTTATATTCTATTGATGTTGATAAGAAACATTACATTGTCCCCAATATGATACTATTTGGGCCTTATTGATCACTCTTTAAATTGAAGCTAATCATCCATCAAACCACTGATTCTTCTTACCTTCCATCTCATTATGACTAGCATATCAAATTAGCATCTCATTATTACTTGAGGATACAATTTTATTTTATTTTGTGTCATATTGTAATAACTATAATTACATATTCATTGTTGATGCAACCATAAAGTATTTGCAATCTTCTTATCGCAATATGATAGAATCTCACACACAAAATAATAGGACAATTTTCATAAAATAAATTACATGACCCCTTAAACATCAAAATTAATTTTTCTAGTGAGAAAAAAATTTGTTCATAACATAATTATATTACTCCTTACCAATTCAAAGGTTCATATGAGTCCATATGTATCTATATCACAATTTTCTTTTGGCTGCAAGTTTTGTAAAATATTTCTGGACAAGGTGTTGTCACTAAAATGGACACAATTGTTCCATTTCTCCATGAAAATAGCTCAAAATTGATTTAAGTGGAATTGTACTCAAAGACATTTCATTTGAGTATGGTATCCCACACACAGATATCTATACAAGTTTATACCATGCGTGTCATTATTGATATATGCATTTCACCAAACTACGACCTTATGTAGTTAACTTCATTGGTTTGCATTTATCTAATTTGACCCTAAAACCTTTGAATTCAATGTAAGGTTTCAAATCTCAAAAGACTTGTCCCTTTTCACATCAATGCATATTATGGCTTGAGTTTATCTCTTTATTTAATCATTACTTGTTTCTTGAACATAGACTAAATAGCAAATAAATGTCCCTTTAATACTTTATTTTGATAGTTATACCTTGTTCAAATCTTATTATACCTTTGAATGCTTTCATTTATCTTACACAACCTCTTTATCTTTTATTCAAAATTTAGGACAATAATAGATAGAGTAGATGTAGGGATAAACTGTGGTTTAAATATTAAGGATAATTAATAATATTATGTACCAGTTCATCTTGTATTTAAACATTAATTTAGGGTCATAGACCAATGAAAGGTATAGTGATTGTGTGCTCAAGCAATGGAGATGGCATGCCAAGTGGGGCATGAGTGAAACTAGAAAACGTGGAAGGAAACCTACAACAAACCAAACCAAAACTACTGACAAGAATTGTCACTTCCTAGCAATGGGAGCTCAACGGAAACTTGCAACAAACCAAAATAGAATTGGTGAGAGAAATTGTCACTTCCTGAAAATAGGAGCTAAACTGAAACTCTTAAAGAAAAATTATTCTAAGAATCTGAAAGCATTGGAAAGAGTGAAAATTTTAGTCTAGAATTTAAAATTTTAAGAAAATTCTACACAAATTAGAATTTACATTTAAATCTCAAACAAATGCAAATTAAAGGTAATTATTTATAATTACATAAATTAAAAAATATAAAATAATATAATTTGTATATGTACAAAATCAAATAAACATAATAACAAATAGAAAATAAAACACACATCTAATATAAAACAAATCACCAACCATTGTGAGAAGTGGATCATGCTTCCTCAATATGCTTGGTGATGGAAATAAATGATCCTCTACATTGTTGCTGTCAAAACAATAGTATTTCCTTTATCCATGAATATGATAGGCTCAATAATAATATGCTACAAGATATTCATGTTCAACAACTTGTATATTTGATATTTCTTTCTTACATACCAGTCAACATTGTATTTTACAATATACATAAGAGAGCTCAAAATCTCTATTTTTTGGTCATTTCCATTGATTACATGGTCTAGTTATAAAAAATCCCAAAAACCATGCATAGCATAATGGTGGAAAAGTAGTGGTTAGAATCATGGGTTCAAACTTCTCTAACTTTCTCTTTACTTTAATGGACATCATTTTATCGAATATAATATGACATGGGGTTGTTGCTAAAATCTATGCTTTGTTGAATGGTGGAGTAATAAAATAGCATGAAGGATTTTGTATGTTCGAACCTTCCCCAAAAAACTTTTAATAAATAAAACCCAATTCTATTTTCTAACTATGAGTTTAAAATGATTGGCAGAAATGAATATTTTTGAATCATCCAAAGCATGCAACAAATCCTATCAAATAGGCATTGGGAAGATCTAGTAGGTAGCAAGCTCTATTTGATACATAACAAGAAGTCTATCATATGGTAGGAGATTTGATAGGTGACATGCCTTGTTTGACAGGTGGCATGAAGTATTATGGAATTCTAGATTGTGATAGGAAGATCTGCACCCAAAAATTTGAATGTTGCTAGCTATATATGCCATGGCACATAAAGTAATTTTGATTTGTAAAAATAATCAATAAATAATTTCCATAATTTAATCCCGAAACTATATTAAATACTACTTATATATATTAAATATCATACAACATAAAGTGGTAACATGGATAGGCTAGGTATGAGTGTTGCATACTAATCAATATAAAAAGCAATATTAATAAAGGTAAGACATTAAACAATGGAAAATAAAATTTATTATTTTAACAACATACATGTCCATGGATGGCAAGGTTTGGAAGCCAAAAGATATCAGCAACTGGGAAGTAATTCCAAAGAGGATAAGGATGGAATACAAAGCATCTCAGCAACTATAAAACACAAACAAAGAAGGAACATGAAATGCTGACTAGAACTACCACTTCATAAAAGATCACCATCTAGAGGAAGCAATATAGATCACACTAAAGGGAGCTAGAGCAATTATCCATAGCATCTTGATTGAATGTATAGAATGTACTAGAGGTGACCAAAATCATGGTGATCACCACAAACTAAAGCACAACCACACAACAAAGTAATAAGAGATGTAGAAAACACTGAGAGAGAAAGAGCCAAAGAAGAAACCAAGTGTCCCTGAAAAATGGTTAGCTCAACCCAATTATTAGATCATTTTGTTCATTTTTTCATTTTTGATAACAACAAGTGATCGTTGGCAAGACATTTTTTAATCACTTACCACTTAGTGACACTGTAAAAATAGTTTCCATCACTAAGAATTTATTTTGTAGTTAATATATGCTGAAAACTAATTTTGAAGTATCAACTAGCCAACAATGCCCAAAGATTTTCAATGTTGTATCTTTTTTTTTTTTTGAATAAATGTATAGAATGACCAGAGAAAAATAAACCCTAATATGGATGGTGAAGAATGATACCATCAAAAACTTGAATTCTTGCCACAACCTTACAAAAGGCACCATTGAAACTAGATTGCATAATAAACTGGAAATAATGACGAAGAATAACTTGAGTATCCTAACCACTTTCCACACAAACAATCTTGATCCATGTATCTCATGCCACTAATTATAGAATCTTCTTGTAGAACTTTGGAAAATACACTAGCACACTTGGCTAAAAGAATTACTCATAATGATGACAATTCTCAAAAGACATATTGCTCTATGATGACACCACATGAATCTTGTTATCTTATCATGGAAAGAATAAGAGGTATCGATTACATGACATAAAACACCTTCATTACCAAAGATCATGTGGTAGAGTTAAAAACCAATTGTAGTCACCAGTGTGTCTAGAAAACTAGAGGTAGATAGAGACACATCTCTAGGAAGGAATGTGATGGTCTACAAAATACCCAAGATCCTTATGCATGTCTCCAATTTGTCTTTGAATGTATATCTCTCTAAAAATAGCACTACAAGATTCATGAATATCATAGACCAAGTTACAGACCACCCTCTAGCACCAAAGAAGAGAACTATCATTTATGATTGGTAAACATCTCAAATATGCCAAGTGAGAATTTTTCATGTAATATTGAATAGTGAAGAACAATAAAAAATGATATATTCTAGATAACTAACAAGGCCAACAAAATGTTAGCAAAGCCAATGTTGTTAGATTCTTATGTAAGAAACATTGCCAATTGGTATCAATCTCAACCCACCACAATAAGAGACATGTAACCACATTCTCAAGACCAATCATATTGAGTATAGTAAAGCAGTATCATTCATTCAATAACTCTACCATTAAGTAGGAAAATTATTTTTGCAAATGTTAGGTAGAGTTATTCATATGAATAGATACTTGATAATAATAAAATGGGTAAATAAAAATAAGTGCTTGTGTACATATATTATCAAGGAAAATCAACACAAGAACACATACTTTGAATTGGTTGATATCTCACATGTGGAGTCTTACTAGAAGGACCATTGAAACAATTAATGAATCTTTATTGGAAATCAAACAAGAACCACAAAATTAGAGGGATTTCTACCCAACTTAACTTCATGCTACAAGGTCACAAGATCATTAAAATAATCCAAAGAATGATATAAAGCGAGTTGTACATTTAAGAATTTCTTTATTTTTAGTAAATTTGAATAACTCTATAGATTTATCCTTAATGTCATGTTACAAAAGCATAGACATTTGAATGATCCAAGGAATCAATAAATTGATCTAGCAACTATTATCGATTAATGATCATCTTAAGAGAAGAACTATATATATTACTACCTTGATCGCTTTTAAATGAATGAATCGTCCAAATGTAACATATTTTATTTTGTTAGTAATGTATACAAATCCTTCTAGTTCCCTTTAATCAGTTGGACCTAAATCAATAAGTGAGAGAGAAATACAAATCTTTGTTACAGGCCTTCTAAGATCTTGTTGTTTGAATATTAAAACATTTTCAAAGATTATATCTTTTAAGATTCACAATAGATCACCTTTTAGTGCATGATTAATTCCAACACTCATAATCTTTTCAATGATGAAAACATAATGGTTTGTTTCCTTATATGTCTGAAATATCTCAAAATTTTGTGATTTAAAAAGTAAATAAGAACTAAATTGATAGGCGATAGTTTGATCAATATGACCCTATAGTTCTTTTAAACAAAAATCACATTCTTTATCCATATCACCAATTTTGTGCATATTAATAGAATGTAAAAGGATCATCAAAATATCATCATTATATGCATTTACAACCACCTTATTATGTGGCATATTATTAGGAATTGTAAATTCCATTGGTGGATGTGTTGGAGTGGATTGTGGATGAAATGAATGGAATAAAGATAATGGAAAAAGTTGTATTAGATATAAAGTAGGTAAATATGAGTCGGATGGGAATAATGGAGATGGTAGAATATAAGATGGATATATGGGTTGTTGTGAGTATGCATGATTACATTAATTGTGCATACTAAATGGAAAATTATGTTTTGAAGAAACATGTTATTTTTGCAATGAAAAAGAGTGATAATTTATACCTCGGTCTTCTTGATTTATTCTTTGAAATTGTTCACTAGTTATAAACAATACTTTTTCACTTGCATCATTAACATGGTGAAGTTCACAAAGATCTTTTTTCTTTATTCACCATGAGCTCTTGGTTGACTAGGCATATGCATATATCATTTTTCTTGTTACAAATAGAACAAAAAATGGTTAAATTTTCATTCTCAAAATCACATTGGTCTACAAATTCATCAACTATATAGAAATAACATTTAGACATACCTATGACAATGGAAGATAAAGATCATCTAAGTTACATTCTGCTACCAATTTAACATGCCTCCTAAATTGTTATGTTTTATGCAAAACTGATTATGTTTTATCTGCTAACTAAGTGTGTTTAGCTGCTGAGAAATGATACTACAAAATTAAAAGAATGCAATGAGAAAAGTATAGGAACCATACAAGTATTGAAATAATATTCAAAGTATTCAAAAAATATTTTTTACAAAGTGTTCATGTTTACATAGTACTTGAATACAATGCATTCAGATATTACTAGTGCTCTCAGCTCCTAACATAAATATCTGAATTAAACACATTGTACAAACAAAAAAGTACCAAAAAAGAAATAGAAAGGAAAGGCATTCATTTCTTGAATGGAAAGTTGTTGAGTTGAATGCTAGAGGGTTGATCCTGCATCTCCATCTGGGAGTAAAACCTACAAAAAATGAGTAAAGAAATGGATTAGCTCATACGAACTGAGCAATGGAAAATTTTCCTATCATCTATACTCTGTTGCTTATACAACATGGTTATCCAGATAATTATGCTAAAAGGCAATAAGGCAAGAACAATCTGAAAAAGATAAAACCTTTTTTTACTAATGAGTTTGTTCCATGTGCAAATACAGGCATGAAGACTTGAGGCTATAGAAGGATCATGCGTAAGTTACATGCATGAAGCCTTTTGGCTGAGTTTTTTCAGGCAAAGATTGAAGACATTGAGGAGATCATTGAAAGGACATGCATAAGTTACAAGCACGAAACTTTCTGGTCAAATCAAGGAGGGGTGAAGACCAAAAGATTAGAGATCATGGAAGGGACACACGTACATTATAGGCATGTAACCTTTTGGTTGAATCATGTAGCAACAAAGGACAAGAGGAGACCGTCGAGGGTGCATACATAAATTCAGGTATGAGACCTTTCGGTCAAATCATGAGGATATGTATAGTTTCAAAGTCTAAATTCAAAGGAATCACAAGTATTTTTTTAGCATGTATCAATAAAGTACAGGTACAATCAGTCATAAGGTCGATTAGAATTATCTATCAGTGCCAAATCAATAGGAAAGGAAAGGAAATCTACTACAGAAAAATATAATGCAGATAAACAGGAGTATTAGCATTCATGCTACATTTTCTTTGTTAATATATGACATATCATACTACTATGAGCAAAATTCAGAAGCATGAATTCATGGTATTCATCTTATTCACATTTCGCATGATCGTCAAGAAATAATCAGATTTGAAGAAATAGAAATAGAAATTACATGTTTTTATCCATAACAAGTATTACGTTAGAGGATGGAATGGCAGATGGTCAGATTTATAGAAATGAAGCCATAAACAGTGAACCAAGTCATGATAATAAAGCTCTTGAATCCTATAATATCTCTATAAAAGAGACTGTTACAAACAGTGAAAGTTGTCCTCAGCAGCCCACAAATTTCTTGGAAAGAATGGTTGTACTGCTTTGTCGAACCTACTCATTTCAAATTTCAAACAGTATTTGTATTTATGATTTTAGCAACATAAGCAATTTTTCTGCACAAAAATGTTTCTTAAATCTATAAGTTTAACTTCCTGGTTACTAGAAAAAGTTGGAGGCATCTTCTAGAGGCTTTAAATTCCTCTTAAAGATGTAGAACATTGTAACAACAACAGGAAGATTTTAGATTATTGATCTTCAACAGTAAGTATAGCACAAAGTTCAAATCTTTAGTAAAAAGCTACAAAATGGAGTATTCACAACATGTTTTTGGTAATAGAAAAGCAAGTTCATACACAACATCAAATGTATGACCAAATGGGTTAAGAAAATCACTTTCTATATGCAAACCATTGAAATTTCACCACCAAATGTATATCAAATGATACAGATCAAGATCCCATAAATTTCAAAGAAAAAATCGAGTCTAGAAACAATAAAATATACTACTATATGCAGCTTTTTTTTTTTTGGTAATAGCAGAAAGTAGACCCAACAAAGGCTCATACTAGTGAATATGGCATCCAAAGATAACACCAGTAAGAAGAAAATCCGCAAGCTCATCAAGCGGTCCAAGCTCATAGAATGATGTCTCACAAACATCCAAAACCCAAGGCTGGAATCTCACAGCAAGATACCAACACCCAACAAGCATAATATGGCATCCATCAGCACATAGTAAATACAAATACGCCCAGATCTTAAAGTATGGCATCCAAAATTGCCTTCATACGTGAATAATGAGAAGAAGAAAATGAGCACATTCAAAGCTAAAAACTGCTACCCAAAGAAAATAGTATGATGGAGACCTCAGCATACATTACAAGAATCCGCGCCCAGCAAGTAGAAAATGGCATCCAAAGCCCACCAGTAAGAAGAAAATTGCAGTAGAGACCAGTCATGCGGCTAGGGTTTGATGAAAACCCTTCATTCTTCCGCACGCAAAGAGCAAGCAAAACACAAAAAATGCCTTTTACAAATTGCCTTAAATGTATTTTCATAATTCACCCTTTGCTATTTTTAATAAGAGTTTCGGGTCCATGATATGGGGTTCTAAAATTAGGTGTCTCTATTTTAATTTGCTTCATATGTATATTGAAAATGAGTGATTTTTTCAATCACTTTTATAACATATGAAACTATTAAAAATAATATATATTTATTATTTATTCTTCTATTTATATTAATACTAATATGTTTTAAATTAACAAATAACATGTTAATTGTAAACATATTAATATTAATATAAATTAATTAATTAATTAATTAATAAATAATTTCCTTTGTAAATATTTATTTAATATTAAACGTGTTTAATGATATAAAATAATATATAAACATGTTAATATTAAATAAATATAATAAAAGAAGAGCTTTGATTGTAAAAATTAATAAATCAAGTGGTCGTAATTATAAGACCATTGATTTTATTAATTAATTAAAGGAAGCTATAAGAGTTCTCAAATATGTTAATGCCTAAATGCAAGGAGAGGAAATGGGAACGCTATTTTTTGGAACAGCGAGACATTCAATTAACATGGGGTATTTTGAGGCTAGGTTTAGTTTCAATTTCATATACAGATTTGTGAGCTATTTGATGATATTTTTAGCATCATATGGGGCAGTTGAGATCAGTTATGCATGCAGTTCAGATTGAGGGCTTATTTTATGTATATGTTGCATAATTTAAAGCAGTTTCACATGCTATTTTTGTGGATTTCTTAGTACATCTGAGTTTGACCTTTTTGTGCATAATTTTCCAAAGCTAGAGGCAGTTTTGAGTTATCCAGCAGTTGGGTAGGTGGTTAAGCGCAGTTTTTAGTGACTCCATCATAGTTTTCATCATTTTTTGGTGATTTTTCCTAAACATGATTTTGGAATCCGAGTTAGGGTTATTCTTCTATATATTGTACTTTCACCTCATTATGAGGGACCTTCTTTTGGATTCAGATTTTTTGTGCATAGTATATTTTGAGTTGATTGTAAGGGCATTTGTAGCAGAGATTATTCTTCCAGCACTGATTATAGAGATATAGTAGTTCCTTATCATAGATTCTTGCGCAAATTTTGTGAATTCCTTGCTTTAATGTTGTGTTTGCCTTCATTATAGTTACATTCCTAGTTGCAGATTTGAATCATGATACATATGATTGTAGGTCTATGTTTGTGATTATTGTTTTCTTGCAAAAAATTGGTGAAACTTAGGTATCCCTTTCAAAGTAGGAGATCCCAATCCTTATATAGAAACACTTTTGTGATTACGTGATTGTTTGATATTGTGAATCAATTGTCTTTTCGTAGTTTGTACTGAAATAATCAAAATTACATTCAAAAACCCTTGGTGTATCACCTCACTTAGATTAGTTTTAATCATTCTTTCTTTCATTTTTTACCCTTATCTTGAGTACAATTTAGGATTAGGTGATCACAACTTAGGAACCAGCCTAGGTTTCAGAGATTCTTCTCTCGTTTTAGGATAACCCACCACCTTAGAGAGTTTTTGCTGTTTCATAGGATAGCTTGATTTCAAATCTCGCTAAAGGCGCAAATCTTGATCGACAATAATTTTTTGGCACACTTGGTGGGACCATAAATTGCTTCACAGTCCACTGATTTTCAAGATTTTAGTGCTGTTTTGGTGTGAACAGCAATATTTCAGCCTTTTTGAAGGTATTTTATTAACACCTGGCTACTCTATTTTTAAGGTTTATCGCAAATTTAGTTGCAGTTTGGTGATTTTTTAATGAGAAGAGCTCCCAGAAGGACAACAAGAGGAAGAAGAACACCAAAAATTTCAAGGGGAAGATCACTTTCACCATCCAAATTAGATTTTTTAGCATTTGAATATATCCTACAATTGAAGAATAACTAACAAATTCTGAAGAATCTGAGATAGTTATTGAAGATATTGGTTTTCCTTAAGAATTAATTGTTCGAGATCATTCTAAATCTGAAGGGCCTATTTTTGAGCCATTACCAAGGGACCAATTTGTATTTTCAACATCTACAAGTGGTACTACAAATGATGTTATAGGTCTGCAAACATATCAGTGAAAGGTAAATCAACCTACCCGACCCTCATTACCATTTGTACCACATCAACAAATACCACCAATTCGTCAAATGGCCCAAAATTTTTCATTTGCAGCTTTTAATGCTGGCAGCCCCCTACAAATTGTTGTCCATCACGATATTCCACCAACAGCGTTAAAAAGTGTGCCATATTTTACTGGTGAAAATCATGTTTCAGCAATGGAACATATTAAGGATATCGCTACTCTTTGTGGATTACACCAAGTTCAGCATGAAGATGTGGCCTTGAAGTTATTAGCAACATCTTTCAGAGGTAAAGCATTAATTTGGTTTAGAAGTCTTGTAGTAAATTCAATTGACACATGGGATGCATTGGGAAGCTTGTTAATCAACAAGTTCGAAGATAAGTCTGATAATCTTTCTTTGGTTGAACAGTTGACTACCATTAAGAGGCATCCTAATGAGCATATTTTTTATTTTAATTTTTGTTTTCAGTGAACTTGGGATAGAATTCCAGCAACTGTTAAGCCTTCTAATGATTATGCATATTTATTTTATTTAAAGGCTTTTAACAATGACATTTTAGTTATGATACAATCTATGGGAGGACATACTTTGCTTGATGCATTTGATATTGCTGTAAGAGCTAAAAATAGCTTAATACAAGCTGGCAAGCTGCCTCCAATGCCCTATTCAGAAAAAATACAATAGATTGTTCTAGCTGTCATACCACCATTGGCTATAATTCCACCTATGCCTGCATTACCAGTATTCAATGCATAGGTCGCAGCAGAAGAACATGCTACTACAGATCCCATTAGAGAGTTACGAGACCAGAATCAAGGCTTAATTGAGAATAGTGATAGTATGATGAAAACATTGCAAACTTATGGGAATGAGATAATGAATTTAAAGAGACAACAAGGTCAATATAATAGGCCAAATCAAGCCTCCTATTAGGAAAATAGGCAATATAACCAAGCTTCAGGTTCAAACCAGCAAAGACAACCTCAAGGACAACAAAGGAATTATGGTCAAAGAACCAACCAGCCCTACAATTATGCAACTCCTAGCAATTCAAAAGAATTGGTAGTTGTTCCTCAAAACAACTATGTATACAAAGAAGAATGGTGCAATACTTGTAATGCTGGTCATTATTGGTTAGATTGTGCTTATGCACTGGAGTCAAGAAAGCAGGATCTTTTGAAGCAATAGCAAATTACAAACCAAGGAGAGGTTCATCCTGAACAAGTGCAATAACAAGCACAACAATAAGGTAATTCTAATGCTACTTTGATGAATTTTACTGAAGATGAGGCTGTTATAGCAGCAAATTTTGATCAAAATTAGACTTGGAAGCCTGTATCAGTGGGAACAAGGTCAAAAGACCAAGCTGCAAATAATTTACAATAGCAAGTTGATAAATCAAAACAGTAGCAGGCCAATTTCGGTAACACTCAACCAGGACCATCAAGTGCACAAAAAATGTAGTATGTACCAAAAGGATAGAAAACTCAAGCACAAAAAGCAAGCTTATAGCCATCACAACAACAGAAAGAGCCTGTTGTACCAAAGAATCAGTCAAAGGTTAGTACCCAAAATTTCAATATTGTTGAGCACTTGAAGAAGACTCATGTTCTTATCTCTATGTGGGATGTTTTAGCACTCCTGGGTCAAAAAGACATGTTATAGGAAGCATTACATTCACTCACCCTGTCTAATAGTGCTTTGGCACAACAAACCCCGACAGTCCTAATAGCTGTAAATGTTAATAATTCACAACCAACCAAAATAGTCAAGCCACCACCCTTTTATGTTATAGTCATAATAGGCAAGTACCTTGTCCATAATTGCATGATAGATTTAGGTGCCACTAGCTCAGTTATGCCAAAGAAGATTGTAGACTAGCTAGGCCTTGAATATGAACCAATTGAAAAGGGGGTAGTACAGCTGGATGGGACAACCATTGAAACAATTGGAGTTATAAGGAATATGGATCTGACCTTGCATGCTTGTCCTAGTTTTTTGGTTCCCATGCATATATACATCATTGACCTACCTCCCTATTATTCCATATGTCTATCACATGATTTTATAGCCAAAATAGGAGGTTATGTGTTTGTTGATTGGTCTCATATGCTTTTCTGCACTAGGTACGGTACTAAGGTGATGATTCCATCTGAACCTATTGCCAAAGATTGCCTTGAACTTAACATTGTTGCTATTGAAAATAATATAGCAACTGTTTTATTTGATAAAGAGGAAATTAATGTTGTTTATGAGTCCAAAATTCCCATAGACAATACTCCTGATATATTATTGGATGAATGGGCTACTAAAAATGCTGAAATTTTAGAATCATAGGTTGAAGAACCAAGTCTAGGCAATTACGTTATTCATGAGACTACTGATTTTCTGCCAATTGTCATGAAAACTACGGATTTAAATACAAAACAACAGGATAATGAGCTATGGAAATTATTTTTTTATGGTTCACATAGTAAGATAGGTACTGGAGGAGGTTGCATGCCGATTTCACTAGCCAATGAAAGGTATTATGCATCTTTCAAGTTTACTTTCAGCTATACTAACAATGTTGCTGAATATGAAGCATTGGTAAATGGATTAAAATGGGCTATCAAAAGAGGTATCAACTGCTTATAGGTTTATGGTGATTCTGAACTGATTGTTAATCAAGTTAGAAATGCTCATGCTACAAAAAATGATTTATTGAAAAGTTACAAACATGTTGTATGGGATTTAATTGAAGGACTTGAAGCTTTTAACCTGCAATCTGTCCCTAGAAATCAGAATAAGCATGCTAACAGACTTGCTGCAATTGGTGCACAATATGATATTCCTACTGAAATCAGAAAGAACAAAAGAAATAATCATGTAAAAGTGGTTTTTAGACCTGCTGTACCAAACAACGCTGAAAGTTGGCAAGTTTTTGAGTCTGATCAACACATTGTTAATTTTTTGAGAGAAGAAGCTGAGTTTTCTCAGCCTAACTAGCAGAAATTGCAGGAACAATATGAGGATCAAATTATCCAGTTAAGAACAAAAAAGATACCAAAAGGTTTGGTAACCTTAGAATCTATTTTTAATACTAATGATCAGTTCAAAAAAGATAAATCCAGCTTGTAGATTAAGGAAGAGCACTATGAAGAAGTAGAAATTGCAAAAGGTAAGAAGCTCAAACTTGGCAAGGTATGTACACCTGAAGAACGTCAAAATTTTGTGAATTTATGCAATGAATTTCAGGATATTATTGCATGGAGTTATTCATATTTAAAAGGGTTTGACCCTAGCATTGCTCAACATACCATTGAGTTAGAATTGGGTGCAAAACCAATTAGACAAAAATAGAGACTGATTAATCCCAAGCTGGAACTTCTTATGATTAAGGAGTTGAATAAGTTAATAGAAAGCAATATTATTTTTCCTATTAAGCATACCTCTTGGGTTTCTAATCTGGTTCCTATTAGGAAGAAAAATGGAGAAATTGGATTATGTGTTGATTTTCATGATTTAAACAGGGCTTCATTGAAGGATAGACATCCTTTGCCTTCAATGGAGAAAATCTTGCAAGTTCTTTCAGGTTCAGAATGCTTCTCATTACTGGATGATTTTTTTGGTTACAACCAAATTTTAGTCAAAGAAGAAGACATATTTAAAATAGCCTTTACCACCAAATGGGGCACTATGGCTTATCAAAAGATGCCATTTGGTTTATCAAATGCTGGTGCAACTTTTCAGAAAGCAATGGATAAAGCTTTTCTAAATTTAATGTACAGGTTTGTGCTGGTTTATCTAGATTATATTACTATTTTTTCAAAGAATGCAGCAGATCACTTTCAACACTTAAAGGTAATATTTGAGAGATGCAGGGAGTATGGTATATCTTTGAATCCTAAGAAAAGCATTTTTTCTATTCATGAAGGTAAATTATTAGGATTTATTGTGTCAAAGGAAGGTATTACCATAGAACCAAAAAGAGTAAGAGCAATTCTTGCTCTACCACTTCTAGCACATAAGAAGGGATTGCAAAGTTTCCTAGGAAGAATAAATTTTATAAGAAGATTTATTCCAAATGTTGCTGAATTATTGATCACATTAACAGCTATGCTTAAGAAAGGTATCATTTTTAGCTGGACTAAGGAAGGTAAACACAGTTTTGAATTGATAAAAGAAGCATTAGCAGCTGCTCCTACATTGTTAAATCTAGATTTCTCTAAGGACTTTATATTATATTCTTATGGCAACATTGATTCTATCGTTGCTATGTTAGTACAGCAGAATGATGAAGGTTCTAAACAACCATTAGCATTTTTTAGCCAAGGGCTTAAAGATTATGAGTTACATTATTCTTTCGTGGAAAAGCATGTTCTTGCTGTTATTAGAAGTTTGAAAAAATTTAGGCATATGCTTTCCAATAATAAGATCAAAATAATGGTAGCTCATCATTCTATTAAAGATTTCTTGCTCAATAAAGATTTGAATACTAAAAGAGCAGGTTGGATTACTAAAGCCATGGAATACGATATTGAAATCAATGTAACCAAGCTGGTTAGAGGTAAGGGATTATGCGAACAGCTAGCTGGAAATGGAATTAATAATTTGAATAATGATAATGATGTTGTCTTGAACATGTCAGATAAGGAACAACCTACTGTACATAATATTCAGACTGATTGGGTAGAAGATATGATAAGATTCTTGCAAATAGGATGCTGCCCTGAAGGTTTGGAGAGATCAAAACGAAGGTATTATAGATTACAAGCAATTCCTTACTGTCTAATGAATGGTATTTTGTTTAAAAAGGATCTATAGGGTGTATTGCTGAGATGTATAAAACCAGATCATATTGAGCATATTTTGCATCAGTTTCATGAAGGACCAGCTGGAGGTCACTTCTCACCAAGAGCTATAGCTCTTAAGGTGATGAAGGCAGGCTACTATTGGCCAAGCGTATTCAAAGATGCACATCTTTGGGTAAGAAGATGCAAACAATGTGCAATTTTTGCAGGTAAAGAGAAGTTATCAGTGATGCCTTTGAAACCTATTCAAGTGGACTAGCCATTCATGAAATGGGGTCTAGACTTCATTAGCATCATTAACCCACCTTCAAGTGTAGGTCATAAATGGGTATCGATAGCCACAGATTATTTTACAAAATGGATTGAAGCAGTAGCCTTTAAAGATGCAAATGAGACTGCTATTTTAAAATTTTACGAGGATTTAATTTGCAAATTTGGTGTACTAGATTCAATTATTTCAGATAACACACTTGCTTTCATAGAAAATAAGATTGCTGAATGGGCTATTAAGAATGGCGTGTACTTGAATACTTCATCAAATTACTACCCACAGGGTAATGGGCAAGCTAAATCCACCAACAAGAATTTGATTCGCATTATAAAGAGAATATTAGAAGGGAATCAACGTTCTTGGCACGAGAAGTTGAAATCAACACTATGGGCTGATCGAATAACTTCCAAAAGATCAACTGGCATGTCTCCTTACACACTGGTTTACGATAAGGAAGCTAGATTACCAGTTTTAGTTGAGTTTTCAGCATTAGATTTTATGCATCAGTTAGATATGATTGATGAAAAACCAATGATGGTAAGGTTGACCCAACTCAATGAACTAGAAGAGAAAAGAAAAGATGCTTTACGAACCATTGAGCATCATCAAGCTTAGATGAAGAAGACATTTGACAAAAAGGCATCTCCAAAAGATTTCTAGCTAGGAGACTTAGTACTAAAATGGGATGAATTGAAAAGTAGGCCTGGAAAGCATTCAAAATTTGAAGCCATGTGGGCTAGTCCATACATCATAACCAAAACCACACAAAATAATGCTTTCCATTTGTCTACACTTGAAGGAGAAGAGTTGAAAATTCGATGCTTTTGAGGTATTTTTTCAGATTATAATAAGTGCTTTGGCACAATAGAGTAGAGGTGTGATTTAATTTCAAATTTCAATAAGTGCTATTCCAACACATTTAACTTCAAATTTCAGCATGTTAGTTGTTAGTATTAAAGCTAGAAACTACACCACATTATTATCAATCTGCCATCAGCACATGAGATACATATCATACAAAGCATGGAATGAATTCCAATGCTCTAAATCATACATGCCTCATGGGTTCATGACAGGCTCATGATAACATGATGTAATTCCCAGCCATTTAGCCATAAAGAAATTAGAAAGCACTCAAGCATATTGCTTGTATAGGTCTTTTCGGAATATTTTTTAGAACAATAGCAAGAATACATTTTGTTTTTGAATAATGGTTGACTTGAATGAATATCTTACCCCACAGTAGCAATATGATGTGTTATCCACCATCATACTAGACTGATATACCACTGTGTATAACATAAAATACTAAAAAGGAGAGGGATAGTCACTCCAAGATTGTCAGCATACCACCCTAGTACAATCATGAATAATGCACCACATTTCTGTTATGACACAAGGTACACATTCAAGCTAGTAGTTCAAGTTTTGTAGTAGTTTTTTAATAAATTTTTAGTCAAATCTGAGAGGTGTCATAACAGCCACCAGCTATCAATATTCACAACCACAATACAATTATTATCACAGAAAAGGGATCATAAAGGAAACAAATTTTTTCCTTTATAGTGATACAATTCTATCCTGGTTATCAAAATGAATAGCTACAAGATCCTATGGCAGCTAACAGATTTGTTTGGAAAAGTTCAGTGTTCAAGTTTTGTAGTAGTTTTTTTCAATTTTTAGGAGTGAGGTGTGTTTATTTCAGCAAGTGTGTTTTAGTTTTCAGAGTTTCAGTTTTTAAGTTTTGAGAAGGTTCAATTTTCTAAGTGCTGAAGATGACTCTATACCCAATGGATTGACAAGACAACTGGTCTATTACTGTTTAGCAGGAAAACAACCCGAGAGGTCGCCAAAAATGTTACCAATTTAACATGCCTCTTAAATTGTTATGTTTTACACTAAACTGATTATGTTTTATCTACTAAGTGTGTTTAGCTACTGAGAAATGATAGTACATAATTAAAAGAATGCAGTGAGAAAAGTATAGGAACCATACAAGTACTGAAATAATATTCAAAGTATTCAAAAAATATTTTTTACAAAGTGTTCATGTTTACACAATACTTGAATACAATGCATTCAGATATTACTAGTGCTCTCAGCTCCTAACATAAATATTTGAATTAAACACATTGTACAAACAAAAAAGTACTGAAAAAAAGATAGAAAGGAAAGGCATCCATTGGCTGAATGGAAAGTTGTTGCATTGAACGCTAGAGGGCTGATCCCGCATCTCCATCTGGAAGTACAACCTGCAAAAAATGAGTAAAGAAATGGATCAGTTCATAAAAATTGAGCAATGGAAAATTTTCCTATCATCTATACTTTGTTGTTTATACAACATGGTTATCCAGATAACTATGCTAAAAGGCAAGAAGGCAAGAACAATTCGAAGAGGATAAAACCTTTTTTTTTACTAATGTATTTGTTTCATGTGTAGATACAAGCATGAAAACTTGAGGCTACAAAAGGATCATGCATAAGTTACATGCATGAAGCCTTTTGGATGAGTTTGTTCAGGCAAAGATTGAAGACATTGAGGAGATCATTGAAAGGATGTGCATAAGTTACAAGCATGAAACTTTCTAGTCAAATCAAGGAGGGGCGAAGACCAAAAGATTAGAGGAGATCATGGAAGGGACACGTGTACATTATAGGCGTGGAACCTTTTGGTTGAATCATGTAGTGGCAAAGTACGAGAGGAGACCATCGAGGGGGCATACATAAATTTAGGTATGGGACCTTCCGATCAAATCATGGAGGATATGTATAGTTTCAAAGTCTAAAGTCAAAGGAATTGCAAGTATTTTTTCAGCATGTATCAATAAAGTACAGGTACAATCAGTCATAAGGTCGATCAGAATTACCTATCAGTGCCAAATCAATAGGAAAGGAAAGGAAATCTACTACAGAAAAATATAATGCAGATAAACAGGAGTATTAGCATTCATGCTACATTTTCTTTGTTAATATATGACATATCAGACTGCTATGAGCAAAATACAGAAGCATGAATTCATGGTATTCATCTTATTCAAATTCTGCATGATCGTCAAGTAATAATCATATTTGAAGAAACAGAAATAGAAATTAAATGTTTTTATCCATAACCAGTATTATGCTAGAGGATGGAACAACAGATGGTCAGATTTATAGAAATGAAGCCATAAACAGTGAACCAAGTCATGATAATAAAGCTCTTGAATCCTATAATATCTCTAGCAATGGCAAGAGGGTGGTCAAAG
The DNA here is from genome assembly GCA_028749045.1 of Cupressus sempervirens. Classification (NCBI taxonomy): domain Eukaryota; kingdom Viridiplantae; phylum Streptophyta; class Pinopsida; order Cupressales; family Cupressaceae; genus Cupressus; species Cupressus sempervirens. Next base: position 517,010,331 of record CM053787.1, read on the forward strand.
AGACTATTACAAACAGCGAAAGTTGTCCTCGATAGCCCATAAATTTCTTGGAAAGAATGGCTCTACTATTTTGTGGAACCTACTCATTTCAACTTTCAAACAGTATTTGTATTTCTGATTTTAGCAACATAAGCAATTTTTCTGCACAAAAATGTTTCTTAAATCTATAAGTTTAACTTCCTAGTTACTAGAAAAAGTTGGAGGCATCTTCTAGAGGCTTTAAGTTCCTCTTAAAGATGCAGAACATTGTCATAGCAACAAGAAGATTTCAGATTATTGATCTTCAACAATACGTACAGTATAGGGTTTGAATCTTTAGTAAAAAGCCACAAAATGGAGTATTCACAACATGTTTTTGGTAACAGCAAAGCAAGTTCATAGACAACATCAAATGTATGACCAAATGGGTTAAGAAAATCACTTTCTATATGCAAACCGTTAAAATTTCACCATCGAATGTATATCAAATGATATAGATCAAGATCCCATAAATTTCAAAAAAAAATTCGAGTCTAGAAACAGTAAAATATACTACTGTATGAAGCATTTTTTTTTTGGTAACAGCAGAAAGTAGACCCAACAAAGGCTCATACCAATGAGTATGGCGTCCAAAGATAACACCAGTAAGAAGAAAATCTGCAAGCTCATCAAGTCATCCAAGCTCATAGAATGGTGTCTCACAAACATCCAAAACCCACGGCTGGAACCTCATAGCAAGATACCAACACCTAGCAAGCATAATATGGCATCCACTAGTGCATAGAAAATACAAATACGCCCAGATCTTAAAGTATGGCATCCAAAATTGCCTTCATACGTGAATAATGAGAAGAAGAAAATGAGCACATTCAAAGCTAAAATCCATTTCCCAAAGAAAATAGTATGATGGAGACCTCAGCATACATTACAAGAACCCGTGGCCATCAAGCAGAAAATGGCATCCAAAGCCCACCAGTAAGAAGAAAATTGCAGCAGAGACTAGTCATGTGGCTAGGGTTTGATGAAAACCCTTCATTCTTCCTAGTGCAAAGAGCAAACAAAACACAAAAAATGCCTTTTACAAATTGCCTTAAACGTATTTTCATAATTCGCCCTTTGCTATTTTTAATAAGAGTTTCAGGTCCATGATATGGGGTTTTAAAATTAGGCATCTCTATTTTCATTAGTTTCATATGTATATTGAAAATGAGTGATTTTTTCAATCATTTTTATAACATATGAAACTATTAAAAACAATATATATATATATTATTTATTCTTCTATTTATATTAATACTAATATGTTTTAAATTAACAAATAACATGTTAATTGTAAACATATTAATATTAATATAAATAAATAAATAAATAATTTCCTTTGTAAATATTTATTTAATATTAAACATGTTTAATGATATAAAATAATATATAAACATGCTAATATTAAATAAATATAATAAAAGAAGAGCTTTGATTGTAAAAATTAATAAATCAAGTGGTCGTAATTATAAGACCATTGATTTTATTAATTAATTAAAGGAAGCTATAAGAGTTCTCAAATATGTTAATGCCTAAATGCAAGGAGAGGAAATGGGAACGCTATTTTTTGGAACATGGGGACATTTAGTTAACAGGGGGTATTTTGAGGCCAAGTTCAGTTTCAGTTTCATATACATATTTGAGTTATTTGATGATATTTTTAGCATCCTATGGGGTAGTTGAGATTAGTTATGCATGCAGTTCAAATTGAGGGCTTATTTTATGCATATATTGCATAATTTAAAGTAGTTTCACATGCTATTTTTGTGGGTTTCTTAGTACATTCAAGTTTGACCTTTTTGTGCATAATTTTCTAGAGCTAGAGGCAGTTTTGAGTTGTCCAATAGTTGGGTAGGTGGTTAAGTGCAGTTTTTAGTGACTCCATCATAGTTTTCATCATTTTTTGGTGATTTTTCCTAAACATGATTTTGGAATCCGAGTTAGTGTTATTCTTCTATATATTGTACTTTCACCTCATTATGAGGGACCTTCTTTCAGATTTAGATTTTTGGTGCATAGCAGATTTTGAGTTGATTGTAAGGGCATTTGTAGCAGAGATTATTCTTCTAGCATTGATTATAGAGATACATCGATTCCTTATCATAGATTCTTGTGCAAATTTTGTGAATTCCTTGCTTTAATGTTGTGTTCACCTTCATTATAGTTACATTCCTAGTTGCAGATTTGAATCATGATACATATGATTGCAGGTCTATGTTTGTGATTATTGTTTTCTTGCAAAAAATTGGTGAAACTTAGGTATCCCTTTCAAAGCAAGAGATCCCAATCCTTACATAGAAACACTTTTGTGATTACGTGATTGTCTGATATTGTGAATCAATTATCTTTTTCGTAGTTTGTGCTGAAATAATCAAAATTACATTCAAAAACCATTGGTGTATCACCTCACTTAGATTAGTTTTAATCATTCATTCTTTCATTTTTTACCCTTATCTTGAGTACAATTTAGGATTAGGTGATCACAACTTAGGAACCGGCCTAGCTTTCGAAGATTCTTCTCTCATTTTAGGACAACCCACCACCCGAGAGAGTTTATGTTGTTTCACTGGATAGCTTGATTTTAGATCTTGCTAAAGGCGCAAATCCTGATTGACAACACATTCATTAGGTAGAGAGTGTAAAAACATCACCTTTGGTCGACATGATTCCTCCTCCAAATTTTTTTTTTAATTTGATGTGTTTGGACTACCTTGAAAGTGCATCATTTTTAAAATTATTTCTTCAAATTTCCTTTTTTGTTTCTAATTACTCACAACAACTAGTGACAACGTAAAAGTGAATCCAACTTCTAAGACCTACTTGCAAACTCTAAAATAATGCACTTAAATGATATACTACAATGTAAACTTAAGGTATTGAACTGGGCAAGGTCGACACTTGATCAAACACTCAAAGGTGCATGTTTCTAACTTGGTTTACTATCATTTCACTCCTTTAATACCTTTCCCCAAAAAAATGTAAAAAATATAGGGGCAAATTGTGGTTCAAACATTAAGGATAATTGATAAGATTATGAACTAGTTCATCTTGTATTTAAATATCAATCTAGGGTTGTAGATTGATGAAAGATATAATAGTTGTTTCTCAAGGGATGAAGATAGCATGCTAAGTGGAGATAAGTGTAGCTAGAGTGGAAGGAAACCTACAACAAACCAAACCAAAACTGGTGATAAGAATTGTCACTTCCTAATGACAAGAACTAAAATAAAACCTGTAACTACCTAAAAACAAAACTGGTGACAAGAACTATCACTTCCTGGTGGGTAGCCAAACTAAAACTCTTAAAGACAAAATATTATAAGAACATGAAACCATTGGAAAGGATGAAAATTTAATCTATGATTTAAAATTTCATGAACAAAGCACACAAATTAGAATTTTCATTTTATAAACTAAAACAAACACAAATTAAAGATAATTATTTGTAATTACATTTATTAAAATATATAAACTAATATAATTTGTATATGTACAAAATCTAATAAAAATAATAACACAAAAAATTAAATACATATCTAATCTTTAAAAAATCACTAGGCATTTTGAGAAGTCGATCCTGCCTCCTTCATACACCTGATGATGGAAATAAATGCCCCTTTATTTTTTTGTAATCAAAATAATATTATTTCATTTATCCAAGAATATGACAGGCTGAATAATAATATGCTACAAGAGATTCACATGCTACAACTTGTATATTTGATATTTCTTTCTTAGATACCCATCAACAATGTTTTTACAATATATAAAATACTCCATTTTTTGCTATTTCCATTTATTACATGGTCTAATTATGACGGATCCCAAAAATCATGCATAACATAATGGTGGAGAAGTGGTGGTTAGAAATGAGAGGTCATGGGTTCAAACCCCTCTAACTTCCTCTTTACTTTAATAGGAAATTATTTTTATTGCATAGAATATGACCTAGGGTTGTTACCGAAATCCATGCTTGGTTGAATGGTGGAGGAATTAAATAGCATGGGGGAAGTTGTGTGTTTGAACCTTCCCTAACAAACTTTTAACAAATAAAATCCATTTTTGTTTTCTAACTACGAGTTTAAAATGATTGACAAAATTATTTGTGAATCGTCCAATCGCGTGCAACAATTCCCATAAAATAGGGGTTAGGAAGATCTAGTAGGTAGTAGGCTCTATTTGATGGGTGACAAGAAGCTCTATAGAATTCTAGACTATGATAAGAAGATCTGCACCCACAAATTAGAATGTTGAAAGCTATATATTCCATGAAATAAAATAATTTTGATTAGTAAAAATAATCAATAAATAATTTCCATATTTTACTCCAAAAATATATTAAACACTATATATAATATCTCATGCAACATAAAGTGGTAAAATTGGATGAAATGGAATGGAAATAAAATATAGAAGTGAGTACGAAGGCATATAATCTATATTAAAATATGTTAGAATATATAGTCCACCAATATAAATGAGAGGGGGGGGGGGAATTAGTTATCCAACTAATATTACAAATATAAACCTTATTAAACTTTAACCATATGAGAAATATAATTAGAAACCACAACAAGATACTCATAGATAATAACATCAGATATGTTAACTAGGGAAACCCTTGATCAAAGGGAAAAACTTGGTGGGGATTGTACCCACAAGATGATGTACTAATATAAATATTCGTTGCTAGAGGATGGACCTTGTTAGGAGACTTTGAATACATTTAGTACATATGAGTCCCTATAAGGAGACTTCAAATCCCTATTAGGAGATTCCAACACTATTAGGAGTTGTGTCAACCCTATTAGGATTTGTGGAAGATAGCTATGCTAACTGCCCAAACAACTTCAAGGGAAAGACCAATGAACCCACTATCCACATGATCTTTGTATTATTCCTTGTAGAATAATAGAAATGAATATAGTTACTTCCTCTTCCTCTATCATGTCAGCCAGAATTCTCCTTTAGATCTTGTAACCAAATCACAAAACTCACATCCAATAATCCCTTACATCGCTTATTGCATTTACCAAACACTTTTCTCCTTTTCAAACTTTGCACTTCATACAATAATCACCATACTTTAAAATCAAGGAAAACTTCTTTCCTTTATACCATATCTTCAAAATAATTCCTTGAGTCAGCCTTGATGCTTTCTTAATTAATTATAATTACAATAGCACTGTCGACTCATAGTCTATGCAAAACTTCACACTTATGATACTAGGGCTTACACACATGCTAACATCATCAATGGACTATCCTCTATCACTACTTGATGATGCATCTTCTCATTACATCTGAGATGAAAGATAGTGAACAACCATCGAGAACTACTTTCATAATGCTCTATATCTTAACTACTTTCTACAAATTAGGTACAACTTCTGTACATCTCTAACTTAGACTTTGGGCACTGAACCACATCATTAGGACATTGTGTTGAACATGTCTATAACTATGTGTCACTAGAAAATCAAACCATTGTTTGTATGACTAAGATCTATGTCTACTACTTAGCCAGTCTTTATAGAAACCATAGTGTGTTGACATCAATGACAAACATAGTCATAAATAAAATATGTCAATACTCTCTAATGCTTAAGATACTCCCCAAAAGTAATATCATCAACATTCATGCTAACACTCTCCCCCTTTAGCATTAGTGACAACATAGATGAAAAAACATTTAAGTTCCTAGAATACCAAAATAGTACTCTGTTGCTACTACTTTTATCTTCCCAAATCTTCTTCATTATCCAAGTCTAGAATCCTTTAGATTCTAGGATCAACATTAGTTGTTTAAACACTAAACAATTCTTAACACATCAAGTGCATATCTCCTACTTTCTCACATGAATCTTTCTAAATCTATCTAAAGAGATATCTCTCCCCCATTCTTACTTAGGAGTTCTTTTCCCCCATTGCTTAGGAGATGTTTTTATGCATATTATCCCACATTGAAATCAATGTCAAAAGGCCTCAATATTACAAAATACCAATTGTTAAATGCCAATTGTTAATATACTGCTCTAATTCTTCAACCAACTCGAGTGTCCAAAGACTCTATTCAAAGCCAAATATCAAGATTCCTTAATGACTCAACTCATCACAGATACTCCTCCATATGGGGAACATAATCATTCAGTCCAATCTAACAATAGTGCTATGTACCACTAGACTGATGTAGTTATTGCATCATCTACTCAGAAGTTGCCAGGGCATAACCCCAAGCATACCTCTCAAGTACTCAAATGTATATTTAGGCAAAGGCTTCATAAATATATCCACAATCTAATATTTAGTACTCACATATTCCAATTTGATCTCCTTTTTTGGTACTTTCTCTCTCATCACATGATACTTAATAGATATATGCTTACTCTTAGAATGCAATACATGATTCTTAGACATACTCACTGTACTTGTGTTATCATAGTAAATGATAATAGGTTCTACAAACTCAATTATGATATCCTTCAACATTTTCTTCATCCACATAACTCAATTACAATTATTTTTTGTTGCAACATGCTTTGCCTCAACTATACTCTGCAAAATACAATCTTTCTTCTTTCTTAGCCAAGAAACCAATCTTCCTCCAAGAAATAATGCTCCACCACTAGTGCTCTTTTTGTCATCCATACTACTTGCCCCATCCACATTAGTATATGCACATAAAGTAAAATCATTTGACCTATCATATAAAACTCCATAGTCGGATGTTCCTTTCAAATATTTGAATATTCTCTTTACTATTGCAAAATGATACTCCTTAGGATCAACTTGAAACTGAGCTACAATCCCAACTACATTTTCTATATTTGGTCTAGTGTGAGTTAGATATTGCAAACCTCCAATCATGGATCTATACTTATTCTTCTCTACTACAAGTGTCTCATCTTTGCTAGATAACTTGTGACCAATTATCATAGGTGTACTAATAGGTTTACAACCTTCTACTACAAACCTCTTCAACAAGTCTTTCAGATATTGAACTTGTGAAATGAAAATTCCATCACTATTGTACACAATCTACAATCCTAAGAAAAACTTCATTTCTCCTATCATGCTCATTTCAAACTCATTCTTCATTTCTTTGGCAAATTTATCACTTGCTTCATCATTACCTCCAAATATGATGTCATCAAAAAATATTAGTATTGTCAACAAACCATTCTCAATTTCTTTCAAATACAAGTTACTATTTGTCGTACCTTTAGCAAATCCAAGCTTTGCCAAATAACTATCCAACCTTGCATACCAAGTTCTAGGTGCTTGCTTTAGACCATATAGAGCTTTTTTTAGTTTTCATACCATGTCTTTGTCTTCTACCAAAGGAAAACCTTCAAGATGCTCAATATATACCTCTTCTTCAAGTTCTCCATTTAGGAAGGTTGATTTAACATCCATTTGATAAACCTTGAACTTCTTATTTGTTGCATAAGCCAAGAAAATCTTTGTTGATTCCATTCTGGCTACATGTGCATAAGTTTCCTCATAGTCTATGCCTTCTTGCTATGAATATCCCTCGCATAAAAGAATAGCCTTATTCCTTAAAAATTTTCCTTTCTCATTCATCTTGTGTCTAAATACCCATTTGGTTCCTATTACATTCTTATCGTTAGGTCTAGGAACTAACTCCCATGTATCATTCTTCATAATCTGATCTAATTCTTCCTTCCTTGCTTTAATCTAACTCTTAAGTTCAACTTGAGAAATCAAACATATCTCTTCATGAAATCTATTTCTCATCATCACACCTTTGTCTTTTCTTCCAATTATCTACTATGGAGTGTGATTCTTTGTTAGATTCTTGTTAGAGGTAGGATTTGACATCTCAATTCTTATCTCATCTCTAGGTTTAGATCTCTACTCTCCTCTTTTCTCAACAGTTAACACATCATTCTACAAATCATTGTTAGTCTCAAAGAAAACTTCTACATTTTGTTTGACAATTCCAAAATTATCTTCTTCTTCATTTGAATTATATTCTACCATCTTTTCCTTAGTTCCAAACTTTTCATCAATCCTTACATTTGCACATTTGACTATTGTCTTAGTTCTATAGTTAAAACATCTACATGCTTTGATTTTCAATGAATAGCCAATAAATGTACCTAATTAGATCAAACTTACCAATGTCATCATCTCTCTTAATGTAACATTTTCTCCCAAATATTCTAAAATACTTGACTGGTGGTGAATGACCAAACCATAATTCATAAGGTGTGTTGCTCATACCTTTTCTGATCTATACTCTGTTTGGAGTGTACACTGTTGTATTGATTGCTTCTCTCCAAAATGTCTTAGAAACATCATTCTCAAACAAGATCACTCTTGCTGCCTTTGCTAGTGAATTATTTCTTCTTTCAACAATCCCATTCTGCTCAAATGTTCTAGGTGAGGATTGTTGTCTTTTGATTCCATTCTCTTCACAAAATATGCTAAACTCTCTAGAGGTGAACTCTCCCCCTCTATCTAACCTCAAACACTTTATCTTAACACTAGATTCGTTCTCAACTCTATTCTTAAATATCTTAAACTTCTCAAAGGTTTTAGATTTATCTTTAAGAAATGCAACCCACATCATTCTAGTTAAATCGTCAACAAAAATCAGAAAGTACCTTTCACCATAGAATCCTCTAGTTCTTGAAGGACCACTCAGATCTGTGTGAACAATTTCCAACTTCTCTATGGTAGTGAACTTCTTTCTAGGAAATGATACTTTCTTTTGTTTATCCAAAATATATTCTTTCCAAACAACATTAGTAGGCTTTGTTATCTTAGGCAAGTCTCTAACTACAAATGTGCTACTAACTTTCACAATATTATTAAAGTTTATGTGATAGAATCTTCTATGCCACAACTACCTAGTGTCCACTTTAGTTACCAAACATTTTATTTTAGTAGGGTTCAACGAAATACATTACCTCTCAATCTTGTGCCTATTCTAATCAACTTACCATCTCTGTCTTTGATAATGCAGGTCTTCTTAGTGAATTACAACCGATAACCCTTGTCCACCAACTATCCAACATTCAACAAATTATGTTTCAATCCATCAACAAAATAAACATCATCACTGTTAGTTTTAACATCAAGAGTAATCGATCCAATTCTTTTTATATGACAGGCTACATTGTTACCAACTCTAACAATACCTCAATCATGATTCCTAAACTTAACTTATTCACATCACTAGTAATGTGATGTGAACAACCATTGTCAATTATCCAATCAAATTTATTTTCCACTTGGGAAACTAGAGATCCTTATTCTCTAATATCTCTATCAAGATCATCTTCCTTGATAGCAACAAATATAATTCATCATCATGTTCACTTTGACCTCTCTCATTAGATTCTTCATCTTCAATTACATACAAACAATTATTATCTCTTCTAGGCTTGAACTTTCCCTTATACCTTTTCTCTCTTTTAGGACATTTAGATGCATAATGACCAAATTAACCACAAGTCCAACATTTAAAGATTTTCTTACCATCTTTTTCTCTTCTTACAAGAAGGGCTATACCTTATTCAATCTTCTTGTCTTCATCAGATTTGCTACTACCAAAAAAATTCCACATATGTTTGCACTCCTTGTTACATTAGGTTGAATGTTTAGGGCACTAAAAGTTGTTTGGACTCTAGCTAGATCTCTAGACTATCTCAGGTATACTTTTGTAGCTTCTAATCTTCCAAGCAACATTTCCTCGGTAAAATGCTTAGTGCGGGGTATCAATAGTTGAATCATTTGAGCTACTTGCTTGAATCATGGTGTTAAACTTTTCAAGATCTTCCATACTACCTCATCCTCTTCTTTGGTTCCACCAGGAGACTGAATTCCTGCAACAATTTTTGATATTCTACCAATATAGCTTCTTACAGATTCATCATCCATCATCTTAGCATCTTGAAATGCACATATCCAATTCTACAATCCAACTCTCTTTGTATTTGTATCACCTTTAAAAGTAGATTCTAATGCTTTCCAAATTTCATGAGATGTTTGAAGAGACTTTACCTGACTATATTCATTCTCTAGAAGAGTTGATAGTAAAGCCTCTCTAGCTCTCATGTTATTCATAAACATATCTCTCTCTATTTCATTGCATTCCTCAAGTTGTTCTTCTCCACAATTGTCTTCTTACTCCTTGTCAAGATCCAATAACCCAAATCCACGCACAACACATGAGTCTTCATCTTCTCCTTTTGACTATCATAGTTGGCTCCATCACATTGAGGACTATCCTTTCTGAAAAGATTTTCCATCAATCTCCCAAAGTTGTTAAGCTTATCCTTCAAGGACCTGATGCCCTGATACCAATTGTTAGAATATATAGTCCACCAATATAACTAGGGGGGTTGGGGTTGAAAAAGTTATCCAACTAATATCACAAATATCAACCTTATTAAACTTTAACCATATGAGCAATACAATAAAAAACCACAACAAGATACTCATACACAATAACACCAGATATGTTAAGTAGGGAAACCCTTGATCAGAGGGAAAACCTTGGTGGGGATGGTACCCATAGGATGATGTACTAATATAAATATTCCTTCTTAGAGGATGGACCCTATTAGGAGTCTATGAATACAATCAGTATTTATGAGTCCCTGTTAGGAGACTTTGAATCCTTGTTAGGAGATTCTAACCCTATTAGGAGTTGTGGAAGACAGTTGGACCCACTGCCCAAACAATTTCAAGGGCAAGGCCAATGAACCCACTACCCAAATAATCTTTGTATTATTCCTTTCAGAATAATAAAAATGAAGTATACTTCCTTCCTCTTCCTCTATCTTGTTAGCTAGACTTCTTCTCCTTCAGATCTTGTAACTAAATCACAAAAATTGCATTCAATAATCCCTTGGATTGCTTACTCACATTTACAAAACACTCTGCTCCTTTTCGCACTTTGCACTTCATACAATAATCACCATACTTTACAATCAAGTAAAACATCTTTCCTTTATACCATATCTTCAAAATAATTCCTTGAGTCGACCTTGAGGCTTTCTCAATTAATTATAATAAGATAATTAATTAATTATAATTAGAATAGCACTATTGACTTCCAATCTACACAAAACTTCACACATGCAATACTAGGGCTTGCACAATTACTGATTTCACTAATGGACTATCCTTTGTCACTTCTTGATTGCACATCGTTTCATTACATCTTAGATGAAAGATAGCGAAAAACCATCAAGAATTGCTTTCCTAATGCTCCATCTCTAAACTTCTTTCTATAAATCAAGTACAACTTATGTACATCTTTGACTTAGGTCTGTGCACTGAACTACATCATCAGGACACTATGTTGAACATGTCCATAACCACACATCACTAGACAATCAAACCATTATTTGTATGACTAAGACCTTTGTCTTCTACTCAGCCAGTCTTTGCAAAAACCATACTATATTGACATCAATGAAAAAGATAGTCATGAATGCAACATGTCAATACTCTCTAATGCTTAGGATACTCCCCCAAATTAGTATCATCAACATTCATGCTAACAAAATATGGCATAAAAATAGATCATAAATTACTCTCATTAGTAGGTATAAATATATATGATTAGGATTAATTAGTCATTTCTTAGATCCATTAGATTTAATACAATTTTTCACACTCATGTTGGCTTTGAGAGCTATCAAGAGTTGTCAAAATACTATTTAGAGACCTTGAAAACTAGGATTGAATAAGAAGAAATTAACAAGCCACTCCTACTAGTTAAAGAAAAAGGTAATAACTTGTTACTACTGACCACCCTACTCTTCTTATTCTATTTTTTCTTCTATTCTACATTTTTATGAAAGATAAATAGGCTAGTCTCATGTCTTGCATGAGAAGTCTATTATATATTCAATCATTTTATTTTCTTTAAATTCATAAAAAAAAATGTATCAATACCATATTCAATAAAATTAAGATTATGATCTCTTTTTCTATAACAATATTTGTGTCATTTGAATATCTCTTGCTTGAAAACTTAATTGTTTTACCAAAATCAAGCCTTGTAAAAACTTTGGTAACAAATACCTTGGGAATCCTAGCTATACATAATGTGCAATTTCACCATGCACGTACATGCATCCATTTTAGAAATTGAAGGGTGATATAATTACCAAACACATATTGATTAGATAGTTTTCTTTTTTTAAAATCTTTAAAATCATGCCACATAGCTAGACCATAGATCAAAATCTAGATATCCTAACCTAGAAATTAAAAAACTGCACTGAAATAAAGAGATGAAATGATGAACTTTGAAATATATAGCCCTTATAATATAATATGAAATTGTGTCATTTGAATGAAAATTGTGGCTCATAATTCAAAAGATGTATTTGAAATGTTTCAACATGAAGTTTGATCTACAATAAACCTGTACATGTAAAATAAATTTGATACAATTTTTTAAAATGTTAATAACCACATGTTTAGCAAATACTAAATTGAATATGTTACAAAAAGTTAAAATGGGATTAAAGTGAGTTCTTTGTTATAATTCATAATGATGCTGAGTTGACATCTCAACCCTACTGCACAATGACGAAACCTTTGGTTTTAGTGCTACAGGTACACTTAGTTCAGGCTACACAATTCGGTTGACTAAACCATGGTTAAGATGTGAAATCAAATTCGAGGGGACATTAGGGTTCCATAGTTCTTGGGTTAAAGTTGAATCAATATGTTCAACTAATTACATAAGACACATTAAGTTTGACATGATTCCATATATTCATTTTGTTATGAAGGATAGTTCCCTAGGTGAACTAATTCTACATCTCCTAGGAAGAAATTCAGAACCTTAATACTGGTTCCCAATAAATCAAAATTTAATAATAAAACTAATTAATACATTTAAATATTCATCACACAATTACTACGATATACATTTCATCCCTATGACACTTTACCTTTATTAACCTATTTAAACTAACTACTAAATCAATACTAACATTATTAATTAAATCCTACACATCAAAATCTATCCTAACTTTATTAATACTAACTAATCCCTACTTAACTACTAACCACCAATACACAAAGCTAACTTAGTCCCTAACTAACACCTACCCCTACCCCTTAACCCTCCCATTACCCAAGGCTTGGGCAGTCTCCAAGGTCTCCCATGTTGCCCAAGGAAGCCAGTCTTGTTCCCATCCCAAATGCATGCTTCAATGTTGGAGCAAAAAGAATGTGGGAGATGAAAAAGGTGAGTTGCAGGTTTAAGATTTACCATTTAATGTTTTTATAAAAAAAAAAAAGTACATTGTTTTTCCTTGCATTATGATGCATCCTAAATTTTGAGGAGAAGGAAGATGAGGTGGAAGGCAAGTGGAGGGTGATCTTAGCCTACAAGTATGCATGGATCCCCAACCAAAAATGTGAAGTCAAACAAAAGAGGGGAGGCATTAAGTTAAAGGTGATGTTTGAAGTTTTTTTTAAAAAAATTTTTCCAATCCCTCTCCAATGTCCACTTCTCCTATCAAGTCAAGCCCATGGTGAATACCATTTAGGCATGGCCAGGATGATGTCAGCACATGGAAGAGTAATGGAGTGCTTAGTTAAGGGTAAAGTTTTATAGGTCAGAGCTTTTTGGAGGAAAAAAGTGGTCATACTATAGATATTTTGAAGGTTGATTTTTTTTAATTTAAAAATCTACTTCAATATTTTTTTAATTATCTAATTTATTTAGAAGGCATCTTCAGAGAATATTCATTGTTACAAATGAGAATTAAAAATCTTTCCATACATTTTCTAGATAGCATTTTGGCTCTCTCAAATAGATGAAAACTATAAGTTTTCCTCTCTCCTTCAAAGTACTAGGTTTCCTCATAGGAATTTTATAATGGTAAAGTGTATTAATGTTTGGTCATTTTATTGAATGGATTGTAATTACAATATGGATATAAATTGTTTTGTATCCAAGTTAGAAGTGATTTTAGGTAGTTTACAAACAACACAATATAAGATAAAATTCATTGATTTAATAAAATTTATAAAGGTTAAGGTTTTAAGATGCAAGTAAGATGATTGTATCTAAATTAAACATTGATTTTATCACATGATTTTAAGGATGATTTTTTTTTTCATATATAGATTAAGTAATTCATACATCCACATCCTAATACTCTCGAACACAATAAATTAAATCCAAGATTTCGTGGAGAAAGTAGAGAGTTTTTAACTTGAACTTTTTGCAAAGAAATATAACTAAAAATAAGGTACGATTTACAATCTAATAACATTTGATCACATAACTTTCTTATTTCATACAATAACTGAATTTCTATTTATCAATATTGAGGTTACAACATTTAATCCATTTATTTCATAATCATTCTCAACATGGATATACAATACACTAGATGGTATTACAATGGAGAATTCTCCAATTATAATGACATCAAGAACGCCATTAGTGCCCCAAGAAAAATAGGTTGCTCCATCATGAGAACCTATCCAGGCAATCTGCAAAACACAAAGAACAACCATGGAGAGCTCACCTCCCATCCTAGGTCCCGAAAGACCACCCATCAAGCTAGGAGAACTAGTAAACGACTAGGTGACATTCAAAATCCAAACACAATTACAAAACTCAATATACAATTCCCATTCAAGGTATGTACAAAAAGTTTCAAAATGAATCTATGACTGGGGAGAAGGTGAATTTTTCCACGTAGGAGATGTCAATGAAGAACACAAATCACATGCCTCTTCCAAGGCTACCAAATCTGTGATGTCCCCAAAGTGAGCCCCTAACGGAAGGTGACGTAGGTTTGTCCGTGCAGTTTGTCGCTACCACGTGTCCGGGGTCCTCGCAAGTGAGGCCGTCCTAGGGTTGCCCCCTTAACGCGGGGAGGTGCCGTTTACTAACAGTCTGGGCTTTTGGTACAACGATTACTAACTTGGTATCAGAGCCGGAGGTCTCGAGGTCGAGACCCGCGGAGCGTGGTGGGCTGTGATGTCCCCAGAGTGGGCCCCTAACGAAAGGTGACGTAGGTCTATCCGTGCGGTTTGTCACTACCACGTGTCCGGGGTCCTCGCCAGTGAGGTCGTCCTGGGGTTGCCCCCTTAACGCGGGGAGGTGCCGTTTACTAATAGTCCGAGCTTTTGGTACAATGGTTACTAACTAGGGGCCCACTCTGGGGACATCACAAAATCACATAAACTTCCATTTCTTTCTCTCCTTATTTTCCCAAAATAAACTCATTTTTGCATTGACAAGTAAGGGCCAATAACACCTTTGCTTCCTCCCTCTCGTCAACATGAGAAGATACTCTACACTAACCTAGGATCCAACTAAGCCCTTTCCCCATACATGGCCACTTCTTCCCTATCCGAGGGTGAGTAATGCCAACACTCCCTTCATAGTTTCCCCAACAAAATCAAGCAAAAGAAACATGAAAAGAAGACAAGTAAAAACCCACAATACCCATCCCTCACATGATACAACACAAACATGCTATAATATGCAAGAATTTTACACATACAAGTAATGAACAAAAGGTAATAACCATGGCAATGGATACCTTCACAAAGGTCATGGAAATGAATTTTGAGATGTGCTAAATCCTCTCCTTGCAATCCGAAACTTGACTTATCTAAATGCAAATAATGGGTGAACAACCTTCAACTCTTCCAAGGGACTCTAAATAGCATCTAATCTTATCTACCCAAAATAACAATAACTCCAAACTTGAATTTAAGCCTCTTATGGTCTTTCCACTTGCCTCTATCATAAAGGAAACCTTTTAGAAGGAGCAAAAACCTAGGTAACCTCATGGCGATGATCCATGTTCGAAACAAAGGGAAATTGAGATATTTTAAGGGTCATAAATGTTGCTAGAAAGTTCTAGAAGGGTGGAAAAGATTCCTAACACATACACATACCACTTGGGCACTTGAATTACATTAAATTTGGCTTCTAGGATCAATTTATGACATATACAAGTGGCTTGAAATATTTGATCTCCAAAAACCCTAAGGATGTAACATTTTCACTAAACCCTAATTAAGGGAAACTAATTTAAGTTGCTAACTAATTAGTCTTAGATTAATGTGTTACTTTGCTAACCCTAAATTGACATATCGACACACATATGCATATAACAAGTGTCAAGTAACACCATACGATTTACTTTAACATAACATTTGATACTTCACAAAATAAAGAATGGTACACATACATTTAGATTATGATACAAATTAAACAATTGACACTGAGGTTCGAATCACTTTATTGGATTCAATCTTGTTCTCACAGTTTGCACATAAGGTCAATTACTGATTCTCTGATTAATTCCATAGTTAATTATCCTACACACTCAATTCTAATATTAGTAGTTCGATAACATCACATTCATATATTTAAACCAAATTTGCATAATTACAGTGATCAAAACATTAAAACTTTCATTTAAATAAACTTTCTCATTTATGCACGCATACTTAATCATCACTAATTGCATAATTATAATATATATATATATATATATTCATAATTCTGAATCATATACTAAAATACACCATCATAATGCATGCCTACACATAAAACGTCAAATAACATGATTAAGCATTTCAAAAGTAAAGCATCACATGAGATAAATAATACAGATCGTATTCAATCCATCAAATAATATCTCAACATATCGAGTCAAAATATAATGTGTCAGATGTGCTATGATGGATTGGGGTGAGACCTCACAATAAGCATAATTTTACTATGGAGTAGAATTATTAAGCTTATGAAGTCTATAAATGGTCATATGCAATAGAATGAAGGCATGCACAAATCCATGATACATCACTTGTAAAACATACAACAATTAACATATTGTGGATTATGTTATTTTCTCATAAGAGTACACCTCAAGGGTAAAGGGGATGGAGATAACATAATATTATAATTAAATATATTTAAAGTTTGAATTTATTTAAACATGTAGAAGGGTGAGCAAATTTATCTCAAACAAAATGAATCATCTTTAAATGTTAGAATCCTCATGATGCAGGAGCATCCAGAGGTATAAGGGCAATCCTGTGTCACCCAAAAAAATGTACTTAGACTTAGTTTCTGTTTCATTTCTTTACATTTTTGGATACCCATTTGGCTCAAATAAAGGTTCCAACTCTCATAGTTCAACTATCAGTGCGTTTGAAAATCCTGAAAAAATAGGAGCATGTATTTGGGCCATCATTTCGGTAAACTAGAAGGTGTGAATTGGCCAGATGAATGTAATCATGATTTAGAGCATTCTAGAAAAAGAATCAGGTCAATAGGCCCCACGGTTTGAAAGTTATTGCAGTTTTTCAGGTTTTGGAGACCTCCTAAGAATGCTTCAAAGTCAGGTTTGGGGGCCTTAAATGACCTTGAAAAGGGTCAAAAATTGGGGGATGAGTGAAGCTGGTCCATAGGGCTATAGAGAGCTTCGAGAGCTTTCAAAAATTGTAAACGGTTCGTCAATCAGAGCTACGGTTCAAAAGTTATGCCTCCCGAAAGTTCGGTTATCGTTTCTAGATTCTTCTAGAATTACACCGACTTCTAACGCAGCTTCTGTAACCTTCTATTTCATCGGTGGATGCCTACTAGCACTTTCTAGAATTTAATCCTAGTCCTTAACCCTCCGGGGTCTATTTAAGGAGATTTCTGGCATTGTAAAAGGAAATTCAGAGTGGAGTTTGAGAGGAGGTGCTAAAAGGAGAAATATTCTCCAGATTTATGCTATTGTAAGCCCTTAGGGCATGTTCTGAAGTTTATTTTCTCTGTACTATTTGTACTAGCTTATTTTCTCAGTTAATATAATTTCCCTTTTCTGTTGTGTCCATTCTGTTCTTGGGTTGTGTCCCCATCAAGTGGTATCAGAGTGGGTTTTCCTGAGTGTGTAGATAGAGCGCCGACTGTGAGGCAGTTTGCACCAGGACTGTGTGGTTGTGGGTTCGAGTTAGAAGATGCCTCCACGAAGAGAGTGTGGTGGAAGGGCCAAAGCTATTGATCTTGAGGAGGTTAGAGCCCTCCAGAGGTAGGTACAAGCATTGCAAGAGGAGCTTCGTAGAGGATCAAATGTTGCCGCAGGTGACAATAGTGAGGATGACAATGAAGAGGAAGTAATGGGACCAGAAGAGGAAGTTGACGGGGAAGCTCTGAATCCTGTAGAGTAAAGGCTTTTTAGGGCCATTACTAAGTTTGGGAAAAGACCTACAATTGAAGTGGGTATATTTTCAGGAAATCTGAAACCAGATGAGTTGATCGATTGGATCAATGAACTGGAAGAATACTTTGACTATGAGGATATAAGGGACCCAGATAGGGTTAAGTTTGCAAAGGCCATGCCAAAATTTGGTGGCAAGAGGTTCAACTGGAAAGACTTAGAAGAGGAAAGGAGAAGATCACAAGATGGGATCGCATGGTGGACAAATTGAAGAAGCAGTTCATTCTTGTGGACTACGAGCTTGATCTGTTTAAGAAGATGCATGGGTTAAAGCAAGCAGGAAGATCAGTCTAAGAATATACAGAGGAGTTTTACTGACTCTTGATTACAGCGGGGCATGCAGAAGCAAATAAGGAGAATGTTGCTCGTTATATTAGTGGGTTGTGACCTAGCATCCAGGAAGAATTAACTCTAGTAAGAATGACCAGCGTTGTAGAGGCATACCAGTTTTCCCTACGAGTTGAAGAGAAGTTGAATAAAAGGTTTGAAGGAAGACAAAGAGGGCGCGGTCAAGGAGGAAGGGGAAGCGGTAGATCATCTGAAGGCCGCAATGAAACCCAAAAGAAAAATGAAGATGTGGGTACTAGCAGAAACCAGAGGAATGAGGGTTTGAACCGCTCCCATAATCAAGACTTTGGAAATCAAAGAGGAAGAGGTAGAGGACGTGGACAAGGAAGAGGAGGCTTCCATGGTACCTGTTTCCATTGCAATGAAGAAGGTCATCGTGCCTTTGAATGCCCTCAATGACAAGGAAGGACAGATAGGAGAGCTGAGGGCTAAGCTAGGGTTGCTCATGTGGATGAGGATGCACAATCATCACATTTAGAGGATGCAGAAAGAGGAGAGACCTTGGTAAATGAAAGAGTCCTACTAAGTGGTGAGAATGAACCAGGACAACGGAGGAGTTTGTTCCATACCAGATGCAAGTGTGAGGATAGATTTTGTGATGTGATCATTGATGGTGGTAGCACTGATAAATTGGTATCAGAAGAGATGGTCTCTAAGCTGAAGCTCAAGAGGGAGAAACATCCCCAGCCCTATCGGATTTCTTGGGTAAAAGATGATCATAAGGTCCTGGTAAGTGAACAATGTTTAGTAAAATTCAAAATTGGGAGTTACCATGATGAAGTTCTCTGTGATGTTATTTCGATGGATGTTTTCCATCTATTGTTGGGTAGACCATGGCAGTTTGATAGACATGCAATACATGATGGACATGCAAACACATACTCTCTGACAAAGGATGGAGTTTGCCACAAATTGAAGCCCATGAAAAAGGAAGGTGAAAATGTATGTAGCAGTGCTAGGATTTGTCTTGTTGATGGAAGGAAGTTTTTAGATGGCATGAAACATCAACATATGTGCTATGCTTTGATTCCTAGGAAAGATAAAGAAGGTAGTAGTGAAATACCATTTGAAGTTTCAGATTTACTAGGGGAATTTGGAGATATTATCTCTGATAATGTTCCAGATGGATTGCCTCCAGTAAGGCAAATCAGTCATCAGATAGATCTAATTCTAGGAGCTAGTTTGCCTAACAAGGCTGCTCACAGGATGACTCCTACTGAAACAGAGGAGCTAAATAGACAAGTTCAGGAGCTGTTGAGGAAGGGCTTGATTCAAGAGAGCCTGAGTCCATGTGCAGTACCTGCAGTACTTGCACCAAAGAAAGATGGAGAGTGGAGGATGTGTACAGATTCTCGAGCTATAAATAGGATAACCATCAAGTACCGATTTCCTTTGCCAAGGATGGATGATCTTATGGACTGCTTGAGTGGAGCTCAGTACTTCACAAAGATAGATTTGAAGAGTGGCTATCATCAGATATGGATTCGAGAAGGAGATGAGTGGAAAATAGCCTTTAAGACCAAGGAGGGTCTTTATGAGTGGTTAGTCATGCCCTTTGGATTGACGAACGCCCCGAGCACCTTCATGTGGCTCATGAATGAGGTACTTAAGAAGTTCTTGGGAAAATTTGTTATTGTCTATTTGGATGATATTTTAATTTTTAGCAAGACTTTGGAAGAACATTTACTGCATATTCGTAGTGTCCTTGAAAGGCTAAGGGAAGAGAAACTGTTAATTAATCTAAAGAAGTGTGTCTTTGCAAAAAGGGAGTTAGTCTATTTGGGATTTGTTATATCACCTGAAGGTCTCAAAATGGATCCAAAGAAGGTAAAAGCCATCTTGGAATGGCCTACTCCAAGGTCTGCTACTGAGGTAAGATCATTTCATGGTCTGGTTAGTTTTTACAAGAAGTTTATTAAGAATTTCAGTGGCATATGTGCACCCCTAACTGATACAATAAGAGGGGATAGAAAAGAGTTCAAATGGACTGCAGCAGTTGTGAGAAGTTTTGAATTGTTGAAGAAGAAGGTGACTGAACAACCTGTGTTGGCACTTCCAGATTTTAGAAAAGTATTCCGGGTGGATTGTGATGCTAGTGGTAGCACTATTAGGGCTGTATTAAGCCAAGAAGGTAAGCCTATTGCATATTTTAGTGAAAATTGAATGATGCAAAGAAGAAGTATTCTGTTTATGATCAAGAGTTCTATGCAATAGTTCAGGCCTTAAAGAAATGGAGGCATTATTTATTGCCAAAGGAATTTGTTTTGTATACTGATCATCAGGCATTACAGTACCTAAATAGCCAAGGTAAATTGAATCAGAGGCATATGAAGTGGGTAGAATTCTTGCAGAGTTATACATTTGTGTTGAAGCATAGAAGTGGAAAATCTAACAGGGTTGCAGATGCACTAAGTAGGAGACAGTTGTTGCTTACAACAATGCAGGTTGAATTAGTTGGGTTTGATGAACTCAAGAATTTGTACCCCGAGGATCCTGATTTTGCTGAAGCATGGAAAGCTTGTAAAGAACTTGTTGCTGTAGATAGAACCAAGTGGTTAGACTATTTGATTCAGGATGGCATGTTGTTCAAAGGTAGTCAATTGTGCATTCCAAGGAGTTCCATGAGGGAAAATCTAATTAAGGAGAAACACAGTGGAGGGATGGCAGGACATTTTGGTCGGGATAAGACCATTGCCATTCTTAGAGAACATTATTTTTGGCCTCAAATTACACAGGATGTGAAGAAGTTTGTACAAAGTTGCCAGGTTTGTCAAGTTGCCAAGGGGTTTAGTCAAAATACTGGCCTATATCAGCCATTGCCTATTCCATCAAGGCCATGGGAGGACATAAGTATGGATTTTGTTCTTGGATTGCCAAGGACACAAAGGGGTAATGACTCAGTATTCGTGGTGGTTGATAGGTTCTCCAAAATGGCACATTTCATTCCATGCCACAAAACTCATGATGTTGTCCATATTGCAGACTTGTTTTTCAAAGAGGTGGTAAGACTACATGGTCTTCCAAGGAGTATAGTTTCTGACAGAGATACTAAATTTGTGGGGTATTTCTAGAGGACATTGTGGAAGAAGTTGAGAACAGACTTGAAATTCAGTTCCACGCATCACCCAGAAACTGATGGCCAAACAGAAGTGGTAAATAAAAGTCTGGGCAATTTGCTGAGATGTTTAGTTGGAGAGAATCCCAAGGGATGGGATTTGATTCTACCATAGGAAAAGTTTTCTTATAATAACTCTGTAAATAGGAGTACTGGAAAATCACCATTTCAAATTGTATATGGGAATACCCCAAGGACTGCACCAGAATTGAGGAAGATAGAACAAGGGGAGAGGACAAGTGCTAAAGCTGAGAAATTTGTGAACACATCAAGCGTCTACATGAGGAGGTTCAAGCACACATTATCAAGATGAATCAAGAGTATAAAGCTAGGGCTAATCAAAGGAGAAGACATAAGGAATTCCAAGTAGGGGATCTAGTCATGGTGCACTTACGAAAAGAAAGATTTCCAGTTGGTACTTACAACAAGCTGAAAATGAAGAAATTTGGCCCCTGCAAAGTTTTGAAGAAACATGACTCAGGAAATGCATATGAGGTGGAGCTGCCAGATGGTATTCACATTTCTCCCATTTTCAACATTGCAGATTTAACAGAGTATCATGATGATGGTGCAGATGAGGAGCTGGTTTTAGAGCCATGTCCAATTCTTGCTTCTAAGAAGGAGGAGATAGAAGACATTCTAGATCATCGTGTGGGTAGGAGTACCAGAAACAGGCAGTATGAAGAGTATTTGGTCAAATGGAAAGGACGACCGATCGAGGACTCAACTTGGATTTCAGCAACTGAGGTTTCCCATTTGGGATTTCCTCTACCATCCATAAAGTGTCAGGGTCACTTTTCAATCTACCCTGGGTGTCTGATGCAGGAGCATCCAGAGGTATAAGGGCAATCCTGTGTCACCCAAAAAAATGTACTTAGACTTAGTTTCTATTTCATGTCTTTACATTTTTGGATACCCATTTGGCTCAAATAAAGGTTCCAACTCTCATAGTTCAACTATCAGTGCGTTTGAAAATCTTGAAAAAATAGGAGCATGTATTTGGGCCATCATTTCGGTAAACTAGAAGGTGTGAATTGGCTATATGAATTTAATCATGATTTAGAGCATTCCAAAAAAAGAATCAGGTCAATAGGCCCCACAGTTTGAAAGTTATTGCAATTTTTCAGGTTTTGGAGACCTCCTAAGAATGCTTCAAAGTCAGGTTTGGGGCCTTAAATGACCTCAAAAAGGGTCAAAAAATGGGGGATGAGCGAAGCTGGTCCATAGGGCTATAAAGCGCTTTGAGAGCTTTCCAAAAATGTAAACGGTTTGTCAATCGGAGCTACGGTTCAAAAGTTATGCCTCCCGAAAGTTCGGTTACCGTTTCTGGATTCTTCTAGAATTGCACCGACTTCTAACACAGCTTCCGAAACCTTCTATTTTGTCGGTGGATGCCTACTAGCACTTTCTAGAATGTACTCCTAGTCCTTAACCCTCCGGGTTCTATTTAAGGAGATTTCTGGCATTGTAAAAGGCAGTTCGGAGTGGAATTTGAGAGGAGGTGCTAAAAGGAGAAATATGCTCCGGATTTATGCTATTGTAAGCCCTTAGGGCATGTTCTGAAGTTTATTTTCTCTATACTATTTGTACTAGCTTATTTTATCAGTTAATATAATTTCCCTTTTCTGTTGTGTCCATTCTGTTCTTGGGTTGTGTCCCCATCACCTCATGACTTGAGAAAATTTAAAATTAGAACTTTAAGAGTACCCTTAAACAATTTTGTAGGGCATGTTCAGAACAACATATTGTAAGCAAGTATACTTTGGCTCCCTTAATTTACAAGACATTAGATTAGTGTAAGGGGACTAGACCCAAAAGAGAGTCAAATTCTTTAACAGTAAGTTTTTTATTCAATGGTTTGTGTAAGTTAGCAAACATAAATCTACAAGAAAGTGGAAAGGTAAGGAAAGCTATGAAGAGTATGAAAAGTTGTTAAGGTATAAAAATATATATATATATGAACATAAGAAGGATGTAGCAAATTATCCTTGGAAAGAAAAATCCCAAAAAGGGTATATAGTGATTATTCTCCTCCATTTTATAGTTTTCTCCCCCTAGACTACATTAACTAAACAAAGGGTATGAGGTTTAAGGGGCTTACAACTTCTTGAAGATGTACTTTTAGCACTCCCTTTTCATGTTTAATTGTGTCTCCCATGACTCCTTTTATCTCTGTCAATTGCCTATCAATTGCTTCTTTTGTCTCTATTGGTGGCTTAGCTAATTGAGCTTCTCCATCCTTTAGATGTTTGCTGATGATCCCAACCAGACAAGATAAGAAACATTGAAGTTACATTAGTTGAATCATTCTCCTTTCTTCTTCTTCTCTTAGTTGATGTACCAAGTACATGGTATTTTGAATATTTGTTGTATGGTCTAAGGCTGACCCTGTTAATGGATTGTAGGCTTGTATGGCTTCATCATGATCCTATTAAGCTTTCTCTCTTCTCTTATCTAGACCACCTTTTAAGGTGTGTGATGTGCATGGATTTTGAAATATAGGGTTATCTCTTTCAATGCTTCTAACATTTCATCTTTTAGAGATGTTCGATCCCCTTTCTTGTCTTGAACAAGATTTCTTTTCTTTTCTAGGTTCTTCATTGGAACCAATGATTTTCAAGTAATATTTATCTTTTCCAACTTATTGTAGAGATAATATATGGAAACTTTGATCTAGCTTATCAGATAATCTTCCTTAGTGTATGAGGCTTCTAGTGTTAGTTGCTTGGATATATCTTTGGCCTTATACCAATGTACTTTCCCCCTCACACCTCTTCCTAGATAATTTTATAGATAATTTTATTATCTTACATTTCTCCACAAGCTTAATGCATTTTGACAATTTTTTATTGTTGAGCTCATTGAGGCACTTTCCCATTACTTCTACCTTTTTAATGAGGACTTTAATTTTCTCTTCTTCTTTTGCATTTGCCTCTACATCACATAATTCTCCTTCATCCTTTGATGTGGATGATGAGACTAGTTTTGGGGATTCATATCTCCATCTGCTCTTCCTTTTTTTGTTAAATTCCTCTGAATCTCTCATTCTTCTTTTTCCTTTCTCTGGATTCTTTACATTCCTTTTTCCTTTGGACGGTGTCATGGATGGTCGTATCTCTATAGGATTCTTTTCCTTTTGAGATGATGGAAAAATCATCTCACCTTTACTCTTGCTTAGTTTCTCTTGCTAGTTCTTCCTCATGCATGGCATGTCTGTTTGTGTCATTTGGAATCTCCATTGCAAGCACTTATCATTCTTCATCCATCACATAAGTCTCTAGATTTTTTTCTGTTGTCTTCTCTCCTTTGAGGTACTAGTCAATGTTTGAGTTTTCTCATTTTTGTGCCTTTTGGACTTGAGCCCATCATTATGACATCAATTATTTCTTGTTGACTTAAACTTGTATGTTTGTCATCTTTATTCTCTGCTTCAACCTCTGGTGGTGTTGTTGTGACTTGTTCCCATTGCACTTCATTTCTTACCTTAGGCTTCTTATTCAAGTGTTGACTTATTTGAGTCCTTTGCTTGGCTAGTGTAGTAGGCTATCCTATTAACTTTTCCTTTGAACCTTGTAGTTTAGTTGTCTTAGTTATTTCTTTCTTCTTTGTCTTTCTCTTGTGGCACTTGTTTTGGGCGAAGCTTCTTTTTCAAGCTATTCCTCTTGATTGTACAATTTAGACCAAAATTTCTTTTCAGTTTGAAATGCTTCTATTTTCAAACTTATTTCTACTAGTGCCACATTGAGTGACATGTTGAAATCCCTTTTGCATGTGTCGACTAGCTTGACTCTTTCATCATCATCCAAGTAAAGTCTTATTTTGGCTAGAGAATCATCTAGCATGTTTTTGCACACCAGAATTCCTTTTGTCCAAATCTCTCAAAGCATTGTATAAATCTCACTAGGTACCAATGAATTGATGGACCCTAGGGTCTCGTTGAATACTCTCAGGCTTACCAATGCATCACTTACAAATTTTATAGTTGTTTTCTTTAGTGAACTTTGAAAATCTATTCTTTGATGTATTGTAATTTGTTGACAATTGGCTAATGACGATATGTAATCATTGTCATTTATGGAAACACATGATGTACATGCTTGTAGAAAACCTCAAAAATAAAGATACTTAGCTTTTGGTACCCAGAAAATTGTCTAAATATGAAATTGGTTTATACTAGTATATTATTTTCTATGTAAATTGCTATTGACGTCATTTTATGATTAGAAAAGTTAGATGGAGATAGTATATATGTTGATGATGACATGTACAACCTCAAAAATTAGTACAAACTGTACATAAAAGAGATATTCACATTTTACCAATTAACCAACACAATAGAATCAAAGGTAAGGGAATTATTTTGTTTACAAAATAATTACTTAACCAATTAGGGACAACATCCTAGATGTTTACTCTAAGTTGGAAAAGTGTGTTTTGGTCTTAGCCAACCTAGAAACAATTTGTGATAAGGCATGGTATTTATGCAAAGGATATCTTGTGAATTCAAGAGAGGTGTCTAAGTGTACATTTTGTATTGTATGTGAACTTTTGTGAAGGTGATATATGTGAGGTTTTGAGAAGCTATTTTTATGATCCGAGATCGAGCTGAAGATTAGAGATTAGTCAAGAAAGAAGTTACAACACCTAGATACTAGAAGACTAATTACTTGTTTGGGCAGTGAGCTCTTCTAGTAATTGGAAGTGCATGTTTGGGTAGTGAGCTCATCTTGCATCTACTGTACTATAACTCCTAACACAGTTGGAATCTCCTAATAGGGATTCCAAGTCTCCTAACAGGGACTCTCTATACTGAATTTTCTCATTGACTCCTAACAGGGTCCATCCTCTAATAAGGAACATATATTAGTATATTATCTAGTGGATATCATCTCCATCGGGGTCTTTTCTTGGCCAGGGTTTCCCTAGTTAACAAAGTATGGTGTTATGAGTTATCTTTGTGCATGGTTATTGTCACTATTTATCATTACTTGTTTGCTTTCTTATGTATGGTTCAAAGTAATAAATAATATCTAGTTGGCGACTAAAGTTTTCAAATTACTGATTCACCCCCCCCCCCCCCTCTCAGTAATTCCTATTTCTAACATAATTACCATCATTTTTAATATCATCAAGAATATTCTTAAAAGTTTGTTTCTTACCATCTTTTGATGATTTGAGATTGTGTGTCTCTGTCTCCTCTTTAGATTCTTTTTCATTCATTGGAGTTGGAGGCTTGTTGTCTTTTTTTGACACTTTCCTCTTATATGTTTCTAATGCTAGGAGCTTAATAGTAGTGGGGATCTTACTAGTGGCTTCCTCTTCTAGTTTTGGCTTGGGTGAAGACTCACCTCTACACTCTAGTTGAGGGCTCTTCTCACCTTCAAGCACATTTTCTGCTTCAGTTGGTTGTATGATTTGACTTATGCTTTCCTTCTTCTTTTCTTTTCTCTACAACAACTACTTCTGAATGCTTCTCAAGTTGTTTCATCTTCTCATTGACTATTCTAAATGTTTTTTGTTCTTGGTCAATAGACATTGCCAATATCCAATCAATGTGCTTCCTTTTTTATCCTTTGTCAACTTCGTAGGGTAGTTTAGTCAACCAATAGGTTTATGGTTGAACCACTTGTGCTATGGACCTATTTGTGCTATCTTAGAAACAAATGTCTCGTTTGTAGTCCAAAATCAAACTCGATGGTATCCTCCTCCTTCTGTGCATCTTTGACTCAAACTTCTTGAAATATTTGTCAAGTGAATTAGGGGTACTAGTACTCAATTTTTTGTACATGTTTGTGATTTGTGTTGTGATGTGGTTCTTTGACTTCCACTAGAATTTAACAAATCCAAGAATATGCAAACTAATATTGCACCATATTTGAAAATTTGTGCACTATTGTCCCTCTGAATCTCTCACATATTCTTCATTATCTACATGTGTGTGAGTGATAGAGTCGGTGAACAATCACCATTGCTATAACTTTTACCTATCCATATTATACATCTTTTAATGAACACATCTTGTCGTTGTGATGGCATCCAGTTAGTTCTACCATTCAATTGGCTAGTATTTCTTGATGGTGAGATTTAGTCTGGTTCCTCTAAACCCTATGAATCTCTCAATCACCTTCTTTGTGATCTTATAGGGTGGTTTAAAGCCACATGTACTTGTCATGCACTCCACTGAGTATGAATCTAACCCACTCATCCTTCAAGAAAGTTGGGATGTCAACTGCACGGGCTAGGGTTGTGTCTTCTAGATCTTTGAAACCTAGTTTCTGTTGATTGTTGTGATGGAACTCATACTTTGTCTTGATTTCCATGTCACTTAACTATGCTATCTTTTCCTTTAGATAAGCGATCACATCTTCAATTAGTAATATATCACTCAAGAGTGACAATAGGGCTCCCATCATATCTTTCTCATTTGCACTATTTATGATAGGTTCATAGAATGGTGGATCATTCTTCTTTCTGTCTACTAGTTCAATGACATACAATTCATAATATTGTTCCTCTTCCATTGTCAAATCAATACACTATTCCAATTCCTTTCACACTCTCAACTGCACTTGTTTGGTTCTAAGGTTAATTATCACTTCTCACTCAGATGGCTAGGGTTTCACAAATATAAAAGCTCTTGAGATCTCAGGTTTATAAAGTGATATTCACTATGTGATGTGCCCATTTATAGATCCAACAAAAAAAGTAATGTTGAGGTTCTAATAGTAAACCCATCTCTTACCTAACTCTGATCTTGTGCAATAAAAGCTTTCTAATGATGCATCCAATGGTCACATTTTGAGGACAAATCTTCCTACCTTAACAGGTTGAGCATTTTGGAATAGTGACCACCTTTCAGTTTACCAAGGCATCATGCTTCACGACCTACTAGTTTGAATGCAGAGACCAATATAAGACTTACTTTGCATGTTTAACATGAGAAGTGTCACTATTCATCAGTGAGCTTACAACCTCTCTAGGTTTCACTTTGATATCTTCTAATTTCTTCTTGGTCCATACCTTCGGACAATCCTTGTTGACATGCCCCATATGAACGGTCTTTTCTTTTCCTTTCTTGCAGTTGTATTGTTGCTTAGGTTTTAGTTTGGCCCAACAATTTTTAGCAATATGATCAATCTTATAACATTTGTAACATGTCATACCTAAATTTCTCCATGGTCCAATTTTGTTCCAATAACCTATCCCTAGTTCACAATGGAATGCAACATGGCCTTCATTTCCACAAGTAGAGAAAACCTTTGATGTACTCTTGTTGCTCCCAGCATGTTTTCTTGTATTTGGAGATGACTAATTTAATCAAGCTTTTGATATACAATCCTTGGCACTATGACCATACCTTTTACAATAGTAATAGTAACCTTATGCTCTTGCCTCATTTGCAAGATCCCTGCACTCGTGTGCACTATGTCCATACCGATTACAAATGTTGTAGTAGCCTCTATAGATATGTTGAGTACCAGACTCTATTTGTCTATGCCATCAAATAATTGAAGTGTGTCCTATTTTACCACAATAATAACAAGTAGGTTTTTCGGATGACATACCTCTGTTTGATGTCTTCTTGTCCATTATGGTATTCAAGTCTTTTGTTTCTCATGACTTTCCTTTCTCCATTTTGTTGGTTCCTTGAAATCCTAGATTGGTTATGCTTGAGGTCTTCCTTTGGGCTTCGAGCTACTCCTCCAACTTCTTGGTGCTTCCATTAGACTTCACCAGGCTCTCATTATCCTCTTTGGTGTTCTTCAGTTCATCCATCAGTTGGAAAACTTGCTCTTTAAACTGTTTGGTTTCTTCATTTAGGACTTCTTACTACTTATCTTTGTCATGACAATGTTCCTATAAGGCAGTATTTTCTTATTTGATGAACGTGTTCTTCCATTATGATCATTTCTTTTTCCTTAGTCTATAACAATTCTTTAGCTTGTTGTTTTTCTTCCTAGGCTATTATGAGTTCTTCATGAACTTGATCTCTTTCAAGGATAACGTTTCCTTTCTCATCATGTGCTTCACTCATTCTTACTACTAAGTGTTCCTATTCCTTTTTCATTTGCTTGATCTTCCTAGTTATCTTGTCATTCTTAGTCACTTGTTCTAAGATTACTTCCTTCGATTATTCAAAACCATTCTTCTCTTCAAGCTTCTCAATTAGCTTTTGGCTTTTGCCTAACTTCTTCATCAATTTCTTTCTTTTTGCTAGAAATTTTCTCAACATGTCTTTCAAGTCATCAATAGTGTTCAGGGCATCATTGAGTTGTCTCTGTAGTCTAGTGGTTGTCATTTGATCTTCCCTCATGCTATCAAGCTTGTCATTGTTAGGGATTATGTTTTGATACCAATAGCTAGTCCCAACCGATATTGAGTGGGGGTGAATCAATATGACCAATTCTACTAGTTATAGTAGCAATCTCTTGTAGAAATCTTGTTACAATTCTTTTAACAAGAAAAACCAATATTGAATGCAATATATTAGAATCATTAAAGATCGCATAGAAAAGCATATATAAAAAACATGAATATTTTAACATGGAAACCCCCAATGCAAGGGTGAAAACCATAGTGAGAGTAATATACCACTAGCCTTTTCTTGCAAGTAAAAGGATGCCTTGTTAAAGGCTTACATATGTTCCTTCTGAGAACTCATCATGGTAGGAGTGAACATATTTGTTAGAATTACAAAAACCTATTAAGGTTACTTTGTTAGAGCATTTTTATCTCTTTATAAGAGAAACATTCTTGAAGGATCTCAAAGACTTATTACAAGTTTTCCATGTTAAAGGCTTATAATAGTTGCAATAGTAAGAAAGAAAGCTAAAGATTAGATCTAAGAATGTGGCATAATTTGTCTTGTAGATCCACTTTAATACACAGTGAAGATGCTCTGATCTCCTTCATCTGTTCTAGATTTGTTCAGTAAACAATTCGGTTCACTTCCTCTTTCACATGCTTGAGCACTGATCTATTGTTAGCTCTCTGTTAATTTTGTTCTCATTTGCCTCCCACAAATCTCTAATCATAAGACTAGCAACAACCAAAACAACTTCAAAATGAAGTTCGAGTGTTCTTAAATGTACTCATCCAATTCAGGTGTCAAAACCCTAAAATTATCTTGCTAAAATCATCCATTGAAAATTTGAAATACACAAGCAAGCATAGTCACAAAATATCCCCGATTACCTATACCTAGGTGCCTATTTACATTGACTTGTTTGTCCACCTGTAAGTCTACATCTAGACTTGTGACCTTTCTTTCATCTGTTGCTTTCATCGCTGGTCTCTGTGTGCATGTCACATCGCTATCAGACTCTATCATTGCCTTGTAACATTTGTGGTGACTCAACCTTGACCATCTAACTTCTTTGCATGTATGTCTATTGTAGGCTTGTTTGCATCCTTCTCTCTTGTTGTGCTCGATATGCCAGTCTACCAATGGTTGCACTACCTTGCAACACTTCAATATTCTTGTTAATGGGTTGTGGATCAATCACACCATTCCAATGCTTACTCAATGCTTGAGTCCTCATGATGCTGCAATTTAGTCATCAACATTTTGCTTGTCATTCATGCCATTGTAAATGGTTAAGTCTAACATAACAAAGAAAAGTTTTAGTAGTTAAATAAAAATAGAAGCAAAATGAGCTAAAGAACAAGCTAATTTTAGACCAAAGTGTTCAACTATTGTCCATGGTGTTACCCTTATGTTCTTGGTTGAAAAAAAATGGAATACACAAGGCGCCAAGCCAATTTTTCTATTTTGTAAACTTTAAGAAAGACTTTGACACAATACCAACAATTTGAACAAGATAAAGAAATAATGAGTTCCAACTAAACTTAGAGTTGCAAAGAATATACTTTATGATGTAATGTCTCCACTAATAGAGTTAGTTAGGGACAAGTAATACTTGCAAAATAAATGTTAGAATCACAATAATAATAAAACTAACTATATTATTTTACCCTCTAAGTTAACCCCAATCTTAAGGACATCTCCAGATCGGGCTACTTAGCTCATAGCTACCTCGTCGTCATCCCAAGAGTGCACCCCTTAAGATTCTTCTTGGATGTGCATCCTCTATCCAAGGCCAATGGCATATGCATATGTTTGACAACATTAGAATATTCTAGCACATCGATTATCGGCCATGGCGGACAATGGAGATCTTAATATCTCCATGCTCCATGCTTTGATATCGATTCTTAGCCATGGCGGACAATGTAGATCTTAATATCTCACATGCTCCATGCTTCGAGTTCACATTGATTCTCGATCATGATGAACAATGGAGATCTTAATATCTCCATGTTCCATGCTTCAAGTCTCATTAATATCCATGGTGCTAACCCCATGAGCTAACACAATATTATCCAGAAGTATGATTCATAAATATAAATAAATACATAAACATAATTAAACAAATATAATCCATAAACATACCTTTCTTACCTTCTTCCTTTTCAAGAGTCACAAACTTTCATAATACAAATCCTTTGAAAAGTCACAACACTTCATAGTTATAATCCTTTTGAAAAGTCATAACATTCCATAACTAAAATCCTTTGGAAAAGTCCCAATACTTTAAAATCACAATATTTTTGAAGAGTCACAACTATTCATAATTATGACCCTTTCAAAGGTTCAGATCCTTTCAATATCATTGATACATTTTCAAAAAGTCACTTTCTTATTTTCTTCATATTACTTTCCTCTTCCAT
The DNA here is from genome assembly GCA_028749045.1 of Cupressus sempervirens. Taxonomy (NCBI): domain Eukaryota; kingdom Viridiplantae; phylum Streptophyta; class Pinopsida; order Cupressales; family Cupressaceae; genus Cupressus; species Cupressus sempervirens. The sequence goes on from CM053787.1 coordinate 517,042,788, forward strand.
TTTTCCTTTTTGAATTCGTCTCTTCTCCTCTTCCTTTTTTTTCCCTCTCTAAAAAATAGTCTCCTCCCTTTTATATCTTAATTTTAATAAGTCATGTCTATTTGTTAAATCTCTCTTGACTTTTCATTAGATTTAGTTAATTTATATTATTTCATGTTATATTATTTATTTACTTACTTATTTGTGTTTATTATTATTTATTATGAAATTCTATTTAGAAAGTTAACATACTTTCTACAATATTGTCTCTTGTATTTAATTTTATTTTCTTATTTACTTTTTGAAAATTTAATATTTTTTAATTATTTAAAATATCATACTAAATATTATCTCATTAATAATATAGATTAAATAATAATTATTTCCTAGTTTTATAAATATAACTTTATTATCATTATTAATTTAATAACATTTTATTTACTAATTATTATTAAAATTCTATCTTAAAATGGGGAATATATGACATATGAGTAGGACAAGGCTATTGTTTTGGCCATGATATTGGTATCAAACAAGAATGCCCACTTTTCTCGACTCTACTTGGGTTATACATTGATAAGGAGTAGAATGGCTAAAAAAACTAGCAAAAAGGAAGTTTAGCTAGCTAAACATTTAATAAAGTTTGTTATGTGAATGATCTTATTTTAAATTGCTATAATAATTTATATCCTAGGGGCACATTTCATGATACTTGAAACCTTTTCTCGTAATATTGGGATGCAAGTCAATGTCGGCAAATCTAAAGTGATGATCTCTTTCAAAAGAAATAAAGAGGCATAAAATAAATTTCTTATTGAAGGCAAATTCCTAGGATTGATTTCACTACACAATCAATTCGGAAATGTATAGGCCAAATAGAATTCAAGGATGGAAAACATGATATCCCTTCAAAATAAATGTATAAATGTAGAGTTATGGGATTAAAAGACCAAGAATGCTTTTTGACTTGGTTGTCACTCTATTATCTTTTGAGTGTGAGATTTGGGACAATAGCATGTCAAGTTAGAAATGGAAGGATGTAGAAGAATTCAAAAACACCTAATCATAAGTAATCTCAAAAATTAAAATTGTTGTCCTATATAAAAGTTTATTGGCAGAAACTAACACTTGCCCCTTAGAAGCATCAATGTTGGCCCATTTGTTAATGCTCGATGAAGACTTGAAATAAAGAAAAATACCATTGGACTTTGATGATTTAGAGGAAAACATAGATAGAAGGATGTAATAACCCCTAACCAGCTATATCTTTAATAAACCCCATTTTTTTTCAATAATAAGCTATTTGACATTTTGCCAAATGCTTTGTGTGAAAGGTCTATAATTCAAAAATTTAGAATCTGCAACTTCTCAAGTCTTCGATTATGAATTAAAAAAACTAACAATGAATATAGCCAATTATCAAGTCTGATTGGTTTTTGCAAATCAACCATGAAATGAAATACTAAAAAATAAAATGTTATGATTCCCATCAAAATGAAATACCAAAATTGTCTTGTAATTTATTATATTCACAAAATATAAGATTCATGATTGAATGCTCAAGTGTTGATGTTTATTGTCTTAAATGCCACTAAAACTATTGTTGAAAAAAACTAAAATTACAATGCATTGAATAACTTGGAAGTGTTTATGCCTGAATAGATCGTATACTCTATGTGAATGAATTCCTCCTTCAATTTGCTCATACACCCAGCTAAGAAAAGATGTGATTTTTACAAGAGCAATTGTCCACACTCAAACACATTGAGTTTGGGTAATGGTGCCTGATATTGGCATTCCCAATGAAAAAATGTGAAGATGCCAAACATGGCGTTAATTGCAGATAGAAACACCCTATTATGTCATTCCAATTCAGAGTGAAAACCCAACCCTATATGGAGATTTGACACACCAAATGCAACTGCCTAGATTTGTGAAGTAATGTTGAGCTATGAGTAATATCTGTTAGTTTTAAGTAGCTTGGACAACTGTTCATCCATATGTGATTAATTGACAAATAATTGTTAGAGTTACAAAAAATATTTGTTAATTAATTGACTCTTAAAAGCCACTAGTAACCTATTAGTTAGGTTGTTTTAATCAAGAAGCAACTAGAAACTTCTTGGTTGAGTTGTTTTGATCAAGAAGCAACTAGAAACCTCTTGGTTAAGTAGTATAAAAGGGGGTCAAGGGAGGCATTTGGAGAACAAAATAGAACAACGAACAACAAGAAGTTGTAAAAGCATTTGCAGTGTTAGCAAGGGCGCAGTGATAGCGTTGGGGATAGCAGTGGGGAATATTAGTAGGAGAAATTAGGAGGTTGTCTAAATTCTGCCAATGAAAGGCAAGGAATTTTGTATCTCTTGATTTGTTGAAGTTAATATAATTCCTCATCTATAGAATTGGTTTTCCCTTAGGGATTTTTCTAGGGATGATTTTTCCAAAAATATTGTGTTCTTTATGTTCTGAATTTCTTTCCATATTTTATTGGTGAAGTTGTAGTTGTGTTATTTTTCGATACTAGCCATGAATTTTTGTTTTCGACAGTTTAATAATCATTTACGATAGGGGATTAATAATCAGTGGTTGCAATAGTGTTAATTTTCACATGGTATCAAAGTAGTGTTGAGGGTAGAAGAGTTATTCCCTAGGAAAGAAATTTTGATCTCTTTAGATTTATTATTGCTTTAATCCCTTGAGATGGCTTCAGTTGGTTTTAGAGATCATAACAGATTGGATGTTGCCTCAAATTTTAGTGTCTGGAAGGCCAAAATTTCTTTATTGTTGGAAGAGAATGGTATCAAAGATTATGCTACCATTGGTATAATTGCACCTATAGATGCTACACAACTTGAAACATATAAGAAGGACGATGCCAAGGCAAGGAGGATTATCCTTGATTGTGCCAAGGATCATATTGTTCCACATATCTTGAAGCTAGATACAATGAAGAAGATGTGGGATGCCATTCTACATCTCTCTAGAATGCTATCACCAACATAAAGATGATTCTCAAAGAGAAGCTAAAGAATACCCGGATGAACCAGGGAGAAGATGTTACAAGTTACCTCACCAAGCATAAACTTGTTAAAGACAAGTTAGCAGCTATTGGAGATAGTTCCAGTGATGACGAACTAGTGAGAATAACCCTAAATGGGTTTTCTAAGCAGTGGAGTGTCTTTGTTCAAGTTGTCAGTGGACAAGATACCTTATCGAGTTGGGATTGACTATGGACCGATTTCACTCAGGAGGAGTTTAGACTAAGTCTTGTCAATGGGACCAACAAGAGTAAGAAAAGTGAGGTGGAACACAAAAATGTTGCCCTAGCAGGGAAAGGGAAAGTAAAGAAGGGATCTAGGAAAGGATCAAATTCACAAAGTGAAAAGAAGGACCTTTCTAAGTTCAAGTGCTTTGGATGTCACGAGTATGGTCACTATGTCAGTGATTGCCCATAAAGGAAGAAGGCAAAGAAGCAGATGACAACTTCAGCAAGTGCAGATTAACTCCTCTCCAATAGACTGGAAGATGAGCTTGCACTTATAGCTTGTATGGTGAGCTCAACTTCATAGACTATTTGGTATATAAATAGTGGGGCATCATTTCATATGATAGGAGTTAGAGAGTACTTCTCCAATTATAAGGAGAACACCAATATCCAAATTTCTATGGGAAATTTGTCCAAACTCAACCCGATTAGGAAAGGGACTACTTAGTTTCAGAGGGAGAATGGGAAGATAAATCCAGTTCATGATGTGTTGCATGTACCAAGCTTAGGTATGAATTTGATTTCTGTTTCTATTCTTCAGGATAGTGGGTATAATGTACTCTTTAGAGGGACACATGTGTTGATTTAGCACAAGGATTGGAAATCACCCATAACTATTGGAGTTAGGAGTGGTTGCGTTTATAGGTTGCAATTTGATACTCCTTGGGTACTCATGAGCATCACTAATCCTAGAGATCTTGGAGAGCTATGGCATAGGAGGATGGGCCATATTCATCATGGTGCTCAAATTGCTTCATGAGACAATGACAGGTGTTCTAGAGGTGAGCACAAAGCATGATGATGCATGTAAGGGATACATGTTGAGGAAGTTTGCGAAAGCATCTTTTCCAAGGAGTGACACCAGATCTAAAGGTGTTCTTGATCTAATACATTTAGATGTATGTGGACCGATGTCAAGAAAGTCTATTATAGGATATGAGTACTATGTTAATTTTATCAATGATTTCTCCAGAAAGACCTAAATATACTTCTTGAAGACCAAGGATGAGGTTTTCAGTCGGTTCCAAGAGTTTAAGGCTCTAGAGGAGAACTCGACTGGAAAGAAGATAAAGGTTCTTCACTCAGACAATGGAGGTGAGTACAAAGGAAATAACTTCTAGTAGTTCTGTACCATGAAAGGAATCAAGAGGGAGTGGACTATTCCTTCCAATCCATAGAAGAATAGAGTTGCTGAGAGAGAGCCATTCTATATCGAAGGTAGCTAGAGCTATGCTACATGACCAAGATATGCCCCGCTACTTATGAGTAGAAGCGTGTAGTACAACAATGTACATTCAAAATAGGGTTCTACACAAGGTACTAGGGAAGATGACACCAGAGGAAGCTTTCACAAGAAAGAAGCCTGATGTTAGCCATTTCAAAATATCTAGGAGTTTGGCATATTGTGATATTCTAGGTGATACACGTACCAAGTTAGATCAGACTGCAGAGGGGGTACTTTGTTGGGTACAGTGAGATGTTAAAGGCATATAGGATTTTTATCCCCAGGACTACAAAAATTATTGTTAGACGTGATGTCAAGTTCATGGAGGACAAGGCATTTAGAAGGTTTAGAGATTTTCCAACAGATGATAAGAGTGAGCAGCCAACAGAAGCTCCAAGGCCTAGTCAAGGGCAACAAAACACAAGTATAATTACCAGCACAAGTGTAGGCTCAGGTGGTGAAGTTTCACAAAGCATGGAGCAACAGGTACAAAAATGGAACAGGAAATGCATCTAGAAGACTTAGAGGTTGATATTTCATCCTCTACAATTGGCAACAGGAACCATAAGGTTCAAAAGACACAAAGGGATACTTAATAGTTTGTGGGAGCTCCCAAGAAGAGTACTAGATAGTGGAGACAACTAGCCAAGTTCAATGACTATGTGGCATTAGTTAGTCAGTTGGTAGATAGTGAGCATTCTAGCTATTAGGAGACTGTAGAGCATAATGTATGGCAAGATGCTATGGTTGAGCATTCCTCAATAATGCAAAATGATGTGTGGGAGGTAGTTCCTAGATTAATAGATAGGGTAGTGGTTGGATCATGCTAGATCTATAAGATAAAGCACTGTGCATATGGTAGCATCGAGAAATACAAAGCAAGGTTTGTGGCCAAGGCATTCTCTTAGAAGGAGGGAATAGACTACAAGGAGACATTTGCTCCAATGGTTAGGTATACTTCTATACAAGCTATGATCTCATTTGTAGCACAAATGGGATGGCAGATCCATCAAATGGATGTCAATACAACATTCCTTAATGGTGAGTTAAAGGAGGAGGTATACATAGAGCAACCAGAAGACTTTGTAGCACACAACAAAGAGACCCATGTGTGTAGATTGAAGAGAGCATTGTATGAACTCAAGCAAGCTCCCAGAGCGTGGTATGAGCGCATTGACACATACATGCAAGAAATGGGCTTTGTGAAGAGTGAAGCAGATCCTAATCTCTACTACTTGGTGGTTGGGGGTGAGATTCTCATTTTTGTTCTTTATGCAAATGACTTGTTGGTTCACTAGGGCTCATAGAAGATTGCAAGAGGAACCTTGCAGAAGAGTTTGAGATGAAGGACTTAGGACTTATGCACTACTTTCTACGCATGGAGGTGCAGCAGACAAATGAAGATATTTTCCTTAGTCAAGGGAAATATTGCATTGAAATCTTGAAGAGATTCGGGATGGAGAATTGCAAAGCCTTGTCTACACCCATGATCATGAATTGGAGGAAGGCAAATACATCTAAGGAGAAGGATATAGTTCCCACCTTATACAAGTAGTTGATTAGTTCACTTATGTATTTGGTCAACACTAGGCTAGATATAGCATTTGCAATAAACTCTCTTAGTTACTTCATGGTTGAACCAAAGAGAATGCATTAGACAACAACCAAGCATGTATTGTGTTACTTGCATGGTACAATTTAGTATGGGATTAGATATGTTCGAGGTAAAGGTATTAGGTTGATGGGCTATATTGATGCAGATTGGGTAGAAAGTACAACGAACAAAAGGAGCACTTTAGGGTGTTCTTTCAGTTTGGGATAAAGAGTTGTATCTTGGATTAGTAGGAAGCGAAAATCAGTGGCTCTAAGTTCAATAGAAGCAGAATACATAGCAACTAACATGGCGACATGTGAAGCTATATGGCTTTGGAAGTTGTTAGTAGCCTGATTTGGTTAGAAGGTTTAGACTAATGTAGTTCCCACCTTATACAAGTAGTTGATTGATTCACTTATGTATTTGGTCAACACTGGGCTAGATATAGCATTTGCAGTAAACTCTCTTAGTTAGTTCATGGTTGAACCAAAGAGAATGCATTAGATAGCAGCCAAGCATGTATTGTCTTACTTGCATGGTACAATTGAGTACGGGATCAAATATGTTGGAGGTGAAGTTATTAGATTGATGGGCTATATTGATGCAAATTGGGCAGGAAGTACAATGGACAAAAGGAGCACTTCAGGGTGTTGTTTCAATTTGGGATCAAGAGTCGTATCTTGGTTTAGCCATGGCTTTGAGTTCAACAGAAGCAGAATACATAGCAACTAGCATGGCGACATGTGAAGCTATATGGCTTTGGAAGTTGTTAGTAGCCTAGTTTGGTCAGAAGGTTGAGACTAATGTGATACACTGCGAAAATCAGAGTTGTATCAAGTTGTCTAAGAATCCAATATTTCATGATAGGTCTAAACATATAGACACAAGATATCACTTCATCAGAGATTGTGTACAATGTGGGGTTGTTCAGCTATAGTACATACCTATAGAGGAGCAGGTAGCAGACATTCTGACAAAGGCATTAGGGCAGGCAAAATTCATCTTCTTCAGAGATAAATTAGGTGTCATGCAGAATAGCTTCCTCGCTAAGAGAGTGTTAGTTTTAGGTAGCTTGGACAATGTTCATCCATATGTGATTAATTGGCAAATAATTGTTAAAGTTACAAATAATATTTGTTAATTAATTGACTCCTAGAAGCCACTAGTAACCTATTGGTTAGGTTATTTTAATTGAGAAGCAACTAGAAACTTCTTAGTTAGGAAGAAACTAGAAACTTCTTGGTTGAATTGTCTTGATCAAGAAGCAACTAGAAACCTCTTGGTTAAGTAGTATAAAAAGGGGTCAAAGGAGGCATTTGGAGAACGAAACAGAATAGAGAACAACAAGAAGTTGTAGAAACATTTGCAGTGTTAGCAAATGAATTTGGCACTTGATAACAAACAGTCTTGTAGTGTTAGCAAGGGCACAATGATAGCGTTGGGGATAATAGTGGAGAATATCAATAGGAGAAATCAGGAGGTTGAATTCTACTAGTGAGAGGCAAGGAATTTTGTATCTCTTAATTTGTTGAAGTTAATATAATTCCTCGTCAGTAGAATTAGTTTTCCCTTAGGCATTTTTCTAAAGATGATTTGTCTGAAAATATTGTGTTTTGAATTTCTTTTCGTATTTTATTTGTGAAGTTGCAATTGTGTTATTTTTCAATATTAGCTATGAATTTTTGTTTTCAACAATTTAATAATCGTTTATGATAGGAGATTAATAATCAGTGGCTGCAATAGTGTTAATTTTCACAATATCAACCGCCTATTTATGCATAGATTTGCGATGCCAAAATCAGGGATCGACGTTGTGAAGGCAGATTAAAATGCTCAACAAACATTCAATAGGTATATTGGACCAACAGGCAAAATGCAATGCAACCAATTTCTAGAATTCCCGCTCACAAATTGACCTCCCAATCATAGGCAGAATAGTAAAGGAGTCAGCAATTGTACATATAATTACAAAGAATAAAACACAAATAATGAATTACAGTTTGAACACAGTTTGAGGAAGACCAAAACTCAGATGCAAGAACTAGCCACAATTCAAAATACTTCAGCAGTGAATTGGAATAACAATGTAGACTCTAAATCTCCAATACCAAAAGCAAACATCAATAAATAATTGTAAGTTTTTTTTCTTCACAATGAGCTCACATTTATAATCTTATGAAGGCATTTGTTTCTCAAACAAAACTCCACTTAAGAAGCTTCACCAACACACCACTTTATAACAAATACTAATAAAGTGTCATTATAATAATATAAACTTTGATAATCAATCAATAAATATGAGCTCATACAATAACTAACCCCATCTGTTGTAGTTAATGACCAGTTGCCAATGCCACCATCTGTACTGCCAAATATGAAAAATGCTCGAATTAGACTTACCAAAAATAGTAAGTCCACAATTGAGACCCTTAGAACACCCTGTTAGTTCATGAGGGTTGCAATAACGAGTTGACTCAATCAACTACAAGAACTTGCCAAAAATAAGGACATTAAAAAGGAAGAACTCAAGGATGAAGAAATGAGACACTAATTTATCAAAGTGTCCATATAACAATGAAGAATAAAATGATTTGAGGGAAACATTTTACTAATATGGTTAAAATAAAATTAGTGTTAAAAAGTTTATTATATCAAAGAATTCAATCGAGCAAGAGCATGGAGTAAAAACATACATAGGAGCAAATTAGCGTAATTGAGAGCTAGTTTTCATCACTACTTAAAAGAAGAATGAGAAAAGAGAATATGGTTATTTTGCAACACATAAGCGTTAGAACCAATATTTCATCCTACAATGTCCAGTTTACAATGACATCCACACTATCTATAAAGATATTTCTAAAATAAACATTTAAATTATTTTATTTGAAAAAAGAAAATTTGATAAAACAACAAACATATTGATGAAAGATACAAATGGTTTCAAAGTTTGATTCCCTGTCATAAGATGTGCTATTCATAGAGCCTATACACTACTTTTACTTTATAGACGTAACTAAAATCATTCACTGAATCAAACCATAACCTGAAGATTTAAAAATAAGGTCGCTATAAAGAATATAAACTCCCCACTTTATCACTTCTTTTCACAAGACAAAGCGAAGGTAGTTCGAAATAAGGAAAAAATTTACATTTTTCCCCGTTTCTTCATGACGGGAAAGCGATTATTGAGTAGATGAAATGCCACAGTGCTTAATTTCATACGACTTTATTTCATGTTTTGAATTCCTGATTTGTTTACGATTCCACAAATTAAACAAGTCCAAAGAAAAAGTTATAAGGGATCCGCTTCATAACTCATTTTTTGACATCACCGCAAGCAAGATGCCAACAACAATGTACACTAAATTCATAAATTTTTGTCCAGCATATCAAAGCATTAGTTGAATTGTTCATGCATTACGTGTTGGGAAACGGATGAATCAGGACTTATCAAGTTGATATCAGATGAGAAAACAGAGTTGAAGAAATCCTCGACATCCCCCGTAATGAAATCAAACGCTAAAAGTCTCTCCGCTATTTCCTGCATATTACAATTTCGCGTTCTATAAAAATTTCGCTCAAAATACTTTTGAATAATTATATTGTGTTGATGTTCATCGATTTGAGTACCTTATAATTGTCGTCTTTAGCGCAAATCCTTTTGTCACTGAAGCGATCGATATGTTTCTTATTTTTTGTCAAATCCAAAATTACTTTAGCCCGTTCAAGAATCTCGCAAGCGATACCTAAATTTAGTAAATGCTGATGCTATATTAGTCATCTGTTTATTCACCCTATAAAGCATGAACCTAACTAGATTCATACTTCAAAATATAATTCTCAATAAATCCGCAGAAATAGAATTTTACTCGAAGGATTGCATGTACATATTGTAAACATGATTATTTGAATTATTATTCGTGAACAGCTTTTTCGCAATGACAATAGAGTGAATGGTGTGTTCCCGTATACTTCAATTCAAACGTTTCAGGAATGGAGTCATACCAGCAAGTTCTGCACAATGCAATCCTGCATAGAAAATAAAATAGATCAATTGTGATTAACCAGAAATATTTTGACTACTTATATTTAGAATGTTTGACCACATTTGGCAATCCATAGTAACTTGTTAGGGCACTCCACAAAATACACACACACATTGCAACCATATTATACCAGTGCTCATCATCAATTTAATTCAACTAACGTTAAAAGTAGTCATCATATCAAAACAATATTATACCGTGGTTATATTCTGGGAGGTGGTATATATGAATTACAAAAATACTAGTTCTAAATTCAGTTAATTATAACTATTAATGGTACGAAACCCTTGTCTAGGAATGCTTACTATCCTTAACCAGGGGAGTAAGATAGCGGAGGGCAAGAGCTTATTACAAAAAGGCTATTACAGTTGAAATTTTTAAGAGCTAACCTAACCATTCATCAGGGGTTAGGTTCTTGAGAAATTAGACATGAAATGGGTTCAGTTTTTATTCACCTATTTTTTACAACATTTTAAAGATACATAAAGCACAATTTAGAGAATTGCTCCTTATATTTTATGACCATGAGAAGATCAGTTGATAAATGGCAAGGTCTTATGCTGATGTTGGGTTCGGTGGGCTATTTGGTGTTTGATCCCATCGTTGAATATTTTTCTGAATTAACTCAGGAAGGCATCCTTTTAGCTTTTTCATAGGATAGAAGCTGTTTAAATATTTTCGTTCTGTCAAGATGTAGATAATTTTACCTAAATAGATTTGTGATTCAGTTTGATGTTTCGGGGCACTTCTGCAAGATTGTCAAATTTTCTTTCTATCATTGATTGTGAGAGGAATGGAAAGCAGGTTGAAATAGTGCACCATCAATTCCTTTCTAATTTCTCCATTTTTTGGACCAGATATTATCCACTGTTATTGATATTATCTAGTGACAGTCAAGATGGAATTGTGAAATTGGTTGATTGAGGACAGTTTAAAGGAATAGGGGTTGGTAGCCTAGGAGGACTATGAGTTGGTACTGGTTTTACAGGGTAAATATTGTTGATTATCAGAGCATTTGCAGCTTGGATATTGACCAATGAGGATGATTATTCAGATTTAGACGAGGAAGGGAACCGGGAAGAACAGCTTAGAAATATTGTAACTGTTCTAGTTTGCATGCCATGATGTGAAAATGTGACATTAGGGAAAAACAGGAAGGGGGGAGGGGGGGGGGGGAGGGGAGAGACGATAATGTAATGTCCACAACTGAGACACTTGTACAATAAATTTGATATTTTTGTATTATCTGATCCTGAGAAACTGAAAATGGACAATAGAAATATAGCTAAACCTGCCCAAATGCTGAAAGCATGTATGGCATTAAATTTGAGTTTTGGCAGCAATCAATAAATCAATAAATGACTACCAAACATGGCATTTAGAGCAGCAACTAATGGATCTGAAACTAGAAATCACTATGATAATTTATTATATGCCATTTTAGTAAATGGAGCAGCAATAATAGACAAATTAGTTCTGATTAGAAGAACAATCTCTTGACAATAAAAATCAGAATCACTTGTACCTGAAGCCCTTGAACAACAGCAAAAAATTAACATCAGTTGTAGTTTAAACCCTTGAAATTAGACCAATAATTATTCAGATTGTTATACATATAATAGAAGGCCACTTGCTCACACCCTACAGCTGTACAGAAGGAGAAAGTGTTGGGAAAAAAGTTAAAATGCTGGTGCATTCACATAATCCTGAAAATGGATGTGGCACATCCTGAAAACCAATCTGAATTGTCCCTAAAAGGTGCTGATAATGATGGCACAGAAAACTTGGCGTCTGGAATAGATACAGCAGCTGGTGCAGCGTATAGTGGTGGCTGACTTGAATGGACTTCGCATAAAAAACATCATAGTTGCTGATTCAAAATGAGGCACCTTTGTAGTGTCTCCAGTTTTAGCAAAATTGATATGTGAGTAATTAGTCCAGTTTCTGTGCTTTCCTGTAAGCTTCTTGATGAGTTGGGAAGAACTCCGAACTTCTTGGAGTGCTTTGGATTGGTTAGTCGTGACTTTGGTTTATCACAATGAGCACAGTTGCCAATGTTAAGTGTTTTCTAACATTTGGAGGATTCTACAAACTTCTTAAAAAGACTATCTATTTTTAGAAAGTCACTTGGTTGGCTCCAATCATCATCTTTATCTCTATTGGTGTAATTAATTACACTTTACTTAAACTTACTTAGGATAATGCATTACATAGTAGTCTACATATGTGACACTTGGGAAGATGCACACATAGTTGCACACAGTAGTATAGAACAAATAACACTTTAGGTGCTGATAGTAGTAATTGCATTCCACTTTATGCATTGTCTCCACCTATAGTGTACTTATCACTTTATCATCCTCATTGTTGCACATATTCGCATATACTTCATTGGACATGTGATTCCACCTTGTGTGGGTGATAAGTGTTCGCATATTGAGCCCAATGGTCACACTGTCTATTCAGCTTCTCGTGGGTCTTCTGTTGAAGGCTAATGCCAATGTATAGATACACATATGTTGTCATGTACTGCTTTAGATTGTGATTTGGTTTAATATAATAGTTCCCTTCTCAAGTGTGGACGCAACCACAAGTTGTGGTGAACCATGAGAAATCTGTGTTCCTTTTATTTTATCTTCTTTGTTTATGTTTTACTCCATTTCTTCACTCATTTTAAATTAGCAATTCGTATCAGAGCTGGAAAGGTTGAGAAGAGATGGAGGAAGAAGATGATGATGCTGATTTTATCATTGAAGAATTTCTTGAAAATTTGGATTTGACAAAAGAGGATGCTGAAGTGAGGATGAAGTTGAGGCTAAAGAGGAGGATGTTGAAGAAAGCGAAGATGAAGTTGATGCTTATATAATTGAGGAGGATTACCAACAGTAAAGAATTTTGAGGCTGAAGGAAGAGAATTTCTTCTAACAGACCAACTATTTTGTATGCACTATAAGTTGGAGGTTTGTGTCGCATAATGAATATTGAAAAATACAACTTTGAAAAAGTGTGGGAGTTTTTTGAAGAAACTTTGTTTCAGGAAGAAGAGAATGATGGAAAGAGCCTTACAAAGGACCTTTATCTTGCAAAAATGTATGACTTGCTGACAGAGAACTTTCCTCTTGGTGAAAAGATATCACAAGAGGATTCCAGATGCCTGGCAACTGAAGATCTAAGGAGCGTGGGGATTATGGAGCTCAAGAAGGCCGGCTGTGCATGATCCAGAAGCATTTGGCTTGTCAGAAATTAAGGACTCAGATGATTTATTGTTGCAGATTGCAGCAATAGAAGCAGAATGGAATGCACTAACTGTAGTCTTCTTTGTGCAAGAAGGTAAAGGGGAAAATGAAGAGGAAGACAAAACGGATAGAAATTCAAATGTTGGAAAAGTAGCGACACTCTAGCATAAAGCTAAGACATTTGGGCTTCCAAGTAGTTTTGTTATTGACAATGAGAAGAACAATACCTCACACCTTATTCCTCATGCGACACATGTTGTGGACCAATTTATGATTTATGAAAGTGGTGAAGATGACTGTTTTGATCCTAGAATTCAAAACTATGGTCGATTCAAATACTAATTGGGATACTTCTACAAACTTTGGTGAACAGGGACATTTCCAATCTAAACAATTCCGCTCCATAGAGAGGTAAGGTCACTGGCATTAATTCCATCTTAAATGACATGGTAAGTGAGCTGGATCAGCATTCCAATTATAATTTGGATTTTATTACAACAGATAACGGTGGACAATGTTCCCGCTATCCAATACAGTCTGAGGTCTATACAACACTGCGACATGCTGACATAATACGAGTATTGGATCGTATGTGGGTACACTCAGGCATAACTCCTCATACAGAAGTTTATAATGAAAACCAAAAATAGGGCATTCTTGGTGCTAAGAGACATTCCAAATAATTTTGGTGGTAGTTTCAATGCCACAGACAATGGACTGAATACATAACAGAAACGCCCGGTGAACATGTGACCCCAGACAGAAATTAATTTTGCATCCCCAATTTATGAGCAGGTTAGAGTTTTTTAACAAGATGTTATTGGCAAGGTGTTTTGTTTCCAAGATGGGAGGTTTGAAACTGGTGAGAGTAAGAAAGTTGTAGACACTTTGTTGTCTAAATGGCTGAAGATGAAAGGTCACAAAATTTTGTTCGTGGTAAAACCATTGATGAGTACGCAGTGAGACTACTAAAGGAATATGATTGAATGAAATTTGGTTTTTCCACTTGTAGAAAATTATAATGTTGACTGTGTAATGGGGAGTCAGTTTGCACCTATAAAACTGGAAGAGAGGATATTCGTCTACTAGATTTTATCAAGTTTGATAAAATGTGGAGAAGACTTATCCAAAGTGTGCTGGAACAAATTCTAGTAACCTTGAGAACTTCTCAAGGTCTCATTGTTCTGTGAGATTCGAAATAAGGAGCAGGGAATGCTGCAGTGCATGGAGGTGTCGATTGGTCTTCACTAGGGAGATTGTTGGGATATGAAGTCCAATGGTCACACTGTCTATTCAGCTTCTCATGGCTCTTTTGTTGAAGGCTTATGCCAATGTATACATACACATATGCTGTCATGTTCTGCATTAGATTGTAATTTGGTTTAATATAATAGTTCCCTGCTCAAGTATGGACGCAACCACAAGTTGTGGGGAGCGATAAACCTATGCTCCTTTTATTTTGTCTTCTTTGCTTATGTTTTACTCTATTTCTTTGCTCATTTTAAATTAATGATAAGTTATCTCCTAGTTATCATCTACATTATGCTTAGTTCACCAAATTCAGATTATTGCATCATTGATGAGAATACAGTTTGTTCTTATCCATCTTATTCTCTCTTGATTTTGTGCTATTCATTGGCCTCTAAATCTTGGGTTGTTTCTATAAAAATATTTTTACATAGTATGAGAGCCTTTGGAGCATCATCACATAGTCGTAGAGGAAAGATTGTGGTGCATTCTTGTTTAGCATCTTGGGATTTTCCTCGCACAATGCATTTGTTGAGCCTCACACACCAACTTCGACTTTGCCATTGCATGTAAGAGGCTATCTTTAATTAAGACTACCTTTTTGTTTCACTCAAATCGAACACTAGAGGCCCGAGATCTTGCATTTTCTACCAAATCATATTTTTTGCATTATTTCCTCAACTTGAACTTTTGCAAATATTAAAAGTATTTCCTGATTTTTAATCATAAATCTTGTACTTTTGTCATTTTTATTATTAAAAAGTAAAAAAGATTAAAAAATGAATAGCCTCAAGGGGTCTGTAAAGCCCCCTTTATGTCTTTCCACAAGTTTTTGTTAAGTTTTCTAAAAGCCCTATGATGTTAACACTACTTAAACTAACCATTAGCGGCCCGATCTATTGATAGTCCCTACTCTTCATCATCCTTCAACACCATCAACTGACATTTGCACAGTTCGACAACTTTGTATCCCTTGATAGTTCCACTGGCTACAACGCTTCCACCAATGGCTTGATCTCATGACTTTGATTTGGCAACAAAACATAGATGTGCACACCACCATGCAACGACAACACAAGATGACATGTGGTGCAACCTCCCAAATTTGCAAACTGCCTCACATCAAGCACTAACCCCAAAGTACAAGTGCATAGTTGGTGTAGGGAAACTGCCATGTCACCATACATGATCACCTGCCCAACCACATCAGATCATACAGAATGACATGTTAGCATCCAATCAACTTGCATAGTCAACATATTGTACTACATGTTTTGTACGACTGCCATGTGGGCTTCACAATCAATGTTTAAATTAGATCGCATGGACGAGCTAGCATTTTCCATGTGGCACAGGCCGGTTTTGGGATTACAATCATTTAGTCGTCAAATTTAAGCCCATGGGTAGCTAGTGGAGGTCATATGACCATCAAATCAAAACATAGTGCTTTGCTAACACCAATGAGGTTTTGAATATTCTTACTCACTATTTGAATTTTCTGATTTGTATTTCAACTTCAGAGGCTGATATCTTGCCCATCCTAAGGCTTTTTTGAGTACAAGTTTACATGATATGGGGAATAATTTCACACTCTTCACCCTAGCACATGTATTTTCCAATTTTAGAGGATAATTTTTTAGAATTCTCAATTTTTTGCAACTATACCTATCCAATCCTAAATTCTACAACTTATGGGGCTCCATTCATGGTCATACAAACACATTTTGAAGTGCACAATTTTTCGTCTACTATAATTTGTAGCTATTATAGACAAAAATATCACTTTCACAACTTGGCCTTTTTGGCCATTTATGATCATTGTAATGCTAGGATTTCAGATTGGATCTTTAGCAGCATTGATATGAATCTAATTTGGCTTCATCAAGGCAATTGTAATCATCAAATAATTTCTATTGTTTTGCAAGTGCCAATTGTGCACGCATTAAGTATAAAATGCCAAAATCATCTTTTCTTCTTTTGGTAGGGGTGGGGGTTGGGAGTGGGGGTCGGGGTTGCTTTGATTGAGTGAATTGGGGGCAGGGGGAGGGGGGTCTTGTGTGCTTTTGCTTCCCTCTCTTTGGATTTTTTTCTTTTTTTTGTTATGGGTTCTCCTACCTTTCCACTTATAACTCCACATAACTATACAATATGGAAAGATAATGTATGGACTAAATTAATGAAAAAAGGTTTAAATGATTATGTTGATGGTATAGTTATAGAACCATCAGACCCTAAGTTTGATCCTAATATGAAAAAAGAATGGCTCATCAAAAGTTCTATGTTCTAGGTACTCTAAGATATTATATTTCCCCTGATCTCATATTTCATACTGCAAAGTGCAAGACGATCAAGGAAGAACGAGATAAAATTGAACAACTGTATGGTAAAATGGACGAAGTTAGGAGATCTACACATCATAATGAACTTCTCAACATCGATCCTGAGGATTTTGACACAATTTAGGACTATGTCAATAAGGAAAATGAGCTTAGAACACAACTCAATGATTGTGTTATTGAGAAGAAGGGTGCACAGTTAGTCACTTCAAAATATGCAACTTTTGTTTCAAGTTTTCAGACTCATCAATTGATAATGGGAAGTGTGTACACTGCACCTTCCATTGATTTTTTTGTAAATATGTTGATGGTAGAGTAATCCAAACTGATGAGCATGGGGATTCTCAAGTCTTCAAAGTCCAAAGCTTTGGTGGCTAATCAAGGCAAGGGTTCTTACAAGAAGAAAAAGCATGGTAAGCCAAAATCACAAGAGAAATCACTATCTTCCTCTTCACAACAAGGTTATTCTTTGTCTTCTCACAAAAAAAGGGTAACTCATTAATGGAGAGACCAACTTGTGCATATTGCAAGATATTTGCTCATGGTGGGCATCATTGCCACTCTAGAAAAATTGATGAGTTAATAAACTCTTTTGATTTGTTTCTGGATTAGATTGTGTATGTAGTTTTTTTGCATCAACGTTTCAGATCACACTTTGATCCATCATCAAGATGAGAGAGTGTAGGATAAAAACATAAGATGCAGAACAAGCCTCACTTCAAGCTAAAGAGAAGAAAGGGAGGACTTAGATAGCAAGAAAACAAGTCAAATCAAATAACGAAAAACTAAAGAAAAGAAAAGAAATTGAACAAACAACCCCATAATAATTGTATATAACTATATATACCTAAGTGTGTGTGTATATATATATGGTATTGAGTGTATGTAGACACACACACATACAACATATATACCAAGCATCTAAACAAACCATAAAAATACAAACAACAAACCAAAACAAACTATGTAAAAATATAATAAAATTTATAAACTAAAATATAAAATTAAAATAGACATAAATATATAGAGAGAGAAAAAAATAGATATTTATATACAAATATGTCTGCATATGTGTATATAAATATATGAATAAACTTATAGATAGATAGATAGATAGATAAAGTAGATAAAAATGGTGAAAGGACTACAAACAAACAAACCTACTAAGGAATCAAGAAAAGACAATGGAAAAGTATATAAATATTACTATATAATGCATTATTATTTTTATTTTATCTTTTTAGGTAAAAGGCCTAAGCCAAAACCTTTTATTCATTAATTACATAGTTCCTTCGATTAATCAAGGAGTTCTTAATCCATTTATATAGTTCATGAATACATTAAGGTCATTGCCTGATTTGCATCGTTTAGAGTTCCCAGATTGCATTCTCGATTTGATAGTGACCTTTATAAGTTTGGTTAAAGCTTTTATGGTTATCACTTTCCTCTATTGCAGCATATTTCCTTGCCTATCTTCGTAGAATGACTTGCAAACATTACTTCTTGACCAAGATCGTTGTTAGATTAACCGATTGAAAGATTTAATTGTATAAGGTCACCCTTGAATTATAGAAGAACAATTTTAAGAGAAATCAAGACTATATAATTTTTGAGATTAAAAAAGATTATAACTATGATCTTTCTTGTTTCCTTATTAAAACAATTTTTTTGTCCTTAATTATATCTTGGATTGTATGATCTATCCTTGATTAATGTCTTAATTTAGTGACTATTTTAGGAAGAGTTTTTGTCAAATATTTTCGTGTAGCCAAAAAGAAGATTTTTAAACTGATTAATATACGTATCTTTGGCTATTATTTTAAGATTATAATTTTAGAATGACTTAATTAATTTTTAGGAGAGAATCCTCACCAGCTGCTCCTATTTTGGCTAATATATCTGCTTCTTTATTTCCTTCTTGATACATATGTTCAATACTAATTTCTTCAAATTGATCGACTATCTTTAATGCGTATTCAAATTTAGAGTTTAGTATTCAATTAGGAGTATTTCTTTTCCTTAATGCGTTTAGAATAATTTGTGCCTTTAAATCACTAACTTTCTAATGTTCATTTCCAAGATAAGTTTTAGATCTTCAATGAATGCCTCTAACTTTGCTAGATTATTAGAGAGTACCCCTAAGGGTTTGGCACGTTTAATAATCCAAGAACCTCCGTTAGAATGTATAATACATTCTAATCCAGCAAGCCCTGTATTGCCTCTTGAGGCCCCATCAAAATTTAGTTTTGTCCTACCTACTGGAGGGGGTTTACAATTTTCCCTGACTTGATGATTTATTTTTGAGTAGATCAAAGGTGGGTTGATAAGGTAAAACAATTTTTGCACATTTATGCATCCCGCTCAGAGAAAGAATCTTCTTCCTTATGAGAATTTCTGAGATTATTTTCCACCTCTATAATACATGCTTCCACTTTAATGAGAAAAGAGGTTAAATCCAAACTTTTATTAGCGAAAATTCTTCTATTCCTCTCCTTCCATATTTCCCATTGAAGTATGGATGGGGAAATTTTCTGTAAAAGACTATAGACCCTTGAATTCCCATGATTGGGCCAACTATAAAGAATATTCCTAAAGTTGACAGTCGTTAACCAGTTAAGCTTATGACTAACCATTCCCAAGATTTTCTAGCAAAGGGGCATAGGAACAATATATGGTCAGCCGTCTCAATTCGTTTTCACATAAAGAACATCTCGAGGGCCCCTCAAATATCTTAGTAAACCTATCAGCCATAACAATTCCCCTTTGCAAAGCTGCCCAAAGAAAGATTCTTGCCTTGGGAAGACATGTTGCGTGCCAACAAAGATTGAGGGGAATATCTATCTTTTTCTCATTAATGTGAATTAATTATATTTTCATATCGTCTTTTGATACTATATTTTCTACTCTTTGAGGCACCACATATTAATTTATCCCTCCCAACTTTATGATTAACTTGTCTATTTTCAAGAAATTGTTCATAAATTTGCTTTTCCTGAGTTGACAGATTTATTTCTTCAACCGATTTCGATTTCCAACCTCTACGGTGGTCATCATTAATAATTTGTTTGTAGTTGCTAACATGATTTCACCATAAATTTATTAGAATATTTTTTATATTAGCAGGCAAGTTAAGGCTATTGGGTGGAGGAAGGCCATCCCACAAATCTTCCCAAAATAGAGCATCCTCACCTTGACCAATGTCCCAAGTAAGATATTTGGATATAAGGGGATGTCAATGCAAGATGAAATTCCAAGTTCTTGATCCTTTAGGAGGGTTTCTAGGTCGAATCAAAGATAAAGGATCTGAGTTATTCAAATATTTGTGAAATAAGAGTGTTGCTCATTGCTATCGTGTTCTTGATACATGCTTCAAATTAGTTTTGCTCCTAGAGCTTCATTTTGCCAACTCCAGTTCTTCATATCCAAACCTCCATATTCTTTAGGTTTGCGTATACTTTCACATTTTATCAATGCTTGTTTCTTCTTCTCTTTAGTGCCTTGCCAAAAGAACTTCCTTAACTTGTTGTCTAAGTTTCTTTTTACTCCCTTGGGAAGTAGAAGACATGACATTTGGTATGTTGGAATGACAGATAAAATGGTTTTAATCATGGTTCTTTTACCCACTTTAGTTAGCCATTTCCCTTTCCATCTTTCCATTTTTTTGGTCTATTTTTTCAGATATAATGTATTATTACGAATATAGAAAAAATCTAAAAAATAACAATATATATATATATATATAGAAAAAAGATTATATATATACCAAAATAATGAGAAAAGAGAAAAATAAAATGTTAAAATTAAAATCCAAAAATAAATGTGTATATATATATATACATGTATGTATACTCACAAAAAATGAAAACATATAAAAACGAGTACATAAATAAAAGAATAAGAAATTAAAAAAGGACACGAGAAAATACAATAACTCACACAAAGTCCACACGGAAAATCAGAAGGAAGCGAAAAAAATAGGAATAAAAAGGGACTAGAAAAGAGGGAGAGCCCTCCCACCCAACAAATATGGAATATCAAATCAAGGGAGGGGGGAAGATAAAACCAAAAACAAGAAAGCATAGACAAAAAAGGAGAGAACCCAGAACACAACAAGGAGCACCATAAGTGGGACAAGGAGACAAAGCGAAGAGAAAAGCAAGGGGGGAGGGGGCACAAGAAAGAAACACAAAGACAAAGGGAAGCCATCAAAGGTGGAGGAGGGAAGAAACATCAAGGATGATGGAGGTTGTGGAGTGAGCCTAATAGAGGATGTGAACATACTGGCAAACCACCCTTCATCTCAATTGAAATTGTTGGGATGGTACTTTATTTCTATGGCCTCCTTAAGCTTTCTCTTAAAATAGTTGTCCTCCTTGGATAGGATCTTAGTGCTCTTCAAACATATATGATGTTTGGTAGAAGAGAAGGTGCTCTGCCAAAGCCAATTTGTGGACCCCATCATGCCTAATGCTAGCACCATGCTCTCTTAATCTGGTATTAAAAGAGCCGCATGTTTCACCTAGGGGGTATCACAAGAACACACTATCTTGTAGACTTGAGCATGAAAAAGAGACTTTGACATTTTTAAGAGGGGGGACAATATTCCTTATCCTAGAGAGAGGTTTAAAGGTGACAAAAAGACCCTTTCTAGAAGGAATTTTGACAATTTTTTGGGAAATGCCAATAACTAAAGGGAGGGAGGTGTTCAAGGGAGAGGGGGTGGGGGATGTGTGGGTGACCCCAGCTGAAAGGAAAAAAGATTTAGCTTGGTGGAGAGCCTTAGAAATATGCTTATGGGAATACCCATTCAACCGGAAAACCTACCAAAGATGGGAAAGCTCGTGGTTTAAGTTATAATCATCACAAATTCGAAGGGCTCTAAGAGTAAGGGTCTTGAGGATACCAACTTTTTGGTTGGGGTGGTGGTGGGAAGAGGAATGGAGATAAAGGTCAGTATTGGTGACCTTACAAAACACTCAACATCCAAGGGATCCATCTGGCTTCCTAATGAGAACATCAAGGAAGGGTAATTGGGTATTATGTTCAAGCTCAATGGTAAAGGAAATGCTACGGTTAATGTTGTTGATGTGCATGTGAAAATCTAAGTATTTCATGCCCATGAGGCCAACAAATGTTGGTATCATCAACATATCTCTTCCACCATCTAGGTTTAAGAGGAAAGGAGTAGAGGACTAATTCCTCAAAATGCTCCATGAAGAGGTTGGCCATGATAGGGGATAAGGGTGATCCCATAGCTACATCATCAACTTGCTCATAGATAACATCATGGAAAGAAAAGAAGGTGAATCTCAAGTAAATCTCTACCAAATCAGCAATTCCAACACTCAACTTGTGCTTGACGATTTCTAGAGTTGAGAATAGGCACCTTGGTAAAGAGGAAGACCACATCAAAACTCACCAAAATATCATTATTGTCCAACCTAGTGTCATAAATGAAATGAACAAAGTGGTTAGAATCCTTGACAATGGAGTCTGACTTACCCACCAAGGGGGATGTTAATTTAGTGAGGTGGGCAGAAAGAAAATAGGTGGGTGATCCAATAATGTCAACAATGGGTCTCAAAGGAATGCTCCCCTTGTGGATTTTTGGAACCCTATAGATACAAGGTGTTAGCACCAAATTTTGCTTGGTTGCATCATCACAGGAGGAGTTGGAGATAATCACTTTGACTTTTTTCAAAATTTTGGGGCACAGGCTGTGGGGAAGAATTCTATAACTGCTCATATGTGAAAGCATGACAAGCATCTTGGAGATGTAGTCTTGCCGATTCATAATGACAGTGGCATTGCCTTTGTCATCTCTAGTGACAACGGTGTCATTGTTAATAAAATTCTTGAAGGCTCATAACTTAGAACTAGGGAAGTTGTGCCTAGGTGGTTTGGCATGTCTCAAAGCCACAACACAATCTTGCCTAACTTCCTTCACAACATTGTTGGGAGAGAAAGAATGGCATTCTCGCTCTGAATAAGAAAATCAATGAAAGGAATGGAGTGGGGGGAGGGTGAGAGCAAAGTTGAGACCCATTTAAAAAAATTTAAAGAAAGGGGGTTATAGTAGCATTCAACAAGTTCACAACTAACTTGTTTTCCCAGTCATGCATCGAGGGATGAGAGGGCCCAATTGAAGGGGGTACATCACTTGCTGAACTATTGGAGAAAGAAATTGGCAAAGCGCTAATGTGACCGTGGGGGGCTAAAGTCCTCAAACCACTCACATTGTTACTAACCCAAAGGATAGGGTCGGACGGAGAGGAAGACGATGACTACAAGTTAAAGGACGACATGACATGAGGGACACTAGAGCCATGTAAGAAGGAACTAGCATGGGTCTCCACAATGAGCAACTCAGATTACCCCATCATGATACAATGGGTGAAACGACAATCAACAGATTGAGGGGCTCAAAGGGAGATACACTCCAAAGATCTACAAGCATTGTTTTATTTGTGACTAAAGAACAAATTTAATACTTGATCATATAACATTGTATTTTTCTTTATTTTTTGTTAAGATGTACTTCACATCAGGAACAACTAGGAACTTTTCTTAAATCATTGGAACACTATACAGTGAGAAATATGGAACAACATGCACCAATATTTTGATTAGTGTACTCAATTCATGTTAACATAATTATCTGTTTACACAATCTTATAATTGGTCGTCTTCAGATGGAGCTAGCACAATCTCAAACCGAGTGTTGGTCAACTTCCCATTGTAATATAATACATTCTCAACAAACTGCTTCAATACTTTCTGTTCATCTTGATGTCTCTTTAACTTTTGGAACTCATCAAACTGTATTATCACATGTGGCCAATGGTGAAGGTTGTCTTGTCATGTCCCCATTTTGGAGGCAATTTGATTTAATTAATTTAATTAATTAGGTTGTCCAAAATAATGAATATTTTATGAGGATGACTAATTAATTATTTTAATTAAATAAATAAGTGGTATTAAGTTAATTATTTATAAAGTTATCAAATAAATAGATATTAAAAGGTAACTTTATATTTAATTAATTTAATAAAGTGACTTGAATTATAAAATATTTTATAAAGTCACTTAATAGATAAAATAAAATAATGTTCTAGAAGCTTCTGGAGAAAGTGGAGGAAAAAGAATAAATAGGCACCTCGGGCTTCATTCTAATCATCCAGATTTGTTGTTGTTGATGTTGATGTTTGTTGATGTGCATTGTGGAGCCTAAGGTTTCTGCAATAGTCACAACTGGCCATTGAGAACGAAAACTCTCAATTGGTACGCAATTTTGAGGGTGTGAAATATCACTTGAATTATTACAGCTGGGAGGAAGATACTTCAGTCTTCTATTTGTGCTACATTGAGAAAAAATATATGAGTTCAAAAAAAGCAGGCCGAAAAAGCAGTTCGAAAAAGCAGGCCGAAAAAGCAGTTCGAAAAAAGCAGGCCAAAAAAAGCAGTTCGAAAAAAGCAGGCCGAAAAAGCAGTTCGAAAAAAAAGGCCGAAAAAGCAGCTCCGAAAAAAGCAATCCGAAAAAGCAGTTCGAAAAAGCAAAAACGAAAAAACAAATCTGAAAAAAGCAAGTGGTAAAAGTAGATCGGAAAAAAGCAAAGCAAAAGGGGCAGCATTGAAGGAAAATATTACAGCCATCCACAATCAGGTTCTTCACTTCTCATTTGGCATATTTTCTGAGAAATGTAGGTTTTCAGCTGAGTACAAAATATAGCTTCAGCACTTCATTATTTTACATTGTACTTGTTTTTGTTTGCCAATTGGCATTATTGGTATCAAAGGAAAGCTAGGATTTTGCAATTGAAAGAGCGTTGTAATTTTTAGACTATCTATATTGCAACTCTAGAGTTGATGATCAGCTTATTAGTTTGCATTCCAATTGTTTGACAAAATATCAATTGGCTGTAAGTTCTCTTTTTGGCATAAATAATGTTATAATTTTGCATACTAAGTGTTTATATTAATGCCACTTGGTTGTAAGTGCATTAATGCCATCCTAAGTTGCATCCAAAGTATTTGTCATAATTACTAATTGTTGTAGCTGCATTTTGCAAGTAGTTTAAGTCACATATATGTATTGAATATTGCCAAAATTAGTTGCACATTCATATTAGGTCATTGTTTAGACAATCTGGAGTCTTTTTGTAAGCATTCTCTTTGAAGCAAATCCAAACAAGAATCACTGCAGCAATCTAAAAAGTTATATCAGTCAGATGACCCTTGCTTGCAAAGTGTTTGAGGAAATGTCAAACAACTGAAGTATAAGGATTTTTTGTGATTGAAAAAGTTATAACCTATTGGGGTTATTACATGTTTCCATGAATCTATTAATGGTTGACAAAAATTCTTTCTCCATCAAGTCTATGAAGTGGCAACCTTAGCTACAAGGGTCTTTACAACTCTTCTTATTTAAGCTTGCAGCTGCATGTAGTGTCCTCTTTACTATAATACTCCTCTTTTGTTGTGTAATCACTACTTCTTGTAATTACTAGCTGCTCATAAAGTAATCACTGCATCATTAACATGAACATGATTGCTATCACCAATCATTAAAAAAATTTCTGTTGCTTGTTCAATGTTTTCATAAACCGATGGTGAGCTATCCATATATTGACTCTTGTATGATTGTTCTCTTATATTAATTAGTTCAAATCTTTAACTTAATCATCTATTGATTTAGTTGTCTACCAAATGGAAGGGAATATCACATGCAAAGTGGAACATTGAGATTGATGATCCTCTCTTCAATAATGAAGACGTGGAATGGATTGATCAGACGGATCGAGAGGAAGAGGCAGTAGCGATGGCAGAAGAGGTTAGAGCATGGGGAGACTTGTTTTAGGACCCTAAGAGAGAGGGATTCAAGGATGATGAGGATGACAAGGATGAGGATGAGCCTCAGGCTCAGACACAAGAAGAGAAGATGGTGCAAAATCTTCCATGACCCATCTTAGGCATACACATAGGAAGCTTGCACAGTCGATTGATCAATGTATAGGCTACATAGAGTCTTAGTCTTCTAGGCTCTAGCTTTGATTTTGATATATGTGTTGAACTTTTGATTCCATGGATTTCATAGTCCATGGAAATTGTAGACATTTGATAGTGACACTACTCATAATTCTAATGTATTATTTAGGTTACTTTATTTCCTTGAAAATTTTGCATTTATGTTTATGTGATCAATGTAAACTTGTGTATAGTGCAAAGTAGCTTCTGTTTATCTCAATTATTGTGTCTTTGATGTTAATTACCAAAATGCTGCATGTAAAAAGTTTTAAATTTTTAGAAATCTTTGAATTTCTTTGATTTTTCAATTTGTTGAGATCTTAAAAGTCTAGACATTGAGTTCGAGTCCGAGTCAAAAATCAGCATTCCAAAGTCCTTAGCAAGTTTGAGTCTTGTAACTATGTTCTATTCCTTCTTTCTTTTACATGCTATTGCCTTATGTCAAATAATTTTGCTTAGAAAACAATTACCATAAATTGATGAGTGCCTTTGAGAAATTGGTTGCCTAACTGAAGGTCCTTTTGTAGATGTTCCTATGTCCTACACCTTGCTTGTTACTTCAAATTTCACTTCAGCAACTTCCTTGTCTTTACCCTTAATGTTCCGATTTGAAATTTCACAAGAGAAATTCTTCAATCTTCTTGCATGCATCCAGTCATAGTTTAAGATCCACAATATTTTCTTTTGATTCAATTAGTCTTAGTTGACCTCTTTGTGTCTTGCTTTGAATTTTCTGAATTTTCTCCCTTAGTCTAGAAATAAAAGCATTAGCTTCCTTGATGTTTTCTTTCAATTACTCATTTAAAAATTTTGTGCATTCCATATCATCCAACATTGTCTCCAATCCTTCATCAAAGTAATATTCTCTTGTCATCTATTCAAACTACCAAGATCACCCTCAAGTGGTTAGTTCCCATCTATAAGGCACCAAGCTGTGATACCAGTAGTTGAACAAACTAGATGACTGAGAGGGGGGTGAATCAGTTATCATAATACAATTTTCACAAATAATCCAAGTAGTATTTGATTATTCATATAGATAAGATAGAAATAATCAAGAAAGCACATAAACACCATACAACATGGATACCAAAATTTATGTCGAAACCTAAGATGGGAAAGAAAACATGAAGAAGCTGATTCTCATGAATATAAACACCAATTAAGGTGATTTTTACAAAAAGGATCACCGCCAACATGCTCATGGCAGGTAAGGCTCATTGCTAGTGGGCTAACTTCCCCAATACAAAACCAAATGATTACAAAATAGTCTTATAGACAGTATTGAACTAATAATGTTACATCTGCATATGCGTGAAGCCACAACTGTCTAAGGGTGCAATATCAACTATCTGCAGCAAATTTGTTTGGAATATTTGGTTAATCTACAACAATCTCACAATATTGAATACTTCTTGTCACTAACTTCAACTACTTCTCTATGCCTTATTGCATTACCTCATAAACCCTCAAACCACCTTTATTTATACACTTTGCTACATACTTACCCACTCAGATCCAAAA
The DNA here is from genome assembly GCA_028749045.1 of Cupressus sempervirens. NCBI lineage: Eukaryota > Viridiplantae > Streptophyta > Pinopsida > Cupressales > Cupressaceae > Cupressus > Cupressus sempervirens. Next base: position 517,070,265 of record CM053787.1, read on the forward strand.
GAATGTTTTATACATAGTTGAAAACTTAGTTTCAGTAATATTACAGCTGACCCAAATTTTTTGAAAATCTCAAAATTGCCTAAAGATTGGCAAAAAATTCAGCAATAAATCAGTACTTTTATTGAACATTTGAAAATATATAATTTCTTTGTTGTATTTTCTGGGCAGATTGTGTTATAATTTTTGCATCAACATTTCGGATCACACTCTGTGATCCATCATCAGGATGAGAGAGAATTAGAACACAATCTACCCAAGAAATACAACAAAGAATTTTGATGGATTGTGGAAAACTACTATCTACAATATATAATTTCTTAAAACATTCTTAAAAACAAACACATACAAGCCCAACTTGTAGAGCATATAATGATCTGAGATATCCACCATATATTAATCAAAGTTTTGAGTTAAATAGTAATTCATAGCAATTAAAAACTTAGTGAATCAACATAGTGATAGAATCATATCTCAAAAAATAAGTACGATGTTGGAAAACGAATAAGTTCAATATATATAGAAGTCAAACTCCACGAAACTACAACTTCTGAATCCATATTAAGTTCAAGTTTCCGTATCAATGAAAACTCGAAGTAGAAATCATAAATTGAGTCTACAAGTAAAGCTCAAAAGAGATCATTGTTGTTGTCTGGGTGGTGTTGAAGTACTTGCAATCGCAACATCCTCAACAAGTGTCTGAATAGGTGCCTTAGGCTCAATAGAAGCCTCTAATGGATGACCAAGCTCATGTTCCTCTTCACGTGCTGCCACTTCTACATCCCAGTCATTTGCCTCCATCTAAAACTCAACTAGCTGCTCACCAGTCAATAAAAAATAATCCACATGCTCATCTACATCATCACCATCAAGAGGAGCAAATCCAATCTATTGAATATGGATCAATGCCACCCAAGTCAAGCGCTTCTGAATCAACTTATTGCACTTCTTTGTGGGTATGTTCTCAAAAGTAATCTAGTTTCTCTCGCAACTAGAAGCACTATGGGCTTCGATAAAATTTGGATGGCAAGCTTTTGAAGATTAGGCATTGTGGCACAATAATTGTCCCACCACGGAACTACAAGGATTAGATAAGTCATTTATAATGTGGTGAAGATTCTAATAAGCTTAATGAGCGAATTAAATTTTATAAAAAAAACTAAACACATGTTCTTTTTGTTCCTAGTTGTAGGGTGTATTCCTATCTTTGCAATTAGGTGAAGAAAACAATAGCCCCTCTTCCCTCTTGTAGCTCTGTAACTCATCATGTACGAAGTCTCGAAAGTCCAAATCTACAACCAATCTTTGAATACGTGTGTTCAAGTCAATTTTAACTTCTGCATCTGCTCTAAAACTTTCAAAGAAATAGAACTTGGGGTTCAAGTAGTACGCAGTTGCATGAATATGTTGTTGGAGTAGTTGGTTCCTCCTACGATCGATTATGTTCCATATGGGTCTATATTTGGTCTCATTTGACCTATATTGATGTTGAATGGCCTCTTTGGCCTTATGCATGACATTATATAGATACCCCATGGGTTTTTTTATCTCCGCCCACCATTTGTAGAACCTTCACCAACTATATTTACATTTGGACCAAATTATAGAAAATCAGCGAATTACGATATTGTTGTCCTCAATTTTGGCTTCACAAAAGTGGGGCAACCCTACGCAATTTTCTTATGCATTCGTAGGTGCATCCTCTTTGTTTTAATGTGTCGATAGGGTATCATGGAACAATTTGTTATCCCTGAATTGTACTCTACGTGATCCTATCTCTGCATTCTTTTTTAAGGTTTCTGTTGAGTTCAATCTCAAGTTGTTTGCTAGTAAGAGTTTTTCTTCTCTAACTACAAACAGTCAATTTTTGGCAATCCTTCATGTCATTTCTTCATTTTTCAATAGGTGCAAAACTAGTAGAAGTTATATGCTGATCGACACCATACAGAGTAGAGCTTCAAGATAGGTGACATGATTTATCTTCGTCTCCAGCCATATAGACAGAGCTCCCTGAAGAAAAGTGGGTTAGAAAAGCTTAAGTCTAGATTTTACAAACCTTATTGCATCATCTCGAGGGTTAGTGAGGTTGCTTACAAGTTGGATTTACCTGGTGATAGTCGAATCCACAATGTGTTTCAAGTCTCGTGCCTCAAGAAGGCAATTGGTCATCAGGTTGTACCATTAGAGGGCTTGCCTCCACTTGACAATGAGGGTAGACTTGTATCGAAGCCGGCAGAGGTGATTGAGACTAGGGAAAAGAAGTTGCGAAACAGGTCTGTCAGAGAATATCTAGTCCACTAGAAGGATTTATCATATGAAGACGCCACTTGGGAAGGTGAGTCTATTTTATAGGATCTAGCATTGAGATTGCTTAAGGGCAAGCAATCCCAAGAAGGGAGGATTGTCATGTCCCCTCTTTCACACTAGTTCTTTTGGCGCTTGGTTAATCTATCTCCACATCCGGATAGATTAACGACATTTCCAGAAAGGATGCCTACCAATCACATGAGAAGATTTGTCTTAAGTTCGTCACTTAATGTATTAAAGTACTTTAATAAAGTTTCACTTTATAAAGTGACTTAAGTGACTAGAAGATGAAATTGGTGTTTTATCCCACATCTCTTATTTCAACACTTTTCCCTCACTTCAACGTTATAAATAAGAGGCTCAATCTTGGGAAAGACACAACAAATGAATATATGAAAACTCTTCAAAATCCTAATGGTCGCTTAAATTGTTACTGGATTGTTCTTAAGGACCAAATCCCTTAAGAAAGTTGTGATACTAGACACAAACCTAGTATTCACATACAATTTTTGACGTAACAAGGAGTGGATACAGTTTGGGATCTACAGCAAATAGCAGATTTTTGATATGGAATCTCGTAGAGGAGATTAAGTCAAATTTGGGTACGTACTTTGCATACTAGGCAGGGGCAACAGTCATAGATTGACTAATATCTGCATAGCGGAGCAAGAAGGCAGTAGTAAAGGGAATTTATCACAAGCGGACAGAACAAAGATAATCAAAAGAGCAAATCATAGAGATAACATGGCATTCAGGAAAGTCAATATTAAGCAGTGTTTCAAAGCTAGCATCAGTCACAAGTCGGGATTGGCATTCACATGTTTGAAGCGGCAATCATGTCTGAATCGGAATAGAGTCTGGAAGATGTGAAGGCATTACTGTTATCTCCAAAATCTGCACCCTGAAAATTTGCCTTAAGTCCTAAAACTCGCAGCGATTTTGGAGAAACATGGGATCAGCCAAAAGTTGTGGGTAACTTATAACTTGGCTGAACCTCAGAATTCTAGGCTGGTTCCTGTATGATATATCTTAGACCTTACTTGTACTAATGGAGAAATGAAAAATTTCAGATGGAAAAGGGTAAAAAGACAACCTAAAACGCGGATAACCTAAAGAAATAAGGTAATATACCAAGATTGATAACACAGGATACTGCTATAACTGAGACACAATGAAAAATTTGACAAGACAATCACAAGAAACCTTATTTGAAAATCTGCTAATTCATATCAATAATTTAAGAGAAGGTTTATGAACTTGAAAATATACGAATGGAATTTGATCACAATCGAATACATCAATAATTGAAACACAACTCAAAACCTATGAACAAGTATTTAGATAAAGAAGGTACAAGATAAGACATCATTCAGAAAGGCCTATTATTAAAACACGATTTGAATAACATCAATCACCTTAATGCACACAACTAAATCTATCAACTCCAAAACTGGTTCCAATGAAAACTTTATTTTCATCAAAGGTCCTCAAAACAGTACATCTGCATAATGGATCAGAATCATGGAGAAAAAGGAAACACTAAGGATGAAATCACATAAGCATCCTCTCTCAAAATCTGAACCCCTTACTCAAAAATAAGAGTATATATAAACAATACAGCTGCCTCAAAGCAAAAAAGCTGGGTCGAAATAATGAGTTAACTCATTATTAAAAACCACTAAAAATTCCAAAATCATGCTCAAAATACCCCAAATTGAGGTTCCACCATCCATGCATGAGAAAAACTAGAAAAACTCCCCAAACTACCATAAATCACTCCATAATGCACTCTGAAATCTTCAGTCTGAACTGTGCCTCTAAAAATCAACTGCAGCTGCCCCCTTGAATTTTGGCATTTAAAAATACCAACTTCGCTTTTACTTGTCTTGACTCTAGACTTTATTATTATTTTTAATTGCACGAATGTTTATTATTTTTAATAATTGATTTATAAGACTATCAATTATAAAAATAATAATTACAATCTTTTAAATATTTATGCAATTAAAAAGTAATAAATAAAATAAAGGTAAGACTTGATTAAGAGTCTATTCCTTTTTACTTGCCTTATTCTTATAATTTGCAATTTAAAATTTATTATCTTTAAGTTGATCATAGAATGAATCAACTTTAAAGCATAATAATCTAAAACAAATATATGCAAAAGTATAACCAATAATGCAAGTCGCATTATAACAAACCCATGCAAAAATAAATATCTCCAACTCCTCTTATATGTGACCGGACCTGAAAGTTTATCAAATGGAATTTAAGGGATTCATAAAAGAATTTGAGAGTATTATGTTGTCATTTGGAGTTATGAAACTTTGCAAGCGCCAAAATAGGGTTATTCTGAAACCCTTATTCGACTAAAGCTCAGATTTGCGATTTCTCTTGTTGCTGGAGAAGCCATTTTTGCTGTGTATTGCACTTTCAATTTTGATGCCAGGTGCATTTTGACTGCTGGCATGAGGTATACGTGGTCTTTTAAGGTGTCGACTAAGGGTTTGATGTTATACCGGCCAAAAGCTGCTCCTCTTGAAAGCTGTCATCTGTCCTTTGCTGAGCATTACCTAGACGCTGCTAAACTTATTTCATGTGCTTGAAAACAAGAAGGAAAAACGTGGACGTCTACAGCTGAGTTGTAAGAGATCTTTCCCTCTTCTTTTCTTGTGAGCTTTCTTGCTTCATGGTTATAACAAATCACATGCCGACTGTTATTTTTTGTTCTTTGAAGAACACATTTTGCTATTTTTCTCTTTTTGAGATATCTCTGTGAGCTTGCTGGGGTAACTTTTTACCATACTGGTTTTATTTTGGAAGAAAGTTTGTAACACCTGGGCGCCACATTTATCTCAGATCTGCAATTTTCTATGAGGATTTCTACTTTTCAGAAATGATAGACGTAGCCATTTCATTTGCTGTAAAATAATCTGCTGAACTTCTCTCCTTAGGATTTTTATGAATCGAACACTGTATTCTCCACATGAACGAATGCTACTTTTAATTGAATTCATTTTTTATTACACCCAGGAACCAGATTTTTTGTTTTGTCTTTGCTGAAAATTACATTGGCTTTCTATCTTGGTCATATCTACTGCGTATCTCTATGTCTGAAGATCTATCTTACTTTGCTGAAAGTAACATTATTTGCTTTCCTTAAAAGATGTATCAGATCTCTTAGTAGTTTGCTTGCTGCTGTTACAAAATCTTAGCAACTGTTATCTTTATTTTATTTCAAACCTGTGATTTAATTCTGAAAGTAGCATACTTCTTTTGTGATGTCAAATGGCTTCCTTTTTCTCTCATGTTTCGCTTTTTCACTCTTACTTCTGCTGGTTACTTATTAAGATAGTAACACACCTGTTGTCTTTATTTGGAAGTCATGCCTAGATTGCTTACTTTACTTTGTAGTTTGAACTTATGCTTCCTGTGCAAGAATTAAAGTCTCTACTTCTTTTGCTGTTATATCTCGAGTGTACAAGCAATCCTTGACATGCTTCTGTTGCTGTTTCACCAATTAAAGCAAAAGGTTTCAAAACTAATATAGTTTGTCCCTTTAATACTTCTCTTTTTCTATTATTCATATGCATACATATCAATCCCACATGCTAAGCTTATCCTGTTTTCACCAGTTTTAAAAAGTAAAAGGTTTCAAAGCAAAATGAATTGTCCCTTTTATACTTTTATTTTTCGTGATTAATCTCTCTATGTGCTGATGTATGTCTATATTCCATTGAGATGAATAGCATGCAAAATGATGAAAGTGAGATGAAGTGAGCTATCAGCGTTGCTTAGATCCATTGGATCTAACCCTTTCTCTTTTGTGGACGCAGGGACGCAGGGATTGGAAGCACGAGAAAAGCAAGATACGGAACAACAAGACGGTGGATGCAGATGGACATCACTTCACCAGTCATTACAAGCAATGACTGGTGCCCATGACCTTTTTCTCCTTTTTCTCTTTTTTCCTGTTATTGATTTCATTAGGGTATAGATGTATGTCAGCACGTAGAGACTACTCTCACAGTCAGATGTGTGGGAGAAATTTACTTTCAGCATTTAATTTCTGTCATGACTTGCTCCATCATGCAAATATTGAACATTATTTCAAAATGAATAAAAATACTTTTCTTTGATGCATTTTTCGAAAATTACTTGAAAGTAATAAGCATGTATTTTCCTTCATTTGAACATGTGTGAAAAATGAACAACAATTACATTGGTATGTGCGGTGGATTCCGGGCACAATATGCATTTGCAGACAATAGATTGGTTGAGTCTCGGTAGTGGCGTCGGGTCTTATCTCCACTTCAGGTCCTGACCACCCTTAGCATATGTAGAAATCACGGGCCTATTATCTCTTTCCTCCACCCGTAAGTGCTTAACTTTGCATATTAATATATCGAGTACTGGAATGTAATTCTGCCATCATTTTAGAAAAATCTTTATAAGAAACGGTGGCATGTTATAATGTGTTCATGTTATTGATTCTATATTTTAATGGAGTTCTGACCTATCAGTATTAGTTCAGAAAGGCAGTAATTTTGGGAATGCAAATTATAGTTTTTCTTAAGACTAGTTCATATAGCAATTGTATGACGAAATGTTCATAGCCAAGGTCTATAATTTGAACCCATCCAGTAGAGTTGCATTACATCGGAGTAAAACCATTTGGATCACAAATTTGGATATCAATGTTAGCAATGCCAAATAATTATCTTCAACAAATTTTCGACACTTTCATGAATCAGCTACTGAAAACAATGACGAAAAGGTAACTATAGTTGTTTTGGTCAAGTTTCAGAAGTGTATCAGCTATAGATCTTTTCTCTTCTATTCTTCTTCTGGGCAATGAGCCTTCTTCCAGGCAGTAACCTCTCTCTCTAGTAGTGAGCCTTTCTACAGTGAGCATTCTTTGTGAAAATCAGCTTAACCATGCCACCCTAACAGTTGAATGAGGATTAGGACCAGTTAGTGTGGGAGAACACTTCTTCTGGCATTTACTCGGTGGCCTCAAGGTACCAAGCTCAGTTGAAACAGGATTCCAAACCAATACAAGCAAAGGCCTGGTACCCTAGCCTTATTCCTAAAATCAAAAATTTCTTTTGGCTTTTCCTCCAGAATAGGGTGCTTACTATTGACAATCTCATCAAAAGGGGTATGTACATTCCTAATAGATGCGTCCTTTGCAAAAACCAGGCTGAGACTGTGGATCACTTGTTTATTCATTGCTCTTTCACAAGAGAGGTTTGGTCTTTTTTCAGCCATGATTTCGGTTTGGACTAGTGTGCCCTTGCTACAATTACTAAATTCCTGAGGCAATGGGATGACTTGTGGAAGGGCTCTGGTCTTCAAGCCATCAGTAAATGGGCTCTGCCTCACTTTGGTTGGGGAATACGGAAAGAACACAACAATCAAATATTTAGGGAAGCTAGCCTCCCCACCAAGATTGTGTCAGGTAAAATTCGTAATGCCCTTTTGGAAAACTACCTTTTCTGCAAAGGTTCTAACCCGTTTGCAGGAGACAGTAGGTGTAGTAATGCCACAAAGAAAAGAAGAGAGGAATGTCAATGGACATTTCCCCCTATGGGTTGGCACAAAGTGAATTTCAATGGAGTGGCTAAAAGAAATCTGAGGCAAGAAGGCAATGGTGAAGTGATTCATAATTGCTACAGTTATGGCATAGTAGTGGCAACCTTCCCTCTAGGGCACCAAACCAACCACTTTGCTGAGGTGTGTGCTAACCTTCAAACAACTATGTTGGCTAAGGATATTGGTGTTAAATGCCTTTGGGTTGAGGGGGACTTGAGCAACATCATAAAAGGCCTACCTCCATCCTAGTCAATCAAGAATTTAGTGGAAGAAACCAAACATATCCTGCTCACTTTCAACAAGGTCCACATGTCACATGATTATAAAGAGGCCAACTCGGTTGTCGACTGGATGGCCAACAAGGCGGTCAAAAGGCAAATGTCATACAGGTGGATTAATGGTGACGGGCTTCCGACAACAGCAAAAAGCATGATAGAGATTGAGAGAATATAGGGGAGGACAAGAAATATTAAGAGTAATAATGAAAGGTTAATTTGTTAGAATCACATTAATTTTATTGAGAGCTAAACACGAGTTATCTTAATTGGGAAGCTTTTTGGCATGCTTTATGGGTGATTGATAAGCTTAATTACTATTGCATTCCTGAGAACAAAGGAAAGCTTTGTTTCAGTGAGTTTTATATGCAATTAGTTATTCATTATCGGATGTTGTAGAAAATTTCTACTCTAAGCAACAAGATGGTGGATAAAAAGGCATCGCAAAGAGCCAGAGGATGAAGCGGCGAAATAGAAAAGGTGGTTGAAGGTATGAGAGAAACTGAGGGATGGTGGCATTTCCAAGTTTGTTGAGAAATGGCATGGCTGGAACCCTACGGTTATAGATCTTATGGTCACGTCCTAGAAAGATGGAAAAGTTAAGATTCACAAGGTTGATTTTTGGGTAAATGAAGGCATCATAGCAGAGGTCACTAGCACCCCTACCGAGGGAATCAATTTCTTTAGGGACAAAAATGTTTCCTTTAATGCAGTGAAAGATTTCGATAAAGATGCTAAGGAGATGAAAATATGGTGAAGACGAGAGCATTCTATGAACTAGATTCAATTTAAAAACTCTGGAGGTTCATCCTGAGGGTGAATATTTCTTACATTATGCTTGATACAAGGTATGATAGAATCCGTACCCATCACTTTGTCATCCTTAACCACTTTAGGTGTGTCACGAAAATCTCCATACCCTTCTACCTCTTTTCCTCAGTTAATAAGAATATTATGGGTTACAAGAAGAAGTCGTATGCTAACCCAGCTTTCCATGAGGGCATGTTGTTACTAATCTATGAGCACTTCAAGGCTTAAACCCATGGCAGATCTATTGCCCACAAAGTGGAATCCTCAGACGACATGGAAAGCTCACATCTCCCTTCTAATACTCAGGATAGTGCGGGGGAGGTGGCCAAGATAATTAAGGATTTGGGCAAGCAAAAGAATAAAAAGATTGGGAAAGGCTTGGCAGGAAAAAGTTTCAAGTTTGAGGTGAATTCAGTAGAGGATTATAATGAAGAGGATGAGGGGATGGATACAGAAGAGGAGACTGTTGTGAAAGAGGAGGGTACTAGAAAGTTTCAGGCTCACAGGAAGGTGGAAAGCCCAACAAAGAGGAGAAGGGGAATTGAAAGTGAAGATGATTAGGATTCTGGCAAGGGTCAGGAGACTAATCCCACTGCCCAAGTGGTCAGGAAAGAGGATTATGGTAAGGAGAAAACTACTATATCTTTCAGCTCCAAGGGCAAGAAAATGGTTTGAAGGAACTTCGAGTCTCGGACTGCAAAGATGGGCATTGTTAGAGAGACTATACAACCTAAGGTCTTAGAGGGGATGATGGAAAAATCCATTTGGAAGAACTGATTGATCTGGCAATGGTGGTTCTCAGTGACAATGCCAAGGAGGTGGGGATGAATCTCCTCAACAATGCCCGCAATAGCATGGTGGATAACTTCAAGTCAATCAAGTAGATTTTCCATGAAACTGAAGAGTTAAAGAATAGGGTAATAGGGCTAAAAGGGAAGGAAGGAGATGATGGGTCTGACAGAATTGGTATTTTGGAAACCAGAATTATTGAGATAGATAAGAGATTGGATAGGATGGAGTGCACTCTTCACAGTTCGGCTAACCAGAGCCTTAATATTATCAAAGGATTAAATGATAATATCATAAAAACATAAGCAATGATGGAGGTTGGTACAAAAGGGAAAGTTGACATAGTCAATGAGGAAAACAGGGCTCCTAAAGCAGATGCCAACCCCTTGGATGAAAGCCCGAGCTATTAAGCGAGACCGAACAAGAGGAAGAGGGACAAGGAGCATGCTTCAGATGAAAATCAGCCAACGACTAAAGCAACAGAGACAATGGAAAAGTTGGAGCTCAAGACAACTGAGCTGGTCAAAGATACGGTACTCTGATTTGTTCTCCTGGCTTTTCTGTTTTTCCCCTTGTTTTTTAGTTTAGCTAGGTTTGCCTGCTCCTGTAGAGGTTGTTTTGTCTTAGGACTGGTTTGCGGCCTTCCTTGACCTGTTGTTTCTTGTTGTTCTGCTTTATGTTCTGAACTTTAATTCGGTATTATTTTGTTAAACTGTGGGGTTTCTAGCACCCGTTAAAACCTGTTTTACTTAATCAAAAACAATTGTTAATATAGTTGAGAATTAATCTTCTCCATGCTTTTTCCCTTAGCATGGTTTTCCGTGTCAATCTAGGCTTTTTATGTGCATGATGGTTTTTGTTTTCACATGCTCCTTTCATTTTTGTATCATTCCATCATTGAAGATTAAATATAAGTTGTTGTGGTTCTATTCATGGAAAGGTTTATGAGTGTTATAGATAACTAATTCTTGTGCATTTAACATTATCATGCTATATAGACAAATAATTCTTGTGCGTTTAACATTATCATGCTATGTTGCCTTGAGTTTTTTAAATATGGGAACTCTTCTTGAGTGTCTAATTTTGTCAAGCCACTTGGGGGATGACTAGGGGACAGCAAAGAGGACTAGTGTGTAAAATATAGGAAGAATTTAAAATATTATAGAGAAATTATGAATGTTCATATGATTACATGGATGGAGCAAGCGTATATACATCATAAAACCTCAACATATAACATCTAAGGAAATCTGAGTATTTTTAGGTTTGTCATTGTTATTTTAGGAGCCAATTTTGTTCTATGTTTTAGCACTTTAATTAGTTTACTTGAGTTACTGATTTTAAATTACTCTTAGCATTGTTTCTTTATTTTGGGCAGACAACAGTTATTCATTTTTTATTTTATGCTTTATTAAGGGGACATAACAGATATTTAATTTATTTTTATGCTTTATTCAGGGTAGAGAATAAACATTTTAATAGTTTCTTCAAGATAAAGACATCTAAAAAATAAGACAGTATTTTTCACCATTCATTACACCAAGTTGTTGCCTATTTAGTACCTTAACATTCACTAGTTTGTCTCAGAACTACAGAACTAGAACTCCAAATAATAGAATATTTGAGCCGAAAGTGTTATATTTTTTTAGTTTGAATTTTTTTTCACAATGTTCTTTGCACTTTCAGAAGTTTGTGTTTGCAGCTTATGGCATTGAACTACAGTTTTGATAAAGTAATAAATCAGATAATTTATTTCCAACAAAACATGCAGAATTTGCATACTATGTGCTGAATTTGCATAGTATTGTGGACAAATAAAATGCAATGGGCAGTTGGTCTTTATGTCGAGGATGGCTAGCTGTCCCTGGTGTAAAGCACAGCTATGTCCACTTAATGGGGAAGTTTCCATTTTATTTGGCACCAACTGGGGATGGCAGGGGGACATACCTGAAACATTCCAGAAATGGGGTTACCAATTGAAACCCTTGGGATGCATTTCTAGGTTTCCTTTCTACTATGTATGGATAACATGCAGCTCAATATATGTTTGCTCTTTACTTATTCCATAGAAAATAGAGAACCTACATTTGAAATATTAGAGCATAACTAGTATAAAAAGAGTTATATTGCATTCAAATTGTCAAATATTATGACCATTAATTTTGACATTTTAAAAATGCAAGTGGGCCAAAAATAGAACATAGAATTTTCCATAGCTATCATTTGTGTGCAAATAAACTAACCAATTTGATGTACACCTACTGTCACAAGCTCAGGGCATAACTAATTGCAAATATGCATTGATGAGGATACCTAAATATATGAAACATTTTTTACAAATTTGCTCCAATGAAAACAGTAAAAAAGTTTTATCTATATAGAGGGATATGCTACGAACCATAGCTTGAAACTGCAACACCACGAACAAGCCTGCTCAACACGATAGTCAAGATTAAAGTGAATGAATGAAAATTCATGTAGCTAAAAGTTTACACTATAATTTCAAATTTCAGCAAATGCTCAATTTTAATTTTCTTCTGTTGTCAAATTAATATGCAATTCCTTTTCTTTCCAAAATTTCAGAATTGATTTATAAACTTAATCTTTGATAAGGATTCTAATCTTAAGAAGGGTTTACTTTTGTGTACCATACCACAAACTATCTTGTTAACATATTTATGACAGAAGAGGGTTCTTTTTCTATTTAGGGCTATTTTTATATGAAGTTATATCTAAGTAGCTTGCTTAACAAAACTATGGTAGCTCAGTGTTCCATGATTATTAGCTTCTAGCCATTAGCTTGCTTTAGAAACTATACCAGCTCAAATTGACAAAAGTTAGTACGTTTAACAATTAGCTTGGTTCACAAGACAAATAGGTTCAGGTATTTATATTTATTAAGTTATTGGTAGTAGTTTCCTAAAGAAGCCATTTCAAGGAATTATCTTGTCCATGGCAGTAGAACAATACCATGGGTGAAGCACTACTATGTATTAAAATATGTAGTTTTATGTAAGGACACATGGTTCTAACACTAACAAACACTTAATTGTTTCAATTTTGGATGTTTGATAATTTGTTAAACACCCTTTGCATGCAAGCTCTAATACCATGTAAAGTCCCCATTATAATTTAGGGTTTTACTAATAATTAAATATTAAATATTAAATAAATAATAATAAAATAAAATTAATGAGTAATTAGAATTCAATAAAAATAATAATAATAAATTAAAGTGATAATAATGAATCTATTATTATTATAATAAAATATATATCATTAGTGTAATGATATATAATCAATACGATAATATAATGAATGGTTATGAAGCAATAAATATAAGTATTTATAATTATTAATATATATATATTAATATATTTGGGTATTTAATAATAGAATATTATAATTAAAATTATAGTGATATATTTGTTTGATTATAAACCAAATAGAAATATATATATAATCGAAGTGATTTAATGAATAGTCATGATCTTTCATCCACACATATATTATAAGAAAATAACACTGCCAAAAATTAATGGAGAAAAGGAGATATATGGATTTGGCTCTACAAAAAGAGTTTGGTATAAGGAATTTGAATATTTTACGTATGAACCTAACAAGGGTCATTACAATTGGTATTAGAGCTTGATCCTATCATCCTGTAAGGTGGGCCTAAATCAGATTTATCCTAATGCTAAACTATAGTTGGAGGAAAAAATATTTGAAAACAAAGGTGTGTGCATACTTTTGTGAGGTTTTACTTGGAGGCAATGCAGTGGATGTTTATATTGAACTTGTGGGCAATCGTATGAGCCCTGGAGTTTGAGGAGAGCCCTTTCAGCTTCGTAATGAGATATATACCTATCAAGGATCAATTCATAAAATGTAAATATTCTGAGACAAGTATATTCAGATTTGTGTTAGAATTGGGCAAAAACCTTAGGACAGATCAATGATATCTTTTTAGCTATTCACAAAACAAGTTTCCAGCCTTGAAGGACTCATAGTTCAAAGTAAAACACTATATAGTTGCACTACATATGGATGGTATTGATGGAACCCAAAATTAGTCTCCATTCCTGACCAGGAAGAGCTAGCACTGGATATAACATCTCCACATGAAGCCAAAACAAAAAACATTGCTGCTCTAATAGTAACTACAGAGATGATATGGGCTAATGAACTAAAGAAGTAAAGGCTCTAATATCCTTCACGCACACACTAGACTTGTATATTCTGCCTAAAGAGTTTTTATCAATAAACGCGGTAGAAACAAATGAAGAAGAATGTCAAATCTACAATATGAAAAGCAATTATGATCACATTGTAACGGTTCTGACAGAGGAATGCGAAACCGCTCTGATTGTGCAGTCCAATCATTGCGACTCTTCCTCTTCTCAGCCCTTTCATCTTCCATTGAATGTGACTAAAAGAATATTTATAACAGTTATTTGCTGTTGCTCATGGTAATGTGTGTTTTATCTAATAAGAGAAAATCCCCTGCTTGAAGAGTGGATGTAATCCAGACTGGCTGGATGAACCACTATAATTTCTATGTCTGTTCTTGAATCTTTGAATTCTGTTTTTTGTTTTTCAGTTCTACTTTGTTTCTGTATCTTTTTATTTTAGCTCAACAATTGGTATCAGAGCTTTAAGCTCGTTTGATTTTCTAGAAATTGATAAAGATTTACAGACACCATGGATGAGGCGGATAAGTGGAAAATCGAAAAGTTTTCTGGGCAAAACTTTGGGCTATGGAAAGTGCAGATAGAGTCTTTGCTCATCAAGCAAAATTTACAAGCTGTGTTGCTTGGTAAGGCAAAGGGAAAAGGATCATCGACAGACAAAGAATGGGAAAAACTGGATTTGAAAGCAAGGGCAACGATTTTCTTGGCACTCTCAAGTAATGTGTTGTTTAACGTTTCAGCTAAGAAGACAACTAGAGAGTTAGTTGAGAAATTATCTTCATTGTATGAGATACCTTCTGCTTCGAATAAAGTTTTCATAATGAAGAAGCTATATAATCTGAAAATGAAAGAAGGGGGAGTAATGTCGAATCATCTGAATGAGTTTAATACATTAGCCAGTCAGCTCATTTCAGTCGGTATACCATTAGATGATGAAATAAAAGCTATTTTATTATAATGTTCAGTTCCGAACAGCTGGGAAGGCGTAGTAATGGCTGTGAGTACTTCAATAGTAGCCAAGAACAAACTGAAATTTGATGAAGTCACAGCTACATTACTTAGTGAAGACATTCGAAGGAAACACCACGAATCCTCTTCCGAGGATGCTCTAACAGTTGTGAGTACATACAATAGAGGAAGAAGTCATGAAAGAGGTAGAAATAACAATAATAAAGGAAGAGGCAGATCGAATCATCACTCCAAGTCTAGAGGAAGAAATGGCACCTGCTGGTTTTGTGGTAAACCAGGCCACACCAAGAAGCAATGTTGGAATTACAAGAAGGCTCAAAATAAAGTAATTCAAGACGGTGTAAATGCTGCAACTGATGGAGCTTTGGTACTTGCAGCTGGTGACATGGATTCAAGTTCATGGGTTCTCAATTCCGACGCATCCTTTCATGCTACTCCATGTCGGAGTGCGTTCACAAATTACCACAAAGGTATGTTTGCTAAAGTTTTTCTTGGAGATAACAAAGAGTGTGACATTGTTGGCAAAGGAGATATTTTATTATCGCAGAAAAATGGCAGTCAATGGCTTTTAAAGGATGTTAGGCATGTTCCTACACTTAAGCGTAATTTGATTTCAGTTACTCAATTGTATACACAAGGCTGTAATGTAAATTTTGATCTTGATTCATGGAAAGTATCTAAAGGTCAATTAGTTTTGGTTAAAGGTAAGAAATCTGGAAGTTTATATGTTTTAGAGTGCAATAGTGGAGTGGGAGCAGCCATGGCGGTTGTGGAAAGTAATGCTGAATTTTGGCATAAGAGGCTCGGTCACATGAGCAAAACAGGTCTTGAAGTCATGCTTCAAAGAGACCAACTTCCAGGTCTTAAATCTATTGATTTGGAGTTGTGTGAGCATTGTCTTTACGGCAAGCAAAATCGCACTAGCTTCGTAAAGACGGGTCATGAGAAGAAATCTTCTCCATTAGAACTTGTGCATTCCGATGTTTTTGGTCCTACGGAGGTAACTTCTCTTGGTGGTGCTAACTATTTTGTCACATTTCTTGATGATTGCACTCGAAAAGTTTGGGTTTATATGTTGAATAAGAAATCTGAAGTATTTTCAAAGTTTAAAATTTTTAAGGCTATGGTGGAAAATCAAATGGGAAAAAGGATTAAATGTCTACTAACGGACAATGGTGGTGAGTTTTGCTCTTTGGAGTTTGATAATTTTTGTGCAAATCATGGTATTCGGAGGATTAAAACAGTCCCTTATACACCTCAAGAAAATGGTGCAGCAAAGAGGTTGAATCAAACTATCTTGGAAAGGGCTCGATGTATGTTATCTAATGCCGGTTTGGGGAAAGAATTTTGGGCAGAGGCATGCAATACAGCAGTTTATTTAATTAATCGAGCCCCTTCATCATGTCTTGATTTTAATATTCCAGAAGAGAGATGGATTGGTAAAAGAATTTCATTTTCTCATTTACGAGTGTTTGGTTGTGATGCGTATGTTCATGTTCCTAAAGAGCAGCGAATGAAATTAGATTTTAAATCTAAAAGATGCATATTCTTGGGGTATGGTGAAGATCAATATGGTTTTAGATTGTGGGATCCAGTAGTTCAGAAAGTTGTTCGCAGTCGCAATGTTATTTTCAATGAGAAATCATTATCAGGTTTGCAAATTCTAAATCATCCTACTGATTACATTCAATTTGATTTATTTGATAATGGGGGACAAAATAAGAGGACTCCTCGAGTTACATTTAATCCTACTCCTAGTATTATGTCTTCACCACAATATGATCTCCCCACTTATACAAAATCTGCATCTTGCTCAATATCTAATTTACCTCTATCTACTAATTCTCCTGATGCCATTGCCACAGAGCATTACAATTTATTCCTCAACACTCACTGGCGGCAGTTCTCTGCATCTGAAATTGATATAGAGCAAATTGCTCTACCAAGCACTACACCCATCTCGTGCCAACACACCATGCCTCTATCTCTATTTTCTACACCGCTGCATACAGCTGAACAGCCGCATAGCATAATGTCTCCTGCACAAGACGTTACCTTTCAATCCGCAACATTGCCAGTACAACTCGATTTTGATGGTCCAATTCAGTCGCAAGCTCTGCAACAAGGGACCGATGGCGTCCAAATCAAAGTTAGAAATATAGATCGAGCCATTAAACAAGGAGATGCCCATACAGAAGATATCAGTGAAGTCCCACAACCAAGGAGATCTACCAAAGATCGAAAACAACCTCGCAAATTTGATGATTATGAACTTTTATTTTCTTTGTGTTCTGATCAAACAGAACCACAGACTTTTAAACAAGCTTGCAGTGATTTAAATTTGGTACATTGGCTGGATGCTATGAATGATGAAATAGAGTCATTAAATGCAAATCAGACTTGGGATTTGGTTCCTCTTCCACCAAATCGTAAAGCTCTGAAAAATAAATGGGTGTATCAGATAAAAGAGGAGGATGGAGGACGTAAAAGGTACAGGGCCAGATTGGTAGTGAAGGGGTTTGCTCAACAAAAAGGAGTGGATTTTAATGAGATCTTCTCTCCAGTAGTTAAAATGCAAACCATTCGTTTGGTTTTGGGCATGGCAGCAGCTTGGGATCTTGAGCTTGAGCAACTCGATGTCAAAACAGCGTTTCTACATGGGGATATTGAAGAGGAATTGTATATGGAGCAGCCAGAGGGATTCATTAAACACGGGCAAGAGCATTTATATTGCAGATTAAAGAGGAGTCTATATGGGCTGAAACAGGCTCCACATCAATGGTACTTAAAATTTGATAACTTCATGACACACGAAGGATTCACATGCTGTGAATCAGACCCATGTGTTTACTACAAAAGGCTTTCTACTGGTGAGTTTGTGATTTTACTACTGTATATTGATGATATGTTGACTGCTGGAAATAGCATGAGAGTTATTCAAGAGCTGAAGATGCATTTGGCTCTTCATTTTTCCATGAAAGATTTAGGGGCAGTGAAGAGGATTCTTGGGATGGATATAATCCATGATAGACATAAAAAAGAAATTAGATTATCTCAAGAAAAGTATATTCTCAAAATTTTAGAAAAGTTTAATATGTCAAATGCTAAATCGGTTGTAACTCCATTGGCTGATCATTTTTTATTATGTTCTAAGATGTGTCCTACTCCGGAAGAAAAATCTGAGATGGATGGTATTCCTTATTCTTCAGCAATTGGGAGTTTAATGTATGCAATGGTTAGCACGCGTCCAGATCTTGCTCATGCAGTGGGAGTCATAAGTGCTTTTATGAGTAATCCAGGTAAAACTCATTGGCAAGCAGTTCAATGGATTTTTCGGTATTTGAGAGGCACTTCCTCTCATGTTTTATGTTTTAATAACAAGACTCCTTATATTTGTGGATATGCTGATTCTAATATGGCTGGAGATTTAGATAAAAGGAGGTCTACAATAGGCTATGTTTTTACTTTTGCCGGAGCAGCGATAAGTTGGGCTTCTCATGAGCAACAAGTTGTTGCTCTTTTTTCTACCGAGGCCGAATATATTGCTCTTACTGAGGGGGCCAAAGAGCTAATATGGTTACAACGATTGTTTGGAGAGTTGGGATTTCAACAATCAAATTTTCCTCTATTCTCTGACAGCAAGAGTGCCATTCATTTCGCTAAAAACTCAGCTTTTCACAGTCGCACGAAACATATAGAAACCAGATTTCATTTTATCCGTCATTCTCTTGAAGAGGGAAGGCTACAGTTAGAGAAGATTGATACAAAGGTTAATCCGGCTGATGTGTTTACAAAGGTTGTACCACGAGAGAAGTTTGAATTCTGTAGAGCTTCTCTCGGCGTCGTCACGACATAGCCATAAGGATTCCAAGTACGGGATATCTCTGTGCAACACTGATTGGACTTCAAGTGGGAGATTGTAACGGTTCTGACAGAGGAATATGAAACCGCTCTGATTGTGCAATCCAATCATTGCAACTCTTCCTCTTCTCAGCCCTTTCATCTTCCATTGAATGTGATTAAAAGAATATTTATAACAGTTATTTGTTGTTTCTCATTGTAATGTGTGTTTTATCTAATAAGAGAAAATCCCCTGCTTGAAGAGTGGATGTAATCCAGACTCGCTGGATGAACCACTATAATTTCTGTGTCTGTTCTTGAATCTTTGAATTCTGTTTTTTGTTTTTCAGTTTTACTTTGTTTCTGTATCTTTTTATTTTAGCTCAACACACATGACAGTGTGGAAGTTTGAAATGAATGGAAGACAATAAAACATTCAAATGGAGTAAAGTAAACATTTCAACAATGATTTACGGCATGAAATGAGTTGAACATAAATGTAGAGATACCAATTCCCTTTTGATTATATATGAACAATTAAAACTCACAGAAATACTGCCCAGTCATATGAGTCACGATGAACTCTCAATCATGCAGAGATAACTAAAATGCCCGGATGGAATCTAGACAACAAGATTGGAATGGGCACCATGTTGGAAAGAACGAACATATTTATGGGCACCGACGGTCAATCTAGCGATCAAAGGTTGCATACTGGAGACAAGCTCTACTAAGCAGCAATCACAGAAATTGATTCAACATGCAACGATAGTATCTCCATCTGAAACATACAAGTATAAGAAGTTCAATGGCTCAAGTACTAGCAAATCCATAGGAGTCCACATCATGCCCAGGAAATTGGCGTCTGAATAAAGCAACATTGGGGATCATATCTTGTCAAACACTCAATCATGTATATTACACATCAATTCACTTATGAAGCGATGTCTTGGTCAAATGCGAACAATGAGTATGAAAGAAACCGTGGCAGTAACAATGAAAGCAAGGTTCGAACAGAAATATGTGAAAGGCTAAGTGTCATTCGCATATGATTCAAAGTAAAAACGTTACGAGAACAAGTATGGCAGTTCATAACGATGATTCTACGGGAGAGTTGATTAAAATATGCTATCAAGTATGAATCGTGAATATTAAAAAAATAAAAATTAAAGATGTCGTCAGACTCTTTCCAAAATATGCAGAAGTCAACAAGAGCTCTTTGCGAGCTGTAGTCCCTGCCTTCGGGTAGATTGGTATTTTTTGGAAGGTTACAACGCATGAAAGGTGGAAAATAGATTGATATTTTTTTTTGGAAGTGTATTGCTCAAGAAACATATAGTTATTCATGAACCAATAAACGTGCAATTATTTTATGAATGATCTGGTGAAAGTTTGGCTTAAATTGATAGTTGAAATATAAATTATCAATAATTCTTATTGTTGAATATTTTGGAAAATATTTATTTAGATATTATATTGCTTCAATTTTATTATAGTAGTTTTAAAAATTAAGATATTATTTCATTACTATTGTTCACATAATTAGGTTAAATAAGTAATAGTTTAACCTGGAAATTTTATTAACTTTATACCATAGTACTTTTATATATAATTTTTTAAATTATAATTTTATTTTTCTATACAGGATATGAATTATTTATTATTATTCCTAATATTTAAAAAATGATTATTTCAATATTAAATTTTATTATAATAGTTATTTTTCTACTTGAAGTAAAACATCACAAACATTATAACTTTAGATTTTTGTAATTCTTCAAATTAAAATTAGATTTTTGTGATTCTTCAAATGAAATTAATAATAAACAGAGGAAAATGAAAATATGAAAATATAAGGTGCAGAGATCAAATACTAATTCCTAAAGTACGTTCGGTGCATATAGATCAAATGTCATTAATAAAGTTCGGTGGGTGCATAAATCAAATGTCATTAATAAAGTTCGGTGGGTGTTACGTGTAAAGAAGTTTCTAAACTCACCCTTCCAGAAAAAAATTGAACCAGAAAACTAACCCAACATCGGAAGCTGGAAATGGCATCCCAAAGCTTGAGCCTCAGGTAGTTTCCAAAGTGAAGGTTGGAGAGGATAAACCGATTTTGAAAGTGGAGGAGGAGGCCGTCAAGCTGGTTGTTCAAGAGGAGGTAGCCGTCAAACCGGTTGTTGAAGAGGAGGCTAGTAAATCGGCAGTGGTGGCTGGCAAGGGTTTGGATGCTCCAAGGGTTTCAGTAGAGGAAGGTAAAGATATTCCAGAGGCTTCTGAGAAAAAAGATGTGCAAGCGGAGGTACCGGTTCGAACCTCGGATGAGAAGGTCGGTGAAGATGAGAAGGGTAAGGTGAAGAGGATATTGAATTGTAGAGGGCAATGCATGCTTCTAACAAGCGGTTGCGCAATAAATTGGAGGTATTTGTTGGCAGGTTGGATAAGGAGGCTACTGATGACGATTGACAATGTCAGTGTGCAATCACATTTATTGCACCTTTTTCTCCGCCAATTTCCTCCTTCTACCTGTCTAACAACGTTGTACAAATGAACTTTACTTCTCATTAACTTTGCTGATAGATTCCTATTTTTTTCTCCAATATTAATTTCTAGAAAATGACTAAAACCCAAGCTAAAATGGTCTTAGCCAATGAAAAGATTGGAATTAGCATATGATATTTAGATTTTTTTAATATTGTCTCTCAAACTTTACAATATGATTTATGCTTGGAAGGAAAAAATAAATTGAGGGGGCTAAAAGAAAACATTAGTTCCTTGCCTTTTAAAAAGCAGGGACTAATAATTAGAGCGGTGGATTAATAAAAGGAAGAATGAATTTAGGAGCCCAATAAAACTCAAGTTAATAGTATTCATTATAAGCTAAGTAATTAATCAGTTGTGACAAAACAAAAAAATAAGGTTGCGATTATATTTTCTTAATGAAAAGATGTGCGATAATGTTATAAGAGGTGTCTATTTTCCAAAAGAGATAGCTCTTTGAAATTAAAAGATATAAAAGGAGTCAACTAATAAAATAGATAAAACATCCGAGACATTCAAAAAAAATCATTCAAAAGAAGAGATTCATATATTTATATTGGAAAAAGGAGTAAGGAGCTTCAATATGGCTTTATAATATGAATTCATTTATTTTATTTTAATATTCAATAAGGCTTTATAATATAATTATTTTATTTTAATAATAAAATAAAATGTCCTTTGTTTGTTTTAAATGGCATGGAGATTTAAACTGCAGATGATTCGCCCTTTATAATCATTTTTAAAATGTGTAAGCAATTTTAATGTCGGATAAGTGGACATGGTCATTTAACATTTTAAACTCGATCATCATAGATATTGTGAAATATATAATTGTTTTCGTATTTGTGTCCAAATTGTCTCCCTACAAGAGGAGTTAAAATTCAATTTGGACTAATATAAGATTGCATATATATTTGATTTGTCGCATCTTGATTATTTAACTATTGGCAGTATAAGTGTGTAGAACATTATAAAATTGTACGTGAAAATCTTCAATGAAGTTGACTCTATTGCCCGAAGGAGCAGAGGCACTAGTTTTTTTATTATTAAAGTCAAAAAATCTATATCTTCCCTCCTACAAGCATAAAATCCATTATGACAAACATTATACAAAACATTCATTCAGTTCAAACATTCAACATTCAATCTCATTTTGATTGAGTTCAAGGACCTTGCTAGTCGGAGAACTCCTAAGCTTAATTCGCTTTAGAAAAGCTCTGAACCAAATGATTAGGTTCGAGAAGGTCTACCTGCCTATGTGTAGGAGAGCCTGAAGTGCAAGGGAACCAAGGTGATTCTCGTTCGTTGGCCATAACTGATTAGGGAATCCTATCAGAGAACTGGTAAGCTCTTGAATTTCCAATCTACTATTTTGGGACCAACAGATTGGTAACTCTACTTGGGAGAGTTGCTCGCAATTCCTATTGTGAAGTTACCTAGTAATTCTAGTTTCACAAATCAAAGATATTTTCAAAGTTTATTCTGCTGGAAGAAAGGACTCGGAAGATCAACACAATCAATACATTCCTCAAAAGAGGTGTCGACTCTATTCAATAAAGTTTTCAATTGGTAACTTTGTTGAGGAAGAAGAATTAGAAGGAAATGATTTGATTACCGAAGATGGAGAATATGTACTAAGATCAGGATGAGGATCTATGCTATACCATTGAGGAAGCACACATACACCCCTTGGATGCATCTTTCTATTTTGAAAGATATGAAGGCAAGACATCGACACATTTGTTTATAAGGATGCTGAATATTTTTCGAGAAGTGTCTTCAGACATCATCCCTCCACGCAAGGAATTGATAAGAAAATTTCGTGAGTGCGAATCTCACTAGGTGACCCGGATTTAAAGCTTCTCTTCCAAATATGGGATGAAAGTCCTAGTTATATATCTCCTTTGGATACATTTTTTAACTTAGAAAAGAAAGAAGAATCTATAGTACAATTCTTCATAAGGATGTTTAATGCCTATCAAGAAATACCTTCAGAATACAGACCTCCATCACCTAATCTTCTCAATAGAATGCAAGAATTAGATCTCTTATATGATCACCAGTTTCTTATCTTTCTCAAACTTATGGATAAGGAGCTGGTTGCAGAGGAGAATGAATGCAGGCTGAAGTAACATATGAATTAAGTGAAGTTTCAGATTTAAATGGAGATGAAAATTTTGAACATTTTGAAGGAGAATCAGCCCATGATGATACTTGTATGCCTATCGATGATAGTGAATGTGAAAATGAGGAAGAGGATTCTCTTATTCTGAGAGAGATTTCAGCCTTGGTAGATTTGGAATATCAGAAGCATGTTGAAAGAAATGACCCAAATTTTTTCTCAATTCACCATGGGGAATTAAGGTGATTCTCGTTTGTTGGCCAGAACTGATTGTGAAATCTTATTAGAAAAATAACAGGCTCTTGGATTTCCAATCTGCGGTTTTGGGAACCAACAAGTATCATACCCAATATTAAGAGAGAAAGATACCATCTTCCTAGGCTAGTGCTCCATTCTCAAATATGTTATGAAATCAAGTCATCCACGTCGATGGATGTCAAAAGAAATATAAATTATTTTGAGGATGTTATTAGTACTTTATGATCAGTTTGACACAAGAGAAGTAAAATAGTGGTGTGATTCTTACACAGATATGCATTTAGGGGAAAAAGAAGCATAATGATAACGTGGAGTATGACAAAGAAACGTGCAGTCAAAAAGGACAGCAAGAGGAAAAGATATAGAAAACAAGTTTTTGGCCCGACCCATCAATGCATAGAAATCACAGTTGAAAATATATATATATATACACACACACACACACAACATTACATTCACATCATGTATGTTACCCCACCTAGTTTATGGATAGAAAGAGTCCATAAAAAAGGCATATTAAATGGCGACACCCCGTGGTAAGACGACCTGTCATTTCATGAAATAAAAAACCGTTTGAATATAGGATGGGCAAAAAACCCATGTGCTACTCCATAAGAGTTAGACAGAACATGCCATCGTAATGAAATAGGTGATTTTAAAGGGAAGAACCCTTTGTCACCATTCAAAACCAATAAGAGAAGGGTGGCTACGTGGAATGTAAGACCCCTTTCTCTCAATCATACGGACAAGAGAGAGCAGACCGAGAAGATGTCCTCACACATATCAGAAATTCTAATATAGTGAATATTTATTGTATCGCACAGAACTCCAATATACATTTTACTAAATATGATATAACAATTTTAGTCAACTAAACCATATTAATATGTTTATGAAAAAAATATTGCAAAAACCTTCATAAGATTTGGGCAAAGGAACAAAAACAAACAGGTGTTAGAGTCACGTTGAGCTTCACAAGTAAAGAAGATGAACATAAAACAAACCAAAATTTATTTGCATATTATAAGGTCAATACAAAAACAATAAAGAGGGTGTTAGGAAGTAGAGTAAAACATCAAAATCATATTCTTAAAGAGGTATGGCTATTACCTTTAAATAATCATAAGTTGATAAATTATAACCTCATTTATATTAAGTAAATATGATACATGAGGCTTTAGTGATCTTCAATCATAGTGATATGTGAAAAGGTATATATATATATATATATATAGATTAAAAGTCACATTAAACATGGTCATATGTAAGACATATATATGTGGTATATGTGTGTGTATATGTATATATGTATCTATATCAATGCAATTTGTTGCATAAATATTTATGTAATTAGATTCAAATGTATAAAAAAATTTAATGCAAAGGAAATTAGAGTGTTTATAGTTGAATCCCTTATTCTCTTGCTATAATTCTAGGAGTTAATAGTTGGTGTTGTGTAGGGAGAGTTAGAGTAAATCCAGAGAGCATACTGGTGTTAAGCATCCTACAACCAGTAAATCCACTCTCTTTAGGATGACTTTAGGAGTTAAGGAATCAAGGCTAAAACACGCTAACTACCAAATACATTACAAATTATAAACTATTTCCTTGAATTGAATTAGTTCATCACAAAGTAATGAGTGTTAAACATTGGCTACTGACAACCTTTGAGAAGGGGTGATTACAAATGGTGTATGACAAAGTATTGAATAAGTCAATAAAATTCTATATTGAAGAATGGATATATATGGTATATATAGGGTTATATATGATTCTGATCTTAATTTTTCTGTAAGACCCCTCTCTAATTCTGATCTTAATTTCTCTGTCTTGGGTTATATGCATTTCGTTAAACAGTTTGTATGCAAAGTCTGTTCTGAGTTTTTCTCAATTCTTTGTCTGATTTGCAATTGAATTTTAACACCAAATAATGTTAAGAGCATATTAAATGTAAGCAAATTACATGATCAATTGTAGTTACTAGTACTTAAAAAGTCCACTCTTATTGCTTCATATCAGTCAAAATTCATACATGAACAATTCTGATAAATTGATTCAGAAATTTATATTTCTCAATATTCTTATTTCTTGATTGCAAGACTGGTGTATTTCACATACTTGGAGGTTGTGCACAAATAAGCACTGCATACAACTGAAATTACCTTGTCACCTTCTTTTAAGTCTATGATATTAAATATGACAGCATTCTGACTTTTTACGGGTTTGCAACTTACTTTGTTTTGCATCTCTTGCTCTCTTTAATCCTGATGATCTATCACGTAGTGAGATTTCAGACGTTAATAGTATAAAATGCTAAAACAATCTAATCCAGAAGCTAATCACTATAACCATATAAGCTTTCATAATTATCTCCAGAAAATGGACATCTCCTGTCTGTAAAAAAATCATCATGAAGTAAGGGCTTCTGTCTTAAATAGTTAGCAGCTGATGATCATCATTTCCTTCATGCATCTATTGCACCAATGTTCTTCTGAATCATCCATAAGTAAAAATATAAACAAGCTCGAGCTGTAGAGAAATACTAGGGCATTCGATTGACAGAAAATACCTAGCTAGATATCTTGTCTAATACCATAATCCTTAACAACATTCGCCATTAAGATCAGTTGTGAATTCTGATTTGAATCCACCAATCTCGGAAGTTATGGGTTTTCATCCAGCTTTGACTAATTCCAAGGGTTTTGTCCTTAGAAAATCTAGTCATTGATTTCCAGCAACAACGGAGAAAATAACATTAAAATATATTCTCACAACCTCCCTCATATGAAAGGATGACCTTGCTTAAATAGCTTTTTAATTGGTGAATGCTAGTACCTTTAGCAATGTTGGATCAAACATTCTTTAATTCCTCATGAGGTAGCTTCTCAAACAAGCTAGAATAACTTAAAGTGACTTCATATTATAACTTTATTATAGTTACTTCATAATCCAATTAATGATATGCACTTAACAATTCATTATTATTAAAGTAAAACTTTAATAATAATTATAATATTATAAGCCCATTAATAATTGCAAAATTGCAAATCAATTCTAAGTTCACCAAGAGGTAACCCACTGCATTCATTGCTAATCAGGGGGCCTTACTAAAAATAGTAAAAGTCCATCTCTATCAACCCTTAATTTACTATAAATAATAAATCCTTGAATACACAATTAGAACAAAGGGTTCAAGGGTCATCATTGCAACTAAGGCCAATCACGGTGCTCTACCAAATATAGAAATGTTGGATAGACAAATTAAAATAAATAGTAAATGTGCCAAATTGGCCCAAACAAAGAGCAATCCTGAATACATTTGATCTCTGGAACGGGAATTGGCCTCCAATTCTACCAACTAAGACCCCCTAACAAACTAACTTAGCATATGAGAGACACTAATAGATTAATCCAAACCACTAATCATGGTGAGCTAAAAAGGGGACATTACAGTTCACCATTCCTAAAATTTCTTGTCTCTAAATAATCTTAGAAACAAAGAAAAACACGCCAATCAACCCTACTCCCAAGGGTAAAACTGTGTAATGTCCCTATGATCACTAGCTCCTTTAATATCATCACTAGTACAACTAACAAAACCTGTCAAAGTGAATCAAATCAAGCTATAGATGTTGCATGAGCATATATCATAGGGAAGCTATTTAGCATGAATGTTGATGGTATTCCTATGGATGAGTATCCGAGCATTGTTGGAGACATGATTTAGAGGTTATGTGTTGCATTCATGATAGAGTTTGTCATTTATGTCAACATACTTGTTAGTCTGTGAAGACTGGGAGAACGACATATAGAGTTTGTCTTCGTGCGGTTCGAGGAATAAAGATGAGCTTATGCGAACTTAGGATAATGTTCTACAGAGTGTATATATGCTATAGTTAAGAGCGTGTGCAGGAATATGAAGACGGTGCAAAGTTATTGAAGATTTGGTGAAGATAGCATTTAGACAAAGTTTTTGGGTAGGCAGTTGTTGATGTTTTGATTGTATCTCCTAATTGAGATAGAATCTAGTTAAGCGAGGTTGTACAAAAGTAGAAGACATGATGAAGATGTTGTGGTCAAACACGTAGATCTAGATGAGCATCGAGTAAAGAGTTATGAAGATTGTGATCCTACAGTTTGACCATAATTATGAAATGATACAATATTGTAATGTAATATCTTAAGATGGTCCTATATTATTATTGTAAATTGGAAAAGCTTCAAGGCTGACTCAATAATTATTTTTAGGACTTGGTATAAGGAAAGGATGATTTCCTTGGTTGTAATCATCCAATGTGGATATTTGTATATTGTGAGTATGCAAATTTGTATGTGAGATCCAATGAGCCTGATAAAGAATATCTTTTTGATCAAAGAAGTGTTTGGTGCAACTTAGGCACAATGAGCTTACAAAGAGATTGTATTTGGCAACTAGGTTTCTATTGGACAGATGTATGCTTGTATTATTCTAAGAAGGATAGTATCGAGGCTAGTTGGATAGTGAGTTCAATGGTCTTGCCCTGAAGTTGTTTGGACAGTGGGTCCTTCTATCTTCTATATCTCCTAACAAGGTTGAAATCTCCTAATAGGAATTCAAAGTTTCCTAACAAGGTTGGATAGTTAATTGTGATAGTTGGAAGGAAAAGATGATGACGCATTTGCTATGCATGGGTCCGAGTTATTGGTTGATTACTAAGAGTAAGAAGCTTGTGATTGAAGAAAAGAATCTTGAAACTTGTGATGAAGGCGAGAAAGATGTATTCATACTAAATATGCTTGCAAGAGGAGCATTATTATCACCTCTTCCTAAAACTGATTTTACTGAAGTAAAACTTTTGAGACTTGCTTATGAAATTTGGACTACTCTACAAAATACATTTGAAGGTGGTAATCATGCTCAGAAGGTTAGACTTAAAAATTGTATATGCTTATATCAAGATGCTAAGATGATGGAAGATGAATCTATTAGAAGTTATTTTGGAAAAATAGTAGAAACACTTGCATTCAAACAAACAACACAAATGATAGAACAAGTTATTCCCTCATCACCGAAATTTACAAGAGAGACTCTTCTTTATAAAGTTTCGTGCTACTGATGCAATAAAAAAAAGTAAATTATGTAGTGATAATGTCTGTGTGTGAGCACTGAAATGAAGTCCATATGGGATGGGAAGCTACCAGAAGTATGTCGTACGGTGGAGGAGTGGTGCAGGTAATGTACGGATGAATCCGTACGGTGCAGTTGGAGGTCCATACGGCAGCAATTGGAGGGGCACAGTACAGTGGAGTGAGTGGAAGTACAGTAGGGGAGGGTTGATAGCCATACGTTGCACAAACAGGAGACCGTAGGAGGGTAAGGAAAAGGCCGTACGGTGGCTTAATGAGAGTCGTATGGTGGTGGTAGGAGTACAGTGAGGGGAAGAGAGGAGGATGTATTGTGAGTGCTAGATGTTCGTACGACAGGCCATACTTGGTGTGGATGAGCGACAAGAGCAATGTACGACAATGTATATGGAGGGTGAAGGCCGTATGGCCAAGGAAGAAGCAGTACGAAAATGATGGGAGGCCACATGGTTAGGTATCCGAACCCAATACAGAATACAATTTAGTTCATACACAACACAATAGCTCTTGATAAAATTCAAACAATAATAGAGACTTGAATGCGAATAATAATTGCTGAAAAATGGTGCTCCGATTTGCCAACTCCGAGCGAAGAATTACATGCAACAACAGAATAGGGTGAGGGATGAATCCCACCGAAACCGCAAGGCCAAATAAGGAAGATCTTTCACTTCCGAAATGGCGAACAATCCAAAACTCCAACAGGAATTTGTAGTACATAGAAAATAATCAAAAGCATCCTTTAAGACTACCTAAAAGCCATGTTTAAATACCTATCGGGAAAACTTTCGAGGTTGTACAAAGATAGTCGACGGCGACACAAACTATGAGAACAAAAAATAAAAATGGGTCCGAGATACATTAAATCAATCAACCCGTTACAATAGTTTGATAAATGATTTATTTTATAACAGAAACATTATAATCCTCACATCCCAAATTTTTCTTGTCCTCAAGCAAATGCAATGCCGGGTGTTCAACAATGTGCTCGCCCTCCCATGTCACGTCATCCAATGGCAAGTGTTTCCAACGTAACAAATATTCCTTCACAGTGCAGTTTCGCAAAGTCTTCTCACGAACTTCGATGATCTTGGCCGGTTCCAATATGAGCTTGCCTTCATTGAGTGGTGGGAGGTTTGTGGCTACCGTGACATTCTACCCTATGGCCTTCTTCAAGCATGAAATATGAAAGATGTTATGAATACGACTTCCTTCTGAAAGTTCTAGCTCGTAAGCGACTTCACCAAGTCGACGAATGATGTGAAAGGGGCCATAAAAACGTGGCTTCATTTTTTCTTTTCCCTTATCCTTCAATGAGGATTTTCGATATGGCTAGAGCTTGAGATAAACCAAGTCTTCTACTTCGAAACTTCTCTCCATTCGGTGTCTATCGACATACATCTTTTGTTGATTCTGTGCCCGTTGCAAGTTTTCCTTCAAGTGTCGTAGGATGTCCTATCCCTCCTGAAGCCAATCCTTCGCCCTCAGTGCGCAACTGTCTCCCAATACTGTGTCGATCAAAGATAGGGGTTCGTACTTGTAAAAAGCTATGAATGGTGCCATCTCGATGGACATGTAATACATGGTATTGTAGCAATATTCTCCCAGGTGTATCCACTTGACTCACGCCCGTTGTTATGTTGAGACATAGTTTCGAAGGTAACCTTCGAGCCACTTGTTCACAATCTTCGTTTGTCCGTTTGTCTGAGGGTGGTAACTAGTAATTGGTGACAATTTTGTCCCTGCCAATTGAAACAGTTATGTCCAGAAGATACTGATGAATTGCCCATCCCAATCACTAACAATGTTTCAGGGTAACCCATGCAGATGAAAGACTTCTCTGAAGAACAGTTCGGCAACTTGTGCGGCCTGAAAATCTAAGGGGATGGTGAAGAAATGTGTGTACTTTGTCAATTTGTCAACCACCACAAAAATAAAATCATTTCCGTTTGCCTTGGGAAGCCCTATTATGAAATCCATCAAGACACTTTTCCACTTATGTTTTGGAATTGGCAGAAGTTGCAGTAACCTGGTGGGTAGAGTATGTTTGGATTTGTTCTACTGGTAGACTGCACACTCCCTTACATACTGCAACATGTCCCTTTTGAGTCCTTTTCATGAAAACCTCTCCTAGAGACTTCTGTAAGTCTTCAGGAAACTCGAATGTCCTGCCAAGGTTGAGTCATGCACTTCCTTCAAGATTTTCTACTTTAATTTGGATTCCGGTACCAAAAATATCCGATTCATATCGTAGATGATGTCATCCACCACTCTATATTAATCATCGTGGGTGTTGCCATCCATTAGCTCATAGCAAATGTGCTTTTGGAGTATTCTACCAACAGATGTGCCTTCCAATCAGTTGAAATCTAGTTTAGTCAGTAGATGGCAAGTTTCATGGACAAGGCATCTGCAACCACATTGTTCTTCCTTTTCACATATTCAATGTCAAAATCAAAAGCCTGAACCTTGCTTACCCATTTTTGTTGCCTTTCGTTCAAATCCCATTGCTCCAGAAAATATCTCAAACTGTTGTGATCCCTACGGATGACAAACTTGGCACCCACCAGATACTACCAAAACTTGGTTAGTGCATGTACGATGGCCAACATTTCTTTGTCGTAGATGGAATATAAGCATTCTATTTGGGTAAGCTTCTATGGGATGTCTATCCTGCATCAATACCGCGCCAATGCCTTCTCCAGATGCGTCGCACTCCAGAATGAACGGTCAAGTGAAATCAAGTAATGCAAGTACAGGACAAGTACTCATTGCCTCTTTCGATTTATCAAAAGTGAGTTGTGCCTTTTTGTTCCACTGGAAAGAGCCCTTCTTTGTCAGATCTGTTAAGGGTGCGCTGAGTTGAGAGAAACCCTTCACGAACCTCTTATAATAACTGCATAGTCCAAAAAATCCTCACAAATCCGTGACTGATTTTGGGGGATGCCAATCAAGGATAGCCTAAATCTTTTCCTCGTGCACTTGAACTCCGTATTTACTGACAACATGCCTGAGGTACAATATTTATGTCATACTGAATTCACACTTGGATTGCTTGGAGAACAAGGACTGCTTCTCCATGATACTTAGGACTTCATTTAGATGCTTCAAGTGCTCTTCCCATGTCCTACTATAAATAAGAAGATCATCAAAAAATACCAATAAGTACTTACGCAATTGTTTGTTGAAGATGTGGTTCATGCATGACTAGAATGTAGCAAGTGCATTTGTCAATCCGAATGGCATGACCAGAAACTCATAATGTCCGTAGTGACAACGAAAGGCTGTCTTTTTTACGTCTTCCTCCCTCATGCAAATTTGCTGCTATTTGGAACGGAGATCGATTTTCGAAAAATAGATTGCGCCATGCAATTCATCCAACAACTCATCTATCCTTGGAATGGGATATCTATTCTTTATTGTTTTTTGTTCAAGGCACGATAGTCCACATACATGTGCATCGTCCTATCCTTCTTTTTGACCAACACCATCGATGACACAAAAGGGCTAGAACTGGGTCGGATCCATCCTTTCTCTAGTAATTCTTGAATCATCTTTTTGATCTCATCTTTGAATTTCTTGGGATGGAGGTAAGGTGTGGTTATGACCGGCTTGGCTCCTGCTTCTAACTCGATAGTATGTTCAAACCCTCGATAAGGCAATATGCCAAGAGGAATGTCAATGAAAACTTTATCATGTTTACTCAAAATATCCTGGAGTTCATCATCCTGTGGAGGTATCCATTGTCCTTTTATAGGTTTTGCCGAGATAAAACAATGTGCAACCCACGCAATGTCATCACGCCGAAATATTGCCTCCATCCAATGCGCTGAAACTTCCTTCGGACCCTCATTTGCCATTTCATGGAAAACAACCTTCTTTCCATCGACAACAAAAGTGAAATCCATCTGTTTGAAGCTCTAAGTGTATTCATCAAGTGTCTCCATCCACTATATGCCCAAAATAACCTCCATGTTATCAAGGTCCACAATAAAAAAAATCTCTGATCACTGTGTGATTCGCCATTGTGATACTTAGCTCAGGAACAAGGTGTGTGCAGGGCAGAAAAGTCCCTTTGGCAACCTTGACCTGAAATCCTACACTTGTCTCCATAGGTAGACCCCTTCGCTTCACTAGGCATAAGTTTATGAAATTTAGAGTAGCTCCACTATCCAACATCATCATAACTCGTTGTCCTTGGAGGGTCCCCTGTACACGAAAAACTGTGCACCTCGGGCTACCAGCTAGGGCAATGGTTCCTTTGCACTGTACCAATGCTGCAATTCTTTCCGTACGGTTCAAACTGACCATGCTAGTGTCATCGTGAGGTTGGTTGTCTTCAGAAGCTATTTCTTCCTATTCGTCATCATCATCAGACACAACCTCAATGTAATGGATCTTCCCTTTTTTGAGGCATCTGTGGCCAGGCTCCCAAGGTCCCTTGCAATTGAAACACAGTTTCTTCCTTCAAAGTTCCTGTCTGGTGCCTTTGTCCAATGATGGCTTCCTGAGCAGAGGTTTACTTTCCCTCGGAAATGCAAACGGTTTGGCATGTGAGTAATTCCAAGAGGATGACACGGATGACAATGCCATACTCTGTGCCATAATGATAGCCTCCGACAGGGTGGCAAGATTGAACCCCTTTACCCAATCTTTCAGAGGTTCTATCAGTCTATCCATGAAGAGTACTACCCGTCTCCTTTCGAAAATGTCCATGACCAAAACAAAGAGTTTTTGAAATTCCACAATGTACTGATCAACCAATCCAATTTGCCACAGCTATGCCAAATCTTTGAAATTGAGTTCCAGATCTTTACCATCAAATTGATCTATCAATCTCTCAGTGAATTCTGCGTAAGTATTTATTTGATCATGCCCCAGTGTAATAGTACCATGATGCCACCATTCATGTGCGACTCCCTCCAGGTGCAGTGCCACAAATTTGATTGCTTCTTCTTCTAGCATAGGATTCAGCTGGAAGTAAGATTCGGCCTTCATTACCCATGCTTGCGCCGATATGGATCCAGATCCTTCAAATGGAGACAGATTTACTTTACTCAACTTTCTTCTGAGATCATCATTAAAATATCCTCTGTTTCCGCTTCCCGAATATCTCATTCTCAGATCCACGTAATCTTTATAGGATATATCTTCCTCAAAATTTGCATTCTTCCAATCTTCTCTTAATTGTTCTTGCATCTCTTCAAAAGTTGGTTGTTTCCCTCCATGTTGTGCCTCCATTTGTGGAGGAAAAGTCAGCGTGGATGGTTGAGAGCATGCTAGATGAGGGTTTGATTTACCCGACGCCGAGTCTGCGCTGTGACCATTTTGTTCTCTGGATATTTTATTGTCCACCAACTTCTTGAGAGTCTCTTCCATGAGTCGCTAAGTATCATTGATTTGTGCTTGATTCTTGGCAAGTTCCCTTAGTAGTGCTATGAGTTCGACAGCTATCGGTTTCGGTTCGGCAGCCATCCGATCAACAGAATGTGTCCTTCTTGTCTTCTGGCTATAAACTCTAATTCACTATCCACAGGCTAGCAGGATCGAAGAGCTCTGATACCACTGTAATGTTTTGTGCTATCGATGCGGTAAAAAAAGTAAATTATGTGGTGATAATGTCTGTATGTGAGCACTGGAAAGAAGTCCAAACGAGACGGGAAGCTACCAGAAGTATTTCGTACAGTGGAGGAGTGGTGCAAGTAATGTAAGGATGAATTTGTATAGTGCAGTTGGAGGTCCATACGGTAGCAATTGGAGGGGCACAGTACGGTGGAGTGAGTGGAAGTATGGTAGGGGAGGGTTGATGGCCGTACGTTGCACATATAGGAGATCGTATAGCGGTAAGGAAAAGGCCATACAATGGCTTAATGAGAGCCTTACGGTGGTGGTAGGAGTACAATGGGGGGAAGAGAGGAGGATGTACGTTGAGTGCTAGACATCCATACGACAGGTCATACTTAGTGTGGATGAGCGACAGGAGCAATGTATGGCAATGTGTATGGAGGGTGAAGGTCGTACGGCCAAGGAAGAAGTAGTACGAAAATGACATGAGGTCACACAGTTAGGTATCCCAACCCAATATAGAATACAATCTGGTTCACAGACAAAATACAATACATATTGATAAAATCCACACAATAATAGAGACTTGAATCGGAATAATAATTGTCGAAAGATGGCACTCCAATTTGCCAGGTCTGAGCGAAAAATTACATGCAACAACAGAATAGGGTGAGGGATGAATCCCACCGAAACCGCAAGGCCAAATAGGGAAGATCTTTCACATCCGAAATGGCGGACAATCCAAAACCCCAACAGGAATAAGTAGTACATAGAAAATAATCAAAAGCATCCTTAAAGACTACCTACAAGCTGTGCTTAAATACCTATCGGGAAAATTTCCGAGGGTATACAAAGATAGCTGACGGTGACACAAACTACAGAAACAAAAATAAAAATGGGTCCAAGATACATTAAGTCAATCGGCCCGTTACAATAGTTTGATAAATGATTTATTTTATAACGGAAACATTACATTCTTGAAAGATTACAATCAGCAGAAATGTGAATGAGTCAGAGTGGAGAATTGACTAATATTGAAACTGCTTTTAGCACATTAAGTGTTCAGCTTATGTTGACAAGGAGTGCAAGTACCAGTGGAGATTATGCTAGTAGCAGCCGAATAAGAGTACAAGAAGAAAAGAAGATTGAGGAAGGACTTGGCCTTCTTATGAAGAGAGAACCTAAAGGTAACATAATCTTTACATGTTGAACTTTTAATGAATATGGTCATTATTCTTCCAAGTGGCCTACGTGAGTAAGAAAGACTAGAAATCACTACAAATCAAAAAAGCCCAAGGAATGTCTTTTTCCAAATGATGAGGATGAATTAAATGAAGAAAACTTGAGCGAAAGTGATGATGAAATAGGATTTGTTGCTATTAAGGAAGAAAGTCTTGAAAAAGAAGAAGTTAGAGAGGAGACAACATTGGTATCACAAGTTGAAAAGAAGAAATTTGATTGGATTATTAACAATGATTGTTCCCATCACATGAATGGAGATATGAATAAGTTTGTTGAGTTCAATAGCTATTATGGTGGAATTGTTAGAGGTGGAAATAATGTAACCTACCATACAAAAGGAAAAGGATCTATTACACTTGATGGAAAGACTAACACAAATGATGTTTATTTTGTTGATGATTTGAAACATAATCTTTTGGGTGTTGGACCGCTAGTGGACAAGGCCTATCAAGAGCATAATCAGTAAATGTTTCCGAGAAATGTCATGCAAGACTTTTGCTGAGAAATGGTGAGTTGATCGATGATTTAGATATCCTAGCACAATTCACATAAGCTATTTGTCTATAGTTCAAGGTAGATGACTACAATTTTAGCATGATAAACATACATGCAAGATTGAAATCTTCATTGAGTATCTTGCAAAGTAAGTTGAGGGAATATAACAATGCTATTTCAAAAGGTGCAAGCAAACTTCAAAAAATGGCCATCATTTCACAACATACCAGAGAACCAAATGCTACAGTTGTACGTGAATCTTTGAAAAAGTTTGGGAAACTCATTGATACTTTGTGAAGACATCTTTCAATTGTCCTAGACACATCTTCTCTATGCTTTCTAGAATAGGTGTAGATTTTATGGCAGATTTCATGTAGAAGAAAAGCACTTTGTATATTAAGGAAAATATGTACTTGTATTGTTGCTTTATGCAATCAGGTTGCAAGTGCATTAGGCGTTGCAACTTTGAATAAGTCATAGTTAGTTGTTGAATAAGTGAAAGTGGTTGAGGGTTTCCCCCTTTCTCTTACTTTTCTCTCTCCTCTTTTCCTATATAAAGGAGAGAGCTCATAGTATATTTTCATACATTTATTTTAGGCAAGGAGGCTATGCTTGAAAGTCCTGCACTTTGAAAACTTTGTG
Organism: Cupressus sempervirens; assembly: GCA_028749045.1. Lineage (NCBI taxonomy): Eukaryota > Viridiplantae > Streptophyta > Pinopsida > Cupressales > Cupressaceae > Cupressus > Cupressus sempervirens. The sequence continues at coordinate 517,107,026 of CM053787.1, forward strand.
CTTGATGGTAAAATTTCCAGGATTGAATAAACAAAGTAGGATTTTCCAAAATTTGTGTTGCAAATCTTGAGATTAAGTGGTGTTTTCTTATGTTGCATTGTTTAATCATTCATGAACTCATCTAATATCTTTTCTTACATGAATCATTCAAGCTTTCAATGTATTTTCTTGAAGACTATATGCTTGAAGGGAAGAAATTGTTATAGTTAGATGTTGGCTGCAATTACTAAGTATTGAAGACCTTGAGCTTCAACTTTGGAGCATTTTATTTCAGTTTTCAGATAATTAGTAAGAGACTTTGTGACTTTCTACTTATTCTAGTTAGTTCTCAAATCAGATTAATCACAAGAGTCTTTGGGCCCTTCTATTTGTCTACCATATATAGTTATAAGTTATAACTATTGTCTTAGGAGTTGTTCTTAAGTCGACTACTAAGCCACCAGTATTACCCTAGCAGTAGATGCTTTTTGTTAAGTTTGAAGTTGTTGGTTTTCACATATCATTTTTGGAAAAAGAGGAATTGATGAAGAGAACCACCCATTTTGTAAATTCAGTTTAGTCTCTATTGAAGCCACCTACAATAACAAGAGAGCCTCCCCTATTGCTGAGGAGATATTTATCTGACTATACCATTGTCCAAAGTCACTATTTTGTAAGGTGCAATCTTAGTGACTTACAAAAAAATTAGCCAGCACAATGCTAACCCTTTCATCACTTGGGTCCCAAAGCACACTAAACTCACATCCATTCATTCTATGGAGATAAGAACATCTGAAGGTGTTTGATACACAACCACTATCTCCATTATTTGCTAGGCTCCCATAGATGTGTTGACTCTGCATGCGATCCATCTTGTAGCCACTAATCCCATCTACTATAGATGGCGAATACCCATCTCACAAAGGATGGTACACCCTTGGAACCAATCTACACTAATGTATCATCAAATCCTCTATGTGTGGATCAATAGAGTAGTGATAATTACTCTTTATACAGTCATAATAAAAAATATCCCACCTCTATCAAGCGTTGACTTTCATAATTCTGAATATAACCTCTATCACCTAACTCATCACAAACACCATCTACATAGGAGAACCTAGTGCAACACGTGGTTCTTCATTGCTCTCAACAGATGCAGTTATCCCAACAGTATCAACTGCACCTATTATTGTACTAGATGTGGCCATATCCTCAACCTACTCATAATCATTATCCGTGCATATTAGGTTATTGTCAATTGCCAATGTGGAGAACTATACTCTATTTGTAGCTGGTGAAGACTACACTGACCTCAAGTCCACGGAAAGCTGCTCAATCTATGACTAGGACTCATGGAGGGCCAACTGCTCTCTCTCCAATGAATCCATAGTTGCTCGCAGCTCATGCATGAGCTCATCCACCTCCTCTTCCTTCCCCCTCTATGCATCATAGAATGTACAACCCCACTTGAGAAAATAGTCTCTGTTAGCCAATATCTATAAATAGTTTAGCTTTTTCATACCAATGGCTTCTTGTAGTGCATGGAACTGTACATTGGAAAGACCATTATCACAATGCTCATATGTCACAAGAGTGCTCCAACCATTGGTAGCCAACGTCTGATGAGCAACATCAAAGTGCTCTGCAATCATGGCAATCATTCTGTCAGTTAATCTTTAGATGGCCAACTAGATGATGTCTCTCCATTTCATTTTCATGGCCCTCATTCAAGCTCTCTGAATCAAATTTTACATGGTGATATGAAGTTGTATCCACAATGCTCATGTCATGATCAACAACATCATGTGTGCTATCATTGGTGCATACATCATCAACTAGGGTACTACTGCTATGTGCCCCAACAGCTAGCTCAACACATAAAATGGAAGTTGTCATTTTGACCAACTCTACACCCACTTCTGCTTCCAATATAACTGCAAGTCCCTACAAGTCTCGATCATGGGACCTATTACCAATAAATAAATTTTCTAATTCATTCTTTGAGGCCTGATCTGAAAAATCAGACTCATTATGCAATGAATATTCATCAATCAATACATCCTTGATACCCAAAACTGAAGTACTGACATTCAAAGAAACCATACAGTCGTCCTTGCGTGAAATCTTCTATCACCCAACGATATGAGGAAATTGGACTGTTGTTGCAAAAATGAGAACTATTCTGGGTTAACCTTTGCATGCAATCTTCAATTTCTGCAAGATATGAGCTGATCTTTGTTGTGAAAGCATAAGTTTTTGCTGGATATTATTCAAGATGCTCTCTTCCCACTTGGCTGCTCACATTTATTTGATTTTTGTTTACTTGACACAATCCATCTGATACTCCATACAGCAGTCAAAGGAAAGATCATTTCTAATCTTCTGTGGGAGTGCAAGGTACTTTCTATGAGCAACCATAACATCATCTTCAAAACCCATAATTCACAAGTGCATCAAACTAACGCTTTGTTCTGAACATAAGAAGCTTCCCAACAAGATGGTAGAAAATCACTCAAATACCACTATAAGAAACCCCTGTGGTTCTAACTCTTTCAAACACTGAATTGTTTCAAATATGGATATTTGACAATTTGTCAAACACTTTGCATGCAAGCTCTGATACGAGTGTAAGATCCCTGTCTGATTCTGATCTTAACTGTCAGTCTTGGGTTATATGCATTTCGTCAGACAATTTCTATTCAAATTCTGTTCTGAGTTTTTCTGAGCTCTTTGTCTGATTTGCAATTGAGTTTTCACACCAAATATCATATAGAGCATATTAAATTTAAATGAAATTGCATGAACACTTGTAGTAGTAAAGAAGTCCACTCTCACTGCTTCAAATCTGTCAAAATTCATACATGGACAATTCTGATCAAATGATTCAGACATATATATTTCTCAGTATTCTTATTCATTGATTGTAAGAGTGGCGTATTTCACATACCTGGAGGTTGAGCACAAGAAAGGACTGCATACAAGCTGAAATCACCTTGTCACTGCTCTTAATTATCTGATTTTTAATATGGAAGCATTCTGATGTTTTATAGGTCTGCAACTTACTAAATGCCACATAAGCTTTCAGCATTATCTCCAATGAATGGATATCTCATGTCTGTGACACAATTAGAATGAAGAAACGGCTGCCATCTCAAACAGGTAGCAGCTGATGATCTGCATTTTGTTCATGCATATAACCCACCAAAGTTCTTCTCAATCATCCACAAGTAAAAATACAAACAAGCTTGAGCTGTAGAGAAATACCAGGGGATTTGATTGACAGCAAATCCCTAGCTAGATATCTGCTATAAAAATTTCAGCTAATACCATAGTCCTTAACAACATTTGTCATTAAGCTCAGTTTTAAAATCTGATTTGAATCTACCAATCTCGGAAGGTATGGGTTTCTGTCCAACCTTCACTAACTCCAAGGATTCTCTGCTTAGAATTTCCAGTCACTTCCCTCAAATGAAAGGATCACCTCGCTTATATAGTTTTTTAGTTGGTGAATTCTTGTACATTTTGCAATGTGGGATAATCATATAACATTTTTTACTTTTAATTCCTCATGAAGTAGTTTCTCAAACAAGCTAGAATAACTTGAAGTAACCTTAAATTATAACTTTATTATATTCACTTCTTAATTCAATAAATGATATGCACTTAATAACTAATTATTATAATATTATAACCCCTTCATTGATCATTGGCATCAATTCTGACTTCACCAAGAGGAAGTCCATTGTATTCACTGCTAGCCATGGTGCATCTGTTTAAAATAGTAAAGGTCTATATCAACCCTGTATTTACTATAATTAGAAAATCGCTAAATATCTTATCAAAACAAAGGTACCAAAAGGTTGAAGTTAAACCCACAATGACTCAAAACGGTCAAATTTTGAAAAGAAAAAAGACCCAAGACACAAATAAAAAGAAAATAAATCAATTGAAAAGAGAAAAATCAATCAAACATGTAAGTTTTTCAAAAACTGAGCACTTGCAATGAAGAAAATAAAACCCAAACTTGTAAAGAAGACTAACAAGGACTCAAACAAAATCTTGAGAAATAACATCTACAGGACAAGAAACTAGGGGTGAATCAAGGTATGGTCAATTGCCTTTGATAAACATCTTCAAAACGCCCAAATTAGAGAATCAAACTAGAAATTTATGAAAAATTTCATAGTGTTGCCCAAATTTTGCAATTTCAAAATTGTGAACAACACATCCTATTTTCAACTCTAATAGTTGTGCCATAGGTGGTTTGCAAAAAAAATAACACCAACTTGTATTTAAAGTGAGCAAATGCCTACGATAAGTAAATAGGAGGTCTATCTGTTTGAACCATCAACCTCCCATTCATAACTGCCATCTACATGCCAATGCGCCAGGTACATTCTACACAATGTAATACAAACAAGGGCTCACGTTTTCAACCCAAGCCATCCTATACATATGGAAAAAGCTTTAGCCCTTGGGACAGAGCCCGAACGTTAATATTATATTGCTCACAGTTATATTATCTCAGTAATGATAGAGGATTTAAGGGCCTTTTTAAGCCAAATTCTTGTAATCATAAAGGTAAAATTATTCAAAGACTTCTATATTGTTGAGAAGACTATGCAAAGGCCCTATTTGCCAATTGAGAGGGTGTCATTTGATGTATTTAACAACTGGAGAATTATGAAGGACTGATAATTCATTGGATAGTGGCCGAGAGATGTAACCCAATTTGGGTGAACTTCGTTATGAATTGCAGAGCAATGTCTTTTTAATCTGCTCTTACTCATATTTCTAGTTCATTAAATGCCTTTTATAGGCTTTTATTTGATTTTAAGACAATTTCCAGTTATCTAGTTTAAAATTCACTCAAGCAACTACTCTCATTGATCTTTGGGCATCTGTAAGGAAGAGGAAATTATAAATTGTAATTTTCATGGATATGTAACTTTTCTATGATATTTTGCAATAATCATCATCGAAGTTCCCAAACTCACCATGACTGACTGAGTTTGGGCAAGTCACAAAATGAGTTAGAGTTGTCGAGTCAAATTAACCCTTACACAGACATAGCTGAGTCAGGCATGTGACTCATTGTGACTTGCCAAGTTTCGAGTTACATGCTGACTCATCAAGTCCATGCCAGTAGACTAGGCTGCCAGATGTTAAGTTTGCCGATAAAAAAACATATGTTCTTTTTTTTCTTTTTCTCTTGTTTCTTCCTTGCAGCCCTACAAGGCATATAATTTTATTGTATTAAAAATAAAAGAGAAGTATGAGATAGTAAGCAAAATAAGAGTCCATATATTTGCAACCAGTAGAGAGAGATAAATATCTTCCACAAATCACATTGGGACAGCAGTATGTAATGAACCCAAATGGCTTCCTCTACACGCTAAGAAATATGTCCGTATTTCTCAAAGTCTTTGACTTCAATAGTATTTAAAATTTACAAATATATCAAGTATTGAAGTAAATAGCAATAACTTGCCACTAACTAAACTAACACTGAATTGTAATTGAAGTTTGCAATTTAAATTTTCCCAAAGTGAAATTCACCAACTTACACATGAGACTGAAAGAGATACTCACTGTTTTCAGATGTATTGCATTTAACATTTATAAAGAGACTACTGCTTAACAAACAGAATTTGCAACTAACCTAAGAGAACCTGGTAAACCGGATTGGTGGTGATTAGCAACTAAGTTTCCACCCAACACTAGCACTCAACTACATGAACAAGCCTATAGTAATTTACCAGCAAAATCAACTTTCACAAGTGCTGTTCGCAGATGCTCAGCTCAGATAAAACCCTTATACATCAGCTAGGGGATGAAAATCAAATTCAGAAATCTCAGAAACCCTTCACAAGAACAAAAATGAATAACTAATCGGATGCTCTTCTCATCAAACGGGCACATATTTATAATCTCCAAATGGCACAAGTTTCCCAAATGATCTCCACTTAAGAAGCTTCCTAAACACAACATTAAAATATAATAAAGTGTCATTATAATCTAATTTATTAATTGCTTTTGGCTACCAAAAATGACCCTTTCCACCATAACATAAGATTCTGACACACAACGCCACAATTTTTTGTGCCCTCGATTTAAAACTTTTCAACCCGGTTCCAATGGGTTATGATACTAAGGTAATCAACATACAAAACCAACAAAAATAGCAACATCAACATATTTATATGAATAATAATACTTATTCACCTATCGTGCAAAAACAACTAAAAAAGAATCAAAATCAAATCTGACAACACCATAGTGATCCTGATGAAGAAAGACAATGAATGAACCTAATGGGTGACTTACTATTAATAGGCGCTCCCTCCAAGATTCTTGAAGCCCAAACCAAAACCCCGAAATAAAAACTAAGAACATCACTCAACTCCTCTAACTCAACTAAGATCATCAAAAGCAACAGTTGACTTACTATAATTAGTAATTACCTCAAAACTAAGCAAAAATTCACCATAGGCTACTAGAAAGTCTAATAATATTGCAAATGAGACTCTCAAATCCCACTGCCAGCTCACAAGGGTCATGATGATGAACTGACCTAGCCAATTGTGTGAAGAACCTCCTTATAGCAATATCGTGAGAATGCTCGAAATAACAGAATACAAAGTGATAGCAGAACTCAGAATGAATCTACTGATCGCAGGCCACTTCGAGGGGGTAACCTCCTTTGAGCAAGCTCAATACAATAAATTCGTCCGTGCCCATCAAGGGCCTCAACCTATTCTTATATACTGAGTACGATCTAGAAAAGTAATACTACCTATGCATGTGGGATAATAAAATATACTCACGGGACGACTTACAAAGCATATGCGTCCAACAACACTACTCTAACAAAATAAACAGAAGGAACACACAGGTTCCTAACATCCCCTCTCCCTTAGAAAAAAGCTTTGTCCTCAAAGCTTAAGGTGTGGAAATTGTTGTTGAATCTGAAGAAGGGGTTCCCAGGTAGCATCCTCTGGTTGCATGCCATGCCACTGAATCAAGACCTCAGAGATGGAGCGAGAGCGAAGCTGGCGAGTGCGCTGGTCAATGATTGCCACCGGCTCCAAGATAATGGATCCTTCCGTATCCATTTCAGGGAGAGTAGTTTGTGCTCTGACAGTGGTACCCAGAACTTTCTTTAGACAAGAAACATGAAAGACTGGATGAATGCGGGAAGAAGGAGGAAGTTCCAGTTTATAAGCAACTGAACCAATCTTCTGCAGAACCTTATAAGGCCCATAAAATTTTGGGGCCAGCTTATGACGCCCTTTCAGCTTTAGGGAGGATTGTTTGTATGGCTGTAGACGAAGAAAAACCATATCCCCAACTTGAAATGAGCGCTCAGAACGGTGTTGATCTGCTTGCTGTTTCATCCGATTACGGGCCATGTGAAGATTATCCTGTAAGGTACGAAGAATCTGATCCCTGCTGCGGAGAACTATGTCAACTGCCTGGACTGGTGAGCTGTTGGGAGTGTAGGGAAGGAGCACTGGAGGTGCCTGACCATAGACTGCTTCATATGGAGTCATTTTAGAGGCAGTGTGGTAAGAGGTATTGTACCACCATTCAGCTAAAGGGAGCCACTTGGCCCACTGATGTTGCTGTTCGGAAGTGAAGCAACGAAGATAAGTTTCCAAGCATTTATTGACAATTTCAGTTTGACCATCAGTTTGTGGGTGATAGCCCGAACTCATCTTCAGTTTGGTGCCAGTTTTCTGAAACAGTTCAGTCCAAAAATGACTGGTAAAAGTTGCATCACGATCAGAGACAATGGAAGAAGGGAGTCCATGAAGACGAAATATCTGGTCCATGAAGATTTGTGCAACAGAGGAGGCAGTATAGGGGTGGTTGAGGGCACAAAAATGACTATATTTCGAGAGACGATCAACCACAACCAAGATCACTGTCTTGCCACCGGATTTAGGAAGCCCTTCAATGAAATCCATAGAAATATCAGTCCAAATCCGTGTAGGGATGGGCAATGGTTCGAGCAAGCCAGGAAGGAGGGTCGTTTCACCCTTGTGGCGTTGGCAAGTATCACATTCAGCCACCATCTGTTGAATCGTCTGTTTCATCCCTTTCCAAAAGAAGTTTCTCCTTGCTCGCTCATAAGTTTTGAGGAAGCCTGAGTGCCCTGCTGAAGGAGAAGCATGGAGTTCATAAAAAATAGCCTGATGTAGAGCTGGGTTCTGAGGAAGCACTAGCCGACCCTTGTATCGAAGAGAACCACCATCCCATGAGTAATGTGGTATAGCAGAAGGATTATTGGCTAGCTGGTGAATGATTTGAGATAAAGAAGAGTCACTGTCATAGCCCTGCTGAACAGACGCTAACCAATTGGGAATGGGCATAGAAATAGCGGAAAGGGAAGCTTGATTATCAAATGTGCGAGAAAGAGCATCTGCCACAATATTCTCCTTACCCTTCTTGTAGGTGATCTCATAATCATACCCCATGAGTTTGCTGACCCATTTCTGTTGTGTAGGAGAGGATACCCGTTGTTCCAGGAAGTATTTCAGACTTTGGTGATCGGTTCTGATGCAAAAATGACTCCCTAAGAGGTATGGCCGCCACTTCTGTACAGCATGCAAAATAGCCATCATTTCTTTTTCATAAGTAGAGAGGGCTAGATTCTTACCAGAGAGGGCTTTGCTAGTGAACGCAATAGGATGGTCATCTTGCAGGAGAACAGCACCCAATCCATTGCCGCAAGCATCACTCTCAATAGTGAAGGGTTTGGAAAAATCTGGCATCGCGAGAACAGGTGTACTACACATAGCCTGTTTCAGTTGTTCAAATGCAGTCTCAGCAACAGGGGTCCAGGAGAAGGCATCCTTTTTTAACAGAGCTGTCAATGGTGCTGCAATTTTCCCGTAATCTTTGACAAACTTGCGGTAGTAGCCAGTCAACCCCAAAAAACCCCGAAGGCTCTTGAGAGTTTTAGGATGCGGCCAAGTTTTCATGGCATCTATTTTTGTAGGATCCACCCGCACTCCATGGTGTGCAACAATATGCCCGAGATACTCCACTTCCTCCTGGCCAAACACACATTTAGATAGTTTTGCACAGAGTTGATGATCAGAGAGAAGTTGCAAGACAAGCTCCAGATGATGGAGATGCTCAGCCCAAGTTTTGCTATATATGAGGATATCATCAAAGAAGACCAGAATGAATTTCCGGAGGTATGGTCGAAATATGTTATTCATCACTGCCTGAAATGTTGAAGGAGCATTCGTGAGGCCAAAGGGCATGACTAAAAATTCATAGTGACCATCATGTGTGCGGAAGGCAGTTTTAGGTATATCCTCCTCATTAACCCGAATTTGATGATACCCAGAACGAAGATCTAACTTGGAGAAAAAATGAGCCCCATGAAGTTCATCAAGAAGTTCATCAACAACTGGAATGGGAAACTTGTCCTTTATAGTGAGATGATTAAGTGCTCGGAAATCAATGCAGAGTCGCCATGACCCATCTTTTTTGCGAACAAGCAGAACTGGAGAAGAAAAGGAACTGGTACTGGGGCGAATAATACCTTGCTTCAGTAAGTCACGGACAAGTATCTCGATTTCGGTCTTCTGATGAAATGGGTAGCGGTAGGGCCTGATGTTGGGCGGAACACTGCCAGGAAGGAGCTGAATACAGTGGTCCTCTGGACGAGAAGGAGGTAATCCCACAGGTTCAACAAATATACCAGAATACTTGTCCAAAATGTGTTGGAGATCGGCAGGAGTGCTAGAGACTGCTGATGGCTGCATCTGAATGGAATGGAGCTGAGCGATGACACCATGTGAATTCTTCTTAAGAAGTTTTTCCATACGGTGTGAACTGATGATGCTGAGAGACCCTGGTTGTAAGCCTTTCAAAGTGTGTTGGTGCCCCTCGGCTGAAAACTGCATCCAAAGTTCAGCAAAATCCCAGAGAATGGGGCCAAGAGTGCGTAACCATTGGGCACCCAAAACCACATCACAGCCACCTAAGGGTAAGGCAAACATGTCAGAGCGCATGTTATAATCTCCAATAGAGAGACGCACATTGCGACATTTCCCTTTACAAGGTAAAGTGCCCCCATTGGCAATCATGACTTCAAAGCTAGAGCAGGGATGGATAAAGCAATCAGCCTGTTTGGCTATTCGTGGATCAATGAAGTTATGAGTGCTACCAGAATCAATGAGTATAGTAAGAGGGATCTTCTTGAAGAAACCCTGGACCCGCATGGTTTGTGGAGTAGTGACTCCTACCAAAGCATGGACAGATATCTCTGGTGGAGCTTCTGGTGAAGGAGGTTCAGGCTGGTGAGGCTCAACCTCATCATCCACTGTTTCCTGAGCATCTACATATTCTTCCAGTTCCGGTGGAGAATCCACATCCAAGAGATAGAGCTTTTGCTGAACACATCTATGGCCCCGAGACCATTTCTCATCACAATTATAACAAAGCCCTTTGTCTCGCCTGACTCGCATCTCTGTTTCAGACAAGTGCTTGATCGGAGTAGTTCTGGGAGCTGGTATGACTGGAGGGTTGTGAGAACCTGTATTTCTGAATGGAACAAAATTAGATCTGGAGCGTTGTAGAGCACTAATCTTGTCTTCCGCTAACTTAGCCAACCCAAGGGCTTCCATCATTGTAGTAGGTCGAAACATTTTAACTTCTGAGCGAAGTGCATCCTTCAGACCACTGACAAAACAACTACGGAAGAATTCATCAGACAAGCCCTCTGTGTAATTAGCTAATTTTTCAAACTCTGTCTGGTATTCTCTTACAGTGCCTGTTTGACGCAGTTTAGTGAGTGCTCCTGTGAAATCATCAAAGGAACTGGGGCCAAAGCGCTCCAAAATGAGGGTGCACAATTCTCTCCACGTTGGGCCTACATTAGCCTTGATGTACCAACGGAACCATTGAAGAGCTTCATGTTCCAAATGAAAAGATGCAAGGGAGACTTTGTGGTTATCCAAAGTATTATGCAAGCTGAAATACTGCTCTGCCCTATAGATCCATCCAGTCGGATCAGAACCATCGAAGTGTGGAAAATCAAGCTTTGGTCCACGGAAATTGCCAAAAGAGGACCCAGTATCTCCTGAATGGTTTCGGCTCATGGCTGACTGCTGAAAGTTAAGACCCAGAATTTTGTCGTCCAGATCTTGAAGTTTGGTTTTGAGGGATGCAATTTCCTCTTCTATGATTTTTGCTCCTGTACGCGTAACAACCATAAAACAAGGTTTTTTTTTTTTTTTTTTTTTTTTTTTTTTTTTTTTTGGAATGGGTAGAAGATGAGAAACAAAAACTTTTTTAGTTACGGCAAACTTGGATTTGGGTAAAACTCATATAGGAAATGGGTGTTCGACGGGTGGTGGGAGACTATCTGGGGACAAGGGAAAAAGAAAAATGAGGGTTTCAAGGGTAGGGAGGCGAAATGAGGCGAACAGTCCAAGAGGGATAAGGGAGCAAAATGAGGAATTGAATCTTGTGGCTCAGTTTGGTGGCGATTGGATGAGAGGTGAAAAAGATAGGGCAAACCCTAAAATTAGATAAATGAGGGATTTAGGGCTTTGATATGTAAAATTTGGGGTTGGGTCGCCAAGGAAGGAAGTATGCGAAATGATATTGCAGACGTTCTGCGGAAGTATGAGCAGAAACAGAAAGCAAACAAGGAAGCTACGACTAAAAAACAGAAAAATTTTTACTCTTTTTTTTTTGAACAGTCGACTTAGAAAAATTCACTCACAGACAGAACAACTGAAAAGAGTTATTGCAATAACAAGAGATATTAGAAGTGAGAGGAACCTGAAGGCCACGACAGAAAAAAAAATTTGATGTAATTTCCACCCAGCGAGCCCAAGAGAGTGCTCTGATACCAGATGTGAAGAACCTCCTTATAGCAATATCGTGAGAATGCTCGAAATAACAGAATACAAAGTGATAGCAGAACTCAGAATGAATCTACTGATCGCAGGCCACTTCGAGGGGGTAACCTCCCTTGAGCAAGCTCAATACAATAAATTCGTCCGTGCCCATCAAGGGCCTCAACCTATTCTTATATACTGAGTACGATCTAGAAAAGTAATACTACCTATGCATGTGGGATAATAAAATATACTCACGGGACGACTTACAAAGCATATGCGTCCAACAACACTACTCTAACAAAATAAACAGAAGGAACACACAGGTTCCTAACAAATTGCAAGAACCTGCTAAAAATGTGTACATTATAGTCCTCCCTCCCCAAGCAATCCAGAGCAAAAGTCAACATAACAGTCCACCTGGATCCCAAGGGTAAAACTATGGAATGTCCCAATTGCACACAACTGACTCCTGTAGCATCAATACCTAAATAACAGATGTCAATAACAAAATCATCTAAAAATTGACTGTAGGAGTTGATGTAGAAAACAACTCATCCGAACTCAACCCAACTAAAACACCAACTCTGATACTCACACCCAAGTGTAATGTGGAGATAATAAAAACCATAGGTACTTGAAACACTACCACCAACTCCAACCTTTCCTAAACTGTCTCGGGAGTGTTGATACTACAAGTGGTCTAACTTGTAGCTGTTGATCCCATTTGCAAAAGATGGTGGTAACCCATCCCATAATGTATGGTATAAAACTGGAGCCAACCCACATTGACGTGAAACCAAATCCTCTACCTATGGGCCAAAAGAGAAGTAATGAGCATTCCTTACAATGTAATGCTGATAAAAATTCTCAATCTTTGTCAAGAGTTCATTTGTATCAAACTGGAAATCAGGAGATGACTCCAATCTCCAAACTACTGGCCAAGTAGGATTCTGGGCAACCCTCTCAACAAACCCAACCTCAAAATCCTTATTAGGAAGCATTTTAGCCAAGGTCTCTACAATCTTCCCCACCAATCGTTGTATAGTACAAGAGCCCAAAATGAGCACAACCTTAAATACTCTGCATGAATCCTCCCACAAATCTGAACTCTCAAGTAAATACTCCAAGAATGACTCAGTGCAGTAAAAATTATGTATAAGCGTCAACCTACTTCCCTCTGACCCTCAACCGATCCCTCTGAAAACATGGCATTGCCAATTGTCCAAAGCACATACAAGGATAAAGTTGGGGGAAGGGGAGGAACGAGCGGTGGGCCTCCTCTCACTACGACTATCTATATACCAGATGAAGAAATAGATTTCCTTCCAGTAGAAGGAAGCAAATTACAATGAGAGCTCGTCTCCACCAATGCTCTCACCTCCTCTGTACCTACTACAGCCAAATTCTGGACAGCTGTGACTACCACCGTAATAACCCTCACTTGGCTATAACTTAAGCAATTCCAACTTTTACTAAATTTTCACCAATCCTTCCTCACAAATCAGATGTTTGGCATTTTGTCAAACATTTAGCACATAGCTAGTCAATACTATATTTATGGTATCTGGAATGTACTTGTTTTTTGAGTTTTGGCATATATGAGTTTTGCAAATTGAATACATTCAAATGTAAATACTAAACTAAATGCTAACTGAAATCATTACTAGTGTAATAGCTATGAAAGCATCAAATTCCAATGAGTTCCAATGTTGAGACTAACTCTACTAAATCACAACAACTAATATTGAGAATCAAAATAATTACAATGATTAATATCATAATCTTCTGGAAATGAAATGCAATGACTTAGAACCTGATTTTGGACTGGCAATGTTGGACCTTGACAAAGTAACTAAATCAGAATTTCGATCTGCTCCTCTAACGTGTTGTTTGCCAACCAAGAAATGACATTGGAAGATTGCCTTATTCCCACGATAATATACATATCACAATGGCCACCTCTTAGGACAAATCGCAAATGGTGAAGGAATGAACGCTGACCATATCAGACTGATTGCTTAGCCTTGTAGCAGATCGCAGGCCTTAAATGAATGAACGTTGACCATGCTATCATACTTTTATTTACAAATCAGGTTCCCATGTGGCCATGTATAATTTGCAGACCCAATGTACAGTGTTGTCCAGTCCGAAGAGAATGGAATTGGCTCAAAACTCACCAAACTTGCACACAAAACAGGAAATGCAGCCCTCCTGATATAATTCAGCAGTCTATAGTGCCACAATTTGAACCTCCACAACAGTAGTTTGATTATAATCTCCCAATGAATTGCCTTTCAAATTTCCACAGGATACCTCTAGCAAACACAATCTCCTTAGACACAAGTAGTATAGTAGGAGAGATATAATCCAAATCACTTAATTCACAATACCTCAGCTGTGAATTGCTAAGCACTACTCAAAATCTTAGACTCAGCCCTTATACTTCAGCAAGGGCAAATTCAAAACTTCAAAAAAAGCCACAAAGGCAACAAAAGAAAATAAATTATCCAACCGCGCTTTTCTCTACAAATGGTCTTGTATTTGTAACCTCCAGATGCCCTTTTTGTTGCCAGAATGTAACTTCACTCAAGAAGCTTCACCACAACATTAATTAGAAGCTTACATTGAATTCTTTCTCTTGGCTTGGCTTAACTAATTAATAAATGGCTCTTTCCAATGATAACTCAACCCTCAACTTAAGTGAAATTATAACTTCATAATAAGTCATTTAATAATTTAATAAAATTTTGGCCACTAAAAATATAATAACTCTCAAAATACTCATCATTTAAATATGTTGTTGTCGTCGGTAGAAACTGTGTTAGCCGACGAGATGATTGTCGTCAGTGTTTTTGTAGCCGACGGGATGATTGTCGTCGGTGTTTCTGTAGCCGACGGGGTGATTGTCGTCGTGTTTTTGTAGCCGACGGGATGATTGTCGTCGGTGTTTCTGTAGCCGACGGGGTGATTGTCGTTGGTGTTTCTGTATTCTGTAGCCGATGAGTAAATAGTTTGTAGCGGACATAATGTTTGTGGCCGACGGGTTCCTTTCGAGAAGGTTTGGCGGATAGTATTTATATCCATCTGGGATCATTGTAAATCTTCAATCATTCATCTTATGAACCATAATGTAATTTGTTGGCATATGCGAAGAATCTAGGAGTTTTGTTGTTCATTATCCGTGTGCATTTCTTAAGTTAACCTATTCGGTAAACATTTGGCACTGGACAACTTGCAAGGCAGTTTCTACGTAATCCATACAAGATGATCATTGGGTCACCAAATTTGAAGGCTAATCAATCAATAGGTGAGATTGTGGAGGTTGTTTCGGAGTATGAGAAATATCCAAGATTGATCAAACTCCTTAAGGATATAATGGATGGACGTTGGATTCTAATTTTTATGGAAACCAAGAAGGGATGTGATCAGGTTACTAAACAGATGGCTGGCCTGCATTATCCATCCATGGTGATAAAAGTCAAGCAGAAAGAGACTGGGTTTTAGCAGAGTTTAAAGCTGATTGAAGACACCCATACCACTGGCACTGGTTGACCACTAACGAGGGCACCAGCGATTGCAGAGAGAATGAGACGGTGAAGTGATTGCATCTGCTGATTGGTAGAGGCAACCGTATGGAAAACGGTGATGATATGGACGGCAAATTGGTGAGATTGGGTGTCCCGTGGGCAGTCCCGCGGGCAGTTCCGCGAACCCCTGTCCCGCGGACAGTGTGTTCCGCGGGCTGCTCTACGAACATCCTTCTGTGGGCAGTGTCTTTTCGTGGGAAGTTTTTTATTAAGCCGCGCATTCATTTTCGCGGGTGTTTTTAATTTCTAGGGCATTGCACTCCATCTTTGGCGAAAGTGTTAGACTTTGGCGGTGTTTTTCCACAGGATAGTGTTGTTATTTTAATGCCATGAGTTGTTCATTCCTGCAGTTGAGGAAGAGACGACTTCATCGGAGGCAATGATAGTTGTTTTCATTTGTTGGGTTCATGTCAGGCATAGGAATTTTGCAAATAAAATTAAAAAAAAAAAAACGACGACAAATTTAAATTGTTCGAAACGAGTAACAGATGATGCCAAAGGGAAGGGAAATCAGTGGTTGCCAGAAGTAGAATGGAATCAGAAAAAACTAACAGAAATGGTGTGTTTTATGGACTTTTCTGTGGGTTTCGGAGTGCTAATTTGGTCTTGGCGGTGAGGGGCGCTGCCCTTCGACCCCGCCCTGTATTGCGATAGGGAGCGCACCTGGGGCGCTACCCCAGGACCCCGCGAGGGCGCTGCGCCTCGACCCCGTCGGGGGCGTTGCCCCTTGGACCCCCAGTCGATGCGAATATCATTCATGAGAGTATGACCAATTGATGAAGACTTGGAGTTGCTGTAGGCATGGAGTGTTTGTGTACTAGAGGCACTGGGAGTAGGTGTTGGCCGAAAGGCTGTCTTGGTGGATGCATAGAGAGCTCAGGAGGAGTGGGTCATCCAGAAGGCAGTACAGCGACACTTAGCTCAATGGACCCGGTGTTGGAAGCAAAGAAAGCAGCGTGGGTGGCTCTCAAGGTCATCTTGAGGAGACAGTATTGTGTTAGTAGAGGCTACAGATGTACCGGGATGAATGTGGAAGTGATGTGACAGAAGCAAATTTTTCTTGTTGTAGTCACTCTGTTAATATATTTTGTTTGTTAATTTGTCTCAGATATTTTGTTAGTCGTCAGGAGACGACTTTTTCTTTTGGGGAGGATGATGTCGTCGGTAGAAACTGTGTCAGCCGACGGGATGATTGTCGTCGGTGTTTCTATAGCCGACGAGATGATTGTCGTCGGTGTTTCTGTAGCCGACGAGGTGATTGTCATCGATGTTTCTATATTCTATAGCCGACGGGTAAATATTTTGTAGCGGACATAATGTTTGTGGCCGACAGGCTCCTTCGGGAAGGTTTGGCGGATAATATTTATATCCCGTCTGGGATCATTGTAAATCTTCAATCATTCATCTTATGAAGCATAATGTAATCTGTTGGCATATGTGAAGAATCTAAGAGTTCTGTCGTTCATTATCCGCGTGCATTTCTTAAGTTAACCTATGCGGTAAACAATTGTTTGAAATAGGAGTCATAACTATTATTTCTCAATGTCACCAAATGCACTTTTCAAAAATAGAAATGGTCCATCTCAATCAACACCCCACTTACCACAAATAGTAAGTACACAAAACTAAGCCCAAACGAAGTCCAATTTGAGCCAAATAAAGACCAACCTATAGCTTACTAAATTGTGGAGAAGACAAGACCCTCTCAAGTCAAGCCACTGCCTCAAAAGATCCTCTATCCACAATAATTAGCCTACGAGGATCACAATACTAAGCTAATCCAAAAAACTCCAATACTAGCAAAGATGGGGACATTACAGCCACATCATCACGTCCCTCGTCCCTAACCATAGAAGCAAACTCACCACCAACCACCACTATCTGAAGCTAAACTAGCTCTGGGACTAGTGTGGACCAAGAATGCTCCATCTCCACAGTCACCTCATCCAAACATGACTTTGACTCCTAGAGAGCCAATTGAGTACAATGAAGAGAGTTCACAGTCACCTCAAGCTCATGGGTGAGCTCAACCACCTCCTCTTTTTCTAACAATGTCTCATAACAAATGCTACCCCACTCTAGAAGGTTACCTTGTCAACAACTAACTGCAAATAATTATACCTCAAAATTTTGACAGCCTCTCAAAGTGCCTGAACCTCTGCTAGGGAAAGACTACTATCATCGTGCTCATCTGACATAGGAGCAACCCAACCATATCCAACTACCATCTGACGAATCACATCATAATGCTCAAAAGCTGAAGAGATGTCACCATTACTCACCTTCAGTTGACTAGCCACATGATGCTTTTGTAACCCCTGACTCCTATGCAAGCTCTCTGTCTTGCTAAATGCACTGTGATAAAAAACTGAATCATATCTTCTCACCACATGTGTGCTATTGTCCTTGCACACATCTTCAACTAAGACACAACTACTCGGTACCTCGACTGACACCTCCTCTAAAGAAGCGAAAGCCCACACAATTCACACTCCTCGCATAACTCTACTCCCCCCTCAACAAAAAGTCCCTATAAATCCTGATCCTGGGACCCATCCAAAACCTCCTTGGAGTCATCACCCAATATCTGGCAAGGGATATCATACCCATTGTAGCTCATAGCATCATTAAATGGATCACAAGATGTGTCCATACTATCTACATCCACATCTCCTAATAAAGCCTCAACTACTAACATGTGACTCTACACACATGACTCTATGTCATGCTGTAAATAAACAATGCTAGAGCCTAAACCAAAATGTATTGATTCTATTGTAACACCCCAATCACTAATATCATATTTGGATAGCTCCATGCTTTCGTCTATCCCACTTGAGAAAGATGTTGCCTCCTGCAGTAGTGAAACACTACGACAGTTGACATATAGATTTTCAATAAGAATGCCCTCCTTGAGAGTTAGAACCATCAGTGGTAACAACTGCATCAATTGCCTGTACACTAACCGCAACAATGACTCTAGAAGTCTCAACCTGCTAAAGCTTGGTGTTACTGTCCACCAAGGGCCCTAACACATCCACATGTCTCTGTGTGAAATGCCCATCATAAAAACTACGGATAGGACTTGTGGGTGTCACACTAAATACAGGTACATCTACATCATGGACGTCTATCAAGGAAAACTCAAGCTTCCTTCCCTACAACCTCTACACCAACTTACTAAAGGCAAAAACCATATACCTTGTTGCCCTGTCAACCGTCTTTGGATTCGACAGTCTCGCAACCAATCCCTACTAATGAAGCTTAAGTTTTTCCAAACTCTCCATTAAAGCATTTTTTTTTGGTTTTCATTTGCACCACACCATCAGCTCCAAGAACTACTAGGCCTTTGGTATCTGTCCATAGCTAGAAAGTGCACGAGTGCTGATCACTCCACATGCAACAACAGATCTAAAATAATAATATATTTCCTACCCCACATGACATAGATGGTAGGAAACTGCTCTGATACCATTGTAATGAACCCATATGGCTCCCTCGTGCACGCTGATAAATATGTTCGTATTTCTGAAAGACTGACGTCAATAGTATTTAGAATTTTCAAATATATCAAGTACTGAAATAAATAGCAATAACTCGCCACTAATTAAACCAAGGCTGAATTGTAATTGAAGATTGCAATTAAAATCTTCCCAAACTGAAATTCACCACTTACACATGAGACCAAATGAGAAACTCACTGTTTTCAGATGTATTGCATTTAACATTTACAAAGAGACTACTGCTTAACAAATTGAGAAATTGCAACTAACATAAGAGAACCTGGTAAACGAGGTTGGTTGTGATTAGTGACAAAGTGTCTACCCAACACTAGCGCTCAACTACATGAACAGGCCTGCAGCTGTTTACCAGCAAAATCACCATTCACAAGTGTTGCTTGCAGATTCTCAAATCAGACCAGCATTCTCAAAAGAGAGCTTTAAATGCAAGTGCCCAGAATGCAGATTCGACCCACCAATTGCAGTCACCCAGGCATGTGAAATAATGTCCACCTATGAAGGAAATAATCACCACAAATTGCACAGACCTATGGCACTACTGCACTAAAATCGGAGGCAAAACATTGGAAAAAGAAGACTGAATGTTCTCCAAAATGCAGTAAAATATAGATTCTTCACAGTAGGAAATTCAGGCTGCTTTTTAGTCAATGATTTACTCCAAAATGCATGAAATGAACTGCTCCAGCTTTGCAATTATAACAGATGTTCAATTTACACATAAACCCCCAAATTCAGATTGCTCCAATACCAGTTCCAATTCCACAGTTGCAAGAAAGATTGCAATTAATTTCTCAGCAACAAATAATCTTCTTCCTAGCCACAGCCAATACAGAAGGACACTACAAATCATATGTGACAGAACCAAAAATTAATCTACTTTTACCTCAGCAGTAGATTAATGTGAAACTCAGATTCCAAATTGCTGAGTAGTTGATTTGCTCCTCAACTACAGTAGATACAGATAGAGGAAGCACCAGGACCAACCCTCAAATCAAACCTTTATACATCAGCAAGGGGATGAAAAACTAATTCAGAAATCTCTGAAACCCTTCACAAGAACAAAAATGAATAATTGATCAGATACTTTTCTCATCGAATGGGTACATATTTATAATCTCCAAATGGCACAAGTTTCCCAAACGATCTCCACTTAATAAGCTTCATCAACACAACATTAAATATAATAGAGTGCCATTATAATATAATTTATTAATTACTTTTGGCTCCCAAAAATGACCTTTTCCACCATAACATAATAATCTGACACACATGGCCATTGTTTATTGTGCGCACGATTTAAAACTTTTCAACCCGTTTCCAACAGGCTATGAAACTAAGGTGACCAACATACAACACCAACAAAAATAGCAACCTCAGCATATTTAGATGAATAATAATAATAATTTGCCCATTTTGCGAAAACAACTGAAGAAGCATCAAAATTGAAATCTAACAACATAGCAATCTTGATGAAGAAAGACAGTGAATGAACTTGATGGGGAGACGTACTATAAAAGATGCTCCCTCCAAGATTCTTGGAGCCCAAACCAGAGGCCCGAAATAAAAACTGAGAGCATCACTCAACTCCTCTAACTCAACTAAGTTCATCGGAACCAACAATTGACTTACTAAAAATAGTCAGTCCCTCAAAATTGAGCCAAATCACACCATTGGAAAGTCTAATAACTCTGCAACTGAGACCCTTAATTCCCACTGTCAACTCACAAGGGTTGCGATGATGAACTGACCCAGCCAACTACAAGAACCTGCTAAAAATGAGGATATTACACATTATACTAGTATTTACTATTTAGAGCATCAAGGAGTCCATAGTCGTGGTTGCAAAGACTTCTCATCTTAGTTTAAAGAGTAAGTGTTAAATTTTATGGATTTTGTTAGTTTTGTGTATGGTTATCCATTTTATTTTTTAATTTTTGAACTTTCCTAATCATGAAAATGAATGTTTTCCTTTCAAATTTGAATTTCAGACTTCAGTAGTATAATAAGAGAAGAATAGAAAACCATACAATTTTTTAAGAAAAAATTGTAAATATGTATTTACAAACTTTTCTAAAACAAATATTATGTTACTGATTTTTCAAAATCCTTTCTTTGAACTTTGAACTTTGGTGTTGACTCTGAAAGGAAAACAATGAAGATAAAAGAATAAAACACAATGCACAAATGTAAAGATTGCTAATTGTTTTGTACTAGTTTATGACTATATAAAACACAGTGCACAAATGGTAATTTTTTTGTAGAAGTGTATTATTGCAGCAGCCTTCATGTTTTGAAAACAATATTTTTCCTCAATGGCTCCTCATAATCCTCAATCTAATCCCAAGCCTAAGAAATGAAGTCAACTTGGCAATATACTGATGAATTTCCTAGTAGAACATGATTGCAAACAAAATATAAATTTTGGAAATAAATTAATCATGGCGGTATACATGACCATAATATTGAGCCATGTAAATTAGCACCTCCTAAGTCAGTTCATACATGTTTTGTGAAACTAGAAAGATTTGAACAATTAAAGGGAAAAAGGAAGAGGAAATTGGAGGATTTATCTCATATTGGTTCATGTTTATCGGCATTTGCATCTATAGGTTATGTTAGAGACGGCTCTTCCATGCCTCTTGTTCCTCCTAGTACTTCTACCTCTGCTCCTTCTCGTGGCACTATTAGCTTTCCTCCTAGAGTCCGAAAGTTCAGGTTTGACACTTAGTTTGTGCCATGGACTGCTCCTAGTGTACAACCCTCGCTTGAAAGCATGGCTTGCAACAACGTCATCCTTAATATTGCAAAAAAAAAAATTTGCAAGTTTTAGTACTTTTGCGACATTCCATTTGTTGCAGCCCGATAATTCTTTATATTTGATTGTTTTAGATTTAAATTTTCAAATTTAGAGTTTAAACATTGCTTTGTCTAATCATAATGAATTGTTATAATATTTCTACATATACTTATTTTATCTATTTGTAATAGGTCTCTTTATTGAAAACCAAAGGTATAGGTCATAACCATTTGTGGTTTGGGGTTTAATGCCCCTACTGATGTTGAGCTAAGTGGCCTCGTCTTGTTGGAAATTATTGAGGATATAAAAGTTGAGTTAGGAGAGCAAAGAGTGTCTTGGAGAAAAAAGGGTTGCACCATCATGCCAGATGGTTGAACCAATAACATTTAGAGACTCCAAAATTTTCTTGCTTCTTGCAGATGTGATTGATCATTCTACTTTCCTAAGTGCATTGAATAATTTGAATTCTTTAATTTATGATTTATTGATTGATCAATGATCATTATTTCGCTTTAATTTCAAATTTTCAGATTCCAACATGTTTTTGAAGTTCATTGATGCTTCTTCAAATGTGAAAAATGTCACATATTTATGTGAGGCTATTGAAGAAGTCATAGGTGAGGTGGGGAAATAAAATATGTGTCAATGGACAATTCAGCGACTTATGTTGCCACAAGTAAACTTTTGATGGAGAGACACCCAAAACATTTTTGGTCTTGATGTGCGATCCATTGCCTTGATCTTGTATTGGATGATATTGAGAAGCTTGCATGGGTAAAAGAATGCATTAATAGGCCTATAAACATCTGCGAATTTATCTGCAATCATGGATTGGTCCTCAGCATAATAAGGTAGGAGTTGACTCGTCCTGGTATCACAAGACTTGACTCAAAGTTTTATCACTAAAATCCATGATGAAATCAAAGGCATCTTTGAGACGCATGTATGTCAGTGGACTTCCTCATCCTATACTATGACCACTGTAGAGATGAATATGACAGATTGTATTTTTGATGAGGTAGGTTTCTATACCCCTTGTGTAGAGATTGTGCACATAAGATTACTAGTTTAATAATATTTAGTATTTATTTTTAATTTATATGCATATTGTTCTTTTGTTTGCAATGTTGCTTATTTTCATGCACACTTGTGATTTAAGTGTTTTTTGTTTAACAATATTTGTAGGTCATTGAGCCTCTAATAGTTCTATGAGTTGTTGATGGGGAGAAGCCCTCTAGGCACTAGATATATGAGGGCATGGATAGGGCCAAGTAGGCCATTGGATATGTATATGGTGGAGATAAGCATAAGCATGGTCCCAATTGGGTCATAATTGGTAGAATGGCACCACCATCTTCACAAGCCCATTCGTGCAGTTGCTTATCACCTCAATCTGGCATTCCATTTCCCCCCTAATTTCAATGCAATACAAAAGATTTTTGGAAGCCAAATGTGCAAAGCCGCTCACAGTTCAATCAATTTTATGCCAATCAAAGTAGAACTTAAAAGGGTTTCCAAATTATTGCTATTTTTAGTAAGTTTGTGGTGGGCTCAATTATGTTGGTATTTCAGAATTGGATTGGGAGCATCACACTGAGACCTTCCCAATGAGCTCTCACACATGACTATTTGAGCCCGACTGATCAGTAACTTTAAAGCCTAAAGAGTAAATATTTATTAATAAAGTTACTATTAAATCAAACTACATATTATTATGTCACTTTATTCACTAAGTGGGAAATGATATTCTAAAAGGAGAAGGGTGATTTATCCCACATTTGTTGGTTATTTGAGAAGCTTCTAAGAATAAGTTATAAAATTAAGTGAAATGTTCATTCTTCTACATGTTTAGTTTATTCACTTCCTTTGGGAGAGCTCTAAGAGCTTCTTGTTCAACTTTGGTTTCCTAAGGATGGAAATCCTTGGGATTCTTTTAGCAGGTTTGAGGACGGAAACCCTCGAGCTTGGAGGCAGTGGACAAAGACCCATTGTCTATTGTTGGAGATATCACTTAGGCATCTCACTTGTGCTTCAGATTCATATCTCTGATTATCCAATGACTGTAAGTTTTGGGGCTGCGATTGGATATTTTGTTATTTCTTTACTAAGATTTAAATACAATGTTCATTTCTGAAATCTATATTTCAGTCTGTTTTTTGTATCATTTCTAGTATAGTTTGTTGGACAAATTGAAAATAAGCTGCATGCAAATGTTTGTTTAAATTTCTGTGAATTCTTTGGTAAAATCTGGTGAAAATTATCTCAGCGGGATATTACAAATTATGAATTCGCAGCCAATTCATTTTTCCAGTGTGCACCTTGCCTTGATTAATGTATTTTTTTATCACATTGTGTTACCTATTTTATAGATAAAATACATCTATAAATTCAATCTGGAATGCTGAAAAGACAAAAGATTACACAATGCTCACATCAAAATATTAAACCAAAACCACTTCATTTTTTTTTGAAACCAATGAAGAAATAATGTCAAACAAAACATGAAATGGAATAATACATTAAATAGTGTACATACCTATACAAGAAAATAATATCATCCATTCTTTCCTTGACATTGGTATCAGGTTTAAGGATACTCATGGTATAAAAAGAAAGACATTTAGACTGGTCAGCTTCAACCTGAAAAAAACATTAAGACTATTAAACCCAAACCAATCAAGAATTCTCAGAATTGACATCTGCTAGTAGTTCCATACCTTTGGAAAAAGTGCCTCGTTGAATACCTCAGTTAAATGTGTACATAATAGAACCTACAATTCACAAAAAAAATCACTGCTTATTGATGGTGCATTAAATTTCAGCTTTGAAACACTTGTTTTGTATTCCATGACTTGTCATTGGACTATATTTGACCAAGCAGTCATATTACATATTTTAAATCCATCACAAGTAAACTGTAACATGGAATTAAAATCTGAATAAAGCATTTCATTATGAGATGATTTAGTTGCATATTTGTACATAAAAAGAAAATATAAGGAAATACAAACATTGTTTTCTGTTACAATGATTCTCCTTAGATTTGTATGTAAATGTTAAACACTTGTCGATTTTTACAGTTGTCAAGCAGTTTAATGTACCCAAATAGAATTTTTTATATTTTGTCAAGTTTTAAGATAAAGCCTATCATTTTCTTAATAGTGATCCATGTTTCAAAACTTCTTTAATTCACTTAATCTTGTCATCTTTTGGCCAATTATCTACATGATCATGCAAATTAGCATTTGAAATCATTTCTCTTGATGGAGAAAGATGTTGTTAGAAAGGATTTGCTGAATATACATGTATGTCTAGAAATCAGATCAACACCTTATAAAAGGGAGAGTTAAATGTTTAGTAACCTATGTTCATGTGAGGATCAAGAAACAAGGGCCATGCTTGGATACGTTGAATGATAGGTGAAACATCTCAATCAAGAATCATTTATAATGGCATGCATAGGATGGAGAAGAATGCACCAAACGGGAGAGTTTCCAAATGTCACTTTAAATTTCAAACTTCAATGTTTACATGTGTGCCTAGATCCAAAACATGTGCAACTCACAATGAAAAAATCAAATTTTGAATATCCTATTTGTGGGTGTCCATGACTGAAGGTTGAATTTGTGTTCAGAAAATGTTCAAAGTGCAATGTCCAAGGGGATTTCCAATTCTAAAGCATGTGCCTCATTGCTGAGGAATTTGAGTTCATATTCAACATTTAACGCATAGTTTAAAACATAGTTCCAAGAATCACGGCGATTCATGCGATTCACGCGATTCGGCGATTCGATTCAAGCCAAACGATTTTTTGTGAATCGGTGAATCGAATCAGCGATAAAGGGTTTATGAAATAAGTTACTCACTAAATTTCAAGGGTTTTTTAAATTTTCCGATTCATGGCCGATTCGATTCCGATTCATGGCCGATTCACGATTTGATTCGGCCTTGCCGATTCCGATCCGATTCCGATTCTTGTTACTTTGGTTTAAAATATGGCAAAATAACACCAAAATCGCGAGTTATCACGAGTGGGTAGGAAAAAAGATTAAAATGTGGAAAAACTCGGCAACATTTTTTTCAATAAATCGCAGCGTCATTTTTGGATTAAAATTGTGAGTAACTAGAAAAGGA
The DNA here is from genome assembly GCA_028749045.1 of Cupressus sempervirens. Classification (NCBI taxonomy): domain Eukaryota; kingdom Viridiplantae; phylum Streptophyta; class Pinopsida; order Cupressales; family Cupressaceae; genus Cupressus; species Cupressus sempervirens. Next base: position 517,132,917 of record CM053787.1, read on the forward strand.
GGTAGTTAAAATTGCCGGTCAGAAAGTCAACAAAAATGACAAAAAAATTAGGTTTGAATGCAGTGTGCACGTCATCACATAAAGACAGGTTTGAGGTACATGGTTGAGACGGGTTTTAGCCTTTAGGTATATGGTTGAGACTCGACTCTACTCAGCAGCCGGAAGCTGGGTCATTTTCTCTCGTAGATTGGTATTGGTCTTCACTACTTCAGCACAAGGGATCGAAGAAGATATACTAGGTGTGAACTTGCCTTCGAAGACATATTCCTAGCAATATTTGCATGATTTTCCCAACTGTATTCTGCTATTACACACAAATATGAATAATGCTATATTTCTGATATTCATTTTCTATGTTTCCCGACTAAAGATTGAATAATATTACACACAAATATAGATTAAATATTTATATTCTGCTAACTCTGTAATATTATTTTGTACTCTATATTCATTTTCTAATTTCTATATTTCCGAACTGTATAATTATTCTTACACACAAATATGAACAGAGTATATTTTTAATTTTATATAAACTAGTTATTATAATTTTTAAATTATAATAATATAAATTTGATAAAAATATGACTAAACAGTAAATCATTTTCTAATATTAATTGTAATAATGTATTACTATTACTATTTATTATTATTTTATTAAAATCTTAAATAAATAATACTAAATACTAAATACAATATGAAATTTTATGAAGTTCATGAAATTAAAACATTGTATATTGTATTACAGTTTACTATTTATTTAATACAACACTAAATGTCATTAAATTATTAAATGCATTTAATCATCAATTCCTATATATTCATATTGCTTTAAAATTGTTGCAAACTATGTTTGATATCAAACTTATTTAATATTTGATTGTTCATTCTTATTCTTGCAGCGTCAGTGACATACCTGTAGAAACAGAATGACTGGTGGCAGAGATAAGGATCCTTTATAGAAACATTGGATCCCACGGTTAATTGATGGACACGTTGAATGTATCCATTGCCATAAGCATATGACTTCAGGCATAAGCTGATTGAAATACCATCTTGCAAAGATTCCAGGCAATGATATTACACCATGTGAAAAATGTTTGAAAGAGGTTACAAGAGAGGCTTTGACAAGCCTACAAAAATATGCACAAAGTAAGACAGACAAAAGAGGATATTTGAGGCCATGGCAGCCTCAATGGGGACTTCTAGTTGTACAGGATCAAGAATAGGTGGAGAGGATTCTTCTTCTATTGGGCCTCAGATACGAGGATCAGGAAGTACGAGTGGGTCTCTAGCAAACTTTTGGGTTCCACATAACACTACTGGTGCTCAACCTAGCTTGCTAGGCACTGCATGGAACAAAGAGATACATGAGAAGACAAAGGTGGCAATTACAAGATTTTGGATCCGCAATAATATTCTCTTCAATGCTTTATGTAGTCCGTATTGGGATCAAGTGGTAACTTTCATTTCTTTGTCTAGTAAGGGGTTCAAGCCTCCAACTCCCTATGAGGTGAGTGGGTCGTTGTTAAATGAGGAGGTAAGAAATATTCATCAGCTTGTGGAAGAGCAAAGAAAAGTTTGGGAACAGAAAGGTTGCACTATTATAGCTAATGGGTGGACAGATGGTAGGAACAAGACGCTCATCAACTTTATAGTTGCTTCATGAGGGCAGTTGGTATTTCTAAAATCAGTTGATGTCTCTGATCAAGTAAAAAATGCAGAAAATCTGTGTAACATGTTAGATGAGGTGGTAATAGAAGTGGGAGTGGCTAATGTCATCCAGATTGTGACTGATAATGCACCCGTGTATGTGGCAGCCGGTAGACTTCTGATGGAGAGACATCCCACATTGTTTTGGAGCCCTTGTGCTGCCCATTGTCTTGACTTGCTTCTTGAGGATCTAGGGAAATTGAGCTGGGTGGAGAAGGTCGTTGAAGATGGAAGGAATATTGCAAAGTACATCTACAATCATACATGGGTCTTGAGTCTTATGAGAGAGAACACTAGTGGTAATGATCTTGTATGAGCAGGGGTCACACGCTTTGCTACTAATTTTCTAAACTTGCAAACCAGATCTGAGACATTGATAGACCTCAGGCGCATGTTTCTTGATAAGAAATGGTTGGAGAGTCCTTATGCCAAGAAGCTTGAAGCAGAGAAGATTGTGAGGATTGTGTTTGATGCTAGCTTTGAAAAGCTAATGGAGGAAACCCTCAAAAGTAAGTTTTCAAAACATACACACAAACAAATGTAGTAGGTTGACTCAAAAGCACCTAAATGACTTGGTTTATGTGAAGTACAACCTTCTCTTGCACGAGAAGGTGAAAGGGAAAGCTTCATATGAAGCACTAGACTTGGATGACATCGATCCATATTCAACCGATTGGATTGCTCTTCCTGATGGTGAGGATGCAGATGTTGGTGAACCTTTATTGACAAATGAGCAGCTAGCTAAGTTTGAGAGAGAAGGAGATGAGTCTGATGCAAATGTGGCAGCACATGAGGAAAAACATGAGCTTGGTCATCCATCAAAGGCTTCTTTTGAGTGCGAGACACCTATTAGAGCACGTGTTGAGGATGTTACCATAGCATCCCCCCAATAGCAACAATCTCTTGAGTTTTACTCGTAGATGCAATTTATGATTGTTACTTTTAGTTATCATTGATACTAAAACTTGAACTTAATATGTTTTCAGAAGTAGTAGTTTCATAGAGTTTGACTTCTACGTGTTGAACTTATTTATATTCAAAATCTCAGATGTTGTACTTGTATTTTATTTAACTTAAAACTTTGAATGATATATGGTGGATATCTCAAATTATTATATATTCTACAAATTTGGTGTATGTATACATTTTTAAGAATATTTTAAGAATATTTTATATTTTCAAATGTTCGACAAAACTGCTGATTTATTGCCGAAATTTTCACCGAGTTTTTGCCGATTCCGAATTTTTCAAAATTTTTGGGTCGGCCAAGATATTGCCAATATCGAGTTTTTTAACTATGGTTTGGCAATTTCATAGAAGGTAATGTGATAGGAACCTTTATGTGCTTAGTAATGCAATTTTGTTTGCCAAAGTCTCAAGGACGAGGGAACATCTGAAACCACAGGCAATACCTATTGAATTGTTTAATTATTTTTGGTGTAACCACCAAAGTTTGAAGAAATTATAAATTGAAGAGCATGAACTCTAATCCAAACATTACCAAAATAGATGCTTTCCTGTAATGTCCCTTTTTTATTCACTCAAAGATTCTTGAAAAGTTCCAAGATTCTTGTAAAATGCCAACTTTATTAAACAAACATTCTTACTATGATAATGAGTTCTGAAATTCACATTAGTTCAATGGTACTTTATGGGTGTACTTTTGACATTCTAGGAACTCTCTAAACATCTTGGAGAAACTTTCTATTTTTGCTAAGTTCGACATCTTGAGAGCATGGTTCGCAGACTTGGATTTGGAGAGTGCTTAGCAAGCCCAAAAAATTTAACTCAGCAAATTATAAAGTACTAAATATTAAAATCTCCTAAGGAAACATATTTATTTTGTGAAAATTAATTTAAAAATGTATTAACTTAAAAGTTGACAATCAGAAGAGAAAATACATGGTTTTATAGCAAAACAAGAATTCAAAAAACCATTTCAAGCAATTTTGCTTGCATTGAAAATTTTACCGACATTTTTTTATATCAGGTATTAAATTAAAAATTGAAATTTGGAAAGAGAAAATACAAGGTTTTATAGAAAAACAAAACAAATGAAAAACACATTTATCCAATGGTTTACCTACACGAACATCTTTACCCACTTTTTTTTGCATCTCTAAATATGCAAGAGTTAAACTTGTGAAAACTCGCCCAACAAAACAATAGAGTACTCAGCAACTCGGAGAATACTTAGCAACTCAAAGAGTACTTGCAAGTTTGCAAACTGTGCTTGAGAGTTATTTGAAATGACTAGAGTTCATATTGGATCCATCTTAATATTTTTCATAAGCTCGATGTGTTCAAAATATTTAAAATTTAAATGATTAAATAGTTAAATGTGAAGTTGGCAAAACATAAAAAAAATTTTAAAAAACTTATATTTAACTGTTAATAGTCTTAGACATTCATGAATTAAAATTCAAAAATTAAAATTACATAAAGTCACTTAAAAGGGAACAAAATGGATTGCTATTTAAAAATGTTATTTTCAATATAACTTCTAGAAAGTTCCATGAGGATTATAAAAGGAGCTTGATGAGAATCCATAAGTGAAGATTGGTTTTGAGAGAGAAAGGCCTTGCCTAGCCAAAATAGGAGGATTCACACAATTGTCAAGTTAGAGCTGAATGTTTGAGATTGGAGATTTGTGTTGTGTTCCCTAATTTGAAATTGGCCAATTTTAAACCTTCAAAGTTGCCTCATTGATAATGACGATGAAATGCATCAACCTCTACCATCTATCTTGACCTTTCTCGATGGTTTAGATGAAGAACATTTTATGATCTCAGCATCGAAATGTTTAAACCCAAAGTTTCATATGTAGAGCCAGATAAATTGATCATTTTCAAGTAATCATGATGATGCAATATCAACCAAACTTATCATGAGCCATGAATTGATATATTTACATATATAGTGAAAAAATACAATGTTTAATGAATGATGTATATGTGTGGCAAAATATACATTACCTTCTATATATGGTTAATTTCTGAATAATCTAATAATTATATGTTAACTATATCCATATATATAGTGAACAATTATCTAAATGATAAATAATGTAATGAAAAATTAAATGATTACTTGTTATTAGTAAAACAATCTAGATTAATGATTTTAATTATATGTACGCGATAAATATCTATTACAGTAGGTATATTATTTTTTGTATTAATAAACATTTAATAAATTGCATAAGATATGTATTAATGCTCAAGGATATCCCTTGATACTATCATTCAAGGATATAATTTACACATCATTAGCATACCCCTCTTTTTCACTAGTTTCTACTTCTCACAATTTGTGAATGGCTTTGCATGATTAGTTTGGAGATGCTCTAAGATAGGGTCTCATGATTATGTTTATATTTAGGAAAAGTTTGGATGTGGTTAGTTTAGCTTCTATTTCAGCTTTGTCAGTTTTTTGCTTGCTCATTTTTTATGTGTCTAGATCCACTCCGCTACTCTATGAACAACTCCTAGTTCTCTCTTCATCCTCTTGATTATATAGCCCAATGGATGAGGCACTTGTCTTTATTCTAAAAGTCCAGGATTCTCTTCGTCCATCTTGTCCTCATCCCCACTCAGAGCTTGTTGTTACCCCAAATCTGAAACTAGCCAAAAACTACCTCATTGACAATGACTCATGTGAGATGCATCAACCTCTACCATCTTTCTTGATGGTTGAGAAAAAGACTAGTTTATGGCATTACCCTCGATATGTTTAAGCACGAAGATTCATATATAGAGTCAAATAAATTGATCATTTTCAGGTAATCTAGTGAAGAGACAACATCAACCAAACCAAATGCCAAGTCATTTATCAAGCTGAAAGAATTAGTGAATGGAAATCCATGGACCCAACCAACGAATTAAAAGATGATTGATAAACTCAGAGTTCCCTTTACAAGTTGTTTACCGTACTAGGTAAAGAAATCAATGCATACAGATAATAGATAAGAACAACAGAACTCGTTTTATTATTCACATATGCCAAGCGATTACATACAGATGATGATGAATACAATGATCCCGAAGGGGGTATATATACATCTCGAGGAACCTTTCCGAAGGTGTCTGTCGGCCACATACAACATGTCAACTACAAAATAAGAACCTTCCCGATACCGACGAGAACCTTCCCGATACAACCTTCTCGATATCGACGAGAACCTTCCCGATACTGACGACATACATCCTGACACGAACCTTCCCAATACCGATGACATACATCCTGACATGAACCTTCCCAATACACACCCTATTGGCTATACAATGTATACCAACGACATCATCCCCCCAAAAAGAGAAGTCGTCTCTGGACGACAACACAACAAAACTCAAAACAACTAATTACATTTATTCATAAAAACAACATAGACATAGACATCATGAACCAGAACGCTGTGTCTCAGACTGTGAAGATCGGCTGCGTCGAAGCTGATACACTTGTTCTATCCGGACCTTCAAATCAGCTCTAATTTGAAAGTTCTCCTCCACGACTTCTTTCAGCATCAATGCAACCTCTTGGCACTCGGCTTCTTTCTAATCATGAGCCCTCTTTGTTGAGTCCTTCTCCTGAAGTGCTACTACCAAATGCTGCTCCACTGCTGCTAGCTGTTGTTCCACCTGCTGCTTCCCTCATGCACTTTCCTTGAGTTGTGCTAACAAGGTTGTCCGCTATACTTCCCATGCAATCTACTAAGTGGCAAGTCAATTAGCCACCTCCTCCCGAGCCTTCTCCGTTGTCTCCCGAGCTCCCTGCCCAGCCTCTACCCTTCTTCTCTCTGTAAGCACTAACTCTGCCAAGGACTTACTCTGCTCTGCGATGACAGCCAGGTGAGAATGAACATCCTTATCCTTCTCCTCTATTAATGGTAGAGGGTCTAACACCTGCGCTCCGTCCACTTTCTCTGTTGCTACTGTTGCACTCTGATCCTCTACCCTTGGTGATGTTGGTACCTTGACTACCTCGTTGTTTGACCAAATGGCCTCCAACTGCATGTGCTCTCTAATGGGAGATTGAATGGAAGGACATTTGGCAATAGGGGCAAGTAGCCGTCGCCTCAAGTATTCACTCACCCGACTCACTAAACTCATCCATTCCACTGCTGGCACCTAGGGTTCCGCTTTCGAAATACTGAAATCGACATCCTGATCCGTCACCTCATCCAACAAAGTGTTGGCTATGGTGACTACTGCATCCGTCCCAATCACCTCTAGAAGAACCTACTCCTGTGTGCCTCCCTGACTGACTCCTCTCTTTGTTGCTGGCTCTACTATAGGGAATGGCTGAGGCAAACTCTCTGCTATAGGTATGGTAGTCGGTTCCTGAACCACTGGCTGAGGCTGTGATCTCGTAGGTTGCATACCCGTAGGCTTGCCTGCTAGTGATGTCGTCCTCCGGCTTACTGAAGTCTAGACTGGCACTGAGTGTGAAACTAATCCTACTACTGCTGTCCATGATCTGGGATTAAGAGTGACTGGAGTCATCACCACTGGATGCCGAAATTGTCCGAACCCCGGAATGTGAACACCCACCATGGTGTGCATATGTGGAGCTGAAAATGTCGAAATTGATGGCATAGTAGTCACTGGGGCAACTGTCAACTGTCACGGAAAGCGAAGTGGAGTTGCTGAAATTACCTCGACTTGCTCATCATCTTCCTCCTCATCTTGCTCCACCTCCATATCCTCAGAATTGTCCTCCTCACAAGATGTGTCCTGGCGGCCACTATCTGTGTTGCCTGATTCCTCCATCTCCTGTCGTGCCCTCTTGTAGCCAACACCCTTTTGTCCTATAGGTGAGTCTAAATCCCTCCATTGCATTACCGGAGGCTCCCCAGGTATCGCCGGACTTGGCTTAATTTCTAGCTTCTCATGGGGTATCATCCTCGCAATTGCCTCCAGAAAGAGTCTGATGGCGTAGTGCGGCATATAAAATGTTTTATGCTGTGGAGTCATGAACTCATCCATGCGCATGGCCAAAACAGAAGCCCAGTCGTACACTTTCCTATTCATGAGTCCGTTCATCATGCTGACCAATGGAAAGGAAATGTCAGACACCCTGTTGGACCCTGTAAGCCTACTTTTTACCACATCCATAAAGCACTTCCAATGGCCTTCTCTAATATCAGACTTTCACAACCCTCTTCTCTTCGAAGTGCCAATAAGGGTATCCACCTGCTGCTATACCTAGTCATTACACACCAACTGTACCAACTGTAACTTCCTTTACCTGTCCATCTTTTTCGACTTACTATCAATCTTCTTTCCTCCTTGCGCCACTCCTGGTATATTGAATACTCTGGTAAAGTTGACTGGTGGAAATGATACAACTATGTCATATCCTAGATACGAAACTGAACTCTTCTGGGAATGCCTGTCATAAGCCTCAATCATAGGACGCAAGACGCCCTCAGAATCACGAATATAGAAAAGTGGCATCTGGATTGCCCACTCCACCTTCGCCTTTCGGATGCTTGCTTTCACAAGGTGAGTATCCAGATTTTCTCTCCACCATTTCTTGCAGTCCAATCCATTCAACCCTTCGAAAACTACATTCTGTGGCGTTATCTACACACCCGACTAATTCTACACTTTGGCCCTTTGCTTGCCCTTGTCCTATCCACGTGGCCGTGCTTGAGAAGGTTTCGCCTGCACATCTTGGCTAATGGCTAAATCCTGATCCAGTTAATTCCTCCAAGCCCGCTTCCCGGCTGATTGCATACCTAATATACCCTTATCAGTTTGCTGAATATAATGTCGTTAGGTCAGTTACATGTCCGTACGGCTGCAAAAAATTCCCTCCAAAGTCAACGTTTTGCCCTTCTTCCTGTATGTCGTACGGTCGTACGGCTTCTCTACTCCTTGACTAGCAAGCACTATACACATACAGCCCTTCCACCAGGCGGTTCCCAGAATGGATGCCTTAGACAAAGATTCAATTCATCTATTATTACAATTTTAGTACAAGTGTTGAAGGAACACTACCAAAATCCATGTTGCCCTTGGATGCCGTATGGCTGGTCATTCTTTGTCTATGCTAGATGTGATCACAAACCCTTGAATGCCATACACCCTTCCAATTTGCAAGCTAGTGGTACTTAATCCAACTGGGCACCTGCCTGATGCATTCCTTGGCTTATGCTCTCAACAATCCTCTACACAAGATTTAGCAGACGCTAAACTCCCTGCTATGGCTTTACACTTGATTCGTATTTGCCTTGCCTTCGAACTCCTATCCATACAATCATAAAAATGCACCTATCGATTATATCTTCCACCCTACGGCAATCGTGCCTTTGTTGCTGTTCATTTTGTTTTTAAAACAACTCAATCACCGTACGCTGAAATAGTTGGTGCTTGAACGAAGTAATCACGCCGTATAGTGTTTCGTGTGGGGATGTCGTACGGTGGATGCCCTGTTCATTTTATAAACTATCGTACGATGGAGTCACTGATAATGTCGTACGATGTTCAACTTGAATGCTGTCGTGAGGAAGGAAGCCGTATGGCTCACTATGCAAACATACTTACAAATGGCAAGGTCTTTTGTACGGTGATACAGCTAGAGCCGTATAGTGATGTGACAATATAAACATTACTTGGAGTTGTACAGTGATAGAACTTGGGGCACTGTACGGTAATACAACCTTCAATGGCGTACGGTGTCGAACTTGAGAAGACCGTACAGTGTGTGTCACCTGCTCATAAAGCCGTACAGTCACTTGACTGTACAGTGCTTTTCTCCATTTAAAAAAAAAAATTTCTTCTTTTTTTTTGGTATCCTCATACTACTACTCATTGATATTTCCTAATGGTGACTTAGCTGGCACATGATAAATTTTCAACTTACACTTGTTCACTATTTCTGGAACTTCTTGTCTATCCAGTGTCCATAACTTGATTGCTCCATTGTCGCCCACTTCCCAGATCTAATATGGTCCGATCCACTTAACCCTGAACTTGCCTGGCTTGATCTCATTCCGGCCATCATACTTTAGCACCCACTGTCCGGATTGAAACCTGTTCAGTTTCAAGTGCTTATCATGCCATGCCTTACGCCTGTTCTATGTTACCTCAGTCGCCCACTGCACCAATAATCGCTTCTCCTCCAGCTTGTTCAATTTATACAGTCGCTCTCTTAAGCTTTCCATGTTGCCTAACTTGTTTTCCAGTGCTATCCTTAGGCTTGGTATCATGAATACTGCTGGTACAACTGCTTCCTGCCCAAACATTAATTGAAACAGCGTGTGCCTCATTGTCACCTTATACACCGTACGGTAAGCCCAAAGAGCGGAGGGTAATTTTTCTTCCCAATCTTCACTTTCGACCGCGTAGGATTTGTAGATAATTGATACCAAGATTTTGTTGGTAGCCTCGGCCTGTCCGTTTGCTCTTGGGTAGTACGGGCTCGATAATGAATGATAGATTTTGAACTCAATGGTGAGCAATCAGATAACATGGTTTAAAAAATGTCCTCCCCTATCACTTATAGACAACAATGGAATCCCGTACCTAGTAATAATTTTCTCATAAATAAATTTTGTTGTGCTTACCACCGAGTTTTTTGGTAGTGCATGTGCCTCCACCCATTCGGTCAGGTACTCCATCGCTACGACGATGTATCAACATCTTTTGGTTTTGCTCACCTTCAAGGGTCCGATGAAGTCCAATCCCCATCGTTCAAAGAGTTCCTGGCCATGAGAGGGATTCAGAGGCATGAAGTCTTGCTTCAAAGGTTTCCCAGCTCGCTGACATGTATCACATGCAACAACCCACTCCCTAGTGTCGTTGTGTACAGTCGGCCACCATAGTCCTCCCAAGAGTATCTTCTATGCAGTTGTGTCTGGCCCCATGTGTCCTCCTGCCGATCCTTCATGTGCTTCCTTCAATACCCTTTGGATCTCTTCCTCCAGGACGCATCGCTGTAGGATCTGGTCAGGTCCCATTTTATATAACAGGCCATTGAGCAATTAAAATGTTCAGCTCCGCAACACCAACTTCCGTCTTTCATTTGGTGGCATGCTACTCGGAAACTGTCCCATCGACAGGTACTCCCCGATGCTCATGTACCATTTTGGCAGTAAAACAATCTGAAACAGCTGTGCATCAGGAAAGTTGTCATTCACACCATCTGCCAGTTCTCATGTTTCGAGGCGTGACAAATGATTTGTGCTTACATGTTTCTTCCCAGGCCGTACAATGATCTTGAAGGTAAACTCCTATAATAGAAGTAACCAGCGGCTGATTCTTCCCTGAATGACAAGTTTATTGACTATATATAATAGGGCTTGATGGTTGACATAAAACACGAACGATGTCGCTAGCAAATAATGATGGAATTTCTGGACAGCACAGACCATCCCCAAAGCTTCCTGTTCGATCGTACTATAATTTTGTTCAGCCTTTGATAGCAATCAATGTTAGCCGACTGGATGGTTCCGGCGGTATTTTGTATTCTGTAGCCGACGGTCCGGGATGTTTCTGTAGCTGACGGTCCGGCGGTGTTCCTGTAGCCGACGGTCCGGCGGTGCTTCTATAGCCGACGGTCTGGCGGTGTTTCTGTATTCTGTAGCCGACGGTCCGGCGATGTTTCTGTATTCTGTAGCCGACGGTCTGGCGGTGTTTCGGTATTCTGTAGCCGACGGTCCGGCGGTAAATAGTTTGTAATGGATAGAATAATTGTGGCCGACGGACTCCTTCGAGAAGGTTCGGCAGTAGTATTTATATCCCGTCTGGGATCATTGTAAAGCATCATTCATCATTCATCTACTATTGCGAATATAATTCTGCTATTCTGCTATTATTGTCTGTATGTGTTGACTTCTTTACCTGTACGGTAAACAATCAACTGGCAAAGTAGATCAGGTGATCCAACCTGTGACTAACTGTCTATGCCAAGGTTGCTCCAATTGCATAGTTGGACGCGTCGACATGAACATGAAACTCTTTGCTCCAATCCGGATATGCCAAGATGGGTGTCGTAGCTAATCATACTTTGAGCCCTTCAAATGCTTCATCTTGTTCCTTCTCCCATCTAAACAATTCTCCTTTGCACGTTAACCTGTCCAGCGAGTATACTACCTTAGCAAAAATTTTGATGAACCGTTTGTAATAGCCTATATGTCCGAGGAAAGATTTTACCTCTGTTACATTGGTGGACGGTTGCATCTCCAATATGACTCTCACCTTATCCGGATCTATCTTCAATCCTTCCTTACAAAATATGTGTCCGAGCAACCTTCCCTGCAAAACCATAAACCTGCACTTCTTCGGATTCAGGGCTAAGTGTGTGTGTCGACATATCTCCATACATTCACCCAGTACTACCAAATGTTTGTCCTCAGCACTGAATACCGACCAATCATCCAGGAATGCCTTGAAGTTTCCATCAAACATTTTGTCAAAGATGTGCAGTATGATCCGCTGGAATGTAGCAACCACATTGCACAGGCCGAACGACATCTGGTTATATGCGTACACTCCATCTTCTACGACAAATGTTGTCTTTAGTTTGTCCTACTCTACGATTGAAATCTAGTTGTATTTGAAAAATCCATCCACGAATGAGTAGATCTCATGTCCGGCTACCTCCTCCAAGATGTTGTCTATAAATGGAATCGGAAATGGATCCTTGATCGTGACTACATTAAGGCATCTGAAATCAACGCATATTCAGAACTGGGTGGTGTCCTTCAGTGAGATTACTATGGGCGACACCCATTCCCTAGTCTGCACCTTGGAAATAATACCGATTTCCAGCATCCGGTTGATCTCTTCTATAACCCGTGCTGCATAGTTCTTGTTCATCCGATATGGTCGCTTCCATACGAGAACTGCACCTTCGACCAATAGAATGCGGTGTACACACAACTCTGGCGGTACTCCTTTCAGATCTTTATATATCCACGCAAACACGTCTTTGTATTCCAAAAAATATCTTGAATGCCGCTACTTTGAGTATTGGATCCCAGTTATCTCCCACTAGTATGTTCTTTGGTTCTGCTTCATCCCCCAAATTCATTGTTTGCAATGTGGCTTCATTGTATTTGATGGGCTCCCCTTTAGTGAATGCATGGGCGGGTGTTTCATCGAGTGGCGCATCCCCCTCTTTTACTTCAGTGAATTCCCTTGGAAATCCATCCTCGTTGTGTCCTTCGTCTATCGTCAACATGTTGCAACCCTGAAACAGTTCGTAATCCTCTATTTGCCAGTGGTAAAGACCGTTCACTGAATCCAAATCATCGTCTCCTTCCAACCGTAGGACTCCCTCCTGATCTGGTTCCATACACTGCCTTCCTTTATCCTCTTCTTCAGAATCTAATGACAGGGCTTCTTCCCTGACCATTTGAGTGTGTAGATCAATGACATATATTCGCCCTTTGCTTTCAAGTGATAGAGTATTTTTCTTTCAGTCGTGCTTAACTCTAGCATGTATCAGCCACCCCTGGCCCAGAATGGCATCGTATCCTTTCCTCTTCAACGGGATTATGACGAAGTCAAGCAGGAATGGCTGTGTTCTAATTGTTACTGATTGTGCTATAAGGACTCCTAATGGTTTGATTCCATGTTGGTCGGTAGTCAACAACTGGAATGTAAGTGGCCACAATGTCGGCTGTCCCAACCTCTTCCAAGTATCCTCTAGTAACACATTGACACCGGACCCTCCGTCCACAATTGTGTCTGTCAAAATAGTCTTGAAAATGCCCATTTCGACAACTGTCAGATATTGTTCAAATGAGAGGGCTAGCAGCATCAGATCTTCTGTACTTGTGCCACATTCCTTTTCTCTTTCTTGTTCTGTTGGCAATTTAGCGGTCAAGGCAATGTTGGTGAGCGCTGATCGGAGTTGAGGCACTATAAGCAACAGATCATTGATTTTGACTGGTACCTCGGTTTGTAATATTTGCCATATGATGTTCTGTTCTACATAGTTCCGTGCGGAGGTACCAGTAGTGTCCTTGAGGTGTGCTTTCTCTACCTACGTTGCTTTTTGGATCTCTATCCGCGCTTCCTCTAATCACTTCTTTTCTTTCGTTGGGTCGGGGTATACTTTCGCTTGCTTCCGTGTGATGGCCAGAACCTCTTCTTCTTCGGTCCTGATGGTGATCAAATTTACTCCCGACTTTGGGCACTTGGCATCTTCATGATCACCGGGTCTGCACCATCTACATAATAATTTCAGTGTGTTTGCTATTGTATAGTCCCGGGCAAAGTGGCCCCACAAATTACATGCCCTGCATTGAACTATGGGTTGATTGTTCGCATCGTACTAAATTCGACTGCTACCGCCATTATTGTTGTTGCTGTTGTTGTTTTGACCTCACCAATTATTTTTGCATCCTCCCGACATGGCTCCCTTCGTACTGGTGTTCCCGCTCCCTCTTGACGCGGAAGCCTCCTGTGTCAGGAACACTTGCTAAGGACCTCATGTTTTCAGATTAAATGGGCATTCCTTTGTAGAATGTCCCATGATCTGGCAAATCTCGCAAAATTGGTCATTCGAACAAGATCCCTTTGTATGGCCTTTCTTGCATTCGGTGCACCATAGCTCATTTCCCTTGGTCTCCTTCTACATGTTCTTGAATTCTTTCATCATCCAAATCATATCCTTTTGAAGGGCGCGGACCTTCTTGCTGTCCTTTTTGTCATCACTGCTCTCCTCTTCTGAATATGTGTCATCATCTAAATCAGACGACCTACTCTTCTTCTTCATCTTCTACTCACTTTCCAGCTTCATTGCCCAATTGTACGCTTCAGTGTATGATGATGGCGGCACGATCTTCATCTTCTTTTGCAACTTCAGGTGTAGGCCTTCAATGAACCATCTTTTCTGTAACCCATCAGTTGGCTTATTCTCCATTTTGTTGATCAAGTCCTTCAACTTCCAGGCATAGACTCGGACTGTTTCATTTTTCCCTTGTTTTGTGTTATATATCTCCGCTAGAATTTCATTGTCATCGCGCAACAGTTGAAGTTCTGTATTGAACTCCTTTTTGATGTTGTCCCAACTGTTTAACTTTTGAGGATCTATATCGGTGAACCAATCAATCGCAACACCCCATAGGGTGGCCGGAAACTGCCGGACCCATTCGTTTGTATCCGTTATGCCATTCGCCCTCTAAATTGTTTCGCATGTTTTACAATGTTGGATCTGATCGGCTGCTCCATCACCATCAAATTTAGGCAACTTTTCCTTTGGTCCTACCATTCTAGCACCAACGCTTTGGATCTCGACACCGACACTTGGTATCCCGATACCAACAGTTTGCACTCCAGCACCAACGCTTTGTATCCCGATACCAACGATTTGCACTCCGGCACCAACGCTTTGTATACTGACACCAACACTTTGTATCCTAGCAGCTCTGCTTTTTGGTGAAGAAGGATCTCCATTAAGCGAATCTGTCTGTTCTGGAAGTGTATCGTGGACAAAGAGTTCACTCCATGCTCTTGCTCCCTTGGCACTCCAAGCCGTGTGAGTCGATTCTCTTCCGACTGGATTCTCTTCCCTTGGCAAATACAAATTCAACAACTCCCCCCTTGCTTCTTCCACCAACTTCAGCCACTGTCGAGTTTTCTCCAACAAGTCCTTCGCGCTTCTGTGTCTGTCGGCAATCTTTTGGAACCTACTTCTGTATTCAGCTTGTTGTGCCAAAATTAGATTTCCTTGTGCTGTGCATATTTCGTCCTTTCCCTTTACCTTATTTTGATCCTTGTTAAGTTGATTTGGCATTAATCTTCATTCCTCCCTCCTTCCAGGTTCATCGGGCAACGATGCCAAATGTTTACCGTACTAGGTAAAGAAATCGATGCATACAGATAATAGATAAGAACAACAGAACTCCTTTTATTAGTCACATATGCCAAGCGATTACATATAGATGATGATGAATACAATGATCCCAAAGGGGGTATATATACATCTCGAAGAACCTTCTCGAAGGTGTCCATCGGCCACATACAACATGTTGGCTACAGAATAAGAACCTTCCCGATGCCGATGAGAACCTTCCCGATACCGACAACATACATCCTGACACGAACATTCCCGATACACACCCTGTCAGCTATACAATGTTTATCGACGACACGAGTCAGGTTATTGGGCATCATTTGATGTCAAAAAACATGAAAATCCTTAATTGAGTTCAAAAATTCCAATCTTATGCAACCCTCCAGCCTAGCATCCAAAATACCATCAAGCACTTTTGTGGTCTCAGAACCAGTTCAAGAGTTCTTAATTTCACCAACTTCCCAACAGTGTGCATACTCGGGCAACATTTTTTGGATTCTAAACATTGGTGGAGACTTGCTAGAGTACGAAAATTCTTAGTCTTCCCAATAGCCCAACAAGGTTCCAAATTCCTCCAAAAGCCCTGATCAAATTACACGGCTCATCTTTACATGCAGATTCCTTTCAAAATTTACATATAGTTCCTTAAACGTTGAAATGTAATAGAGTGAATTAATGGAGGTGCCAACATGATTTTCTAAATAGGAATTATTATCATCTACTACCAAAAGCTTGTTTTCCAAGAAAAGTGGCCATATTTTCAAGTTCATAATTTTCTCTACAGTAACAACCAAAGACTTCTCTTCAGAATCAGGCTTCCTGCAAATAGCAAAGAATGTAAGCACAACCCTATGCCCGTGGAGCAGCCATGTTTAAATTGGCCAAAGTCAGACCAGCTTGAAATTAATTTTGAATTAAATTATGTGGCGTGGAAAGAGATGAGCAGCTATGCAAAGTACCATTGATTATTCTTCGTCTTGGAACAAAAAGAGTGTGTTGAGCTTCATCAAATTTTCATGGAAATTTTTTTGAAATCTTATAGAGATCCTGTCCTTTAAGGTTCTTTAATTTTTCTATTTTAGTATGCATTGAATCTTGGTAGTTAGTAATTTTTGGATTGATGAAATTGTTTTCGTTTTAAAACGTTTTCTTAACACCGTTCATTTTCAAGACCTTTGCTTTTGCAATGGAAACATTCATTATCCTTTTTGTATATATAGGCTCTAGAGAAGCCAAAAAACGGGGAACCTTTCAAAAAGAAAGGAAAAACATGTAATGAGAGAAGTTTTTTTGGATGAAGCAATTTTTTTGTGTAGTGAAATAAATTGAGCTTTGTATCATGAATTTCTCTTCATTTATCACTAAATGGAAATGTGTGTGTTTAAAGATTTGTTTTTAAGGATATTTTTCCTTGCTTTATATTAAACTTTGTATTATGAGAAAACTTTAGGACACTTGTCTACTTAAGATGGTTATCAATGCTTTCACATTGAAAACTTTGCATCTATTTTAGAAGGATTCTTCCCTTTTTGTTTCTTACAATATCCTCTAACGAAATGAACATTGTACCAATTAATTTTCTTTTAAGTGTTACCCGAATCTCTCTTTGCATTTGCCATATAGCTATACTCAGATGTCAGTTTACCTTTAATACTTTCTAATTAAAAGGACACTCAAAAACCCAAATTCATTTTAAAAGATGGAGGTGTAAGGCTAAAATTTAGAGGAAGATCATCTATTTAACAAAGATCTCTCCAATTGTTAGTTCTTGTTTGTTTACCGTATGGGGTAAATAGTTTAATGCATGCAGACAACAAACAAGAATATGTAACACAACAATATTCCTTTTATTATTCGCATATATGCCAAAGAGATTACATAGTGCTTCCAATGATGATTACAACAATGATTCAAAGTCCATTCTGGACAGTGTACATATACCATTCCGAAGGGGTGACTCAACTGTCATGCCCATTCGGATACTAATCTACCCGTCGGCTATTTTATAATTTTACTGACAACATGCCAATCTACTCGTCGGCTATTTTATAATTTTACCGACAATATCATCCCTCCCAAAAAGAAAAGTCCTCTCCGGACGACAATTACAAAATATCCACCTGTATCGCTTTCTCTGCTTCCAACTCCTAAGTACACTAAGCCAAGTGTCGCTGTATTGCTTTCAACTGGATAATCAGCTCCTCTCGAGCTCTCTATGCATCCACCAAAACAGCTTCATGTCCAACACCTACTTCAAGTGCCTCAAAGCATATCACACCTCTCGAAAGGCTTGCTTTGTTGTCCTCTATATCTTTTTGTTGTACGGCTACATCTTTCTTCTTTGTAGGATTTTATTTTTGCTACCATCCCATCCTTCTTCTACAGTGCATCCGTATGGTCTAACCCTTGGCGTTACTAAGTGCAATTTCTTCTTCTCAAGTCCGTACGGTATTCTTTGGTGCCCGCACTCCCTTCTGTGATATCCGTACGGCAATAGCAATATCCCTATTCCAACTGTATGGTGTTTTCTCTTTTCTCTTTGGCATACGATTAGTTGGTTTCCATACAATGTGCGTAGGAAAGCCCTAGGAATCCGTACAATCTTGTTATCGTTGCCTTGAATTGTCGTACGGTGTACGGTCTTCTTCCTCTAGCGCCATTAAATCTCTGTACATTAGTAGATGCACTAAGAAACCATACGATGTCATCAATGTGTAGGCGCAGTATGGTGTACATCCTATTCTCTTTGTGAAATTGCCGTACGGCAGCGCAATAAGAAGACCGTATCGTAAAACTCCTCTAATTATGTTTACTGTATGGTGGGGCACTTAAAAGACCGTACGGTGGTCATTGGCTTGATGTTGTACGGTGTCTGCTAGATGATCTTATACTACCGTACGACAAAGGCATTGGTAGCTTATAACATGCCCATGATGCTGTACGGTCGCTTAACAACTTTTTTTTTTTCCAACCTTTTTTATTTAAATTTTTTTTACTTCTCATTGTTTGTCAATGGCGGAAGAGTTCTGGCATGGTATATTTTTAACTCAGAACCATTTACTGTTTCTAGAATTTTCCTACCCATCCAATGTCCATAGCTTTATTGCTCCACTATAACCTACTTCTCGGATTTGGTATGGCCCGACCCATTTGACTTTAAACTTCCTCGGTTTGATTTCATTCCGTCTACTATACTTCAACACCCGCTATCCTAGTTGAAACTTGTTTAGCTTTAGGTGTTTATCATGCCATGCTTTGCACTTGTTTTGTGTCACCTCTGTGGCCCATTGTGTCTGCAGTCGTCGCTCATCAAGTTTATTTAAGTTACATGATCTCTCCCTTAGGTTTTTCATATCCCCCAGTTTGTTCTTGAAACTCAGTACAATGAATTCAGTCAGCTACCACTTCTTGCCGTCAATAACTGTATTCTTGATTTTAGAACCTTCACTCCGTACTGTTGAAGCTTTTATTAAACCCTTCCTCTTTGTTTCCTGTGCAAACTGTATGATGTGTTTTCCTTGCTGCCAGCACTTTTCTACTATATCCATGGTTCGACGTAACATTTTCTTTCTGTGCGGTCTGTTTATTGTGTGCCATACAATGGAATCTTTCATTTCTCTGGGTTCGTACTATATGTTCTTTCTTTCAGGTTTTGTCGTAACCACCTTTCTTTCTACCGCTTCTCTGTATTCCTTCGGACATTCATTTCCCTCTTCTTTCTCACCTTCATTGACCCTTAACATATTACAACTCGGAAAGAGCTCATAATCCTCTATCTACCAGTGGAAAAGGTCGTTCACCGAATCCAAATCATCGTCCGTCAATCCACCTTCCAACCATAGGACTCCTTCCTCATTAGGTTCCAATTGTTGCTTTCCTTCACCCTCTTCTTTGAAATCAGATGATATGGCTTCTTCGCCCACCATTTGTGTGTGTAAAACAATAATGAATTTTCGTCCTTTGCTCTCCTGTGATAGTGGATTCTTCTTCTAGTCATACTTAACCTTTGCTTGTACTAGTCATCCTCAGCCCAGAATGGCATCATATCCTCTCCTCTTCAGCGGGATGATGATAAAATCGAGTAGGAATAGCTGTGTTCCAATAGTCACTAGTCGTGCCATTAGGATGTCAAGAGGTTTAATGGTGTGTTGGTTTGTTGTTAATAATTGGAATGTAGGTGGCCACAACATCGGTTGTCCCAACTTCTTCCAGGTATCTTCTAGTAGGACGTTTAGCCCAAAACCTCTATCCACAATTGTGTCTGAGAGGACCGTTCGTAATATACCCATCTCTATGAATGTCGGATGTCGTCCGGATGTGAGCGCGAGCAGCATTGAGTCCGCTACATTTGCTCCGCTTTCCTTTTCCCTTCCATGTTCTCTTGGTAATTTAGCAGTCGAGGCTATGTTTGTGAGTGTTGTCCATAGTTGAGGCATTGTGAGGATTAGATCATTTAATTTGATTAGTATTTCAGTTTGTAATATCTGCCTTATGATGTTTTATTCTATGCAGTTCCTCGTTGAGGAACCGGTAGTGTCCTTCAATTGTGATTTCTCTGCCTGTGTTGCTTTCTCGATTTCCGCCCACGCTTCTTCCAATCTCCTCTTTTCTTCCATCGGATTGGGGTACAGTTTTGCTTGTCTACGGGCGATTGCCAAGACTTCTTCGTCCACACTGATGCTGATTAAATTCACTTCTAATTTCGGGCACTTGGCATCTCCATGATCTCTAGGACTGCACCATCTGCATAACAACTTTGCTGCATCTATTAATGTACATTTCCATGCAAAGTGGTCCCACAAATTGCATGCTTGGCATTGAACCATCGGGCATCCATTCACATCGTACCGAATTCGGCTGTGACCTCCATTATTATTGTTGGTATTGTTGTTTTGCCCTCTTCTATTATTTTTGTACCCACCCAAAGTGGTACCATCATTGCTAGTGTTTCCACTCCCTCCTAATGTGGAAGCCTCTTGTGTCAAGAGCACTTGTTGATGCCCTCTTATTTTCATATTGAAGGGGCATTCTGTCCCATAATTTGATAGATATCACAGAATTGGTTTTTCGGGCAAGATCCCTTCGTGTGACCTTCTATGTTAAATTCTATGCACCATAGCTTGTTTCCCTTTGTCTCTTTCTGCATATTCTTAAATTCCTTCATTATTCTGATCATATCCTCCTGGAGAGCTCAAACCTTCTTGCTGTCCTTATCATCACCACTACTATCTTCTTCCGAAGACGCATCATCTGAGTTGGATGAGCTCCTTTTCTTCTTTTTTTTGTTTTCTGTTCACTTTCTAAGTCCATCGCCCAATTGTATGCTTCGGTGTATGATGATGGCGACACAATCTTCATTTTCTTCCTTAACTCTGGGTGTAGTCCTTCAATGAACCATCTCTTTTTCAGCCCATCTACTGGCTTACTTTCCATTTTATTTATTAAATCTTTTAGTTTTCTGGCATATACACAAACAGTTTCATTTTTCTCTTGCTTTGTGGTGTAGATTTCTGCTACGATCTCATTGTCGTCTCACAGCAATTGAAACTCGATGATAAACTCCTTTTTAACTACTGCCCAAGAAGTTAGTTTTTGGGGATCGGCGTCGGCAAACCAATCAATTGCTACATCTTGTTGGGTTGTTGGAAATTGTCTGACCCAATCATCCTTGTCCATCACGCCATTTGCTGTCCATATGGTTTCGCACGTCTTGCAATGTCTAATTAGATCGGTCGTTCCATCACCATTAAACTTTGGCAATTTTTCCTTTGGTCCTGCCATTACTATTTGAGGTACTTGTTGTGTACCCGCGCTATTTTGCGCTCCCGTATTGTTCTACACACCTGTGCTATTCTGCATACCCACGTTGTTCTACACACCTACGCTATTCTAAACACCTGCGTTGTTTCAGATAGTCATTTTATTTCTCACAGCCGTGTTATTTGGTGAAGAAAGGTCTTCGTTAAGCGAAGTTGTCCGTTCCGGAAGTGTATCGCGGACGAAGAGTTCACTCCACACTCATGCTCCCTCAGCACTCAGAGTTGTACGAGTTAATTCCCTTCCGTTTAAATTCTCTTCCTTTGGCGTATACCAGTTAAGAAATTCCTCCCTTGTTTCTTCCACCAAATTCAATCGTTGTCAAGTCTCTTCCAACAATTCCTCGGTGCTTCGGTGTCCGTCGACAATCTGTTGAGACTTCCGTCTGCGCTCAACCTATTGTGCCAAAATTAAATTCCCTTCCGCAGTGCGTATTTCATCTTTTTCTTTTAGCTTATTCTTATTTTTGTCAAGCTGATTCAACATTAGTCTTCATTCCTCTGCCTTCGTTCCAAGTCCATGGGGCAATGGCGCCAAATGTTTACCGTATGGGATAAATAGTTTAATGCATGCAGACAATAGACAAGAATATGTAACACAGCAGTACTCCATTTATTATTTGCATATATGCCGAAGAGATTACATAGTGCTTCCAATGATGATTACAACAATGATCTAAAGTCCATTCTGGATGGTGTACATATACCATTTTGAAGGGGTGACTCAACCGTCACGCCCATTCGGATACTAATCTATCCGTCGGCTATTTTATAACTTTACCAACAACATGCTAATCTACCCATCGGCTATTCTATAATTTTACCAACAACATTGTTTGTCTTTCATCTTGGGCTTAGGTGTTCAGCTTTAGAGGTGTATTTTGAGAATGACAAAAATTGGAACCAATAGATTGTTGGCAACTCCATCAGGGACTACAACAAAAGGCCAGTGTATTTTCTTGTTTCAAGTATATAATGGTGCCTTCCGAGAAAAGAAGGCTGGTGAGTGTTTGTTTAAGGAATATTGATCCTATTGTGGTAGAAAACAATATTCAAAAATCACAAGCATTGGCCATACACCCAAAGATTGACTTACCCGACAGACTACAAAAAGAATTTTTGAATTATAGTATCTTTCTTCTATGTTCAGATGAAATTGCCATACATGTTGCACCTGAATATAATAATACGAGGGAAATAACTACAAAGGAACAGTTAGAAGAACCTAAGCATGAGAAGAGTTTTCCAACCTGCAAGAGTCTTTCTGGTTTACCCCAGTAGCTTAGGATGGGTTGACATGATTTTTTGTGCCCATGTTGGGTGTTTTGCATTTCCATGCTTGATCATTTCAAGTTGGAAACTTGTTCAGAGTTGATAGCTCCTTGAGATACAACCACCTGTTCAGATTTGACAGTTGTAGCAACCTGATGGTTTAGGATCCTGGCAGTGGTATATTAAGTACATTATCTAGCGGGATTTCCATGAATGGCTTCCCAATTCCAAGTATTGTAATGTTTACACTAGAGTAGTGCACTAGATTGGTGGAGCGACATTCCTAAGGTTCATATAGAATCCGAGCATTTGGCTTCAACATGCAGGTGCAAATTGTTTGAGGGCAAGAAATTTCTAAGAAGGCAGGACTCTATTATCCCTTTTTGGGGACATTAGAAGTTGTTTAAATAAGTTTAAGTTGTGATTATATCAAATTTAATGACAAACTTGATTTAACTATTTAATAAATTATTAAAATGATATTAATGGAGCTTAGTAAATCCAATAAAGTCATTTTAATAAAATGGGGATAATAAAGAGACATAGAAAAGGAATACCAACAGATGGGTAGAGAGAAAACAAAGAATCATGGGGATGTGCTATTAAAGATCATTCAAAGGCTCATCTCAGCACACTTGATTTCTTATTTCTCTTGGAGATGTTAGGAGCTTCTAGCTTTTAGTTTTAAAACTTGACAATAAAATCTTTAGGATTTTTTGGTGGATTGGACAGAAGCTCAATTCATTTATGTGGTGGACTTGCAATGGAGTTCCCAGCTGAGAATTTTTTTGAAGTATTCATCTGAAGACAAGCATGTAGTAATATAGGTATTTCGTATATGTTTGGAAAATGAGGTTGATACTACATGATTTTTAAAAAATATGTTAGATAAATATAAGTCAGTTTGCATGTAAATTGTTCACATAAATTCCTGTGGAAGACTTAGAAAAATTTGGATCTATAGAGAGGATATTTCATAAAGCTCTCCAATCCATTCTTCAAATTGTTCAATAATACACCCTTTTCTTCGTCATCTTGTACCATAGAACCAGCTGCTATAGGTAACTGGTTTAATTCAAAATCATTGTGATCATTGTATGGAGGGTCTATACCTTTTTTCTTTCAAGAGAATAGATTGCTAACTCATGAAGATAAGGAGACACAGTGTTGTCATTAATCAAATTTAGGACTGACTATGCCCCTCCTATTCCATTACACATGCAGGCTGCACAAATTCATGTGTTTTTTCACTCCTATCCAACTCCGAGGTGCAACACTTTCAAGAATTACAAGATATACCCCAGCAAAGTGGATTCCTGGTGTGTACTAGGTCTGAAACAACCCATGAATACTATTGCCCATAACTGAGATCTGTGAAATACAACCTGGTTTCACCAGGTTCAGCACTTTACTCCCAGCAAAAGAGTTGCCCACAGTCTTACCATGCAGAACAATGCTATGCTCCAGCTTGCCTTAGAAGTGACTGGAAAGAAACCTCCACAAAGTCTCAAAATGTCAACTCTCACTGCATTGATCAAGAAGAACCTGCCAACTCTCTGGTATAAGGGCAAACTAGAAAGAGATGTGGCTAGTCTGCAACCAACCAACGAGTTCACAAATAAAAAAATGAGCCTTCCTTTTCCAAGAAGCAATCTCAAGTGTACCAATCTGATCAATGCTCTAATTCTTATTGAGAGTCTCACCCCAATCCACCTATATATGAAACAATGGGGACACATAGTGGCTGGTACAAACCTCCATTACTTGTTGAGAATCCACAAGCTGGTAATAGTGATCTTCACAAATAGAATGCCATTAGATAATCTCGCACACCTACAAGTATTTGATTTCCTAAGAGTTTTGATGTGACAACCAATCTTGCTCACAAACCCTAAGCTCTCTAGGGTCTTCTTAGCTCTTCCACCTAATCAAATAGGGCTTCTTGCACACCCTATACCTCTAAGGATTCTATCAAAGAGATCCCACTTCTTCAACAGGTGCACATCAATAGGTTAGCACAAGATTGCTAAAACTTCCACAAACACACAAATAACTCCAATTCTCTTTGGACCTTACCATTTGGTCAAATGAATACCTAGGCATGCCTTAGGTTACTCATCAACATACTACACCCAAAACAAGTGCAAAACCCTATTCGAATTGCAATCCGCAGGTCAATTCTTACTCAGTTGCTTGGAAAAAGGCTACAAGAATTAGCCCTCCAAACACACTAGAACTGAGATATTTTCAAAAAATCCGTTAACAATGGCCAAAACAAATCACCTTTCTAGATACCCTTTTCGGAGTACTTGAAGATTTTGTAACTCTTAAGACCCCAACTTGTCTGTACAGCCCAAGCACAATTTTAGGCTTAATTTGAGGGTTTCAAGGATTTTGGAGAAAACCAAATATGGTTTGCTTGTCCAAGGCATCACACTAAAAATGCTTGTCGTGCTTCCCATGGGCTCTCCTTTGTTGTACATAATGTACAAGGAGTCTAGTTCCAAATCCCAAGAGGCCGTACATTTCATATGGTGGGAAATGGCCCTAAGACTCCATTGTGTGCTGGCTAGCCAATTTAGAACAGCAACCTGCTAACTTACAAGATAAATTATTTGAAAACACAAAACTCTCTGAAACAACCCACAAACTAAAAATGGAAATGAAGGACAACCTCCACTAACACTTCCAACTTAGAAAACCCTAAGTCTGATCCGTACAAAGCATGAAAAAACACTCAAAACAAGAAACTGCTCTAATAATGAAAAATGTTGATTACATTACGTACAATGTCATTTCTTTACATTACATACAATGTCAGTTCTCCTTCTTCCAACCTCTTGAAAAGGTTGAGTTCGACCTTATATAGGCTTGGAATATACGTTTTCAACTACCTTAAGTGGTTCAAGCACTTCCACAAAGAAGTTTCTCTTTTTGCATAAAAGTTGCAAAAGTTGTCAATGACAACTTTGCAAGAAATGAGCAATTTTGCAAATTTTCTACCCAAACTTGTTGTACTTGTTACCAAACTTTCCAAAAACCCTAAGATGGATCCAAAACACTTAATAAGTACCCTAAAACACTTGATTACCTTATTTGGCCCTCAAAACCCAAAAATTCTCTATGAAGCCAAATGAGCACTTTTTGAGCAATTAGGAGCAATATTGCATTGTGGCACTCTTCAAACCTATTTAACTTCACCTTATGACCAAGTTGACCCTATTATTACTCTATTGATGTGGCTAGCATGACTACAAGCCAAAAACACCAAAGAAGCCCTAGGTCTACCCTTTAGCCTACCTAGGTGCTCCTGCACCATACTGCCCCCATCAAAAAAACTAAGTCCCACCTGATAGCAACATGTCTACAAGTATTCCAACCTTCTTGAACTCTATTTCAGCAACCCAAGTAGCCTCTAAAGCTAGCTTGCCCTTCCATTGAATGAGTTGTTCAATATACACCTTGTGCCTTGTAGACTTCTTCACCCTTGAGTCTAACACTTTCTCTGCTTCCAACTTGCTGATATTAGGTGCTACAGCAGGTTCAAGGTCAGCATGAACATCTGGACTGATCTGGGGTAAGGTACCTTTGTATGTCACCAAGTCTTGCACATTAAAATAGGGATATGCCTAAATCTGAAGGTAAGTCTACCTTATAGGCATTTTCTCCATACATTGCCAAGATTTTGCAAGGCCCTACCCTCTTCATCCGTAGCTTGGTAGGAACACCTTTTTGAAGCCTTGCTTTATTCAAATGGATCATTACATAGTCACCAACAACAAACTGAACATTTGTCTTCTTTTCATCCACTTTGGCCTTGAGTTTTTGAGTGTTATCTTGGATGGTCTTCTTGACTTGCTCTTGAATCTCCTTCATAGTTTGAACAAAGTCTTCCAACTTGTCCACTTCTCTGATCCACATCACCAAGATATCTCAGTTCACATACACCCCTTGGATGCATTCCATAAACTATCTCAAAAGGACTCTTTCTAGTTGTACTGCATGGAATGAAATACCCCATTTTGTTGAATCTATTAACAACAACATAAATGCTATCATACCCTTGCTTGGTTTTTGTTAAACCTACAACAAAGTCCATACTTACACAATCCCATGGCCTATCTAGAATTGGTAAAGGCTGATATAAACATGCATTGCTAATTCCTCCTTTGCCTTTCATGCACACCATACACTGCTCCACATACTTGGTCACATTCCTTTCTAGTTTTGGCCAATAGTATAACCTTTGCACTAGTTCTATGGTTTTGCTGATACCAAAATGACCACTTAGGCTGCCATTATGCTTCTCCCATATTAGGTTCTCTCTCATGGAACACCTTGGTACACGCAACTAATTACCTTTGAATAAAAAGCCATTTTGCAAGGAATATTTTGAAAATTTGCTATGAAAATGATTCTCAAAATCCATGCATACCTTGTACGCTTCAATAAAGTCCTCATCTTCTTTGTAGAGATTTTGAAAACTCTCTATTCCAATGCTTTGGTACCGAATCTCTTGGATTGTCATAATCCTCCTACTTAGTGCATCTGCCACTTTGTTCAACTGTCCCTTCTTATGCTTGATTGTGAAGGTAAAGCCCTGCAAATATTCCATCCACTTCAAATGTCTATTGCTCAGCTTCTCTTGAGTGTTGATGTAGCTAAGAGCTTGATTATCTGTAAACACAACAAATTCCTTGGGCAACAAATAATGTCTCCACTTCCTAAGACACTAAACTAAGGCATAGAGCTCTAAATCATAAGATGAATAGTTCTTCTTGGCCTCATTAAGCTTCTCACTATAAAAAGCCACCAATCTACCTTCTTGACTCAAAACACCACCTACTTCTAAGCCACTTGCATCACATTATAAGGTGAACAATTTCTCAAAACAAGGCAATTGTAGGATACGTTGAGTAGCTACTTGTTTCTTGAACATTTCAAATGAATTCTCAGCTTCTCAAGTCCACTTAAACTTAGACTTGACTCCACCCTTTATGGTATCCAACAAAGGCGCACAAATATACCACTAAAATTCTTAATGAATTTCCTATAGAATTGAGACAAACCATGGAAACTTCTTACCTCAGTAGATGTGGTAGGTGTTGGCCAATCTAGTATAGCAGCAACCTTCTCCTTGTCCATCTTTAATATGCTTTGAGACACCACAAAGCCTAGGTACACAACTTCCTCCTTGAAGAAGACACACTTCTCAAGATTTATGGCTAACTTCTCCTTAGGAAGCCTCTTAAAAACTGCTAGCTTCACCTTGATTCTTTTGCTCACTACCTCTATCCTGGTAGCCTCCTCTTTTCCCTCTTTGATTTCTTCCCTTGCCTCTATCCTCGAAGTTAGAATCTACTTTCCTTTTGTTCTTTTCCTCTACCTTTAGAGCTAGCTGAAGGCATCTTTGAACTGTAGTAGGTGCCCGCAAACTGAGCTCCTCTTGGGTATTCCACTTCAAGCCACCTAGATATCTTGCCACTTTGATTGGCTCATCTTCTTACTGCTTGGATCTCAGACATAACCTCTGAAATTCTTCAGTATAAGAGCTCACATCTAAGTCTTTTTGCTTCAATCCTTGCCTTCTCTTGTGGAGCCGAATTTCAATGTCTTCAGGTAGGAAGTTCTCATTTACTTTAGTAACCATAGCCTTCCAGTTAGCTATAGGAGTCTTATCCATGTTGATTCCTTCATCTTGTACAGATTTCCACCATGTTAGAACTGATCCTCTAAGCCTTAAAATAGCAACTTTAACCTTTTGTGCCTCTGATACCCCCTCACACTCAAAATGGTTCTCCATGCCATCTATCCAATTCATGACTGCATCTATGTCCATCTTTCCACTGAAAAGTGATACACCTTCCAAAGCTTTTCCTCCTAGGGCTTTGATAGCCTTCAAGAAGGGCTCTTGATTCAAGATAGGTTCAGGTTGGGGGACTACATCCTCCTCTGCTACCTCTTTACCCTTCTCAAATTCTTCTTCTTCCTTTCTCCTGGGTGCTTTAGTAAATGCATCCAATTTCACCTTCACCTCTGCTAGGGATTCTTCAAGGACTCTATTCTTCTCCCTTTGTTTATCAACTTCCTTGGCTAGTTCTGCATTTGTCACCATGCTAGTTTCACCTACTAACTCTCCAGTAGCTGCAAACATCCACCAACTATTCCCAAATCTTTAACTTGCTCTAATAACACTTTGATGTCACAACCAATCTTGCTCAAAAACCCTAAGCTCTCTAGCGTCTTCTTAGGACTTCCACCTAATCAAATAGGGCTTCTTTCACACCCTATGACTCTAAGAATTCAATCAAAGAGATCCCACTTCTTTAATTGGTGTACATCAACAAGTTAGTACAAGATTGCTCAAACTTCCACAAACACACAAATAACCCCAATTCTCCTTAGACCTTTCCATTTGGTCAAATGAATACCTAGGCATGCCTTAGGTTACTCATCAACATACTACACCCAAAAAAAGTGCAAAACCCTATTCGAATTGCAATTCACAGGTCAATTTGTACTCAATTGCTTGGAAAAAGGCTACAAGAATTAGCCCTCCAAATGCACTAAAACTGAGATATTTTGAAAAATCCCTTAACAACGGCTAAAACAAATCACCTTTTTGGATACCTTTTTCGGAGTACTTGAAGATTTTGTAACTCTTAAGCCCCCAACTTGTCTGTATAGCCCAAGCACAATTTTAGGCTTAATTTGAGGGTTTCAAGGATTTTGGTGTTGTTCGGGTTTTAAACCTTCTAAAAGTCCTTACCAAGACGACTCCTCTGGATTGCAGTTAGCCCTCACCATCTACTTACAATGTTCTTGGATTGAAGAATCAGACCTTTCAATCCACTCCAAATGCCCTTTTTCAGAATTGTGATCCATAAACAAACTGGGGTTTGTTTGCCTAGGGCATCACATTAAGAATGCTTGCTATGCTTCCCATGGGCTCTCCTTTGCTATACATAATGTACAAGGAGCCTATTTCCATATCCCAAGAGGCCATATATTTCTTACGGTGGGAAATGACCCTAAGATTCCATTTTGTGTTGGCTGCCCAGTTTAGAACAGCAACCTGCTAACTTACAAGATAATTTATTTGAACACACAAAACTCTCTGAAACAACCCACAAACTAAAAATGGAAATGAAGGACAACCTCCACTAACACTTCCAACTCAAAAAACCCTAAGTCTGATCCGTACAAAGCATGAAAAAACACTCAAAACAAGAAACTATTGTAATAATGAAAAATGCTGATTACATTCTGTACAATGTCATTTCTCTTTTTTCGAACCTCTTGAAAAGGTTGAGTTCGACCTTGTATAGGCTTGGAATGTGTCATGTCCCCACTCTAGCTCAGTCTAGTAGAAACATGTGAGTCAACTTATTATGGGGTCTTGTAGGCTGACAGGGTTGGATAGAGACCCAGTATGGTTATCAGTGTTGGGGACTTGTTGTTCTGGCGGTTATTGATCAGTTGGGAGATGTTCCTTGTTTTTAGGAGACAGTTCCTATATTTATGGGGTTCATTCCTACTTTTTAGGAGGTATGATCATGCACAGGGTTGGGTTTCCATGAGTTTTCTCTTTGGGTTCAGTTTCAGAGGGATAGAGCTTGTTTCCTAAAATTTAGGAGCATCCCTAAACTTTAGGGATGAGACTGCCAGTGGATCCTTGATTTCCGACTTCGGTCACAGACAGGTGACAGGATGATTTTATGGTTTGTGATGTCAGTTGGGCATTTTGTAGCTATTTGGGTTATATTTTTAATATTTCCTAAGTTAGCATTTAATAATTAAATGAGGCTAAGTTAATAGCCATTTTGGAGTAATAAGGGGAATTTTGACCTCATTTGGATGCGTACCCCTTGGTGTGATAGCTCGTTGGAAAGGTCTTGAACTTTTCTAAATCTTTCTCTTTGGTCTCAGGGCGATTCAATGAACGGATTTATGTCTATGGAGAAAAAGGGTCATTTTTAGTAACATTGCCACTTTAAAATAAGACTTAAATCACTTTTGTAACCTAACGCCTTTTGGAGTCACTTTAGGGTTCGATTTGCTGTGGAAGGGGTTATAAGGAGATGGAGGCGCCATTCCTCATTCATATTATGCATTTTAAACTTGTTTACAAATTTGCTCTACTTGGGCGATTTTATTCTGGGACGCAAACCCCAAGGTATTTACTGGCTGGGACGTAACCCTCAGCAGTATTTGGTCTTGAAATTTTCAGTAGTATCAGCTATTATCAGGGAAGGAGGACGCCATTTCAGCTTGGGTCTGCAGTATTGTTTAGCTGCGCACGATTATTGGTACATGGGAAACTGAGCCTTGCAGCAGTAGCCGCCATTTGCAGCACTTTGAAATATAGAGAGTCGGATAATCAGCAGCAGACGTTTGCATGTTCACAGTACTTTTCCATCAGCCAGTTTGGCATCATTGTTAGAGAAAATGTATTGGATCCTTTATTTGGCTCTATAATTCAGAGATCTGCCTGGTACCTTTTGTATCAATTCTGATTTTGCAGCATATTGTTATTTATTTTCAGATTCTTTTCATATCATTTGCTCCTTCTCATTTCTATGTTGAATAATCATCAAAAACGCAAAAACAAACAAACTCTTCTGCATTTCCGTCTAGTTCTGCAAGAAAACTTTAATAAACAAGAAAAAAAAATTAAAAAGAAAAAAATATAATAAAGCTACAGCAGATTAGCAGCAGAGATCCCTCAGGGATCTTTCAGAATGTATGTTTCCAACTACTTTAAGTGGTTGTAGGGCTCCCACGAAGAAGTTTCTCTTTTTGCATAAAAGTTGCAAAAGTCGTCAATGACAACTTTGCAAGAAATGAGCAGTTTTTGCAATTTTGCAAATTTTCTACCCAAACTTGTTGTACTTGTTAGCAAACTTTTCAAAAGACTAAGATAGATCCAAAACACCTTATAAGGATCCTAAAACACTTGATTACCCTATTTGGCCCTCAAAACCCAAAAATGCTCTATGGAGCCAAATGAGCACTTTTTGAGCAATTAGGAGTAATATTGCATTGTGGGACTCTTCAAACCTATTTAACTTCACCTTATGACCAAGTTGACCCAATTATTACTCTAGTGATGTGGCTAGCATCACTACAAGCCAAAATCACCAAAGAAGCCCTAGGTCTACCCTTTAGCCTACCTAGGTGCTCCTGCACCAAGTTTTCATTCTAAGAAGGTTTGTACTACGTCTAAATTCCTTATAGCTACACCTCCAAAAATGCTAGGTTGAAATGATTCTCAATATCCCAAATGGTTGCCCAAATTGAGGTTTTATTTCTTTTCTCCCTTCCCTCCAAAAGCTCAAGCTTTCTAGGGTTTCTATCATTTTAATTTCATGAACTTTGTTAAAAATTATCAATCACCTTATAGAATTGAACTTGAGTCTTATTTCCATGAAAACAAAATAACAACTTTTAAGTTGACTTAAATGCTTAGGGAAATATTTTAATATTTTTACCTACGTCATCCCTTCTAACTTATTAATAATAAAATATTTAAGTAAATAGTATTTTCAATCTAATTCATTGACTCGCCATATGGACTCCAAACTAAATTTTGACTACTACCACTAGTCCACAAATGATGTTTGAATGTTGCAAGTGAGCTAGTAGTCTCCCCTAGAAAATAGGGATCCTCCTTAGAAAAAGAATTGTAACCAAAATCTCTCGATGATCCCAAAAGCCCCTTGATTCAATCCAATCAGTGCCTAAAAAGTATGGATACGTAATGTCCCCTTCTAGAATGGAATTTCACAATAATAATAACTAAAATATAAGATTAAATGATTAAAAAATGTATAACATTAATTATAATTATAGCTCTATAATTATAATTAGCTAATATAGTTTATTAAATGAACAATAATGAAGGATAATAATCATATTAAAAATATATATATTATAACTTAAATATTATACATTAAATTGCAATTCAAAAAAAAATTCAAAAAAATAAATATATATATATATATATATATATATATATATATATATATATATATATATATTGATAATAATAAGCTTATCCTTAATATAGCATAATAACATCTATAATGATTAATTGGTGGGTAGAAACAAGAAGTCTAGAAGTAATGCTAGCCAAGGTTAGACAAATAATAATTAGTACCTAGTATGAGGGTAAGCCAAAAGGCAATATAAAAACGTAAAAGATAAGGATTCGCATTTGAAGTATCGATAATAATAACAATAAATCAAAAGCATAGAAAATGTCAATATATTAATACGACCCTCAAGAATGGTATAAAGCAAGCCATTTAGTGAAATCGAGGGATTTGAAAGTTTTGTTATCATCCAGTTTTAAATTCTCAAACTTAGAGATCTCAGTGATACACGCCACTACATTCTAGAGACAACAACCCAAATTTAACAAAGATATTCCCTTGTCACATGCTTCAGTAGTGATGGAGCCCCCATTTTTGCAAATTTGAGGCCTCCATTTTAATACCCTATACAATCTTACCGTATGATTAATATAATTTTCTATTTCGCATATTTATTGTAGCACTATAACATTGAAGAGCTATATATCATTGTCACAGACTGATCTTGCCGCATATGAAGAAATTTGTGACCTCACTACACATGAATAGGGAGATCATTCGAAAATTAACAAAAGTAGAAGACATTAAGTATTTAAAGCAAAGACACTATGTGCTATAAGGGTAATTTATTGTCAAGAATCTTCTTCAACCATGCTAAATACTGGAAATCTCAATACTCAATGTAGTCTTGACCTTAAATAGAGCTCTATAATGATTCTCATTACTGAGAAGCTCAACTTTCTCCATTTTCCTTCACATTTCCAATCTATTCACAGCTGTGCTCCACGGGGATGCACTTCTTCGAGTTTTACCCTCGCATCCGTACCAGGTACGAAACAAGGACGTGGGTACCCCTTTTGGCCGTCCCCTATGCCGTGCCAAATGGGCAATTTCGGGTACCGTCCTCGAAATGTCGTTTCTTGTTTCGCCGGAAACTTGGGTACGGAAATCCATACTAGGGACGCCATTCCTGTCCCTCAAGTGCCCCCAAAACCCCATCGCGTCCCCTTTTTTCCTAGCATGGGGTCAGCATTTTTTTTTTTTAAAATTAATCTTGATAGTTTTCAATTTCCATGTATTCTATGGTGAATTGTTTATCAATGTTATGTATGCATTTTTGAAATATATCTCTAAAGTCTAATACTCCATATATAATAATGTACAAATCCCCTATATTTTATAGTCATCCCTTTAGGTCCCGTCCCCTAAATTTTGGCTTCAACCTGTACCCGTACTGGAAACACATTCTTGTCACCTAAAACGTCCCCATACTAGAAACTCCGTGGAGCATAGGATCACAGAGGAACATACTTTACACAAATGTCAACTACTACAATGCACAAGTTGTGTCCAAGATTGTGAGGCTTTATCAATCATGTGTAGACACCAAATAGATTTCCATGTGGACCTCTGAACCATTTGACAATTTCGTGCACAATCACAATAGATATTGATTCAGAACTTAAATACAAAGATTATATAAAAATACAAAAATCAATCATTAATGTCTTGACAGGGTATGGTAAGATCCTTGTACTGCCAAGACTAGAATGTGGTGGTCCTCCATAAATTCTGAGTGTTTTCCTTGATGATTACGTCATTGGATATTTATTTTGACAACAATTGAAGGGGTTGTTAAACACCTACCAAGTTAGAAACTTTTGAAGATATCTAGAATTCTAGAGGATCTTGAGGGCACTTACTAGATGCACTTGTTTTGAGGTTGGGCAAAACGCATTTGAGGTTAAGCAATGAAATGAAGCAATGGAACACAACTAGCCTGAAGAGACATCGTTTCTATACAATGTTTGAAGTTGAAGCATGGTGAAACAGCAGCAGAAAATCAACAAGTGTGCAGAATAAGAGAGACAACATTATTGATACCATAAATATTTTGAGAGCAACATCAACCAACACAAGAATCCAATATTCATGAGTTTGAGCCTCTGTGAGAAAGAGAGGGAATTGGGCAAGGAACTTTCGCCATTTTCATCACTAGATGAGAATCAAATCAAAAGGAGCTGATACGAACCCGTTTACTCAGCATAGCATACAGCCAATACAATACAAAGGAGTAACAGTTGGAATCACCACTATGATGGACAACACATTGTCGGGCATCATGGAGTAAGTAAATAAATACATCAGTGACTACATACAAGTTCCTTGGATTCGTCCTCTACAAAGACAAGTGTGGTTGCACTCTATGAGGAGTTCGCAAATCATGCATTCAATCTTCGATGTATAAGTACTTGAATGCCTCCACTCTAGTGAAATAACAATTAATAGAGTAGATGGAGATGTTTTTGACTTAACTGATGATTTATCAAAACAAAAGTATTTCTTTTGATATAGAGGACCCAAAAAAACATTGTCATGAGCTCAAATCGATTGTAATCAAAACATGGCTATAGTATAGATTATTTATCTAATGATAAATAAGCCATAAAATAATGTAATCTTACTTATGGTTAATGTGAAATAACAATGGAATCAATACTAAATAGTAATGTTAACTTTAGTAGTTTAAATATAATCAATCTACAAATAAATCATTTTTAAGAAATATTATCTTAATTAATATTGAACATTGATATATGAAAATGTAGAAAATGAATAATTAAATAATTCACAACACGGGACCCCTACACCATACATCGTGACTCAATAGAGAGGCATGAGCCATTCAACACAACACATACAAATGTAAGGGAGGAAGGAGAGGTACGACGGATCACAGGGAAAAAGAGATTTGACAATTGCAAACCATGTAATCCACGTCACATAGCGAAGGACATCGAAGACAAGAGATTCTTTGCCTACACAGATCCACATACTCCAAAATTATATGTAAAACCATCCACATCAGCGGGAAAATAGAGTTGGCAAAGAGGACAGAAGTACAAACACATCATTTGTAGAGCTCACAAGTTCGGGCTGCAGGGATGGTCTACAAAGGGTTTCATTCAACTGATCATGCACGAATTCAAACTTGACTTAAGAAGCTTCCAAATCATAGTGCATAGAGAATAAATAAAACACTGGCCACGCCAAGGCACGAGCAGTTCTACCACTGTTGGCTAGGTAAGTATGTATAAGGGTAGTGTAAGAGTAATTAGTTATGAGAAGTAATGTTCAATAGTTATACTTAGGATTAGGAATACGTAGATGTAATATTATAATAGTAGTATTACTATGTATGTATTAGTATTATTATTATCAAATTAGATTATATAATTTAGATGTAAGGTATATTTAGTTATTTTATAATAGTACTACTACTAGTATATAAGTAATAGTATTATCATTTAATACCATTTAAATGTGAGAACTCTTAAGATCATCAAAATTATGACTAGGATTCACAATAGAGGTGAATAGAAATAATAATAAATGTAAATTATTTTTAGGAAGAGTATTTACATTAAACATTTAATATGAATCTATTGAAGAGATATGCAATAGATGTGTTAAGATAATCTCGTAGGTCTTTGAAGGATAATGGCTAACTAATTGAGGATCGTTCTGAGGAACCTAGAGGGTCTTCCCAGAGGATTATGAAGCCCGACTTGAAAGGTAGTTTCAGGGAAGAAGGCCAAATAATCAAAGGTCGTTCCTCATGAACACAGGGGATCCTCCCAGAGGGTTGGGAAGCTAGATTAAGGATCCTCAAAGATGTGTAGAAATGTTGGAATCCCTAGTTATCAATCACTAGAATTGAATTTAATAATATATACTTCTCATAATTTCTATAGGTAAATTTGTCCTAAGAAGTGGGGACATTACAGTGGTATCAAAGCCTGAGTGTCTACATTGGAAGCTCTGGGTATATTGGAATGTCACTAGTTGTCAACTAGTTAAAGTGAAACAAAATTTAAATTGTTACATGTATCTATTGCAAATTGAACACTTTAGACTTCATACTCAATTTCTTGAAACATAGAAAAAGCCAAAACTTGAATAACTATTGAGTTGGATTTCAAACATGTTTTTTTATGATTGTGCTTGTGTAGTTGTATCTTTTCTTTTGATCTTGTATTTATGTTGGATAATTACATTTTGTAGCACTAAACTTGATTATTAGAGATCTTATGAGATGATGTATTTTATTGATCATGTATATTCTTAAACTTTTCATACCCTATGCCTTGTACAATGGATGTTTATGCATTCTGATTATTGCCAAGTGGTATCTTAGATAATTGTATATTATTTAAAAGGATTTTTTACTTGTGATTATTCTATGATGTGGTATTGTTGTGTATCAAATTTAGTATTAATAAAACTTTTATAAATGTGATGTAGCATCATGGGACCCTTAAGAGATGTAACCTGTTATGATGGTTGAATGTATGTGAGTTATTGCTTCTGCTATATTTTATCTGTTGTTGTCTAATTGTTATCTTTAAAAAACAATGTTTGACAAACTTAGTGAAACTTTAGGTTAATTTCTTTTGGGTTCCTTGGTGGGGCGTTACATCTATACATATTTCAAACATTTGATTTATTTATTATTAGATAAATAATCTATACAATATTTATCATTATTTATTATATTTTAACCATTTGTGGTTTGATTTATTTATCATTAGATAAATAATTTATACAATAGCCATTTTCTGATTACAATTGATCTGATCTCATGAGAAACATGGATAGTCAACCTTTTCAATCATAGGACCCACTGCTAGAGCCTGAATATCTGCATGTTTGTTGGAACCAAGCCATCAAGACTTGATGGCAGTATACCCTATACATCATTTGTCATGAATCAAAATATTATAAATGGAGAGAATGAAATGTTACCACCAAACATGGACAAATGACAAAGAGCAGGGTAACGTTGAGGAACATAATAGAATAATATGTATAGCGTATAGAGCAACTTCTCTGTTGATAGGTGGAGTGTGTTCAAACAAACATGGGAGAGATTATGATATTGACTTTCTCCCAAGGTAATATATGAAGCCACGAATTATAGGAATGCTTGGATATAAGCAAGTACATATCAAAGCGTGCGTCCAAAATGAGTACCTCTATGCAATAATCTCGTCGCGAAGCATCGCCCAAGACTAGATGAGAGCGTGTTAGTATAGAAAAGCAGGACTAATAGTTCTAAACTGATATTCAATCATTACCTTTTTAATCGATGATCTTAAGTACATCTACGCACAACAATCCTGAAGCCGTTACAACTCTTTTAATTGATCAAATAGTTGAAAGGATGATTTACTATGTGAGGAATTATTAACAACCAGACTATGCCCGTGTTGATGCGATATTGTCATCAAAGATAAAATCGATTAGTTACAGGTCAAACATATTAATAGCACACCCTTTAGTAAACATTGGTTTATATTAAAAATTAAGCCAAAGGTTATTGGGCAATTAATTTGTTGCAAAATGACACAATCGATGGGAGCTATTTTCATAGTGCTTCGCCTATATATAAATAAATAATATAAATTGAAGCAAAAAAGTAGGAGGAATCAAGAAGATATATTCGATATTTTTAAAGGAGAAATAAAAAACTTTCGAGGAATGTAAAATATTAAAGCATGACTTTAATATAAATTTAAATATTATATTTTAATAATAAATAAATAAACCTTTTGTTCATTTTTCAAGGGGGAGAGATTACAATTGCAATTAAGATCGTCCTTTGTGATCAATAATGAGATTATTGAATTATTCTGATAAGGCTTTATCTTTTGCATTGGGTATTTTCCACATTCTGTGTTCAACAAATAGTGAATAGTGTGAAACATATAAACAATGTCTACATCTCTGGCTAATTGGACTTCCTATCTAAGAAGTTAAATTCATTTTGGTTAACATAGGATTGCATATAAAAAGTATCTTTTGCAGAGCTCAAGAGTAATTGATAATATTTTGGATAAATATTGTCTCATAAAGTTGTGCATAATATTCTTCATGGTAATTGACTCTGTTGCCCAAATAAGCAAAGGCACTGGTCATTTAAATATGATTGGATTTATAATTGAAGTCAGAAGTGTACATGTTTCCTTCTTGCAAGCATTTAATCTATTATTGATAACCTTACATAAACATTCAATAAATTCAAACACTTAGCATTTAAATTTTTTTAATTGAGTTCAAGTATTTTGCCAACCAGAGAACTCCTAAAGTTAAATTTGTTATATAAAAAAGCTTTCAACAAGGTGATTAGGTTCAAGGTGAAGGTTTAGTAGCGAAGCCTGAAGTGCAAGGGAATTGAAGTAATTCTCGTTCATTGGCCAGAACTGATAGAGGAATCCTATTGGAGAGTTGGCAACGCTCTTGGATTTCCAATCAGTGGTTTTGGGAACCAACAGATTGGCAACTCTGATGGGGAGAGTTGCTCACAATAAGCATTATGATGTTACCCAAAATTTCAGATTTCGCAGATCAGAATCATATGACAGTTTGATTAAGTTGTTTGGAAGCATACTATGATAGAGGCAAGAACCCAGAAGATCAACACAATCAATACATTCCTCGAATGAGGTGGCAACTCTACTCAATAAAGATTTCATTTGGTAGCTCTGCTAAGGGAGCAGACTCAAAATGAAATGATTTCATAAAAAAGAGATCATGTACTATGGAGAATATGTATTATGAACAGGAAGGAGATCAATGTTACACCATGGAGGAAGCACACACACACCCCTTAGATGCATTTTTCAATTTGGAAAGATATGAAGGTGAATCAATGGCACATTTTTTTATAAGGATGGTGAATATTTTTCGAAAAAGTACCTTTAGGCATTATGCCTCCACACAAGAAAGGCAGAAGAAAATTTCGTGAGTTGGGAATCTCACCATATGACACTAATTTGAAGCTTCTCTTTCAAATATTAGAAGATGATAGAAGTCCAAGTTATATATCTCCTATTGGTGCATTTTTCAACTTAGAAAAACAAGAAGAAGAATGTGCAGTACGATTCTTCATAAGGATGTCTAATGCCCATCAAGAAATACCTTTAGAATACAGACCCCCATCCTCTGACCTTTTCAATAGAATGCAAGAACGAGGCCTCTTATATGATCATCAGTTCCTTATCTTTCTCAAACTTATGGATAATGAACTGACTACAAAAGAGAGTGAATGCAAGACTAAAGATTCACGAGTTAAGTGATGTTTCAAAATCAAAAATAGAAGACTCTTTTGGATAGTCTGAGGATAGATCTATCCATGATGATGCTTGTATAATAGTAGACATAAGGGAATGTACAAATGAGAAAGAGGATTGTCTCGGCATGAAAGAAATCTCGGATTTTTTCGACATGGAATATCAAAAACATCTTGAAAAGAATGGTCAAAAAAATTTCTCAAATCACAATGGTGAACAAGCTAATGGATCAGTGCATATTCATGGGAAACTTGATGAAGGAGATGATTATTCCCAAAAATCCAATTGTGGAGACGAAGTAGAACTGCATACAGCATATGAACAGAAGGAATTTTCAGATTAAAACTCTCATCGAGATATGCTCGAGTTCTCTGTGTTCTTGAACCCTTTGTTTGTAGAGGAAACAAAACAAGATACGTTTGATTTCACTATATTCTTGAATCCATTATTTGAAGAAGATTTTCTATGTGATCAATTCCATCAGCATCATGATGAAGATGGCAAACCTAATGATAAGTTTGAAGATGATGAAACTCAACATATGAGCGAGGAAATCTGTCCAGAAGATGAGACATGCATGTAATGAGCAGGAGTTGTATCAAATATGTGAAGATGAGATGAAATCAGCCATGCACAATGGGGAAGATAAATCGAAGGATAGTTCTGATAATTGCTCATCCGATCATACCCTTGATACATGTGAAGTGACGTCTTTTGAATGTGGATTATCTTCAAAATCTTACTAGAGAAAGGATATGCATTCTGATTATGGAGCTCAAATGAATTGTACACAAGAGAGCAATCAAGCAAAGGAGACTCATTCTAATATGACTGATCAGATGCATAGAGATCTTCTATTCAGCAAGGACCACAGTGCACCTGATGACTTCTCGAAGGCTAAACAAAAGCCATACCGTGTTAATAAAGCAATGAATGTTATCCATAGAAAGGATGCATCTAATTCAACAAGGCTCAAAGTGTTACATGAGCAGAATCGGGTGTGTGATAGAGGAAAGGAGTGGTTTTCACTTTTGGGAAGCTTGGAGCCATCCAATTTAACTTTGCATTTGCATGGTGCCTGGTATGCTTCTCCAAAGATAGCTGGAATCTCATTATGCCCACAAGAGGCATATGTCCCCAACAAGAGCCATTGATGGAGTCGATTTTTTTGTGAATTTCAGGCTTCCATTTTAACACCCTATTTTATCTTCTTACCATATGATTGATATAATTTTCTATTTCGCATATTTATTGTAGCACTAAAACATTGAAGAGCTATATATCATTGTCTTAAATTGATCTTGTTGCATATGAAGAAATTTGTAACCCCACTGCACATGAATAGGGAGATCATCTGAAAATTAACAAAAGTAAAAGACATAGAGTATTTAAAGCAGAGACACTATGTGTTGTAAGGGTAATTCATCATTAGGAATCTTCATCAAACATGCTAAATACTGGAAATCTCAATACTCAATCTGGTCTTGATCTTCAACAAAGTTCTAGAATGATTTTCATTGCCAAGAAGCTCAACTTTCTCCATTTTCTTTCAAATTTCCAATTTGTTCACAAAGGAACATAATTTGCACAAATATGAACCACTACAATGCACAAGTTTTTTCCAAGATCGTGAGGCTTTATATGTCTTGTGCACACACCAGATAGATCTCAATATGGAATTCTAAACCATTTGACAGCTACGTGTAGAATCACAGCAGATCCTAATTCAGAACTAAAATACAAAGATTATATAAAAATAAAAAAATCAATCATTAATGTCTTGGCAAGGTATGGTATGATCCTTGTACTGCCAAGACTAGAATGTGGTGTTCCTGCATAAATCCTGAGTGTTCTCCTTGATGATCGGGTCATTGGATATTTAAAATGACAACAATTAAAGGGGTTGTTAAACACCTCCCGAGTTTGAAACTTTTGAAGATATCTAGATTTCCAGAGGATCTTAAGGGCACATACTAGAGACACTTGTTCTAAGGTTGGGCAACATGCATTTGAGCTTAAGCGAGGAAATGAAGCAATGGAACATGACTATCGTGAACAAACACTGTTTCTATACAATGTTTGAAGTCGAAGCATGGAGAAATAAGAATAGGAAATCAACAAGTGTGCAAAATAAGAGATACAACATTATTGATACAGTAAATATTTTGAGAGCAACATCAACCAACACAAGAATCCAATATTCGTGAGTTTGAGCCTATGTGAGAAAGAGAGAGGGAATTGGGCAGGGAACTCTCGCTATTTCCATCACTAGAGGAGAATTGAATCAAAAGGGGCAGATAAAAACCTT
Source organism: Cupressus sempervirens (assembly GCA_028749045.1). Classification (NCBI taxonomy): domain Eukaryota; kingdom Viridiplantae; phylum Streptophyta; class Pinopsida; order Cupressales; family Cupressaceae; genus Cupressus; species Cupressus sempervirens. The sequence goes on from CM053787.1 coordinate 517,175,059, forward strand.
TCTGCTCAGCATAGGATACAACCAATACAACACAAGACGATGGAGTAACAATTAGAATCACCATTATGATGAACAATGTGTCATTGGGCATCATGGAGTACATATATAAATACATTAGTGACTGTGTAGAGGATCCTTGGATCTATCCTCTACAAAGTCAAGTACAATTGCACTCTATGAGGAGTTCGAAAATCATGCATCCAATCTTCAATCTTTACTTGAATGCCTCTAGTCTCATGAATTAACTGATACGACAAATGGAGATGTTTCTGGCTTAATTGATGATTTGTTTAAACAAAAGTACTTCTTCCGATATAAAGGATTCAAGAAACGATGGATGGACAACCTTTTGAATCATAGAACCCACTCCTAGAGCCTAAATATATGTGGATTTGCTGGAACCAAGCCATGAAGACTTGATGGTTGTATACCCTATACTTCAATCATCAAGAATCAAAATATATTGTCGTCCGTAAATATTGTGTAGCTGACAGGTTGATGTCGTCAGTAAATATTGTGTAGCCGATAGGTTAATGTCATCGGTAATTGTTATGTAGCTGATGGGCCTCTTCTGGAAGGTTCTTGTTATGTAGACGATGGGAAGGTTCTTCGGAATAGTATATGTACAACTTTTTCTTTTTCTTTTTTTTTCTTTTTCCTTCTTTTTTTTTCCTTTTCTTTTTCTTTTTTTTTCTTTTTTTTCTTTCTTCTCTGCCGAAATTTACTGATCCTTGATATTAGCCGATGACGGAACAAGTCGCGCATGATACATTTTCAACTTGGAACCATTCACTACTTCCGAAATTTCCTACCCGTCCAGTGTCCATAACTTTATCGCGTTGTTATCACCTACTTCTCGGATCTGGTATGGCCCAACCCATTTGACTTTAAACTTCCCCAGTTTGATTTCGTTTCGTCCATCACACTTCAACACCAGCTACTTCAGTTGGAACTTGTTCAATTTTAGGTGTCTATCATGCCATGTTTTGCGCCTATTCTGTGTCACCTCCATGGCCCATTGTGCTTGCAATCGTCGCTCATCAAGTTTATTTAAGTTACAAGATCTCTCCCTCAGGTTTTCCATATCACCCAGTTTGTTCTCAACACTCAGTACCATGAATTCCGTCGGCTTCCATTCCCTACTGTCAATAACTGTATTCTTGATTTTAGAGCCTTCACTCCATACTGCTGAAGTTTTTATTAAGCCCTTCCTCTTTGTTTCTTGTGCAGACTGTACGATGTGTTTTCCTTACTATCAGCACCTTTCTAATAAATTTGTGGTGCATTGTAGCCTTTTCTTTCCGCGTGATCCATTCACTGTGTTCCATATGGTGGAATCTTTCCTTTTTCTAGGTTCGTACTGTATGTTCTTCCCTTCAGCTTCAGCTGTAACCGCTTTCCTTCTTCCACTTCTCTGTATTCCTTCGAACATTCATTTTCCTCTTCTTTCTCGCCTTCGTCGACCCTTAACATATTACAGCTCGGAAAGAGCTCGTAATCCTCCATCTGCCAGTGGAAAAGGCTATTCACTGAATCCAAATCATCATCCGTCGATCCACCTTCTAACTATAGGACTCCTTCCTCACTGGGTTCCAATCACTACTTTCCTTCATCCTCTTCTTCGGAATCAGATGATACACTTCTTCGTCCACCATTTGTGTGTGTAAATCAATAATGAACTTTCATCCTTTGCTTTCCATTGATACTGTATTCTTCTTCCAGTTATGCTTAACCTTTGCTTGTACAAGCCATCTCCGACACGAAAAGGCGTCATATCCTCTCCTCTTCAGCGGAATGACGACGAAGTCGAGTAGGAACGACTATGTTCCAATAGTCACTAGTTGCATCAGGAATCCCAACAGTTTGATCCCGTGCTGGTCTACAGTGAGCAACTAGAATGTAAGTGGCCACAACATCGGCTGTCCCAACTTCTTCCAGGCATCTTCTAATAGGACTTTTACCCCTGAACCTCTGTCCACAATTTTGTCTGGAAGGACCATTCCTAATATTCCCATTTCTACGACCATTGGATGCCATCCGGATGTGAGGGCTAACAGCACTGGGTCTGCTGCACTTGCTCCGCTTTCCTTTCCCCTTCCGTCTGCCATACTTGCTCCACTTTCCTTCTCCCTTCCGTGTTCTCCTGGTAATTTAGCAATTGGAGTGATGTTGGTGAGTGCCGATCGGAGTTGAGGCATTGTGAGCAATAGATTGTTTATTTTGACTGGTACTTCAGTTTTTAATATCTGTCGTATGGTGTTCTATTCTGTACAGTTCCTTGCTGAGGTGCCAGTAGTGTCCTTCAAGTGTGCTTTCTCCGCTTCCGTTGCTTTCTCAATTTCCGCTCGCGCTTCTTCCAATCTTTCTTTTCTTCCGTCGGGTCAAAGTACAGTTTTGCTTGTTTCTGTGTGTTTGCCAGAACCTCTTCTTCGTCCGTCCCAATGCTGATCAAATTCACTCCTGATTTCAAGCACTTGGCATCTTCATGATCTCCCAAACCGCACCATCTGCATAAGAACTTTGGTGCATTTACCGATGTACAATTTCGAGCAAAGTGGCCCCACAAATTGCATGCTTGGCATTGAACCATCGAGCAGCCGTTCACATCGTACAAAATTCGGCTGCAGCTCCCATTATTATTGTTGGTATTGTTGTTTTGTCCTCTTCTATTATTTTTGTACCCACCTAAAGTGGCACCATCACTGCTGATGTTTCCACTCCTCCTGACACAAAAGCCTCCTGTGTCAAGAGCACCTGCTGAGGTCCTCTAGTTTTCATATTGAAGGGACATTCTTTTATGGAATGTCCCATAATTTGGCAGATTTCACAGAACTAGTTCTTCGGACAGGATCCCTTCATGTGACCTTTTGTCTTGCATTCAATGCACCATAGCTCATTTCCCTTTGTCTCTTTCTGCATATTTTTAAATTCCTTCATCATTTTGATCATATCCTTCTGGAGAGTTCGGACCTTTTTGCTGCCCTTTTCATCGTCACTGTTATCTTCTTCCGAAGACGCGTTATCTGAGTTGGATGACCTACTTTTCTTCTTCTTTTTTGTTTTCTGCTCACTTTTTAAGTTCAACGCCTGATTGTATGCTTCGGTGTATGATGATGGCGGCACAATCTTCATTTTCTTCCTTAACTCTAGGCGTAGTCCCTCAATGAACCATTGCTTTTTCAACTCATCTATCGGCTTACTTTCCATTTTATTTATTAGTTCTTTGAGCTTTCTGGCACACACACGGACAGTTTCACTTTTCACTTGCTTTGTGGTGTAGATTTCTACTACGATTTCATTGTTGTCATACAACAATTGAAACTCGGTGATAAACTCCTTTTTAACGTCAGCCCATGTAGTTAATTTTTGGGGATCCGTATCAGCAAACCAATCAACTGCTACACCCCTTAAGGTTGTTAGAAATTGTCGCACCCATTCATCTCTGTCAGTTACACCATTCGCCATCCAAATTGTCTGATTGGATCGGATCGGATCCAATAGTGTTTGATTGGATCAGCCATTTCATCACCATCGAACTTTGGCAACTTCTCCTTTGGTCCTGCCATTATTACTTGATTTTTTGTACGAGCATTGTTCAATACTGCTCCACCGGCACCGTTCGGCACTGCAACACCAGCGTTGTTTTGCACTTCGACACCGGCATTCTGTATCCCAGCAGTTTGCACTCTGACACCGGCGCTCTGTATCCCAGCAATTTGCACTCCAACACCAACGCTTTGTACTCCAACACCGGCACTATTTCGGATAGTCATCTTATCAACAACTATGTTCTTTGGTGAAGAAGGATCGTCGTTAAGCAAAGTTGTCCATTCCAGAAGTGTATTGCAAACGAAGAGTTCACTCCATGCTCGTGCTCCCTCAGCACTCCGAACCATGCAAGTTAATTCCCTTCCATCTGGATTCTCTTCCCTCAGCATATACAGGTTCAGAAATTCCTCCCTTGCTTCTTTCACCAAATTCAACCGCTGTCGAGTCTCTTCCAACAATTCCTCGGTGCTTCGGTGTCCGTCAGCAATCTGCTGAAACTTCCATCTACGCTCAAAATGTTGTACCAAAATTAAATTTTCTTGTGCAGTGCATATTCCATCTTTTCCCTTTATCTTATTTATATCCTTGTTAAGCTGATTTGGCATTAATCTTCATTCCTTTGCCCTCCTTCCAAGTCCATTAGGCAACGGCACCAAATGTTTACCGTATGGGGTAAATAGATTAATGCATACCGACAATAGACAAGAACATGTAACACAGCAGTACTCCTTTTATTATTTGCATATATGTCGAAAAGATTACATAGTGCTTATGATGATGATCACAATGATAATCCAAAATTGCTGTTCCATATGCCATTTCCTTGTTTTTGTATGCACTATACGTTTTTTTTATGTTCCACATGGTCCGTACAGCATGTATGTTTCATTACTGGAAAAATACAGGAGGATAGCAGAAGCCAGAAGTCGTCCATGAAGTCTGGAAGGAGGGTTGTACGGACACTGGAAAGGAGAAAAATTGGCAGAGGGATAACTGACCTAAATAAGTAGAAGAATAAATGGAATCTAGAGGAAAGAGGCAATGGAAGAAAAACTTAGAGGAAGAATCTATAGCTAAAAAAAAAAAGACGACAAATCAAAAATGTTCAGAATGAATAATGTATGATGCCGAAGGGAATGTAAAGACATAAACAGGTAGAAAATGCAAGTGATTGGCTGAAAGAGTATGGCATCAGAAGAAAATCGCAAAAAAGATGTGTTCCATGGAGTTTTGTGTGGGTTTGAGAGTGCTAATCTGGTTTTGGCGCTACCCCTCAACCCCACTGGGGGCAATGCCCTCTAGAGGAAAGAGGCAGTGGAAAAAAAACTTAGAAGAATCTACAGCTAAAAAAAAAAGATGACAAATCAAAAATGTTCAAAATGAATAATGTATGATGCCGAAGGGAAGGGAAAGACATAGACAGGTAGAAAACGCAAGTGATTGGCTGAAAGAGTATGGCATCGGAAGAAAATCGCAAAAAAGATGTGTTCCATAGAGTTTTGTGTGGGTTTGAGAGTGCTAATTTGGTTTTGGTGCTACCCCTCGACCCCGCTGGGGCAATGCCCCCTAGACCCCCAGTTGGTGCAGTTATCAATCATGGGAAGTGTGACCAATTGATGAGACCTGGAGCTGCTACAGACATAGTGTGCTAGAGGTGGAAAGATGAACAAAGCAAGCCTTTCGAGAGGGGTGATACGCTTTGAGGCACTTGGAGTAGGTGTTCGATGTGAAGCTATTTTGGTGGATGCATAGAGAGCACAGGAGGACTTGATCATCTAGTTGAAGGCAGTACAACGACACTTGGCTCAGGGTACCTAGGACTTGGAAGCCAAGAAAGCAGCACAGGTGGCTATCAAGGTCAGTTTGATTAAGGAGAGAATATTGTGTTAGCAGAGGCTACAGATGCAACGTATTTTGGAGACCAGTTTGATGCAGGCACGGAACAAATGTGAAAGTGGTGTGACAGAAACATATCTATCTTGTTATAGTTAGTCAGTCAATGTATCCCGCTTTGTTAATCTGTCTCGGATATTTTGTAATTGTCATCCAGAGACGACTTTTCTTTTGGGGGGGATGATGTCATCGATAAATATTGTGTAGCCAATAGGTTGATGTCATCGGTAAATATTGTGTAGCTGATAGGTTGATGTCATTGGTAATTGTTATGTAGTCAATAGGCCCCTTCAGGAAGGTTCTTGTTATGTAGCCGACGAGCCCCTTCGAGAAGGTTCTTCAGAATAGTATATGCACAACTTTGGATTATCATTGTAATCATCATCATAAGCATAATGTCATGTCTTTGGCATATGTGAATAATAAAAGGAGTATTGTTATTACATGTTCTTGTTTCATTGTTTGTATGCATTAAATCTATTTACCCATATGGTAAACAAATGTGTCCTTCTCTTTCGGCTATAAACTTTCATTCACTATCCACAGATTAGCAAGATCAAAGAGCTCTAATACCACTATAATGTTCCCACAGTCTTATTTTTCCGCCACACAAATGTTTGGCAGTGAGTCACAATGGATGTACGGAATCGCCAAGAGATGGACGATCAAGACAAGGTGGCGTACGGAATGCATGGTCATACGGATGGATTACTGGAGGGTGTACGCACATATGTGAGGGCCGTATGTGATGAGGATAGGAGGCACTATTACCCATACAGTAGATTAGAGATGGTTGTACGGTCACCTATATGCAGTTGTACAGTGGAATGAGGATGGTGTACAGTGGTGGGAAGTGATAGTTGTACGGACAGGATAAGGCCATATGGGGAGGACTTGCTATGGCCATACGGTGTTGAGATGGTCGTACGGTATGCTAAGGAGGCTGTACAGCTGGATTAGGAGGCCATACGATAGATAGAAAGTACAATGAAGGATGGATGAGGGTCATACAATTAAGGGATGAGAAAAACAAAAATGATAGGAGGCCACACGGTTGGTTATTCGAGCCCAATATGGAATACAATCTTGTTCATACACACAATAGATCTTGATAAAAATCCACACAATAATAGAGACTTGAATGCGAATAATAATTGCTGAAAGATGGTGCTCCGATTTGCCAAGTCCGAGCAAAGAATTACATGCAACAACGGAATAGGGTGAGGGATGAATCCCACCAAAATCACAAAGCCAAATAGGGAAAATCTTTCACTGCCGAAATGGCGAACAATGCAGAACTCCAACAGCAATTCATAGTACAAAAAAAATTAATCCAAAAGCATGATTAAAGATTACCTACAAGCCGTGCTTAAATACCCGTCGGGAAACTTTTTAAGGTGTACAAAGATAGCCAATGGTGACACAAACTACGGAAACAAAAATAAAAATGGGTCCAAGATACATTAACCCAATCGGCCCATTACAATAGTTTGATGAATGATTTATTTTATAACGGAAACATTACATTCTCCATCGGGTTGGGTATGCTATCGAACCAGTAATTCTCCTTCCCTCGTATATTTCCAAACCATAGCTTTCTATACAGTTGCCGAGAATTTCATTCAATGTTCTCTTCCCATACTCACAGCAATAAAACTAATGCCATATTATAGTGTGTTTGGTTTTCTTGGGCATCCCAGATGAGTTTCTCCAAAAACTTCTATCGCCGGAATGACCACACTATTACAAGAAATTACTTCCATGATTGTTCGTGCCTGTTTAGCCATGGATGCTTCCAAGATCGTATTTCTCCATATGCCTATATCAATAAAAAAATCCAATTAGAAATAAATTTATTAGAGAACGATTGAAGTCATAAATATATTGTTCAAGCTCAAAAGACTCTATAAGACGTGGAAATTAAGAACTCCATCATTCAAGCAAGCATTCTCCTGATAATATTTTGGCTTCAAGAGTTGATACTTGTTGGCTGGACATTCATGATGAGTCTATTTTATCTTAACACCTCTTCTAATATTTTTCCAAACAATCTGTTTGTTACCATATTTGCAATATGCTGCGTCTATGAAGACATAAACCCTATTTGGTTTTACTTGGACCATTAATTGCTGTTATGCATACTCCACTTCATTTGAATGCTTGAATTACTCCCAATGGCTCTTTGTTGTGTAATTATCTTGTACACCATTTTTCTTGATTTTCATCTTCAAAATTCACGGAAACATCTGACTTCATGGCAATAACAATAGCCTTTATGGGCTTGACATCTTAAAATATCTACATTCAGATTTCACTTTTAAATCACGCTGTACTGGAACATACAAGAATGAGCACAATTACTCAAATCAGCAAATAGTGACACCTATTCTTCTGTACTGGCATGTAACACTACTGCCACAAACTCATCAATATAATCATCGGCAACTGGACATTTCTAGTGGCAACTTTCAGAAATGGCAATTTGTAGATCTGTTGTGTTAATGGAGTCATATGTATATTACATTTCAATTAACTGTTTGGATCCTTCTTATACATATGTTCTGCACCATGTTTCAGTTTTATTGCTGCCTTATATATATCATACCTGTGTTTATGCCTTCTCTCAATAGGTCGCAACATTTGAGTTAAATTGATGTATGCTGGCTACCATATTTTTCTGCCTTGAATAATCTTTGATTCTATCTCTAACATTCTCCTATGTAGGATAGAGCAGGGATATGAAAATATCTTCACTAAAGAATACACTGCTGTTTCGTACTTGAGTATATAATCAAAGCAAATATCCACTCAAATACATTTTAATTGACTCCTTCAATCAATACTATCCCTGTCCATATGGGAATGAAACCTTTTTACATCAATGATAATATTCAACATATTTTTTTCTGAAAAATCTCTAACATTTATGTCCTTTCTTCCTTCAGTTAATATCATTCACAAATGGAGTCCTCAAATGTTGCAAAAATATGGGTTCCATCAGGGGTCATAGCCATGGGCAAGACATTATTTGTTTCATAGAAACACATGAATATGAAGGGTGTAGGATTCCAAATTCTGAGGGTACAATAAATTCTCTGTGTGGAATGAAGAAACAAAGACAGGTAAAGGTCATGGAGGAATTACTATCTTGATAAAAGATACGTGGAACAAAAACATAAAAGTGGAGAAAGAGGATTCAGATAAACAATTTTAATGGCTAAAGATTGAGGATGACAACGAGATCACATGGTTGGCAGTGTGCTATTTTGCACCAAAAAGCTCTAAATATTACAAAAAAGAAATCTAGACAACGAAGATTTTAATGCTAGGACTGCGAGTAACCAATCTATTCAGCTGGGTAATGACTTAACAAAGGATAGCAACCCCTTGTGCAAAAAGAAGATGATGATAGTATCAGTAAAATGACCTCACATGACAAACAAAGTGTTCTGTCTCACATTGGGGCTAAGCTTTTAGGGCTATGTAGCCTCCACGGGTTGGTTGTTTGCAATGACATGAAGATGTGGGCAAAATCAAACAGAATCACTTGTAAAACATACAATGGACAAAGCGTAGTGGACTATATGATATGTTCTAACTCAACCATCACCAAGGTAGCTGATTTCAAAATTGAACGATGTCCTATGGAGCTAAATTCAAACCATATGCCCCTCTATATTAAATACAATATGAAAGTCAAAAGGCTGAAAAGTGATCGGGTCTAAGATGACAGTGCAAAAGGACATAAAGAGGGCAAGATTCTTATAAACAATGAAAATAAAAAGTTATTTTGCACCGCTCTCGAACAGCAGATCCAAATACACCATGACATCACGAATCTCAATGTAAACAATGATAAGAAAGACCCCATCAGCAGCAGCTCATTGGTGCCACTAATTTAGAGAGTGTTAAAGGGTTGCAAGAGAACAAGAATAAAGAAGAGCATCTCAAACTTCTTTCCGGCTAACCCATGGTATGATGAAGAATGCAAGGCCACAAAAAGAAACCTTAAAGGGAGAGAGGAAAACAAAACAATCATAAGAGAATACAAACAACTGATCAAATCCATAAAAGATGAATATGTGATTAACCGAAGGAAGGAATTAATCATGTTAGGAAAGCATAATCTTAAAGGTTTTTGGAGGAAGTTACAACAAGCTAGAAAACATGGTGAAAATAAATTTACAGATTCCCAATGGCTGAAATATACAAAAATTCTTTATGAGAGACCAGAGGGTGAAATTTCACTTCCCACAATCAGCAGCTCAGCTGAACTATTTTCTGATGAAGACATTAATCTAGGGATAAGGAGATTAGCGAGTGGTAAAGCTCATGATATTGATGGGCTGTAGGCTGAATTTCTAAAATGGGGGCAAATTTGTTGGCTCCGCACATTAAGAACATTTTCAATAAGGTCACACAAGACTGCTTTTCCACTGAATGGACCACAAGCATAGTTATCCCTCTTCATACAAGCAGGGATGTCAACAATCCTTCCAACTACCGCACCATCATGGTGAACGCCCTATTAGGCAAGCTCTACAGGAGTATGGTAAAGCACAAAATCAGCGGATGGGTAGAAAAAGAAGGAAAAAGAGCCACAGGACAGGCAAGTTTCAGACCAAAACACTCCACCATTGATCATTGCATTACCCTAAGATATCTCATCGAAAAAGTATGGGAGAAATAGGGAGAAGAGTCTTTTTGTCGCTTTGTTGACTTTAAGAAAGATTTTGACATCGTCCCTAGGGATAAACTATAGAATAGAATGGAAGAATTGGAGGTCCCAATAGAGTATAGGGTTGTTTATAAGTGTTATGAACAATTTAAGTGAAAATCATAACCAAAGACGGCATGTCAGATGTTTTGGCAGCAACGAAGGGGTCAAACAAAGGTGCCCATTATCTCCTACCTTGTTTGGCCTCTATATTGACAAGCTGGAGGAATGGCTAAACAAAGCCAATGGAGAGGGAATTCGTCTCACTGATTATGTGATTAGGTTAATTTTTTGTGTTGATGATCTTATTCTCATTGCCAAGAACAACGCATGCGTTGAGGGAACATTTGAGTAACTTAGAAACTTTTTGCACAGAGGTAGGGATGGAGGTCAACACATCTAAGACCAAGATCATGGTATTTTCCTTGAGAAATAGAAAATAACAACTTACTTTCATAGTTAAGGGCAAAGCTTTAGAGATTGTAGAAGAATACAAGTATTTAGGGATCGATTTCCATTACCGGTTAAGTAAGGAGACATGCAGATAAAAAAGGATACAAGGGGGATGGAAGGCATCTTATCTTCTTCAAACCAAGTGCAAGACAATGAAGTTATGGGATTCGAAGACTAAGAAACCCCTCTTTGGGTTGTTGGTGATTTCGATTATTCTGTATGGCAGCGAGGTATACGGGAGCAACGTATCAAACCACAAATGGCGATAAATTGAAAAAATTCAAAAGCACTTCATTACAACTAACCTCAAAATCAAGCCAATAGTCCATTACGAGATTATTTTTTCAGAGGCAGGCATGTTCCTGGTGGAGGCCTTGGCAATTTTTCGATTGTTGGGCTATCTAAAAAAGTGGGTAAAATGGATGCACATCACTGGCCTAGTAAGGTGGTTGATGAAGAGCTTGACCATTAGAAGAGGACATGGAAGAAACAAAACGACAAATGGTTCAACAAATGGAACATTGGCTACCAAGAGTGCTAGGAAAACAACTTAGAAATTAAAAAATGGGTGGTAGAAAAAATCAGATCTGCCCTGTGGACAAATCAGTTAGGTAGAAAAAAAGCTTACTATGTCAAAGAATTTAACCCCACATGCGTGCATGGCGACAAAGAGTATTAAGGAGCCGAGATCAAAGGAAAGGAAAAAATCTTAATCACCCAACTAAGGTCTAGATCACGCCATTTGAAATGTGAAACTGGCAGATGGAAGGTCCCTAAGGAAGAGTGGGAGTACAAAATTTGTAGGTTTTGCAACAAGGGAGTGGTGGAAACAGAGTAGCACCATGTGAAAGATTGCACCACATACAAGGATATTCACAATCAACACAAGGACGCTTTAAAATTGAACAACATAAAAGAGCTTTTTGAAGGGCAAAGACTCCTCAAGGGAGTCATCTTACGCAGATCCACAACAAAATGGACAGCCCACAGAAATCTCAACAGACTAATTAAGGGGTCTCATGTTGGTCCCTTAGACTGTTGGTCTCATGGACATCATTAAAAATCTTTCATTTCATTTCATTCCATATTATTCTTTTAAATCTCTCAATGTTACCTAGCTCTTTGTCCTTTGAACATGTTTGGTGGTAACATTTCATTCTCTCAATTTATATGTTGTTGGTAAATATTGTGTAGCTGACAGGTTGATATTGTCGGTAAATATTGTGTAGCCAACAGGTTGATGTCGTTGATAGTTGTTATGTAGCCGACGAGCCCCTTCGGGAAGGTTCTTCAGAATAGTATATGTACAACTTTGGATTATCATTGTAATCATCATCATAAGCACTATGTAATCTCTTCGGTATATATGCAAATAATAAAAGGAGTACTGTTATGTTACATGTTCTTGTCTATTGTCTATATTCATTAATCTATTTACCCCATACAGTAAACAACATTCTGTTGATCAAATGGCTGTTGAACCATAACCGATAGCTGCCAAACTCATGGCACTACTGAGGGAACTTGCCAGGAACCAAGCACAGATCACTAATACACAGCGACTCATGGAAGAGACTCTTAAGAAGTTGGCGGACAATAAAATATCCGGAGAACAAAATGGTCACAGCGCGGACTCAGTGTCAGGTAAATACAACCCTCATCCAGCACTCTCTCGACCTTCTATGCGGACTTTTCCTTCAAGGACTGAGGCACAACACGAAGGGAAACAACCAACCTCTGAAGAGATGCAAGAATAACTGAGAGAAGATTGGAAGAATGCAAATTTTGAGGAAGATATATCTTACAAAGATTACGTGGATCTTAGAATGAGATATTCGGGAGATGAAAATAGAGGATATTTTAAATTTTAATGATGATCTGAGACGAAAGTTGAGTAAAGTAAATATGTCTCTATTTGACAGATCTGGATTCAAATCCACACAAGAATGGGTAATGAAGGCCAATACTTACTTCCAACTGAATCCTATGCCAGAAGAAGAAGCAATCAAATTTGCGGCGCTGGACCTGGAGGGAGTCGCGCATGAATGGTGGCATCATGGCACTATCACACTGGGGCATGGTCAAATAAATACTTACGCAGAATTCAATGAGAGATTGATAGATCGATCTGATGGTAAAGATCTGGAACTCAATTTCAAAGATTTGGCACAGCTGAGGCAAACTGGATCGGTCAATCAGTACATTGCAGAATTTCAAAAACTCTCTATTTTGGTCATGGACATTTCCGAAAGAAGACGGGTAGTATTCTTCTTGGATGGACTAACAGAACCTCTGAAAGGTTGGGTAAAGGGGTTCAACCTTGCCACCCTGTCGGAGGCTATCCTTAAGGCATAGAGTATGGCATCGTCATCCGCATCGTCCTCTCGAAGTTACTCACATGCCAAACCGTTCGCATTTCTAAGGGAAAATAAACCTCTGCCCAAGAAGCCGTCGTTGGACGAAGCTACCAGACAGGAACTCCAAAGGAAGAAACTGTGTTTCAATTGCAAGGGAACTTGGGAGCCTAGCCAAAGATGCCTCAAAAAAGGTAAGATCCATTACATTGAGGTCATGTTCGATGATGAGGACGAACAGGAAGAAATCCCTGCCGAAGATAGCCAACCTCACAATGACACCAACATGGTCAGTTTAAATCGTACAAAAAGAATTCTAGCTTTGGTACGACGTGGAGGAACAATTTCCCTAGTTGGTACCCCGAGGTGCACAATTTTTCATGTCTGGGGAACCCTCCAAGGACAACGGGTTACCATGATGCTGGATAGCAAAGCTACTCTAAATTTCATAAACTCATCTCTGGTGAAGCGAAGGGGTCTACCTACGGAGACACATGCAAGATTTCAGGTCAAGGTAGCCAGAGGGACTCTTCTACCCTGCACACACCTTGTTCCTCAGCTAAGTATCACAATGGCGAATCACACAGTGACCGAGGATTTCTTCATAGTGGACCTTGATGACATGGAGGCTATTTTGGGCATACAGTGGATGGAGACACTTGATGAATACACTCAGAGCTTTAAAAGGATGGATTTCACTTTTCTTGTCGATGGAAAGAATGTTGTTCTCCGTGGAATGGCAAATGAGGGTCCAAAGGAAGTTTCAACGCATCGGATGGAGGCAATTTTTTGGCGTGATGATGTTGCGTGGGCTGCACATTGTTTAATCTCAGTGGAACCTATAAAAGGACAACGAAAACCTCCACAGGATGATGATCTCTAGGATATTTTGAGTAAACATGATAAAGTTTTCATTGACATTCCTCCTAGTATACCGCCTCATCGAGGGTTTGAACATACTATCGAGTTGGAAGCAGGAGCCAAGCCGATCATAACCACACCGTTCCGTATACCAAGAAATTCAAAGATGAGATCAAAAAGATGATTCAAGAATTGCTCGAGAAAGGATGGATCCATCCCAATTCTAGCCCTTTCACATCATCGGTGGTGTTGGTCAAAAAGAAGGATGAGACGATGCGCATGTGTGGACTACTATGCCTTGAAAAAAAAACAATAAAGAATAGATATCCCATTCCAAGGATAGATGAGTTGCTGGATGAATTGCATGGCACAGTCTATTTTTCGAAAATAGATCTCAAATCCGGATACCATCAGATCTGCAGAAGGGAGGAAAATGTGGAAAAGATGGCCTTTCGTTGTCACTACGGACATTATGAGTTTCTAGTCATGCCATTCAGATTGACCAATGCACCAGCTACATTCCAGTCATGCATGAACCATATCTTCAACAAACAATTGCGTAAGTACTTATTGGTATTTTTTGATAATCTTCTTATTTATAGCAGGACATGGGAAGAGCAGCTAAAGCATTTGAATGAAGTCCTAAGTATCATGGAGGAGTAGTCCTTGTTCACCAAACAATCCAAGTGTGAATTCGGTATGACAAAAATATTGCACCTGGGGCATGTTGTCAGTAAATATGGTGTTCAATTGCACCAGGACAAGATTCAAGTTATCCTTGATTGGCCTCCCACAAAATCACTCAGGAATTTGCGAGGATTTCTCGGACTATGCAATTATTACCGAAGGTTCGTGAAGGGTTTCTCTTAGCTCAACACACCCTTAACGGATCTGACAAAGAAGAAGTCTTTCCAGTGGAACGAAAAGGCACAACTCACTTTCGATAAATTGAAAGAGGCAATTAGCACTTGTCTCATACTTACATTACCTGACTTCACTCGACCGTTCATTCTGGAGTGCGACGGGTCGAGAGAAGGCATTGATGCGGTACTAATGCAAGATAGACACCACATAGCTTATGAGAGTAGAAAACATACACAAACAGAATGCTTACATTCCATGTACAACAAAGAAATGTTGGCCATCATACGTGCACTAATCAAGTTTTGGCAATATCTGGTGGGTGCCAAGTTTGTCGTCCATACAGATCACAACAGTTTGAGATATTTTCTGGAGCAACAAGTCTTGAATGAAAGGCAACAAAAATGGGTAAACAAAATCCAAGCTTTTGATTTTGACATTTAATATGTGAAAGGGAAGAACAATGTGGTTGCAGATGCCTTGTCCAGGAAACCTACCATCTGCTCACTAAACCAAATTTCAACTGACTGGAAGGCACATCTGTTGTAGAATACTCCAAAAACACATTTGTTTGTGAGCTAATGGATGGCAACACCCACGATGATTGATACAATGTGGTGGATGACATCATCTACTAAAAGAATTGAATATTTTTGTTACCGGAATCCAAATTAAAGCAAAAAATCTTGAAGTAAGTACACGACTCATGTTTAACGTACTGGTAAAGAAATCAACACATACAAACAATGGAACAAAATAGCAGAATTATATTCGCATATGCCAAACATACATTATGCTTCATAAGATTCATTAGTGTAAGATCATAATAATTTACAATGATCCCAGACGGTATATAAATACTATCCGCCAAACCTTCCTGAAGGAGTCCGTCGGCCACAAACATTATATCCGCTACAAACTATTTACCCGTCAGCTACAAAATACAAAATACCAGCGAAAATCATTCCGTCGACTACAGAAACACCGCCGGGACCATCCAGTTGGCTGACACCATCCCACACAAAAAAAAAGTCGTCTCCAGACAACAATTACAAAATATCTGAAACAAATTAACAAACAAAATACATTAACGGACGAATTACAACAAGATAAATCTGCTTCTGACACATCACTGTCACTTCGTCCCGTGCCTGTAGCCTCTGCTAACACAACACTCTGCCTCCTCAATGAAGCAGACCTTGATAGCCACCTGTGCTGCTTTCTCTGTTTTCAATTCCTCGGTACCCTAAGCCAAGTGTCGATGCATTGCCTCCAACTGGATGATTAGCTCCTCCCGAGCTCTCTACACACCACCAAGATAGCCTCCCGGCCAACACCTACTCCCAGTGCCTCTGGTACACAAAAAGTCCATGCTTGTAGCAACTTCAACTCTTCTCAAGTGGTCAGACTCCCACGACTGACATCCGCAACGAATGGGGGTCCAAGGGGCAACGCCCCCTGCGGGGTCGACGGGTAGCGCCCCCGCGGGGTCTTGGGGCAGCGCAACCCACACAGAAATGCACGGAACACACTATTTCTGTCATTTTCTGCTGATTCTACACTCTTTCTGGCAACTACTGATGCGTCCCCTTTCCTTTGGCATCATCTGTAACTCATTCTAAACAATTTGATTCTTTCGTCATTTTTTTCTTTTTTTCTTTTTAGCAAACCCTTCTGCTTCCGTTTGTCTGTTGCTGTTCAGACTCTCTACAAGTTCCTCCTTCCTCCCGTGGCAGAGAAATGAAGTGCCGCTAAATTACCTTCCATGGAAAAACTATCCGCACCTTCCCCTCCGTGGGAGAGAAAAGCTAGCTTATGAATTTTATTGCCATGAACAAGGAGTCGACTGCTGAACACCTCTGCTACCAAACCCTCTTCTTTCGTGCTTCCCATCACAACTTGCCGACGGACAGGAAAATTACTACCATCATTCCAAAATGGGACTGTTTTAATGGCCTACACCTTGATTGAAATAAAATCAACACCATATGGTGATCAATCCTTATCAAAGTTCGACACAGATGATTCAGTAAGGATCAATGAAAAAGTTCCAAACTGCGATAAAATCGCCGGCAGACATTGTATTATACCAGGCTTTTGTTGTTACCGCAATGTGTCTTCAGAAACAAGCTTGATTTTTCAACCGCGACTCCCCATTCCGCTGTCGTCGTTCTAGTTTGCGTCCTGCTCTGTTGATGATTTACTTCCTACTATGATCGAGTCGCGAGAAGAATACACTCCGCAGGAAGGTTTAAAACGCGGCAGTAGAAGTCCACGGGAGATAATAAAACTTTCCGCGGGAGACTTAATGAGCAGACGAAAGGAAATTCCGCAGGCAGAAGATGACGGGCGGAACGCCACGGGAAGAGGGCCTGCAGAGCACATTCCACGACACCGACAGGGCCGGTGGGGGTGACCGCGGGCTATCTCCCGCGGAGAGTTGCCTGCGGGCCTCTCCCACGGGCAGACAAGGCCAGGGGAGGTGACTGCGGGGTAATCTCCCGCGGAGATGTGCAGAGTTTCCCGTGGCCCACTCAGCTTGCATTTTTTTTTTTTTCTCTCTTTTTTTTTTTATTTGGAAAAAAAAATGAACCGTACCTCAATTTTGCCTCCAGGCATCGCCATTTTGCAACGACGATGATGAGGGAATCATCTGATCATTCTGCAATGGCGACGGCATCTTCTTGGCACGGTAGGATCTGTTGACTGCGTGAGGTACCTCTTGCCCATCTAATGTCCCCAACTTTATCACTCGATTGTTGCCGACCTCCCGAATCTGATATGGTCCAACCCATCTGGCCTTAAACTTTTCCGTTTTGATTTCTTTCCAACCGTCGTACTTGAGTACCAACTGCCCCACCTGAAATCTATTGAGTTTGTCATGCCATGCCTTATGCCTGTTCTGTGTCACCTCCGTCGCCCACTGTGCCTGCGATCGTCACGCATATAGATTATTTTGTTTCTATTGGCACCCTTCAACTAATTTTATGGTGCGATGCATTCTTTTCTTCTTGTGCGGTCCGTTCACCGTGTACCGAACAGTGGGATTTTTCTTTTTTCTGGGTTTGTATTGTATGTCCTTCCCTTCTTCAACCGTAACCTCCTTTGTGTCATCTGCTTCTTTGTATTCCTTTGAACACTCATTTTTCTCTTTTTTCTCTTCATTGACCCTTAGCATAGTACAACTCGAAAAGAGTTCGTGGTCTTCTATTTGCCAATGGTAAAGGCCATTCACCGAGTCTAGGTCGTCATCATTCGATCCTCCTTCTAGTTTCAATACTCCTTCGTCGTCCGGTTCCATTCTCCTCTTTCCTTCATCGTCACTGTCGCCTTCACCTTCTGAGTCTGATGATGCTGCCTCCTCACCTACCATTTGTGTGTGCAGGTCAATTATGAATCTTTTGCCTCCGCGCTCCATTGATAGGGTATTTCGTTTCCAATCATGTTTTACTTTTGCTTGCACCGACCAAGTCCGTCCGAGAATAGCATCATATCCTTCTCTTTTCAATGGAATGACCACAAAATCCAATAAAAATGGTTGCGTACCAATGGTTACCGGTTGCGCCCTCAAGGTTCCTAACGGTTTGATCCTGTGCTGGTCTGCCGTGAGCAACTAGAATGTAGGTGGCCACAGCGTCAGCTTCCCCAACTTCTTCCAAGTATCCTCCGGCAACACATTCACGCCGGACCCTCTGTCGACAATTGTGTCTGTCAGAACGTTTCCCAAAATCCCAATCTTGACGACCGCCAGATGCTGTCCGAATGTGAGTGCCATTAGCATTGGGTCTGTTGTCATCACTTCCCTACTATCCCTTCCTGTGTCCTTCGATGCTTTCAGAAACGGTGTATGATTCAAAATGGCCGTCCGTAACTGGGGCATTGTGAGAAGGTCACTTATCTTGACCGGTATCTCCGTTTGTAAGATCTGTCGTACAGTGTTTTGTTCTGCGAAGTTCTTTGCCAAGGTGCCGGTGATGTCCTTCAATTGAGATGTCCCCGCCGACAATGCTTTTGCAATTTTCGCTTGCGCTTCCCCCAATTTTCTCTTTTCCTCTGCTTGCCTCCGTGTAATTGCCAGAACCTCCTCTACATCCATGCTGACAGTGATCAAGATTACTCCAGACTTTAGACACTTGGAATCTTCGTGATCGCCGGGTCCGCATCATCTGCATAATAATTTCGGTGTGTTCGCCATTGTACAATCCCACGCAAAATGACCCCACAAATTACATGCTCGGCATTGAACGATCGGTCGTCCGTTTGCATCATACTGAGTTCGACTGTGGCTCCCATTATTATTGTTATTATTTGTATTGTTATTATTTTGCCCTCTATTATTATTCCTATACCCTCCGGATGTGGCACCTGCGCTATTCGTATTTTCGCTACTGCCCGACGGGGAAGCCTCCTGTGTAAGAAGCACCTGCAGAGATCCTCTTGTCTTCATGTTAAAGGGGTACTCTTTTGTTGAATGGCCCATGATCTGACAAATGTCACAAAATTGGTTCTTTGGACACGATCCTTTAGTATGACCGTTGGTCTTACACTCCGTGCACCACAGCTCACTGCCTTTTGGCTCCTTCTGCATGTTTTTAAACTCCTTCATCATGTGGATCATGTCCTTCTGTAGGCACAAACCTTCTTACTGTTGCCTTCATCGTCGCTGCTATCACCTCCAGCAAGCTCGTCGTCATCTGAATCAGATGAGCTAGTCTTTGTCTTCAACTCACTTTCGAGGTCCAATGCTCTGTTATAAGCTTCCGTATATGACGACGATGGCACAATTTTGATTTTCCTCTGCAACTTCAAGCGTAGGCCTTCCATGAACCATCTTTTCTGGAGTCCGTCTGCCAGCTTGCTTTTCATTTTGTTTATCAAGTCTTTTAATTTCCTAGCGTAAACGCGGACAGTTTCTTCCTTCCCCTGCTTAGTATTGAAGATCTCTGCGACAATTTCATTATCATCCTGCAACAGTTTAAATTCTGCCAGAAACTCCTTTTTAATGTTATCCCAACTGTTTAGCTTTTGTGGATCTATATCAGTGAACCAATCAATTGCTACGCCTCGTAGGGTGGCCAGAAATTGTCTCATTCAGTCATTTTCATCAATTATCCCATTGACTTCCAGATTGTTTCACATATTTTGCAATGTCGAATGGGATCGGCCGTAACATTGCCATTGAACTTCGACAGTTTCTCGTTTGGTCCCGCCATCACAATTGGTTTCTGTAAACAGGCGTTGCTTGGTCCTGCAACACTAGCGCTCTTCACTCCTACACCGGCGGTCTGCACTCCCACACTGACAGTTTGTACTCCCACACCAGTGGACTGGTCTCCCACACCGACGGTCTGCACTCCCACACCAGCGGACTGGTCTCCCACACCGGCGGTCTGCACTCCCACACCGACGGACTGCACTCCCACACCGGCAGATTGCTCTCCCACACCGGCGGACTACACTCCCACACCGGCAAACTACTCTCCCACACCAACAGACTACACTCCCACACCGACGGTCTGCACTCCCACACCAGCAGACTGCTCTCCCACACCGGCGGACTGCACTCCTACACTGACGGACTGTTTTCCCAAACTGTCAGACTCAACAACTACGAACCTTGGTGAAGAAGGGTGTTCTAAAGTTGTCCCCTGCGGAAGTATATCCCGGACGAAGAGTTCACTCCACGCTCTTGCTCTGTCGGCACTCCGAGTCGTGCGAGTCGATGCTCTTCCGTTTGGATTCCCTTCCCTCGGCGAACACAAATTCAAAAACTCCTCCCGTGCTTCTTCCACCAATTCCACCGCTGCCGAGTTTCCTCCAACAAATCTTCCTATTGGTGAAATAATGATTTTCAGGCACTTGGGTGCCAATTATTAAAGAATATAACTTTATATTATAAAGTTCTCAAGTATTACTTTTAGGGTTCCTTTTAGGGTTCGAGTTACATGAGAAGATGATATAAGGCCAATGCAAGGAAAGGAAAAGTATCTTTGAACATAATTTGTCGTTTGGCTCTGATTTGAGCATTCCCTCACTAGGACGTCAAACCCTAAGCTGAGAGTTGATTGAGTTGGGATGTAGACCTCAACTGGATCAAATTTGCTGATTCTTGCACAAGGTTACGACATTGGTGGAGTTCTTACAACAGTTCATATCATTGGCATGCGAAAGTGAAGACTATCTTTGCAGCATTCCGTAGATTGCATCATTCTGGGCATTGATCATTGTGAGCAGATTCGAGCAGCAGTTCTATACCAGCAAGGCATTGGATTTTGTGGGCATAATTATTGAAGATTGCAGCTGTTAGCAGCTTCTTATTTCAGACGCTGATTGTATTTGAGGTACCAAACTTTATTAGTTTTGATATCAAACTTATTGGCACAGAAAAAAGCATTTCTAGAATTTCATATGCTTGTATCAAGCTATTGTTATTGTTATTGTTATTTGTTTGTTGTTGTTACTACCTTTACGATGTACCAAGTTATTCTAAAAATATCAAATAAAATCATTCCTTTTGCAACTTCTGTCTAGCTCTGCAAGATAATTAAGACACTTACAGGAGAACATAATTATTTAAATAAAATTTATAGCAGCAGCAAAGTAAATATCCACTTGGGATATTTCAGTGGCATCAAAGCCTGATCTTGCCAGCCTGTGGATTTGATTACAAATCTATGCATCCAAGAGATGAGATACATAGATTTTATACGTGCAGAAGAACTCAACTTGAGCAAGGTTTTGGAATTGAACAGGGACATACTATGGCAAATGAACAAAGAGGAAATAGACAAAACACCACTGATGAGGGTGAAAAAGAATTATTGAGGACTCTAATCAATACTCAACCTATAATAGTTCAGACGCTTGAGAGGCTATAGGAAAATTTGGAGCGGACGGAGTTGGATAGGTGAAGAGGTGGGCAGGGATGCAACAGATCTGTGTTAGTTGTTGGAAGTCATAGATCCCATACGTCGGTTGGGAGCTCCCTTCACTCCCAAAAATAGGAGTGTCCTTGTATGCCTGCTACGGATAGACCCTTGCTTACACAGTTTTTACTTGGTGAGCAGCCAGCACAGGTTGATCGACCTGAGATGGGATTCCAAGAATCCGTCATGGCAGCTACAGTTGAGTGGAAAGCTCTACCCCCAGAGGTTAGGGATGTTTTCCCTCTTCCCCAATATTGCTCACAGCGTAGGGATACTACCAGGTTCAGAGGAGACAAAGATAATAGGCCACAGCAAAACAATGATCTTAATAGAGCTACTAGGAAGATTTCATTGGCTACTTATGATGGCACTAGTAATTCGAGTGCACGAGCTTGGGTTCACAACCTGGACATTTATTTATCCTTACAACCCATGCCAAAGAGAGGCTATACAGTTTGTTGTATTGCATTTAGATGGGGTTGCCTATGACTAGTGGCACCATGGTTTGGTTACCGAGGATCACGCCTTGATTCATTCCTATGTTGAGTTCACTGAGCAACTAATTACCCCATTTGACCGAAAGGACACCAAACTCTATCATAAGGAGTTGGCACACCTTAGAACAACTAGACATGCAGAGGCATATGTTAATGAGTTCCAACGCATTGCAGTTATGGTACCTGATATGCCCTAGAACCGTAGTATGATGGTATTCATTGAGGGATTGCAGGACAAGCTTAAGGGTTTGGTTCATGCTTTCAAGCCAGCCACTCTTAAGGATGCTATTGATGTGACATTGAAACTGGACACCACTCCTACTTATCCATCGGATAAAAGGCCATTCAGAGATTCACGACCTCCATAGAAGGCTAACACCTCACAGCTAAGGGATGGATAGCTAGCTAGACCTCCTAGGATGGACCCAGAGACACGGAATGATTTGAGGAGGAAGAAACTAAGCTTCTCATGCAAAGAACCTTGGGAGCCCGAGCACCGTTGCATGGGGAAGGGCAAGGTTCATTTGATTGAGGTGACATTTGAGTTTGGTGATGAGGAGATACCTGACACTAACACTAAGGATAGTCCCAAGGAGACTCATCAAGAGCAATCTCAATTGGAATTGGACATGCAAGAGTCATTGGCGGTAGCCAAAGTGACTATGGCTACCTTATCTGGTTATCCCAGATTCCACACCTTTTGGCTGAAAGGTACATTACAGGGCCAACAAATCATGAGCTTGGTCGATATAGGAGCTATACATAACTTTATTAATCAGAAATTGGTTGAGAAATGTGGGCTACAATTTGAGATATTTGAGGGTTTAGATTAAAGGTTGTAGATGGTGCAATTTTGGGCTGCATTAGGAGGATCTCACAGCTTAGTATTCAGATGGGGGATTTTACTTTGACAGATGACTTCTATATTCTACCCTTGGAGGATTATGATGTTATTTTGGGTATGTAGTAGCTACAAGGTATCGGAAGGTATATTACTGATCACCACCGCATGCAGTTAGAGTTTTTTTCTAGGGGGAAGAAGGTGATCTTGAGAGCAGCTTTAGACAGTGGACCTAAGTAGGTGACTTCTCGCAGGATGTAGTCTATTATTAGACATGATGATATGATTTGGGCTACATATTTTCTGAAGTCCAAAATACCTACTCCTCGGGATGGCAGAACATTTCAAGTTGATATTTAGTCAGTAATGGACCGACATGGCAAAGTTTTTGTTGACATACCTCCTGGTGTACCTCCAGATAGAGAGTTTGAGCATGGGATTAAAATGGAGGATGGAGCTAAACCAGTGGTCACCACTCCATATCATCATCCTAGGGCATACAAGGATGAGATTGAGAAGACCATTCATGAGTTGTTAGACATGGGCTTCATATGCCCTAGCTCTAGCCCCTTTGCTTCTTCTGCGGTACTTGTCAAGAATAAGGATGGGATCTTGCGGATGTGTATAGATTACAAAGCACTAAACAAAAAGACAATCAAGAACAGATATCCAATCCCACGCATTGATGAGTTGTTAGATGAGCTTCATGGGGCTATCTACTTATCTAAGATTGATTTTCGTTCAGATTATCTTCAAATTCGTGTATGATCAAAGGATGTACAAAGACTGCTTTCCGCTGCCACTATGGACATTATGAGTTCTTGGTGATGCCTTTTGGCCTTACCAATGCACCACATCATCAGCAAGCAGTTGAGGAAATCAGTATTGGTATTCTTTGATGATATTTTAATTTATAGCCATCCTTGGGAGGACCATCTCAAAGATGTGGAGGAGGTACTTAGCATCATGGAGAGTCGGTCTCTATTTGCTAAGTTATCTAAATGTGAGTTTGGACTTAGAGAGGTTTTATATTTGGGACATGTGATAAGTGTTGATGGAGTGAAGATACATGAAGAGAAAATTCAGGTGATTCGTGACTAGCCCTGCCCTCAGAACATTACTAAGTTGCGTGGATTCCTTGCTTTATGTGCTTATTATAGGAGATTTGTGAGGGGTTTCTCTCAGTTGGCAGCACCATTGATGGACCTCACAAAGAAAGGAGCTTTTAGATGGACAGAACAGGCATAGGGGGTCATTGACAAACTCAAGGAGGTTATGAGTACTTGTCCAGTTTTGGCACTTCCAGATTTCTTGCAGCCATTTGTGCTGGAGTGTGAACCTTCAGGCATGGGCATAGGAGTGGTTTTGATGTAGAACAGGCACCCCATCGCCTATGAGAGTAGGAAGTTGCGGGATAATGAGAGGTTGTATTCCACATATGACAACGAAATGTTGGCTATCATGCATGCATTAGCCAAGTTCAGACAGTATATTGTTGGCAGTAAATTCGTAGTAAAAACGGACCACAACAGTCTGAAATACTTCCTTGATCAAGCAAAACTCAATGATAGACAACAAAAATAGGTGAGCAAGATCCAATCTTATGACTTTGACATTGAGTTCATTAAGGGCAAAAACAATACCGTTGTTGATGCACTTTCTAGGAAACCGTTAGTCACCACCCTATGTTCATTAAGTGAGATTTCAACAGATTGGAAGGTTCAATTTTTAGTTGAGTACTCCAAAGATCAGCATGCTTGTGAGGTCATGGATGGATTAGTTTCAAATGATAGGTACAGTGTAGTAGATGATGTTATCTATTAAAAAGGCAGAGTCTTTCTTGTTCCAGGTTCATAGTTGAAGGAACAGATTCTACAGGCCTACCATGATACTCCTTCAACAAGGCACCCAAGGTATAGTAAGACTTACAAGGCAGTTCGAGAGAGATTCTCTTGGAAGGGTCACAAGGATGACGTTCTACGTCATGTTTGGGAGTGTATGACTTGCCAGCAGAATAAGTCTGAGCATACTCACCCTGTTGGTTTACTACAACCCTTACCCATACCGGAACAAAAGTGGACAGGAATCTCCATGGATTTCATTACAAGTCTCCCTTGAGTATAAGGGAAAGACTGCATATATGTGATAGTTGACAGGTTAACTAAATACGTCTGTATGCACCCTAAAATGGTCACCTAGACTATGGGTCCCCATTGTTAACCGACTGGATGGGTCCGGCGGTGTTTCTATAGCCGACGGGGTGATGTTCAGTGGTGTTTCTGTTTCTGTAGCCAACGGGGTGATGTCCGGCAGTGTTTTTGTATTCTGTAGCCGACGGGGTGATGTCCGGCGGTGTTTCTGTATTCTGTAGCCGACGGGTAAATAGTTTGTAGCAGATGTAATGTTGTGGCCGACGGACTCCTTCGAGAAGGTTCGGCGGTAGTATTTATATCCCGTCTGGGATCATTGTAAATCATCATTCATCTACTATTGCGAATATTATGAAGCCTAATGTATGTTTTGGCATATGCGAATTATTCTGCTATTATTGTCTGTATGCGTTGATTTTTTTACCTGTACGTTAAACACCCATTAAGCAATATATCAATTTATCAATTTCCTGAATCAATGGTTTGCAATATTTTATTAAATCAATTCAAAATCAATTTGTTTGATCAAATTGTAATTAATTTAATTATTTCAATATTTTTCTAATGTTGATCATTTTATCCTAAGTCTTATTTAATTAAAAGAAAATCTTTGTTTTAATTAAATAAAATATGTTCCCATTTAATTAAAAGAAAACCTCTTTTTTAATTAAATAATTCATCCACATTTAATTAATTAAGAGAAAAAACCTCTCTTTTAATTTAATTAAATATTTCTTATTTAATTAAAAGAACTTGCTCCCTTTTAATTAAATAAACTCCTACTTGAAAAAGAAAATTGAATAAAAAAAAATTAAACCCACTTGAAAAGGGAAATAAAAATTAAATAATTTTTTTTTATTTTCTCTACACTTAAATGCACATATCTCTAAGTGGGAGTCCTCTTTTTCCTCTTTCCACTTTCTTCTCAAACACTCATCTTTTCTCATTGGTGGAATTTTGTCTCACATGGATCAAACTCTATTATCTCATATTGGTTGTGAGAAGCCTCTCACCTCCACATTTTCCTTTATAAGGAGCCCTCTCTTTCTCATTTTGATATAGAGCAATAGAGAGAGATATAGAGAAAATAGCCCTTTCCTATAGTATTGTTATGCTACAAGTTTGGAGAGCGATTTTTGGAAGAGTTTGAGTATTAAAGCTTTTTGTGGAGAACTTCTATCTTCTTGTCTTATTCTCTCTTGCATCCATGGCTTCCATCATGAGGTTTCATCCTTGCATTTTCATATTATCTTAGAGTCATTTATTTTCATAGATTAATATTGCATTATTATTTCCTTTCATAGATTAAATTTTCTTTCTTGCATTGCTTTGCATTGTTACCATTTAGATTAGTTTGCATCTTCATTTGCATCCATATTTTTATCCTTGAATCTCTTGTTTCATAGTGTACTTGCATGGGCACAAACTAGGTCAAATTGAGGGCCTCCATTACAAACCCTTGCACTCCATAAATAGAGAGCTATGAGCCGCCAATCAAGACCTCATTTTTGAACAATCTTGGATATAGTGACTGATAGAAGTGTGCTCACACCTTAGGAATACAACACCCACTTCTTTCCTATTGCAGTTAACTTCACAGCATCTCAGGTAGTAGAGTTTTTTTTCAGAGAGGTGTTTAGGCTATATGGTCTTCCCAAGACCATAGTGAGTGACAGGGATAGCAAGTTCATGAGTTCTTTTTGGCAAGAACTTTTCAAGCTCACAAGTATGAAATTGACACCTAGTACCAGCTACCACCCACAAACAGATGGGCAAACCGAAATTTTTTATAAATGGGTTGAAAGGTATTTATGCAATTATGTGTCAAGGCAGCAAAGGACATGGGTGCATTGGTTGCACTTGGGCAAGTATTGTTATAATACTACGTACTATATGTCGATTGCTATGACTCCATTTAGAACCCTCTACAGTTACGATGCTCTATCTTTTGTTGATCTAGTGGTTAGTGACAACAGGGTTCCTTTGGCATAGGATTGGGTGCAGGAGAACCAAGACATCATGAGATCTCTCAAGGAGAATCTTCAGCAGGCACAGAATCAGCAAAAGGTCTATGTTAATCGACATAGGATTGAAAGGATATTTGAGGTGGGGGATATGGTTTACCTATGACTGCAGCCTTACTGACAGAGCATCCTTAAAAAAGGTGGAGCTAAGAAGCTCAAGCCTCGTTTTTATGGACCATATAGGATTATTAGAAGTGTCGGAGAGGTTGTGTATGAGATTGAGTTACCATATGACAGTAAGATTCTTAATGTATTCCATGTGTCATGTCTGAAAAAGGCACTAGGACAACATATTACACCATCTCCAATTCTACCTTCATTGGATGAGGAAGGTAAGTTGACATTGGTTCCTAAGGAGATCTTGGAAGAGAGGGAACGCCAACTAAAAAGCAGGGTGATTCAAGAGTATCTGATTCGCTGGAGAGGTCTTCCTATAGAGGACGCCACTTGGGAGGATGAGACTATTTTACAACATCCATCTTTGCAGTTGCTTGTAGGCGAGCATCTCCAAGAGGGTAGGACTGTCATGTGCCCTCTTTAGCTCTATCTAGCAATGGTATGAGAGTTAGCCTATTATGGGGTCTCGTAGGCTGGCAGTGGTGTTTAGAGACTCAATCAGCGTATACAGTGTTCGGATCTAGAGTGTCAGATAGGAGGGTAGTTGAGAGCAATTCCTTAATTGTAGGAGTTTCCTACATTTTAGGAGGTGGAGATGGGTTATAGTCTTGAGTCTCTACGAGATCATTCTATGGCTTAAGTATCAAGAGATTCGGAGATGTTCCTATTCTTTAGGAGTATCCCTATTTTTGAGGGATGAGATTGTCACTTATTTCAAATTATCTAGCATCAATCACAGGAGGTGACGAATTTAGTTTCACTGTGTAGAGGTGTTTTGGCTATCAGTTCACTATCTAGAAAATATTTTAATATATTTAAATATTCTCCTAAGTTAGCATTTTAATAATTTAAATAAGGCTAGTTTTTAGCCACTAGGGAGTAATAAGGAGTTTTCTGGCTCCATCTAGTGAGTTTTTCCATCATGTGATAGTCCGTTGGAAAGAGCTCAGCCTCTTTTATTCAATTATCATCTTCAGTTACCTGTTTGACACTTGGAAATATTCTTATTGGTGAAATAATGATTTTTAGGCACTTGGGCGCCAATTAATAAAGAATATAACTTTATATTATAAAGTTCTCAATTATTACTTTTAGGGTTCCTTTTAGGGTTCGAATTACATGAGAAGATGATATAAGGCCAATACAAGAAAAAGAAAAGTATCTTTGAACATTTTGGAAAACATAATTTGGCGTTTGGCTCTGATTTGAGCATTCCCTCACTAGGACGTCAAACCCTAGGCTGAGAGTTGATTGAGTTGGGATGTAGCCCTCAACTAGATCAGATTTACTGATTCTTGCACAAGGTTTTGACATTGGTGGAGTTCCTACAGCAGTTCATATCATTTCCTAGAGCAGTTCATATCATTGGCGTGGGAAAGTGAAGACTATCTTTGCAGCATTCCACAGATTGCATCATTCTAGGTGTTGATCATTGTGAGCAGATTTGTGCAGCAGTTCTATACCAGCTGGGCGTTGGATTTTGTGGGCATAATTATTAAAGATTGCAGCTGTTAGCAGCTTCTTATTTCAGACGCTGATTGTATTTGAGGTACCAAACTTTATTAGTTTTGATATCAAACTTATTGGCACAGATAAAAGCATTTCCAGAATTTCATATGCTTTTATCAAGCTATTGTTATTGTTATCTATTAGCTGTTGTTACTACCTTTACAATGTACCAAGTTATTCTGAAAATATTAAATAAAATCATTCCTTCTACAACTTCCGTCTAGTTTTGCAAGATAATAAAAACACTTACAGGAGAACATAATTATTTAAATAAAATTTATAGCAGCAGCAGAGTAAATATCCACTTGGGATATTTCAATTTTCCCCTCTCATTCGTTTTGGATCAATTTCATTTGTAACTTATTCCTTCTATGATGTTCACATCATCCTTTCCTTGGATAACTTGGATACAAGTTAGCATATATCACTTCTATTGTCTTACATTGATAAATGATGAGTTGATTTTCTTATTCTCTGACTTGTATATTATTGTATTCTTCCTCCCTCACTCTAATTAGTTTAAATTAATCTGAGTCATCTATCTGACTTACAAATCCACATAGCAGATATCTAAGTGTAGACATTTAGAACCAATGCCAATGCAATTGGTTTATATATTCTTCTTCATTTGCTAATTCTTTGTAATGAGTTCAGAGTCTCCTGATTGATAGTCCTTTGTATAAAGGTAATGTTCGAGTCTTCAATTTCTGCAGTTAATGTATTGATTTGGCCTCCAATCTTTTCTTCCTTGCTTCAACGTACTTCCTCTTGTACAAATAGACATTGCTGAATCTGCCAGGTTTAACGTGAATTCTCCTTCCTAAATCTGATATTAATGACGTACTTGCAGACCCATGTGATTGTTCATTCTCCTTTGTGTTGACGGCTGCATATGTTTTGCTGTTACAATTGCTTCTCATCACTCAGAAATATTGAATGCAATGGTTGGATTCTTCTACCTTTCAATTGCCCTTCATGTTTCGTTTTATATAATTTTCTGAATACAATGTGTTGCCTGAATCATTCCATTTCCTATAATTTCTTGGTATTAAAAAAATGTGTTTTTTCCACCCGTTCCAATCTCTATGCCTTGCTTATTATATACATATTTCCTTAAGCAGACGTGACTATTCTTAGGGTCACATTAATTATCATTTAATTATTAACATATGATAATAAAATATATTTGATAACATTATAATTATATATTATATTAATATTATTATAATATATTATATTATAATAATAATAACATAAGTAATAATATTAGTATACTCATTATTTAATATTGTTTTATATCTTATCATTCTCTTAATATTCTTTATTATATAATCTGTTGTCACTAATATTATTTTATCAACTTATTTATTAAATGCTATTGTAGGAATGTAGGGGACATGACAAGAGGTCGCTTGGCTCTTCCTCATAACATACTAGATCTGTCAGCCCTCATAAAGCATTCACTTGACAGCATCACTCTACCTCCAAGAGCTCCTTGAGACAGTTTCAGGTTCCTACACACCTTTTCCCTGGACAGCATCTTTCAGTTCTTGACTACTTCTCACCAATGGAGAGTTCCAGGGCTCTCTCTCTTGTTTTTTTGTACTTTCTCTTTCTTGTTTTGTTCTTTCTGTGGAGACCATTTGGTGCTCCCACCGCTGGTTGTGCCCCTGTTGTACTCTTTTCAGTCCCTTAGACCCATCTGTGGTCTCTTGTTGGACAGTAATTAATTTATCTCATCTTATAAATTCCTTTTTAAACCTGAATCTCCTTTGTACTCATAAAATTCCATATTGAAAATTTTAACAACATTGTTTAATTAAATATTACATGAAGCTTTATGACGTGTTGCAATTAGTTTGTTTAATTTTTATAATTAATAATATTTGAGTTGTTCTTTAAAATAAAGGTGTTGGACAAGGATTACTTAGAAATGTTGACATGACATTGGAAGTTGAGTTCAATTTCCAACCACAAGAGAACAAGAAATTTTATGACAACCACCTATAGTAACATCATTAATTGACTCATTCAAAAGGTATCAAATCATTGTACAATTATACAGCTGTTTATTTAAGGAATTGATATCTTTATTGGTTCTCGCATATGAATTAGGTGTTTATTTCATCCTTTGTTGGTAATGATAGCACAGTACATCTACGACTGTATCCAGTTCATGCTTTACATTTGACATCCATCCCTTATTTCTACACTCTAAAAAATTCCTACAATTATAAATGATGATTTCTCCAGTGCTTCTTCATCATCTATCTGTTGTATATTAATTAATAGTAAAGAAATTTTTCATATACTATCTTCTCTAACTCTATCTATACCTTGAATCTTGAACTATCTTAGAATCATGTATATATATTCTGTGACTACTGAGAAAATGAAGCATGTAAAATTCATACATCCTTTCAATAGGGAAACAAGTCTAATTTTTTGCAGCTTTCAGAAAAAAATTGCATATGTATCTTAAAGATTTATCCATAGATACCTTGGGTGGGTACTTGTAGGCTGCAAAATGCTTGATAGTGGCACACAAAAGTCCAACTCCATCTATAAAAAAGGCATTGGAAACTTCAGTGTAGCCTTCTTACCAAAACACAAGCTAGTGTATTAAACAAAGAAACAAAAGTTGGAATTGTAATTATACCTGCTTTTAGTGTCCCTTTCCCAAATTCATCAATTAAACACAAAGATCTTGATGTTGCATGCCTACAAAAAATGAAAAATGGGTCTAGCAGAACAAAGATCAACATGAATATTGTATCAACATTGACCAAAATTGTTATTTCAGTCCACCTTAGCATAATGCCAACTTGATGCAGATCCATCATAAACGTTGATTGCTCACTAGTAATTGTATGTTTGTTGACAACTCCAAAAAATATCCTGTCCCAATATTACAACATTTCATAATTACAAAACAAGGTAAAATGAATAATGCAACTTCATATAGTACTTTGAAATTGATGTAAACATTCATTGCAAATTCCCATAATGATAATAATGAACCTGTCTGTGATACCAACTACTGCAGAATCTGCTGGCACAAAGCTTCCAATATGTGACAAGAAAACGACAAGGGCAACCTGTTGAATCAATAGCTTCACTAATTATTTACAACATCAATATTTCCATATTTCAATTTTGTAGCAAAAGCCCATTCTGATAATCAATATAATGTTTAATATAACCTTTTAAAGCTTGGAATTTTTTAATCTACAATTGATAAAATATTCACAACAGCAATATCAATTTATAAAAGTAAGCAAGATGAATGCTCACATTAGTACGTGCGGATCATAATATTTGATAAGTATGACAGAGATTCCACTAAACTCCAAACATGATTTTCCGGAGACTTAAGCCACACTTAACCTTGACTTGACAGCAGAATCTAAGGCAACGTTGCTAAGGGCCTTGGTATTAAGTAATGTACGGGAATATTCTAAAATGTGAAAGCAAGCAAATTTTTGGACAAAATGAATGAAGTTTTGATAATCACTTTTTTGGGAGCTGTTACATAGATTTTTACATTTATATGATTCTTCAGACCAGCATATGAAAGCCACACTCAACAGCTGTTGTATTTAGACTATCATACTCCACTCTGTAGCTATAAGGTATTAGAAATTCAACTAGCTGCAAATGGGATTATCTCGAAAACTTAAAGTTTGAAACAAATTCTTATTATGTTTGCAATTGAACTATCAGACCTAGAAAAAATATCTAAGCCATAATAGTGTATGTACTGTTGTCCTGCATTTTGTTACCACAAAATGTAAGTGACAATATGAAACATTTTTAAATTAGTTTCACATTTCTCTGAATTTTGTTCATTATTTAATTGGTTAGTATTGATCAACCAATCAGTACCAATTGATAAAATGAATCTTTTTATTGAAGGCCTTTGTCAAGTCTTTTTCGTTTTGCTTTCTTTCAAACCTTTACTTATTTTTGAAGCCTTCGTTGTCCGTTCTTTGCTTTTGAGTTTGCATTTGTTTGTTTTCAGTCCTTTGGTTTTGCTCATGTCATGCCTTTCATTTTTCCCTTCAATTTGATCTAACCTAAGGGTCAATTGGAGTTGTCGGTCAAGAGTTATGCCCATTTTAGTGCTTCAAAAGTGGACCTTTTGGGTGCAACAACACGAATTAAAAATGACATTATATTTTCAATTTGACTTTCACTTTTTGAAAAATATAACTTATATTTACTTTTTGTTATGTTTTTAAGTTACTTTAACTTTAAATTTTTAACTTAAAGTGACTATAGTGCACTTTATGTTATAATTTTAAGTTGAGTTACTTTTTAATTTGTCACTTAAAGTAACTATATAACCATATAGGTTCAGTTTAATTTTTGGTTTTAAAAATCAAATGTTTATTTAAATGTTACTTTTAAATAATGTTTATATGTTTATTTCTAAATATGATAAATAAATATTGTTTATGGCCCATTTTGTAACATTTTTATAATTTTAAGTGAATTAAATGACTTAAAGTCTTCATAAGTGGACATTTTATATGCAATAACATGTAAAACCCATCAAAAGTGGACATTTTACATGTCTTTGCATATAAAGTTCAACTTGTTATCAAAAGTGGACCTTTTTGATGTCATTACATCAAAAAGTTACCATGTAAGTGGACCTTTTTGATGTAATTGCATCAAAAGTGAAATTTTCATGTCTTTGCATACAAAAAGTGAGATGTAACTTAAAATATGCAAGTGACCCAAAAAGGTCTGATTTTAACCAAAAGCGTGTTTTAATATGTGCAATGACCTCCAAAAAATCTGATTTTGAGGAAGAACATGTCTTTGCCATCGAAGAACCCGATTTTGGAGATTGTGAGAAATTTACTTGATGGTTTTGCATGAGATCTTCTCCAATAGGATTGCTTTTGCTTGGCAATGGATTTTCTAACATCAAAAATGGATTCATCTTGCTAAAAGACATTTTTTTAACTCTATCATAGGGCACATTTTAGGTGAAAACTCCAAATGAATCCATTTTTGGCCCATGTTTTTGCTCAAAGAGGAATCGATTTGGCATTTTAAGTGTTTGTCATTGATTGTGATACACATTTTCAACTTAAGAAGCCAAATTGTTTTTGTTTCATGCCTTTTTTGAATCACGTTTTTGCTAAAATTGCCCAGAAAATTGGGGTTTTAATTCACTTTTATGCATTTTGAAGCCACTTTTTTACATTTGGATCCATGTATATGCATTTGGGGAAGTCGTTTTTGCATTCACAAATTAAAAATGACTCAAAAACATTCATTTTTGCCCACTTTTTTTTCAAAAATGGCACAGATTTTTGCATTAAAAAGTCATGTTTCTGTTCAAAAAACTCAAAAAAATGCATTTCCAACCCAAACCTTTGATCAAGAGGGATTGTTTTTGAGTTTTAAATGCATGATATTGTCTTTGGAGGCAATGTATTTGGCACTTTCATGTCAAATTCGACCCTTCATTGCTCATTATTTTTTGTTAAATGCAAGTACAAAAAAAATCAAAAAGTTGTTTGAAAATCCAGATTTGAGGAAGAATTGGTCTTCAAATCCTATGATTCTTGCTATTTTGGCTCTTTAACCTCCAAGTAAGTGGACATTTTCAAACTTGCTAATCAATTCATGCTTATCTTGCTATTTCCATGCATATTTTAGCTCGAGATTGCACATTTCTCCATATATATGCCATGAAAAGTGCATTTTGCCTTTAAAAATGATGAAAATTCTCCTTTTCACACTTTTGGAATTTTTCCAAACTCCAAATTCGAATTTAAGTGTTGAAGTACATTGCATCTTGACATGTTTGAGTCTTTTGCCAAAGGCATGTGTTTGTTTTGTGCTTGTTTTTGTACTTTCTGCTTGCTTGTCAATTTTCTCCACTTTGGAGAAGTTACAAGTTCTTTCCCAAGAACTTGTTTTTGCTTCACTTCATGCAAAACCATCGTCACGTTTCACTTCCATTTTCCCTATCACAACACATCGCATCTCATCCGACAAATGAGATTACATGTTTTCCATCTCATTCACCATCCGCACATGCATGTAATCCGATTTTCCGCTTCTATTTCACTCATCTCACTTTTTGCATCCATTCGCACAACACGATTACATAAAATGCCTCACATGTAATTGCATCTCAAAGGTTCGATTGTGATTAGAAGTCACTTTTTGAAAAGTCAAAAAGATGTCATGTGCATGTTTTCCCATGTAATTTGACCTTACTTTTCCTCAAAGGCATCTATAAAGTTCATTTTCCCTCAAACTTCATTCCATTTTCACCTCTCCATATGCATTTGCGCCTCCATGAGCAAATACATGTTTTCGAATATTTCCATGCTTTGCGCCTCATCCCATCACCCGCACTTACATGTAAAGCGCATCCTCCATCTGCATTCAGATGTCATCTCACTTTCATTCCTCATTACATGTTACATTTACATGTAATTTATTTTCCATGCAATGACATCTTGAAAGCCTAAGTCACATTTTGAAAATCAGCAATCTCCATTTGCAAGCATTCCTATGCGCCAAGCACTTAATGTCAAAAAAAAAAAAAAGGTAAAGGTGCCGATGGAAAGTTGTTCCGAATTTACATCTAGACATCGTCAAGAAGGGTTTCAAAGTGTCAGAGATTCCAATTTGTGTTGATCTATAAAGGAGAATTCACGACAACTTGAGCAATAAAAGTTGGATCACATCAAGTTTCCACATGATAGCAGACAATTCATCAAAGTCAGAGGTTATTGTTAGCCGACTGGATGGGTCCGACGGTGTTTCTGTAGCCAACGGATTGACTGTTGTCGGTGTTTTGTATTTTGTAGCCGACGGGTAAATAGTTTGTAGTGGATGTAATGTTGTGGCCGACGGAACCCTTCGGGAAGGTTCGGCGGTAGTATTTATATCCCGTCTGTGATCATTGTAAATCATAATCATCTACTATTGCGAATATTATTCTGCTATTCCATTCTATTGTCTGTATGCGTTGATTTCTTTACCAGTACGGTAAACATTTGGCGCCGTTGCCTTATGAACCTGGAAGGTGGGAGGAATGAAAATTAATGCCAAATCAGCTTAACAAGGATCGGAATAAGGTCAAGGGAAAAGATGGAATCTGTACTGCGCAAGAGAATTTAATTCTGGCACAGCAAGCCGAACGCCGACGGAGATTTCAAAAGATTGCCAACGGAAACTGAAGCGCGGAGGAATTGTTGGAGGAGACTCGGCAGCGGGTGGAATCAGTGGAAGAAGCACGGGAGGAGTTCTTGAATTTGTGTTCACCGAGGGAAGAAAATTCAGACAGAAGAGCATCAACTCACACGGCTCGCAGTGCCAAGGGAGCACGAGCGTGGAGTGACCTCTTCGTCCCGGATAGACTTATGCGGGAAACAGCTTCAAAAGATCCTTCTTCTTCACCAAGGTTTGTAGTTGTCGAGACCTCCGGTGTGGGAGAGCAGTCCGCCGGTGTAGGAGAGCAATCCGCCGGTGTGAGAGTACAGACTGCCGGTGTGGGAGTGCAGACCTCTGGTGTGGGAGACCAGTCCGCCGGTGTGGGAGTGCAGATCGTCGGTGTGGGAGACCAGTCCGCCGAAGTGGGAGTACAGACTGTCAGTGTGAGAGTGCAGACTGCCGATGTGGGACTGCAGACCGCCGATGTGGGAGTGAAGAGCGCCAGTGTTGCAGGACCGAGCAACGCCTATTTACAGAAGCCAATTGTGATGGTGGGACCAAAAGAGAAACTGCCAAAGTTCAATGGCGATGGTACGACCGATCCCATTCGACGTTGCAAAACATGTGAAACGATCTGGAGGGCAAATGGCATAACTGATGAAGACGACTGAATTTTCCGGCAATCCTACGGGGTGTCGCGATTGATTGGTTTTCAGATACGAATCCACAAAAGCTGAATACCTGGGATAACATTAAAAAAGAGTTCCTAGCGGAATTTAAACTCTTGCAGGATGATAATGAAATCGTAGCAGAGATTTTCAATACCAAACAGGGGAAGCACGAAACTGTTCGCGTCTACGCCAGGAGATTAAAAGATTTAATAAACAAAATGGAAAGCAAGCCAGCGGACGGATTGCAGAAAAGATGGTTCGTGGACGGCCTACGATCGAAGCTGCG
This sequence comes from Cupressus sempervirens, assembly GCA_028749045.1. Lineage (NCBI taxonomy): Eukaryota > Viridiplantae > Streptophyta > Pinopsida > Cupressales > Cupressaceae > Cupressus > Cupressus sempervirens. Next base: position 517,211,956 of record CM053787.1, read on the forward strand.
GAGGAAAATGAAAATTGTGCCACCGTCGTCATATGTGGACGTGTATAACAGAGCACTACATCTTGAAAGTGAACTAAAACAAAGAAGAAGAGAACTAGCTCCTCTGATTCTGATGACGACGAGCCTGCCGGAGATGATAGCAGCGATGACGAAGGTAGCAGCAAGAAGGTTCGTGCCCTACAGAAGGATATGGTTCGCATGATGAAGGAGTTTAAAAACATGCAGAAGGAGCCAAAAGGCAATGAATTGTGGTGCACAGAGTGTAAGACCAACGGTCATACTAAAGGATCGTGTCCAAAGAACCAATTTTGTGACATCTGTCAGATCATGGGCCATTCGACAAAGGACTGTCCTTTTAACATGAAGACAAGAGGATCTCCGCAGGCGCTTCTTACGCAGCAGGCTTCCCCGTCGGGCAGTAACAGAAATGCAAACATTGATGGTGCCACATCTAGAGAGTACAGGAATAATAGCAAAGGGCAAAATAACAACAATGCAAACAATAACAATAATAATGGGAGCCGAAGTTGAACTCAGTATGATGCAAATGGACGGCCAATCGTTCAATGCCGAGCATGTAATTTGTGGGGTCATTTTGCGCGGGATTGTACAGTGACAAACAAACCGAAATTATTATGCAGATGGTGTGGACCCAGCGATCACGAAGATTCCAAGTGTCCCAAGTCTGGAGTAAACTTGATCACTGTTGGCACAGATGTAGAGGAGGTCCTGGCAATTACACGAAGGCAAGCGGAGGAAAAAAGAAAATTGGGGGAAATGCAGGCAGAAATTGGAAAGGCATCGTCGACAGGGACATCTCAGTTGAAGGACATTACCGGCACCTTGGCAAAGACCTTCGCAAATCAAAACTTTGTACGGCAGATCTTACAAACGGAGATACCAATAAAGATAAGTGACCTCCTTCTCACAATGCCCCAGTTACGGACGGCCATTCTGAATCACCCACCGTTTTCGAAAGCAACGGAGGACACAGGAAGGGACAGTAGGGAAGTGATGACAACAGACCCAATGCTACTGGCACTCACCTCCAGACGGCATCCGGCGGTCGTCGAGATGGGGATTTTGGGAAATGTTTTGACAGAGACAATTGTTGACGGAGGGTCCGACGTGAATGTCTTACCGGAGGATACCTGGAAGAAGTTGGGGAAGCCGACGCTGTGGCCACCTACATTCCAGTTGCTCACGGTGAACCAGCACGGGATCAAACCGTTAGGAACCTTGAGGGCACAACCGGTAACCATTGGTACGCAACCATTTTTATTAAATTTCGTAGTCATTCCACTGAAAAGAAAAGAATATGATGCTATTCTAGGACGGGATTGGTTGGTGCAAGCAAAAGTAAAACGTGATTGGAAACGAAATACCCTATCAATGGAGCGCGGAGGCAAAAGATTCATAATTGACCTGCACACGCAAATGGTTGGCAAGGAGGCAGCATCGTCAGATTTTGACAGTGAAGGCGAGAGTAATGACGAAAGAAAGAGGAGAATGGATCCAGATGAAGGAGGATCGAATGACGACGACCTGGACTCGGTGAATGGCCTTTACCACTGGCAGATAGAAGACTACGAACTCTTTCCGAGTTGCAATATGCTAAGGGTCGACAAAGGTGAGAAAAATGAGGAAAACGAATGTCCGAAGGAATGCAGGGAAGCGGAAAAAGGAAAAGCTGCCATGGCTGAAGCTGAGGGGAAGAACATACAGTCTAAACACAGAAAAACGAAAGATCCCACTGTTCGGTACATAGTGAATGGACCGCGCGGAAAGAAAAGGTTACACTGTAGCATAAAATTAGTGGAAGGGCACCGACAGCAAGGAAATAATCTAGTTGCACGACAACCGCAGGCATAGTGGGTGACGGAGGTGGCACAGAACAGACGTAAGGCATACGACAGTCGGAATGAAATCAAAGGTGGAAAAGTTTAAGGCCAGATGACTTAGACTATATCAGATCCGGGAGGTCAGCGACAATCGAGTGGTAAAGTTGGGAACATTGGACGGGCAAGAGGTACCTCACGTAGTCAACGAATCCTACCATGCCAAGAAGATGTCGTCACCGTCACAGAATGATCAGATGATTCCCTTGTCGTCGTTATTGCAGAATGGCGACGCCTGGAGGCAAAATTGAGGTGCTGTCTTTTAATTTTATTTTATTTTTGTCAAAAGAAAAATAGAAAAAAAAAAAATTGGAAAAAATTATTTTTTTTTAAATTATAAAAAAAAAAAAAAAAAAAAAAGAAAACGAAAGAGGACCCCGTGGGCAGAGTCTGTCCGTGGATGGAAAGAGGACCCCGCAGGCAAAGTCTGTCCGCCCGCGAATGGAAAGAGGACCCCACGGACAGAGTCTGTCCGCAGGTGGAAAAAGCCCCAAGGGCAGAGTCTATTCGCGGCTGTAAAAAAGTCCCGCCGGCAGAGTCTGTCCGCGGGTGAAAAAGTCCCGCAGGCAGAAGGGAAATCCGCGGAAGTTTTTATTTCCGCGAGGCAGTTAAAACAAGAGGTCCGCGGACTATCCCGTGGGTGGCTCCCGTGGACATGTCCCACGTGTAGCTGTCCGCGGACTGTCCTGCGGCAGATGTCTGTGGACTGTCCCCCCGGGAGGTCTTCCGCAGCGTGATCTATCTGTCTATTTTCATTGCCGGAAGAATTGTTGAGCTTCTCATTGCCGAAGGAGTGGTTTCAGTGAAAGATTGTTGGAATTTTGTTTCTCATTTGCGGAGGAGAGATTACTGAGTTTGTGTAGAAGATGGGTGTGCGAGGTTTTCAAAAAAAAAAAAAAACGACAGAATCAAATTTTTCAGAATGAGTTACAGATGATGCCAAAGGAAAGGGGACGCATCCGTGGTTGCCAGAAAAAGTGCAGAATCGGTAGAAAATGATAGAAATGGTGTGTTTCGTGCATTTCTATGTGGGTTGCGAAGTGCTAATTTGGTCTTGGCGGCGAGGGGCGCTGCCCCTCGACCCCGCCCTGTACCCCAGGACCCCGCCGGGGGCGTTGTCCCCAGGACCCCCAGTCGTTGCGGATATCAGTCGTGGGAGTCTGACCAGTTGAGAAGAGTTGAAGTTGCTGCAGGCATGAACTGTTTGTGTACCGAGGCGCTGGGAGTAAGTGTTGGCCAGGAGGCTGTCTTGGTGGATGCGTAGAGAGCTCGGGAGGAGCTAATCATCCAGTTGGAGGCAGTGCAGCGACACTTAGCTCAGTGGACCCAGTGTTGGAAGCAGAGAAAGCAGCACAGGTGGCTATCAAGGTCAGCTTCATCAAGGAGGCAGTGTTGTGTTAGCAGAGGCTACAGGCACGGGACGAAGGTGATAGTGATGTGTCAGAAGCAGATTTCTCTTGTTGTAGTCACTCTGTTAATGTATTTTGTTTGTTAATTTGTCTCAGATATTTTGTCAGTCGTCAGGAGACGATTTTTCTTTTTGGAGAGGATGGTGTTAGCCGACTGGATGGGTCCGGCGGTGTTTCTGTAGCCAATAGATTGACTGTCGTCGATGTTTTGTATTTTGTAGCCGACGGGTAAATAGTTTGTAGCGAATGTAATGTTGTGGCCGACGGAACCCTTCGGAAAGGTTCGGCGGTAGTATTTATATCCCGTCTGTGATCATTGTAAATCATAATCATCTACTATTGCGAATATTATTCTGCTATTCCATTCTATTGTCTGTATGCATTGATTTCTTTACCAGTACGGTAATCAGTAATCAAAAGACGCAACACCATGGTTATCAAGGTGAGTGTAGCGGTACAAAATACAGAAACCCCCAATAATGTTATCATTCAAGATAGCATCGCCAAGTACAAGGCCCTTCAGTATTGTTTCCTTCACTTTTGTCTTCTTCTTCTTTCATGTTTGTAGTTGGAGAGAATGTATTACATGAAGATGTGTAACTATATGTAATGTAAGTTACATGTGTATGTAATTACATGTAATGATAGTTGCTTGTACATGAAAAGATGTAATACGAGTTGCATGTGCAGTTGCATGTAATGCTATATTTTCTGTTTTAGTTAGACTAGGTCAAAGTTGGTTGAGTTGCTCCCACTTTTTCCTCCACCTTTTTCTTGACTCCTATGCCTATATAAAGGAGTGCACTCTCATTGTAAAAATCCTCCTTCTTTGTATGCAAGAAAGCTCTACTACATTTGTGCAAGCATAACTTTGATTGTGTAGTACGAGTTTGGGAGAAAAGTGAATAAAAGAAGTAATTGGATTCAAAGTTTTGATTGGAAGCAATTGTGATAGAGCAAATTAGAAGCTTTGACTGTAATTTGTGCCTATGGTCTTGATTCATGTTATTATTGTGTGTTCAATAAAAGAGCATAGTGATTTAAGAAGCAATCAGAGCTGAAGCTTTGACTGGGAGCAGTTGTGGAAATATATAGCTAGAAGCTTTATCTGTAACTTATACTTCTTTCTTAATTCGCAAAATAGTTAAGTTATTCTTACTTTTAGGAGTCTTTGTGCCCTAATTGTAAAACTTTTCCATCTACAAGTACAACCGGACTTAGAGCCAAACCGGTACATTTTCAGCTAGCCTTTGAGTTAGTAAATAAATAAATACTAAATAAACTATAATACATAATAGTTATATAAAATATGCCTAAATACACCATAGCCACCTATACCAAAAAAAAGATATAAAACACCATTTCATATTTATCATCCTAAAATATAAAATTTGTATGAGAGAAAGGTGACGCATCAAGGGATTAAACATGTCCGTCCCTGGGAGGAGAAAAGATATAAATTGTAAACGTGGCTGGAGAAGAGAGAGATTTGACGTCTACAGCCAAAGTTAAAAGCTCAAAGAAGGGTAAATCTGATTTAAGTTGATCCATAAAAACTTTTAGAATGAGATGACTGCCGTGTATCGCTGACTAGAGAAAAGGATAAAAAGTGGACGGTGGCAAATGGTAGGGCATTTCTTGGGGAAAATAGAGGTAGCCACATTGAGCATCCTTGGTTCTAGTTTTGCTAATTCTGAGTAACTTTCAGAATCATTCCAAGGAAAATTACAAATCCAGGGAAGGGAGAAGCGACTGGAGAGGTAAAAGAGCAGCACGGTGTTGTTTCTAGTACTCGTTTTATCACTCTAGCCCAAAGATTCAGGTATGTAAGAAATTATTTTGGAACACTTAATTGCATTGTTAAAGGTTCTGAAAATTTCTCTTAATTTATAAATCTCTATTAACAAAATTTCATCTTGAAGCATTATTATGTTTAAAAAAAGGGCCTATGGTGTATGCATTCAGCTCATTAACTTTATACTTTCAGCTGTGTCATTTTTTTTAATTTCTAGTAATATTTTGCATGAAAATCACTGGTTTCATGCTGCTATCATGATTCTTATTTTATTAATCACAATCGTTATTCACATTATATGCATAGGGCTGCCCTACATATTGTTGGATTGCTGTTCTAAACTAAACAGAATTACTGTGTGTCTTGCTCTATAAACATTCTTTCCTATACTGTCTTAGTGTTTCCCTCTAATCAATAATTAATTGTCTAAGCTTTCCTAATATAGAATCATTGTGCTATAATTATCAGTCTTTCTTGGAATAGTTTATGCCTTGCTAAAGTGTGCTTGTCTAGGCTCTTTTGTACAGATTTAAACTAAGTTGCCAATTCGGATTTTGGTTCTGGTACGGATATGAGGTTCGGGTACGTGGGTACGACAATTTTTCCCTCCCTTGTGGATACAGGTTCGTCTGTATATGTATGTATATATGTTCAATCATCGAAGTTACATATATAAAAAGGAGTGATACTCATAAATCCATAATGGCCAATAAAATTATAAATAAACAATTGCATTACTCATATAGTTTTAGCTTACATGCATTACAAATTGACATCAATCTGAACATGATCAATAAACATAACTATGGGCTGGCTTTTACAAATCTATCAACAGTAATTTTATCAGATCTACAAAGAAAAAAATTAATCCCTGACCTTCAAACAAATTGAAGTAGAATGATGTTCACTACTGTCATAAACTGAAGGCATTACATAGACCAATTTTGACTTGAATAATATTACCAAACTGTTGCAAGACACTATCTAAAGCTGATACAAGAGCATGCTGATGAAAAAATCAGATATACATGCATAGACTGACCTACCGCCCTCTGGTATTTCGTGGGTGCCCAAGCTCTTTGTGGATCTTTTACAGAAGGACCCACAAAGAACCCATTAAGTACCCCATAAGAACCAGTACCAAAACTATACCAGTACAAGGACCCGGGCCCAAACAGCAGAACCTAGTAACTGAGGATTTAAATGGTATTTCTCATTATCTTCAGCTTGTGCCACGATGGGGTCATAACTGAGTTTTCCATACTCATATAGACTTTGAGTTTTCCTAATATCAAGCTTGACAATGCCCTCCATGAAGCAACTTATTACCTCAATACTACATTCCATTTCCACACTGATTTCAATGTAGACAAGGAGGTTCTTACTAGGCTATATCCAATGGTACAACAAATGTCCACTGATACCACACTACACTACACAAGATGGAGGCATTTGATAATGCAACAAGGGATATTTTTGGAAGCCAAATGTGCAAAATTGCTCACACAAAATTGCAATCAGGTAGAAATATGAAATATATGTTAAGTGCATAATATGATTTTATAATCTAGCCTTAAAGTTAGAAATGAGTCTATCTCTTTTTTCTCTTTTCCTTATTTCAGATAGATGGGGTCAAATGTTTGGGCCTACAGCCCCAAACCTCCATAAAATTGTCATATGCATATTGAGCCATCCATGTAGCGCTTCAAGTTGTGAACACAATTGGAGGATGTTTGAGCATATTTGCTCAAAAAGGCGCAATAGACTCTCCAAGATCTAGTCTTTGTTCATTATTGTTGTCCTTTATTTTGTCATTAAAAAATGGAAGCAACACTATGAAACTTTTCTAATTAAGTTTCATATTTCTCTAAGATAACTCACTATATGATTGTAAAAAACTATTCAATTAATCTTCCCCAATCCATATCACGAGTCCTTTTAGTGAAGGTTCTTGTAAAGTCCTTTTTGTTTTTAAATTTGGTAACCACTGTAATGAGTTGATGAAGTGTGTGGTCCCACTGTCAAGCATGACCACAACCTTTTGTCCATGGAGAGTACTTCGTACTTGGAATACCATGCACCTCGAAGTACCAGCAAGTGTTGCAATGACGCAACCTCGTCATACCAGCATGGCAATCCTCCCTACAAAGTTTATGTTAACCTCCTTGGAATCTTTTTTACCTTCTCCTGCTGATTCAAGTTCCTCTTTCTCTTCCTCATCATCAAACATCACCTTAAAGTAATGGATTTTTCCTTTTCCTAAGCATTGATAAACTACTCCCCACGGCTCCTTATAGTAAAACCAGAGCTTTCTCCTACTAAGCTCCTATTTAGTGGCCTCACCCAACAATGGCTTCTTTGGTTGAGCTTTTTTTTCTTTCTCCTTCAGAGCGACGGGTGGCCTAGGGTGTAACTTCTAGAGGAAGAAGAGGATGTCACCATGTGACGTGCCTTCTTTATTTCTTTGATGAGTGTGACACGGTTGAATCCTTTCACCCAACCTTTCAGAGATTCCGTCAGTTTGTCCATAAACACAATCAATCACCTCCGAGATATCTATTACTAGCATCGACAACCTCTAGATTCTGTAATGTTACTATCGACTGATTTGAATTGCTTCAATTGAGTCAACTCCTTGAAATTAAGTTTTGGATCCTTCTAATCAAAGCAATCAATCGCCTCGACCTTTGTCGCCTTATTATTTCATCTAGAGCTCAACATAATCCATAAAGCATATATCTACGTCAAGTTTTGCATTCTTCTAGTCTTGATTGAGTTTCTCTGCATCTCCTAGAAAATGGGCTCTTGTCCTACACGAGGTGCTTCTTTTCTCTGGGGAAAAATCTACACTGATGGTAGAGAGTGTAAGAGTTGGGGGTTTGACCTCCCAGATATCAAATTATCACCCTTCCCGTTGGGATCTCCATTTGTTCTTCCCAACACCAATTGCTACAAAGTATCTTCCATGAGCTTTTGTCGTTATTCTCCTCTAACCATAGTTTCGTTGAGTTGAGCTTGAACTCTAGTTAGTTCCCTCAATACTGCAATGATGTCAGTGGCACGGTCTTGAGCTTCTCCCATTATGGTTGTGGAATGATATATCCTTTTGTTATACACTTTGAGTGCCTTATGTATCCAAGACCCAACAAGCTAGCAGAATCACCAACTCTAAAACCATTGTAATGTCCTGAGGGTGTGATCTCCTTTAGAACTATCGGTATGACCACCAAACTTACTTAGTATTGTATGGCTCGATAATACACTTCAATCGGCACACAACTACATTGTTCAGAACCATTTGTACTCTAAGCTCTATACTGTACAATGGAAGACAACCATACAACGTCTTCAACAATTCCCAACACTATACCTGTACAGTATTTAGAAAGCATACGATTGCAGCCTATGACACTAAATTTGGGTGTACAATGGAATAGGGTGAAGGGTGGCTTGAGAGTCCGTACAATGGAATGGTGATGTTGAGGGTCCATATGGTGGACTAAGCCGTACTTGATGATTGATGTCTTACAGGAATGATCTTTGACAATAACTCTTGGTGGTGACCATGCAGTCCCCATCCAATAGTATACATGTTTCATACGATATTGTTAGCTTTGCCTTCATAGTTGCAAATCTCAATGATGCCACAAATAACACTACAATGTATTCTATTGCGCCAACATGTAGATATGCAAGAGCATTTTCACAATAATGATAGCACTTTAGATTGCATTGAACAAATCTTCACTAGAAAAATTGTAGAACAATGTCAAATAGGGTGAGGAGTTATTCTCGCTAAAACTGCAAGTACCAAGTAGGGAGGATCTTTCACCTCCGAAATGGCACACAAGAAAACTCCAACTGGAATTCATAGTAGCAAATAAATATCAAAGTTTGCATGCCTACAACAACCTACAAGCCAGTATTACATATCCCTTGATGAACTCCTGTGTAGTGTCCCATGTTATAATCACTCTAGTTTTGCACTTCAATAAGACAATTCTATGCTTATAGGTGTTATGTTTCTTGATTGTGAAAATATAATAAATGATTATTGTGTGAAACTTATATTAAATCTAATTTTTATGTGAGGGATTAATTATCCAATACTATATGAATATGATTAATAATGATGTAACTTCTCTTATTGGATGACAGTTCCTCCACTATCCATCAGAAGTCAAATCAGATATAATTAAATATGAAATGTGTTGTGATTATCTTTTTTCACTTGATACTATGATTCCTTATATATATATCAGATATTCTCCTTTGGATAATTAAGAGTTGCCTATTTAATGCTCTATGATTTTACACCTGTCATTGAATTCAGATTTACAATACCGTAGGAAACAGTACACACTTGATACTGATATCAATCTTCATGTGTATTGATTTGTACAGAATTGGATCTATTTTCTATGAGTTCTCTTTTTTCTTGGTCTATTCTATTTTTTTGATGCCCTTTTATAGTTTACCAAATATAATGCATTAACTATATACTTGTGGATAATCGCTCTGAAATTGGTGACCTATTGATTGAGCACTGACTGGATTTATGCTATATCTATATTCGTTGTTTCCCTGGTTATTGTTCTTGTTCTTCAACGTAGCCTCTCAATCAGAAAATACAACATATAACAGCCTATCTGTTATAGTATTGGCTATTAACGCTCTTTCAATGATGGATTATATTGCTCCTTTGTTGATTATCCCTTTCTATCTTTTTGTTTGATGCTTCTATGTTTGTTGTGTCTTAATCAACTCTCTGTTGTCTGGACTTCAATACGTTGATACTCCTTGCTTAATCAACTTCTTTCCTGATTCAACGGAATGCTCCCTTCTTTCACTTTTTTTTTCCTCCATTTCAATCTCTGCTAATTGAAAGCAAGGATGACTTCTCCTTTCTTCGATGTCCTGCTTCCCTCCTGAACATTGGCATCTCTCAATCCTTTCTGTCAATGATTGAACTCAAGTCGCTGTGCTATACAATCTGCAGATATGATCCACGGGCATATTTATCAATCAAGGAATCCATGTTAAGTGTGTCTTCAATTGTGAATCCTATCCTTGTTGGTTGTTGCTTTGCCTGAATTGTCACATACATATCTCTATGCTCCAATTTTGTTTTCAACCTTCGATGAATGGACGTTCCTCTTATTCCCACATAATAATCCCTCTTACTTGGCCCATCAGTTATATAAAGTGTTGAAGGCAAGGGATACCCCCTTCCATAGGAGGAGGTAGCAATATTATTATTTATGCTGTTAACTTGTAATGTCCCAGTCTTTTTAGCAACTCGGTGGAATTCTTAGCCTTTACGTTCTCCAAAGGCTAAGTGGAGAAATAAGGACAAATTGATTAAATTAATTTCTTATAAAGTCATTAAATAAATTAAAAAGGGTGACTTTATATTTAATTAATTTAATTTTCTAGAAGCACAATTAATTATTGTATTACAAGGGAGAAGTTTCTAGAAAGTGCATTAATTATTGGAAAGGGGGAAGCCTCTAGTAATTTAATTTTCTAGAAGCACAATTAATTATTGTATTGCAAGGAAGAATCCTCTGGAGAGTGCATTAATTATTGGGAGGGGGGAAGCTTCTAGAGAATGCAATTAATTAATATTTTATTTCTTTCTAGAAGGGTGAAGGAAATGAATAAATAGGGGTGAGAGCTTTATTGTTTAGCATCCCATTATTGTGAATGGCATTTGATAAGAACTTGTATGTGTGAGTTATAGATTTGTTCTTGGCATTAGACGATGTCTATTCTCTCTTGTGACATTCTAGACGTCATTCTCTTGGAGTTTGGCCTTTGGAATTCATTGCTATCAACTCATTAACAAGTAGCTTGGACGCATTTCCAGCTACAAGCAGATTGGGTGTAATTAGTGAGTTGAAGAGTTTGTTATGTATTTGATTATATAATGCTGGAGTAATTAGTGAGTTTGCTATGTATTTGATTTAATTAGTTTGAGGACTAATATTATTTCAGCAGTGGTTCAATCTTCAGTTTGCATAAATTCCTTCTTGTTCATGTTATATGGTTTCAAAATCTATGCAAAAACATTAGAATCTTTATCGGCAGTTGGTCCAATTCTTGGGCATTTCCAAGGTGCCCATTACAGTAGTATCAGAGCTTTCTTGCAAAGTGTTTGACAAAATGTCAAACAACTGAATTAGTAAAGAATTTGGTATTTGTTGAAGTTATAACCGGTTGGGGCCATCACAGTGGTATCAGAGCAGTTTCTTGCCATCTTGTGGGGTCGGAAATTTATATTATTGTCAAATTTGTTGTTACATTTAGAGTGACCAGCACTTTAGCATTTTCTAGCCATGGACAGACATAGGAGGACTGACAGTTCTAAAAGTCGATGGAGTAATGAGGAAGTTAGCGCGAAGATGAATGCTTTGCAGGAGAGTATGGAGAAACTTGAGCTTCATCAACAAAAATTGAGGGAGAGCTTTTCGGATCTAGAATCAATTGAAAGTGCGGCAAGGTATATGGTTTCTTCTTTTAGAAGGCGGAGATCAAGGTTGCAAGGAAGGAAGTTTGAGATTTCTACAACAAAAGTCCTTGATGCAAATGTACCTATATTTAGTACGACACCTGCTAATCCTATCTACAGTGTTGACAATGGACTTACTTCACAGGGACATGCGGTTGTGTCAGTAGTAGCAAAGTATAGCGGCACCAAGCTTCGATAGGTTGAGGTTCCTAGAGCTCTTGCTACAGTTAGTACAGAGATAGTTGATGCAGTTGTTACTACTAATACTCTTGACTCTCTCAAGGACAAGATTATTATTGGAGATATGTATGTGAGATCTCATGGTGTTGCTACAGTACATGAGGCAATTGCTTCCTCAGGTGGGATTTAGACACGTATAGAGCCACCCAACTATGATGTTGGTGAGCCACCTAGCTATGATGTTGGTGATGATCAGGATTCCAATCCAATATATATTATAAGGGTGGTTACAAGGAAGAAGAGGTTTCATAGATCTTCTATGGAGTTGCCTTCTGGTGACATTCTGACTTCTACATCATCAGCACAAGTTTTGGGTGCTACGTTGTAGGATATGTGGTTGGTCCTAATGATGTTGGTTTGCAGTTGGTTTAATGTCCACAGGGATGTCACATACTACTTCATTTGGGATCCAGGTGGAGGTTGGAGTTCATTGTGTTGTTGGATTGCTTGAGGACAACCAATTTCAAGGAGGGCAGGCCATGGTGCCCATTATAGTGATATCAGGGCTATAAGTCCTGCCATCCTATGGAGGTCTTATAGTGAATTTGAAACAGCATTTATGTTTGAGCATGCAACAGGGGTTTTATAATTTCTGCAACACCAGAGCAAGACAAAGTAGGAGTTTAGACTTGCAGAGCGAACAATCTAGTCCATCCGTACAGAGGGACATACAATTTGGTCATACAAACGCAGAGGAGAAATTCTTTGAACAAGACAACAGTATGGGTGACCGAGATGACAGGGATACAGGACTAGGCGAAGGTAAGAATATCGGTTCAGATCAGGATGTAATGTTCAAACAGTTATTGGGTACATTAGAGGAGGGACAATGTATGCAACAGAAGGAGAATAAGCGAATGGATATAATGTTGCAGCTTATGGCTAGATAGATGGGCATCAATATTAATCTAAGTGATGCCAACAATGGAAACAATAACAATGAAGGAAATGAATAAATAGGGGTGAGAGCTTCATTATTTAGCATCCCATTATTGTTAATGCCATTTGATAAGAACTTGGATGTGTGAGTTACAAATTTGTTCTTGGCATTAGACGATGTCTATCTTCTCTTGTGACATTCTAGATGTCATTCCCTTGGGGTTTGACCTTTGGAATTCACTGCTATCAACTCATTAGCTACAGGCAGATTGGGTGTAATTAGTGAGTTGAAGAGTTTGTTATGTATTTGATTATATGATGCTGGAGTAATTAGTGAGTTTGCTATGTATTTGATTTAATTAGTTTGAGAACTAATATTATTTCAGCAGTGGTTCAATCTTCAATTTGCATAAATTCCTTCTGTTCATGTTATATGGTTTCAAAATCTATGCAAAAATTTTAGAATCTTTATCAGCTGGTTGGTTCAATTCTTGAGCATTTCCAGGGTGTCCATTATAGTGGTATCAGAGCCTGCTTGCAAAGTGTTTGACAAAATGTCAAACAACTAAATTAGTAAAGAATTTGGTATTTGTTGAAGTTAACACTGGTTGGGATTATTACATAACTTATATATGTTTCATTAGTTTATAAATTTTCTATTATTTGTTTTTCATATTATCATACTTTAATAGGTATATTTTGTGTATTCATGTTATAATATTTATACTTTAGAATATATGATTCAATATATATCATTATTTATTTAATATTTATTGTATCATACATATTATAGTTGTTTATTATAGGATATAATTATTCATTCTGTATATTTTAGTTAACTATTATTTTATTTATTGATAATACTGAATTATATCATATATAATAATATATTATAATTTGTTCTTTTATCATATCATGGTATTCATGATATTAATCACATTATAACCATATGATTATATAGTATGATTATATCAGTCAATATAAATCATGTCATTTATTTTCTATTATATTTCTAATAGTAAATTATTTATTATTCATTCTATTATTAATTTATTCATTATTAAATCTTATAAATATGGGGACATCACATCTTGAGGGTTTACAAAAAGTGTTGACGTGGCTAACACCTACGGACAATCAAAATAAAAATGGGCCTAAGGGATAATTAAATTAATTGTCGGGGCCAAACATATAAAATATTATTATATTAATTTATTTAATGATGTCGGGGACATCACAGGTTCATGTTCATGGCTTTGATTAGTGGATTTGGCAATTGTTTCAGTGTGTTGATGTAAAACCCCTACTAATTCTACATCAAACTTTTGCTTTCTTTCACTTCCCAAATTCAACGATTTGGAATTTAGTCAAACAATATGCATGGAACTGATTTAATGAGTTTTAATTGTGTACCTACTTGAATAATCCCTTTAAGATTCTCTCAACGTATTTCTTCCTTAAATCCAATTAGCGTTCATTGACTCATTTAGACCATATAATAGACAATTGCACACTTGCAATATGAAAGAAAGCATCAAAATTAAATGGTACAATCTGTTGTTTAAATAACAAACTGTCCCAGCTGATTATTAATTGAATACAAAATTCATAACCATTATCATTTAAATAAATAATTTGTAATGTCCCATTTTTAGCAGGTCCCTGTAGTTAGCTTGATCAGTTCATCATCACAACCCTCGTGAGCTGACAGTGGGATTCGAGGGTCTTAGTTATGGGATTATAAACTTATTGGCTTTCTTAGTTCTAGCAGCTTATGGTAAGTTTTGGCTCAATTTAAGAAACTTACTATTTATGATAGGTCAATAGTTGGTTCGGATGAGCTCAATTGAGTTAGATGAGTTGAGTGATGCTCTCAATTTTTATTTCGGGCTTCTGGTTTGGGCTCCAAGAATCTCGGAGGGATCTTCTATTTATAGTAAGTCACCCCATTCGATTCACTCATCATCTTTCTTCATCAAGATCACTATGGTGTTGTCAAATTTCGATTCTAATGCTTTTTCACTCGCTTTTGCAATACAGGTAAATTATTATTATTCGTCTAAATATTTTGAGGTTGTTATTTTTCCTGCTATTGTACTTTGGCCACCTTAATGTTGTAGCTTGTTGGAACCAAGTTGGAAAGTTTTAAATCTTGGGCACAAGAAATAGTTGCCTTGTATGATAATGGTATGATATGGTTGAAAAGGTCATTTTTTTAAGCCGAAATAAATTAAGGGATTATATTATATGGAACATTATGAAATGATGTTGTGTTGAGAAAGCTTCTTAAGTGAAGTTTCATTTGGGAAACTTTGTGCCAATGGGGGTTATAAATATGAGCTCATTTCTATGGAAAAGCATCTAATTGATTATTTTCTTTTGTTGTCTTCGTGACGTATTCTACAATTGGCTCATGTGCCCTTGCTGAAGTATAAGAGTTTGGTTCTCAAGAAGTGCCTATTGATTCACAGCTGAGGTATTGTGAATTAATTTTTGAGGGTTTCTTTGTATCTTCTCTACTGATCCTTACTGTGACTGAGAAGAAGGTTGTAGCCGGTAAATTTGGTCTCTAGAATTCTATTTGTGCACCCAATAATACCCACCATTGGGTGTAGGTTCTCTCTAGAATTTGGGTGTGTAGTCCATCTATATATAACGCCTTAATCACCTGTTGCTTGGTGTTTAACCATCTCTATTAATAAATTATCTTATATGGCACATTATAAAATGATGTGTTGAGAAAGCTTTTTAAGTGAAGTTGCATTTGGGAAACTTTGTGCCAATGGGGGTTATAAATATGAGCTCACTTTGATGGAAAAGATAAGATAAGATAAGATAATAATATTAATGTCCAACAAAAGACCACAAAAGGGTTTATGGGACTGAGAGCTTACAACAAGATAATGGAGAGAAGCGGGAGCATTAAATGGTGTCCAAGAAAAGCAAGCAAGAAACATGAAGAAAAGAGAAGTGCCAAGGTAAGGATTAGGAATCCTTTGTAGACATGAAGAATTTGGTCACAGAAGGATATGAATGGAAATGAGGCTTGCACTATCTTTGTGAGCTACTGGAGGAATGGTACTATCGGGATAAATTGTTGCGGGGTCTCACAGACCTAGAGTGACCAATGGTGGTAGTAGTAAATGGCCTTTTCGCACCCCGTGGCAGAGACAAGGGTGAGAAAAAGGCAGTAATGGGCTGATCCAAGGTATGACCGTGAGGAAGAAGTGACTGCAAAATACTATCACGAAGCAAGGTGGCTTCTTGAAGGTAAAGTGTAAGATACTATTGATCAATGTAACTAAAGAATGTTGAAAGAGAGAAGCAATTGTGGAACAGGCACTAAAATCTCCCTCTGATTTCATAAAAGATGGGGCAACAGAAAATAAAGTGAGTTTAGTCTCAACCTCAACTAAAGTACACATCTAACAAATCTGGTCATCTCTGTCCATATGATGGTCAATCTGGGCCCGAAGACGACGAGAACCAACTCTAAAGGAGCCCAGAGAGATACACAGGTCATGACACCAACATCGAGATAGGTAGCTAGGACGAGCAATAACCCCATCCTGAATCTCCAAAAAGTGCTCAACATAGAAGGCCATCTTCGGACGTAAAGCTCTAGGAGGATTACTCCAGGTAGTTTTAATGTATTGTTTGTAAATATCAACTTTCAAGTCTGACATGTTCATTCAACTCCTGATGCAAGGGGAGGAGGTGAACAGGGGCATCCAATGAAAACTGATATGGAGGGAGGCGATCAATATCAATCCTAATCGAGCAACAAAGGAGCAATAGGCCAAATAGGAGTATCTAGATCGGTCACCAGTCGAATCTACAAACCCATGAAGACAATGAAGGAACTAGATCAAGTCGAATATGACCGCAAGTCGGATCTGATTAATTATTTTTTTTTGTTGCTTGTGAAGAGGTTTCTGAATCATTTTCCTTTGCCCTTGCTGAAGTATAAAGGTTTTGCAATCTTGCCTGGAGACTGATTCTCCTTGATTTATCTGTGCAATTTCAGCTGAGGTATTGCAATTGTTACTTATCTGCTGTGGCATACTCCTTATGAGAAGTTGGAGTTCATTATAAGAGTTAAGAATTAAGGAGTTGTCTAAAGGCTGCAAATTGTCGGCACTATAAGGGGTGAAACATTTATCTGCTGCTGGTGTTTGTTACTAAGGAATTGAGAGGCCTACATTCATTCATACATAGGCTGCAAATGCCAAATAGAAACCTGTGTTTTATTGTGTGCAGCCTGTGATTCACTTCCGAGCCTGGTAATCTGCCTTGGGAGCTCATTTGCAGGAAGAGAAAGGTCTGCAACACTGACCTGTAATTATCGTTGGAGAATCTGCGATCTCAATCTGGGCATGTTTCTGCATTTTACCCAGGGCTGTGATAATATCTGTGGCCTGCAGTATGTCTCTGGTAGCCAACATCAACTTCATGGAGACCTGGGAATTTTTTCCTTGATGCCCTATTAGTGCCTGTGGTGACTTGGCTGCACATTGTGCTTGGGGCAGAAATCTGGCATTAACTTCATTGCAAACAAAGTCAACAGGTGCCACTTGTCTCTAGTTGAATTCAACTCTAATTCAGTTCAGTTGTTATTTATTGTTTCAACAATTAAAATTCAGTTGTGATTATTATGAAAAATATCTTATATATTTCATGAGTTTTAAAATACCTATATGTTGACAAACCCAAATTCGCAAAAAGAAACAAGAAAGAACATATGTGAACTATCAAAGGATGATTGCCAAGTGTTTGACGAAATGCCAAACTTCTGAAGTTGTTAAGAAATTGGAGTTGTTGAAGTTATAGTCTACACAGGGCTATTACATAATTCATGACCATTATGTACGAACTCTTCCATGATTTCTTAATTAGGATTGACCCAGTATTATAACAAGCTTATAACCACTCATGGTTCTATGAATTGTATTAGAATTGTTTCAACAATGAACTGCTTTAATTTTCAATAAGACCACCCATGTGCGGAAGAAATCAGGGTCGATTTGTTGTTAGCATCTAAAAAGTCATGAGATCTTATAATTAAGTGATCATACATATAAAGAATTGCAAATAATCAAATTACTGGAAAATATGTGTCTCTCCCCTTATTCTTGTCCTATTTTCTTATCACTGGTGATGTGTAATCATAAAAGCAACTGTTGATCCTATGCATGGCCCTCATGCTTTGAATACTTCCAATAACTATCCTTTGTATTTTATACATTCACTCATGAAAGAGAAGCATTGATGCTCACACAGGTCACAAAATCTATTGTCACTTTCCCACGTGTTATTACATATAGTCTCCTCTTTTGATCATTGCCTTCTTTAATTGTATGCGCACATGCATATTAATCTTGAGTTACAATAGTTGAATTAGAGACTTAAGTACAAACAAAAGAGCAAAAATTCAATCAAATATTACATAAGAATGCATCAAGATCCCTTGAAAAAAGCAGATTCCATCATAATTACTTTCAAATAGTTCAGTTTTTCTTTTTCATGAATATCCAATTGACTGATCCTTTGACTCTCAGGAACGTTGACTGGAACTTTTGAACCACTCTAAAATTTCTAATATGGAAATAAATACTTTTTTATTGAAAAGATTTCTAACTACCTGTTTGATATATATGCTTTTTCCCGAACAATTTGGGCCAGTGATGATACTCATCTGCCCTGAAAAGTAAAACATAAGGTTCTTAAAAAATTTAAACAGAGCTTACTCAATCATTTCTAGAGTGATTTCAGCATGACAAGCTAAACATATAGAATTTGACTTGCTCACCTTCATTTGTAATGATTGTATCATTAGGGACAAAAGTCTCCACTATCATCTCTTGAAGAGCATGCCTGCAGTCCGAAATTGCAACAAACTAAAAATTATAAATCCCAGCGACCAGCCTAAGAAAGTTTCCATCCAATTCATTAATATTAGTCAAAGAAGAACATGAATCATAATACTCCAGTCCTGATGTCTAAAATTTGTGTACCTTCCATTTTTTATCTGGAGAGTACTGTCCTCTGTCAGTACAGGCCTTACATAATTGTACTGGCGTGCAACTAATGCCAATGATAGAATGCTTATCATGGTAGTGATCACATTCAAAATAAAAAAAATGACATATCAAATGTCAGTGTTTACAATTCTCTAGTATCACAGATGCATAGTCAAAGTCAATCATTCCTGAACCATTCTAAAATATCTTCTACAAGGCGATACAGTAGAGCTATACAACTAAAGTAATGAACTTAAAAGATAACCTAAGGGAAAATCATCTTTGAGAATTGTTTTAGCATAGGAGTTAAGAAGCTTATATTTGTTTCATCATAAAACATACTCATTTATCAAGAACATCAGATTCCAGAGAAACATACAAAAGATAACATAAATATTGCCTATTCTACAATTTAAGTATTTTAGAGGAGAAACTCTGTACCAATCTAGCTCGGCCACAAAATTTGATGCCATATGCAAATCCGCAGAGAAATGTTGAATCCGCAACTCCAAATCCCTTATGATGGCTCTTTCCATATCTGCATAAACCAGCATCTATAAAATTCATCTCAAAAAGGATCGAGTAAAATAGAACGATAACATATGTAAGAACTCTTGAAGCAGAAATAATTTGTTAAGATCAAGTGATACTAAATTTTATTTATGCTTGGAAGTGAATGAACAACTTAGCCGAGAAAAAATGCAGGGTTACTGAGCTTGGAATTTGAAAAATAGTGCAATATAACTGAATGAGAATTAAATAATTTTTATACAGTAAGGCTTACAGTTGTAAAGAAGTCACCTTAGTGGCAAGCATTTTTATATTATTTTCTATATATTTAGTTCACTAGCTTTAGCATTAGGTGACTCATGTTACATTTATCCTTTTGTGTGGTTTCCTCCTCCAATCTCTAGATGAGGAGATTAATCTCTTCGTACCTGTATAATGTTTATTATAGAATATTAAGTTATTGTGTTTGATTGATTTTTATAACATGGCATCAATTTTGATAGAGTTTTGTGATATGGTATCAAAACAGGGAGTCACGTGAACTTTCTAGTTACAATGACAAGTGAAAATCACAAGCTGTTGCGGTAAAATATGTAACCTATTTCTTTTAGTATCATAGTACATATACTACTTCTAGGTGAAAAAAATTGTGCAGTTTCATGTAAGAAATACAGGGTTCTTTCCATTTAGAGTCATGTCACTATTTCATCAGATATTCTACTTAAAACCATACCACATTTTCTCTGCAAATGGCATCAAAGTCCTAGATGCAATGAATTTTTTCGGATGAAATCCTTGACCTAATACTATTATTTTTTGTCATTTTTTCTTCTGTGATTTTATTTTAACCTCAGGATCTCATGAACAGCATTTTTTGTTGCAAGATCGTCGTGAAAGCCAGAAATTGTGACTAGGCCAATGTTTGAATTAGAAAAAAACTCCAGATTAATTTTTGGAAGAGTGTGTCAAGGATTGAAAACTATTAGTTACATTAATTGGCCTTTAATGATTTGTTGGAAATGGAAATTCCATAATTCCAAATTCCAATGGATATATTTTGGTTTCAACTTCCACGCCTAGAAAGTAAAAATTCAAATGCAATCAATGAACAAGAGTATATATGGAATGGTAAATGGAAATAAGAAACTTCCTACATATGCTAGTGAAGTACTGTGTAATAACCCCACCAGGTTATAACTTCTTCAAACACCAAAAATCCTTATACTTCAGTGGTTTGACATTTCGTCAAACACTTTGCAAGCAAGCTCTGATACCACTGTAATAACCCCGCTCAAATCCAACCTTAAAATGCTGATTGAAGGCTCGAAGAATTTGTCAAACACTTTGCATACAAGGGGTCATATGACTGATATAACTTTTCAGATTGCTGCAATGACTCTTATTTCGATTTGCCTCAAAGAGAATGCTTACAAAAAATACTCCAAATTGTCTAAACAATAACCTAACATGAATGTGCAACTAATTTTGACAATATCCAATACAAATATGTGATTGAACTACTTGCAATATGCAGCTACAGCAACTAGTAATTATGACAAATACTTTGGATGCTAGGTTAGATGGCATTAATGCACTTACAACCAAGTGTCATTAATATAAACACTTAGTATGCAAAATTATAACATTAATTATGCCAAAAAGAGCACTTACAGCCAATTGATATTTTGTCAAACAATTGGAATGCAAACTAATAAGCTGATCATCAACTCTAGGTTTGCAATATAGATACTCTAAAAATTACAACGCTCTTTCAATTGCAAAATCCTAGCCTTCCTTTGATACCAATAATGCCAAATGGCAAACAAAGACAAGTACAATGTGAAATAGTGAAGTGCTAAAGCTATATTTTGTATTCAGCTGAAAACTTACATTTCTCAGAAAATATGCCAAATGAGAAGTGAAGAACCTGATTGTAGATGGCTGTAAATAATTTTGTTCAATGCTGCCCCTTCTGCTTTGCTTTTTTCTGATCTGCTTTTTCTACTTGCTTTTGCCTAATTTGTTTTTTTCGTTTGCTTTTTCGAACTGCCTTTTTGGATTGCTTTTTTCGGAGCTGCTTTTTCGGACTGCTTTTTCGGCCTGCTTTATCGGTTCTGCTTTTTCGGCCTGCTTTTTCGGATTGCTTTTTTGGCCTGCTTTTTCAGTTCTGCTTTAAAATGGCTTCCTATAATTTCAAACCTACTAGAAATGACCTCCAATAATTTCGGCCCTGCTAAAAATGCTTTTTGAAATGCTGAAATGCTGAAAATGGCCTTAGGCCCAATGATGCCCTAGCTGAAGTGATTGAAGTATCACCTCCAAATGTGCAACCCTTCAGAAGATATTTCACTTCCTCAATTATGCTAATCCAAGGGAGTTTTCGTTCCCAAAGATCAACTGACTATCTGAAACCACTTGGTTCCACAATAGACTATATGACTGAATCACAATTTGATGTCAAAAGAGAAATAAACAACTGGATGATTAGAATGAAGCCCGGGGTGCTTATTTATTCTTTTTTCTCCACTTTCTCCAGAAGCTTCTAGAACATTATTTTATTTTATCTACTAAGTGACTTTATAAAATATTTTATAATTCAAGTCACTTTATTAAATTAATTAAATATAAAGTTACCTTTTAATATTTATTTATTTAATAACTTTATAAATAATTAACTTAATACCACTTATTTATTTAACTAAAATAATTAATTAGTCATCCTCATAAAATATTCATTATTTTGGATAATCTAATTAATTAAATTAATTAAATCAAATTGCCTCCAAAATGGGGACATGACATACTGGAATGCCAGAATCAGTGAAACAAGACTTGTCAAGACTTGGTGAGTCTAATGCAAATCACCCTGGTTGTGTCTTGGTGAGTTCTTACCCTTGGACTCTGCCATATGGCTGGGTCAATAAAGTGCAAATAAGTTAATAACCATTGAAAACATGAATTCGTGTAAGAACCCGTATAGGTTCTAACTCTGACAAAACATTGGATCGGTAACCAATGATGGATATTATTTTGAATTTAAATGTTTGACATTTAGTCCAATATTTAGCATGCACGATTTGATACCACCGTAATATCCTTTGTAAATTTGATCACAATTTGTTTTTGTGAAGCTGAAGGAATATTATCAAACAATTAGCATTTAATGTCTGAAACTGCTGTTATGCAATTTCTGATTGTCTTTGTTGAGTTTATAGGCTGCAAATGAAGTTATTGAATCCTTCTAACAATGCAACGTTGTTATAAAAATGATATGTTAGCTGTTTCAGACCTCTGACAAACATGTAAATGACTGAAATTAACTAGTACAACTAGCTGACTTAAAATCAAATAATTGCCATGCATCCCAATGTAGATCTACAGCCACTAGGTTTTTAAGCAAACACTTGGCATGCAATTTAATGTTCCTATTATTAACCAACTATAGTGTCATAAACATGAACTCCCAAATATGTATGCACAACCTAAGTCACAAGATATGCCAAATTTCATCCATGAAGTTTGAATTTCAGCGAATTTTTACCCTTTCTGAACTTCCTCCGAATATTATGATATTTAATACAATATTGTTGTTTAATAATAATAGTATTTTGTTTTAAAATAATATTGAGATATTTAGTTTAATTATTTAGCGATGTCAAACTATTTTAATAATTTTGTGGACATATTACTTATATATAAAAATAAATAAACTTATATAAGTTAATTTTAATGTTGATATATTTCCAAATTTCTACCCTTGCCGAATTTCATCTGAATTTTATGATCAACAAACCCAATTCGAATTCGAACCTTGTGAGTTAGAGCACAACCAATAGAATTTGAAACATATTGCCACTAAACATCAAATAGAAAATGTTTACAATGACAATTCATGCATTTATAATTTATTAAATGCACACAAAGGTAATCCGAACTCCAATGCATATAGCTGGAAAGGCAATCTAAAACACATCCCTCTAGTGCATGAATTATTTTTATATGGCGAGTCCATATAAAAGACTAGTGTTTACCGCATAGGTTAATTAAGAATTGCACACAAACAATGAACACGAACACGAACAGCAGAAATCTTCTTATTATTATTCGCATATGCCAGAAAATTACATTATGCTTCCATGATAAGATCTGATCATAAGATGAATACAATGCTTCCCGAAGGGGTTATAAACACTTTCCGAAGAACTTTCCCGAAGGAGTCTGTCGGCCACATACAACATGTCGCTACATAACAAAAACCTTTCCGAAGGGACCCGTCGGCTACATAACAAGAACTTTCCCGAAGGGACCCATCGGCTGATACACAATTTCCTTTCCGAAGGGACCCGTCGGCCGATACACAATTTCTTTTCCGAAGGGACCCGTTGGCCAATACACAATTTCCTTTCCGAAGGGACCCGTCGGCCGATACACAATTTCTACCGATGACATCATCCCCCCCAAAAAGAAAAGTCATCTGCTGACGACTACAGAACAAAACTCAAACAACTAATACAACAATATCACTTTCACATTCATCCCCGACAACGGCGCCAAATGTTTACCGCATAGGTTAATTAAGAATTGCACACAGACAATGAACACGAACACGAACAGTAGAAATCTTCTTATTATTATTCGCATATGCCAGAACATTACATTATGTTTCCATGATAAGATCTGATCATAAGATGAATACAATGATTCCCGAAGGGGTTATAAATACTTTCCAAAGAAATTTCCCGAAGGAGTCCGTCGGCCACATACAACATGTCGCTACATAACAAAAACCTTTCTGAAGGAACCCATTGGCTACATAACAAGAACTTTCCCGAAGTGACCTGTCGGTTGATACACAATTTCCTTTCTGAAGGGACCCGTCGGCCGATACACAATTTCCTTTCTGAAGGGACCCGTCGGCCGATACACAATTTCCTGGCCGATACACAATTTCCTTTCCGAAGGGACCCGTCGGCCGATACACAATTTCTACCGATGACAACTAGGCCATAGCTAAACATAAAGGTATAAAGCAAAAAAAATGGCATACTGAGTTTTAGTTTATGTTTTTAGTGTGTCTATCTGGCTGTGAGGGGGGTGAACAGACTTTCGAGCCCTTGTTAACTGATTTCAATCAATTAGAAGTGGATTTCAAGTGATCTTTGAAGAAAAATCACATTCCTCAATAGGTTTTTTTATTTTGTTTCTATGCTTTTTTCAAACATTTTATTTATTTTTTCTTCCACCTAGTTGATTACAATATCATTCCTAAGTAGTTAGAAATGATTTTGAGTCATTAGAACAAGATTTAACACCATTTTTAACATATTTTGTTGAATCCTTCACTATCTTTTGGAAGAATCTCTAGACTTTAAAAAAAATCAAACGTTAATAATTATTTATTTTTTAATTTTGCTTCTGGATTTGATTGTGTTCGTTTTTTTTAGCATCAACGTTTCTGATCACACTCTGTGATCCATCATCAGGATGAGAGAATGCAAGAATGAAAAAGTGTGATGATGACTTTTTCATTCTTGCATTCTCTCATCCTGATGATGGATCACAGAGTGTGATCCGAAACGTTGATGCTAAAAAAAACGAACACAATCAAATCCAGAAGCAAAATTAAAAAGTCTAATGGATTGTGGAAACCTAATCAAATTGAATTATTTATTTATTTTATAAACTTTGAATGATGTCTAAAAATATTGAAACTAATTTAGATAGTTGCTTAATTGTTTAACTAAAATATTGATTTTATTTGTTACTTCCTATTTGTAGGTCAACAATTAACCATTAATTCAACATGGCAGCTTCAGAGAATGACTGGCTGCTATAACCATGCCCATCTGGACTTATAGGCACCCATCCTATAGATGCTAGACATACGACATGGAGGTATGCCTATGAAAGACCAAAGCATGGGACGGTGATTTGCATAAAATGTGAGAAAGTAGTCAATGGAGGCATAAACCACCTCAAATACCACCTTTTGGGCATTGACAAGCATGATACTAGGAAATGTGATAAAACCACAAACAAGATAAAAAGATATATTAATGTTATACTTGCAACTAGGGAAGAGTAAAAATTGTAAAGGGAGAGGGAAAAATTAGCTATGAGGGAAAAATTAGATATATTAATGATATACCAGTGCCAAGAGGAGCTACATCTCCAACTAAAGAAAAATTGAATGAAGCAATGTTAGAGTTGCAAGTGTATAGACAGGGAAGGGGTTTCCTCTCAAGTAGGGCTGTCATGGAAGGCAAAAAGACCTTCCAACCAAGTAGACTATAAACTTTTCAGTCCTTTTATTTTCTTGATGTGATCATTTGCTTAGATTTGAAGAAATTCTTAAATGATATCATTTCTACATAATTTTTTTTTCATCTCAATGGTGAGATTTCTTTGGTCATGAGTGCAAAAACCCTTAGGTGCATGGCGATACACATTTTGACCTAACCATGCAACTCATCCACTTGTGAGTCTAATTAGAGCATTTTTGAAAACATACATTCCAAAAAACACAACCATCTAAAACAAAAATAGATAAACGATATGGAATTTGAAAAACTGCAACCTCTGCTTCAAGCTAGAAAAAGCTCAAAGCCTAAGCTTCAATAAATTGTGCTTAATTGAAGTTTTATTTTAAAGTTTTTTTCTCTTGTAAGGAAAAGACTACTTTCTATGTGGACAAAAATAGGAACTATTGAGGAAGATGAGCTAATTGACCTTGACAAGATTTATCTAGAGTATGAGTGATTACTGCTGATTATGATGGTGATAATTATGTTTTTGAGCTTGATGATTTTGAAATGATGGAACAGGCCAGCTTTCTGAGATCTCCCTCACAACTAACATAATACATAGACTCCCTTATTTATATTCATGGAATAGGACCCAAATCAAGCATGGCCTATTTAGCATGCAGCAAGGAGCTTGACGACGAAGTTTATGGTAATTCGAATATGGTCTAGATTCAGGTATGTATTAGCCTGGACTGCAAAATCTGTATAAACTAATTGCTATTGTTAAATTGTTTTTCTTATTTATATCTTCAATGTGTCAAATTTACAACTTCAATGAAAACAATCGTAAAAATCATTGGAATAATTGATCATGCAATAACAAAACAGATAATATGAAAAGTATCTGAATAACGCAAAATGAAAATCAACATCCAGTTGTTTAAGATCACAATAGATTTTCTTTTTTCTTATATAAAAAGTTTCTCGTAGTGGAGGTGATTTTTTTATAGTGATTAAAATGATTAGAAATTTTCGTACCTAGAATTTTATGCAAGACATCTCCAAGAAGAAAATCCAACTCTTTTGTCTTCATCGTACGATAGTAAAACTCATTTTGGTTATCCTCACCACATGCAAACTGAAATTCATCTTTATATGATTAGAATACATTTGTAAATGCATTAAAGTTCCATATCTGTCAGTTAAGAACTGTCTCTACAAGTTAAAAACAAATCTTGCAAATGCTTTATTCATTTGTGCATTTGGTTTGAGGGAGCCTTTGATTGACTTACAATAAACTCAAAATCTAGAAGGTTTTCCAACTCTTTGTCACTGAATTTTAATCCCAAAAAGCACATGAGATAGCCTGCATGCAAGAAAACAGAACTTGTTAAGAGACCAATAACTGTCCTAGCATAGCATATAACCATGAATTGAACCAATACATAATTGAAATATATTTCTTAGACAAGATTCATCGGAAACAATCTAAATTATGGAACAGTAAGATTGGCCGAATACATGGAAAAATATAAGCATAAGAACATCCTAGTGAAGTATGCCTTTTGAAAGTTTTTAATAATTCTGTGGAAATTTTACTCTTTTTTTTTGAAATATTCCATCATTAGTAGATATTATATTTTTATAGGACCCAATAAATACTGATAATTTTAACATATGTTGCCGGTGAAAACATGTGTGTTGTCTACAATGTTGTTAATGTCGATCATGTTGACACTCCCTCGGATCCAGTAAGCATAGCTTTATCGTTTATTGGAAATAAAATTAACCAGCCATAACTGCTAGTCTTGGACTTCCACTCCACACTTGAAGATTCTCTTCTTCACATTTAAGGCTGCACTGAACTATTGAAGGCTGCGAATTACTTTCTTGACCAGCTGAAGGTTGTAATGACTTTTTTGTTTCTTTGTTTTTTCTTCCCTTTTACAAACTGCTCACCGTGTTTCCTCACCATGCCACATCTCAAGAAAAGCTGAACTGCAATAAGCTACCACAAATGGAAAACCAGTTTGTTACCGATATCCACAAGATTTCCTATTTTCCATCATGTCATCATTTTGTCAAACAGCTTGCATAGGTCTAAATCTGTGGTTTTTGCAGTTTTATATTCAAACGTACTAGCAGATTTTGTGTTGCCAGGACAATTTGACAATCAAATGCAAGCAAATTGAAAGATAAACTGCAAAAAGACTAACTTCTGCTATCAAAATCAGAATAGAATCTTATAAGAACATTATTTCAGGCCACAGTATTATATAGAGCAGTAATTCTTTCTAACCTTTCAATGCATATACCCTCCTATAGCTGAAAAAACGTATCTCTAAACCATTAAACAGCAATCGTCCTTTATTGCAGCAATCATTAGTAGTAATGTGTAATGTCCCCTCCTTAGGCAGGGCAGTTAACAGATGACATTGGCCTATGAGTTGGTTCTTGCAGGCAAGTAAAAATTGTGGAACCTTTTAGGGGCTTGTGACGACATATCAGGGCTTAAAAGGGCCAGTTTGACCAGGTTTGGGCAAGCTCCTAGATTTTAGGAGGAATCCCTATTTTTTAGGGATGAACTGGGAAGTTAGTAGAGACACAGTAGAGGAACTCCAAGATCATCTTGGACACTTCTAGCTTGGTTTCTATTATTTAGGAGAGATCCTAAATTTTAGGAAGGCACTACCAATTAGCTTGCAATGATCAAACAGTGTCAGCAAATAGGAGGCATCAGGCAGAACTCAAATCGGAGGATAGATAAGCGAGCTTCAAAATATTTTACACTCGTAAAATATAAGGATCTTCCCAAAACTTGCAGATGATCTTCTAAAATCTGAATGCAGTCCTAAATGCATTTAAAATAACTTCAAGTCTGGTCTCTGAGACCTAATTACAAGTGCAAATATTTACCTTGTATATGTAAAGTGCAATAATATTTTTTCATTTGCAAATGAAATGCACAAGTTCTTCCCAACTTGCAATTTACTTCCCAAAATCCAAAATTCACTTGTGATCCTATTTTTGAACATCTCTCTATTTCTTCCCTGTTGGTTCTATTTGTGCACGTGACCTACCCAACCAACAAATCAAGGCATGGGTCTTATTTTACAAGCAAGTTTGAAGACTGGAAAATGACATGAGGCAAGAACAACAAGATGATAGAGACATACAAAGATGTGGAAAAGTGATAGAATGATTGAGAGCATGGATTGCTTGCAAGACGGAAATGGTCATGAAACATTGAAAAGATGTTTTCCCAATAAAGACCATTGCGATGCAGAACAATCAAGGATGCAAGTTTTTGTTCCAGTTCAAGATGCTTCCACCAAAGTTGAGTACTTCAATCATGGAGCATAAAGATTTGACAAAGGATGATGTAGATAGAGTCGTGTCTTGTCAGACACTAGAATTCTTAGTTACCAAAATTTGCACCTGATACCAAACAGAATGAATTCAGTTATTTTGGTATAACATGGGAATCACTTCTATGTGGGACACTAAAAATGAAGTGAAAACTCTGGATTCTAGGCTGGATCCTGTTTAGATAACCATTTGAATACATTTAATCTACTCTAAAACTTGAAGGGAAAAGGATAGAAATGAACTAAAAGGGAAAAACTTTGCAGGAAAACAAACTGGTTACTGAAAAACTATCAAGCCGATACACAAAATGATGATGATACTCAGTGAAGAACAAAACATAAGAGTAGCACATAACAATACTGAGTGTAGAAAACACAATTTTGGAATATAAGCAACTTAATATAATTGATTCACCGAAAGGAATAACACTAGCTTTGAGCTTTAGACTAATAGGAAAATGGTATTTTCACAATTAATCAAACTCTCAATCAGACAACAGTCACAAACTGTAACCAATTCAACTACAATACTTTCACTCAAAGATGCAAAATCAAGACATAACATGTAGGATTACTAAAAATAGCAATATGAAACATCAAACTGAAAACATGTGCATACAAAAAGCGAACTCCAAAATAAGTATCCCAAGTCTTTGGATTAGTTTGTCAATTATGGAACATCTCCAAAGATATCATGAGTTACAACTGCAATAACATTAACCTCTGGAACTGAAAAGTCCCCAAAAGCTTTTTGTAAGAGATGAAGAATAACTGCTTGAAAATGAGCCTCATAAGTACAAAACTCACAACCACTCAGGGTCGGATCCATGAATCTAGGCTCCAAAACTGAAGTCAATCACCCTCAAAAATAAGAGAAAACGGTTGAAATATTTTTCAGCCCTATAGATATGTGCCACTTGTCAAATTTTACCCTCCACTCCCTGAAATGAGTCATACCCAGTCTTGAATAGCTAGAAAAATGATCAAATCCGAGTTTGTTCAAGTACAACCAACATCCCTATATTTGACCCCGATGTTCCCAACTGACTATAACTTCCAAGGAGTCAAGACACTTGCAATACATTAAGAGAGCCCTATCTTCCCTTCTAAAAACTCATTAAATTCTTAACCTCCCTGAAGCTATTTTAATAACTAATGACTAATTGGATTAGAATGAATAGTCAAAGCTATTAAGTTAAAATTTAAAAGACATAAGGAGGAAAGCGAACTATACATTCTAACTATTTGACCATGTAATAGTAATTTGGAACTTCAAAGCATTATATGATTCAATAATTAAAAATGCATAGCTTTTTCGATAGCTTAAAAAACCACCCAAAAGCTATCGGACTTCAAAAGATTTCCAAAATGTTTTAGGACAAACAAAGTCAAAAAAACCTAGAAGGTCCATCACTCATTTCACTTGACAACTTTGAGAAGGAAGACCAAGAGTTTAGAAACCCTAGCTGCTGCAGCATTTTTGGTGACTCTGTACAAAAAATACTATGTCGACCATGCTCTTATTGGTAAATGTTTCTGTTCACCTTCCGAACGCCATCTTTTGATATCTTTGCATGAAATTTGGATGTTTCGTACATATCTGACCACATTTTTATGCTCATAGTTTGCTCTATTTATTGCTCTTGGGAGGATATCTAGAAAGAGGATTCTGAAGCCTTAAAAAAAACTCAAACTGGGCAACTCTTTTAACCCAGAGGCAAGTTCATAGTAAGTATTGTTTAAAATAACCACTTCAGCTCTACAACTTTGAGTTGTGTATATTGATTGCTTGCAAACAATGGTGGATGTTTAATATGCTCCCGTGATGAAGCAGTAATGTTTTCTTCTCCTTGTTTTTTTTATCTAGTAGCCCTACACCAAAATGGCTGCTTGTTTCCTCCTATGGTCTTCAACCTGTATGTCTGGCACTCCTCTTGCAGAACCCGGACTGGGTCTTACTCATCTTTGTTTGTGGCCACAAAATGGGTTGTCTGAAAATGTCTCATTTTACCTACATGCTCTATGGAGACCTCTCCTACTAGAGCTTTGGTTGGATTTATCAGGCCCTGTTTTAAGTAAGGTTTTGCAGATTTGGAATCCTTCTTTTGCTTGTGTCCCAGTCTTGGAAAAAGGTTTCTTCCATCATGAACTTTTTGCCTAAAATGGTGACCTCACTATGTTGTTTTCACCTGCTCAGTTAATGAATTCATATTCATAAAGGTAGCTGAAGAAATTATGAGTCTCTTATTTTCCTTCATAGATTCTACACATGATGTTGTAGATGAGCTTCCATATCATGATCTGGTTGTATTGGCATCTAGCTATTTTGCTTGCCTGTATCTTGAGAATAAAAACTCACCATCTCTCTCTCTTAACCGAAACTTTTCCCTGTCAATATAACCTCTGGCTATACCTGGGGAGAAACGTGTTTAAATCTTACATTGTGTATGAACATGTTCAGTTGCCCTAAAAGATTTGCTCTTCTGTTTCCAGCATAGATTTTTTTCTTGCAGAAACACAACCATGAAAGGAATACCTGATGTTTTCTTCACTTCCCTTGTGAGCATTTCTTTGCCGTGCTGATCAAATGTAATGACCCTCTCTATAAAGGCCACAGAAACCCTCAAACTGAACTTAGGAATTTTGTCAAACACTTGGCGTGTAACAGTAACAATATTTAGAATATGGTAATTTCAGATTTGATACTTTCAGAATATAATCACAGAATTACAATATATATAAAGCCATTGAACTATATTTCAATTACAATGCAATAAATTCTGAAATTATTTTATTACCAATTCTGGACTGATTATTACAATGACTGTATGACAGCAAATTTACCCAAAAATTGACATATATTTCAGAATGCAAGAACCTGGTTTGAAGAACTATGGAAGAACACCACATTTTGCTGCAGATCGTTGATGAAGACCTCCAACCGCACCCCCAAACTGTCCTTAATTTGCTGCTGCTGCCCAAACTAGCAAGGCCGTACCAGGCCGTACCTGTACGGCTGCTGAAATAAAATAATATTAAGGTTTTGGGGCCGCCAAATGCAAGGAAAATGGGCGCCTAGGGTTAGGTAGCAACCCTGTAAAACTATAAAAAATAACTCCAAGGGGTTGAGGAGATATGAGCAATTATGTGGTTCCGAACCCTGCTTTGCCAATTCTGAAAATCTACTTATTCTGTCTTCAAACTCTTGTCAAATGCTTCTCCAATGATAGGGCAAATCTGAAATCCTTATTCCAACCAAAAACAAACCCTAACAACGAATTCTCAATAAGCTCCAATGAGATGGCTGAATACCAACTCCAATTATGCAACAATTCAGGTGATATTTCACACCCTCAAAGTCGCCAATCCAAGGGAGTGATTCGTTCCCAAAGATCGAATAATTTGCAGATCCAAAGTCCACAAATGTCTTCACAATGAAGAAGTAGAAGAGTTCTCCAATCCAAGCATGTCCAAATGAGAGGCCCAGCCCTCTATTTATTCACTTTTCTAAGAAGTTGCTAGAACTTCTAGAAACATCCTTTATAATTTCTCATTATAATGCACTTTTTATAATAAAGTAATTTTATAAAATAAAAAGTGCAACTCAAATTAAAATTATAACATGTGGGCCCCAATATCACATAATGATAAAATATAACCTCTTAACACTTCTTCAAGAGCAAGATATGACTATCTGATCCGCAGAATTGACTCTCTTTCCACACCATTTGCCTACGAGAGTCTGGAATAGGCAAATCCATGATCAATGCCATGTCGAACTAAAGAGGGGACATTACATCAAATCTGATCTCTGCCACTCTGATGTCCATACTATTCTCTTGTGATGATCATTTCCAATGTCCATGAAAACTTTTCTGCTGCATCATTTTAGCCATTTCTTTTCAAATGATAGCAATGAACTTTTAAGGTTTCATTTCTGGAAAACATGAACCTCGAACAGATTTTACTCTATGGAAATCATCTCATATTAAGACAACCCATTATGCGAAATCATATTGATACCTTCACCAAATTAGATTATGTGAGAAAAAGGTTTCACATAATGAATATACGTCCCTTTCATACTCTCCTTCGGTTTGATTCAGTTTGACTACTCATTACATGTTGGCTGAAGTTAAGTTACTGGTAGTCAATATGTTTCAAAGCACTTAAATGCATACTTGTTCTAGCTCCTGAAACTCATTGCACTTGTAGTTTATTGACTTTATCCAGTTGAAAATGTGGATCATGAAAGGTTTGCTTGAGCTGTTATTATGTTTCTTGAACATTGTATTTCTGTTTGGAGAGCCCCCATCATACCCGGTTGTCTGAGATGCTAAAAATAACTGTTGCATCAAATTTATGATTCTTTTATGAGAAGAGTGCTGATCAATAATGCTGCAATGATGAACATTTTTCATATGAGTGCTCCCTTTGAAACTCTTTTGTTTGATATACATGTGTTGAGACTGGTAATTACCTTCTAACCTCTTTCTTTCTCAACAACCTTAGTGACAGCATCTCAAAAGTTAGATTCTAATATTGTTCCAAAGGTTAAGTGCTTACTTTTTTGTTGTCATTTATTCCATGATTTGTATCTCTGCTCTCAACAACTACTCTTTTTTAACTCATGAAAATTCCAGCTGTATCTGATGAAAATTTGAGTGTGTTTTAAATTTGCGCTATGAATGATGAATTACCACATATTGAGATGTTTTCTTGAATGCTCCTATATTACCACCGTAGGTTCTCCATTTAAAAAGTTCTTTATGAATCATTTATAACAGTTAGCATCCACATTGCTCTATCAATTGCTAGAAATGTTTAAATATTTTCACTTATCTACATAAGCTTCCACGGTACATGTCTTTTCCCTTTGCATAATCTTGAAGATAAAAACTGTTGAACATCTGATTGCTTGTATTTTTACTTCATGCATATTTTAATTTCACAAGTTGATATCATGTATCCAGTGGCCACATGAACCTTCTATTTCAAAAGAACTTTAATACTCAACCATCAATGACACAATTAATGCTGAAACACATATACCTTTGCTGATGCTGGATCCACATCAGCATCTGCCATGTGGATCAATTCAATGAAAATTGTTTTGAAAACTCAGATCTGCACTATTGAGATTGCAGATGCTCATATGGATTTAACCTTAAAGAAGGACTTGTTTTTGTCTCCCCTCTTTCATGCATTACTGAGAAATACTTTACCAGTTTCTGCTCCTTTACACCTCTGACTGTCTATCTCCTCTCTTGTTGATTCCCATGCTTCTCTTTTACAATATGTTGTTCATTTGTCTGTTCTAAATTCTAATTCATATCACTTTCAGCATGATTGCAACTGTGATTCTTGTGGCATATTAACAATGATTACCCATTACTTGTTGATTGAACTATATGTTGTTGTTCAATAAATCGTAAGGTTTTAATTACAAAGTATTGTCCCTTGAACAGCTTATCAGTTTATTTGCATTTACGATCTGCATCTAGAAACAATAAAAAGTTTCATTAATACAATTTACATGTTCCTTTTATTGGCTAGATATTTTACAACCGACAGTTTTGGATAAAAATTCAGTTGCAAAATAGGTTGACCAGCCACAGCGTGTGAGACAAAGTCTCTCCTACCTTAAAGGGAAGGCTCCCCCTTCTCACCGTTCCTTGGATCAACTCAAGGTTAGCAAGAAGTCAAGAGATTTTATAAAATGGGTGTTACCAATATCCTTTCTTCTTATCTTTCAATAAAATATCCACTTACTCCTGGAGCAAGTAATGGGCACGGTGAATCTCTAACTACACTTCTATCAAGAGCAAGAAACAGTGATACCGATAAACCTTCACTAACTCAACGGCTAGCTGAAAATGTACAAATTTGGCTCTTAAGTCCGGTCATACTTCTATATGAAAAAACTTTACAATTAAGGCACAAAGACTCCTAAAAGTAAGAATAAATTAACTATTTTGCAAATTAAGAAAGAAGTATAAGCTACAAACAAAGCTTATAGCTATATAATTCCACAACCGCTCCCAGTCAAAGCTTTGGCTCCGATTGCTTTTTAAATCACTATGCTCTTTTATTGAACACACAATAATAACATTAATCAAGAAAATAGGCACAAATTATAGTCAAAGCTTCTAATTTTCTCTATCACAATTGCTTCTAGTCAAAGCTTCAAATCTAATTGCTTCTTTTATTCACTTTTCTCCCAAATTCATACTACACAATCAAATTTATGCTTGCACAAATGTGGCAGAGCTTTCTTGCATACAAAAAAACAGATGATTTTTGGAATGAGGGAGCACTCCTTTATATAGGCACAGGAGTTGAGAAAAAGGTGGAAGAAAAAATGGGAGCAACTCAACCAACTTTGACCTAGTTTAACTAAAAGAAAAAATATAGGGTTACATGCAACTCGCATTACATCTTTTACATACACATGTAACTTGCATTACATGTAATTAATAATTACATATGTAAGTCGCATTACATGTAATTACACATTTTCATGTAATACATTCTCTTCAATTACAAACATGACAGAAGAAGAAGAAAGACGGAAGAGAATTGAAACAATCCTAGGAATTGTCTTCAAAGGCCTTGTACTTGGCGATGCTATCTCGGATAATAACAGAATTGGGAGTTCCTGTATTTTGTGCCACTGCGTTCACCTTGATAATCACGGTGTTACGTCTTTCAATAGCTTGACTCTCTTTGCTGAATTGTTTGTTGTCATTTGAAGACTTGATGTGGTCAAGCTTTTCTCGCTCAAGTTGTCATGAATTCTCCTTTGTTGATTGACACATTCTAGATTCTCTAACACTTTGAAAACCTTCTTGACGATGTCCAAATGTAAACTCGAAATAACTTTCCATTAACACCTTTAACTCCTCTTTTTTTCTTTTTCTTTTTTCGAAGTAAAGTGCTTGGCGCATGGGAATGCGTGCAAATGAAGATTACTAATTTCCAAAATGTGACTTAGCATTTTCAAGATGTTATTTTATGAAAAATGATTACATGTAACAAGGGATGAAGAAGGAGATGAGATGCAAATGCGAATGCGGATGGAGGATGCACTTTACATGCAAATGTGAATGGAAGATGAGGTGCGAAGCATGGAAAGATGCAGAAACATGTATTTGCTCATTCAAGTGTGAATGCATATGGAGAGATGGAAATGGAAAATGGAAGAGGGATAATGAACTTTATAGTCATTTTTGGTGAAAAGGTGAAGTCAAAGTACATGGAACATGAAAATGACATCTTTTTGACTTTTCAAAAAGTGACTTTTAATCAAAATCAGACCCTTCAGATGCAGTTATGTAATGCATTTCATGTAACCGTGCCGTGTGAATGGATGCGAAAAGTGAGATGAGTGAAAATGGAAGCACAAAATGAGATTACATGCATGTGCGGATGGTGAATGAGATGGAAAACATGTAATCGCATTTGTCGGATGAGATGAAAAGTGTTGTGACATAGAAAATTGATGTGAAATATGATGATACGTTTGCATGAAGTGAAACAACCAATTCTTGGGAAAGAACTTGTGACTTCTCCAAAGTGGAGAAAACCAACAAGCAAGCACAAAACACAAAAATATAATAGAAAAACGTACCTTTGGAAAGTGACTCAAACATGTCAAGATGCAATGCACTTCAACACACAAATTCGAATTTGGAAATTGGGAAAAAACCAAAAACAAGAAAATGAACAATTACTTCATTTTTAAAGAAAAAATGCACTTTCCATGGCATTGATTTCAACAAGTGGCAATCATCAAGCAATGATGTGCATAGAAATTGCAAGATAA
The DNA here is from genome assembly GCA_028749045.1 of Cupressus sempervirens. Lineage (NCBI taxonomy): Eukaryota > Viridiplantae > Streptophyta > Pinopsida > Cupressales > Cupressaceae > Cupressus > Cupressus sempervirens. Next base: position 517,248,656 of record CM053787.1, read on the forward strand.
GCATGAATTGATGAGCAAGTTTGAAAATATCCACTTACTTGGAGGTTAAAGAGCCAAAATAGAAAGTTTTATAGACTTGAAGACCAATTCTCCCTCAAATCCAGATTTTCAAACAACTTTTTGACTTTTTGCATACATGTGTGTAATGGACATTCAATGGTCGAATTTGACATGAGAAGGCCAAAAATGTGGTCTCCAAAGACAAGAGCATGCATTAAAACTCAAAAACAACCCCTCTTGATCCAAATGTATGGGCTGAAATGTCAGTTTTTTAGTTTTTTGTACAAAAATATGACTTTTTTATGCAAAAATCTGGGCCATTTTTGCAAAGACTAAACCAAAAATGCATGTTTTGAGTCATTTTTGATTTGTGAATGCAAAAATCACTTCCCCAAATGCCAATAAATGGATCCAAATACAAAAAAGTGTCTTCAAAACGCATAAAAGTGGATAAAAACCTGAATTTTCTGGGCATTTTAAGAAAAAACGCGATTCATAAAAGGCATGAAACAAAAACATTTTGGCTTTTAAACACCAAAACATGAGTCACAATGTAATGTAAAACACTTGAAAAGCCAAATCCATTCCTCTTTGGGCCAAAACTTGAGCCAAAAATGATGTTTTTTGATTTTTTTCCAAAAACGTGCCCTTGGAAGGAGTTTGAAAAAATGGTTTCTAGCAAGATAAATCCATTTTTTTTGTTAGAAAATCCATTGCCAAGCAAAAATGACCCTAATGGAAAAGATTTGATGCAAATCCACCAAGTAAATCTCTCACAATGAGCAAACTCGAGTTCTTGAAGAGCAAATGCATGTGTTCTTTCCAAATTGGACCTTTTGGGGTGATATGCATGTTTTAAAATATGTTTTTAGTTAAAATCGGACTTTTTGGAGTGACCTGTGAAATATCCCAAATGGATATTCACTCTGTTGCTGCTATAATGTTTAATTATATAAATTATATTTTCCTGTAGATTTGTTTTGATCTTATAGAGTGAGACAAAAGTTGCAAAAGAATGTTGTTTCTTTTTGTATTTTACAGAATATAGGTATTACAATGAATAAGTAATGTTGTAACTAATAAAAAAGAAGTGATAGAAACCATATGTAGCAAAACATGCTAATCTGGAAATGATTCTAAAATCATACCAGCAGAATCTGATTTATTTCAGAATAGTCCCAATACAGATGTACTTCAAACAAGGTTGACGCCAGCTGAAGATGAGAATCAGCTACAATTAAACAAGTTCAAACGATAAAGCCCAAGCTGCTGCAATAAAATAACTCCAGTCTGCTGCAATAAAACACCCCAAAATTCCTCACGCAAGTTGTTGCAAAGAAATGCCAAGCTGAACCAAACTCGCTGCCTTCCCTAAAAATCCACAGCCTGCAAAGTGTGACTACAATACTAGAAATCAATCCTCTGCCTTGACCAAACTGTATGCATAGGGACCTTCGAATGTGCTCTTGTTGAGGGCTACGTCCCAACAAATTTGCTCTCAACACTAGGGTTTGCGTCCTAGGTGAGGAATGCTCTTCCAGAGCAATGGCATTCAAAATAGGTTGACAAAATGATAAAGATACTCACCTTTAGGTTAACATCTCCTTATATCCCCTCTCCAAGACAAATCGAACCCTAAAAAACCCCTAAAGTGGATTTCATTTGAACTTTATAATATAACATTATTTCCCCAATAAAGGCATCCAAATATAAGGAAGTTATTACTTTATTAATGACAAATAGCTCCAAGCATCAAATAAATCCCAAAAAGTGATAATCAAATATTAGAGACTGAGCTCTTTCCAACGAGCTACCACACATAGGTAAATCGATCCAAATGTTGCCAGAAAACTCCTTATTACTCCAAAATGGCTAACCACTTAGAAATTATTAAAATGCTAACTTAGGAGAATATATAAACATATTAAAATATTTTCCAAGTAGCCAAGGAACAACCCAAACACCTCTAACACATGAAACTGAGTTTGTCACTTGCCTGTGACTGATGCCGGACAACCTGGGCCAACTAGCAATCTCACCCTCAAATCTAGGGATACTCCTAAAAAATAAGGAACACACCAAATCTCTTGAAATTGAGACCAAGGGGTGATCTCGTAGAACCTTAACTCTCGAAACGTCACCACCTCGTAAAAGGTAGAATCTCCTCCTACAATCAAGGAACTGCCTTCTAAAATCAAGGAACTGCTCTCAATTGATCTACCACTGCCTGTAATACCAAATCCAGATGTTGAAAACCCTGACTGAGTACCTGATCACCATTGCCAGCCTACGAGACTCCGTAATAGGCTAACTCTCATGTCACTGCTAGACAGAGCTAAAAAGGGGACATGACAACTTGTATATTTTAAAAACTTTCAACAAAGAAAATCGGACCTTTTGGAGTGCATAACACATTTTAAAATATGCATATGGTCAAAATCAGACCTTTTGAGGTGCAATGCATATTTTAAGTTGTATCTCACTTTTTTGATGCAATGACACAAAAACTTACCTTTCGATGTAATGATATCAAAAAGGTCCACTTTTGATAGCCTCTTGATGTAATGACATCAAAGAGTACCACTTATGATTCCAAGTTGAACTTTATATGCAGTGACATGTAAAATGTCCACTTTTGATGGATTTTACATGTAATTGCATATAAAAGGTCCACTTTTGATAACTTAAAGTCATTTAATCAACTTAATCTCATAAAAATGTTACTAAACGAAACATAAACAAAATTTATATATCATATTTAAATATACAACACATAAATATCATTTAAAAAGTGACATCTAAATGAGCATTTGATTTAAAAATCAAAAATTAAACTGAAACTACATAATTATATAGTCACTTAAAGTGAAAAATCAAAAAGTAACTCAACTTAAAAATATAACATAAAGTGCACTATAGTTACTTTAAGTGAAAATCTAATTGATAAAGTAACTTAAAAATATAACATAAAGTGAATTTAAGTAATATTTTTCAAAAAGTGAATGTCAAATTAAAAATACAATATGATATTTTTAATTCGTGTTGTTGCATTAAATAGGTTCACTTTTTTTGCACTAAAATGGTCATATCTTTTGATTGACAACTCTAATTACACTCTAGGTCAGACCAAATCGAAGGGAAAACCGAAAGCCATGACATGAGTGAAACCAAAGGCCTCAAAACCAACAAACGCAAACTCAAAACCAAAGAAAATGATAATGAAGGCTTCAAAAATCAAGCAAAGGCTCGATAGAAAGCAAAATGAAAAAGACTTGATGAAAGCCTTCAATAAAACAATTTGATATATGAATTGAAATTGATTGATCGATCAACATTAAGCAATTGAATATCAAATTCAAACTTAGAGATACGTGAAACCAGCTTGAAAAAGTTTCATGATGTTACCAACATTTTGTTGTGAAAAAATGCAGGACAACACTTTTGATATTGTTTTCAAATCCTATTTCTTCATGCCTGATACCTATTTGTCAATGACACATTGGACTCGAACCCTTGTGAGATCCGCATTTACATCCATGTGTCACTAATCCTTCTTTTTCTACATATGACACAAACTAATTAGAAAGATAAAACAGGGTTTGGGTTTTAATAATGTGGATGCATGTGTGGTGTGTAATGATGAGATAGGTTAGTCATTGGTTAGATTCATTGGATCTAACTCTTTTCTCGTTGTCTTTTCAAGATTTGGTGCTAGAGAGTGGAAAAGCGGTGTAAAGTTTATGCAAATTCTTCGGGCTGAATATAGACTAGATTCTTTCTTCTTTATCTCCTTATAACTTGCTATGAATAAATTCAAATTATTGCCTTTATTAATGTATAGCGTCTATAGAAGTAATCTGTCATATGCAAATCTGTATCATACTTATCTAATAATCATTACTATTGCTCTCTCACATACATATATATACATATATGTATATGGGTTGTTAATGATTTCAATAAACATGCGATTGATACTATTGTCAGCAAATTAGATATCGGCAGATTAGAAACATGGGTCATCGAGTTTGACTCAAAATCACACAGTTAAATCCTGATATTCATATCACAGATTAGATATCGACAAACTGCCTTGTAATATTGCCAATGGGAGTAATGTAAATGGCATTGTTTGTTTACTGCATAGGGTAAGAAGTTTAACACATGTATAACACAACTCAATTCAGAACAAATACTTTATTCATGTATGCACTTGCTGATTACAATCCGATTATAATGACTACCATGATCCAATGATGATTCCAAAGTCCATCTCGGACGTGTACATATACCATTCCGAAGGGGTGACTAAAAGCGTCATGCGCCCATTCGGATACTATTCTACCCGTCGGCTACATTATACATTTACCGACAACATTGTCGACTACTTGTGTTAAGTAGTGTTGGTTTATTGATTAACTAATTATTAGTTATGCCCATAAGGGCATGACCCTACATGGCCAAAGGCCCCGTAGAGTCATGACTCTATGGATCATAACCGTTGCACAACTTATATATATGCAATGCAGATTGATGGGAAAGATATCAATACACAGCATCTTAAACCTAGCGATTTGTATACCAATCATCACAAATACTTTCTTGTACATTTTCTTCTGAACTCTAATCTATAGGAGCATCATAATATTATCAGCAATATACAGAAGGAGATACTGAACATAACCAATACAAAGATCACCATTATTTGAAGAACAACTCTGCACTACTGTGATTCAAGTAAGAGTATCTATTGTTCCATATTTATTGTAATTGTTTTATATATCAGAGGTACACAAAATCTAACATGGTATCAAATCCATTCTGATAAGAAAAGCAATTACTCTAAATTAAAAACTAAAATCTCAAATTTTTTCAAAAGCTAAATTATATTATCAAAATGGTGAATCATGTGAGACTAGAAGATAGACTTGAGGGTGCATCTAATTTCTCATCATGGAAAATTAGAGTAATGATAATATTAAGGGAAATGGAATTAGAGGAATATATTGAGTCAAACATATCCATGCCTGAAAATAAACCAGAGAAAGTAACATGGAAAAGACATAATAATAAAGCAATGAAAATCATAATAGATTCTGTAAAAGATCATATTCTTCCATCCATATCTAGTCTCAAGACTACATTTGAGATGTTCTCCACTATTCGAGATATATTTGAAATCAACAATACTAGTAGATTATTAACCCTAAAGCAAGATCTACTATATATAAAAATGAAAAATGAAGAATCCATAACTTCATACTTTCTAAGGATTTCTGAACTAAAAGATCAACTTGCAACAATGGAAAATTGAGTTGATGACAAAGAACTCAGCATGATAGCACTAAGAGCTCTTCCTCTATCATGTGAAATGTTTATTTGAGGTTTAAGCTCTCAACCCGAACTCCCTAAATTTGATTTATTAAAGAATGAATGCACACAAGAAGAATCTAGATCAGTCTCAAGAGGACTAAGTAGAAATCAAGAGGGAGAAATTCAAGCACTTCATGTGAAATCAAACAAGAAAAAAAATTCAAACGCAACAAAAGGGAATCTAAAAAATCATATAAGTAACGTGACTGGTCCAAAGTTAGATGTTTTAAATGTGATAGAATTGGTCACTTTCATAACTTCTGCCCTAAAAAGAAGAAAATTCAAGCAGCCTTAACAAAAATCAAAGAAGAGGGTGTAGAGAAAGAAGATAGAAACTATGCTTTTTACTTAGCCCTTTCAAGTGAATTAAACTCAAACCACAACACTTGGATCATAGAGAGTGGAGCACCCAGGCACATCACTGGTTTCAAAGACAAATTTGGAACTTTCTCTAAACAATCCTCAGAAGAAGTTACCATTGGAGATAACTCTACTCATCCTATCAAAGGAATTGGTTCCTATTCAATTTACCTAAATTTGGGAATTACCCTACAACTCAAAAATGTTCATCAAATGGATGTCAAAACAACGTTCCTTAATGGCAAAATTGAAAAAGAAGTCTATATCGAGCAACCAAAAGGATTTAGCACTCATGACAGAAAAACTCATTTTTTAAATTAAAAAATGCACTTTATGGTCTCAAATAGGCTCCCAGAGCATGGTATGAAAGGATAGACAACTATCTAATGAAGTTAGGATATTCCAAAATGAAGTTGATCCCAATTTTTACTTCAAAATAGATGATAATAATATGATTATACTTGTGTTATATGTTTATGATTTTTTGATAACAGGTGAGAAACATAGCATAAAGAAATGCAAACAGGAACTCACAGCACAGTTGAAATGAAAGACCTAGGTCTACTTCACTACTTTCTTGGATTAGTAGTCTGGCAACAGGATAACTACATTCTTCTAAATCAAGGAAAATATAAAATTTAAATTTTAACAAAATTTGAAATGATGGAATGTAAACCAACTGCTACTCCTCTAGAAGTAAATCTACACAAGTTTAAAGATGATATGATCAAATCAAAACCTACAGATTCTACTTACTATAGATGGATTATTGGATCTTTAATGTATTTGGTGAATACTTGTCCTGACATATGTTATGCTACTAACATCTTGAGTTAGTTTATGTGTGCACCAAAGAAGATACATCTACATGCAGCTAAATACATTTTGAGATATTTAAAGGGTGCTATTGGAATATGAATCAAATATGATAGAGTCAACATCGAACTTCATGGATATTCAAATTCTGATTGGGCAGCAGTCCTACTAATGTAAGAGTACTTCTGGATATTATTTCAATCTAGGATCTAGTGTGGTTTCTTGGTCCAACAAAAAACAGACTTCAATTGCATTAAGTTCCACCAAAGCAAAATACATTGCATCCTCGTCGAGTGCTAGAGAAGCGGTATGGCTATGGAAGTTGTTAGCAGATTTGTTCAAAAAACCTTTGAAGCCCACTATGATTCATTGTGATAATCAAAGTTGCATCAAGCTTTCAAACAATCTGGTTTCCCACAATCGCTCCAAACATATTGAAATTCCTTATCACTACATTCGAGATATGATGAATCGAGGAATCATTCAACTGGAGTACATCTGTACTAGTGAGCAAACAGCTAATATCTTTACCAAGCCTCTTGCTAAAGTGAAGTTGAAATACTTCAAAGAAAAACTTGGTATGATTAATTTGTAATATTGAATATTGAATTTAAATGTGAGTTTATGCTTCTATTGTTGTTTAGTTGCATCATATATGTAATGCAAGGTGATGATCTTTCATGGACATATTTATTCAGAAGGTGATTGTTTGTAAGGTGACGATCTTGCAAATGATAGGCATGTTATCTGGACATCTCTAGATATTGCTTCGGGCAATTAGAGATCCTAGATAACAAACTCATTTGTTATCATGGACATCTCTAGATATTACTTCAAGCAATTGAAGATCATGAGTAACAAATTTTTATGTTATTACTATGGACATCTCTAGATATTGCTTCGGGCAATTAGAGATCATAGATAACATATTCATTATGATTACTCTAGATATTGTTTCGGACAATTAGAGATTATGATGTACATTATAATAGTGTTCATATCTTGGTGATTTTTATTATCTGACTAGTCGTTGTTTCAAAGTGTTAATATCAAATAAAGTAATTAGATATTCTATTTTGAAATCTAAAGTATATTACTTCTCCCTTGCTAAGAGGGAGTGTTGATGTATAGCGTTTGTAGAAGTAATTTGACATATGCAAATTTGTATCATACTTATCTGATAATCATTACTATTGCTCTCTCTCTCTCTCTCTCTCTCTCTCTCTCTCTCTCTCTCTCGCTCTCTCTCTCTCTCACACACACACACACATATACATATATGTATATGAGTTGTTAATGATTTCAATAAACATGTGATACAATTGTCGGCAGATTAGATATCGGCAGACTGCCTTGTAATATTGCCAATTGCAATAATGTAAATGACATTATCGACTGCTTGTGTTAAGTAGTGTTGGTTTACTGATTAACTAATCATTAGTTATGCCCATAGAGGCATGACCCTACATGGCCAAAGGCCACGTAAAGAACCATTGCACAACTTATATATGTAATGCAGATCGATGAGAAAGATATCAATACACGGCATCTCAAACCCAACAATCTGTATACCAATCATCACAAATACTTTCCAGTACATTTTCTTCTGAACTCTAATCTGCAAGAGCATTATAATATTATCAGCAATATACAGAAGGAGATACTAAACATAAGCAATACAAAGATCACCATTATTTGAAGAACAACTCTGCACTACTGTGATTCAAGTAAGAGTATATATTGTTCCATATTTATTGTAATTGTTTTATCTATCAGAGGTCCACAAAATCTAGCAGCCTTTAATTGGATTAGAAATGTAATTCAGAATTCTGTCTTTTACTTCTGCAATTCGTATGAAGGCAGTAATGACTAAGGAGCAGACTTATATTTTATCTTGTGTCCTCTTAGACTTCATCCTTACCCTCTATAAGTATAGGAATCAAAGGACATGTCCTCAGAAGGAACATGTCTCTTCCAAAAATCATTTGCCTAACCTCTAGAAGTTGGCAACTTTCTAGGAATAATTAAAATATTAATCACAAACACAAAAAATGTTGTTAGATTAGTATTAAACCAAAATCCTAAGGATAGACGCCAATGTTGTTAGAAAATGAGAAAGAATATAGTTAGCGAGAGATTAGAGAATGAAGGTGACACTACTAAAGAAACAACTACAAAATGAAGGTAATAATAGTCAACAAAAGGCTTTATAATAGAGTATAATAGTTTCAGTGTGAGGAAATAGGACAAAGTATTAATGTCAATGGAGTGATGGAAACCCACTAGAGGATTCGCAACAGGGTATCTTTGTAAGAGATGGCTCAGGCTTTCTTCTCGAAAAGAAATGAGGAACAACTTAGTGGAGCTTCAAATTCTAATACAAGTTCAATATTTGAATGGAAAGAGTGAAGAATTAAAACTGGAATAAACTCTAAACTGTAATGCAACTTAATCTTTGTTATCTCAGTTCTATAAACCCATTGATACATGGTGATAAGAAAGGTTAGGAATGTAAGATAAAAGATAAATGCATAATTATGCTCAAGTCAAATTTAACTTACAGTATGCGATGGTCTTTAAATTGAAGAAATTATTGCTTTTTATTGCTTTGATTTTATTTGAAAATCTAGTGCCTAGCAAATTATGTACAATGAATTTGCACTTGATTGATTTGATCTCAAAATACTTTCTTAGTTCATGTCTCTAGCAACCTTCACTACATATCATGTATCGTGAACACAACAAACTGCCATCGATATTATTATATTGAATTGGAAGATTGCTACCAACCGATTTGAGGTATATACACAATAGACCCTTGAACAGCATTGGAATCAAATGGTAGACGTTTTATCTCTACAGATGAAACCTGGAAGAAAACATAAATCCATTCAATGCTATGAATATTTTCAGCTGATATGAAAAATAAAAATGATATTTTCTTATCGATTCCTTTAATCTTGATGAAGAACTTATAAGGGAACAGGTTCTGAAGATACCTTTTCAAGAAACTCAGGCAGCGCAATGTATATCTCTTTCAATTCATCCAGCTAATAGAAGTTGACAATTGTTAAAATGTTTTCCTAAATGCTTATTCAAAACTTGTATTTTATGAAAACCATAAGAAAATCTTCATTCTCATAGAAAAACAAAAAAGATTTTATATATTGGCACCGCTTAGGAAATGATTATCTTAATTCGTTGGAAAAAAATTACCAAACAACTACCCACATCTCAATGTAAGAATTATTTGTTATCATGGATACTGGTTAGTCAAAATAAATCAAGAAAAACAAGAGCTTTCTCTGAAAATGAATCTATCTATTGTTCAAGGGAAAACCCTTCAGAAGTCAAAAACAAGAAATCATGTTTGAAGTTTAAAGCATATATGATTAAGACAAAGTGAGAAAATTTTGACCAAGAACATGTCATTTCAATTGATGCATCAACTTTTGTATAAAATAAAAATAGGTCCCAATATGTAAGATCCCTGCTGTTACCTGACAATGAATTTAAAATCTGACTAGAGACAATTTGATGAACAGTTAGTGTGCAACCTAGTATGAGAGTTTTGTTATCACTGTAAAATCCCCCATCGTGTATCACGGACCTTAGTACACTGAGACAATGCAGACTATGAATTGATACGAATGATTCCTCAATAGATTAATTATGTGTCCACCATGTAATTCGTAACAGTAGGATGAAATGATCACATTCAGTTGTTAAGTCAAGAGTTAACATGTATATCAGAACTACACTAATCATATACAGACATTCATATGCGATCTCTTATTTCCTAGAGACTCACGTTAACCATGACTGGCATTTCGCATTCTAACTATGCTTTAACAGCAATATAACTGACTAAATATAAATAAAGAACATGTATAGCAGATATTGGCACCTGGAGTACAACGTGGGAGGCTGGGTAGTTCATACAGTGCTGGAGCTGACTGTCAAAGGGTCGTGACCTCCTGTTTCCATGAATGGCCAGTCCTTGGAGTGTTCAAACCGTGTGTCCCTACCCATGGGAGACACCCTATCGGCCTGATAAGTACAATGTCTATGTTGCCACAACTGTAGTTGATGCTTATATCCCTGTTGTCGTCCTGTAAAGGAGTGATGATATACCTAAGTTCCCTTAGGCTAACCAATTGCCCTTCCAACTCTGCTATTAAAGTCGGCAATACTTAATGCTCTAGCTCCTGTGTGATGCTTGTACTATCCCGTCCAATCCTTTGGAGTGAGTCCAGCTAGTGGGTTACTGCATTCTATGTATGAGGACATTTGTTGTTACTGAAAAGAAACATGTTCATGCGGTTGTCCAACTACTACCAAGAGAAGTATGTACTACTTCTTCCCAAAACGTGATCTTTTCTGAGAATATACTGAGCTTAGCCAAAGAGTTTGTGTAAACTGTACCTGATTTAGATAACTTAGTAGATATTTCTGGGGCTATGTCCAGTCTCCACACTTTTCAATAAGGGGTTTTGTCCTTACAAGAAAGATCCAGCCACATTTAAGCAACCGAGATTAACTTTCACAATATTGATATCTTTCTTGGTGATAATCCCAAAGTAGATGCTTGCTTTTATAACCTTGAAGTGAGGGAGGATGCAAATAACTAAGCAATGTGGGATAAAAGCCTATTTTGTCTTTTAGTCACTCAAGTCATTTTTGTCATGAAGTGACTTTAAATGATAAAGTACTTTATAAATCGACATTATAAAATTAAGTGACTTAACCTTAGGAGTTCCCACTTAAATATCTCCCCCAACGAAACCAAATAGATCCTTAGGACTAGTTGGCATCCTCAAAATAAATGTTGTTAGCCTATCTGGATGGAAAGATAGACCAAGAAGGCGTCATTAGGTCTAGCGCAGAGAAAAGGGCATTACACAACAGCTTTGGAGACAAGCATTTTGGAGGAAAGTCAAGGGAACCTAAGATAACTGTAGGAAGGACAAGCTTGAGAGCATATATTCCAAATGTTGCAGGAAAATCCTCATAAACCTTGTGTGCCCAATTATATTCAATAACAGAAGGAATAGGTGGTAAAATGTATTATTCCAGGGAACAGATAAACCATCAAAGTGGAATTTCATTCCTCCATACCCCATGCAAGTGTTCCAAAAAAGATGCTTGGACTTCATAAGACCATTCCGAAATAGCTGGAATAGTCAATAAAGGTGTTGAACATAATAGTGCAATTAAATAACTTAACAAAATGGCTTCAATTAGTGTTCTTAGACAACTCTGCAATTGACAACAGTCAAACTTTTATAGGTAGTGTATGACCCCTAAATTTTTTTGTAGATGATTTATAAACAGGTGACAAAAACACATTGACTAATACAATGTTTGCTAGTTGTTTAAGAACTGAGCTTTGGATCATTTAAATTTTATTCAATGCATTGATTTTGAAGTCTTAAAATGTGTCATTTAAATCACCACACATAGTATATGGAAATACAATGGACCAGACAACCATAACAATTAAATCAATTATATATGATGCATTTCAGAATTATTCGAAACTGTTGCAGCAATCTCCATGACAAGACAGTCTACAAGGCAGGTATAATCATAAAAGCAGCAACAACAGCCCATAATTCTTTTAATGCACTGGTAGACTACAAAGTTCATGCTCAAACATTGTTCTCCATAAAAACCCACAATCAAACCACCAAATTGCAAGCAAAATCAGTGTAACTCCCTGCTATTGCAAAAATTCTTGAAGCTTGAATACAGGGGCAATTAAACTCCGATTCATACTGATGAATTAACCAACCTAAGTGCAATCTATTATTTCATGGCAGTTCCATTATTCATCGCATCCCTTTCATGACTTAGCTCCAGCCATTTTCTAACTTTAGATCCTTTCCAAACTCAATAATCCATTTCAAACCTTGGCGGCCAACCTAAATAAAGCAATCAGCCCTAGAATAAATCGATAAACAAAAAAACCTTTTTTGAATCCTTCCAATTATAGACACCTAAACCTTGAAGGTTTCTATATTAATGCCACAAATATAACTACAAAACCCAAGTGCCAAAGACCAATTTTGTATGTTACAACCTATGCAAAAAAACGACACAGCCGGCCAAAAAAAGTCTTTGATGTCCCTGCAAGAATCAGTAGTATCATCTTGAAACCAAAACCAAATATACTCAAATGTGTTGAATCAGGAAATAAATAAAAAACAATTCCCTTTCAAACCCTGAAATCAAAATATTTACAAAATCACCACAATCAAAGCTCAAGCATAGCCTCTATGTGAAACCACCAGCAACCAACTAGGAAGGATTTTCACCTTATAGAAGATATTCTCCATGAAGGGTTTCATCTTCATGAACCTCCCAAAAGAAAACCAGCAACATATCTGCAATGTCCCCATTTTTACGCCTCCCTTAGTGTCAAGTTCTGCTAGCAGGATTGACCTATTAGCAGGGTCTCGTATGCCAATGAGATGGATAGAGAACCTTTCAAGGGCTTGTGACAACATATTAAAGTTTGGAGAGCCCGTTGAAAATCTTGGGCAGTCTCCTAGATTTTAGAAGCGATCCCTATTTTTAGAAATAAACTAAGAGTTAGCAAGGATACACTAGAAGACCACTGAGATCGTCCTGGACACCTCTGGCATAGTTCCTATTTTTTCACAAAATTCTAAAATTTTAGGGACTGCCAGTTAGCTTGCAGTGGTTAGATAGCATCAGTCAATAGGGGGCATCAGACAGAATTCGAATAAGAGTCCACATGAGCAAGCTACAAATAATTTGGGGAACAATTTAATTATTTCTTATGTTTGGTTTAATTAAACAATAATGAAAAGTAATAATTATAATCACCTTAGAATATAATAATAAATTATAATAAGTGGTTAGCTTGACACCATTCCCTAGGCAACTTAGTTATAATATAACTTAAATAGGGTACTTTGAGCCATGGCTATGACCCCCTTATGAAATTCTGTCATGTCCCCATTTTTGGAGGCAATTTGATTTAATTAATTTAATTAATTAGGTTATCCAAAATAATGAATATTTTATGAGGATGACTAATTAATTATTTTAATTAAATAAATAAGTGGTATTAAGTTAATTATTTATAAAGTTATCAAATAAATAGATATCAAAAAGGTAACTTTATATTTAATTAAGTGACTTGAATATTTTCACTTAATAGATAAAACAAAATAATGTTCTAGAAGCTTCAAGAGAAAGCGGAGGAAAACGAATAAATAGGCACCCCGGGCTTCATTCTAATCATCCAGATCTATTGTTGTTGATGTTGATGTTTGTTGATGTGAATTGTGGAACCTAGGGTTTCTGCAATAGACACAACTGGCCATTGAGAACGAAAACTCTCAATTGGTACACAATTTTGAGGGTGTGGAATATCACCTGAATTATTGCAGATTGGAGGTGACATTACAGTCATTTCATCGGGGCAAAATCTGTGGCCTAAGGCCAATTTTGAGGATCATTGATCATTGGAGGATTAGCTAGTGTGGAATTATTTGCCATCTACACCAAGCATTGCAGAACTGGAGAAATTCGAAAGGAAGCTAGAAACACATTTTTATTCATAACTTCTTATTGCGAGGGAATCTGAATTTATGTTTGAGAGGGGTTATACATTAACCCTAGGCATTCCAAACTATACCAAATTTGGCACCCAATACCAAGTAGATTAATTTATAGCAGGGCCGTACAAATAGAGCCGTACTAAGGTTCAGGTCACAACTTGCTAATTTGTCACAAACTATTGAGAGTTTCGATTTAAGCTTTTAAGGGACTATCTAACATCCCTAGGCGATTCAATCCATGCTAGTTTTGGTACTGTTTTGGAAGGCTGAGAATTATATAAAAATTGCACAGGGCCGTACAAGTACGGCATTGTTAACAGGTCAAGAAGAGCAGGCCGGAACCGATCAGTGGTCTCAATCCAGTCCATATAAAATCACAGGAACTTGGCACTCAGTCTGGAACAGAACTGTGCAGGAGCAACCCAGTCTTCATAGCTCATCCACATTTCATGCGATTTTGGGCCATTGTATCCCTTGACACCGGGCGAACTCAATTCTTATTGGATTCGGCACTGTTTGAAGATTGCGAATTATACAAACACATTGCATAGGTTTGTTCGGCTGTAGAGTTTCCTCAGCAATTGGGCAGCGCTGACATGTCCAGGTAATTACCTCCAGCAGTAGCATTCAGTACATGACCAGTTTTGACAAAATTCATAGTATAATATTTACCATTAATGCAGTTCAGACTACAAGACAGGTGTTTGACGAATTGTTTCAAGATTAAGCATTGGTTTTTAAGTGACCTTAATAGTTAGGGTCATTTCAAATTCTAATTCCTAGGAGGGGGATTAAATAAGATAAAACATTACTTTATGATTAAATGGGTGAATAAAAAACCCTAGTTTAAAATTGCACTTCGAGAGAAAAATAAAACTAAACAAAAAGAAGTTAGAGACACATTATTCACATCCAAATATTATATTATTCATCAATATTGTGATGAAGCTCTTGCAAGGCCTTTTCAACAAATTTTTTCTCTCTGGGAGCAAAATCTCTTAGATAGACAATTGCCTATAGGCTAAGTCACAAGGTCCACCAAAATTCTAGCTTGAGGTTCAAAATTTAGCGAACATTTATAGATTGGATGAGTTTCACAAATATTTGTGTTAATATTCATACAAAAGTGATGACAGATTTGAAAAAAAAATCGTCAAGAAAAAAATTCGTTTAGGGTTTTTAACCAATTCATCTATAAGAAGCAATTGTCATAGAATACATCTTTTTGCAAGCGACTACACAAGTTTGCCAAATCTTTAGCTTCTTTCGTAATGCAAGTGAGTTTGATCAAGCATGAGTTATGACAATGTGCGATGAGCTAGATGTAAGGAAATTTAATCTCGTGTCAATCTGTGTCGATGTGAATTAAGCACAATCAGAGTGTCTTTAGTTGCAATTTTTTTCCTAGTTTATGTGTGTTCTCCTGCATTTTGTAACCACAAAATGCTGGTAACAGTACGAAACTTTTTCAAGCTTAGTTTCACATTTATCTAAGTTTAGTTCGTTATTTAATTGGTTAGTATTGATCAACCAATCAACTCCAATTAATATAATGAATCCTTTTACTGAAGGCTTTTGTCAAGTCTTTTTCGTTTTTCTTTCTATCGAGCCTTTGCTTAATTTTTTAGGGCTTCATCGTCCTTTTCTTTGCTTTTGAGTTTGCGCTTGTTGATTTTTAATCCTTTGGTTTTACTCATGTCATGACTTTCGATTTCCCCTTCGATTTACTCTAACCTTGAGCGTAATCGAAGTTGTCAATCAAGAGATATGGTTGTTTTAGTGCCTCAAAAGTGGGCCTTTTTTATGCAATAGCACAAATTAAAAATATCATGTTATATTTTTAATTTGACATTCATTTTTTGAAAAATAAAACTTAAATTCACTTTATGTTATGTTTTTAAATTACTTTATTATTTAATTTTTCACTTACAGTAACTAAAGTGCACTTTATGTTATAATTTTAAGTTGAGTTGCTTTTTGATTTTTCACTTAAAGTGACTATATAAACTATATAGTTTCAGTTTAATTTTTGATATTTAAATTAAATGCTCATTTAAATGTTACTTTTTAAATAATATTTATGTATTATATTTTTAATATGATATATAAATATGGTTTGTCCCATTAAAATAACTTTTTAATGAAATTAAATTGATATATGACTTTAAGTTATCAAAAGTGGACATTTTGTATGCTAGTTCATGTAAAATCCATCAAAAGTGGACATTTTACATGTCACTACATATAAAGTTCAACTTAAAAGCATAAAACTATCAAAAGTGGACCTTTTTGGTGTCATTACACCAAAAATGTGAGTTTTCACTTGAAATATGTCTTTGCATCAAAAACATGAGCTTTAACTTAAAATATGCAATCCTCCCTAAAAGGTCAGATTTTAACCACGTCCATATTTTAAAATGTGTCATGCCTCCTAAAAGGTGTGATTTGCCATATGGGGAGTTTTTAAAATATGCATTCCATCTTAAAAGGTCCGATTTTAACTTTTTTGCATATTTTAAAACATGTTATGCTTCCTAAAAAATTCAATTTTGGGAGAACACATGTAATGGGCCTCCAAGAACCCGATTTTGGAGATTGTGAGAGATTTACTTGATGGTTTTGCATGAGATCTTCTCCAATAGGATCGCTTTTGCTTGGCAATGGATTTTCTAACATCAAAAATGGATTCATCTTGCTAAAAGACATTTTTCTAAGCTCTATCTTAGAGCACGTTTTAGGTGAAAACTTCAACTAAATCCTTTTTTGGCCCATGTTTTTGCTCAAGGAGGAATCGATTTGGCATTTTAAGTGTTTGTCATTGCATTGTGATACACACTTTCAACTTTAAAAGTCAAAATGTTTCATGCCTTTTTTGAATCACGTTTTTGCTAAAAATGCCCAAAAAATTGGGGTTTTAATTCACTTTTATGCATTTTGAAGCCACTTTTTTACATTTGGATCCATGTATATGCATTTGGGAAAGTCATTTTTGCATTCACAAGTAAAAAATGACTCAAAAACATGCATTTTTTGGCCACATGTTTTTTAAAAAGGCCCAGATTTTTGCATTAAACTGTCATGTTTTTGTTCAAAAAACTCAAAAAATGGCATTTCCAGCCCATACCTTTGATCAAGAGGGATTGTTTTTGAGTTTGAAATGCATGATATTGCCTTTGGAGATCATGTATTTGGCACTTTCATGTCAAATTCAACCTTCATTGCTCATTAACATTTGTTAAATGCAAGTACGGAAAAAGTCAAAAAGTTGTTTGAAAATCCGGATTTGAGGAAGAATTGGTCTTTAAAGTTTATGATTATTGCTATTTTGCCTCTTTGATCTCCAAGTAAGTGGACATTTTCAAACTTTCTCATCAATTCATGCTTATCTTGCTATTTCCATGCATATTATGACTTGTTATTGTACGCTTATCCATGTATAATATATATGCCATGAAATGTACATTTTTCCTTTAAAAATGAAGAAATTGTTCATTTTCATGGTTTTGGTTTTTCCCCAAACTCCAAATTTGAATTTGTGCGTTGAAGTGCTTTGCATCTTGACATGTTTGAGTCACTTCCCAAAGGTACATTTTGTCTTTTGAGTTTTTGTGTTGTGTGCTTGCTTTCCGATTTTCTCCACTTTGGAGAAGTTACAAATTTTTTCCCAAAAACTTGTTGTTTCATTTCATGCGAAAGCCTCATATCTTCCATGTCACAACACTTCACATCTCATCTGACAAATGTGATTAAATGTTTTCCATCTCATTCACCATCCGCACATGCATGTAATCCCATTTTTCACTTCCATTTTCACTCATCTCACTTTTCGCATCCACTCGCACAACACAATTACACGAAAAGCCTTACATGTAATAGCATTTCAAAACCCCGATTTTGACTTAAAGTCATTTTTTGAAAAGTCAAAAAGATGTCATTTTCATCTTCCATGTATTTTGACTCCACCTTTTCACCAAAGATGACTATAAAATTCATTATCCCTCTTCCATTTTCCATTTCCATCTCTCCATATGCATTCACACCTTCATGAGGAAATACATGTTTCCGCATTTTTCCATGCTTTGCACCTCATCCCATCACCCGCACTTACATGTAAAGCGCATCCTCCATCCGCATTTGCATGTCATTTCACTTTTCATTCCGCATTACATGTTGCATTTACATGTAATCTATTTTCCGTGCAATAACATCTTGAAAGCCCAAGTCACTTTTTAAAAGTCAAAAGTTCTCATTTGCACACATTCCCATACGCCAAGCACTTTACTTAAAAAAAAATAAAGAGTTAAAGGTACTTATGGAAAGTTATTCTGAGATTACATTCAGACATCGTCAAGAAGGTTTTCAAAGTGTCAAAAAATCCAGAATGTGTCAATTTACAAAGGAGAATTCACGACAACTTGAAAGGGAAAAGCTTGATCACATCAAGATTTCAAACGACAATGAACAATTCATCAAAGAGAATAAGAGGCTATCAAAAGACGCAGCACCATGGTTATCAAGATGAATGTAGTGGCATAAAATACAGGAACTCCCAATCCTGTTATCATTCAGGATAGCATTACCAAGTACAAGGCCTTTCAGGACAATCCCTAGGAATTCTCTTTCATCTTTCTTCTTCTTTTTTCATGTTTGTAATTGAAGAGGATGTATTACATGAAGATGTGTAATTACATGTAATGCGAGTTGCACGTGTAGTTGCATGTAACCCTATTTTTCTCTTTTAGTTACACTAGGTCAAAATTGGTTGAGTTGCTTCCACTTTTTCCTCCACTATTCTCTCAACTCTTGTGCCTATATAAAGGAGTTCCCCCTCATTTTAAAATCATCATTATCTTTATGCAAGAAAGCTCTAGAGAAATTGTGCCAACAAAACTTTGTTTGTGTAGCACTATTTCGAGAGAAAGTAAATACAAAGAAGCATTTGAGACTTAACTTTGATTAAGTGAGATTCTTACTTGTGTGAGTTATAAGATTTGTCTATAATTCATCTAAGTTATCTTTGATTCATGTTATCTTGTGTTTTGGGTAATTGTATCTTGTGAATTGAATATAAAAGAGTTAAGAAGCAATTGGAGCCAGAGCTTTGACCAAAGGCAATTGTGGAAGTGTATAACTAGAAGCTTTATTTGTAGCTTATACTTCTTTCTTAATCTGCAAAATGGTTAAATTATTTTTACTTTGAGGAGTTTTTGTGCCCTAATTGTGAAGCTTTTCCATATAGAAGTAAGACCCGACTTAGAGCCAAATCGGTACATTTTCATCTAGCCTTTGAGGTAGTGAAGGTTTATTGATATCACTCTTTCCAGCTCTTGATAGAGGTGCAATTAGAGATTCACCCTACCCATTACTCGCTCCACGAGTGAGTGGATTCTTTCTTGAAAGATAAGAAGAAGGGATATTGGTAACACCCATTTATAAAATCTCTCGACTTCTTGTTTACCTTGAGTTGATCCAAGGAGAGGTGAGAACGGGGAGCTTTCCTTTTAAGGTAGGAGAGACTCTATCTCACATGTTGTGGCTAGTCATCCTATTTTGCGACTAGATTTTTACCCAAAACAGTCGGTTGCAAAATATCCACCCAACAATGTGTTTTTTTTTTAGTTTTTCTTTTACATTTTAATATGTTTTAGATTTTTTAAAAGTTACGTTGATAGGTTTTAATGTTTTATGAAATTTAAGCACGGATCCTTCAGTTTTCTGCAATCAATGTTATCTACCAGAATTGCACCCTAAGCTAATTCCTGCAAATCAAGCACTTTTGGAGAAAAATGGGATTATTCCAAGGTTGTGAGTTACCTAGACTAGAATAAATCTCCAAAGAAGACCAGCTTCCTGAGGTATCAACTAAAATCACAATTCCTTCAAAGAGAAAACATTTAGGAAAAGCTTGAAAGTGGAATGACATAGACAAAACTAAGGCTTAAAATGTTGTAAAAGATTTGATACACCAAAATACAAAAAATCATAATACAAAAAAACTTCTTGAATAACACAGACATGCACTCATAAAATAAAACAACTCATAACTTCATGTCTATGCATAAGTATTTCATAGAAAGGCCAGAGGAATTGTATATTCAAAAAAGAAAGATGAACTTTTTCTATACCACACCAGTATAAATCCTTTAACACTAACTGAAACCTGCATCAAAACACTTTCATAACCATAGAAAAGGTATGCTCATGAGACAAAATCTAAAAAGAAAAACAAGCTTTCACTAACAGTGCTATCAATCATAAATTCAATACGCTAACTTTGCAATTAATGAGAAGGCCAAGAGATGCATAAAGTCATCTCCAATGTATTATTGTATATGCAAAAGTGAGCTACAAGACTCCTATAAGTAACAACCAAGGACCGCAAAAATAGTCACTAAGTCTCTTCCACTACAAAAAGCAAGAACCAACTGAAAAGTAAGTGACAAACTCACTATTTCTAACCAGCTGCATTAGATGCTAGAAAATTGACCCAAGAATAGCCTCTACAACCCTTTGAAATAAAGTTCAAAACATGTAAGAAGTCTCTCCAAGGAATAACAACCTGGACAACACATCAAAACCTCCCCAAGAAACATGCAAACAAATAATAATGACCCCTACAAGATTCTCCTAAAAAGTCAAAACTGATCCCTAAATTCTCTCCTTATATCTCCAAACAGAAAATAACTCCCATCGTGACTCTACCCAAAAATACTTCATCAATCCTCTATGACCAAGTATGTAAACATATGGAAAAATAAACCACTTCTCTTTAGATTTGAATTCAAAATGACCATGCCCCCTTATTTTTTGCATTTTAGAAGAACATAATGGACTTAACAGTTTATAAAAATATTCCTAGTCCACTTGTTTAACAATAATGCTTGTGCAAAAAAATAGAACGCCTCCAAATATTCAAATTAACTAGTTAAATATTGAATATTTCAGCAAATAACAGTTAATAAAAATATATAATATAATAAATAAGGAAGAATTAAAAACAAAACATAATATTATTTCAATAAATATTAATAAACATAATGTTCATTAACAATGTTTACTAAAAATAATATTAAGCTCACTTAGTTCAACCCTACCTTATTCACTTTCACTGAGGTGTTACACTTGGCATTTTGAAGAATAAACCTGTCGGGTCATGACATTAGTTAACTTGATTTTTAAACATATTTAATCCCACAAAAATGTGGGTCTTCAATGAAGCTTCCATGAGAAGTTTCTAGGGTATACTACCCTATTTTGCCCTTATTCATTTCATTTTAACATTTTGATTTGAGAAAATCCTTTCTCTACACAAACCCTAAATGTCATTGTTGAGCGAGAACGGAGATTTCTTGGTCGAACAATGCCATTCTTTGCACCTCTCAAAACAGATATTCTCAGGTCTACAAATTGGTGAGCATATTCTCTCATTTAGCTGCTAAATCTTGATGGAATTTAGAGATTTTATGTAGAAATTTGGAAGAAATCAATAAAAACTATCACTTATCCTTCCATGGCCGCAGCCTTGAAGTTTTTTTCTGCTGTTATTTTTCAATTGATGCTTCTAATACTTTGTATTTGTTGAGTTGTGTACCTTCTAAACTTTATGGATTTCTACAGATATATGTCTTCAAATCATTCGACTGAGCTTCAGATTTTCTCGTTGAAGAAATTCATGTGAATTTTGAGCCGCTATGGCAATTCTGTAGCTTCTTCAATAGATTTATAAAGAAAAGGAAATGATTTCATGACTTAAAACTTTTATGGCAGTAATTTTTTTTTTTTTTTTGCATGTTGAAGTTGTTTTTAAGCTTGGTATCTGCTACTTCCTTGTAGGCATGGTTTAGGCTTTTCATAAAACATTTCATTTGTTGCTTAATTTTGAAGGTACCTTAGTATTATAGCCTTCAATTTTTGTTTACCGTACGGGTAAAATAAATGAACGCATACAGACAATGGAACAAAATAGCAAAATTATATTCGCATATGCCAGACATTACATTATGCTTGATAAGATAAGATCAATGATGAATTACAATGATCCCAGACGGGATATAAATACTATCCGCTGAACCTTCCCGGAGGAGTTCGTTGGCCACAACCATTATGTCCGCTACAAACTATTTACCCGTCGGCTACAAAATACAAAACACCAACGACAATCATTCCGTCGGCTACAGAAACACTGCTGGGACCATCTAGTCGGCTGACAATTTTTGGTGCCACCCATTAGGGTTTTTGATAGCTTCAGCCATGATGCTTTTTACAGAACTTTTGGCCCAGCATTCTTGCATTTCAAAAAATGCCTTGCATTAACCACCGTGGCCTTTATTTTTGTTTTTCTTTTGGCTCTTCAAAATCTCATCCATCGTCATCTAGGACTTGGGATACTTGAGAAATCCTCTTGCATTTTTTCGTTTTCACATTTTACTTGATGCACAAGAGTTTCATTGATGAGACTATAGATTGGAACTATAGCTTGATATACCTCTGTATATGGCTGAAAGAGAACGGAGATGAGGGTTTAGTTGTTTCTTTGTTTATTGTCCATTTATCAATGATTCCATAGAAACTTTGCAAGGACTTTAAAGAGTGTTAGCATAAAAAAAAAAGAATGGAGCTCAAATTCTTTCATTTATACAAGCATTGATATTCCTGCAGTAATTTAACATGAATGAAATGCTCTTTCAATATATCGTCTTTGTAAGATGTTCTCTTGCATTTTCTGTACCACTATTTGATGCTTCTTACTTGGCTAGTTTTGAGAATATTTGATACATCTTACTTGGCTTATAGGATTATAGTTTAGAAATCATCTACTTCTGGAAGTCTAAGCACCCCAACAGTAGAGATTTACCTATGAAGAATCGCATAGGAGTCTGTGAGCTTCATAGTTATTCTTATGGTGTAGAAGAATAGACATGGATCTAAGTCGGTACGCTTTCAATCAACCTGTGAGTTGGTGTGTGTTTATCAGTATCTTTATCATTACCCGCTCTGCAAGTAATTAGATTCTTTCCTAAAACAAGAGGAAAGAATATTGGTAACACCCTTATAAGTATCTCTAAACTTTTTGCTTACCTTGAGTTGATCCAAGGAACAATGAGAAGGGGGAACCTTCCCTTTAAGGTAGGAGAGACTTTGACTCACACGTCGGCTGGTACTCCTGTTTTGCAGAAAAAGCTATACAAATTGTTGGTTGAAAAATATCCACCCAACATCCACAACAGTTACATTGAACAAATTAAAAAACGAGAACTACATATCAATAGTGAGAGAGGTTCAAGGACCTTGATCCCATGGATAATAGTATGTAGGCAATCTAGTAGGTGATGTTGGATACAACTGAATAATTGTGTATTGTCTTTGATGTTACACAAATGTCATATCATTATCAGTCAGTGCATGCCAAGCTCACTCGGGCAGTGAAGACAGTTTTTTGTGTCTGCCAACTGTTCCTATGGTTGCCTAGTTCAAAAGGCAATGTCTGCCGAGTTCACTCAGGTGTCAAAGGAAGTATGCAGAAGATGAGTGTTAACCGAGCTCACTCGGTTAATGAAGGAAAGTTGGATGGAACCTATGCTAACCGAGCTCACTCGATTGCCAAAGGATCTTCGCGAGTTTGTAGTGTTAACCAAGCTTTTGTTAGTTAACAAAGGAAATGGCTTCTGAGTTAGTTTCTATCGAGTTGGGTCAGCTAACGAAGGATTTTTTTATTTTGGCATATTAAGCTCAATTAATTTATCTATTGGTTCTAACTGACTGAGGTGATGAATATTAATTATTCTAAGTTGTATTTCAGCCGACTTGACAATATGAAAGATATAAGTACAAGGCCAAATTGAGAATTTGAAAGCGTAAGTATGAAGATATTATTGAAGATTTAATAATGAGAAGAGGAAGCGAATTTGAAGGATAAGCAGAATATTCTTGTGGAGCAGAAAAGCTATATTCGATCTGGAAGGATCCAGTACAAGCTAGAATAGAGATCTATAATCAGCAATTCAGTTGCATTCAAATCAAGTCAATTCATTGTTACTCTCTAACCATTGCAGCAGTGATCTAAATCTCTTAACAGAGTTGGCTTAACAGCTATTTGCAAATCCTCTAACAAGGTGGCAGTTCTATTGAATTGTCTAAAAACCTCTAACAAGGCCACTCCTAACTGGGTGATTAAATCCTTTAACAGGTTCACACCTAACACTGTGTTTTGTAACCTTTAACAGGATTGGCTCCTAAGAGGGCTCACTTCAAAAGAGTGAAAACAATAACTAGTTGCAATTGGTGGTTTTTCCCAAATTGAGTTTCCACATTAAATCCTGGTGTCAAACGTGTTCATGCAATTTTCTTTTATGTGTTTGCAACTAGTTAAAATAATGGTAATCATAGATAACATCTAAAGTTTGTATGTTAAGCATTTACCGAGCACATTCAATAATTACCGAGCTACAGCATTTTATGTATGTTTACCGAGCATTAGCAATATTCAGTTTTCAAATTGTATTTTTATACCGACATCTAAGAGATCTGGGATTTATTTTAGTAGTAATTGATTCACCCCTCCCCTCTCAGTTACTCTTATATTTCTAAAAATTGGTATCAAAGCTTTTGGTGCTTGCAAAGAAGGTTTCAAGGACCTAAACCAAAGATCAGGATGTCTTATAGAAGAGAGATCCCCAAGCTGAACAGAGACAATTTTGCACCATGGCAAGGGCTTATGAGGTTACATTTGGCTACCATCAATGACTCAGGATGCAAATATCTTAATACTGAATACAAGACTCCCACTGGAACAGTAGCTGTTGAGGATATTGTTGAAAAAAAGAATCATAACATCATGATGATTGATATTGCATCTGCTCTTAGTTATGCTGAATTTGATGAAGTTAAAGACTGCAAGACAACTCATGACATGTGGATCAAACTAAAAGACATATATGGAAGAGATGACAATGTAAAAAGAGCTAAGGCTAAAAGTTTTAGAGGTCATTTTGATCAGATGAAAATGAGAAAAGATGAGAACATTGTAAAATATGTGAAAAGGATCAAAGCAAGTGTAAGTGCAATCAAAGCATTTGGAGGAGACATTGAACAAGAAATAGTTGTAAGGAAGGTACTTAGAACTCTTCTTCCTATTTATGCAATTAGAGTGTCTGCTATTCAAGAAATGAGATGTGATCCAAATAATAAAATATCTTTGGATACTCTAGTTGGAAGATTGACAGCTTTTGAGTTAGATAACTTTGATAACTATGTTCCTAGTTCAAAGGTTATTGAATCTACTTTTAAAGCTAAACTCTCACTTAAAGAAAAGGGTAAGAAATCAAAGTCCAGTCAATCAAGAAGTGAAGAAGAAGAATCAGAAGAAGGTTCAAACAGTGATCTTGAAGTTGTTGAAGCCCTATTTGCAAGGAAGTATTTCAAAGACAGAGGAAAGTACAAAAGTAAAGTTCCTCTGATATGCTTTTCCTATGAAGAAGTTGGTTACATTGCTGCAAGGTGTCCAAATAAGGAAATCAAAGATGAAAAAAAAAAGCAATACACACAAAGGCAAGAAGGATTCCAAAAACTACAAGAACTACAAAGACAAAGGTAAGAAATCTCGTTTTATAGCTAAAGATTCTAATAACAATGAAGATGAAATGGTATATATTGCTGTGAAAGATGAATCTGATGATGAAGGAGATAAGATGGCACTTATCTCTCATGTTAGCAAAAATGATATATGGATTATTGACAGTGGCTGTTCAAATCATATGACTGGAGACAAAATAAAATTTGAGCACATGGAATATTATGATGGAGGAAGTGTGAGATTTGGAAACAATGAACCTTGTAACATAAAAGGAAAATGATGTATTTCATTGACTAAAGAACTTATATGTGACAATGCTTATTGGGTTGAAGGACTAAAGCATAATCTACTAAGTGTGGCACAGTTGAATAACATTGGATTCAAGATAAAATTTATGAATGGGCAGGCCAAACTATTAGATGGAAAAGGAAATCTAGTTGGATTTGGCAAGCAAACAAAAGATAATCTATTTTATCTTGATCTCAGTGATTGTTCATGTTTTATTGCTCAAGTAGAAGAAAGTTGGTTATAGCACAAAAGGCTATGTCATGTAAACTTTGATAATCTGGTTAAGATAAGCAACATAGAAGAGTAAGAGGTATTCCTAGTTTGAAGAAGCCTAATATGAGTCTATGCAAGAATTGCCAAATTGGTAAGATGGGAAACACTAGTTTAAAAAGAAAAAACTATCAATCAGAAGAAGTCTTAGAAATTGTTCATACAGACTTATCTGGACCTATTGGAATAGAGAGTTACAGTGGAGAAAAATTTTTCATTCTTTTTGTTGATGACTATTCTAGAATGATGAATGTAATGTATCTAAAAGAAAAATCAAAAAAAACTTTCAAAAGTTCAAGTGGTATCTAGCAAGAGTAGAAAAAGAAATTGGAAAAAAGTTGAAATGTTTAAGATCAGACAGAGGTGGTGAATCGTCTCCAATGAATTCAATAATTTCTGCATTGAAAAAGGAATTAAAAGAGAAGTATCAGCCCCTAGTACACCACAGCAGAATGGTATAGCCGAAAGAAAAAACAGATTTATCATGGACTGTGCAAGAACCCAGATCATTGAAAACAATGTTGCTCTCAAATACTAGAAGGAAGCTATCAGCACTGTAGTTCATACCTTGAACAGAGTATAGTTGAAGAAAGAATCAAACAAAACTCCTTATCAACTATGGTATGGCTACAAACCTAATGTAAGTTACTTGAAAGTATTTGGTAGCAAATGTTATATCTTGAAAGAATATAGAAAAGGTAAATTTGATGTAAAAGGTGATGAAGGCATATTTCTAGGATACTCCTACAAAAGTAAAGCATACAAATGTTTGAATTTGTCTACTCACAAAATACTAGAAAGTGCAAATGTTAGAATTGATGACCTTGCAGAAAAGAGTGAAGAAGAAAGCAACAAGGAGCCAGAGGATTATAGAAGAGTTGTTTACTATGAACTTGATACCCTACCAAACCAATCTGAAAGAAAGGAGGCTTTATTTCCCGCGTCCCCAAAATCTCCAATAGCAAACAGTGCAACCCAAATCACAATCTAAAGAACCCGAGTCACAATCAGAGGCTACTGAGCAAGTTTAAACCAATTCTAACGGACCCGAGTCACAGACAGAAGGACCCGAGCTTGAAATTGAAGTTCATAATGAAGACAGTAGAACTCATTCAAAACTCAAACAGCCTGTGTTAACAAGATATGTCAGAAGGCATTATGCACCTAATCAGATCATTGGACACAAATCTGATGAAACAATGACAAGAAGCAAATTAAAAGGTACATATTTACTTGCTCAATTTGAACCTATAAATGTTAAAGATGCTCTGGACAATGAAGTTGGATTGAAGCAATGAATGAAGTGATAGAATAGATAGAAAAGAACAAAACTCGAACTCTTGTTCCTAGACCCAAAGATAAAAATGTAATTGGTACAAAGTGGGTATTCAGAAATAAGCTAAATGAAGATGAAAAAGTTTCAAAAAACAAGGTAAGACTGGTATGCAAAGGTTATTCTCCAGAAGAAGGCATTGATTATGGTGAAACTTTTGCTCCTATAGCAAGATTAGAAGGTGTTAGAACTTTACTAGCATATGTAGTACATAGAGTATTTAAAGTGTATCAAATGAATGTTAAATTTGCATTCTTGAATGGAATTTTTGATGAAGAAGTCTACATTGAACAACCAAAAAGCTTTGTAGATCCTAACAAAAGAGACATGGTTTGGAAGTTACACAAAGCATTATATGGTCTCAAGCAAGCTCCCAGAGCTTGGTATGAAAGACTTCATAATTACTTGGTACAAATTGGCTTTTAAAGAACAAATGATAATAGTAGTTTGTATATCAAGCAAGGACCAAACAAGAGGATTGTGTTGGCAGAAATATTTGTTGATGATACTCTATTTACAGGATGTGATAACTTGTGCAAAGCATTTTCATAAGAAATGAGTAAAGAATTTGAGATGTCCATGTTTGGTGAGATAAAATTCTTTGTTGGGTTGCAAATACAACAAAACAAAAATGGTATCTACATCACTCAATTTAAATATATCAAGGAGATACTAAAGATGTCTGGAATGGAAGATTCAAGACTAGTTAGAACCCCTATGTCTACTGGACATAAGCTTTCCAAAAATGATGATCCCAAAGAAGTAGATCAGACCACATATAGATCAATGATTGAAAAAATTGCAGTATGTAGTACATATAAGGCCTGATATTGCTCTAACAGTTGGAATGGTGGCAAGATTCTCAGCAAATCCTAAAGAAAATCACATGATTGCAATTAAGAGAATCATGAGATATCTAAAAGGTACTGAAGATTGTGGCTTATGGTATAAACTTGGAGGCAATTTGGACTTGAAAGTATTTATTGATGCTGATTAGGTAGGAAGTCTTGATGACAAAAAAAGCACTAGTGGTGGAGCATTCTTTCTTGGTAAAAGACTACTGTCTTGGACAAGCACGAAACAAAATTGTACATCTCAATCCACAGTAGAGGCAGGATATGTGGCTACAGAAGTTAACTGTTCTAACATTGTTTGGTTCAAACAATTGTTAGAAGGAATGAAGATAAAAATCAAGCATCCTATAGTCATATACTATAATAACACCAGTGCAATCAATATATCAAAGAATCCAATGATGCATACCAAAAAAAAGCACATTGCTATAAAATATCACTTCTTAAGAGAGTTGGTGCAGGATAAAGAAGTAAGATTGGAATATGTGAATACAAAAGAACATATCACAAACTTATTCACCAAGCCATTACCTAAGGATGCATTTATGTATCTAAGAGGTAAGCTAGGGGTCATTCCCCTATCTGAAATTCACTAAATAAAACTTAGTGATGCATCAACAAGAGCTAGTTGAAGATCAATCAGTTGGTGCAAAATTGACAAGCGCATATTGCAAATGAATCAGTACTTAAGGTATACTGGTATTAACAGAATTATTGTATTTGGCATGTGTTGTCAAAGAGGGAGAAGTTTACTGTCATATCTCTAAGAAAATTTTGTCATTCCAAAGAAGGAGAAGTTTAATGTAAGAGGGAGAAGTTCTGCAAATAAAGAATGAACTTGGCAGAAGTTGTTGCAGACAAAGGAAGAATCCAATGAAAAGAAGACCTCATACTAATAGAGGGAGTTCTCATGAACAAATCCAAAATTTCATTGTGTTATGACATGTTGTGTTGCCATTAATGCCAAAGAGGGAGATTGTTGGATACAATTGAATTGCAACCTTTGTACAACGCAGAGGAACCATTGCCTTGGCCGATAGCCCAAGGTGCGCGATTTTTCGTGTATAGAGTACCCTTCAAGGACAAAGGGTTATGGTGATGTTGGATAGCAGAGCTACTCTAAATTTCATAAACTCATCCTTGGTAAAGCGAAGAAGTCTACCTATGGAGGCGCACACAGGCTTTCAGGTCAAGGTCACCTGAGGAACTTTTTTACCCTGCACACACTTTGTTCCTCAGCTAAGTATCACAATGGTGAATCACACGATCATTGAGGATTTCTTCATAGTGGACCTTGCTGACATGGAAGTTATTCTCGGGATACAGTGGATGGAAACGCTCGATGAATACACTTAGAGTTTCAAACGAATGGACTTAACTTTTTTGTTGATGGAAAGAAGGTCGTCCTCTAAGGACTGGCAAATGAAGGTCAGAAGGAAGTTTTTGGGAATCGAATGGAGGCAATTTTTCGGCACGATCACGTTGTGTGGGCTACGCATTGTTTTATCTCGACGAAACCTATAAAGGAGCGTCGAACACCTCCACAAGATGAACTCCAAGGTATTTTAAGTAGACATGATAAAGTTTTCATGGATATTCCTCCTGGCATACCACCTCATCGAGGGTTTGAACACACTATCGAGTCAGAATCAAGGGCAAAGCCGGTCATAACCATACCATACCGCAATCCCAAGAAATTCAAAGATGAGATCGAAAGGACGATTCAAGAGTTGCTAGAGAAAGTATGGATCTGTCCTAGTTATAGCCCATTCGCGTCATCTATGGTCTTGGTCAAAAAGAAGGATGGGACGATGCGCATGTGTATGGACTACCACGCGTTGAACAAAAAAACAATAAACAACAGATATCCCATTCCAAGGATAGATGAGTTGTTGGATGAATTGCATGGCACAGTCTATTTTTCAAAAATAGATCTCCTTTTCGGATATCATCAGATCCGCATAAGGGAGGAAGATGTGGAGAAGACGGCTTTCCGTTGTCACTACGAACATTATGAATTTTTGGTCATGCCGTTCGGATTGACCAATGCACCTGCCACATTTCAATCATGCATGAATCGCATCTTCAACAAACAATTGCGTAAGTACTTATTGGTATTCTTTGATGATCTTCTTATTTATAGGAGGACATAGGAGGAGCACCTGAAGCATCTGAATGAAGTCCTACGTATCATGGGGGAACAGTCTTTGTTCGCCACGTAGTCCAAATGTGAATTTAGTATGATAGAAATATTGTACCTATGGCATGTTGTCAATAAATATGAGATTCAAGTGCATCGAGAGAAGATTCAAGCTATCCTTGACTGGCCTCCTCCATAATCACTCACGGATTTGCGAAGACTTTTCGGACTATGCAGTTACTATAGGAGATCTGTTAAAGGATTTTCTCAGCTCAACACACCCTTAACGGATTTGACAAAGAAGGGGTCCTTCTAGTGGAATGAAAAGGCACAAGTTACCTTTGAGAAGCTAAAAGAGGCCATGAGCACTTCTCTCATACTTGCACTACCTGATTTCACCTGACCGTTCATTTTGGAGTGCAATGTGTCCGGAGAAAGCATTGGAGCAGTATTGATGCAAGATAGACTCCCCATCGCTTATGAGAGCAGGAAGCTTACGCCAATAGAACGCCTATATTCAATCTATGACAAAGAAATGTTGGCCATCATTCATGCATTAACAAGTTCCAACAACATTTGGTAGGTGCCAAGTTTGTCGTCTGTATGGATCACAATAGTTTGAGATATTTTCTGGAGCAACGAGACTTGAAGGAACGGCAACGAAATGGGTAAGCAAGGTTCAAGCTTTTGATTTTGACATTGAATATGTGAAAGGGAAAAACAACATGGTTGCAGATGCCTTGTCCTGGAAACCCACCATCTGCTCACTAGACCAGATTTCAGCTGATTGGAAGGCACATCTGTTAGTGGAATATTCCAAAAATACATTTGCATGTGAAATAATGGATGGCCACACTCACGATGATCGGTACAAAGTGGCGGATGACATCATCTACTATAAAAATCGGATATATTTGGTGCTAGAATCCAAGTTAAAGCAAAAAATCTTGAAGGAAATACACAACTCACCCCTAGCTGGACACCCGAGTTTCCTCAAAACTTACAGAAGTCTTCGAGAGAGGTTTTCATGGAAAGGGCTTAAAGGGGTCGTGTTACAGTATGTAAGAGAGTGTACCGTCTGCCAAACAGAACAAGTCCAAACATACTCTACCTGTCGGGCTACTACAACCTTTGCCAATTCTCAAACATTAGTGGGAAAGTATATCGATGGATTTCATAACAGGGCTTCCCAAGGTGAACGGAAAGGATTGTATTTTCGTGGTAGTTGACAGATTGACAAACTATGCACATTTCTTCGCCATCCCCTTCGACCTTCAGGCCGCACAAGTTGTCGATCTGTTCTTTAGAGAAGACTTTCGTCTGCACAGGTTACCCTGAAACATCATCAGTGATCAGGATGGACAATTCATCAGTATCTTTTGAACATAACTGTTTCGGATGGCAAGGATAGAATTATCACCAATTACAAGTTACTACCCACAGCCAAACGGACAAATAGAGATTGTGAACAAACGACTCAAAGGCTACCTTCGGAACTATGTTTTGGCACAACAGCGAGCCTGGGTAAAATGTATCCATCTAGGGGAATATTGCTACAATACCACGTACCATATGTCCATCAGAATGGCACCATTCAAAGCTCTGTACGAGTACGAACCCCTTTCCTTCATCAACACAGTTCTCGGTGACAATCGTGCACCAAGGGCAAGGGACTAGCTTCAGGAGGGACAAGGCATTCTAAAATGCTTAAAGGAAAATCTATAGAGGGCACAAAATCAAAAGAAGATGTACGCCGACAGACACAGAATATTGAGAAGTTTCGAAGTGGGGGGTTCGGTCTATCTCCGGCTCCAGCCCTATCGACAATCCTCACTGAAGGAAAGGGGAAAATATAAACTGAAACCTTGATTCTATGGTCCCTATCATGTAACTCGCCGCATTGGTGAAGTTGCCTATGAGCTGGAACTTCCGGAGGGTAGTCGTATTCATAATGTCTTCCATGTCTCTTGTCTGAGGAAAGTCGTAGGGCAAAACGTCACAGTTGCTACTGACCTTCTGCCACTCAATGAAGAAGGAAAGCTCATTTTGGAACCAACCGAGATCCTTGAAGTATGTGAGAGAGCCCTATGGAACCGCACTATGAAGGAATACTTGGTACGCTAGCGACACCTACCGTTGGACAATGCGACATGGGAAGGCAAGCACATTCTCCAACACCCGACGTTGCATTTTCTTGAGGACAAGCAAAATTTGGGACAGGAGGACTATAATGTTCTTGTTATAAAATAAATAATAAATCAAACTTTTGTAACGAGCAGATTGATTTAATATATCTCGAACTCATTTTATTTTTGTTTCCGTAGTATGTGTCGTCGTCGGCTATCTTTGTACACCCTCGAAAAGTTTCCCGACAGTTATTTAAGCACAGCTTGTAGGTTGTAGTCGGTATGCTTTTTGGAATATTTTCTCTGTTTTGCAAATTCCTACTAGAGTTCCCTGTCACCATTTTGGAAGTGAAAGACCTTCCCTATTTGGCTAGTGCGGTTTCAGTGGGATTCAACCCTCACCCTATTCCGTTGTTGCATGTATTACTTCGCTCGGATCTGGCAAATCGGAGCATCATCTTTTGACATTTATTGAAGGGATTGTTCATATTCAAGCTTTCTATTGTTGTGTCTGATCTACTTGTATTCTGCATGAACATGTTGCATTTATTGTGGCTCAAACACTTTCTGCGCAATATTTAGACAACCTCGTATGGCCATTTCATTGTCTGCACGGCTTCCACTCTACCATGCACGTTTCACCAACTCTCCTTGCACCATACACCCCTTTGAAACCCACGTACAGCCCTACTTTTTGTCCACCGTACAACTCTGCAACCTTCGTGTGGTCATGTTCTATGTCCTCCGTACGACACTGCAATCTTCGTATGGCCATGCTTGCTGCCCACCGTACGGCCTCCTAAAACCTCCGTACAGCCATTATCCTGTACGGCCCTTCCAATCACCTATCTTGGTCACCATACGGTCTCACCGTACATCTCATTCTTCTCCATCGTATGGATTATCTCTCCACAACGTACGGCCACTTAGACTTCCGTGTATGGCTAGCAAATTTCCACCGTACAACTCTATATTTTGCCCTCCATTTTAGCCTATACGACCTCCCAATCTGTGCATTTTGTTCACTTTCGTACGGCTATTCTGGTTTGGAGATAGTCGATACATCACATGAATATGCAATAAATAGAGATAATAACCCTAATTCGGATTTCAAGATCATGCCTAAAAATATAAATAAGTAAAAAATGATAAAAACTATGAAGAAGCCCCTAAAAACTGCTCTCAACTAGCTGTCCAACCGATAGGTAATTGGAAAACTGCCTCTAGCTCCTCAAAATCATGCATAAAACCCTAACTCGGATCTCACAATCAACCCAAAAATATAGCATATAAAACTCCTCAAAAATATGCAAAGTATGCATAAAACAGGCTCTCATAACAAACTGTATGCAAAACTGGACTTAATTGCTCCATAAATCACGAAAAATAGCACTAAAGTCCTCCATCACTGCATGGGAAACTCAAACTGCCCTTAGCTTCCAAAAATAGCTCCATGTTTGACTCCATAGTCTAGAGTTCGACTTGTGAGTTCGCAAATAGACACCGAACTTCTCCCCTTGCATTTAGGCATTAAAAAATTTGTTGACTCCCTCTTAACCTCTTTATTATTATTGCACTTAATTTTAACATTAATAAACTGATTTATTTATCAATTTATTAACATTAATTACATATTTCATGCAAATAATAATAAATAAATTAATATTTATTTTTTTAGGCACCAATTAATATAATAATAATAATTCTTTAAATAGAATAACATAATAATAAATAAATTAACATAGTATGACTCTAATGTTAATAAATAAACTATTATGTTATTTCACTTTCTAAATATTTAAGGATGGACCCGAAATTTTATGAAATGAAGCTTAGGGCTATCGAAAACAAAAGGCAAAATTTGTAAGGCATTATTCATTCTCCCATTCATGTGAATGAGAAGAGGGTTTTCAGAACCCTAGCCGCCGCCATGAGAGCTCTTCCTACGATTTTGTTCCATGCTTTCTTCCTACGGATTTCATGAGAGTTTCATTGATAAGGGGTTCCTACTGGTTTTATCTTGGACGCCTGGCATTCTGCTGTGAGCTCTCTCCATTTGCTAGCTATGGACATCATTTTTGGTATTTTACGGGTTCCATTTTGCTGTTGATATTTGGCGTGAGCCTCCTTTATGGCCGGATCTGTCGAGATTTAAACTCCATGCTTGCAAATTTTCTGAGATTTTTATTGGACTGTTGATACATGAGCAGCTATTAGATTTTTCTTCATTCTATGCCTCCATCTTCATGACTACTTCACAGGGCTGTTCGGTTTTTGTTTGGACAGCTTCTTCTCATTGAGGTTGACTCCTTGGATGCCGTGAATCTGTTGTCATTTCATCTTCAGAACTACTGGTGTGAACTCCATTTAATGTCAAATTACAACCGTGAGTTTCTTTCTTCTTCTCATGAGTTTATTGTGTGGCTGTTATAACGCCTTTATCTGCTGGGTTTCACGTCTTTTCTTTTTTTTTGGAGATTGATTCAATAGAATTTAGTACATCGAAATGAAGACAAGTTGTGCTACCCAATGTATCTAACTGTCACTACAACATCCCTCTAGCCAATGGTGTTCATTTTGATGTTATGAGCACAAACCATGTTACCAAGATCTGATGAGATAATTTCATTTAGATTTGTACCAACTTCAGCTTCCCCAGGAACAGCTTCTTCAATATCTTGTGTCCTTCTGAGATTGTGCTTTCTATAAGGTTCTTTTAATTTCATATCCTTGACAGAAAATGGAAAAATCTTTTGAAACACAGCAATAAAAAAATAACTCCTGTATCTTGTTCATGAGGTAAAATCCTCATACACCATTCCAAAGGAAAAGTAGTAAATTTTGTCTTTCCATCAATGTTATTATCCTCTTTACTATTTTCTTCAGAAGGCATTTCAGTTAGGTCATCTTCTTTCTCATTCACAATATTTTCTGAAGTTGTTTCCGTCTTGATGTCATCTCTGTCATCTCTCTGACAATATTCTTGTCTAGCAGAAGGGATATTGCTATCATTCCAGGTTATGATGGTCTGGTCTTTTAATGTAAGTTTGTAATACCAAGATTTTTTTGTAATATAACATGCCTCTATCATTCCAAAATGTTGAAAATTCACAACATGGTTCTTCATTGTTTTCAACAGACACTTGCCAATAAAATACTTGACTCTTCATTCTCTATTTGTTGTTCTCTACTTTCAATTGCAACTTGAGTAGCTTTTTTACTGTACTTACTAATTTGTTATTCTAAAGAATACATTCAATATGGAGTGTTCCTCTTTCGTAACAGCAAAGTATCATATTCATAGAAGCTTACATACTGAATATCTGATTTTTGAAAGGCCGCAAACATTTTTTTATTTATGCTATAGCTTGCTGCCTATTTTGCTTATTCTGGAAAATACATCCCATGCCATGTTCTGTCGATGCATATGCCGTGATTGATTAAAATGCTTGCTTATTCTGAACTTGAAAAAGAAACCTGGAAGTTATATTGTCTTGTCTCTATTTTATGCTTGCTGAAATGTCTTTATTACCTGCCTATATACTTGTAAAGCTCAAATTCCTTCATGATTCAATTGAAAGGTTTCATACCTGTAACATATGTATGTCCCTTTGACAATCTCCTCATGTCTTCAAACCTTCGTTATTGTTCAACTAGAAGGTCCCATACTTGTAATTTACGTATGCCCCCTCAATAGTCTGCCTATGTCATTAGTCTTCGCCTCTACATGATTTGACCAAAAGGTTTCACGCTTATAATTTATGTGTGTCCCTTCAATAGCTTCTTCAGTCTTTCAGTCTTAGCCTCTACACGATTTAATCGAAAGGCTTCATACATGTAATTTATGCAAGATCCTTCAACAACCTCAAACTTCATACCTGTATCTGCACATGAAACAAACTCATTAGCATAAAACCCTGTTTGGCTTTCAGACATCTCTCTTGACTTCATATCTTTTAATATTGTTATCTAAATAACCATGTTGTAGGAACAGTAGTATAGAGATAATTGGAAAGATTTCCATTGCTCAGTTCGTATGAACTAACCCTCCTCTTCTTTCATTTTTGCAGGGTTGTTCCCAGATGGAGATGCGGACTCAAACCTTCAACATTCAGAACAACGATCCTTCCATTCAGGCAATGGAGGCCTTTCCCTTTATCTTAACAATACTTTTTTGTTTATACAGTGTGTTCATTCAAATATTATGTCAGAAGCTAAGAATGCTTGTGTGGTATCTAAGTGCATTGTACTAAGCACTGTTGAAAATTTGAATACTTTGTACCTTATAAAAACAGTTTTGAATATTTCAATAAAATGTATTATTTTGGTACTTGTATCTTGAATAAAAATGATCAATTTTTCTTGTCAATTGATTTTTGTACTTTACTTTCTACATCCATTTCATTTTGTAATATGTATGCTCAGCAACTGAAAACACCTAGCTTAGTATCAAGGCAAGCATAACATAGCAATTTAAGAGGTATGTTAAATTGGTAACAGTAATCTCATTTTCCATTTTCATTTCCATTCATCTCATTTTTCGCATCGACTTGCATGACATGATTACATAAAAAGTCTTTCGTGTAATTGCATCTCTAAAACTCATTTTTGACTTAAAGCCACTTTTCAAAAGGTCAAAAATGTCATATGCATGTTTTCCCATGTACTTTGACTTCACCTTTCCACAAAGACAACTATGCAGTTCATGTCACCTCAAACTACATTCCATTTCCATCTTTCCATATGCACTTACAGCTCCATGAGCAAATACATGTTATTCCACTTCTTGTGTCATTACACACTATGCATCTCATTCGTTGTCCACACTTACATGTAAGCTCATTCTCCATCCACATCCGCATATCATCTCACTTTCCATTCCTCATTACATGTTGCATTTACATGTAATCCATTTTCCGTGCAATAACATATTAAAACCTAAGTCACTTTTTGGAAATCAGCAATCTTCATTTGCATGCATTCCCATGTGTTCCACTATCACACATTCATTTTCTTCCATTTCCACTTTCATAATATTTCACTCCACCTTCCATTTTCATCCATTGCATATGTATGATGTCTCTTTTTTAGATTATCTCATCATATCTACAAAGTATCTAATCCATACTCAAACCTTTGTTGCTGATCAAGAATCAGCCTTTATA
Source organism: Cupressus sempervirens (assembly GCA_028749045.1). Lineage (NCBI taxonomy): Eukaryota > Viridiplantae > Streptophyta > Pinopsida > Cupressales > Cupressaceae > Cupressus > Cupressus sempervirens. Next base: position 517,286,545 of record CM053787.1, read on the forward strand.
GCGATTTCCTCTGATGATGTGTTTATGTTTTGGGATTTTTGTGTTGTAGCACAAGTGCAAGAGATGCCCCTCACCATCTAAATCTAAGGGCAAAATGAAATACCAGTTTGATAAAGAGTTGACTCATGCAACTCCATCTCAAGTCACATCCATTCTTGACAACATGTTAGACACGAAGATCGGACACGTGGACATGACAGATTTTCTACGAAGAATAAAAACTCCTGTTGGTCATGAGATGAAACGTGTCAAGAGAAGTCATATTCACTTGGTATCTACGTTTCCCATGGCTGCCATGGAACTTGAGTTTGTTCTTGGATGCACAAAATGTTTCAGCCCAAAGTCAAAAACGATCAAGGATGTTGATGGCAGGGTTATTATTAGTCTTGATCCAGAAGTTATCGAGCAAATATTCAAAGTGCTGCATAATGCAAAATGCGTAGATCTAACCAAAGAATCATCATTGGAAATATCGAATGACAAAAAGGGAGACTATCAAAAGTATGTGAATCAATATTCGTTGGATAATAAGAGAAATAACTTCTCCAGATGGCCAAAGACCGTTCATAGGTCTAATTTCAAGCAGGAATACAAAGATCTTATCACTTTTCTCAGTAGGGCTTGTGGTCTTAAAGATTCCACCGATTTTGAACCATAAATTGACAAATTCACCTTCCAGATCATGGAGAATAAAAAGCATATCTTTTGGGGAGAACTAATTAGCATTGCACTCTGACAACAATTCCTCGATATAGGAACTTCAATGCCTTTCTACATGAATTCCTACATTGTTTATATTGCTGCTACCATGGAATCTTTCTCTGGACTCTCAACTAAAGGAGATTGTCTACAGATTCTAGTTTGGAATTACTATGATCAGATCACTCTAACTAATAGTAAGTTTCATTTTAGAAGAGTTCAGGATGATTTCTTTGGGCATTTCCGATGTTTTTTTGATAGACAGTTATCCATTAAAGGGTATTTGATGAAGCTTGGGAAAATGTAAAGTCAAAATTTTTGCCATTATCAGAGCTTGACAGATTTGCCTATTATTGTGATCCATAGAGGGTCTTCTGAGGCAGTGTCTTGGCTTGGGATGGTCTTATCTTCTCCACAACTCAGTAAGTTACAGGTTGGTCTTCATTTGGCTCAAAGCAAACTTCATTTGGGTTTAGTTTTGTGTACTTACTATTTGTCCTAAGTTGGGTGTTGATTGAGCTGGACACTTTCTATTTTTGGAAAGTGCATTTGGTCACATGGAGAAAAATTAGGAGTGACTCATATTTCAGACGACATTTAAATGCTGAGTATTTTGGGAGTTATAATATTTTTAGTGGCCAAATTATTATTAAATCATTAAATGACTTATTATAAAGTTGTAATTTAACTTTATAATATCACTTAAGTTGAGAGTGAGTCATCATTGGAAGGGGCCATTTATTTCATTAATACTATGCCTAAGTCAAGTATTAAATGTTGCCAAAAGAGTTAAGTTGGACAGTTTAGAGAATTCAATTCTTTTGGGAAACTTTCACAATTTCAAAAGTTGAGTTCTTTTGGAAACTTTTGTCAACAAAGTCATTATAAATATGAGCTCATTTCATTGGGAAAAGCATGCATGAATATTTTCTTTTCTTTTGATGTCTTTGTGGCCTTTGCTGAGGTTCTGAAGTTTGTGCCCTTCCTGAAATATAAGGGTTTGTTCTAAGGATTTGTTATCCACTGCTGAAGTATAGTGGAAGATTGTCTAAAATTGGTAGTGCAAATTGTTGCTGAAGTATAGCAATTTGATTTGTCTTCTCAACTATATTAATTGTGCAAGAGAAGATGATGTTTGTGAGTGAATTGGTCTGATTTAAAAGGGTTTGGAGATAGAAATTATAAGTGGCAAACCTGCGTTTCCTTTGGAGTTTGATGTTTTCTTTATTGGGGTATCGTCTATTACATGCTAACTATGATTTGCCTTAAGTTGGAGGGAGCATACTGTTGTATGTTTTTCCTCATACAAATCTGGTGCAATTTGATATCTACAACAGTTACCTATAGGTTCTTCTTTTAATTGCAAATTTCATGAGAGTTGTAGTTATGTGTTTTAATCATTAGATTGCATGCCAAGTGTTTGTAAAAATGTCTATTGGCTGTAGATGCACATTTCATAGGCTAAAATCATATGTATGTATTTGAATGGTCAAAAAAGATTGCATTTGTACTTCAACTTCTTTGTTTGGACATCTAATAACCATTTGCATATGTCTAAACTAAATTTGAACCATTACAAGCAAGCAGAAGTAGCCTAAAGATAAAAGACAGTGAGATAGAGAATTCATGCAAAGTGTTTGACGAAATGTCAAACCATTAATCTTGTGAAAGAAAATTGATGTTTAATTAAGCTATCACCTGTTAAGTGTTATTATAGTGGTATCAGAGCGGTCTCCTACCATCTTGTGGGGTAGGAAAATATTTTTAAATCTCAGATTTGTTTTGGTTTTGTGAGTGATCAACACTCTAGCTTTTTCCAGCTATGGACGGATACAGGAGGCCTAGTAGTTCCAGGGGCTGGCAAAGTATTGCGGAAGATAGCAGGAAACTAAATTCCTTGAGAGTAAAGAGAAACTTAAGCTTCATCAGAAAAGCATGGCAGAGAGCTTGTCGAATCCAAAGACAGTTGAGAGGGCAGCGAGGTATAGAGTTTCCGCCTTTAGAAGGTCGGCAGGAAGGCGGCTTGAGTTTTTCCCAACAGGTGTCCATGATGTAGATGTACCTGTATTTAGTATGTCACCTACTGGTCTTGTCCACATTATTGATGATGGACCTATTTCACAGGGACATGTGGTTGTGTTAGTGGCAGTGCAGGATAGCGGCACTAAGCTTTAGCAAGTTAAGGCTTCTAGAGCTATTGTTCCTGTTAGTGTGTAGTTAGTGTAGAGACAGTTGATGCAGTTGTTACTACTGATACTTCACATGCTAAAAATGAGGGCCACGATGGTGAACTGACCTGGCCAACTATAGGAACCTACTAAAAATGGTAAACTGACCTGGCCACGATGGTGAACTGACCTGGCCAATTGTAGGAACATGTTAAAAATGGAGACATTATAGTCCTCCCTCCCTAAGATTGCTTGTCCCCAAGCAATCCTGGAGCAAAATGAGCATCATAATCCCCCTGGATCCCAAAGGTAGAACTGTGTACTATTCCTGCGTGTACAAGAAACTCTTGTAGCATTAGCACCCAAATAACTTATATGAATGACAAAATCATCTGGAAACTGACTATAGACGCTGATGGTGATGACAACCCATCAGAACTCAATCCAACTGAAATACCCACTCTGTCCACACCTGAGTCCCCATCAAACTGATACTCACACCCAACTGCAATATGGAGATGGTAACAACCATAGGTAATTGAAACACTACCACCAACTCCAACCTTTGTTGTAATGACCCTGTTTACTAGGTTGAAAATTAAAACGGTCCTAAAACATAAATAAATACATAAATTAATGTTAGAGAGAGAGAGAGAGAGAGAGAGAGAGAGAGAGAGAGAGAGAGATTTTATCTTGAATTTGGGTTATTCTTGAGAGAAAACACATAATGCTATTGTTACGGGTAGAAATTTTATAACTGTTGCTCTTGTAGTGAGTCCCATGATGAATGGAAGATTTTCTACGGCTCTGAGTTTGGACACGCTCAGCTTGAGGCTCTCTCAGACCTTAGTCCATATTGGGATTCAATTGCCCCAACGCGACCAATTTACTCCTCCCCCTGTGCACACTCCCTATCAATCATGTGACTCAATACACAAGTCATTAACATTAATTTTATAATTGTATATTTTTATTTTTAATATTATTAAAAGACTTATTTATTTACATTCACTATTATATGTTGGAAAGAGTTACCATCCTATAGATATATGTTAGAGTTATATATATATATATATATATATATATATATATATATATATATATTGATTTTTTATTACATGGTAAAAAAAAGAAATAATTCCATATATCACTAATGTTAAGATGGTGTACCTTATAAATTAGCACCACCGGCCACTATGCATATGTATAAAAATATCAACCAAGGGGTGAAAATGTATTAAAGTATTAGCCAACCGATATGCTTGGTACGCGGCTACTACATGTCCCTGACATGGTGGCAGACGTGGGATGGTACCCGTTCACTATTATATTCATTGCTTACCTTATTTGCAATTTACTTCAAACTGCTAAAAACTTCCTAGTTGCCCTTCCTATTTGATGGTCAACTTAATTTATACTGTGACAAGTGACAAGATGCGTCCTTTCAACCTTTCTCTCATGGTTTATGGAAAGATGTGATAAAAATGAGGGTTGATAATATGAATAATTAATATCAATATAATGTCTTATAAGAGTTGGTAATATGCGAGTTGATTAATATCAATTAATAGTTAATAAAAAATGAAAGTTGATAACTAATAATCAATTAATGATCAATTTAAGGAATAATTAATCAATTTAATTAATAATTAATTAATTTTAAATAATGAAGATTTGAGATTAGTAGTTAATATCAAATATTGAGTTTTGATAACTAAATGTCAAATAATTAATCTAATAATAAGATTTTGAAATTAATAATTTATCAAATATATATAGTTATATACAAGTACATAATTTGAGGGTTCATGACAGTCAACCCTCCCTAAATTTTCTTGTCCTCAAGTAACTTTGGGTGAGACATAATTTCTTCACCCATCCATGTAGCATCTTCTGTAGGTAGATTCTTCCATTTAACCAAGTATTCAGGAATGGTTCTATTCCTTAATATCTTTTCCCTTTTATCAATGATCGCTTCCGATTCCAAGATGAGTTTCCCTTCATCTAGTGGTGGTAACTCCGTGCAGGGTTTTACTCTTTGTCCCACGACCTTCTTAAGTCTAGATACATGAAAAATGTTGTGTATTCTGCTATTCTCAGGTAAGTCGATCTCATAAGCCACTTCACTCATCTTTCTTAAAATTTTGTAGGGTCCATAAAAATGCAGCTTCAATTTTTCTGCTCCGTTCTCTTTGAGAGTTGATTGTTTGTTGGGTTGTAATCTCAAGAATGCCCAATCACCGATTTCGAATACTCTTTCTACGTACTTTTGATCTACATACATTTTCTAGTTGATTTTGAGCATGGTGTAAATTATCTTTAAGAGTGTTCATAATGTCAATACCTTGCTGAAGAAAATTCTGGGCTCCTGGTACCTTTCTTTTTTCAATGACCAAATCTCCAAATGTGGTTGCCTCGTACCCATACAAAGCTTTGAATGGGCTCATTTTGATGGACATATGATAAGTAGTATTATAGCAATATTCTCCCAAATATAACCATTTTACCCAAGCCTTATGTTGTCCTGTTACACAGTTCTGCAGATATCCTTCTATCCATTTGTTAACAATTTCAATTTGCCCATCTGTTTGAGGATGATAGCTTGTGCTAGGAGTTAGATGAGTTCTTGTTAATCGAAAGAGCTCTTGCCAAAATAGGCTGAGGAATTTACTGTCCCTGTCGCTAACAATGTTCTTTGGAATTCCATGCAACCTGAAGATTTCTTTGAAAAATACCTCTGCAATTTGAGATGCTTTATGTTGAGTGGAGATAGCCATGAAGTGTGCATATTTGGTTAACCTGTCTACCACCACAAATATACAATCTTTCTCTCATACTTTGGGGATGTATGTACGGAGTAGTGATTACGGGTTTTGCTCCTTCTAGTTCCATGATGTGTTCAAAACCTCTTTTTAGGGGTAGACCGAGTGGGATTTCATCGAATACTTTCTTATATTTGTTGATGATGGGTTGAATATTAATATGTATAGGTGGATTTTTTGAGGTGGATTTTTCCAAGACTAAGAATTGGGCAGCCCATTCTCCTCTTCCATGTCCAAATATTCTTTCAATATTTTTACAGGAAACCAATTGCGGCGATCCATCTGGAATTCCTTCTAAGGTTATCTCTTGTCCTTCATGCATAAAATAAATTTTCAGATTAGATAAATCAAACTTAAAGCATCCCAGGGAACAAATCCAAGGTGACCCTAAGATTATGTCGCCATGTAATGGTACCACATGTAAGTCTTCTTTAACACAATGTTTTCCCAACATAAATTCTTGTTGAGGTATTATTTATGTACACTTGACTAAGGATCCTGTGGCTTGTATTGCTGAAAAACCCTTTAAAAAATTTGTTTTCAATCCTAACTTTTTAACCAATTCTTTATTAATAAAATTGTGAGAGGCTCCACTATCAATTAAAGTTATAACTTTTTTCCCATGAAGAGTGCTCCTAATTCTCATTACTCGATGCTTAGATGCTTTAGTGAAAGTTGATATTACCCCAAGATTTTCTTCTTCTTCTTCTTCTTCTTCTTCTTCTCCTTTCCTTAGTTTCTTGTGAGTATGTTCTTCATTATCTTCATCATAAGTGGTTTCGCTATTTTGTATTCTTTCTCTTTTTCCACATTTATGGCCAGGCTCCCAATCCTCCTTGCATGAGAAGCATAGTCTCTTTTTGCTACAATCGTGTCCTTTTTCCCATATTCCTCTACATTTAAAGCATCGATTTTGTTTTCTTAGTTTTTCCTTCTCCCTTTCAAATAGAAAATTTTTGTCGGATTCCTCTTTTTTATGAAAGCTCTCTTTCTCATAAGAGCCTTTCCCTTTATGATATGTCTTGACCTGGCTATTTGTTGGTCTAACATTTGCTGAAGATTCTCGACTTAATGCTGCTTTGAATGCATCTTCAAGATTCTTAGATTTCAACGAATTGACCAATCCCTTGAGTGGTTCTTTTAGTCCTTCTATAAATAAATATGTGAGCCTGTCCTCATCCATCTTTGTGACTCTTATTGATATTCTGTCAAATTCATTAATGTAACTTTCAACTGATCCATATTGTTTGATATGTGTTAGTCTTTTGAAGTCTTCTTGGGGATGTTTCCGGTCGAGTCTTTTCTTAAATTTTTGTGTGAAATCCTTATATGAAGTAATATTGTCATGGCCTCAAGTGCTCTTTCCATAGTGCCACCATTCACGTGCTATGCCGGCTAGATGGAGAATGGCAAATTGGAGTGGATCTTCTTCAGTCATGGGATTGAATGTCAAGTAAGTGTTTAGTGTTTGTAGCCAATCGTATGCCGAAATTTTTTCTGATCCATCAAAATTGGGAACATCTACCTTTTTTGTTTTATGCCTAAGATCCCTATTTACATGTGTCCTTGGTGCTTCTTTTCTCTTATCTTCACAAAATTCTCTAAATGATACCACTGCTCTAATGTGAGGTTCTAGTTCGGCATATGCTCTTGCTATATCCTCAGTTCGATTTATGGGTTGTTCAACTCCTTCTTCTACTCTTAACAATTCTCCTCTAGGGAAAAAGGTTGGTTGTGGTATCTTGGCTCTGGATGAAACATTGTTATTTTCAAAGTGATTTCAGCTAGTGTCTTTTATACGAAGAGATTGGTCTTTCAAATTGTTACTAATTGAGTTTCCCATATTTTGCAGAGCTTGAATAAGTGCTTGATTTGATCTTTCCATTTGATTTATTAATGTTTGGTTATTTTGTTCCATGTAAGATCTCATTTCATTTGTAATGTCATTTATAGTAGTTTTTTTTGTCCTTCCTTCTGGATTTTCCATAACCCTTTATTCACAGGATGGCAAGATTATGCTCTGATACCACTTGTAATTTTTACTAGGTTGAAAATTAAACGGTCCTAAAACATAAATAAATACATAAATTAATGTTTGAAAGAGATTTTATCTTGAATTTAGGTTATTCTTAAGAGGAAACACATAATGCTATTGTTATAGGTAGAAATTTTATAACTGCTGCTCTTGTAGTGAGTCCCATGATGAATAGAAGATTTACTGTGGCTCTGAGTTTGGACATGCTCAACTTGAGGCTCCCTCAGACCTTAGTCCATATTGCGATTCAACTGCCCCAACGCAACCGATTTACTCCTCCCCCTGTGCACACTCCCTATCCATCATGTGACTCAATACACGAGTCACTAATATTAATTTTATAATTGTATATTTTTATTTTTAATATTATTAAAAGACTTATTTATTTACATTCACTATTATATGTTGGAAAGAGTTACCATCCTATAGATATATGTTAAAGTTTTATATATATATATATATATAGACATATACATATACATACATATATATATATATATATGTATATACATATATATATGTATATACATATATATATGTATATACATATATATATGTATATACATATATATATGTATATACATATATATATGTATATACATATATATATATATATATATATATAGATTTTTTATTACATGGTAAAAAAAAGAAATAATTCCATATATCATAATGTTAAGATGGTGTACCTTATAAATTAGCACCACCAACCACTATGCATATGTATAAAAATATCAACCAAGGGGTGAAAATGTATTGAAGTATTAGCCAACCGATATGCTGGGTACACGGCTGTTGCACGTCCCTAACACGATGGCAGACGTGGGATGGTACCCATTCGCTATTATATTCACTACTTGACTTATTCGCAATTTACTTCAAATTGCCAAAAACTTCCAAGTTGCCCTTCCTATTTGATGATCAACTTGATTTATACTATGACAGGTGACGCGATGCGTCCTTTCGACCTTTCTCGCATGGTTTACGGAAAGACGTGATAAAAATGAGGGTTGATAATATGAATAATTAATATCAAAATAATGTCTTATAAGAGTTGGTAATATGCAAGTTGATTAATATCAATAAATAGTTAATAAAAAATGAAAGTTGATAACTAATAATCAATTAATGATTAATTTAAGGAATAATTAATCAATTTAATTAATTTTAAATAATGAAGATTTGAGATTAGTAATTAATATCAAATATTGAGTTTTGATGATTAAATGTCAAATAATTAATCTAATAATAAGATTTTGAAATTAATAATTTATCAAATATATATAGTTATATACAAGTACATAATTCAAGGGTTCATGACATTTGCCCAATTGTCCTGGGTGTGTAGATACTGCAAGGGGTCTAACTTGCAGTTGTCAATCCCATCTACAAAAGATGGTGCTAACCAATCCCATAATGGATGGCATGAAACTAGAGCCAACTCACACTGAAGTGAAACCAAATCCTCTACCTGTGGGTCAAAGAAAAATGATGAGCACTCCTCACAGTGTAATGCCGATAAAAACTCCCAATCTCTGTCAACAGCTCATCATCATCAAATTGAGAATCAGAAGATGGCTCCAATCTTTGACTCCGAACTATTGGCCGAGCAAGATCCTGGGCAACCCTAAACCCAACCTCAAAATGCTTGTGGGGAAGCATAGTAGACAGAGTCTCTACAATCTTTCCCACCAACCTCCGAACAACACGAGAGCCTCGGAATAGAGTACCCTCAGACACTCTATATGAATCCTCCCTCACATTTGAACTCTCCAATAGATACTCTATGAAGGACTATGTGCAGTAGAAATTATATGTGGAAGCATCAACTTGCTCCCCTGCAACCCACAGCTGATCCCTCTGAAAATGCGGCACTACCATTTGTCCAATGGTACCAGCTCAATGAAATGAAGAAATAGGTCCGCTTCCGGTAGAAGGAAGAAAATCACCATGAGAGCTCGTCTCCCCTGATGCTCTCAACTCCTCTATACCTACTGCACCCATATGATGGACGGACGTGTCAACCACATCATCACATCCCTCATCCCCAACTATGGAAGCAAACTCACCACCAACCACAATATGTAACTGAACAGGGTTTGGCGCTGATGTCGACTGTACACGCTCTAACTCCAAGGTAACCTCATCCAATTATGACTATATGACTCTTGAAGAGCCAACTAAGTATATTGAAGAGAGTCCACAGTCACCTCAAGCTCCTGGGTAAGCTCATCTACCTTCTCTTTTCCTAACAACGTCTCATAACAGGTGCTACCCCACTCCAGAACGTAATCCCTGTCAGTAACTAACTGAGAGTAACTATGCTTCAAGATCGTAACAGCCTCTCGAAGCATATGAACCTCTGCTAGGGAAATACTACTATCACCGTGCTCATCTAACACAAGAGCACCCCAACCAAATGTAGCTAGCATCTAACGAGTAGAATCATAATGCTCAAGAGTTGAAGAAATGTCACTATCACTCACCTTCAGCTGACAAGTCACATGATGCCTCTATAACTCTTGCCTCCTATGCAAACTCTTTGTCTCACCAACTGCATTGTGATAGGAAACCAAATCAGAACTGCCCACCACAAGATCACTCATTGCATGTGTGCTATCAACCTTGCAAAACTCTACATCTAAGATACAACTACTATGTACCTCAATCAATTCCTCATCTAAAGAAATGGAAGCCCTCACAATATCAATATTCCCACATGTCCTAGCTTCCACCTCAAAGGATGGATCTTTTAAGCACTGATCCTGGGACCCATCCAAAACCTCCTCAAAGTCATCAGCTGATACCTGGCAAGGGATATCGTACCTGGTGCAACTCATAGCATCATCAAATGTGTCCATACTATCTGTAACCACATCTCTTGATAAAGCCCCAACTGCTGACACCTGATACTGCACACATGACTCAATGTCAAGTTGTGAATCAATAACACTAGAGCATGAACCCACATCTACTGACTCCGCTATAACATACAAATCACGAACATCACAGCTGGGTGACTCCATACATGCATTGGTCCCACCTGAGGCAGCAGTTGCCTCCTGTATTGGAACAACACTATGATAACTCATATACAAATCTCCAATAATAATCCCCTCCTCGAGAGATGTTAGCCGACTGGTTTTTTTCCGGCGGTATTTTGTATTCTGTAGCCGATGGTCTGGCGATGTTTCTGTAGCCGACGGTCCGGCGGTGTTCCTGTAGCCGACGGTCCGGCGATGTTTCTGTAGCCGACGGTCCGGCGGTGTTTCTGTAGCCGACAGTCCGGCGGTGTTTCTGTATTCTGTAGCCGACGGTCCAGCGGTGTTTCTGTATTCTGTAGCCGACGGTCCGGCGGTGTTTCGGTATTCTGTAGCCGACGGTCCGGCGGTAAATAGTTTGTAACGGATAGAATAATTGTAGCCGACAGACTCCCTCGGGAAGGTTCGGCAATAGTATTTATATCCCGTCTGGGATCATTGTAAAGCATCATTCATCATCCATCTACTATTGCGAATAATAATATAAGTTCTGCTGTTCGTGTTCATTGTCTGTATGCGTTCATTTACTTTACCTGTACGGTAAACATTTGGCGCCGTTGCTTTGTGAATCTGGAAGGTGGGAGGAATGAAGATTAATGTCAAATCAGCTTAACAAGGATCGAAATAAGGCGAAGGGAAAAGATGGAATCAATATTGCACAAGAGAATTTAATTCTGTCACAGCCAGCCAAACGCCGACGGAGATTCCAGAAGATTACTGACGGAAACCGAAGTGTGGAGGAATTGTTGGAGGAGACTCAACAGCGGGTGGAATTGGTGGAAGAAGCACGGGAGGAGTTCTTGAATTTGTGTTCGCCGAGGGAAGAAAATTCAAACGGGAGAGCATCAACTCGCACGGCTCGCAGTGCCGACGGAGCACGAGCGTGGAGTGACCTCTTCGTCCAGGATAGACTTCCGCAGGAAACAATTTCGGAGGATCCTCCGTCTTCACCAAGGGTTGCAGCTGTCGACACCTCCAGTGTGGGAGTGCAGACCGCCGGTGTGGGAGTTCAGACTGCCGGTGTGGGAGTGCAGACCGCCGGTGTGGGAGTCCAGACTGCCAGTGTGGGAGTGTCGACCACTGTAGGAGTGCAGACCTCCAGAGTTATGGCGGGACCCAAAGAAAAATTACCGAAATTTGAAGGCGATGGTACAGCCGACCTCCTCCGACATTGTAAGACATGTGAGACGATCTGGCGGGCAAATGGAATCACAGATGCCGACGAATGGGCCAGGCAATTTCCGGCAACCCTACGGGGTGTCGCGATTGATTGGTTTTCGGATATGGATCCGCAGAAGCTGGATACATGGGATAACATTAAAAAGGAGTTCTTGGCAGAATTTAAATTTTGCGGGATGATAATGAAATTGTAGCGAAAATTTTCAATACCAAGCAAGGGAAGCACGAAACTGTCCGTGTCTACGCCAGGAGATTGAAAGACTTAATAAACAAAATGGAAAGCAAGCCAGCGGACGGATTGCAGAAAAGGTGGTTTGTGGACGGCCTACGCTCACAGCTGCGGAGGAAAATGAAAATTGTACCACCGTCGTCATATGTGGATGCTTATAACAGAGCACTGGACCTTGAAAGTGAACAGAAGACAAAGAAGAAAAAAACTAGCTCCTCTGATTCTGATGACGACGAGCCTGCCGAAGATGATAGTAGTGACGATGAAGGTAGTAGCAAAAAGGTTCGTGCCTTACAAAAGGATATGGTTCGAATGATGAAGGAGTTTAAAAACATGCAGAAGGAGCCAAAAGGTAGTGAACTGTGGTGCACGGAATGTAAGACCGACGGTCATACTAAGGGATCGTGTCCGAAGAACCAATTCTGTGACATCTGTCAGATCATGGGCCATTCGACAAAGGACTGTCCCTTTAACATGAAGACAAGAGGATCTCCGCAGGTGTTTCTCACACAAGAGGCTTTCCCGTCGGGTAGTAGCGGAAACACAAATACTGCTGGTGCTACATCTGGAGGATACAAGAATAATAGCAGAGGGCAAAATAACAACAATGCAACCAATAACAATAATAATGGGAGCCGAAGTCGAACTCAGTATGATGCAAACGGACGGCCAATCGTTCAATGCCAGGCATGTAATTTGTGGGGTCATTTTGCGCGGAATTGTACAGCGGCAAACACACCGAAATTATTATGCAGATGGTGCGGACCCGGCGATCACGAAGATTCCAAGTGTCCAAAGGCTGGAGTAAACTTGATCACTGTCGGCACGAATGTAGAGGAGGTTCTGGCAATTACACAGAGGCAAGCGGAGGAAAAGAGAAAAGTGGGGGAAGTGCAGGCGGACATTGCAAAGGCATCGTCAGCGGGAACATCTCAGTTGAAGGACATCACCGGCACCTTGGCAAAGAACTTCGCAGAACAAAGCATTGTACGGCAGATCTTACAAACGGAGATACCAGTCAAAATAAGTGACCTCCTTCTCACAATGCCCCAGTTACAGACGGCTATTCTGAATCATACACCGTTTTCGAAAGCACCGGAGGACACAGGAAGGAATAGTAGTGAAGTGATGACAACAGACCCAATGCTGCTGGCACTCACCTCCGGACGGCATCCGGCGGTCGTTGAGATGGGGATTTTGGGAAATGTTTTGACAGAGACAATTGTTGACGGAGGGTCCGGCGTGAATGTCTTACCGGAGGATACTTGGAAGAAGTTGGGAAAGCCAACGCTGTGGCCACCTGCATTTCAGTTGCTCATGGCAGATCAACATGGAATCAAACCGTTGGGAATTCTGAAAGCGCAACCGGTAACAATTGGTACGCAACCATTTTTATTGGATTTTGTGGTCATTCCATTAAAAAGAAAAGACTATGATGCTATTCTGGGACGGGATTGGTTGGTGCAAGCAAAAGTAAAACATGATTGGAAACGCAATACCCTATCAATGGAGCGCGGAGGCAAAAGATTCATAATTGACCTGCACACGCAAATGGTTGGCGAGGAGGCAGCATTGTCAGATTTTGACAGTGAAGGCGAGAGTGATGATGAAGGAAAGAGGAGAATGGAACCGGATGAAAGAGTATTGAGACTTGACGGAGGATCGAATGACAACGACCTGGACTCAGTGAATGGCCTTTACCACTGGCAGATAGAAGACTACGAACTCTTTTCGAGTTGTAATATGCTAAGGATCGACGAAGATGAGAAAAAGGAGGAAAACGAATGTCCAGAGGAATGCAGGGAAGTGGAAGAAGGAAAAGCTTCCATGGCTGAAGCTGAGGGGAAGAACATACAGTCTGAACACAAAAAAACGAAAAATCCCACTGTCCGGTACATGGTGAATGGACCGGGCGGAAAGAAAAGGTTACACCGTAGCATAAAATTAGTGGAAGGGCACCGACAGCAAGGAAATAATCCAGTTGCGCGACGACCGCAGGCACAGTGGGCGACGGGGGTGGCACAGAACAAACGTAAGGCGTACGACGGTCACAATGAAATCAAAGTGGAAAAGTTTAAGGGCAGATGGGTTGGACCATATCAGATTCGGAAGGTCGGCGACAATGGAGCGGTCAGATTATCAACTTTGGACGGGCAGAAGATACCTCCGGCAGTCAATAGATCCAAATTCAAAATATATGGTGCCAGGAAGACTCCGTCGCTGTCACAAGATGGCCAGCTGACTCTGTCGTCATTGCAGAATGGCGACACCTGGAGGCAAAATGGAGGTACCTCTGTTATTTGATTTCTTTTAGGAGGAAAAACAAAAAAAAAAACAAAATTTGATTTTTGAAAAAAAAAAAAAAAAAAAAAATTGAAAAAAAAAAGGGCAACTGCCTATCCGCGGGCACTTAAAGTCCCGCGAGTCTGTGGGCAAGAGACCCCCGCAAAGTGTAAAGCCCCGCGGGCAGCTGTCCGCGGGCACAAAGTTGTCCTCCGGTAGAAATAAAAACACAAACTCCCGCAGGAAGGACATAATCCTCGGCCAGTTAGCCGCCGGCGGAAGAAAGACCGCGGGTGAAGACAGAAAGGCCGCGGGGAGAACAGGAAGGCCGCGGGCAACGACAGGAAGGCCGCGGGTGAGGATAGAAAGGCCGTGGATAGGATGCGGGCGCCAGTCAGAGTTTCTCCTCCGCGCTGCAAGGGAAAAGACTTCCGCGGGGAAACAGAGACATAAAGAAGAGTTCTTGTTCTGCCAGAAGGAGAAGAATTTTTGTGTGCAGAGGGATTTGTGGTGGATTGTAGAGGAAGCAGTTACAAAACATTAAAAACAAAAAAAAAAAACGACGACAGATTCAAGTTGTTCAGAATGAGTGACAGATGATGCCAAAGGAAAGGGGACGCATCCGTGGTTGCTAGAAAGAGTGCAGAATCGGCAAAAAAGGACAAAAATGGTGTGATCCGTGCATTTCTGTGTGGGTGGCGAAGTGTTAATTTGGTCTTGGGGGCAAGGGGCGCTGCCCCTCGACCCCGCCCTGTACTGCGACCCGGGGCGCTGCCCCAGGACCCCGCGGGGGCGCTGGCCCTCGACCCGGCCGGGGGCGTTGCCCCCTGGACCCCCAGTCGTGGCGGATATCGGTCATGGGAGTCTGACCAGTTGAGAAGAGTTGAAGTTGCTGCAGGCATGGACTTTCTGTGTACCAGAGGCAATGGGAGCAGGTGTTGGCTGTAAGGCTGTCTTGGTGGATGCGTATAGAGCTCGGGAGGAGCTGATCATCCAGTTGGAGGCAGTGCAGCGACACTTGGCTTAGGGTACCAAGGAATTGAAAACAGAGAAAGCAGCACAGGTGGCTATCAAGGTCAGCTTGAGGAGACAATATTGTGTTAGCAGAGGCTACAGATGTAACGGGATGAATGTGGAAGTGATGTGACAGAAGCAGATTTCTCTTGTTGTAGTCACTCTGTTAATGTATTTTGTTTGTTAATTTGTCTCAGATATTTTGTCAGTCGTCAGTAGATGACTTTTCTTTTTGGGGGGGATGGTGTTAGCCGACTGGATGGTTCCGGCGGTATTTTGTATTCTGTAGCCGACGGTCCGGCGGTGTTCCTGTAGCCGACGGTCCGGCGATGTTTCTGTAGCCGACAGTCCGGCGGTGTTTCTGTAGCCGACGGTCCGGCGGTGTTTCTGTAGCCGACAGTCCGGCGGTGTTTCTGTATTCTGTAGCCGACGGTCCGTCGGCGTTTCTGTATTCTGTAGCCGACGGTCCGGCGGTAAATAGTTTGTAACGGATAGAATAATTGTGGCCGACGGACTCCTTCGGGAAGGTTCGGCAGTAGTATTTATATCTCGTTTGGGATCATTGTAAAGCATCATTCATCATCCATCTACTATTGCGAATAATAATATAAGTTCTGTTGTTCGTGTTCATTGTTTGTATGCGTTCATTTACTTTACCTGTACGGTAAACAAGAGAGCCAGAAGTGTCAGTAGTAACAACTGCATCAACTGTCTCTGCACTAGCTACAATAATTGTGGGAGCCTCAACTTGTGGAAGCTTAATGCCGCTATCCACCAAGGATACTAACACATCTACTGATCTCTGTAAAATGAGTCCATCATCAACATTATGGATTGGGCTAACAGGTGTCGTACTAAATATAGGTACATTAGCATCATGGACTCCTGTCGGGAAAAACTCAAGCTTCCTTCCCTACAACCTTTTTGTCAGCCTTTTAAAAATGGAAATCATATACCTCGTTGCCTCTCAACTGTCGCGGGATTCGACAAGCTCTCCGCCAACCTATGTTGATGAAGCTTCAGTTTCTCCAAACTCTCTTGCAAGGCATACATTTTTACACTAACTTCCTCATTACTCCACTGACTTCTAGAACTGCCAAACTTATGTCTGTCCATAGCTGGAGAAATAAAGTGTCGGTCGCTCTAGAAATCAAATCTAAAAATCTTCAAAGTCAGCACCGAACAAAACAAAAACTGAGCCCAATTCCTGCTGGTAAGAAACCGCTCTGATACCACTGTAAAAACCCCAGCTCGCTATAACCTTAACAATCATCAATTTTCCTTTGCTAATCAATAGTCTAACATTTCATCAAACATTTGGCAATTTTTACTGTTATTGTTGCAAATTTGATAATCTAATTTTCGAAATTACACTAGACAATGCAATTGGGCACTTACAATTTCCGATCAATTTAATACTAAGAAGTTTGTATGAATGCCAACATTAATTCATAATTCTGCCATACGAACTGTGCAATTATATAATTATGAAAGACAAACGATTTGCTCTAACTTTAATTCATTACCAACAATGTTTCAAACAAATAGTAGCAGCAATAATATTTAAAATGCCAAGAACTTGGAAATATAGATTGGCTTTGACTTTTAATTTGCAGTCCAATGTGAATCTACAACAGCCCCAATAATATATATTGCAGGCTATATAAATTTAAAGCAGCTCTTGAAAATTGTAACACGGCCCCTTAGAAATGTCCAACAAACCCTTCTTAGGTGAACATGACCTTGCAATTGATGAACTACTGCCCTATAGTGAAACGGCAGCCCTGTAACATTCAGATTGAACTCCCAACCAAGATGTAGAACCATAAAATTAATAATTCAGCCTTCAATTCGCTCTCCAAAATCCAGTCTTCAACACTAGTGCAATCAACTTCTCGATAACAGTAGATACAGTAGAGAAACAATCACAATTTGTTTTACCTCAACAGCAAATTGCAATATAAACTCAGAATCTAACTCTTATACTTCAACAAGGGTACAAAACCACAGACTCAGAATTATCACAAAGACAACAAGCAAAGAGATAAACAAATAATCGGATACTTTACTCATCAAATGGGCTCATATTTATAATCTCCAAATGCCACAAAGTCTCCCAAATGAACTTCACTTAAGAAGCTTCCCACACACAACATTAAAACATAATAAAGTGTCGTTATAAACTAATTTATTAATTGCTTTTGGCTCAGAAAACGACCTTTTCCATCATAACTTCGAATTCTAACATGTAAGGCCACTGCTTCTTGTTCCCATGATTTAAAACTTTTTGTCCCAATTCCAACGAGCTATGATACTGAGGTAACCAACCAACAACACTATCAAAAATAGCAACTTCGGCGTATTTATATGAATAATAATAATAATTCGCCCGTCTTGCGAAAACAACTAAATAGGCATCAAAATCAATATTTGGCAACACCAAAGTGATCCTGATGATGAAAGAAGATGAATGAACCTGATATGGTGACTTAATATAAATAAACACTCCCTCCAAGATTTTTGGAGCTCAAATCGAAAGCCCAAAATAAAAACTGAGAGCATCCTCCAAATCCTTTAACTCAACTAAGCTCATCGATACCAACAGATTGACTTACTATTAATGGTAAGTCCCTCAAACGGAGCCAAAACATACCATAGGTTGCTGAAAAGCCTATAACCACACAACTGAGACCCTCAAATCCCATTGTCAGCGCATGGGGGTCGCAATGGTGAACTGACCTGGCCAATTGTAGGAACCTGCTAAAAATGGGGACATTACATTCTACCTCAAATGCAAAGTTGTACGAGGACGATAGCACATGTATGAGTGATCTTGTGGTGGGTAGTTCTGATTTGGTTTCCTATCACAGTGCAATTAGTGAGACAAGGAGCTTGCATAAGAGTCAAGGGTTACGGAGACATCATGTAACTTGTCAGCTAAAGGTGCGTGATAGTGACATTCCTTCAACTCTTAAGCATTATGATGTTATCCGTCAGATGCTAGCTACATCTGGTTGGGGTGCTCCTATGTTAGATGAGCATGGTGATAGTACTCTTTCT
The DNA here is from genome assembly GCA_028749045.1 of Cupressus sempervirens. Lineage (NCBI taxonomy): Eukaryota > Viridiplantae > Streptophyta > Pinopsida > Cupressales > Cupressaceae > Cupressus > Cupressus sempervirens. Next base: position 517,305,075 of record CM053787.1, read on the forward strand.
CTAGCAAACTTTCATGCGCTTCGAGAGGCTGTTAGGATCTTGAAGCATAACTATTCGCAGCTAGTTGCTGATAAGGATTACCTTCTAGAGTGGGGTAACACCTATTATGAGACATTGTTAGAGAAAGGGGAGGAGGTGGTTGAGCTCACCCAAGAGCTTGAGTTGACTATGGACTCTCTTCAATGTACTCGGTTGGCTCTTCAGGAGTCACAGTCACGATTGGATAAGGTGACCGTGGAGTTGGAGCATGTTCAGACCACACCAACCCTAGATCCAGTTTAGTTGCATATTGTGGTTGGTGGTGAGTTTGCTTCTATGATTGGGAATAATGGACATGATAATGTGGCTGACACATTCATCCAACATATGGGTGCAGTAGGTACAGAGGACGTGAGAGCATCCATGGAGACGAGCTCTCAAGGTGATTTGCTTCCTTCTGCTAGAAGCGAATCTATTTATTCATATCATACAACTGGTACCATTGGACAGTTTGCAGTACCACATTTGCAAAGGGATCAGTTGTGGGTTGACGGGCAACAAGTTGATGCTTCCACATATAATTTATACTACACAGAGTCTTTCATGGAGTATCTTTTGGAGACTTTGGATGTATAGGAGGATTCATATAAAGTGTCTAAGGGTACTCTCATCTGAGGCTCTCGTGTTATTCAGAGGTTGGTGGGAAAGATTGTAGAAACTTTGTCTACTATGTAATATTCCCATTATAAAATAAATCATTTATCAAACTATTGTTAATGGGCCAACTGATTTAATATATCTTGGACCCATTTTTATTTTTGTTTTCGTAGTTTGTGTCGTCATCGGCTATCTTTGTACACCCTCAGAAAGTTTCCTGACGGGTATTTAAACACAACTTGTAGGTAGTCTTTAGGCATGCAATTTGGATTGTTTTCTATGTATTATGAATTCCTATTGGAGTTCTCTGTAGTTCGCCATTTTGGAAGTGAATGATATTCCCTACTTGGCTCTTTCAGTTTCAATGGGATTCAACCCTCACCCTATTTCATTGTCCGTAATACTTCGCTTGAATCTGGCAAATCGGAGCACCATCTCTATAACAGATATATATATATATATATATATATATATATATAGAATTACAATGAATCACTTATTCTCTCTTTTTTTTGCATTTGTGGTAATTGTATAATTTATTATTAAGTACAGAGTGATCTTCACTCTCTGGAAGGCTTCAAACACAATCCAAAAACCCCACAAACCTACCGTACAGCCTCCCCGTTCAGCTGTACAACCTTCTTACACATCATACGGTCTCCTAGTCCTACTATACGACCTCCATACACACCGTACGGCCTTCCAATTCAGCCGTACGACTTCCACTTCAGCTGTACGACTTCCACACACTTTGTACAGCCTCAATCATATTGGTTTACCTGCTCTTCAACAACCATACATCTCTCATATCCACTGTACAGACTACCAACTTCTTGTTGTACAACCATATAGCTGATACACAAATCTCTATCACCATACATCCCTCTCTGTCGGCCGTACGGCACATTTATCTCCAACGTACAGCCAATCTGGTCAATTCTCTGACTTCCCACATACCGTGCAGCTCCCCATCTACTGTATGGCCTGTCTAGGCTTTCCCTCTTGCACGTGTTAGATTGGATTCAAACATTCTTTAGGCACACGCTCTCGTTACTATCAATGGAACATCGGAACATTACATACTATGCTTCCCCACAGGGATTTTGAGGTTGGGTTTGTTGAGAGGGTTGCCCAAGATCCTACCCGACCAGTAGTTCGCAATCAGAGATTGGAATTGTCTCCTGATTCTCAATTTCGTACCATGAGACATTGACAGAGATTGGAGCTTTCTGTCGACATTATACAATGGGGTGTGCTCATCATTTTTCTTTTAACCCCCAAGTAGAGGATTTGGTTTTACATCGATGTGGGTTGGCTCTAATTTCATACGATTCATTATGGAATGGGTTAGCACCATTTTTTGCAGATGGGATTAACAGCTGCAAGTTAGGCCGCTTGCAGTATCTACATACCCTAGATAGTTTAGCAGAGGTTGGAATTGGTATCAGTGTTTCAGGCATCTATGGTTGTTACCATCTCCACAATGCAATTGGGTATGAGTGTCAGTTTGATGGGGACTCAGGTGTGGATAGAGTTGGTATTTCAGTTAGGTTGAATTATGATGTGTTGTTGCCTTCCTCAGTGCTTAGAGTCAGTTTTCATATGATTCTAATTTGATGTTAGTTATTTGGGTAGTGGTGCTATAGGAGTTGCTTGTACACAACAAGGATAGTATGTAATTCTAGCCTTGGGATTCAGGTGGTCTATGATGTTCATTTTGCTCCGGAATTGCTTGAGGACAAGCAATCTTAGGGAAGGAGGATTGTAATGTCCCCATTATTGTCATTATCAAAGCTTGAGAGATTTTCCTATTACTGTGATCCTCATAGGTTAATTATTGTGGATACAGGGTCTTCTAAGGCAGTGGCTTGGCTTGGGATGGTCTTATGTTCTCCAAAACTTAGTAAGTTACAAGTTGGTCTTTGTTTGGCCCAGACCGAACTTCATTTCGGCTTAATTTTATGTACTTACTATTTGTGGTAAGTTAAGTGTTGATTGAGATGGACCCTTTCTATTTTTGGAAAGTGCATTTGGTCACATGGAGAAAAATTAGGAGTGACTCCTATTTCAAACAACATATTTAAATGATGAGTATTTTGGGAGTTATAATATTTTTAGTGGCCAAATTATTATTAAATTATTAAATTACTTATTATAAAGTTCTAATTTCACTTTATAATATCACTTAAGTGGAGAGTGAGTTATCATTGGAAGGGGCCATTTATTTCATTGATACTATGCCTAAGTCAAGTATTAAATGTTGCCAAAAAGAGTTAAGTTGGAAAGTTTCAAGAGTTGAGTTCTTTTGGGAAACTTTCACAATTTCAGAAGTTGAGTTCTTTTGGAAACTTTTGTCAACAAAGGCATTATAAATATGAGCTCATTTCATTGGGAAAAGCATGCTTGGATATTTTCTTTTCTTTTGCTGCCTTTATGGCTTTTTCTGAGGTTCTAAAGTTTATTCCCTTGCTGAAGTATAAGGGTTTGTTTTGAGGATTTGTTATCCACTACTGAAGTATAGTGGAAGACTGTCTGAAATTGGTAGTGCAAATTGTTGCTGAAGTATAGCAATTTGATTTGTCTTCCCAACTGTATTAACTACACAAGAGAAGATGATGTTTGTGAGTGAATTGGTCTGATTCGAAAGGGTTTGGAGATAGAAATTATAAGTTGCAGACCTGCGTTTCCTTTGGAGTTTGATGTTTTCTTTATTGGGGTATCGTCTATTACATGCTAACTACGATTCGCCTTAAGTTGGAGGGTACATTTTTCCTCATACAAATCTGGTGCAATTTGATATCTACAACAGTCACCTACAGGTTCTTCCTTTAATGTCATGTCCCCTCTTTTAGCTCAGTCTAGCAGAGACATGTGAGTCAACTTATTATGGGGTCTTGTAGGCTGACAAGGTTGGATAGAGACCCAGTATGGTTATTCAATGTTGGGGACTTGATGTTCTGGCAGTTATTGATCAGTTGGGAGATGTTCCTTGTTTTTAAGAGGCAGTTCCTACTTTTTAGGAGGTATGATCTTGCCCAAGGTTGGGTCTCCATGAGATTACTCTTTGGGTTCAATTTTAGAGGGATAGGGCTTGTTTCCTAAATTTTAGGAGCATCCCTAGATTTTAGGGATGAGACTGTCAGTAGATGCTTGATTTCCGACTTTAGTCACAGACAAGTGACAAGATGATTTTATGGTTTGTGATGTCAGTTGGGCATTTTGTGGCTATTTGGGTTATATTTTTTATATTTCCTGAGTTAGCATTTAATAATTAAATAAGGCTAAGTTATTAGCCATTTTGGAGTAATAAGGGGTTTTTGGCCTCATCTAGATGTGCATCCTATGGTGCGATAGCTCGTTGGAAAGATCTCGAAATTCTCTAAATCTTTCTCTTTGGTCTCAGGGAAATTCAATGAACAAATTTCTATCTATGAGGAAAAAGGTCATTTTCTAGTAACATGACCACTTTAAAATAAGAAATTATAACACTTTCACTACCCAACGCCAGTTCGAGACACTTAGGGTTCGATTTGCAATTAAGAGGGGTTATAAGGAGATAGAAGCTTCATTCTATAATCATCTTTTGCATATTTGACAAATTGTTTATGAATTTGCTCTGAATGGGCGATTTCTAATATGGGACGCAAACCCCAGGTTACTAATTGGCTGGGACGTAACCCTTAGCAATCTTTGTCACCAAATCTCTTAGGCATTGTGCGTGGTGATTAAGGACAGAGGCATCAATTCTCATTGGGGTTTCAGCGTGGCATATCATCTTTCCAGTTGGGACGTGGTTCATTACAGCCTGTGGGACGCCATTTGTAGCAGATACACCATGTGGTGTATAAAGTATTGCTTGTATTCACCTCCAAATGTATGTTGGATTCAAGAACAATCTTCACCTTCCAGTTTGACATCAAATTTGTATGTGAGCTTTGGGAAATGCATTGGATTTATTGCTTGGCTCTATAATTCAGACAAATCTGCCTAGTACGGTTTGCAATAATTCTAATTTTCGCTGTATGCCTTATTTATTTCACTCTTGTTTCATGTTTGTTGTTCCCTATTCCTTTCTATGTTATAAAAACATCAAAACACAAAAACAAACAAACCTTTATGCACTTCTATCTAGTTCTGCAAGAAAATATAAATAAACGGGAAAGCAAAATTAAAAATTAAAAATTACAGCAGTTTAACATAAGAGATCCATCAGGGATCTTTCATTTAATTGCAAATTTCATGAGAGTTGTAGTTATGTGTTTCAGTCATTAGATTGCATGCCAAGTGTTTCTAAAAAATGTCCGGTGGCTGTAGATGCACATTTCACAAGCTGAAATCATATGTATGTATTTGAATGGTCAAAAAAAATTGCATTTGTACTTCAGCTTCTTTGTTTGGACATCTAATAACCATTTGCATGCATCTAAACTAAATTTGAACCATTACAAGAAAGCAGAAGTAGCCTAAAGATAAAAGACAGCGAGATAGAGATTTCATGCAAAGTTTTTGATGAAATGTCAAACCATTAATCTTGTGAAGGAAAATTGATGTTTAATTAAGCTATCACCTGTTGAGGATTATTATAGAAAAGGTAAATCAGAATGGTTGTATCTTTGTCTAGTTTCCAACTTTAACTTACTTGAGGGTTGGATATTTTAAAGATGAGTCATATACCTTACCTAGCTATGCTACTGACAAAATCATTGTGATGGAATTAGCCAGACAACTCATGGAAGTTCAGTTTGATCAACATGCTTTGCATAGGCCTGGTTTTGGTATTTCTTCTGCCAAACCCTTGGTGACTAGTAATTATTTGATCAATTCTATCCATAAAGCAAAAAATATGGAAGTAGAACTACAACTGGTCACTTTGAAGAAATTCAAACTCAGATTTGACTTTGATTACGGAGAAAAGAATGCTCAAATCAAGCGGGCTTTCACACATGTTCATCGCATCGAGGATGTTTGGATTGACATGCGAACAGAATTGGATATAATGAAGATGGATTGCTGCAAATTGACTTTGCAACAAATCATTGATCTTAACATGCTTGAAATCACATCATATTTCCAAATCGAACATGATGGCAATGTTCTTCATCCCAAATATCGTTGGGAAGGTTTTGATAAAAGGTACCATTTTCCCATTCAATGGCAGCAAAAGGGAGGTAAATCTATCCTAGATAGATTTTAATCTATTTAAGCAAACACCACTAAGTAGCTCAAAATTAAAGGGCCTAAAAAGGGGTAATTTGAAGTTGGGTTTGGATTGTGGAAGTTTTGGTCCTCCTCGAAAGAAATTTCAGCCAGAAGTTACAAGTACAGATGGAGCTTCTTCTTTTGATGTGAAGAACTCGTTTAAATTCAAGTTGAAGGGCAAAAAGGGATCCAAATCATCTCAGGTCCCTGAATCAGTTCAGGAGTCAAAGGAGTCAAATGAACAATCAGAGGAAGAATTAAATGAAGAAGTTGAGAAGGAAGAAGGAGAAGTTATGATTATATCTCCCCCAAGACCTACACAAACTCATGTACCATCCATGCATGAAGCATCTTTTATGGATGAGATAGATGATGATGTCGATTCATTTTCCTCTGTTTTCACACCTTCCATTCTGGTTTCAAAAGTCAACACATTGGCTCTTCCTATTGTTTCGGTCGCTCCTCTCATTTTAGCAAATGAACAATATGAACATTTGGGAAGTGTGTTCCAAGATTTTCCAGCTCTTACAAAGGGTCAAGTTTTTCAACTTGACACATCTCTAACAGGTTTTGAACTTTTCATGATAGAATACTCTCATCATGCTCCTATCAATTCAGCTATGCAGACTGAATCTTGCTCAGTCACAATGAAGATACAATCAGAATCAATTCCAATGGTCTCCATTGTACCTGCTTCCACAGATGAAAGTTTCAACTTGCCTACATGGTTAAGCAGGATCACAATGAAGAAAAGGAAAGTGGTTGTACCTTCGGATAACGTCCATGTAAAGAAAACTAAGTCCAAATCATTGAAAGATAAGATCATTTCAAGGATCTTAATTGATTTGGAGAAAACCAAGTTTGTAGAAGTTGTTGAGCCACTAGTGGACAAACCTATTGAAGAACTTACCTATTCTGATTACAAGTTCACTAAGGTATAAATCGGGAAGCAGTCACGTTTGAGTTGCTTCCAAGATGCTCAAGATGCATTAGCTAATGTGTCAAAAAGTAATCATGAATTACGGGAAAAGAAGAATTAGGCTATTCACTTAAATGAAGTCATTCAACAACAATCTTCTCAAAGTGTTGTTATTGTATCTCAGGCATCCAAGGAAAGAAAGCTGATTGAAGCCACTAAGTCTTGGATAGGAGAAGTCATTTCTGAAGGAGTTCAAGCCATTACAAAAACATTTACAGTTCTTAAGCATATTAAAGATATGAATGAAATGGAGCAAGGCTTGATTTCCTCTTTGAATTTGAAAGAGATTCTCAATGACTGGGATGAGATTGCTAAATTTGACTTAGATGACATCGTTTCATGTGACATTCTTCCATCGTGTGAAATGTTTTTCAGGTATCAAGGGCTTATGGGTTATAAAGAAGAAACATTGAGAAAGCTGGTTACAAAGTTGCAAACAGCTCTTGAAGATTGTCAGATGATAAAAAGAGGGATCACATGTGATTTAGAGAAAATGAGATGTCAAGTTCTTGATGAACATGGTAATCTGATTGCAGTTGAAAGAGCAAGTTTAGAATATACAATCAGGATCAATGCTGATTTAGATTCTAAAGATTTTGGTTCTCACACGATGAACAAGTTTGTCCTTTATAAATCTTTGACAAAACACTCACTATATTCTCTAACGACAAATTCTAAGTTCGTGCAATCAGCATATGCAGATGTAGTAAGGATAGAGATAATATCGAAGACAATGGAGATTTCTGATTTTCTTACAGTGCGTGATGTTATCATCAAGTTCAGGGCACTAAAGAATGATCTTTAAGATTGTTATTTTGTTTTTATTTATGTTTGTAGATTAAAGAGGATGCGTTGCATGAAAAGATGTAATTACATGTAATGCGAGTTGCATATGCAGCTACATGTAACCCAATAATTTCTCTTCTAGTTAGATTTGGTCAAAGTTGGTTGAGTTTCTCCCACTTTTTCCTCCATCTTTTTCTCAACACCTATGCCTATAAAAAGGAGAGCCCCCTCATTGTAAAATCATCTTTTATTGTGTGCAAGAGAGCTCTGGAGATATTGTGCAAAAATAACTTTGATTGTGTAGCGCCTTTTTGAAAGAAAATGAATTCAAGGAATCAATTGAGACTTAACTTTGATTGAGTGAGATTATTACTTGTGCGAATTAGAAGCTTTGTCTATGATTTGCATATATTATCTTTGGTTCCTGTAATCTTGTGTTCTTGATAATTGAGTATAAAAATAGTACAGAAGCAATTGGAGCCGAAGCTTTGACTAGGAGCAATTGTGGAGATATATAATTAGAAGCTTTGTCTATAGCCTATATCTCTTTCTTGATTCACAAAATAGTTAAGATATCTTTACTTTTGGAAGTCTTTGTGCCCTATTAGTAAACCTTATTCATATAGAAATACGACTGGACTTAGAGCCAAATCGATACACTTTCAACTAGCCTTTAAGTTAGTGTTGGTTTATCGATATCACCATTTTCAACTTTAGATAGAAGTGTAGTTGGAGATTTCACTCTGCCCATTACTCGCTCCACGAGTAAGTGGATTCTTTCCTGAGAGTTAAGAGGAAAGAATATTAGTAACACCCTTTTACAAAATCTCTCGACTTCTTGATTACTTTGAGTTGATCCAAGGAACGATGAGAAGGGGGAACTTTCCCTTTAAGGTAGGAGAGACTCTGTCTCACACGTTGTGGCTGGTCATCCTATTTTGCGACTGGATTTTACCCAAAACTATTGATTGCAAAATACCCACCCTAGAAAACTTGAATAACAATCAAGCATATATATCTTATTTTATTAAGATAATTGTGAAACAAAAGACAGCATGACAAGAAAGAACATCAAGAAGACATGCAATTAGTATTCATAGATGCATTTAGTGGAGAACGACACAATTAAAAACAATGATTGAAAGACTTTATATCCTATATAAGTAAATTCATATCCTTCAATACTAGATATGAAATGAACATACAATCAAATACATTATATGAATATTCTATTATATAAGAAACATAAAAGATAATAGCTTATCTCACATATGGTCATTGATGGCACCTAACAAGTTATTTGAAATTTATCAAAATTCAATGCTGAACATATAATTTAATTAAAACGATAGAAGTTTGATGGTTTAAATTTTGCAATCTCAAAATAGAATGATTATACCTCTTCACATATTCCAGGTGCAATTAGCATCCTGTGTCTTTTCTCATCACTTTGGTTGAAGTTAATGACTTCATTTATCTATAGGAAACAAAGAAATTCAAATTTATGGTGACAAAGCATTTGAATAACTAAATTTGCTCAATTTTAAATTAATAGACTTGATCTTAGAGTGAACAATTGAGAAAATCTATAAATCCTAAATTGCAATATCAAATTATCAGCTATTAGAATTTGCAGTGTCAATCATTTTTCACTCAAATTTCATTCACAAGGTGACAAATATTCCGTGACATTCTCCTAATATATATTAACAGCTCCAAAACAAAAAGCAGAAGTCGATTGTAGAATTTTACAATTAAGTATTTACTTGAGTCATCTTTTGTAATAGAATTTTGATGGTTCTCTTGTCCATTCTTTTAGTTCTTCATTTTATTTATATCCTACACGATTTTGGTGCAAAAAGAAATTTTGTGCCTATATATTGCACAGTCCCCATTTTTATGCCTCCCTTAGTGTCTCAGCACCAGCTAGCAGGATTGGCCTATTAGCGGGATCCTGTAAGCCAATATAATGGATAGGGAACCTTTTCAGGAGCTTGTGACAATTTATTTGGGCTTGGGAGCCAGTTTCACCAGTCTTGGGCAATCTCCTAGATTTTAGGAGGAATCTCTAATTTTTAGGGATGAACGGGGAGTTAGCAAGGACAGACTATTAGGCCTTTGGGATCAGCCTGATCACTTTTGGCACAGTCCCTATTTTTAAGGAGATCCTAAATATTTGGATGGAACTGCCAGTAAGCTCACCATGGTCAGACAAAATCAGTGGACGGGGAGCTTTAGACAGAATTTAGGTTGGGGTCCAGATGAGTGAGCTATGAATAATTTGGAAATAATTTAAATATTTCCTAAGTTGATCTAAATAAAATAATGACAAAAGTGATTATTAGATTTATTTATAATATAATAAAGTTTTATAATATTTGGCCCAAGTCCATGGGCATTAAATTAAGTTTAGAACTCAAAAGGGGGCCAAGTTTGTAATAAATAATGACCCCTCATGAAGTTGAAATCCTAGAAGTGGATTAAAATAAAAATAAAACATTATTTTATGTTAAAAAGGGTGAATAAAAAACATTTGTCAGCATTTTTGGTAGGCATTTCTTTTTATCACAGTTTGAACATTATTAAGCAATGTATATGTAATAAGATCTGAGCAATCATGAAATACAATCTATTGGCATTGTTTTTAGTATTGAACTATGATGTAAATCTGTATATTCATTCTGAAAGCACACTGAGTTCTTCCTGATCTTATTGTTATTAACTTATTACTATCATTGAGTTAGAAGATGCAATATAGCATATCCTATGCTGGGGTTGATGTGATATTCATTTGCAACTACAAAAACATTTCAAAAAAAAAAGTGGCACAAACTAGGGCAGACCCTTACATGTATGTAAGAAATTCTCACAGACATCAGATTTAGATAATGAAATTTAAATGCAAGAATACGTTTTGCTGGTATATCAGAGATAAATAGCTTTTGCTTCAATTCTTAGAACTACTACATGACTACTGCCATCACCTTCCTGGTTGTAAAGACATCGAACTTTTTGTTATTCTATTGAATACATGATAATAACCATGAAACCTAATTTCATTTATGTTTTCACAAAATGGATAGCAAATAATCAATCTTGGTCATGTGGTAGCAATACATAATGATAGTAAACATGTCACTTTTTCACTTGATATAAGCAAACATTAACTCTTCCGGACCAGACTCACCAGTTCATGGATATAGACAAGCTCATTTGTAATAGATGTAAATGCCTACACTCAAATCAAACAAAATATGTTCATGTGTATTATTATTATATAATGCAATAACAAGTAATATAACAAAACAGAGATACTTATTCCTGCTCTAGTAATTGGAAAAAGTTTCAATTCACACATGGATGACAATATCATGAAAACAGTGTCAAAAAAAGACTGTTTTTACCTTCTTCACAATATTTAGATTCAATATCCCTGCCTGCTCATGTTGTCGTTCTGAGATTCGAACTTCAAAAATCTTCCTCACGTGTAAAATTGAACTTATGCTCTGCAAATTAAAATGAACACTAACATTAACATTAGAATCATTTTTCAAAAAGTCTAAAAACGAGGACAATCTAATTTTTGCCTTATACAATATCTCTCTACATTTGAGCAAAAGAAAGTCACAATGCTAGATAATAAATCTCCTACAAACAATGGCTGGAAATATTAGTGAAGAATTACTGCAATGCTGCTCTTTTGGGTTAAGACACAATACAATATGGATAATTGATGTATGTTTAGTGCCAAATAGTAATTTTTGATATATAAAAAATTGTAAAATGTATGTTATCCTACACATTGAAATGGCACCTAGACAATACAATATCCCAACAAAGTTAAATTCAACTCATAGAAGAAGCTATCACAAAAAATATAGCTAGTAATAACAATATCAAGTTTATCACTATGCTTACCAACAAATTCCCAAAAACACACTACAATTCTGAAAACATTGATCAAGAATTTGACTAAGAAAATCCATGTTTTTAAGGGAAAAATTACATTTTCCCAATTTACCACTAAATTACAGCAATATTTTCTCCTTTTTTTTTCTATGCATTCCTCTACTCTGCAAATCTTTCCATGTTCTCCTTGTTTTTTTCTGGCAGTTTTTTGTCCTTTCTTTTTTTTTTGGTCTTGGTTTTTGTATAGCTCCGTTCACCCAAGAAGATAAAACACTAGATTGCAAACCTGTACGCAATCGCTTGCAGCACTATAACACAAATTAACCATCTCTAATTTCACCAAAAAAAAAAAGTATTTGGTTCTACTCATTTTCTCCAAACTTATATATACCTGAGCGAAATTAGTGTTATTCAAAGTATTTATACGCAAAACCAGCCCTACCTGATCGTACTGAAAATAGTATTTTTAAAATTGTTACCTCCAAAATTTGCACCCTGATTTGCTTTAAGTCGTAAAACTCTCAGCGATTTTGGAGAAACATTGGATCAACCAGAAGTTGTGGGTAACCTATGACCTAGTTGAACCTCCAGATTCTAGGCCAGTTCCTATATGATATATCTGATACCTTACTTGTACTAATGGAGATGTGAAAAGCTTATATGGAAAAGGGTAAAAGGACAACCTTGAAAATGAAAAATCTAACAGATTAAAATAAGGTGATACACCAAGATTGATAACACAAAACACTGCTATACCTGAAACACAATGAAAGTTTTTGACAGATAATCACAAAAACCCCTGCTTGAAGATCTGCTAACTCATATCAATAATTTAAGAGAAGGTTTATAAATTTGAAAATATACGAAAGGAACCTATCACAATCGAATATATCAATAATGGAAACACAACTCAAAACCTATGAAATAGATATCAGATAAGGAAGATGCAAGACAAGACATAATTCAAAAGGTCTATCAAGAAAACACAATTGAATAACATCAATCACCTTAAAGCATACAACCAAATCTTTCACTCCAAAGCTGGTTCCAATGAAAACTTTATTCCAATCAAAGGCCCAAAGAACAATATATTTGCATAATAGCTCAAAATAATGAAGAAACAGATACCAAGGACAAAATCACATAAGCATCCCTCTTTCCTCAAAATTTGAACCCCTTCTTGAAAAAACAAGAGGGGTATATAACAACAATACCACTTTCCATCAAAACAAGAAAACTGGGTTGAAATAATGAGTTAACTCATTATCAAGAACCTCTAAAAACTCCAGAAATATGTTCCAAATATCTCAAACTAAGCCTTTACCTCCAATGCATAAGAAAAGTCTAAAAAAAAAACCCCCAAACTACCACAAATCACTCCATAATGCACTCTGAACTCAGTCTGAACTGGACCTCTAAAAATATCAACTAAGACCGCCCCTTCAAATTTGGCATTAAAAATATCAACTCCCCCGTAACTGTTTGATACTTCAAGTTGAAATTTAAAATCACAATGCAACTTTCTTTTAACTCAAAATCCTCCTTTTTTATTTGGTATTATTATTAAATTGCATTCAAAATTTATTATTATCTTTTAGTTGATTTATAAAGTATCAACTAAAGAAAAATAATATTACGATACGCATGTTAATGCAATGCAATTTAATAATAATTAAAATAATACATAGACATTATGTGATAAGTCTATACTACTATTTTAATAAATTAAAAAAGAAACTCTTTACCATGCCACGGACCCGAAATCTTATTCAAATCAATTGAGGAATTGAATAAAAAGGAAGGCAAGTCTTATTTGTCATTTCGAATGCATGTGTGTTGAAGGTAAAACACGGCAGGGTTAAAAATGAAACCCTAGCCGCCATGAAGCTTCTACAGAGCCCTACGATTTTTTTACTCTTGGACGCCATTTTCCTTGTGTCTCTGTTGTTTGGACGCCATGAAACACTTCTAAAATTCGTGACATGAGGAATGCATGGCTTTTTTGAGCCACCGACTGATCATTGCTATCATTTGACAACAAAAAAATGTGGGTTTCTTTTGATGTAAGTGATTTTAATCTTCTTCTTTTCTGTGAACTTTCTATACTTCATGGGTATAAAAAATAACATGCCAACTGGTTATTTTTTTTCTTGCATCTTCTGGAAAACACCTTTGCCATTTTGTGGGTTCTTCTCCTCACATGAGTTTTGGACACTATGAAATCATTTATTTCCTCCTTTTCTTTTGGTCATGGATTTAACAGCAGGCTGAATATGAGACGCCTGGAGACTTTTTTTTTTTTTTTTTTTTGAAATTAAGAAAAATATGGCTTTACTTTATGGTATGAGAAAAACGACTCCAGCTGGTTATCTGTTTCATTGTTTGAAGATGTATCTACTATCTTGCTGCTCCATACTGGGTTTTTTTCTTGCTTGTTTGGACATTTGAAACTCATCTCTGCCATATTTCACCATGAGGGTTTTTTGCTGTATATGAATCTTTGTCAAGATGTTTGCAAAATACTATTATAGATAATGATTCTTTGCTGAAAGTAAACATTTATACCAGATTTCTCTATTATTGGTTCTTGCTGTGGTAATTTTGGACGCCATATTTCCTCTGCAAATTCTGGGCATTATTCATTGCATCAATGGTATATTGCTATAGCACACTTCTCCTTTTCTGATATCAAATGGCATCCTTTTAATTTCAGACCTGTGATTTATAGTTCTAGATATGCACACTTTGTGATATCAAGCAAGATATTGTTGACCCTGCTGTAGCATATCAGAATTACATACATATATATGCTCTTGGATTATTTCAATGCTGGAATTTTCTTTTCATTCTCACTTTTGCTAGTTGTTTGTTGAGATAGTAACACACCTTCACATCACACAGTTCTATCACACACATATTGTCATTTAAGTGAACTAATACATGACTTTCTCACACGAATATATCTCAGTCCTGTCACCTTTTAAGTGTTTTCATTTCCAGCATTACCTGATACTCATGAATGTATTACTTGTGTGTTGTCTTTATTTGGAAATGATGCTTAGATTGCTCACTCTGCTCTCTTTTAGCTGTTCATGCAATTTTTGATGTGCTTTTGTTGCTTTTACACCCGTTAAAGCAAAAGGTTTCAAAACTAAAATAGTTTGTCCCTTTAATGCTTTTTGATACTTTGGCATTTGTAATAAAAGAAAATCACAGATAAAAGGTTTCATGTTAAGACATGTCCCTTTGATATCCATGTACAATTGATTTGTATTGCAAATGTTCATTAATGGCTTTGATGCTTTCGTTTTCTGTCCTATGCAAGTCCTATCTTGTTTTCACCAATCATTACAAGTAAAAGGTTTCAAATCAAAAATGAAATGTCCCTTTAATACTTTTATTTTGCATGATTGGCTTCTCTATCTGCTAATGTATGCCTGTATTTTACTGAGATGAATAGCATGTAGGATGATGAAAGTGAGATGAAGTGAGCTATCAGCATTGCTTAGATCCATTGGATCTAACCCATTCTCTTTTGTGGATGCAGGGATTGGAAGCACGGAAAGGGCGAGATCCAGAACAGCGAACAGATGTCACTTCACCAGTCATTACAGGCAATGACTGGTGCCCATGACCTTTTTCTCCTTTTACTCCTCTTTCATGTTATTGATTTCAGTAGAATATAGTTGTATATCAGCACATAGGGACTACTCTCACAGTCAAATGTTTGGAAAAAATTTACTTTCAGCATTTTATTTCTATCATGATTTATTCCATCATACAAACATTGTATATTATTTCAATATGAATAAAATACTTTTCTTTAATGCATTTCTGAGAATTACTTGAAAGTAATAAGCATGTATGTTTTCCTCCATTTGAGCATGTGTGAAAATTGAGCAACATTTTTGGCGACCTTTGCTGACTGTCTGCCTACTAGACACTTGATCAGTTGCTTTTGACATCCATTGGGCACAAGAGTCTGAAAATTATGCATTCCTTGGACCTAGACCAGACCTGACACGACTCCTAAAGTTGCTGGTAGGGGCTGGAATGTATGCAAATGAGCCTAATGAAAACTGACAGGTTATCGTTAGACTGATTTTTATGCATGATCAGACCTTAGTATCAACTTTAGAAGTCGAAATTCATAGTTATCCATCTTGATCATGCATGAAAATGTATGAATTGGATGGATGCAGGTGGTTAGTAGATGCATGTGTATGCATATGGTTAGGATTGACAAATATGTATGAAAGTGAGACTGATAATGTGGCATGAAAGACTACAGGCCTAGGCGTATGCATATGCATGCGTGTACTGACCTACATGTATGCATTCAATCCATGCATTAGTATGTATAAGTGAGGTGGGTGGGTATGAAATGAATTTAAACAACCAAACCAGCAACTTGACACAACTAAAAACTAAGGAACAAAAACAAGAAACTACTCTAGGAAAGAAAACGAAAGCCGAAATGTGCTTGGACAGCAGTTAGGGAAAACCTAAACTAATCTGCAGATGCATTTATTTAAAACAGGAAACCTAACCTAGAAAACAAGTAAAAGAAAATCATACCTGAAAGCAAGCCTTGAGGTGAATCCCGTTAACAGGAATCGGTAGAACATCTCCTTGAAGAGTGGCAAGCTGGAATGCATTGTGTTCCTTGCATTCGACAACCTGAAAAGGGCCTTCCCAAAAATGATCAAATTTAGCATGCTGCCCTGGTCTTGTCTTAAGGACATCCCACCTCAGCACCATATCTCCTTCTTTAAAATGTCGATCCTTTGCCTTTTTATCAAATGTTCTCTTCACCTATAGCTGCTGATATTCCATTTTCTATAATGCCTCACTCCTTTCCTCCTCTAACTCCAGCAATTTAGCAAACCTTAACTTGAGGGGATCCTGTTCTTCAAATAGTATCAGCTGATCAGCAAGCTACAGGGCAAGAAATTCAGTAGTAATAGGTAATTTAGCATCTTTCCCATATACTAGAACATAAGGAGATGTTCCAATGATTTTTTTAAAAGTAATCCTATCCAACTATAAGGCAGATTTTAACCTTGCATGCCAATCTCTCTTGTTCTCCTCTAATGTTCTCTTGATGATCCTTAACAGGTTTTTATTCGTGCTTTTTGCCAAACTATTACCTTGAGGGTAATAGTTTGATGAGGTATTCAGATATATACTTTTGTTTAATGCCCATTCAATCACTCTAGCTCCCACAAAGGCTAATGCATTATCAGAAATGATTGAATCAGGAACCCCAAACCTTGTAGTCAAATCATCATAAAAATTAAGTACAACTGATTCATTTGCCTCTCTTAGCGCTACTGCTTCAGTCCATCTTGTAAAGTAATTAGTAGCTGTAAGAATCCATTTGTGACCTGAACTAGAACTTGGATTAATGGGGCCTACAAAATCAATACCCCACTTCATGAATAGCTGCTCAACCAAAATCGATTGCAAAGGTAAGGCTTCCAGCCTTTCCTTGCCAACAAACACTACACATTTTTGACATTTTCTTGACCAACTATGGGCATCTTTGAACAAATCAGGCCAATAGAATCCTGCCCTCAACACTTTATAAGCTGTTGTCTTTGAGGAAAAGTGACCCCCTTCATCATGGAATTGTTCTAGGATCTTGCTAGTCTAATCAGCGCTTATACAATGCAATAACATGCCACTATGATCCTTTCTGAACAAAACATCAACCAAAACATAAAGAATTGATTGAAGTCTAAAATACCTGTGTTTTGCTCTATCCAACCTCAACGGACACTCCCCTGTTCGCAGATAATGACTCATCTCAATCAACCAGCATGCTGATTGATTATTTCCAGCCTGATCGTTATCAACCAACAACAAATTTTGACTGTTTTCCACCTGCTGAAGATTGTCATTTGCTAATTGTTCACATAATCCTTTACTTCTAACAAGTTTGGTGATATGGATATCAACGTCATATTCCATCACACGAGTTATCCAGCCTGCTCTTTTTTCCATTTAAATCCTTGCTTAATAAAAACTCTTTCACACTTGGATGGGATACCATTAGATGAATCTTGCTGTTGGAAACAAGGTGTTTGAATTTTTTAAGACTTTTAATGACAGCAAAAACATGTTTTTCAACAAAGTTGTACCTTTGTTCATAATCTTGCAAACCTTTGCTGAAAAAAGCAACAAGTTGCTCAAATCCTTCATCATTTTTTTGCACCAGCATTGTTGAAATGGTGTCAAAACTGCCATAAGCATACAATATAAAAAATTTCATAAAATCTGAGTTAACCAAAGCAGGGGCAGCGGACAAGGCTTCTTTAATTGCTTCAAAACAGCGCTTCCCCTCTTTGGTCCAACTGAAAACAGTATTTTTCTTCAACATTGTTGTTAAAGGCTTTAAAAGATTAGCAATATCAGGTTTGAAACGTCTCACAAAATTGATCCTACCAAGAAAACTTTGTAGACCCTTCTTATGGCTGGGCAATGGTAACTCTAAAATTGCTTGTACTCTCTCGGGATCTATAGTAGTACCATGTTTTGAAACAATATATCCGAGAAATTTTCCTTCATGAACAACAAATACAGATTTTTTTGGATTAAGAGAAATACCGAATTCTCTGCATCTTTCTAGCACTTGTCTGAGATGAAAAATATGATCTTTAGCCTCCTTGCCAAAAACAGTCATGTCATCTAAATATATTAGCACTATCTTGTACATTAAATTTTCAAATGTTATATCCCTAGCTTTTTGAAATGTAGCTCCAGCATTAGCTAGTCCAAAAGGCATCCTTCTGTAAGCCATAGTTCCCCACTTTGTGGTGAATGTTGTTTTGAACTGATCTTCATTTTTTACCAAAACCTGATTATAACCGGAATATCCATCTAACAAAGAAAACCTTTCAAAACCTGAAACATACTGTAAAATCTGTTCCATAGATGGTAAGGGATGCCTATCTTTCAATGAAGCTCTGTTTAGGTCTCTAAAATTTATGCACAAGCATATTTCTCCATTTTTCTTTCTTACAGGTACTAGGTTAGAGACCAAAGAAGTATGTTTGATAGGAAAGACAATCCCTCCTTTCAAAAGCTTGTTCAACTCTTTCAGCATTAAAGGTTCTAGCTTAGGATTCACAGGTCTCTGTTTTTGCCTTATAGGTTTGGTGTTAGGCTCAAGCTCAATAGTGTGTTGGGTTAGCTTAGGATCAAAGCCTTTCAGATCAAAATAATCCCATACAAAAACATCATTAAACTCCTGAAATAATTCAATAAAAGATTGTTTTTCTTGTGGTGAGTTTATCTTACCAACCTTTAGCCGTTTTCCTTCAGAAATTTTCAACTCCTCATAATGCTCTTCCTTCACTAGCAAACTGGTTTTATCTTTCTTCACCTGATCATCCAGATCAAAAATAGTCTTTAAAGTAACCAAACCTTTAGGTAACTTGTTTGTTTTCAGCTGTATAACGGTATAACCTGATCACCATATTGCTGATTGAATCTATCCTGAATCTGTCCCAACTTTTTCCAGGTATCCTCTGGCAGCACATTGACACCAGACCCTCCGTCCACAATCGTGTCTGTTAGCACAGTCCCGAAAATGCCCATTTCAACAACCGCCGAATAGCGTCCAGATGAAAGAGCTAACAGCATCGGATCTTCTTCACTTGCGCCACTTTCCTTCTCCTTTTTGTCCGCTGCACTTGCTCCACTTTCCTGCTTCCTTCCATGTTCTCCTGGTAGTTGAGCAACGGGAACAATGTTTGTGAGTACCACTCGGAGCTGAGGCATAGTGAGCAACAGATCACTTATCCTAACGGGTATCTCGGCTTGCAATATTTGCCGTACAATGTTCTGTTTTGCGCAATTTCGTACGGAGGTACTCGACGTGTCCTTCAGGTGTGCCGTTTCTGCCTGTGTTGCTTTCTGGATCTCTGTCCGTGCTTCCTCCAGTCTCTTCTTTTCTTCCGCAGGGCCGGGGTACACTTTCGCTTGTTGCCGCGTGATGGCCAGAACCTCTTCTTCGTCCGTCCCGACAGTGATCAAGTTTACTCCCGACTTCGAACACCTAGCATCTTCATGATCACCAGGTCCACACCATTTGCATAACAACTTCGGTGTGTTCGCTGTTGTACACTCTCAGGCGAAGTGACCCCACAAATTGCATGCGCGGCATTGAACAATTGGCCGACCATTGGGATCATATTGAATTCGACTCCTTCCGCCATTATTGTTGTTGTTGCTATTGTTGTTGTTTTGACCGTGCTGGTTGTTTCTGTATCCGCCCGATGTAGCACCTTCCGTACTGGTGTTCTCGTTCCCTCCTGACAGGGATGCCTCCTGCGTGAGGAACACTTGCTGTGGTGTTCTTGATTTCAGGTTGAAAGGACATTCCTTTACCGAGTGTCCTAGAATCTGGCAAATCTCACAAAATTGATCTTTTGGGCAGGATCCCTTCGTATGGCCTTCTTTCTTGCACTCCGTACACCATAGGTCATTGCCCTTAGTCTCCTTGTTCATGTTTTTGAACTCCCTCATCATCCGAAGCATGTCCTTCTAAAGAGCACGGACTTTCTTGCTGCTGCCTTCATCGTCACTGCTATCTTCTCCCGAAGGCTCGTCGTCATCTAAATCGGATGAGCTGGTCTTCTTCTTCTTTGTCTTCTGTTCACTTTCGAGGTTCAATGCTCGATTGTATGCTTCAGTATATGTCGATGGTGGCACAATCTTCATCTTTTTCCGCAGCTTCAGGGGAAGGCCTTTCATGAACCATCTTTTCTGGAGCCCATCTGCCAGCTTATTCTCCATTTTACTGATTAAGTCCTTCAACCTCCTGGCGAAGACCCGTACTGTTTCATTCTTCTTTTGTTTGGTATTGAATATCTCCGCTACAATTTCATTATCATCACGCAGAAGTTGAAATTCTGCGATGAACTCCTTCTTAATGTTATCCCAACTATTTAACTTTTGTGGATCAGTATCAATAAACCAATCAATCGCAACACCCCGTAGGGTAGCGGGAAATTGTCGGATCCATTCGTTTGTATCTGTTATGCCATTTGCCCTCCAGATTGTTTCACATGTTTTACAATGTCGAATGGGATCAGCTGCTTCATCACCATCAAATTTAGGCAACTTTTCCTTCAAACCTGCCATTATCACTATATGTTGAGGGTTTTGTTGTGTACCTGCGCTGTTTTGCACTCCCGCGTTGTTTTGAACAGCCACGCTATTCTGAGCTCCCGTGCTGTTTTGAACACCCGCACTATTCTGCACACCCGCGTTGTTCTGGACACTCGCGCTATTTTGCACACCCGCGCTGTTTTCGACTTTCGCGCTATTTTCAACAGCCACGTTATTTTCGGCTTTCGCGCTATTTTCAACACCCGCGTTGTTTGCAACACCCGCACTGTTTTCGACTTTTGCGCTGTTTGGTGAAGAAGAGGGTTCGTCAACCAAAGCTGTTCGTTCTGGAAGTATATCTCGAACGAAGAGGTCACTCCACGCTAGTGCTCCTTCGGCACTTCGAGTCGTGCGAGTCGATCTCCTTCCGTCAGGATTCTCTTCCCGTGGCGTATGCAGGTTCAGAAACTCCTCCCTCGCTTCTTCCACCAAATCAAACCGTTGTCGAGTCTCCTTCAACAATCCTTCCGCACTCCTATTTCTGTCGACAATCTTCTGGAATCTCCTTCGGCGCTCAATCTGCTAAGCCAGAATTAAATTTTCCTGTGCAACGCGTATGTCATCTTTTTCCTTCAGCTTACTCTTATCTTTGTTCAACTGATTTAGCATTTAATTCATATCCGCCTGCCTGCGTACTAGGTCCATCGAGCAACGGCACCAAATGTTTACCGCATAGGTTAATTAAGAATTGCACACAGATAATGGACACGAACACGAACAACAGAACTCTTCTTATTATTATTCATATATGCCAGAACATTACATTATGCTTGAATGATCGGATCTCATCTCCTATGATGATTACAATGCTTCCCGAAGGGGTTATAAATACTTTTTGACGAACCTTCCTGAAGGTATCCGTCGGCCAGATACATCATGTCCGCTACAAACTATTTACCCGTCGGCTACATAACAAGAACTTTCCCGAAGGGACCCATCGGCTGATACACAATTTTCTTTCCAAAGGGACCCGTCGGCTGATACACAATTTCCTTTCCGAAGGGACCCGTTGTTTACCGTACTGGTAAAAAAATCAACGCATATAGACAATAATAGCAAAATAATATTTGCGTATGCCAGAACATACATTAGGCTACACAATTTCTACCGATGACAGTACCCTTGAAAATTTCGCCTATTTTGGGATTGTCCTTGGTTTTGCTGTTGATAACCTCGATTATGCTGCTGCTGGTAACCTTGGTTCTACTGCTGGTATCCTTGATTTGCAGCAAAATTTTGTGTTTGAAAAGGTTGCCTTGGCTAAAACTGTTGTTTTTTGAGATTAATCAATTCATTCCCGAACGTTTGCATTAAGTTTTCAATCTTTTGTTGACTTTGTTTAATCTCTTGCAGCTCCTGAGAAGGTCCTACAACCACTAGCTCTTGGTTGGAAATAGCTGGTAATGGGTTGAAAGATGGCATCTGCAAAGGCATATTTGGCTGTATATTCGGAAAAATAGGCATAGGAGGCCTACGAGCAATTTTACCTACTTGTATGAGGTTATTTTCTGCCCTTACTGATATGGCAAATGCTTGTGGCAGCGTAATACCTCCCATAGACTAAATCATGACAGAAATATCAATGTTCAAACTCTTAAGATAATACAAAAATGCGTGATCAGCACTTGGTCTAACAACAATAGGTATCCTATCCCATGTTTTCTGAAAACGTATATTGAAATCAGTCATCTGTTCTTGTGGAGCCCTTTTTATAGTTGTCAGTTGTTCCACCAGTGACAAGTGATCAAACTTGTCCCTTTAATGCTTTTTGATGCTTTGGCATTTGTAATAAAAGAAAATCACAGATAAAAGGATTCATGTTAAGACATGTCCCTTTGATATCCATGTACAATTGATTTGTATTGCAAATGTTCATTACTGGCTTTGATGCTTTCGTTTTTTGTCCTATGCAAGTGCTATCTTGTTTTCACCAATCATTACAAGTAAAAAGTTTCAAATCAAAAATGAAATGTCCCTTTAATACTTTTATTTTGCATGATTGGCTTCTCTATCTGCTGATGTATGCATGTATTTTACTGAGATGAATAGCGTGTAGGATGATGAAAGTGAGATGAAGTGAGCTATTAGCATTTCTTAGATCCATTGGATCTAACCCATTCTCTTTTGTGGCTGTAGGGATTGGAAGCACGGAAAGGGCGAGATCCAGAACAGCGAAAAAATGGATGCGGATGGATGCCACTTCACAAGTCATTACAGGCAATGACTGGTGCCCATGACCTTTTTTCCCTTTTACTCCTCTTTCATGTTACTGATTTCAATAGAGTATAGGTGTATATCAGCACATAGGGACTACTCTCACAGTCAAATGTGTCGGAGAAATTTACTTTCAGCATTTTAGTTCTATCATGATTTGTTCCATCATATACAAACATTGTATATTATTTCAATATGAATAAAATACTTTTCTTTAATGCATTTTTGAGAATTACTTGAAAGTAATAAGCATGTATGTTTTCCTTCATTTGAGCATGTGTGAAAATTGAGCAACAAAAATATCAGTTGGGTGTAAACATTATTGAGCTAAACTAATTCTAGATGCTCATTCACATTTCCATATACTTCTCCTATCCACTCCCATTGTTTTTTATATCTGTCAAAAAGAGAGATTGATGTTACCAATGCCATTTTATATAATAACCTTGATGAAGACATTTCTATGATGATTCATTGGCCTATTTACACAGAGATGTTATTAATCTCTTCTACTGCATCCAGAACAAAATATTTCACACAAATAAATTAATTTGGAAGCTAATAGCCCATCACTAAGTAAGTTTTTTCCTAATGCAAAGCCGGTGTGCTGATTATTTATGGCATGGTTTGGTCTCAGATTTGCACCATATAAAACAAATCAAGATAAATAATAAAGTTTTGGGCCGATCCAGCATCTATCTGCTTGCAATAACTTTCCACTGCTAAATTATAATACTTCCAGTTGCAATATAGATAAACCATTCAGTGTCTAATAAGTTTTTTTGATAGATTTAAGCGTAGAATAAGTTATTGTAGATGATGAAGAATAATTACTTTGTTTAAAGGTAGTCTTTGCACCATAGTTCAACTCGGCAACCTAAAATTTTAGATTGGATTTAGAACTCAACACAGATATGGTGGAAAACATGGTAAAAAACTCATAATTGTATCCAAAAAGAAAGGAATTGATACCTTTAGAGAACATAAATAATTCAATATAAATTTCTCATAATTCAAACATTACAGATCATATGATCCTCAAACACTATAAATTTTTTAAAAAATTGTAGGTTCAAAGTCAAACAATACTTTGTAATACAACAAAATTATTAATAATAAATGTTTAACGGCATTATAAATGTTTTCATATGATAATATGTCAAAATGGAAAAATGGAAAAATGGAAAAAATAACTAAATATAATCTACATCCCCGTCTTTCCCCTCCTAATCTACCTTAATTTCTCAAGCCTTGAAATAGAAGGTGACAATGATGATAGCTTGTTTCTTCAAAATTGTCTTGAATTTCCTCCATGCATTCTGATGGAGCCCAAAATTTTAATCTCCATTTGTGAAATAATATGGGAGATGAATGATGAAATGGTGATGTCAATGTCATAAAGCTTCATCATTGTATGGACAAAAAGAGTATTGAAGGCGATTGAAATGCATAATAGTAAGATCATAAGATGAGATCAACATACTCACTCTGATATGAAGCAGCATAAAACAATTGTCTATTCCTTGGATAGAACCTAGCAATTGTGGACTCACAATATGCACTTATAGTTACATGTACCCAGAACATAGAAGGGAGTTATGAATATGAAGGTCCATATAAACATTACTGTTAAAGAGCCCTCAAGAAATGAGGATTAATAGTTTCAAAGCACACAAGAAGTACAATATGAATCAAGAAAAGAAATTCAAGGCATGTTGTGATTTCAATCAGAATGAATGAAAACTGATTTGTGTTATAAACAGCAATCAAATACGGAAAGGAGTAACCTTGGAAGATTCTAGAACAGAAGAAAACAACCAAGGAGTGGGAGGATTTATATTTTTCAAGCTTCTGGAATACATATAGAGACGCAAAATGAAGACATTCGACAAGAAGAAATATTCATATATCTATTTGTATGGAGGGATAAGGAGTAAAAACGATGATTTTGTAATACAAATTTATTTATTATATTTTAATGATAAATAAAAGCTTTTTTTGCTTTTATTTAAAATGCATGGAGATTTAAACTACAGTTGATTCATCCTTTATGATCATCAATTCTATAAACAATTTAGATGTCAGATAAGTGGACACGGTCATTTAGCATCTTAAATGTGATCATCATAGATATAGTGAAATATCGAGTTGTTTTTGTATCGATGTCTAGTATGCCTCCCTACCATAGGAGTTAAAGTTCAATCTGGACTAATTTAAGATTGCGCATATATTTGATCGGTTGCATCTTAATTATTAAATTGTTGACAGTTAAAGTGCGTAGAACTTTATAAAGTTGTACGTGAAAATCTTCATTGTAGTTGACTTTGTTGCCCAAATAAGCAAAGGCACTGGTCTTTTGAATCATTGAAGTACTATTATTGGGTTTATATTTGAAGTCATAAAATCTATATCTTCCTTCTTACAAGCACCAAACCAATTGTTAAGAACCATATACAAAACATTCAATTATTTCAAGCAAGTAATCAACTTTAATTTGATCGAGTTCAAAGATTTTGTCAGTCAAAGAACTCACAAGGCTTAAATTCACTATAGAAAATCCTTGAACCAAGCAGTCAGCATTTGAGGTGAAGGTCTACCCACCTAGGTGTAGCGGAGTCTATAGTGCTAGCGAATTGAGGTGATTCTCGTTCATTAGCTAGAATTGATTGTGGAATCTTGTTGGAGAATTGGCAAGCTCCTAGATTTCCAATCTATGTTTTTGAGAACCAACAGATTGGTGACTCTAGTGGGGAGAGTTTCTTACAATATATATTGTGAAGTTACCCAAAATTTCAAATTTTGCAAACCATAATCAAAAAGTAGTATCAGTTTTGTTTAGAAGCGTACTCTATTAGAAGTGAGAACCTAGAAGATCAGAAATCAATACATTCCTCGAAAGAGGTGGCGACTCTATTCAATAAGATTTCAGTTGGTAACTCTGCTGAGGGAGAGAACATAGAATGATATGGTAAATAGTTTTTTCAAATGTATCGATCATTTCAAAGAAAGCCTTTTATTCCAAATGGCATCGTGCCATTAGATTTGAACAATTTTGATCATGAACTTAGCAAGTTATCCCCAAAACTTTCACAACTTGTACCAAAGTTCCATAGAGAATGGGATGAATCAGCACTTCAACATTTGGATGCATTTTATACATTCATTGAAGATTATGAGATCAATGTAGAAGATCAGGTAATGAAGCTATTTCCTAGGACATTAAAAGACAATGCGAGACAAGCATATGAATCCTTATCTACAGAATGTATCTCATCTTGGAAAGAGTTTGAACAATGGTTCTTATATGAATTTCATGATGCAAGCGGGGAAGATGAGATGTGTTATGAACAGTAAAGATCAAAAGTACAGCATCTAAGAAGATCTTGACATATCCCCACCTAATACATTTTTCAGTTTGGAGAGATTTGAAGGGGAGTCTTAGGCGAATTTGGACATTAGGGTGATAAACATTTATCATGAGATACCATCAGACATCATACCTCCATACAAGGAATTTCTAAACAAAATGTTTGAATTGAGAATCTTGCCAAAGGAACCTGATGTAAAGCTTCTTTTGCAGATATTAGACGAAGAAATTTTTGGACAGCCTAAGGTAGAATCCGTCCATGATGATACTTGTATAACAAACTACAATAGATATAAGTGAATGTGAAAATGAAGAAGAGGATTCTCTTAGTGTGGAGGAGATTTCAGCCTTGTTAGATATGGAATATCATGAACATGTTGAAAGAAATAGTCCAAATTTTTTCTCAATTCACCATCATGAGAAAGTTGATGGATCAGCACATACTCAAGGGGTATCAAATGAAGGAGGTGATAATTTTCATGAGGGAGTTTCAGGAGATAATGTCAATGAAGATATTAGTCTTGTTGATGAAACATCTGATGATTTGGATGAAAACTCTCATGAAGGCATGCATGAATTCTCGATATTCCTGAATCCATTGTTTGAAGAGGAAGTTGTAATGTCCCTTAGATGGCTATCTTGTAATATCGGAATGATATTCGCAAACCTTTAATTGCAACAGACTTCTTCCCAATAAATATTCGAAGATATGGATTTAACTCTCTTATTAATAGAAGAGATTTTCTTATTGAGGATATTTTTATAAAAAGTTTATATTCTTTCTTTGACTTGACACATCTTAGTTTAGGTTAATATGTTAATGGAATGTATTTGCAGTGGAACCTTGATATGTAGAATGGATCTTATTGTCACACAATAATATATGAACAGTATCTCTACTTAATTTATTTATCTCTAGTGTCGATACTATAGAGCCTATGAGTAGAAAAAAGGCCACCCTGATAGCATTGATACACTCTTCATCCTGTAACAAAGAGACATTCAATTTAAAAGAGCTTATTCTAGCACTCAGTCTATAATCAGCCTCCTCTTTAAACTAAATACAGGCCGACATAGTAGAATGGTTAGACATACTGGTTGGGGTGACCACCATAGAAGATTTCCCTAGTTGTTACTTCAAACCAACAGAATATGGATTTAGGTAAATTCTATCAAACCTACAATAGATCCTTTTTTTGTTAGCTTGATTGTTGCACAATGTCTACCATATCCCTTCCAGCTCATTCTTACATTTTTCCAAGGAGTCTTTAATTTTGCATCTTCTTTTAAATTTGGACCAAAAATAGACTTCATTACCTTTCCACTTCTATCTCAATCCACCAATTTTGCCATGACCATCTATAATCATATTAAAGTCTCCTATGAAGATCCGAGTACCATATGGTAGGTTCTCAGACAACCAATCCCACATTGTTGCTCTTCTCTATAATCATTAGAAGCATAAACATTGCAAATACTGAAGGTATTATTCTTCTCTTTGAAGGTAGCCCAAATTGCCTTATGGCAAGGGGAGGTATTATGTGAGACCATTTTGTCAAATCCATTTTGGTCCTATCATTAGAGCAACACCCTAAAATGTTCACAAGTGCTGAGGGTTGGAGACAATCAGCTTGATGGCCATACAGATTGTCTAGGATAGGGACTGTACAGCGTGGAAGACACAAGAATGGCCATACGGAAGTTATGCTCTGGTCGTACAGGCAAGAAGGCAGCAATATGTACAGTTCAGAAGGTCGTACAATGATCAATGGGGGTCGTATGGTGGTTAAGGATGGTCGTACGGTAATCTATGCTAGGCATACAGTGGAGATGGAAGGGATGGTATACGGTGTGAGAGCCAATAAGGCCGTATGGTAAGTCATACAGTGGACAAATGGAGGATGGATTCGAAGTACGGAGGTGTCAGTGGATGGTAGGAATGAAGGCTATATGGGCAATGAGGAAGCAGTACAGGAATGTCTAGAAGCTGCACATTTGAGCCACAACTGTGAATGCAATCTTGTTCATACATAAACAAAATAGATTTAGATGAAATCTAGACACAATAATAGAGACTTGAATATGAATAATCCTTCAATTAATATGTGCCAAAAGATGATGCTCTGATTGCCAGATCCAAGCAAAGTGTTACAGGTGACGGAATAGGGTGAGGGTACCGAAACTGGAATGTCCAAAAGCCGCACGGTTAGATATCTGAGCCACAACTGTGAATGCAATCTTGTTCATACATAAACAAAATAGATTTAGATGAAATCTAGACACAATAATAGAGACTTGAATATGAATAATCCTTCAATTCATATATGCCAAAAGATGATGCTCCGATTGCCAGATCCAAGCAAAGTGTTACAGGCGATGAAATAGGGTAAGGGTTAAATCACACCAAAATTGGATAAACCAAATAGGGAAGGTCTTTCACTTCCAAAATGGCGAACAACAAAGAACTCCAACAAGAATTCGCAGTACAGAGAAAATAATCCAAAGTGCATACTTGCAACTACCTACAAGTCATGTTTAAATACCCATTGGGATAACTTTCTGAGGGTGTACAAAAAATGTAATGGTTACCCTAAAAATAGCTCTGATACCACTGTAACAACCTGCCTTGTTCTGTTATTTTTTAATGTCTATTTCTTCCTGTAATTTTGTCAAACAATTGTCTTGCAACCAAATTTCTTATAGTTTTCAGCTTGATGTTGATCAATGATTTCTCAAGATTGTTTGTGTTTCATATGATATGCAAATAGGAGGCAACGTAGAACCATATGCAACTAATAACAATGACCATTCATTTATTTCTTGTTTCAAATTATCAGGAAATTACAACTACCATAACAATCATATCTTCTCATTAAACTCAATGCATTATATCAACTATAAAGTTCAATGATGGTCCATACCCATTGCGGTTACAGCAATGTTAATAGTTCTGAAATTGCTACAGTAACTTGTAGCTACAGTGATCCGGACTGCGACAGTAACTTGCTGCTACAATACCGCGCTACAGTGATTTCGGACTGCTACAGTAACTCGCTGCTATAGTATCGCGCTATAGTGATTGGGGCTGGTACAGTAACTCGCTGCTACAGTGATTCCGACTGCTACAGTAACTTGCTGCTACAGTGATTTCAACTGCTACAATAACTCACTGCTACAGTGATTCCGACTGCTACAATAATTCGCTGCTACAGTGATTCCGACTACTACAATAACTCGTTGCTACAGTACCACGCGACAGGAACTTGTTGTTACCATGTTGAATCTCAAGACCATATCTTTCAATGGCGTCAAGATTTCCAGCTTGAAAGGATTTCGTCCTTCAAACTATTGAGATATAATCTCCAGAATATTACCCAATTTCTTTGATATTTCCAAGCATGCATACTTAAAGAAGCTCTTCCATTTCTTTTATAGTGTTCTCACAAAAGCTCCATCCTTCGTTTTCTCAATGTGGGATAAAACATAACTCCCTTTATGTAACTTATGTCTCCAATGTGTTATAAAATAAAGGGGACTCTTTTAATTTAAATATTTCTCACAAACTATAGTCTATGCATTAATAAAGTTAAATATTTAAATTTAACTTTATAAAATAGCTTTATCAATGCATAACAAATCTTATCAATGATAAACAAGTCTTCTTGTCGATTTTAAACAATAACCATCGACATAACGTTGCCACTAGATGTCCGACCATGTCCAAGATGACTTACTATAAATAGTAAATATGCCCAAAGTTGCCTCAAAACCCCTCAGAAAGACTTGCAACTGAAACTATCTAGGTCAAATGGCCTCTAAGCCCCTTTAGTGTCCTGGTTAGCCTACGGGACCGTGGGAAATAGGCTAACGACAACATCAGCTATAAATGCTAAAAAGGGGGCATTACAAAAAAGCATATGGCTAAACTTACCTACGGAAACAAACTAAAATGGGTCCGAGATATTTTACAACAATCGGCCCATTAACAAAGATTTGATTAACAATCTATTTTATGACAAGGATATTACACACCCCATTTACCTCTTGAATGCCCTGAGTAGACACATTTAGCCTTGTCCCAAAAGAATTTGAGGGTATTAAAAGCATGGGCAAAATTGGTCAACGAACAATCAAGGAACAATTAAGGATGCATTTTTATTTTCCAATTCAAGATGCTTCCACCAAACCTGAGCATATCATTCGTAAAGCATTAATTTAGTAGCATGAAGACTAGAAAGGATGATGCAATAGAAGTCATGTCTTGTCAGGCACTTGGAATATTTTCATCATGTATTTGTAATTTGTAATTGACATATTACATATAATCAGGTTGCAAGTACATTAGGCATTCAACTTTGAATAAGTCAAAGTTTGTTAGAGAATAAGTCAAAGTGGTTAAGGGTTCCCCCTTCTATCTCCGCTCTTTACCTATTTCGATGGAGCTCATTGTAAATAATCATCTTTTGGCAATGCAAGAAAACTCTGCCAATTTATATATGCACTCTAAGACTTTGTGCTTAGATGTAAATTTGAATTGCTTTCAATCATATAGAGACAAATTGTTTTGAAACTATGTTGTCAATCCTACTTGTTATGTGACGAAATTTTATTGAATTGATTGTGAGCTTTACTACTTTGCTCAAGAGGGATTTGAATTCAATCGTGCAAACTTCGAGTTACTTATTACTTTCAGAGCCAATTTGAACTTTTGAAGACTTTGTGTTATAGGAGGACAAATTGTTATAGTTATTAGTGGCTGTAATTACTTAGAGATGAAAACTTTGGGCTTCAATTGTAAGTGTTTTTATTAAATTTAAGAGTATCCAGTAAGAGACTTTGTATCTTACTGTAATTGTACTTGAATTACCATTTGACACAAGCGCAGGAGAGTCTGGGCTTCTGTATTTGTTTCATAAAATAAAAAGTAAACTACTACCCTTGGTATTGTTCTACTTGAATTACCATTTGACACAATCGCAGGAGAGTCTAGGCTTCTGTATTTGTTTCATAAAATAAAAAGTAAACTACTACCATTGGTATTGTTCTTATGTCTATTCCAAGGTCAACGGTATTATCTTAGCAATAAGCCACTTTTTGTTAATTGAAATGTTGTAGCTGTGTGAATATCATTCCTATTAAAAAGAGGAATTGATTAAGAGAACCGTCATTTTTATAATTTCAGTTAAGTTCCTATTGAAGCCACCTCAGTAAGAAGGGAGCCTCCCCTATTGCTGAGGAGAGAAATCTCATGAGATGTTGTCTAAAGTCATAATTTTGTAATCTCATGAGAGGCTATTTTCCCTCTCCAGAGGTCAGGGATGTTCAAGAATCAAGATTACTCTTCGTTTGAGTAAAATTAGTACACTTACTATTTATAGTAACTTGCTATTTCAGGAAAGTCGGAATTACTATTCTTGACAAGACACTAGAACAGTTGGTAGTGACATGGAGTTGTGGGGATATCGATAGAGCTTTCAGTTTGAGACTTACTATTATGGTAAGTCAAATTATGGTCAAAGCTATTTTTGCCAGGAGCACCTTGACATCAGCCTCAAGCAAAGAGCACCTAGATATTGATGAATCATTTGAAGAATTAATAAGTTTTTAATTTAATTGATGTTTATTAATTAACGTATACTTCAATTATAACTACATGAGCTTATTATAAGGTCCCAAGATAATGTTATGAAGTCAAGTATGGAGCCAATGTGCTAAAGGGAATTATCATAATTAATAATCATTTTAACCTTTGAATTGCATATAGTGTTTAAAGTTATGTTAAGTGTCAGCTTCAAGCTATAGGTCAGTTTGGGGTTGAGAAGGAATAATGGAAAACAATGAGAAATTCTACCTCATTCAATGCATTGTCATTTTGGAGATTGTGTTGTTGTTGAGAGGCGAGAGTTTTCAGTATTTTTGACCTTGCAAGATCGTAAGTGCTACCAAGTTTCTGTAATTTGAATTGGTAAACAATTGCCAGTGAATTGTGCTAGAGGGTGGTTTCATTCAGAGGCATCAATGTGCTGAAGCAGTGAACAAATTTGATGTTTGATGCCATGATTAATCTACAGATTTATCAGCTGTATGAAGGGTGTGAGGAAATAAGCCAAACAGCAGTCTCTAAGGCCTGCCATTTCTTCCCAGGAGATTGACCTGCAAGAAATAGGAGCCATGCAAGTCTTTTAGCAGCAACGTGAGAGTGTAGAGAAGTGACGTGGATCATAGAATCTAGTGTTTAGAGTTGATTGATGAATTTCGAGCTGTGTGGCTGCTTAGAATCACAGAGAAATCATTGAGGCTTGCATTCAGCATCAGATCATTTGGATTGCAGTGATCTCCACCTGGTTCTTTAAATTTTGCAAATAAAATAAACTGTCACTTACATCTGTGTAATTAGTCCATAATCGTTTCCTAGATTGAAATAAGAAGTCCATGGTGCTTGGTAAATAGTCTATTTATTTTCCCAGCATTGTGCTTTCTTTAGATTTTCAAAAACATTGAAAAGCATATATTTCCAAAACACAAAAAAATTGCAAAAGTATAAGACCTTCAAAAAATATAGTGTTCAGTGCCAATAGTGTTGCTATAACTGGAAAAGTTCTTACATCGATCCCTGTTGAGGTGGGGTTTCTGCTTGCAGCTTTGTCATGGGGTTGACACATTTTGTGCTTTTCATCCTCTTTCATGTTCCTTACAGAGGTGGTGGCTTCTTCTATGGAGGTGGAGATTGGCTTGTGGATTGAAGCTGATTGGTTCTCTATGTGGTCGTCTCTTAGATGGGGTTGCTCATTTGCAAGGTTTTTATCCTTTCGGCTCACCTTTCTAGCTGGCTTCGTCTCTTTTGGCCTTCTAGAGGTGAAATCCTTTCCTTTTGAGGTGGAAATGAGTTTTGTTGGAGTGGTGCCTTGTTGTTTGGAAATCATTGCTTGAGGTAGTTGGTTGGTTTTGGGTTCCTTCTTTGAACCCTTTCTAAAGGTTTGGGGAGCCTCGGTAAAACCCCTCATCCTTCCAATTTTGACTTTGGAGGATCTTTTCTTCAGCTTGTTAATCTCTTGAGGCTAGTTGTGAAGGTTAGGGGAGCCTAAACCCCTTGTTTAAGGCTTGTTTGGGGCCTCTCAAAACCTTGAAATGGTTTTGGCAGCCATGTTAAAACCCAATGTTAAGATTCAGCGAGTCTTTCAATATCCTATGGTACTCTTTTGGGAGGCTCTTTTTTGTCCAGTGTGCTTTTCTTGTTGTATCATGCTGTTAGCTGATTGTAAGGGTATAGGACCCTTGCTAAAACCCACTATCAGGTTAAGTGAGCCTGGAAAAAAAACTCTTGGTTCGCTTTTAAGGTTAAGGGAGCCTTGAAAATTTTGTGTTGTGAGACTTAGGCCTTTTGTGTAGTGTTCACTTGGGCAACTTGAACTTTGTATGATCCATGTTTTTAGACTACTAACGGTTTGCTAGATGTTGGCTATTGTTTTGTAATGCTTCATCTCTTGCAATTGTTTGTTCATTTGGGGTTCCATATTCCCCTCAAAATTTGTTTGCAAAGGGTCTCAGTGTCCCTTCAAAACTTTTTTTACCCAAATCAAAAGCAATATTAAAAATTTACAATAAATAATAGTAATTTATTTTTAAATTAGTGTATATGTGTGTTTT
Organism: Cupressus sempervirens; assembly: GCA_028749045.1. Taxonomy (NCBI): domain Eukaryota; kingdom Viridiplantae; phylum Streptophyta; class Pinopsida; order Cupressales; family Cupressaceae; genus Cupressus; species Cupressus sempervirens. The sequence continues at coordinate 517,338,989 of CM053787.1, forward strand.
ATAGAACATTTTTTAAAAATTATATATTTTTAAAAGTCCGATAAATATGTCGATCTTTTCGCTGAGTTTTTAAAGAGTCCCAAATTTTTTTAAAACATTGCACCAGCCAAGTGATGATGGATCAAAGAGTGTGATCCGAAATGTTGATGCAAAAATTAACACACAATCAAATCCCGAAGCAAATTTTACTTACAGCTGAGTTATTGCCGGGTCCAATTTTTTTTGCTCACTGATTTTTTCAACTATGGTTAAGAGTACGTTCCCAATATTTTGAGACAAGGGCTTGTAATAGATTAGTGAGTCTATCTCAAAAGGCAGATCCCTATGTGTACAAATATCCTAATTTGAGGATGATACAAGACCAATGGGATGCAAAAGGTAAATGTGATTGATGCAGGAGCACACATGGGATGAAGACTCGAGGAATATTTTATATTGCAAAGTCAATTAGAATCATATTGTTAAAACATAATTATTGATGTAAAAGGATTAGTTTAGTCCTACTTGATATGTATTAGGTTCATTTATTATGTTTAGATTCATATTGTCAAGATAGATGAAAATTGTCAAATATATAATAAACTATTGTCATAAAATGTTGACAATATGTAAAGATGGTATAAGGGAGAAGGTATTCAAATGGTCACGAGGGGTAATTATTTAGTTATAGAACTTGAAAAGGCTTTAAAATATGATGTATTGGTCATGATTTTCAGAATGTAATGGTTGGAGAAGGTGAAAGAAGAAGTGAAATAAAAAGAAGTTTGTTTTTGAGAGTTTTATGATAAATTTTTGGGTTAGTTTTCCAAAAATCCAACTGTTCTTTTTGTTGGTACATGCACATATGAATAGATACATACCTCCAACTTATATATTTGGAAAGATATATGAGTTATCATTAATTTGGTTTTGGTTTGATCAGATTTCATCGTGATTTGAAGAAGTTATGATCATTTGAGTGCATACTGGTCTGAATCTGATTTTCGTGGTAGCAGTTTTGGAAAAAGTTTAATAACTTTTATTCTACTAATTGGATTGATCTATAGCTTGGGGAAAACTTGTTTAACTCATTCCAAATCAATCTCATAAAAGGAATTTGTGATATCTTTTCACTTGTAAAAGTTATTGAAGAATGTTTAAATCACTTGGATGTCATCCCAGCTTATGAATTTTTGTTTAAATCTTTACATAAGGTGTAAGAGCCCACTATTGAAACTTCTTGAGGGCTAATTCAACAAGAAGTGTTCCAAGAGGTGTCACTCTACATCATTATTGGTATCAAAGCAAGTAAGTAGATCCTTGTTAATTGAATTTTTCAGATTGAAAAATGAGAGTTGAAGTTGTCTATAATGCCCCCAATTTTTAATGTAATAATTTAATTTAATTCATTAATTAACTGGTCCAGAATTTAAATAATATAATAAAAGGACCTTTAGTTAGTTACTTAAATTAATTAATATGTTGCCCAAGTTAATATTTGTATTTGTGATTCCGATTGATTTAATATATCTTGGACCTATTTTTATTTTAGTTTCCATTGGTAAGTGTTGCCGTCGGCCATCTTTGTACACCCTCAGAAAGGTTTTTCTCGATGGGTATTTAAGCACAGCTTGTAGGTAGTCGTAGGTATGCGATTTGGATTATTTCTTTTGTATTGCGAATTCTCGTTGAGATTCTCTATTGTTCACCATTTCGGAAGTGAAAGATCTTCCCTGCTTGGCTTGTCCGGTTTCGGTGGGATTCAACCCTCACCCTATTCCATTGCATGTAATAGTTCGCTCGAATCTGGCAAATCAGAGCACCATCTTATTACACATATTAATTGAAGGATATTCGTGTTCAATCTCCATTCTTGTTTGGCTTTCATCTGATGTATCCGAGACTATAAGTTTGTTTACGGTCTCAAGACTGAAACCACCTTCTATCTGTACACCATCCACTACCCTTGGTTTGGTGCAACACACAATGCATATGTCCGTGTTGCAGCATTACCATTCCGTATGGTCATCTCTGCCCATGCTATAGCATTGTCATACCGTACGGCCATCTCTATCCGTACTGTAACATCACCATACCGTACATCTCTTGAGGCTACCGTACGACCAATCAACACCACCATTTGTACTCCATTCCAAGCTATCATACGGCCCACCCCCAAACAGTCTGTATATCATTGTTCACTCCATTCAACTATATTGTATGGCCATCAAGTAACTCCCTATCAAGCACAGGGGACCAACGGGTAACTGGCTATCAGGCACATAGAACCAATGGGTAACTGGCCATCAGGCACATGAGACCAATGGGTAACTGGTCATCAAGCACACGGGACCAACAGGTAACTAGGCATCAGGCACACGGGACCAACGAAATATTACAATGGTACCAAAGCTGGTGATTTTGTGAGCCTGTTGGGAGAATGGAGAGCTTTGACTTGGATGACACTATGGCTCAATTTCCAGCCGATTGGAGAGCAAATTTGTTAGTTGAATACTTGAAAAATACTTTTGCATGCCAACTGTTGGATGGACAAGTGCAAGATGACAGATACAAGGTGGTTGGCGATATCATTTACGACAAAGACAGAATCTATTTGGTACCCGATCCAAGATTAAGGAATGGATTCTGGAGCAAGATACCGACACAAATATTGTCAAACCAACACCCAATGATCATCTCGACGAAAATTTGGGTTCTGTCAGTGGCCCTCCAAATGAGAAGGTTCCATCAATGGTTGTTCAACTTCCTGGAGATGCTATGGACGATTCCTTGCCGAAGCAACCACGATTGGTTGAATATGGAGTTTATCCTTCAGTGTTGCCTAAATCGTGCATGACTACAATTTTTCCATGTGAAGTGCTTCCTCATAAAAATAATAGAATCTACATGGGTTGTGAAGTTCCTAAGGAGATCCATGATTACATGAAGATTATGGATCTGGACATCAATGTGTTTAATGATTGGTGCCCTTGGGATCCTGGTGGTTTTGGATATAACAATGTTTATATCACAGTGGCTCGGCGGAGCCCGAATGGCAGTCTACTCATCTCAATTGAATTTGTGATCCTGAAGAAGCATGGAATTTTCAACAGATATAGCAATTTGCATCCGCGCATGATTTGGGATCTTGGAGTTTGTGTATTGCTTGAGGACAAGCAATCTTTGGCCGACGTGGATTTGTAATGTCCCCAATTTTTAATGTAATAATTTAATTTAATTAATTAATTAACTGGTCCCAGAATTTAAATAATATAATAAAAGGACCTTTAATTAGTTACTTTAATTAATTAATATGGGGCCGAAGTTAATATTTGTATTTGTGGTTCTGATTGATTTAATATATCTGACCTATTTTTATTTTAGTTTCTATTGGTAAGTGTTGTCGTTGGCTATCTTTGTACACCCTTAGAAAGGTTTTTCCCGACGGATATTTAAGCACGACTTGTAGGTAGTTGTAGGTATGCGATTTGGATTATTTCTTTTGTATTGCAAGTTCCTATTGGGATTCTCTATTGATCGCCATTTCAAAAGTGAAAGATCTTCCCTACTTGGCTTGTCCAATTTCGATAGGATTCAACCCTCACCCTATTCCATTACATGTAATACTTCGCTCAAATCTGGCAAATCGGAGCACCATCTTATTGTAAATATTAATTTAAGGATATTCATGTTCACTCTCCATTCTTGTTTGGCTTTCATCTAATGTATTTGGGACTATAAGTTTGTTTATAGTTTCAAGACTGAATCCACCTTCTATCCGTACACCATCCGCTACCCTTGGCGCAATACACAGTGCATCTATCTGTGTTGTAGCATTACCATTCTGTATGGCCATGTCTGCCCGTGCTACAACATTACCATACCATATGGCCATCTCTGTCCGTACTGCAACATCACCATACCGTACGGCTCTCGAGGCTACCGTATGGCCAATCAACACCACCGTCTGTACTCCATTCCAACCTACTATATAGCCCACCCCCAAACAATCTATATATCATTGTTCACTCCATTCAACTATACTATATGGCCATTAGGTAACTACCTATCAGGCACACGGGACCAACGGGTAACTGGCAATCAGGCACACAGGACCAACAAATAACTAGCCATCAGGCACACGGGACCAACGGGTAACTAGCAATCAGGCACATACGACCAACGGGTAACTAGCCATCAAGCACACGGGACCAATGGGTAACTGCTATCAGGCACACGGGACCAACGGAACATTACAATGTCATGCAAGAAGTAGAAGAAACAAGAGCAAGACACCCTCAAAGACATTCAATATTTAAAACAAAGTGCAAGTGTAATTATGGGAAACGTATGGAAAGTTATAGTAGATAGTGGTTCACTTGAAAATGTAGTTTCAATACAAATGGTTTAAAAGTTGAAGGTTCAAAGAATTCCTCATGAGATACCTTACAAATTATTTGGTTTGGATGATAACCAATGGATTGATGTCACTGAACAAGCTTGTGCTCCTTTCGATATTGGAGAATACTATGATGTTGTTGTCTGTGATATTATTCCTTTCAGAGATTGTCACTTAATTTTAGGAAGAGAATGGCAAATTGATAATTCAACCATATATGATGGTAGAAAGAATACATATTCCCTCAAAAAGGATGGAAAAAGGTTTAATTTGGTTTCATTAGATGATGATGATGTATCATGGCCAATGACAATGTAATGTTCCTAAACACAAATAAATTTATTTAATTATTTTTGTGTAACGGGCCAATTGTTTAATTTAACTCAAACCCAAATTTAATTTTTGTCATAGTAGAGTGTGTCGCCGTCGGCTAATTTTTGTACACCCTCGAAAAGCTTTTTCCGATGGGTATTTAAGCACAGCTCGTAGTAGTTGATAGGTATGCTTTTGGATTTCAATTATCTGTACTGCGGATTCCTGTTGGAGTTCGGCAATTATTCGCCATTTCGGAAGTGAAAGACCTTCCCTATTTGGCCTGCGCAATTTCAGTGGGATTCAACTCTCACCCTATTCCGTTGGTGTCCGCCTCAATCTGTATTCGGCAATTTGAAGACTTAATTATACAAATATCTCTGTTGGTGATTGCTCTTGGTTTGGTATCAGCTAATTGTATATGTATTTATTGCAATTAAAGTGGTATTGTTGGTTTATGATCATTTACAGGAGCCCCCTGTGCAGTTAGGGATACTCATTCTAGCTATACGGCTTGGTATTTTTCCATACAACTCGTTACCATTCATTCCCTACAGCATTCAACATTTTTGTACACCATATCTTTGTATATACATCCGTACAGCATTTCCTATGCCTATACGGCCTTGACCAACCACTGTACGGTTGTTCTAAGCACCGTACAGCCTTTCCAAACCAATCCTCAACACCGTACGGTCAAGCTCGTTTTAAAGCTCCCTTCATGCTTGTTACTGTACAGCCACCCTTTTATGTTTGTTGAGTCACACTGTACGGTCTTTCTTGCTCCCGTACGGACACACTGCAAACTTTGTACGGACTTTTTGTAGGAAAATTTTCCATCCAGTTCAGGAATTAACATGCCTTGGAACATTACAGTGGTATCAAAGCAATCGATCCTGCCAGCCTGTGATCGGTGAATGCAAGTTTATAGCCAGAACAGAAGGACACATTCTATTGATCGAATGGCTGAAGAGCAATAACGAGAACGGGAACCGACAGGTGCCGAACTCATTGCACTTCTAAGGGATCTTGCGCGGAACTAGGCACAGATCACTAATACTCAACGGCTTATGGAAGAAACTCTCAAAAAGTTGGCGAAAAACAAAATTTCTGGAGAACCGAATGGACATAGCGCAGATTCGGTGGTAGGTAGATCACACCCTCACATTGCACACTCTCGACCATCCATGCCGACTTTCCCACCACGGACTGAGGCACATCACGGAGAGAGACTTCCAACCTTCGAGGAAATATGGGAGGATTGGCGGAATGCAAATCTTGAAGAAGACATCTCCTACAAGGATTACGTAGATCTAAGAATGAGATACCCAGGAGGTGGGAACAAAGGAGGATCTTTAATGATGACCTAAGGAGAAAATTGATTAAGGTGAACCTGTCTCCATTTGACGATTCAAGCTCCATTTCAGCGCAGGCATGGGTAATGAAAGCCGACACCTACTTCCAACTAAATCCTATGCCCAAAGAAGCGATTAAATTTGCCACGTTACACTTGGAGGGCGTTGTGCACGAATGGTGGCACCACGGCACTATCACTCTTGGGCATGATCAAATAAAGACTTATGCTGAGTTCACAGAGAGACTAACTGAATGATTTGATGGAAAAGACCCCGAGCTCAATTTCAAAGATCTGGCACAGCTGAGGCAAACGGGATCAGTAGATCAATTCATCGTAGAGTTTCAGAGACTTTCTGTGTTGGTGACAGACATTTCTAAATGAAGGCGGGTCGTTCTCTTTATGGATGGAGTGGCAGAACCACTGAAAGGTTGGGTAAAAGGATTCAACCCGTCAACCTTGATGGAAGCAATCAGTAAGGCACGAAGCATGACGTCGTCGTCAGCATCATCCTCATCCTCTCGGATTCATTCACATCTGAAACTGCCGACATTCCCGAGGGACAAACCTCCGCCCAAGAAGCCATCACTGGATGAAGCATCTCGACACGAACTCTGAAGAAAGAAGTTATGTTTTAATTGCAAGGGGCCTTGGGAACCTGGCCACCAATGTCTTGGGAAAGGGAAAATTCATTACATCGAAGTGATGTCCGATGAAGAAGATGAGCAAGATTGAGAGGAAACGCCAGTGGAAGACATCCAACCTAGCGGTGACATTGACATGGCCAACTTCAACCATACAGAGAGGATTGCCGCTTTAATAAAACGTGGAGGATCCATTGCCTTGGCTGGCAGTCCGAGGTGAACAGTTTTCCATGTCCGAGGTACCCTTTAGGGACAAAGGATCACAGTGATGCTGGATAGTGGAGCTACATTGAATTTCATAAATTCATCTTTAGTACAGCGAAGAAATCTTCCAATGGAAGCACACATGGGCTTTCAGGTCAAAGTTGTTGGAGGGACTTTCTTGCCCTGCACGCACCTAGTTCCTCAGCTGATTATCACGATGCAAATCACACAGTGACAGAGGACTTTTTTATAGTGGATCTAGCCGACATGGAGGTCATCCTCAGCATACAGTGGATGGAGACGCTTGATGAATACACTCAGAGTTTCAAGCGAATGGACTTCACTTTCGTGGCTGATGGGAAGAAGGTGGTCCTTCGAGGGATGGAAAATGAAGGACCGAAGGAAGTGTCTGCGCATCGGATAGAGGCAATCCTACGGCATGATGATGTTGCGTGGGTTGCACAATGTTTCATCTCGACAAAACCTATTAAGGGGCACCGAACACCTCCACAGGATAAAGAGCTTCAAGATGTTTTAAGTAGGCATGAAAGGGTTTTCATAGATATTCCTCCTAGCATACCGCCGCATCGAGGATTTGAACATACAATAGAGTTGGAACCATGAGCGAAACCTGTTATAACCACACCGTACTGCCACCCGAAGAAGTTCAAAGATGAAATTGAACAAACGATCCAGGAGTTACTTGATAAGGGATGGATCCGTCCCAGTTCTAGCCCGTTCGCATCATCAGTAGTGTTGGTCAAGAAGAAGGATAGAACATTGCATATGTGTGTGGACTATCGCACACTCAACAAGAGAACAATAAAGAACAGGTACCCCATTCCGAGGATAGATGAGCTGCTAGATGAACTATATGGTGCAGTCTATTTCTCAAAGATAGATCTCCGTTCTGGATACCATCAAATCCGAATGAGGGAAGAGGATGTGGAGAAAACGGCCTTCCGTTGCCATTACGGACACTATGAGTTCCTGGTCATGCCATTCGGGCTGACCAATGCACCTGCTACATTCCAGTCATGCATGAACCGCATCTTTAGCAAGCAGTTGCGTAAGTATTTGTTGGTGTTCTTTGATGATCTTCTCATTTATATCAAGACATGGGAGGAGCACCAGAAACATTTGAACGAGGTTCTAAGTATCATGGAAGAACAGTCCTTGTTCGCCAAACAATCCAAATATGAGTTCGGAATGACGGAGATATTGTACTTGGGGCATGTTGTCAGTCAATATGGGGTTCAAGTGCATCAGGAGAAGATCCAAGCCATCCTCGATTGGCCTCCCCCGAAATCACTCACGGATCTACGAGGGTTCTTCGAATTGTGCAGCTACTGCAGGAGATTTGTCAAGGGTTTTCTCAGCTCAGCGCACCTTTAACAGATCTGACGAAGAAAGGGGCTTTCCAGTGGAATGAAGAAGCGCAACTCACATTTGATAGGTTAAAAGAGGCCATGAGCACTTGTCCGGTGTTGGCATTGCCCGACTTCACCCAACCATTCATTTTGGAATGCGACGCATCAGGGGAAGGCATTGGAGCAGTTTTGATGCAGGACAGACACCCCATCACCTATGAGAGCAAGAAGCTTACACCAGCCGAGAGTCTGTATTCCATCTATGATAAGGAAATGTTGGCCATTGTTCACGCACTGACCAAGTTTCGGCAGTACCTAGTTGGTGCCAAGTTTGTTGTCCGTACAGATCACAACAGTCTGAAATATTTCTTGGAGCAGCGGGATCTGAACGAACAGCAACGAAAATGGGTAAGCAAGGTTCAATCTTTTGATTTTGATATTGAATATTTAAAGGGGAAAAACAATGTTTTTGTAGATGCCTTGTCCCGAAGACCCACCATCTGCTCACTAGAGCAGATCTCAGCCGACCGGAAGGCACAATTGCTGGTGGAATATTCCAATAATACTTTTGCTTGTGAGATAATGGATGGTCACATCCACGATGATCGTTATAAGGTGGTGAATGATATCATTTATTATAAGGATAGGATCTACCTAGTGCCTGAATCAAAGTTGAAGAAAAAGATCCTGAAGCACGTGCACGACTCCCCTCTGGCTGGTCATCCCGGCTTCCTAAAAACTTACAGAAGTATGAGGGAGAGGTTCTCATGGAGGGGATTGAAAGGGGATGTATTGCAGCATGTCAGAGCACGTATTGTTTACCAACAGAACAAATCCGAACACACTCTTCCTACTGGACTGCTACAGCCTCTGTCGATTCTCGAACATAAGTGGAAAAGTATATCCATGGATTTCATAACAAGTCTTCACAAGGTGAAAGGAAGGGATTGCATCTTCGTGGCAGTTGACCGATTGACAAAGTACGCTCACTTCTTCGCCATCCCTTCGGACCTTCAAGCTACACAGATCGCCGATCTGTTTTTCAGAGAAGTCTTCCGCCTACACGGGTTACCCCGAAACATCATCAGCGACCGGGATAGACACTTCATCAGTATCTTCTAGACAGAACTGTTTCGGATGGCAGGAACTGAACTATCACCAAGCACAAGTTACCACCCACAGACAGATGGCCAAACTGAAATTGTGAACAAATGGCTCGAAGGTTATCTACGGAACTACGTCTTGGCACAACAACGCGCGTGGGTGAAATGGATCCACCTTGGAGAATACTACTACAATACCACTTATCACATGTCGATCGGAATGACGTCGTTCAAGGCTCTATACGAGCACGAACCACTCTCCTTCCTTGATACAGTGTTGAGTGATAGTCGTGCTCCAAAGGCGAAGGATTGGCTTCAGGAAGGACAGGACATTCTAAAGAGTTTGAAAGAAAACCTGCAGCAGGCACAAAACCAACAAAATGTATATGCCGACAGACATCGATTAGAGAAGAGTTTTGAAGTGGGGGATTTGGTCTACCTCCGACTATAGCCTTATCGACAGTCCTCACTAAAGGGAACAAGGAAGGAGAAACTAAAGCCTCGGTTTTATGGTCCCTATCACATGATCCGTCGCATTGGTGAGGTAGCGTACAAACTAGAGCTTCCCGAAGGTAGTCACATTCATAATGTCTTCCACGTTTCTTGTCTGAAGAAGGCTATCGGGCAAAACATCTCCGTCACTACAAATCTTCCACCACTCAATGAGGAAGGGAAACTCATCTTGGAACCTACTGAGATTCTCGAAGTACGGGAAAAAGTCTTGCGTAACCGAACGGTGAGAGAATACCTGGTACATTGGCGACATCTATCATTGGACGATGCAACATGGGAAGGCGAACACATCCTTCAGCATCCGGCACTGCATTTGCTTGAGGACAAGCAAATTTCGGGACGGGAGGACTGTAATGTTCCTGAACACAAATAAATGTATTTAATTATTTTTGTGTAACGGGCCGATTGTCTAATTTAACTTGGACCCAAATTTAATTTTTGTCATAGTAGAGTGTGTCGCCGTCGGCTACTTTTTGTACACCCTCGGAAAGTTTTTTCCGATGGGTATTTAAGCACGGCTCGTAGTAGTTGATAGGTATGCTTTTGGATTTCAATTATCTGTACTGCGGATTCCTGTTGGAGTTCGGCAATTATTCGCCATTTCGGAAGTGAAAGACCTTCCCTATTTGGCCTGCACGGTTTCGGTCGGATTCAACCCTCACCCTATTCCGTTGGTGTCCGCCTCGATCTGTATTCGACAATTCGAAGACTTAATTATACAAATATCTCCGTTGGTGATTGCTCTTGGTTTGGTATCAGCTAATTGTATATGTATTTATTGCAATTAAAGTGGCATTGTTTGGTTTATGATCATTTACAGGAGCCCCCTATGCATTTCGAGATACTCATTCTAGCTGTACGGCTTGGTATTTTTCCATACAACTCGTTACCATTCATTCCCTACAGCATTCAACATTTCCGTACGCCATATCTTTGTATATACATCCGTACGGCATTTCCTATGCCTGTACGGCCTTGACCAACCACTGTACGGTTATTCTAAGCACCATACAGCCTTTCCAAAGCAATCCTCAACACCATACGGTCAAGCTCGTTTTACAGCTCCCTTCATGCTTGTTACCGTACGGCCCACCTTTTATATTTGTTGAGTCACACCGTACGGTCTTTCTTGCTCCAGTACGGACACACTCCAAACTCTGTACGGACTTTCTGTAGGAAAAGTTTCCATCCAGTTCGGGAATTAACTTGCCTTGGAACATTACAAACAAGGAGAATAGGTTTTATTGATAGAATAGAATTTCCAACACATGAAGAATATGAAGAACAAGTAAAACAATGTATTAAAGAGGAATAACTTTGTTACCATGAAATTGTACAAGGTGTAGATGTATGTGAATTTGGGACAAATTTTCTAGCAAAGGAAGAGGAAATATATCCATCGAAAGAGAAAGAGATTGCAGTACAGCAAGAATAACATGGAGAACAAAATAACGAAGAGGTTGTTGAAGTAAAAATGGAAGAACAAGAAGAAAAAGCTAATAAGGACAGCCAAAAGGAGTTTATGTTGAAAGTTCAGTAGTGATTGGGACAGTGATATGTCCTTTAAGTAGTGCTAAGGGTATGATGCAAGAGAGTACCCCTATGATGAAGAATGTAGTCATGGAGACAGGGGATAGTTTGATATGCCAAAAGGAATGGCATGAAGAAGAGGTTCAGTTTATAAGTCTGATTTTGTCTCAAAAGAAGAGACTATAGAAGAGTTGGTAACGAGTCACAACAAGACTCAAGAGTTTTTGTGTTCTCCGAGCATAGAGATATGGCATGTAGATATTGACAACAAAGGTGAGTTTTATTGGAAAGTATATTTGGTAAAGTTGCATCTGTATGTAATAACAAATGTTCAATACATGATGATGTTGATGGCAAGCTATGAACAATAGATGGTTTTTATGTTACCAAGAGGAAGGAAGTCTACAGTCAAACTCAAGTTGACATGGCAGCTTTGGGTGCTCAAAGCCCAAGCCACAAGATGGCACAAATAGAAGAAATACAAAGCCACAGTGAAGATGAAAACTTTATCTACTAACATTTTGTTTTGCAGCTATTTCCAAGAGGACTTTGAAATATTTCAAAGTCGGGAGTATAATGCAAGAGCACACATGGGATGAAGACTCAAAGAATACTTTATATTGTAAAGTCAATTAGAGTCATATTGTTTTAACATGATTACTGATGTAAAAGGATTAATTTAATCCTTACTTGATATGTATTAGGTCCATTTATTATGTTTAGAGTCATATTTTCAAGATAAATGAAAATTGTCAAATATGTAATAAAATATTGTCATAAAATGTTGACAATATGTAAAGATGATGTAAGGGAGAAGGTGAATGGTCACAAGGGGTAGTTAATTAGTTATAGAACTTGAAAAGGCTTTAAAATATGATGTATTGGTCGTGATTTTTAGAATGTAATGGCTGGATAAGCTGAAAGAAGAAGTGAAATAAAGAGAAGTTTATTTTTGGGAGTTTTATGATAAATTTCTGGGTTATTTTTCCAGACATCCGACTGTTCTTTTTGTTGGTATGTGCACATATGAATAGATACATACCTCCAACTTATAGGTTTGGAAAGGTAGTTGAGTTAGCTTTACTTTAGTTTTGGTTTGAACGAATTCCATCATGAATTGAAGAAGTTATGATCATTTGAGTGCAGACTGGTCTGGATCTGATTTTCGTGGTAGTAGTTTTGGAAAAAGTTTAATAACTTTTATTCTACTAATTGAATTCAGCTATAAATTGGAGAAAACGTGTTTAACTCATTCCAAATCAATCTCATAAAAGGAATTTGAGATATCATTTCATTTGTAAAAGTTATTGAAGAATCTTTAAATCATTTGGATTTCGTCCCAGCTTATGGATTTTTGTTTGAATCTTTACATAAGGTGTAAGAGCCCACTATTGAAACTTCTTGGGTTCTAATTCCACAAGAAGTGTTCCAAGAGGTGTAGCTCTGCATCAGTGATTCAAAATATTCTTTTAAAATTGATTGGTTTCCATGGATGAGTATATGATTCCTCTGTCATTTTCTTGTTAACATCTTCACTTACAAAAACCCTACTAACTTTTAGTCTATATTCTACTTTTTATGTGCTTTTCAGTAGTATTTTAGCTTATTCTTTTTTCTTATAATTTTGCCTACTTTTCACACCACCAAAACATGATTTCAAGTATATTCTTCTTTTGTTCCACCTGTCTCTATCACAGAAAACAAAAGGAAAAACCAACAATAAATGAAAGCTTGGAAGGGAAGGTAATTGGTACCTTTGATAGAATTGTCCAATCATCAGATGTGGATATAGAACTTGGGCAGCTAAATTTCTAAAAGACAATATACCCAGATCATTAGTAAGATAGCTACTAATTTCAAATTCTCACTGTGGATAACAAGTTCTATAAAAAAATATAATTGCATCTAATTAAAGGTAATTAAAGATAAACCATTTCACAACAGTCAGCATTCCTACAATACTTCCTCAAACTTTTCAAAACCAAATTTAAGTCCTTTAGTAGATAGGGATAAGGATATCCCTCCAATGTTCCATCTAAAAAAGAAGCCACATCTTTCAGAGAAAATAAATGCCCCCGCTGCCTTTGTGCTTGAGGTCTGCATTTGATAATATTTTCACTAAGACTCCCTCTGAATAGGTGACCTTGTATATAGAGTGTCATGATGCAATAAGTACTAATACAATCAGTACATGAATACAGAGAGTGCACCACTCATACATAATTGGTGAACATGGACTCTATATGAATATGGTAAGACTGGTTACTTATATTATCTTGAAGCAACCACCACTAACACCATAATGTTATTATTTGATGCATGTAATGACCCCACAAAATGGTCAATAATATGGAAAAACCTGATCTTGTAACAAGGTCATGAACCTTGAGTTTAGGTGATGTTAAGTAGGCACCTTGAGTAAAAATGGAATATCTTTCACAGACTTCAAACTGTTACGCAGAGTCGTCAGCATTTCATCACATCCATAGAACAGTGATATCTCTCAAGTTAAAAAGACAAGGATATTTTTCTCACATTTGGTGAACCTATCTTAGAGGAAAATAAGAGAGCACAGATTGTGGATACAGTATTTAGACGATCGTTCAAAACATTCAGATCTAGAATAGGCCTCAGAAACCAAATCCTGGACATTGAAGAAAGCATTAGTTAATCACAATAATCATATGATACACTAAAAAATATTCAACTAGTATATGACCTAAGAACCAACTCCTAGAAACATAACAGAATATTTTATATTTACATGAGTTGGTTACTTTAGTGGCAATGTTAATCAAAAATGCAAAAACAAAATGTAAATTATTCACTGTTTACCTTAAAAGGCGCCGGCCCATGACTGTGACACACTGAAATATTGAAGATCAAACACCAGAATAATAAGCAGTGCATGATATTGGCGTTCCAATGCATTCATTTGGAATTAAGTTTTAACAGTCAGAGGGTAATCAATGTACAATAAGTGTTTGAATAGTTGGGATACCTTATTAAACACCCCAAATAGAGAAAACCTGCAAAAAGGAAAGCATGCATCAGTTTCTTCTTCCGTCTGAAAACAGAAGGCAATTCTTTGGCATTTCTGACCTTACCCTTCCTTGGCTTTTCCAATACCCATGCAGCTTGGGTGTTTATCAACTTGAAAAATTTGTAAAGCATCATAACCCAGGGCATCAATTCTCAGAAACTTGTTTCTGCTACTGATGTAAGGGTTTTCATATTTCTAGCATTGCAACATCTAACTAGCTTCATTTACAAAATGAAAGTGCTTGTTTTAAGTCTATATAAAAGCACAAGTTATCATAGTAATAAAGTATCAAGAAATTGAAATGTAGATAAATTAGTGAGAGGATAAAATGAGATCTCTGTAACACCATCAATTTTTATCGATGCAGTGTCATATTCTTTCTGTTCGATAGTGTCCACTAGCATTTCCTGCTGTAGTATAGTAAGAAGTCCTCCAGCAGCACGAACTTGCATGTCGCTTTCAATATTCATCATGGAATTCAACTAGATTCCAAATAAAGCCTATTGTTAAAACCTTAATCTATGGAAAATTGAGTTTCAATCAACAAACTCACAAACCTTTATCTTCTAAATGCATATGCAATCAGAAAGGGTTTGCAAACAGAACAAAAACTAACTACTAACTGAAAAAGTTTTTAAAGTTGCAATAAAAATAAAATATTAAATAAGTGATTAAAGGAAAACATAACCATCACCAAAATTATGCCTTTTATTAACTTCTCTACTGCAATTATAAAATGCTTCTCTATTTTAGAAAGAGTTTCTGATAAGCAGAGAAATATATCACATAAGCCAAATCAAATAAATTATACATTCATTTAAATTGGTCAATGAAATAGTATGATCAAAGAAGCACTGATGTCAGGTACAATAGGTGTAAATGATAAACTGCAGGCAAAATCTAAAATATGAAATGACTAAATTTATATTTATGAACATCAACAGCAACCAATCACTAAAACTTATAAGCATGTTCAAAATCCCAATAAAGAAAATTCAGAGACAAAATCAATGGCCATATTTAGGAGTAAAATATAATAAAAGTTGACATGCAGGAGATCGGCCTTTTTGGACCAGGATACATTTGCATTTGTAAATGCAAACATGAACCCCAATTTGAAGAGTTGAATCGTTCATGGCAAACAAAAATGACCTTGAATCTTGCCTGCAAAATGGAGCATTGCTGCCATTTGTTAAGAGGCATTTCAAGACTAGAGATCGCATTAATGGTAGAGTGTTTCAATTTGTTTTGAATTTGCTCTCAGAAAACATCTATAAGAGTTTCGTTTGGGTTTTTGTTTTCAAGATCCTTGGGCATTTTTTTACTCCCAGCAAACCCTAGCAACATTTTCATTGCAGTTTTGGTTTTTCAAGAGAGGTATGGTGTTTTTCTTTTGCATTTGCTCCATATTTGAAGAATGTTTCATGAAGTTCTCCTTCTTTGCTAAAATGCCTACAATTTGTATCTATGTGTCTTGTTTTAGTTTTGTTATATTCTTCATGTTTGTTTCCATGTTTTTGCATTAACTTTTTCAGATCTGTATAGGATATTGGTTTTGAAAGATTGAATGTATTCTTCTCATAAAAATGATGCAAGTTCTTCAAACAAAGAAAGATGCAAGTCTTTCCCAAAAACAAAAGCTCCAAAATGCATGTTCTTCCCCACGTGCAATCAAATTTGAAAACCACAATTGCAAGTCTACTTTGCCAAGAAGAGACTAAGTCATTCCCTTGTACTTGGGCTTCTAAAGCCTGATTACAAGTGTTTCTCAAGCAAAAACTAAACTCTTTCCTATTCGCAGTCAGGATTTTAAAACCTGAATGCAAGCAAAATACCTTCCCAAATGCAATTGTAATTGGATTTCAAAACCCCAATTACAAGTAAACGTGAGCTTCCATTGTATGTACATGCATTTGCACATATAAAAACTATAATTTTGGCCTCCAATGCCTATAATCTATTCACCTTCAATACCCACCAAAAAACCCGAAATTCTTCATTGGTCGTATTTTTCAGAAGGATATTTTGCAGGAACACCCACATGATAAAGCCTACAAGAAAGTGTAAAATGGTTTAGAGCATAGAATGCTTTCAAGACTGACTCCAAGAAGATGGTAGAAAACCAATAAGAGGGATTGTGAACATTTTTTCAGTCATGGGTGAGAACGAAAAATCAGTGATTTGTTGACGCCGCCAAATGTAGAGGTCAAATTGTTATTTCTACAAAATGTTCCCATCCATGTACAGATTTGAAGATTTCTGGCACTTGGCAATCTAGTGATCAGAAGACTCCTTTGATAACGGATGATTTAAGTAGGAGTCATCTCTTGTCAAACAATTAATATATTTTCATCATGCATTTTGTAATTTTGTTTTTGACAAATTACATGTAATTGGCAAACAAGTTGTAATTGCAAGTGACCTTTTTACCTGTAAAGTCATTACCTGTAATCAAATTGCAGGTCAAGCATATTTAACTTAGTTACCTATTCGGGATACGAATCCGATTTAGGCACATGAATCAAATTCATGGATTTGTGTTTTTTTTTTCCCAATCAGGATTTGTGAATATATACATAAAAGAGAATATACAATGAGAAAGCGAAATAGAGAGCAAATTTGAGGTGAATTGTATTTGGATGTGAAATAAAAGGGTCGTTTTAAGGTTAGAAAGAAGAAAAATATTTAAAAATTCATATTAAATAAGTTAGACCCCCTTAAAACCTTGGCCTGCCTGTCAATCCTTGAGGAATCATGCTGGATCCTTGAGGATTCGTGCTGGATTCTTGCTGATTCGAGCAGGATCCTTGGTTTACATAGTGGATTCATCTGGATTCGTGGCCCGCAAATCCAGATGAATTCACTAAGTAAAACAAGGATCCTACCTGAATCAGGCACGAATCCAGATCCAGCCTCCCACAAATCCAAACGAATCCACTAAGTAAAACAAGGATCCTACCCTAATCAAGCATGAATCCAGAATCAGATCGAATCCGGATCCAGATCCAGCCTCTAGGCCACAAATCTGGTAACTAAGATATTTAAACATGCAATTCAAATAAGTCAAAGTTAGTTAGGGAATAGGTCAAAGTTTGTTGGGTTTTTCGCACCTTTTCCTCTCAACCCCTCACCTAAATATAGGAGGGAGCCTCGTTGTAATTGGTATCTTTAGACCAAGGCAAGAAAACTTTCTAGTTTAGATATGCACTCCTAAGACTTTGAGCTTGCAAGTAGATTAAATTGATCTCAATAAAATAGGCAATTTGCTTTCATGTTTTATGTTGATTCAAGGTGTGATGTGATGACATTTTCTAGATATTGATTGTGAAGTTTGTTCTTTTAAGTGCATTCAAATTTATAATTTGTTTTCAGAATTGGTCTTCCAAACTTTGAGTTGTTTGTTAAGTCTGAGATTAACATAGGACACTCAAGCAAGGGAATAGCTTGCAGAATTTGTGCTGCTTCGTTTTCTTTGTTTGTGCATGCAAGGTGAAATACATGTTGGAGACTTTGAGTTGCATATTTGTTTCATTCTTATTCTCAAAGTCTCATGAGGAGCCATGGAAAGACTTTGAGCTTTCATGGCTTTCTTGGTTACATAAAATGTTGGTACACTAAAGATTATTCTTACATCTAGTCTTTTGTTTATTGGAATTATAGCTCCAATAAATACTTTGTAAGTGAATTACACTATTTCTTAAGGATTCTATTGTAATCGTAACGTCTATTTCAAAATGAGAGAATGGGAAGAATGCCCCACCCTGATTTAGCTTAATGTAAATCGCAGTTTTATGTGTTTAGTTAACTCCAGTACCAATAAGGAGGAGACTTCTATTAGAATTAGGAGAGACTGTGTCTCACACGCTGTGGGTGGAACCATTGTTTTGCAGTTGATCCTTAAAACTGTTGTTTGCAAAATATTCCCCCAATAGTAGTGACAAAACTATCTATTTAAAAACAAAAAAGAGCCAAGATCAATTTCCAAGTGGCAAATGCAACCATCTCATATCATTTTGTGATTGCAGCAGCAATGATTTATAATGATGCCAACATACATGACAATAGGGACTTATTTGTCAAACATTTAAGTTATGGTTGGATGTGTTTGTCACCAATCACAATCCTTGGTTGGTTTTGAAAGGATATGTTTGTTCCCTTTCACAAGAAGTGGATGGAAATTTCAATTCGAATAGGCAAATCAAAAGAGCTAAGGGAACAAGTTTGAACATGTACCACATTTAAAGGATTATTGAGCAAATGTAGTTGGTGATTTTGAAGGTAGAGGGTGTTTTTAAAATTGACTATGGATATGATTAGAATATAGAATTGGCAACAAGTTCAAGTGGTCGATCAGATGAGGATGATGACAATCTCATTAGAAAGGATTTTGTGACACTTTTCGCTCAACAATGGTTGGATAGAAAGATGACAAACTTGAAGAAAGAAGGAATCCCACTAACTTATGAAAAGATGAAATAAGTGGACGAAATTGAGGATGAAACAGCAAAGCAACCACAAGAGGTCAGTGATACACAAAAGGGTGAAAGTAGTAAGATAAGGAAAAATAGTGATAAAACTTCACAAACCTAAGGTTCGAAAGGGAAAGAAATTCTAAATCAAGAACCTTCATTCAAGAAACAGAAAACAACTGCACCTCCATCAAAAGAAAGTGCTACTTCAGCACAAGAGAAGAATGTGCCAGCTAAGAATAATGAAGCATCTCTAGGGGTTGTGATAAAGTCGGAGGCTATTATAAGCCAATGTTCTAGTTACACTCCCTTAAGTCAAAGCAAACAAGAAGAAGATCATCCTCCACAAATAGATGAGGATGAAATGATCAACATTGATGATAGTTCCAAGAAGGAAGAGATTGGCATCCCACACAAAGACGTGATCATAAAACCAACGAGAAATCAAGGGGAAGATCAGGGTGGATGTTCAACCAACATTGATGTTTGACTTGAGCTTTTTTGGGGTATTCAAGAAGGATATTCAAAGCCTGGAAGAAAAAAGATACTTATCTTTCTGATTGAAATTCTTTTCTTAAAATTGTTTACTTAGTACGAGTTCACAACAAGGATAATGATATTTTTATTTGTAAAACATAACAGTATTTCAGTAAATACAATTGATATAAGATACAACATAGAAAGAGAAAGAAGTCAAAGAACAACTTACAAAACAAATTCTCTCCTTATCATTCAAATCTTTATCCATTCCAACAACTTGAAGGTACATTAATCTAGAACAAGAACAGTGCAAAATTTTAAAAACAATGAAGATGCTAACTTTCAGATTGTGTAACTTACAGAAAATGTATTTGAATTGTAAAGTACAATAATGGTGTTAACTTGTCCTGCCCAAAAATAGAAAGAAACTTCAAGGAAAAATAAGAATACAATAGCATATGGAAAAGAAGCTTTGAGCATTATTTCATAACGAAAAGAATGGCAATATTTTGTAACCATCTATAATGTTAGTAATTCTTTAGATAGAATAGGGTACAAAGTTATGCAAAGGAAGCACTATGATATTTACCTACTTTATATCATTGTTATTCCACACATACATTTAAAAAAGATTGGTAAAAGAGATAAGACAATCTTATGCTCACTACATCCTACTATGGCCCTCCTGCCATAGATAAATTAATGAGTGGGCGTCTAGGATTAGATCATGCATATATATCACAAACATTGCAATCAATATAAGATACTAAATTGTTGCAACTTTCTATCTTGCATTAGTTTTTGTAGATAATAGGTTATCGTCTTTCTTAAAAAATTTACTAGTCTCTCTTCCACTTATGTGAGAATTCATTACGCATTTTGTTCTCTTCTATGAATATCTTTTTCCATTTAGCTTCTCTAACATTGGGGATCACTTTCACTCATTGATCTATGATGTAGTGAATTTTACTGCACTAACATAATCCCATTTTCTATCTAAACCCTGTGGAGCACATAACAGATGAAAGGAAAAATATGAAGTGACCTCTTTAAATTATGTAATCTTCCCCCTCCCCTATACAAAGAGTGAGGGCAAAGTAATCTAACAAGGTGGACTATTTTTAGTTAGCATATGCTTTGACCTCATCCACTGGATTCTCCTTTTGGATCAAGAGTTAAAATTGCACTTCTCTTTTTGGCATTTTATTAATTTGGGGTTCCTCCTTTGTAAACTATCTTTTCAATCTGTTAATCATTATACAGTCTGTAATGTCCCTTTTTTAACTACGTCAAGAAATATGGAGGATTACCTTAACTTCTCCTTCCACTATGCCAACTGATTGCAATCACATCAAGTAATGGAAGTTAAACTAGTGATCATCTGTTATTTCTGGTATAAAAAATTGTTAAGTCCCCTTTTTAAATTATTTGGACACTACGTGGGTTAATGAATGTAAAGTGCAGCTATGTGAATTATGAATACAATTTGATGAATTATTAATATGACTGGTAATTCCAAATGCTGCAACAATGGAAATGCACTAATGTATAACAATGGAATGGTAAATGGATATATATATGTATGTATGTATGTATGTATGACTGGGAATTCCAATGCCACAATGGAATACAACTGATATTTTCAATAGTATCACAATACAATGATAATGCAGAGATAAATATATTATTGACTGCAATGTATACTTGGCAGTTCGAAAGTAAAATGAATTCACTATGTATATTGACTGTTTCTGATTTAGCAATGTAATGGCATGCATGCTACCTTGTTTGTCATCTCCGATGTGCAATCTGATATGTGCTGCAAGTTACAGGATAAACACTTGGCAGAGGTATGCCATCTCAGATATTCTGATATTATTATGCAATTTTTTTGTACAGGAGCCGTCTCTGATATGTCTATAATAATATATGCTCTTTGACTGGTGTCGTCTCCGATATGCAATTATTATATTTTCACTGAGGTAGGTTGTGATAGCAACTGACTATGCTCTTATCGAGCAAAATCGACAAAGAGATATAAGTTTATAAAATCAATTCTTCACATAACTTTGGATAGGCAATCAGCTTAGTATGTATATGTGCCAAAGAGGCACAATGAAAAGATGCCAATCTTCATTACCAATAACTGCCATTGCTGATTGATAATTAATACAATTATTATGACTAATGGTATATAGTTGCTGATTAAACATAACAATCAATATGTGCCAAGTATCAATGGTAATTGGAACATTATCATGCCACCATATGTTTGGCAAAAGATTATTTTGCATCAAATCTATTTAATATTAATTGTGTGTTATGAATTGACCTCCTTGTGATTATACGGTGGATATTATCACTGATGCTCTGTAACCCATATTCCTTCTAGAATGTTACTGTTGCCCATATGTTTCAATAACAAATGAATAGTAATTATTCTATCAAGCTCTGTGTGTGTGTGTGCGTGCGTGCGTGAGTGCGTGCGTGTGTGAGTGTGCGTGTACGCACACGTGCGTGTGTGTGGGTGCGTGTGTGTGTGCATGCGTGCGTGTGTGCATGCGCGTGCACATGTGTGTGGGGGAGTGTGTATGTGTGTGTGTGTTGGCTAAGTGTATCATTAGATATATGTTTCAATCACGTTCCTTATCTATCATTGACTAAGATCATTCAAAATTTTATTATTTGTCCTGCTGTGATGCCCATATTAGCTTCTACAGCTGCTTGAAATTACTCTATAGATATGATCATTGTCTCACTTATATTGAAGAGGTCTAGTGATTGTCGCTGCATATATGCTGACCTCGGTATGAATGCTGGAACTTGATTAGTTATTGGAATATCACTTCTATATATTCCGTCTTTTAGTTCAGAATATATCATTGACTGCGTATTTGGTCCTCTTTCCTATTGATAAGGACGTATATTGTGGAATTAATATATTCTATAGATTAAACTTAAATAATTGTATATTAATTTCTCGATGTTGATTTAGGTAAATTACACCAATAATGTATACAACTTAGAAATGATATCAATATCTGATGTTACCATGTATTATAGGCTATGAATATTACTTTATCACTTATAGTGAAGATAAGATGATGCTAAATCTGATATAGTTGATAAGTCTCTGCAATCGATTATATTAGTTTCAGCTATTGATTTGCAATATTCGATATGACAAATTGATTATGCAAATATTTATATATACACACATAAACATACACATGTTGCTTGAAGCGATATGTTGCTTCTTCAGATTGTTATTGAAATGCTTGCAACTTGATAATGAGTGCTGCATCTGATATGCAATCCTTTATATCTGCAATCCCTTGGTGCTGTTTCTGATCTGCACTATAATGTTTGCAACCAATAATGCCAATGGCACTTGCTCTTAACAAATCAGATCCAATATGGATTATGTATAAAAGAGAAAATATCCAATGATGCCGAATGAAATGCAAAAGATCTTGCTTATACATCTCCAAAACTGAAAGGTCAGCATCCTTTGGTAATAGTGAGACACTTCATTATCACACTTCTTAATGACAATTACTAATTACATTAATAACAAATGCTAACTGCTGTATACAAATCGTACCTTTTAATTATCATGCTAATCACTTAAGCCTTCTTACTAAATTGATATCTTTAATCGATATTAGTAATGCTCTTCTTATTGTGTTATAATCAACTTAGATTATCAACTACTTGAGCAATATAGATTAGGTCGATAGCGATCTCCTTAATTAATATTTGCTCGGTCATCCTTAATCATTATCAATAGTCTCTGCAATGTTGATGTGATCATTCTTGAACTAAGACGCAAGTCTTGAGTTCTCTTAGCCGTAAATACAACTATCTACACTTAATATCCTGAGCGATATCTTCCTTGGCAAGGGAGTCAACCTTTATATTTATTTATAGACTTTAAATATCCAATTATCAATACTATACCTTCCTGGATTAACAATATAAATTGTTGACTCTTACTTGATTGTATGACAATGGGTGTCCATGCTGATTATCCTTATATGTACTTCTCCCAACTGATGTATTATTGTCTTTGCACATGTTGCCTACCTAATTCACACAGTCCCTTGAAGGTAATCATTCGTCCATTGTCTTGATTGTGATTGTCTCATTGATGGAAATACTCTTAATACTTAGTATGATGTGTTAGATAACTGAGAGGAGGGGTGAATCACTTATCCTCAGGCCCTTTAAAATATTTCACCACACTTATGACAACACCAAAATGCTCAGAAAACAAGAACTGTAACTATAAACTTGTTCAGTCTGTACGCACAGAAATTGCTCAAACTTCGAACCCTTTCAAAAGGTTGAGGATGGCCTTAAATACACATCCCAAGTCTCATCCTAACTGTTTCAGATAGTTACTAGGCTCCATCTACAAAGTTTCTCAAATACAACAAAAAGTTTGTCAATGTTGTCAATGACAACATTGACAATTTTTGAGCAACTTTTACAATTTTTGGAGTTTGACCCTCAAACTTGCTCCAAAGGTTACCAAAACTTACCAAAAGCCTTGAATGGATACAAAACATGTAAAAAGGACCTTGTAGCATCATTTTGGCCATCCTACCCTCCAAAACACAAAAATGCCTATTTGACCTAGCCAAGCAACTAGGAGCAACTAAGGCCTCATGAGGTTTTCTAACCTTAACTTACCTCAACCCAGGATTAGGTCAGCCCTATTATTCACCTAGTGGTGTGACTAACACCACTACAAGCCAAAATATCCTAGGAGCCCTAGGTCTTCCATGAGCCTACCTAGGTGCCCCTGCACCAAAAAACCACCTGGGACTAGTCAACCGAAATAATTTCACTCTTCTGAAGTGAGCTTGGTTAAGAGTCAACCCTATTAAAGGTTACAAGCACACTACTAAGTGTGACCCTATTAGGGGATTTTCACCAAAGATCATCTAGACCTTATCACCCTTCAATGAGTGGCCTATCTAAAGGTCTTACAAACACTCAATGGAACGTCGCATACAAATGGATTTAAATAAAGACTGTTTAGTCCACTTGATTAAGAGATTTTCTGCTACAATAGTTAGAGAGTTATAATGAAATAATCTTTTTAAAATAGCAACTACCTTTTGTTGATCAGATCTCCATTGTGCATATATCTCTTACTTACTGACAGGCCATCACACTAACATCATCATTCCTCTTCACTTTGCACTTCAGATCTGCTCAGTATGATCAATTTGTTCAACAACTTTATCACCACCTTATCAGCTACTCAACTAGCAAATAGACCAGCAGCATTTACCTTCTTGTCTCTTTGTTATATAGACAAATTTTTGCTGCTTCATCGCACTCATTGATTTTGCCGCTTAATCACGATCGTCAATCAATCTTTCCAGCTCAAATACATTGAAACTAGACACTTAAGAAAACGGTTTAACCTTGAACTTTGTGCACTCCCTTATTTCACTAAACACGCCTCAAATCTCAACCATTTCATCTTGTCTTATTAATTCTAGTCGTTGATCTTGCTAACTAACTTCTTCCCTATCTTAGAATCTTCTAGAATATTCTAGATCACTCAATGTCATCCTTTACTTGATCTTCCACAAACTGTTCATCTTTACCGAACTGTGTTCTTGCTTCACCGAACACCTCCATCACTCAATCAATACTACACTCAATCAATACTATTCTTGCTTAGTTATCTTTGCGCTTGCTCGGCTAACATTGACTTCTTACTTGACCTTCCAACTTCTTCATTTATCGACCACCATTTCTAACTCAGTATAAGTTACTAATTCTTTCTCCTTTCTCTTTGCAACTTCGTTCCTTTCTTCACCGACCAAAACAACTTGCTCATACATCATCTTAACTCTTCATCAGATCATGTAAAATAATCAAATCAATAGTATCTTGCCATAGACCAATTCATTAGTTGCCCAGTTAATATCACAAACTCAACATCACTTAGTCATTCCATCTTCTAACTTTATTTTCCACTTCTCTATTCAACACCACATCCTTCAAATGATTGCAACTTACATGAATTAGTGTAGTCAAATAAACTGACATCAATGACGATATAACAACTAATATAACTCTTCTACATATAACTCATAGCTTTGTTCTAACCTTGTTTCTCATCAGCATCACTTATATCCAACAATCTCTCTCTTTCATTTATCAGCATCAATTATGTCCAACAATAGCATCAGTTCATCAGTTGTGTCCAACATAATGAATCACTATTTTTGGTATCTATCTTAGGAAACTGTCTTATTTATAAGACTTTATGGTTTCCTCATCTTTTTTTTCTCTAAGTATAATAACTTCTACTAATTCTACTAACTCCTACTAATAATGTGTAATATCCCTTTCTGGATATTTTACTTAAAAACCCTTGATATAAAAGTGTTGATTTAAAACCGAACAGAAAACCAATATTTGATATAAATTCCAGAACTTTAATCGATTTACAACCCGTAGATATGCATACAAGAAAACTTTAAAAAGATTGTTTGATTTCCTCCAACATTTAGTTTACATAAATAAACCATCAGTTAAGACAAATAGCCACTAGAAACGTTACTGTATTATACAACAGCAATACAATAACTCACAACAATCCAAAGAAAATCCAATCTTATAAACACAAATAACAGTTAGATTGGCAAATGCATATTAAACCTATAAGAAGGCAAGGTTTGCATCCAACCTCCAAAAACTTCTTCAAGGGTTTGCGTCCTTGAAGAGATAACCAGTCACCATTTCCAACTCCTAGATTAATATTTGTTTATAAATATTATCCTCTTCATACCTCCCCATGTGGAGCCTGTTGTACTTTTATCACTTTTCCCAATGTGATGTATGCCCTTTTAGGCAATGTGGGATAAAACACCTTTTTTGTCCTTTAGTCACTTAAGTGAACATAATACCTTTTAAAATAAACTAACAAGTTAAATGAACTTTTAAAGTCACTTAGTCAGTAAATCATATAATCATCAGGCATCAAAATAATTGACCAAATGAACTCAGATAAGCACGTGCAATAACTCGTTGGAAAGCTCTCAACGAGACGCTTCCAAACCAACACTGAGATTCCAAGAACTGAGTTCTGTTTACTTACCAAAAATAGTAAGCATCCAGACAACTTGCCAAAATTGCTCTAATGGGTCTGAAACTAGAAATGTCTAGGCCAAATCTCGAACTAAACCTCGTAAAGAACCTTTTTTCCCTCGAAACCTAGGCGAAGTGAGCTGGCAACACAAAATTATAATGTCCCAAAAAAAAAGGACATTACAAAGCCTCCCTTCTCAAAGATTGCTTGCCCTCAAGCAATCCGCTCATACCTCCAGAAACCAAATGCCAGGATCTCATACTCGCCTCGAGAAAGAGGTTCTACTCCTCAGCCGATGTATCCTGGCATGCATCTTCCCAAACTTGGAATGATGAAACAGTACAATAGGGATCAATGTGCCAAATAACTAAATGCCAAGATCCCAAGTCTCACCAAAAAGGGACACCAACTGCCATGTGTTGTTGCCCTGTGTGCCAATTCCCTCAGTCAAAATGAATGCCTTGCTCCATGAGTGACCCTGCAAATCTCTACTGTCAAGTGAAGATGGGAGTTCAACAATATACCAATATCCACACCAAGATGATAGCAACCAAACTCTCCACCTAGCGCCCCAATAAAAGGTAATACGTAGGGATGTTCCACCTAGATCCCAAGCGAGAACTCGTGCGCTATTTGAGATACCACTGACCGGCTCCTGCAGTATCTATATTGATGACAATGACAAATCTAGCCAATCTAATTCCACCAACATATCATCCTGGTGAAAATGGAGTAATCCTAATCTCTCGAACTCTGATGTGTTAGAAAGCTGAAAAACACCGATCATAATCTTGTGACTATGTAACAACACAGCATAATCCACCATATGTAAGATACTATTAACACCTGGATCCCCGATCACCCAATCAACATGATCCTGGGTAAAGGAAAGAGTGGTTGGTGAATCACCAACACCATGAATGCTAACACTATCTTCAATATACTACTGAATAAAAAATGTAGACATCTCATATGGAACGTAGGGTAATGTATGTTCTCCCCATTCATCAGCAAATAATTCATTGATCCCTGAAGGCCAAATAGAATCAGCGAATATACTACTAACATACATAGGCAAATCACTGATAGCTGGAATATGCCAATAAGAAAAATCACCCATCAACAAGTAGGCCGTGGCCATCTCATAAGAGTTGGGTGATAAATCTCTGGGTAAGCTGAAAAATCCTTCAAAGCATGCTAAGGATAAATCTGAACTTCCTACTCCACCATAAGTACCCTCGCTTATGTCAAAGTCTTCATAAAAAGAAGGTTCACCATTAATTGAAATCTCTAAATTATCCTCACTTGTTGTATCACTAATCATGTGCTCATGTTAAAATGTACAACTACTGTCATAAAAATCAGAATTTTCAGACTCATCAACTTGCTGATCCATAGAATTTTTCTCATCATAAAAAATCTCAAACGGGGAACGCGTGATTAAATTACATTGTCTGCCTTCACATCTACCCACTTTATAAATTTCTTCAATGCGTTGTGTGATTTCTTGTGCCCTTGAACCACGGTTATCTTCTTCATGAGTGGCTGCCCCACTCGTTTGATTTTCAGCTTTGTGGATGGAGTAATGTGTTAAGCTCAATTGAAGGCATAGCTCATCTACCTCACTCTCCTTGTCCTTTCCAAATTTTATTGCTAAATCTCTATCCATCAATAGTTGCAAGTAATCATATTTTATCATTTTCAAAGTTTCAAAAATAGTATGTAAAAGAGGACTTGTGACACCACATACATTCTCATATCTCTCTTCTATATCAATCTTTCGCATGAGATCCTCAATCAATTTGGAGGAATCATCCATCCTCGTCAACACTTGGACAAGCTTGTCTTCTTTGACCAAAAGCATATCCAATAAGTCAAGAAGTGATAATGGTCTTTTACTATCCTTTGAACACAAGCAGACTGTTCTCCAAAGAATCTTTTGATTTTTCATCACATAGGGAGTCAACATTTTCAGATATGTCCTCTAACTAAACATGTGCTAGATCATCTATCCTACCAACATTGCGGTCCATTGACATAATTTTCAACTTAGTATCATCATAAAATTCATCCAAGTTAATTTCCATGTCACCAAATAAGATGTTGGTGCTTTCCATGTCTAAATAAGATGGGGAATTGCCAACGTTGGTAGTTTGGTCAACTCTTCTACATGGGTCATCAACATGCTCGTTAGAAGGACTAGTGTAAACAACTCCATAAGATACTATTGCCTCCCAATTACCTATTAGTATACTTGTGACATTATTAGTATTTTGCACATTATCATGTGAAGATTGCTCTTCTTTTTTAGTACTACTATCAAGTTAATTAATGTCTTCCTTATGTAAATTTTTGTACCTGTCCTTTGCAAGGAGATCTCAAGCCAAATCATAGCATTTGTTTCTTATAATATCCGTCTTGTTTTGCAACTCTAGCTGAAAGTCCACATAATCAATGAAAGGAAATTCTTTTTGAAGCTTTGATGGGAATTTGTTATAATCATTGTATAGTCTCCTTACTTCAGTTTTATATTCATAAGGATCTTTGATTTTCCCTTTTCTCTTCACTTCTCTCATCATTACGGATATATTTTCCAGCATGCCAAGCACTTTGACTCACTCAACAAGGAAATCCGTAAATGAACTAATCAATGATGGTTGTGCCCAGAAGTTCTTTAGTTGTAGACAAATCCTTCACGAGTCATTAGACTTACTGGGATCATTCACTTCAGTGTTGAAGATAAAGCTTGGAAATGTTGTAGTGATATTCTTCAAATAGGGAAGAGTCATGTACTTCAAAATAGAAGGGTTGTGGACCACAAACTCTCTCCATTCTTCCCTAGCAAATTTACCATCATGACAAAAATCTGCATTTGTAAATGTCTTATCCAATATAGATTCAAGAATTTCATCGGTGACTTCTATGTCAGATTCTCTCAAAAGGATTGTTACCATCTACTTTAGTTCTTCACATTCAATATAGCCTGTCTAGCTCAAATCATAAATTCTGAAAGCAAAATCAACCTTCTCTACTTGGGGTGCATATGGATGGAAGACATTAAGAGAGTGCACAAACTCCACAAATTCAATGACTCCCATACATTTTACATCAAATAGATCAAAAACTCTATCCGCAAATAGATTCTCGCTGCTTGTGCTTCTGAACAATGCCAAATGGAATTCTTCCTTGTGAATTAAGCCATCATCAATTGTTTACCGTACAGGTAAAGAATTCAACGCATACAAACAATAATAGCAGAATAATATTCGCATATGCCAGAACATACATTAGGCTTCATAATATTCGCAATAGCAGATTATTGATGCTTTACAATGATCCCAGACGGGATACAAATACAACCGCCGAACCTTCCCGAAGGAGTCCGTCGGCCACAACATTACATCCGCTACAAACTATTTACCCGTCGGCTACAGAATACAGAAACACCGCCGGACATCACCCCGTCGGCTACAGAAACACCACCGGACCCATCCAGTCGACTAGCACCATCCCCCCAAAAAGAAAAGTCATCTCCTGACGACTAACAAAATATCTGAGACAAATTAACAAACAAAATACATTAACAGAGTGACTACAACAAGAGAAATCTGCTTCTGACACATCACTGTCACCTTCGTCCCGTGCCTCTAGCCTCTGCTAACACAACACTGCCTCCTTGATGAAGCTGACCTTGATAGCCACCTGTGCTGCTTTCTCTATTTTCAATTCCACGGTACCCTGAGCCAAGTGTCGCTGCACTGCCTCCAACTGGATGATTAGCTCCTCCCGAGCTCTCTACGCATCCACCAAGACAGCCTCCCAGCCAACACCTACTCCCAGTGCCTCGGTACACAAATAGTCCATGCCTGCAGCAACTTCAACTCTTCTCCACTGGTCAGACTCCCACAACTGATATCCGCCACGACTAGGGGTCCAGGGGGCAACGCCCCCGGCACGGGGAAGCCTCCTATGTGAGAAACACCTACGGAGATCCTCTTGTTTTCATGTTAAAGGGGCAGTCTTTTGTTGAATGGCCCATGATCTGACAAATGTCACAAAATTGGTTTTTTGGACACAATCCTTTAGTATGGCCGTCAGTCTTACATTCTGTGCACCACAGTTCACTTCCTTTTGGCTCCTTCTGCATATTTTTAAACTCCTTCATCATGCGAATCATATCCTTCTGTAGGGCCCAAACTTTCTTGCTGCTGCCTTCGTCGTCGCTGCTATCATCTCTGGCAGGCTCGTCGTCATCAGAATCAGATGAGCTAGTTTTCTTCTTCTTTGTCTTTTGTTCACTTTCAAGATCCAGTGCTCTGTTATACGCATCCACATACGACGACGGTGGCACAATTTTCATTTTCCTCCGCAATTCCGATCGTAGGCTGTCCACGAACCATCTTTTTTGCAATCCGTCCGCCAGCTTGCTTTCCATTTTGTTTATTAAGTCTTTTAATCTCTTGGCATAGACGCGGACAGTTTCGTGCTTCCCCTGTTTCGTATTGAAAATCTCTACTACGATTTCATTATCGTCCTGTAAGAGTTTAAATTCCGCCAAGAACTCCTTTTTAATCTTATCCCAGGTATCCAGCTTCTGCGGATCCATATCCGAAAACCAATCAATCGTGACACTCCATAGGGTTGTTGAAAATTGTCTGGCCCATTCGTCGGCATCTGTGATTCCATTTGCCTGCCAGATCGTCTCACATGTCTTACAATGTCGGATGGGGTCGATTGTACCATCGCCTTCAAATTTCGACAGCTTCTCTTTGGGTCCCGCCATCACAACACTGGAGGTCTGCACTGTCACATCGGAGGTCTGCACTCCTACACCTGCAATCGGCACTCCCGCACCAGCAGTCTGAACTCCCGCACCGACAGTCTGAACTCCCGCATCGGCGGTCTGCACTTCCGCACCGGAGGTGTCGACAGCTGCGAAACTTGGTGAAGAAGAAGGATCCTCTGAAATTGTTTCCCGTGGAAGTCTATCCTGGACGAAGAGATCACTCCACGCTCGTGCTCCGTCGGCACTGCGAGCCGTGCAAGTTGATGCTCTTCCGTCAGAGTTTTCCTCCCTTGGCGAACACAAGTTCAAGAATTCCTCCCGTGCTTCTTCCACCAATTCCACCCACTGTCGAGTCTCCTCCAACAATTCTTCCGCGCTCCGGTGTCTGTCGGCAATCTTTTGAAATCTCCGTCGGCGTTCGGCTTGCTATGCCAGAATTAAATTCTCTTGCGCAGTACGGATTCCATCTTTTCCCTTCGCCTTATTTCGATCCTTGTTAAGCTGATTTGGCATTAATCTTCATTCCTCCCACCTTCTAAATTCACAAGGCAACGGCGCCAAATGTTTACCGTACAGGTAAAGTAAATGAACACGAACAGAATAGCAGAATTATATTTGCATATGCCAGAACATACATTAGGCTTCATAATATTCGCAATAGCAGATTATTGATGCTTTACAATGATCCCAGACAGGATATAAATACTACCGTCGAACCTTCCCGAAGGAGTCCATCGGCCACAACATTACATCCGCTACAAACTATTTACCCGTCGGCTACAGAATACAGAAACACCGTCGGACATCACCCCGTCGGCTACAGAATACAGAAACACCGCCAGACATCACCTCGTCGACTACAGAAACACCGCCGGACCCATCCAGTTGGCTAACATCAATTACAGAGCTACTCAGCTTCTTAAATAATTCATATAGGGTCTCAACTTCTTTTATACTGACTGTAATTCTAGGATTTTTGCACACCTTGCAGCCTGTAATGAACTATTCTGGAATTTGGCTTAGAATGATCAAAATGATATACCACATCTGGAAAGAAGATTAACTTACAGAGACAACTCTTATCTTGAGGAGATTATTTGCTCAAATTGTTGCTTCACTATTCCATGGTATCTGAAGTGCTAACATCATTTTCCTGAGTATCTTCTCACCCTTAATCATGTGCCAAGTGATAAACTTTGACCACCTACTTGAGTTCCCATTGAAATGCAAATATCATATGAGGACTGTATGTCATACCAACCTATAGCTATCCATTATTGGTTGTGCAAGTTCAAAAATCTTCAAGGCATCTTGGCAATCCAATAACTTTCAAAAGATCTAATGTAGATTTCAATAAGAAGACTAGGGCTACATCCAACTTCAGATTTGCTCAAGGGTTTTCATCGCTGAGGATACAACTGTAGCGTTCTCTATCTAATCAGACCAAAAACCTTAAATGTTTGCTTCGGGAATTTTGTCAAACACTTGGTGTACATTCTCAGATGTTTATGCTATGAAACCATTGCAACTCTAATTTTTCTAAAATAGCGTCAAAATTTAAATACAATTGAATAACACTAAACTCCAACATAAGCAATACTGGGATTAACTATCAGATTAATATTGAAAAGAAAATCCTTTTGAAGTATGGCACTTTGAGGAAATGGAGTTGAAACACATTAACTGCCCATATGTAATTACAATGTCAGAATCTAAGGAAGTGAATATGGAACATGAGATCAACTGCTAGTATAACCCAACCGGGTAAACAGTGTTGGCAAAATGGCAGGGATTGTTCTGTCACCAATAAAATTTCATCAGCCACAATTTTTTTTCTATTGGGCGTAAAAGTCGAGCGTCTACCACTGGTGAAGGTCTAATCCTGTGGATTTCTTTGCAAACCGTAACTCCAATGTGCCGCCAGTTAGTGACTCGTGGATAATACTCCTCTGGCTGCCTTTGATGCTGAGAATAGGGTGATGTTGGACATTTATGGGTAGACGAGAATGCTGGTGAGACTCTCGTGGCACCTTAAGACCCGTTTGCAAGTTACACCATGACGCTACCTTGGTTGATCTTCAGCGCAATAAGACAGGTCTGCTAGTTATGGGAGTGAGTATGGAGGACGTCCTGACCTTGCTTGCTTCTGCGGGTGCCTTATTCCGACTGTCTATTCACTTGGCAACTGTAGGGAAAACTATGTCTAAAATGCACAACAGTCCTGATACAATGTCCTCAAGAAGTATTCTTGCTGCTATCCCGTCCCAACATGCCTATAGGAGGTTCTCTCATGTCTGGGCATGGATATCTGCTAACCCAACTGCTATTTCCAAGCTTCAATGCGCTATGGTTTACTTGTGATAATCTTAGTTATAAAGCCGACTGTACTGAAGGGTAGTGCTTCTCATGAATCATTACTTTACTGCATGTAGATAAATCTCTTCAAGTTGTACCTTTGTTCCAAAAGCCTTATATTCTTCCAGAAATATACTGAGAACTTAAAGCACAATAGAAGGAAATCAATATTTCCTTTGTGAAAAATACTTACTGATTCTCAATATTAGATCAAACTTCAATACTCTCAAAACTGAAATTCAAATTCTCATGAGTGGTCAAATGTAAACCCTGCAGACTAGCAAGATACACAAGCTTTGACACCACTATAATATCCCTTTCCGGATATTTTACTAAAAAACCCTTGATATAAAAGTGCAGATTTAAAACTGAACAAAAAACTAATATTTGATATAAATTCCAAAACTTCAATCAATTTACAACTAGCAGATATGCATACAAGAAAACTCTAAAAAGATAGTTTGATTTCCTCCAATATTCAGAAGTACATAAATAAACCATCAATTAAGACAAACAGCCACCAGAAACGTTACTATATTATACAACAGCAATACAATAACTCACAACAATCCAAAGAAAATCCAATCTTATAAACACAAATAACAGTTAGATTGGCAAATGCAAATTAAACCTATAAGAAGGCTAGATTTGCGTCCAACCTCCAAAAGCTTCTTCAAAGGTTTGCATTCTCAAAGAGATAACCAGTCACTGTTTCCAACTCCTAGATTAATATTTGTTTATAAATATTATCCTCTTCATACCTCCCCATGTGGAGCCTGTGGTACCTTTATCACTTTTTCCAATGTGATGTACGCCCTTTTAGGCAATGTGGGATAAAACACCTTTTTTGTCCTTTAGTCACTTAAGTGAACATAATACCTTTTAAAATAAAGTGACTAATTAAATGAACTTTTAAAGTCACTTAGTCAGTAAACCATATAATCATCAGGCATCAAAATAACTAACCAAATGAACTCAAATAAGCACGTGCAATAGCTCGTTGGAAAGCTCTCGGTGAGACGCTTCCAAACCAACACTGAGATTCCAAGAATTCTGAGTTCTGTTTACTTGCTAAAAATAGTAAGCATCCGGACAACTTGCCAAAACTGCTCTAATGGGTCTGAAACTAGAAATGTCTAGGCCAAATCTCGAACTGAACCCCATAAAGAACCTTTTCGCCCTTGAAACCTAGGTGAAGTGAGCTAGCAACACAGAAATATAATGTCCCAAAAAAAGGGACATTACATAATGGTGTACAAAGACTACCACTCCTTGTCCACAATTGTATTGTATTGTATTGTATTGTATTGTATTGTATTACTCTAGTAGGGATATTATTGTCTTCCCTCCTTGGAGATGCTTGCCTACAAGCACTTGGTTCTTTCTCCTCCCTATACCACTTTTATAATTAAAACAAATTATAATACCTTAATCCTTCTCCTTAAAGATCTCCTCTTGGGGAAGAGTAGGTGTTGTTAGGTAACTAATTTTTGTCAGTGTTTGTTGAGGGGTAGGTAGTTGGGCAATGGTTGGCACTCGCACCCCCTCGACACCTCTCTCTCTCTCTCTCTCTCTCTCTCTCTCTCTCTCTCTCTCTATATATATATATACACTTACGTAGTTGGGCGATGATTGGCCTAACAAAACGCAGGCCTGCCAAACCAACATCAACCCCAAATGTTTACCACAGCATTGCTAACTCGTTGGACCCAATAAGATAGGTTTCGTAGCTCATAAATTCATAATTGTTCTGGCATATGCGAATAATCTAAAGAGTTCTGCTGTTCGTGTTCATTGTCTGTGTGCATTTCTTATTTAACCTATGCGGTAAACATTTGGCGTCGTTGCCCTGTGAACTTAGAAGGTGGGAGGAATGAAGATTAATGCCAAATCAGCTTAACAAGGATCGAAATAAGGTCAAGGGAAAAGATGGAATCTGTACTGCGCAAGAAAATTTAATTCTAGCACAGCAAGTCAAACACCGAAGGAGATTCCAGAAGATTGCCGACAGAAACCGGAGCATGGAAGAATTGTTGGAGGAAACTCGGCAGCGGGTGGAATTGGTGGAAGAAGCACGAGAGGAGTTTTTGAATATGTGTTCGCCGAGGGAAGAGCATCGACTCGCACGGCTCGAAGTGCCGACGGAGCAAGAGCGTGGAGTGAACTCTTGGTCCGGGATACACTTCGGCAGGGGACAACTTCAGAACACCCTTCTTCACCAAGATTCGCAGTTGTTGAGTCCGCCAGTGTGGGAGACCAGTCTGCCGGTGTGGGAGTGCAGACCGCCGGTGTGGGAGTGCAGACCGCCAGTGTGGGAGAACAGTCCGCCGGTGTGGAAGTGCAGTCTGCCGATGTGGGAGACCAGTCTGCTGGTGTGGGAGTGCAGACCGCTGGTGTAGGAGTGAAGAGCGCCAGTGTTGTAGGACCGAGCAACGCCTTTTCACAGAAACCAATTGTGATGGTGGGATCAAAAGAGAAACTATCGAAGTTCAATGGCGATGGTACGGCCGATCCCATTCGACATTGCAAAACATGTGAAACGATCTGGAAGGCGAATGGGATAACTGATGAAGACGACTGGATGAGGCAATTTCCAGCCACCCTACGAGGCATAGCAATTGATTGGTTCACTAATACAGATCCACAAAAGCTAAACAGTTGGGATAACATTAAAAAGGAGTTTCTGGGAGAATTTAAACTGTTGCGGGATGATAATGAAATTGTAGCAGAGATCTTCAATACTAAGCAAGGGAAGAACGAAACCATCCGCGTTTACGCCAGGAAATTAAAAGACTTGATAAACAAAATGGAAAGTAAGTCGGCGGATGGACTTCAGAAAAGATGGTTCATGGAAGGCCTGCGCTCGAAGTTGCAGAGGAAAATGAAAATTGTGCCATCGTCGTCATATACGGAAGCTTATAACAAAGCATTGGACCTTGAAAGTGAGCTGAAGACAAAGAAGAAGACGAAGACTAGCTCATCTGATTCGGATGACGACGAGCCTGCCGGAGGTGATAGCAGCGACAATGAAGGCAACAATAAGAAGCTCCGTGCTCTATAGAAGGACATGATCCACATGATTAAGGAGTTTTAAAATATGTAGGAGCCAAAAGGCAGTGAGCTGTGATGCACGGAGTGTAAGACTGACGGTCATACTAAAGGATCATGTCCAAAGAACCAATTTTGCGACATTTGTCAGATCATGGGCCATTCGACAAAAGAGTGCCTCTTTAACATGAAGACAAGAGGATCTCCGCAAGTGCTTCTTACATAGGAGGCTTCCCCGTCGAGCAGTAGCAAAAATACGAATAGCGCAGGTGCCACATCCGAAGGGTACAGGAATAATAATAGAGGGCAAAATAACAACAACAATGCGAACAATAACTATAGTAATGGGAGCCAAAGTCGAACCCAGTATGATGCAAACGGACGGCCGATCATTCAATGCCGAGCATGTAATTTGTGGGGTCATTTTGCATGGGATTGTACAGCGGCAAACACACCGAAATTATTATGCAGATGGTGCGGACCCGGCGTCCATGAAGATGCCAAGTGCCCAAAGTCTGGTGGAGTAAACTTGATCACTGTCAGCACGGATGAAGAGGAGGTTCTGGCAATTACGAGGAGGCAAGCAAAACTGCCAGCGGAGGAAAAAAGAAAATTGGAGGAAGCACAAGTGGAAATTGGAAAGCCATCGTCGGCAGGGACATCTCAGTTGAAGGACATCACTGGCACCTTGGCAAAGAACTTCGCAGAACAAAACATTCTACGACAGATCTTACAAACGGAGATACCGGTCAAGATAAGTGACCTCCTTCTCACAATGCCCTAGTTACGGACGGCCATTCTGTAATAACCCCAATAGGTTATAACTTCTTCAAACACAAAAAATCTTTATACTTCAGTTGTTTGACATTTCGTCAAACACTTTGCAAGCAAGCTCCGATACCACTGTAATAATTCTGCTCAATTCCGACCTTAAAATGCTGATTGAAGGCTCGAAGAATTTTGTCAAACACTTTGCATACAAGGGGTCATATGACTGATATAACTCTTCAGATTGCTGCAGTGATTCTTGTTTGGATTTGCCTCAAAGAGAATGCTTGCAAAGACTCCAAATTGTCTAAACAATGTCCTAACATAAATATGCAACTAATTTTGGCAATAGTGAATGCATATATGAGTTCTAATCATGAAAATGATCACCTACAGCCAACTGGT
This sequence comes from Cupressus sempervirens, assembly GCA_028749045.1. NCBI lineage: Eukaryota > Viridiplantae > Streptophyta > Pinopsida > Cupressales > Cupressaceae > Cupressus > Cupressus sempervirens. The sequence goes on from CM053787.1 coordinate 517,376,868, forward strand.
ATTTTAACAAACAGTTGGTATGCAAGCTAACTAGCTGATAAAAAAAATGATATATTAATGCTCAAGGACAACTATTAATGACCAGCAATTGTATCTCCTTGATTGAGAATGAGTATCCAATACAATATTCATACTAAGTTAGCCAAGACTCTTGGCATTTACAAAGATATCAAAATATGATGATTGCTGGTAAAGTAATATGCACCTACAGTTGCCAATGAAAACTAATGCAACACTAAATATCTAACTTCAATACTCCCCTACAGCAATACGCTAATCACATGCATGATTAAATACAACTAAAGCCATGGATTGCTGATACCATAGTGAGGAATGTAAAAATGAATGATATATCTATTAATGAATGATAGGTCTGATACGAAATGACAATTACAACAGCACTCTATAGTGAAAGGAAACTATGAAAATACACATCAGACCTGGCATATGAAGTCGCCTTAGTGAATAGATGTATTGCAATACCACTGAACAGAAAATAACCTCCTCAAGTGCCCAAGTCGTGCCTCTCTAGCTGCCGCCCCTGATTGTAGATGGCTGTAATAATTTTTCTTTGCTTTTTCGAATTTGCTTTTCGGATTGCTTTTTTTTTCAGTTTGCTTTTCCGAACCTGCTTTTTCGGTCTGCTTTTTCGGTTCTACTTTTTCGGCCTGGTTTTTTTTCGGACTGCTTTTTCAGCCTGCTTTTTTCGGCCTGCTTTTTCGGCCTGCTTTTTCGAACTGCTTTTTCGGCCTGCTTTTTGCTTTTTTGGACTACTTTTTCGACCTGCTTTTTTCGAACTGCTTTTTTGGCCTGCTTTTTCGAACTGCTTTTTCGGCCTGCTTTTTCGAACTGCTTTTTCGGCCTGCTTTTTCGAACTGCTTTTTCGGTCTGCTTTTTTGAACTGCTTTTTCGTCCTCCTTTTTGTACTCAAATATTTTTTCTCAATGTAGCACAAATAGAAGACTGAAGTATCTTCCTCCCAGCTGCAATAATTCAAGTGATATTTCACACTCTCAAAATTGCGTACCAATTGAGAGTTTTCATTCTCAATGGCCAGTTGTGACTACTGCAGAAACCCTAGACTCCACAATGCACATCAACAAACATCAACATCAACAACAACAAATCTGGATGATTGGAATGAAGCCCAGGGTGCCTATTTATTCTTTTTCTCCACTTTCTCCAGAAGCTTCTAGAACATTATTTTATTTTATCTATTAAGTGACTTTATAAAATATTTTATAATTCAAGTCACTTTATTAAATTAATTAAATATAAAGTTACCTTTTAATATTTATTTATTTGATAACTTTATAAATAATTAACTTAATACCACTTATTTATTTAATTAAAATAATTAATTAGTCATCCTCATAAAATATTCATTATTTTGGACAACCTAATTAATTAAATTAATTAAATCAAATTGCCTCCAAAATGGGGACATGACACATTCTGAATCATACACCATTTCCAAAAGCAACAGAGGACACAGGAAGGGACAGTAGTCCAACGACGGCAACAGACCCAATACTTCTGGCATAATGTAATGTTCTGGCATATGCGAATAATCTAAAGAGTTTTGCTATTCGTATTCATTGTCTGTGTGCATTTCTTATTTAACCTATGCGGTAAACAATAATATGATTATCACATAGTACCAATTGTGGGTTGATATAAGGTTGGAGCTGTTGATAGGAAAGGCAAGATGCTAATTAAAACCATAATCTATAGTGATAGAATACATCATTCAATGCTGAATTTCGATGCAAGTGCCTCTGTCTCTACTTGTGTGTGCAATGGCCTTGAAATTAATAGTAACACTATGGGTCAAAAACAATAGAAGTTAAGAAGACTGTTGCAGAATTTTGCAACTTAAAAAAAAATCAGTTTGCAGTGTTAAATATGGAATGAACTTGAAGGTGGGCATGTACTTTACTCTCTGATATGCCATTGCAGTCATCATAAATGTTAGAAGAATTTCAACATTTGAAGAATGGTATCATGATGGTCATTTACCTACAAAAATGATTATTAAAATTAAAAACTCACTCCATACCTATGTCGTGCATGTTCATAACTAAATATTGAACTTTTTACGATCTTCACTTCATGACCTTGATTTTTTTCTGTTCCTTGTGAAACAATATTAGAAAATATAAGTAGCATGTTAAAAGTCAGTGAACAAGATTTAGAGCATGTAAATTGTTGTTTTACTCTCAATCTGCTTACCATTTTTTTTAAGTGCAAATATGAATGATTCATCCACTTTTGTACTTGTATAAATGACAAGAGGTCTTGTCTGATACATAACTGAAAAGACACAAATCCATTCTACAGTCAGTTCCCAATAACTATATAAGAGAAAAAAAAATTCTCATTAAAACTTGATGAATAAGAAAAGATGTGTGCTTTAAAGGAAGGAAAATCCAATGAAGACAAATAAAACTCATAAGCCACAATATAACTCTAGATAAAAGGTCCAAAATTATGTAAAATTTATAATGCTGTTGTGAGATATACCAAGGTCTATAACAGGGAAGTCTCCACATTCATCTTCCCAGGCTTCTAAGACATAAAGTCTGTTATCATTTGCATCGTAATATGAAATCCCAAGCCTGTACATGATTAGCAATAAAAAGAAATCAACATAAATGGTAGTGTACTTATAGTTTTCTAACTTTAAAAGTACAAGAAATACTCCCAAGGAGGTTACTAAATAAATGAAGAAGATACTGTTACATCAAAATGATATTAACTCATTACTCCAGAAATTTTTCAGTTTTCGAATACAATTTAGCTCCAAGATTAACTTCTTGTTCCTGGAAAAAGAAATGAGACTCCACTAATGGAGGTATGTGTTGTTTTGTAAACTTGCTTGGGAAACTTCAAAAGTATAGATTCTGATTTATTAAAGTCTCATTCTATTGGTATGGCTAAATGAGATTGTAGAGGAAAAGCTTACGAATTGGGTTTGTTTATTTCTTGTATGTAACACTTTCACCCTTCCTAAGAACCATATAGAGAAACTCTGAAGAACCATATAGAGAAAGTGTTCTTCATAGCTTTTTAAAGAAAGCTGAGATTGTTGGAAATATTCACATTGGTGTCCAAGGCATATTAATGATGATTGCTACTGTTAATGTCAAAGAAAGAATGAGGAGATTGTTAGAATATTGTCATTCCTATAAAAAGGTAAGGGCAAGATCATTGTCATTGATGTCAAAAGATATGGGCAAGATCATTGTCATTGATGTCAAAGTCATTGTTTCTTTTTGTGACTGATTATAAAGGTGAATGAGAAACAACAGCCTCACATGGAGACAAAGAAAAACATGTAAGAGACATTCATGGGAAGCAATCAGAAGAAAAAGAGTCTGCAAATGTACGAAAGAAAACATCTTGAAACAAAGGCAAAATAAGTAAGACATTGATGGGCCTACTTCTTGTCATTCAGGGACTGCAACCAATATCAAATATGTTACAAAGCATGTGGCACAAGAGATTGTTTATATAGAACAATATGGAAGCTATGGACAGAACAAATGATAAGTGTCGAGGTGCAACAAAAGAATAAGACGATCCTTGCTGGCTCAACCTCTATCCACTCTGGCAATTAACTAGTTTTTGGTATTTTTGCAATGTTTTGTACTTCTTTGAAAACATACACTTTTTGGAAATTTTCTAAATAAAAGACAAAATATGAAATCTAAGATAACTACACATTTGTTTACCCCGTAGGCTATATGTTCAGCATAGAATAAAATGCATATGAAACATAACCATAAGCATAAATAATATATTTGAGAGAACTCAGAAATGCCTATTCATTGCTTCCAAAATCATTACAATATATCTCAGAGATAGTATTATTAACAGATCATGACATAACATCTGATTACAACCACCCAACCCAAAGGTAAGTACAATGTATATATAGAAAAGTGTCAAGTGCCAACCGTTGGCAACCATTAACTAACTGCCAACTCCTTGAAAACAACCTCTCAACTAACAAATGCTAATTACTCGACAATGTCATCAACGAACAAATGATATAAGTATTATCACCTGAAATTACACCCTTGCCAAATTTAACAATAACTTGGCATTTCAAGATAACAATTGAATCACTCCTAAGCTGTGGGTCACCTATAAATGGAGTGAATCTCCGGATAAGGCCGACTCCTAACTTGTTCACACTTTAAACTACTGAACTTTCCAGGAAAAGATAGAGAGAAAAACTTAACTGAGAAACTAAAGACTAGAAAAACACTAAAAGAAACATAAAGCTTGAACCGATATCAACCTTAACAAAGATGAACAGCTATGAATGATACTTAATCTCAAATGCAAAGAGAACAGAAAATCACAACCTATTATGGACCCCAATGCATAAATATTTCATTAACTGGCCAGAATGATATAAACACTAACAAGGAAAGATAATTTTCACAAACTAGTACTTGAGCACCTATATGACATAGCTAACAACCTGCACAAGAAAGACACTTGCAAAAAGATGAGATGTGTGAGATAGAAGCTATAAAACAAAAAGTTCTAACAACACTTTATGTTTGCCTTATCAATCATGTGACACGCTGAACTGCAATAACAAGTAGGACGAAGAAACTCTGCAAATGAAACAAGACCTACAAAATATATTCAATCTTTCAATGAAAATGTGTTACAGAAAAAACGACGCTAAAAACACGAAGGATAGATGATAAATACTAAGTCTCTACAAATCACTAGGCAGAACTAAATACAATATGAGTTCAAAAACTCACTAAGTACACATCAAACAACCCCTTTGGTCGGATGTGAGAAAATAGCCACCAAAAGAGGACTTCGAAACCTCCAAAATAATGTCAAATCAATCCCTAAAGCCCACTAAGTCATCATGAGACCTATGACTCATCATTAATTGTCGCCAAAAGGCTCAAACTGACCATAAAGACTTCTTAACTAACAAAAAAAAAATCAAATTTGACCTTTAAGCCCCTATATTCTCTCCACATGTCCCCAAACTAATTCAAGCATTAAGTCTTCGCTTAATATCCCTATAGCCCCTAAGACTCAGCATTATATAATACATGACTCTTTTCCCTTTATTGCATTTTGAAGTAACAAATATATTAAATGGTTTATATCCACCAGTAAATAATTTGTCTCACAAAATTATAATGCAATAAACAACAAAAATCATAGGAAACTAGGATATTATATTAAACAAAATTTCCCCCATGGAAAAAGTGATTAACATGGTCTTGGAAAATAATGAAAATCCCTATTGTAAATCCTCAGATTTCAAAAATCATAAAAACTGACTTAGGGCCATATACATCATCGATTTTATCTTCCAACTTCAATCATTTTCAATACTTGCAGAAACGAGAAGGTTTGAGAGTCACTGCTAGTGTTTGAAGGAGATGTTAGCAGGCCGCACATGATGTTTCTTGTCTTCCATCACTTCTTCTTCTGCTCTGTTTACATGATGCTTGCCCTTTGATTGTATCTCTCGTATTTGCTAGTTTGTGGAAAAATTGGAACTCGACTTGGGTCTTTTGGAATGAAATGCCCATGACTTTTGGCTGCCATTGGAAGGGCCTAGACCAGTCTTTTCCTCACCGATTTCTACAGCGCTTCTTTGCATATTCACGTGAAGGTTAGGTTTTATGGCATGTCTATAATCTTTATACATTTCATGGGTTTCTTTCAACTCATTTCTAACAAATTTGAGTAACACACGTGATTTTTCCCCTTTTTTCTTTACCAAAATCTGGCATATTTCCTTGTGTCGTCTGTAAATATTGTGTAGCCGACAGGGTGTTGTCGTTGATAAATATTGTGTAGCCAACGGGTTGATGTCGTCAGTACTTGTTATGTAGCCAATGGACCCCTTCGGGAAGGTTCTTCAAAACAGTATATGTACACCGTGGGAAATCATTGTAATCATCATAAGCATAATGTAATGTCTTTGGCATATGCGAATAATCAAAGGAGTCCTGCTGTTACATGTTTCTGTTCATTGTCTATATGCATTAATTCATTTACCCATACGGTAAACATTTGGCGCCGTTGCCCGATGGACCTGGAACAAAGATTGGGGAATGAAGATTAATGTCAAATTAATTAAACAAAAATAAGAATAAGCTGAAGGACAAAGATGAAATCCACACAACTCAAGGGAATTTAATTTTGGCGCATCAGGCCAAGCGCAGACAGAGGTTTCAGAAGATTGCCGACAAACACCAAAGCACTGAAGAATTGTTGGAGGAGACTCGACAACGGGTGGAATTGGTGGAAGAAGCAAGGGAGGAATTTTTGAACTTGTATTCGCCAAGGGAAGAGAATCCAGACGGAAGGGAATTAACTCGCACGGCTCAGAGTGCCAAGGGAGCACGAGCGTGGAGTGAACTCTTCGTCTGCAATACACTTCCGGAAGGGACAACTTCAAAAGATCCTTCTTCACCAAAGTTCGCAGCTGTTACAAATTAGACACCTGTACCAAACAGCAACGGTGTGGGAACACAGAGCACTGGTGTGGGAGTGCCAAGCGTCGGTGTGGGACTGTAAAGTGCCGGTGTGGGAGTGCAAGACAAAGCCAATGTTGCAGGACCGAGCACTACCCGTGCACAAAATCCAGTAGTGATGGCAGGACCAAAGGAAAAGCTACCAAAGTTTGATGGCGATGGTTTGGCTGATCCAATCCGACACTGTAAAACATGCGAAACAATTTGGAGGTCGAATGGCATAACTAATACAAACGAATGGGTCCGACAATTTCCGACAACCCTACGAGGTGTCACAATTGATTGGTTTGCCAATACAGATCCCCAAAAGTTAACTAATTGGGACAACATTAAAAAGGAGTTTATCACGGAATTTCAACTGTTGTGCGACGACAATGAGATTGTAGCGGAGATATACAACACAAAGCAGGAGAAGAATGAAATAGTCCGAGTATGCCAAGAAATTAAAAGACGTAATAAATAAAATGGAAAGTAAGCCGGTAGATGGGCTGCAAAAAAGATGGTTCGTTGAAGGCCTAAGCTTGAAGTTACAGAAGAAGATGAAGATTGTGCCACCATCGTCATACATTGAAGCATACAATCGAGCAATGAACTTAGAAAGTGAGTAGAAGACAAAAAAGAAGAAAAAGAGTAGCTCATCCGATTCGGATGACGACGCACCTTTGGAAGAAGAGAGCAACGATGACAAAAAGGACATCAAGAAGGTCCGAGCACTCCAAAAGGATATGATCCGAATGATGAAAAAATTTAAGAACATGCAAGAGACCAAGGGAAATGAGCTATGGTGCGCAGACTGCAAGACAAAAGGCCATGTCGTCTGTAAATATTGTGTAGCCAACACGGTGTTGTCGTCAGTAAATATTGTGTAGCCGACGGGTTGATGTGGTCAGTACTTGTTATGTAGCCGATGGACCCCTTCGGGAAAGTTCTTCGGAATGGTATATGTACACCGTGAGAAATCATTGTAATCATCATAAGCATAATGTAATGTAAAATGGAAAATAAGCCGGTAGATGGGCTGCAAAAAAGATGGTTCGTTGAAGGCCTACGCTTGAAGTTACAGAAGAAGATGAAGATTGTGCCGCCATCGTCATACATTGAAGCATACAATCGAGCAATGAACTTAGAAAGTGAGTAGAAGACAAAAAAGAAGAAAAAGAGTAGCTCATCCGATTCGGATGACGACGCACCTTTGGAAGAAGAGAGCAACGATGACAAAAAGGACATCAAGAAGGTCCGAGCACTCCAAAAGGATATGATCCGAATGATGAAAAAATTTAAGAACATGCAAGAGACCAAGGGAAATGAGCTATGGTGCGCAGACTGCAAGACAAAAGGCCATGTCGTCTGTAAATATTGTGTAGCCGACACGGTGTTGTCGTCAGTAAATATTGTGTAGCCGACGGGTTGATGTGGTCAGTACTTGTTATGTAGCCAATGGACCCCTTCGGGAAAGTTCTTCGGAATGGTATATGTACATCGTGAGAAATCATTGTAATCATCATAAGCATAATGTAATGTGTTTGGCATATGCGAATAATCAAAGGAGTCCTGCTGTTACATGTTTCTATTCATTGTCTATATGCATTAATTCATTTACCCATACAGTAAACACCTTGCTCTGGTATAAACTTCAGATTTGGAGCTTTTTCTTTTCTAGCCATATTTCCTGTCATTAGTATTTGCTAGTGTTCCTGCTGAAAGCTTTCTTTCGAAGAGGTAAATCTGTGATTCCTTGGCAGAAACTGGACATTCTTTCTTCTTTGCTCTTTTGATATGGTAACCCGAACTGGGAATTCTATCTTAGGATCTCTGCACTTTTTTGAATGGGGTATAGCAAAATTTGAAAGAGTTTATGAATTTTCCTTTCACTTCCATTCGAAGATGGCTTGCTGATTATTCCTTGTCTCCATTCTGAAAACATCTTATAACCGATGTTGCAGCTTTTTGTTGTTCTCCAAGGTTAATTTTCACAACCCTATTCACTCATAGACTTTATTTTGAACCCCCAAGATGGGTCTTACCATACTAAGCATCTCTCACTTTAAACCCTAAGTTATGAGTTCAAATTTATTTGCTACTAGTGTTCATCCTTCGTCGTATAATTAACAGAAACTCATTCTGTTCTCTGGTGATATCTAAAAGGCTGCTTTGAATATCCACCTTACTTTGCTTCTTCTCCCATAGTTTGAAACCCTTCACATTAGACAGCTGCATCTTTCTTACTAAAGCGCAAGATTTTTTGAAAACTACAAGAAATTACCCAGATTTGGGTCAAACTTCATTATATAACAGTTGTGGCTGTAGGGTTTGATTTTTTATCCACACAATTAAGTTTATTTGCTTGAGCAAAGCATGGTCATGTTTTCTTGCACTTCCAATGGCCACTCTAAAGTTTTTTGTCATTGAGTTCAGCCTATATATCAAAAGTCCTCTTGAAATTCAGCATTGTTTTATGGATAAAACAAAATAGAGCATCCATTGCAGTTTTCAGTTTGATTTTCATTGTTGTTCGATTGATAATCCTTATTAGATTCTCTTCTGCTGGATAAACTGATTTTGTACATTATTTGCAATATTTAAGAAACCTTGATGCTGTTGTTGCTGAACTCTCCTTGCATTTGTTACCTACTTCCAATGCGCTGACATTCAAATTTCGTCTGATTTTGTAAATTCTGAAATACTCCAGTTTTATTACTTGTTCAGATATTTCTGTTTCCAGCACTTTTTGAACTCCAAAGATACCCCCATGTTACAGTTAGACTTTCTTGAAATTTTGATGTTGCTATAGCTTTTCCCTTTTATAGATTTCTGATCTTTCATTTCAAAACTCCTTCTTGTTTGTGACACATCTGATAAGGTTTTACAGTAACATTATCACTCCTTTTGCATAATTGTTGGAGTCTCTTGCTTGTACTTTTAATTGGACGCCACTACTTTATCTCTATATTTGTGACTGTGAATGTATCCTCATTTATGACCAAGCTGATTTCAAACAAACTGAACTTTGTAACTTTTTGGCAGAGATATTGCAGCTAACTACAAGGTTTCAAATTAATATCAATCTGTCCCTTAAGTAGTTAGAAAATATTTTCCCTCTATCATTTTGCAATGCATCAATAAAAGGTTTCATATATAACAAATACATGTCCCTTTAATAATATGCTCTTATTGTACTTTTATCAGCTTCGATGATCTTGTCTCTTATAGCACGCTACGCTCAATAACCCTTGTGGGAGCCTACAATTGTATCAGCGTACTTATAAGAGATTGGATGTTGCATAGGAAACAAACATGTTAGGAAAAATAAATCAAGATCTTAGGATTTTGGATGTATATGCATATGCGGGGCAAGAGGTGAGTTTGTTGGCCATTGCTTCAATCGTTTTGATGTAACTCATCTTTTGCACTTGCAGGACTTGGAGCGGGAGCATGGAAAGTCAGGGCAGCGGAAACAAGCGCATGGACAGCCAGCAACAGGCCAGTCATACCAGGCAATGGCTAGCATCTATGAACCCTTCTGCTTTTCCGTTCTTTCTTTCTGCATTTGTATTTATGTGCAAAATCAGGTTTTGATTTATTTTTCTTTACTGGTCAGTTTCACGGCCTGTGTGGAACACTATGGACATTTAATGAATAAAATTACATTTACATTTTCAGAAAATTTTATGATACTTTTTTTACATTTTCTCTTTGTAATGCTTTTTGTCATAAAATGTAATTTATAGGCATGAAATACCAAGTGTCTGATAACAAATCATTTCAGCAGTATGGCTTTTTCTATTTGAGCTAGTAGATCAAATAGATAAGTGTTAAGGTGCAACAAAAGAATAAGATGAGCCTTGCTGGCTCAACCTCTATCCACTCTGGCAATTGACTAGCTTTTGGTGTTTTTGCAACCTTTTGTACTTTTTTTAAATATAAAAAATTTGGAATTTTGCAAATATAAGACAAAACATGAAATCAAATCTAAGATAACAACAGAATTGTCTACCCCATAGGCTCTACGTTCAAAATAGAATAAAATGTATATCAAACATAATAGTAAGCATAAACAATGTATTTGAGAGAACTCATAAATGCCTTTTCATTGCTTCCAAAATCATTACAATATATCTTAGAGGCAGTATTATTACCAAATCAAGACATAACATCTGATTGCAACCACCCAACCCGAAGGTAAGTACAATGTGTATATAGAGAGGTATTAGGTGACAACCGTTGGCAACCGTAAGCTAACTGCCAACTCCTTGATTACAACCCCTCGACTAACAAATGTTAATTACCCAACAACATCATCCCCCCAAAAAGAAAGTCATTTTTGGACGACACACAACAAAATGGGAACTTATACTAGACAAAACAAAAATCAAGAAGCAGCAGACCGAGGGTGCATCCCTAATGAGGAAGGTGGAGGAGGTGGTGTTGAGGGCGCCAATTGCTCTCTTAACTAGTACCTTCTCAATCCATTGTCGTCGGTAAATATTGTGTAGCCAACGGGTTGATGTCATCGGTAAATATTGTGTAGCCAACGAGTTGATGTCGTCGGTAATTGTTATGTAGCCGACGAACCCCTTTGGGAAGGTTCTTCGGGAAGTATATAAACACCATCCAAGATCATTGTAATCATCATCATAAGCATTATGTAATCTCTTTGGCATATGCGAATAATAAAAGGAGTATTGTTGTTACATTTTCTTGTTTAATTGTCTGTATGCATTAATCTATTTACCCCATACGGTAAACATTTGGCGTCGTTGCCCATGGACCTGGAACGAAGCCAAAGGAATGAAGACTAATGCCAAATCAGCTTAACAAGGATAGAAATAAGATAAAGGGAAAAGATGGAATACGCACTGCACAAGAAAATTTAATTTTGCCACAACAGGCCGAGCGCAAACAAAGGTTTCAGCAGATTGCCGACGGACACCAAAGCACCAAGGAATTGTTGGAAGAGACTCGACAGCGGTTGGATTTGGTGGAAGAAGCAAGGGAGGAATTTCTAAACCTGTACACGCCGAGGGAAGAGAATACAAATAAATAATCCAAATTGCATACCAACTACTACCTACAAGCCGTGCTTAAAGTTATTATTTTAAATGTTGTACATGTAAGTGGGCTTTAAAAGCCCAATTACATGATTTCATTCAAAAATATAAAACTTGCAAAGCTTTATTAAAGACATGTTATAAACCTAAGCAATATTTTATTTTAAAAGAATCCAATGCATTTCAAGTTGCAATGTTATTTATAAAGCCTGTCTAGGGCAGATGCAAGTAATTATTAAAAGACAAAACCACTTCCAGCACTTGCAGCATCTTTTTTAAAACCTGTCTAGGGCATTTACTTCGGGTTTTTGCAAGGGTAAAAGGATTTCCAAGTTGCAACATCATTCTACAAGCCTATCTAGGGCATTTGTTAATAATTTTGAAAGATTCCAACGTATTTCCAGCTTTAAACATGGTTTAGAAAGCCTGATCAAGGCATTGATTAAAGATGTTTTTGCAAGGGAAAAGGTGAATCCTAATATAGGGCATAAGTGTAATATTTGCAGACTTGTATTCACTTATACAAACCATTTTTTCTACATTGGAGCACCATTTTGTTCCAACCATTGCAAGTCTGAACCACAATTAAGAGTTTGAACCAGTCGAAGGAAGTTGCTATTTTCTTGCATTTCAGCTCTCACACTTGGCAAATTGTCAAGAAGCTATCGTGGACTGGAAGTGCATTAATTGTTGAGGGGATTTGGTCAAGTTTTTGTTACCTATATAGCCATGATTTGTAGATATTTTCCTAAATTTTAGAGCAGCAATATTGGGGTTCCCTTCTAAGTTTTAACAAGTTGTTTTTGTTCCAGCTGCCTTGCTATCACATTTTTGAGCAATTTTTCTACATTGTTGCTGATTCAAAAGAGGATTGTTAGTATTGAGAGTTTGAATGTATTGTTCTCAAAACAATAATTGTTCTTCCCCAAAATAATTCAAGTTGAAATGCACAATTTTCCCCCAAAGAAAGAACTTCAAAATACATATTTCCCTCACGTGCAAATGGAATTAAAAACCTCATTTGTGAGTTTTCTTAGCCAAAAAAAAGATGAGTTTTTCCCTCACCTGTAAGTGGGCTTTACAAACCCAATTGCAGGCCCAAATTAACTTGCAGTTGGATTTAAAAAATCTCAATTATAAGTAAGAGATACCCCCTTTTGTATATAGATGCACTTACACATCATTTTGACACCAAATGCTTGTGTCTCATCCACCGACACTACTCAAGAAAAACTCTATAATTCATCTTTTTCCCAATTTTAAAACTTGATGCCTTCCAATTTACCTCAAGGTCTGATTGTCCAACATGCATAACTCCAGATTTGCAAACTTCTAGCCTAGAAGAAAGATCCACATCTTTTCTAGTTTGACTATATGATCTACCCAATCAACAAATCATGGCATTGGTTATATTTTCCAAAATATTCCAAGACTAAAGAATGATACGAGGCAAGACCAATCACAGGATGGAGCCATACAAGGGAAAGGAAGAGCAATGGAATGATTGCGGGCATAGAATGCTGACAAAGATGGAAAGAAACGTTGAAAGGATGACTTTGCAATAAAGGCTTTTTGTGATTCAAAATGATCCAAAATGCAGCTTCCTGTTCCAAGATGTTTCCAACAAACCTGAACACAACAATCATGGAGCATCTTGTAGCAGCATAAGGAATGTGACAAAGGATAATGTAACAGGAGTCGTGTCTTGTCAGACACTTACACTATTTTCATTATGTATTTATAAATCCATTTCGACAAATTATATGTAATTGGGAACAGGTTGTAATTGCAAGTGACCTTTTCACCAGTAAAGTCATTGCAAATAATCAAATTACAAGTCAAGTATATTAAGACTTGCAATTTGAATAAGTCAAAGTTAGTTAGGGAATAGGAAAAAGTTCATTGCATTTCTCCCACCTTTTTTCTTAGTCCCTCACCTATAAATAAAGGAGGGCGCCCTTTGTAATATCATCTTATGGCAAGGCTAAGAATTTATATATGCACTCTAAGACTTTGAGCTTGGCTGTAAATTAAATTGTTTTAAATAAAAGAGACAAATCATTTTGAGACTTTGTGCCAATCCAAACTGTGATGCGACGAGAATTTTTTGAGTTGATTGTGACTTTTATACTATGTTCAAGAGGGATTTTAACTCAATCTTTCAAACTTTGAGTTGCATATTGCATTCAGAGTTATAATTTGGTTTCTGATTTGGTTTTGTAGACTTTGTGTTGCTTCATTCTCTTTGTATGTGTACGCAAGGTGAAATATGTCTTGGAGACTTTGACCTGCACATGTGTTTCATTCTTATTCTTGAAATCTCGTAAGGAGCCATAGAAAAACTTTGAGCTTTCATGAGTTTCTTGGTTACATAAAATGTTGGTAAGCTGAAGATTATTCTTACATCTAATCTTTCAATTATCAGAATTATTGCTCCAACAAATCTTTTTGTTAGCGAATTACACTATTGCTTCAAGATTGTATTGTAATAGTAACATCTATTCTGAAATAAGAAAACAAGAAGAATGTCCCACTTTGATTTAGCTTAGTGTAAGTAGTAGTTAAGTGTTTTATTGATTTTAGTAGCAATAAGATCGGGGAGGCTTCCCTTAGAAGTAGGAGAGATTGTGTCTCACATGCTATGGATGGAACCGTTGTTCTACAATTGATCCTAAAAATTGTTGGTTGCAAAATATCCACAGTTTTGTAAGTTGTGGTCATAGTATGTAATGTCCCCACTAGCAAGGACAAGAATGTCTGCAAAACCAATGTTAGAATTTATAAAATAATAAATTATATTTCCCTAGGCTACCCTCTATCCTAACCCTAACCTTAAAGACGTCTCCATATCGAAATTGATAACCCACTTGTGGATCCTTAAGTCACCGGTTACTTCTCTGTCTTCTATGAAGTGCTCCCTTTAAGGTCCTTCTTGGAAGAGACATTCTCTATCTAGGGCCCTTGTCACATATGCATATGTTAACATCTATGAAATATTCCAGCATTATAACCATATTAAGATCACTTTCTTCCCAAAAGGACTCTCTTGATCTTAACAATTAATCATATTAAGTTTAGCATTTTCTTAGTACATCATATTTATACATGTACAAATATACTTTTGCATATAAATATAAGTTATTTTACAAGATAAACATCGATACCTTCATTAATAACATTCAAACCTTAGATGTAATATCCCCCTTAATAAGTTATTCACAAAATAATCATTTATGTGTTTCATGGTAATTAATAAACATTCATACATACCTTAGCCCCCTTAAATTGGTGGGAGTCTTGAACATCAATTTGGGGGAGTGTCCTTGTGCGATATTCATTGGAAGGAAAGATGCAGATTTAATAGTTCACGTCCATGTATTAAGGGGTCATCCCATAAGGTGGCACCCTTTATGATTTACTCTTTTTATTGGCTCACTTCTTTCTATATATTTCAAATGTATTATCTCCTTATCAACGATGGACATCATCTTGATAATGAATCTAGTAAATGTGGAAAGTTTTGGTCAATAGTCTGGTTGACCATGCACCATCTTTCTTTGTTTATTTGTTTGAACTCCATATACATCTTTTCCATTTGATGCATTATTTCTCCAATGTGGCGATTTTACCCCAATGTGTAATGATTATATAATGACATGTATTGTTTGATATCTTTTGTAACCCATTTACTCTTCCTTCTCTCGTTCAATTGGTATGACTACCATGCTCTTCTATGATGACGTGTACAAATGACTGAGGAGTTATCTATTTCACACCTCTTTATAATTTTCTCTTTTTCGCGTTTAAGTCGGGTGTTGTGTGCTGACTTCATTTCACAGTGGTATAAATGTTGTCCCTTTTCCTCCTCCTTCACATAAATATTCATGGGTCCAACCAAACTAGTAAAGCCATTTGTATGCTCTACCTTAGTTTCTTGATAGAAACCAATACATCCACATCATCCTTATCTGTTGTTTTCTACCTTGTATCTCCATTTTAAATTATAATATTTTTCTTTCTATCCCCTCCCATGTTCACCCTATATCCCAGCTTAGGTGGCAGGTTGTATGAGAGCAACTATTAAGAGATTGATTTATCAATTTCTGTGGCGCCTCATTCTCCCTTTAAATAATGCTTGTGATTAGTATAGAGGTTTGATTAATAGTTATCCATTGGTTGTTAATTTATTAATGGTTATTTTACTTATCTAATTTATATTTTTTGTATTTAGTAGATAATATGCATATTCAAATAATTAGTCATTTGAATATATATATATGTATTTATAATCAACTATTTGATCAAATGCTTATCATAAGTAGGATATTGAATATGATTTAATAGTAAATTTGATTATTAGAGGGAATATTACACAGTAGCTTACAAATTTCCAGCCAACAACAAGCTCCTATCTCATGAGAATGATGGGACTTAATGCAGCTATTTTCAAACAAATTAGTATTGACACCATGCCTTTGTAAAAAGAGTCATTCATCATGAGTAGTCAAAACACTAGTGGCTGCTCCACTAAGTAATGGATCAACTTTGACATCCACCTTTCTATCTTGGGCTTCCAATAGACTTTCATATGTATGAATAACATTAATCAAGCCACAATCTGATCATTTACCATGATAGAATGAAGCAATGCTAGACTTACCTAATGAAGCATCACAAGAAACCTTATCTTCATGTAGGTGCTCTAATGCAACTGGTTTATCGTTAAACATCACTTGCTCCTCTCCAATCTTCAAGTCATCATAAAGTGTCTTGTATGCAACAACCTTCTTAATGTAAGACTGATTTTTTCTCTCCACGGGATCAGCTATATACTGGTCACTAGCTGCTGAAAATTCATTATAAAGATTTCTAGATACTTCACGTGTAGAGATCTCTTGTTTCTCCTCCTTTTTGTTTTGTGATGTAGACTTCTTAAAATGGATGCCATATACCGTGCTAATCTATGGTTGCCAGGTTTGAAAGCAATTCACCCATCCTTTCTCGACTTTGTCTAAACTTCTGCAATTCTTTCATCATGGCATTTGACTATTTCCTCACAATAGTCATGTTGTTTAACTAAAGTTCCAAACTGCAGCTGAAATTTACATAACAGGTTGGCAGGAAAACCCTTCTTAACATAAACTAACATGCAATCACAAGTATTAAGGTGCAAAAACAGATAACACACATGCCACCACTAAGCATAATCATTCTCCAATGACTCCCAACGCGTATTAATCATTAGAAGGCTAAGGTGCGAGCTTTCTTGAGCTTGGTGATAATTGTAATAGCAAATGTAATTGTTTGAACAATGATTGGAATAGTAGGTTGCTGGTCTATCTTTGTCTATCTTGTCTATCTTTGTTCTTTTGTATGCTTGGGATATTTTATAAGAATGAGGACAGTGACTTTACATGTTGAAAAACTGAAATATATACTTTAATTTAAAATTTGTATCAAATTAAAAGAATTGTGTACAAAGCTACATAAGAAGAATAAGTCTATTGTGGTTTGAATCATAAAAAATAAGACAAAACCCTAAGCAATCTCAAAAGAGGATGTCACATAGCCAAAGTTTAGAGGGTCCAAAGCTATATAAGAAAGTACCTTGGCAAAGCGGAGATGAATCTATGCATCCATGATCAAGAATCATCTTGGGGATATCAAATCTTATCCATGTGCAAATATAATCAAGATTCTACCAAAGTCACTTGGGAGTGTTAGTCTTGTCAATAATCTGAAGAAACAGTGATATGCTATTGTAATGCCAAAATGCTTCCTAGAATGTATAACTTGGGTAGAAGATTAAAGGTAGATGATATGGATGACTGTAACCTTGACGATCCTTTATTAGTTGTTATCTGATTACTAAAGTATGAATACATTATGAAGAAGCTTGCTGATATCCTTCATTCCATGTTATGAGTATCTTGTCTATATTATGTTAGTTATTGGGACTTGCTAATTGGTTTCTTGCATGCTCAGACTAGTCTAGTTGAATTCTTGGCATTTTGACACCTTTCTTTCCCAGTAAATTATGTCTCTCTCTGCTAACACATATAACAAAGGTACCCTCCTTGGAAATTATTGCATCTCGAGTTAGCTACTGGATCCTATCGGTTTAGGTGATAAGCTAGAGTAGAAAATCTTTATTGTTGGAAAGTAATGATCTACATAGGACCTGAAGGTGACAAGAAAATAGTCCCAAGGATCAAATATCCTACCAAAAGATCTATGGAATTCCATATGCAGGAAATATATCCATTGGAAGCGGGTTATACAAGTATCCTATGGAATCTGGTATTTGCAAGTGTATATCAATAAAGATATGTCTTTTTTCTCTCCAAAATGTACATATCCAAGCATAGGGAAGACACCCAGGTCGCTTGAATTATTGTATGGTTCATTTTACAAATACCTAATTTGAATTTGGACTCTAAAAGAATCCCTCATGACATGAGCAAATTATTTGTTACTCTAGGTTTATAAGTTCCCTTCTTCTATGATGCAAAATGCCATTAACTAAATCTTATTATGATTCAGTGTTGGCAATTTCACTACACTGAAAGAATCATGAAAATGCCGATAGCCTTGCATCTGCAAAAGTAATAATATCATAGTAATCATATAGGAAAGAAGAAAAGAAGTATATTTGTATATCTACCTGTGGTTTTGCAAAATGCATGCCATGTATACCTGCAAAATTACCAAAAAAATGAACAAGTCAAATTATGATAAGCCCAATACTTTTGTACTCAATTCTGAGTCACTGTACATAATATTTTTGTATAATGTAAATAAGGTACATAATAAAGCATGAAAAATTTATGAAGCATTACTCTTTTGTTCATTTACCATGTTAAGCTATATCATGTGAATATCTAGTAAGTAGCCAATATAATCATTCTGGTTCCCTCATATGATCTCAGCAAAAAGGACTATTATTGTAGGAAAAAAGGGAAATAATAATGTCAAGAGTCTAGATTATGCCTTTAAAGAGAAATACAGGATGAAGAGTATGATCCAAACAAAAGCCCAAGAAGGGAATGCCACCATTGTAATATCAGTTACATCAGTTTTACAACCAAATATTGCATCATTTATGTTTAAGCAAAATTTTAGGGGAATTAAATATGTAGTTAATCAATATTCTAAACCAGCCAAGCCATTTAATGGTTTCCCGAAAGTTCTAGTGTTGGCCACACTAATACATTAAAAAATTATATAATAAAATGATTTCAACCATATTCATTGCACATTACTGGAGGTTCCCTAAACAATGATAAAGAATATCTTATTGTTACATTACCATGAACAAAACAATGGTGGAATAAACAAGAAAAACTAAGAAGATAAATGGAACTCCGATTGTAGTCATATAAAGCGATTTACATAAAGGGATAGATGGAACACAGGGGACAATCACAATGAGAGCTGCCAAACCATTTAATGAATCAAGTAGTACGATGCACAATGAGAACAATAACGTTAGGATGGCATCACAGACACACCCAATAGCAAACCTATGCATGTACCCAAATATTGCTTCAGCTCATTTTATCCATTTAGTTACACATAGTCAACTACTGGAGATCTCAAATGAACCTCTACTATTTCAGCATAGCTTGCTATTTTCTGATTCAAGTTTCTACATACACGAATGGATTTAGTCTACACCAAATTGATCACGGAGTTGAAGGTGATGGATTTGATCATGAGTCGTCCTATCCTTACTACACAACCAACATTCCAAACAATCTCTACATCTAATTCTGCTCAACCACTTTCATGAACAAATTAATGCATCACAATTTCAAGAAAACATGGTAAAGAAAAGGTTACATGGGATCATAAAGTAATGCATTCAATTGATGTATATAAGTGTCACATTAGGTGATGAAGAAAGAGATTCCATAGGTAAGTCATGCAAGGGAAGTCTATTTAAAATCATTGATCATGCAAGGAAGTTTGAGATAAACTAGATTACAAAACAAGTAAATACCAACAAGCTAATTTGAAGAAAGAAGTCACATCGCAATGTTCCCAAAATTTATAAAATACATGTGCAAGCAAGCTTATGTGCATGTTTTTGTTAAACATAAGAAGATTCACATTACTCTATAAGAAAGAAACGTTTTGCACAATCATCTTATAAATATAAGATTCATTATTTAATTATCAATTACTATTCTTAAATCCAATGAAAAGATGTTTCTTCCAAATAGTACATCCTCCTGCCATAGAAAATGTGTTCTATCCTTGGAATACTCTGCAATGCCAAATTTACATGAGAAGATCTTATCATCAATCATAGACCTCCATTTTCATCCAATTTTTTCTCCTGCATGTAGTCTAAACCATATATCACAACGCAAACCAAATTAGAATGAAATAAAATAAAATCTTTTTAATGATCTACAAGACAAAAAATAGTTGATGGGACCCAAAGGTTGGAAACAAATTCGTTTTCCTCACAAACACCCTCGAAACCGGTCGCTATTAAATTAAGAATAACACCAAGCACACAGATTGAGCCATACTCATCAAGTAAATCTAAACAACATCACAAAAAAATATATAAGGGATCTATTTGGACATTTCTTTACAAAGATATTCATATTAGAATAGAGAATTGGGCATTATGAACTTCGAAATTTACAGATATATAACAGTTATAAGTAAAATCACTCTAGCATTCCTTAGTACCTGGAAACTCCTATTCTTGAACAATGTACTAACATTTACTTATAGAACAAGGGAAACATCATTGGTAGATTAAGTATTATAACAAGACATTTGATTCAATCAAACTTGGTGGTTAAAAGACGATAAAAAATATTGATATTTATTACTTAGAGATATGTATCTAAAAACTTCAGTTAGAAAAATTTTTGAACGGGACAGGGACATTACTTTGCTCCTTCTAATTTTCATCTAAATTCTCCAAGTTGCGTGTGCAAGTACTTCACCGTACTTATACATGTAGTTGGGATTAAAAAACCCATTCTTGAAAAAATACTTTATAAAGTGAGCTCATTTACCACATACATTTGCATCCAAAAACCCTACTTCCATGCTTGCATACACTCCATTCATATCCTATATACTGCTGCCACATGACTTAAAGCCTTGTGATGGTGGTTGCTTGCATGTGCTTGTACGTTTACTTATGATAAAAATACAAAGTCTCAATATTAGTAAACATCTTTCCATCCACTTTCATGCATTTTCCATACAACATCATTTCTGTCCACATATGCTTTCATACTCCAAAACCCCATTTTTGGGTATTTCACCATAAAAATGCATGTTTTTGAGCTCAAATATTTGCATTCATTCGTTGTCCCAATAACTTCCAGCTATACCTTCCATACAAAAGTCCCATACTTCATGCTTGAATGCTCAAAAATACACCATGGATCTCCCTCTTGAAGATGTGCTTTTAATGTACATTTTTTATGTCACAGTTGCTTTCTCATACACACTTGTCATGATAGAGGGCATCACTCCAAGTAAAGGTAAAGAGAGACATAAATGATGTACCAGTATCACAACTCCATGCCTCCTTCACAAGTCACTTTGTATTGTGAAAACATCAAGGACACCAATATCTCACACTTGGATATTGAGGATTTCCTAAAGAGATTAGAAGTTGCATCTACAAGTTATATGTTGTATATCAAACCAAGTGGCATTCATCTAGTTTCCACTTTTCCTTTGGCTGCCCATGCGGCTGAGTTCATATGTGTTTGCGCCAAGAATTTGGATATTCCATCAAGAACCATTAGAGATCAAGATGCGAAGACCATCAATTTGGATCTGGAAACTCTTGACCGAATCTTCCAAGTTCCACCTGCTTCGTTGGTGACTGATATCACTAAACAAAAAGCCTTGGAAAGATGGAACAATGATATGGCAGAATGTAGTAGGTGTGTGAATGTCAACTAGTTGATAAACAAGAGGCCAAATCTTGTTAGATGGCCAAAAGGAGTGTATCTTTCTAACTTCAAAGAAAGAATCAATGATCTTATCACTGTGCATAGTCGCATTGCTGGACTCAAAGAATCCAATGTCTTTGAGCTGTGGATGTACAAGTCTATCTCTCTCATTACTCGCTCAAATAAAAAGATCTTTTGGGGAAAGATGATAAGTGATATGTTATTGGAGCAGCTGTCCCAACTCTCTTCAACTAGAACTTCTTATATGAACTCGTATCTGGTGTACATTGTTGCTGCCTTGGGTTCATTCTCAGGCCTATCTACCAAGGGTGACTGCATGACAGTGAGAGTATGGGAGTATTTTAATCAGCTCACCTTTAGGTCTATTCGCATGCACTACAGGAGGGTGCAAGATGCCTTCTTTGGGCATTATATGTGCTTATTCAACAAGGAATTGCCAAAGAAACATGTGTGTAATGAAGCTTGGGCGAAAGGGAATGAATATGGTTGTTTGTTCCTCAATTTCCAACTTCCCATACGTGAGAGTGGTTATTTCAAAGTCAAGCCACATACTTTTCCTCACTATCCTACCAAAAGGATCATCCTTATGGAGTTAGCAAGGCAGTTGATGGCGGTACCATCATACGAATCTTCCTTGCATAGGCCAATTGTTGGTATTTCATCAAAGAATCATCTAAACATTGGTGGCTATTCACAAGACACAGTACCAAAAGCCAAGAACATAAAGTTTGAAATGCAAAGGATCACTTTGAAGAGATTAATGGCGTGTGCTTGCTTTGATTGGCGAGGCATGAATGATAAAATCAAAATATCCTACATTCATGTTCATCACCTTGAACACCATTGAGTTGATTTGTGGACAAAGATTGATATTTGCTCGATGGACTTTCATCCATTTGACCCCTAAGAAAATTTTGGACTTCAACCTTGCACTAATCCCTACAAGGGTTGAAGATGAAGATCGAATCCTAGATCTTGATAGACTGCCTATCCTGTCTCCATCCTACTCATCCAAGCAAAGCATTTCCATATGGGATAGTTTCCAACCTATTATTGCCAACACAAACATTTGGTTGAAGAAAAGAGGGTTGAAACCCATTAAGGTCAAGCTTGGAAAAGATTTTGATATGGCTGGTATGATTGGTCTAAGGGTCGAAATGAGAGGCAAATAGAAAGATGGCACGGAGTCTTTGACAACAACCACTCCAAAGCTCACCATCTTTTAATTTATTTAATGACTTTATAAGAAATTAATTTAATCAATTTCGCCTTATTTCTCCACTTAGCCTTGGGAAAATGTAAAGACTAAGAACTCCACTTAGAGGCTAAAAAAATGGGGACATTACAGTCCATCCCCACTGAAATTGCTTATCCCCAAGCAATCTCAACTCTGGATGCTGCAAAATTTTTTCACTCTCCCAAGCGACATCCTCAACTAGCAGATCCTTCCACTTCACCAAGTATTCCCTAATAGTATGTCTCCTCAAATTCCTCTCCTTGGACTCAATGATAGCCTCTGGTACTAAAACCAATTTCCCCTCATCGTCCAAGGGTGGAAGCACTGTAGAAGGAACAATCTAGTGTTCTAACGCCTTTTTGAGACGTGTCACATGAAAAACATTATGGAGCTTACTATCAGTTGGTAACTCCAATTCATAAGCTACCTCACCCACACGCCTAATGATTCTGAAGGGTCCATAATATCGTGGCTTGAGCTTCCCTGTACCATTCTTCTTTAGTGTAGAATGTCTATAAGGTTGTAGCATCAAGTACACTATATATCCTACCTAGAATGAATCTTCAACTCCTTCCTAATCTACATATTGCTTCTACTAGATTTGTGCTTTCTAAATATTCTCCTTGAGAGCCCTCACAATATCTTGATTTCCCTGCAACAAATCTGCAACACTAGGCACTCTACTATCACTCATCAATAAATCAAGAAAGTTGGGTGCCTCATAACCAAACAAGGCCATAAATGTTGTTATTTGAATAAAAAGATGGTAGGGGTGATGGAACCTTAAAATTTGCAGAATTTTAAATTTCTTGATACAATACTAAAGGAGAATCTTTATGTATGTGTAAATGCAAACTCATCACAAGTTGTGTAAATCTTGAAGAGTTAGTTGTTCATGTTCAAAACCTACAAGGAGCATGTTAGAAGATTGTTGTTCATATTGCTGTGGGATAAATCAAAATCATCTCTTAAATACCCATTGTTTTATGGAGGTCTGCAGATCCATACAGAATTAAGAAATTTGCAGATTTACACTTGTCTGGTACATCAGAAGCAAGAAATCTATTCCAATCAAAGTTGCTTGGGTTAAAGACATATTTGAAGACTGAAGCCAATCTATCACCGGAAGAAAAAAGTTAGCTATTGCTGTCTAAAGAATTATGCTTGCATTTTAATATAGAGGGAACAGTGACAGTAAAATGCATTATAATTTGCTATTACATGTAAAAATTATTTCCCATTTGCAAAGATATTGGATATGGGATGATACAGAAGTCCAACATGGAGACAATTACCAAGTGGTTGTGCGGAAGATTTGAACCATAGCATATTCTCAGGATTTCTCTGTATAGTTAAATCTATGATCAGTGACCTAAATATCTCAAAAGTAAAAGACGTCTGCAACAAACTTACAGTGATAATATATCCTCCTCCTCCATATGATGACAAGTGCACTTGTGTGATTAAAACAACAATAATCAACACATATGCTTATGCAATGATTATTTGTATCCAACTTGATACGTTTTGGAAGGACCTGACAATATAAAAGGAAAAGGCATTGTTGAAAAAAGACACTAGATAGGGCAATTATGCCATCAAGTGCGTGTTAAAGTTCACACATATGAAAATTTATTGAGTTTCATCTTGAAGAGACTGAGATGAAGATTGTCCAATAGCAAATAATGTGCTGTCAGAGATTACATACTCGATACCGTATAGAGTTTTTAAAACACTGGATGTTATTATTCCTGAGAAATTTGGAGGTTAAACTTCATGATAATGGAGAAGCCATGAATTATGTGAAGCCCAATATTGATATCAATACTAGATGTTAATAATGTAGGAACAACTATCGACATCTTGTATGGACAGAAACTTTTCAAAGTCTAGAATATTACTTTCATGGTGATGTTAATAATGTTTATTCCTGAGAAATTTGGAGGTTAAACTTCATGATAATGGAGAAGCCATGAATTATGTGAAGCCCAATATTGATATCAATACTAGATGTTAATAATGTAGGAACAACTATCGACATCTTGTATGGACAGAAACTTTTCAAAGTCTAGAATATTACTTTTCAATAGTGTCTTCCATACACATGCAATGCCTTCTGCATCCAATTTTCTTCGGAAGTTGCAAGTGCTAGAATCGAAGAATATACCACCAAAGGGAGAATTGCACATATAACAGAAGAAGCCAAAGTGATCAAGCGGAAAATTAATCTCTAGCTATAGTTTATCGAGATACCATAAATAATTAAAAGGGCTCGGGGTGCAATTATAAAGGGGTCCAATGCATTTTACAATATAATGAAGGTTAATAATCTTCCAAATTAAAATTTGGTTTATGTGCCGGCAATTTCAAAATAAATTTGAAGAGGTTTGATTAAGTGTTTCCAAATAAAATGACTTTTCACTTGAAAAGTCACATCTCCCTTATATCTAAAATATAAATAGGGGGGATGTTATTTGTAAAAGACACATTCAAAAACACTCAGATTCATATTCAAGAGAAAGTATTTTATATTTATTATTGTATGGAGGGATAAGGAGCAACATTATGACTTTGTAATATAAATTCTATTATTTTATTTTTTATAATAAAATAAAATGTCTTTTGTTTATTATTAAAGGCGTGGAGATTTAAACTACAGATGAATCGTCCTTTGTAATTATTTTTTGGAATTCTGTATACACTTTAAATGTCAAATAAGTGGACATAGTCATTTGGCATTTAAATTCGATCATCATAGATAGTGTGAAATATTTAATTGTTTCCGCATGTGTGTCCAATTTGTCTCCCTACCAAAGGAGTTAAAGTTCAATCTGGACTAATTTAAGATTGCATATATTTTTGATCTGTCGCATCTTGATTATTTAATTGTTGACAGTTCAAGTGCTTAACGTTATAAAGTTGTACATGAAAATTCACTGAAGTTGACTCTATTGCCCGGATGAGCACAGGCACTAGTCCTTTTATTATTGAAGTCAAAACATCTATAACTTTCTTCCTACAAGCATCAAATCCATTATTAACAAACCTTATACAAAACATTCAAACACTTAGCATCCAATTTTCATTTTAATTGAGTTCGAGGACCTTGCCAACCTGAGAACTCCAAAGCTTAAATTTGCTATAGAAAAGCTCTGAACCAAATGATCAGTTTCGAGGAGAAGGTCTATCGGAGCCTAAAGTGCAGGGGAATCAACAAGTATTCCCGTTCGTTGTCTAGAACTGATTGCAAAATCCTATCGGAGAAGTGGCAAGCTCTTGGATTTCCAGTCTACAGTTTTGGGAACCAATAGGTGGTATTAAAGCCGTATTCACAAAGATATATCCACTTAATACACCCCATTTTCTGCCCTGCAATGTAGTTCCTCAAATATCCCTTCTTGGTTAGATCAAAAAGTGGTGTTGCATGCTATGAATATCCATTTACAAATCTGCAGAAAAAACCACATGAGTTGAAAATTCCTCTAAGTTGTGTGAGACTCTCAAGTATAGGCCACTCAATTATTGTCTTGACCTTGTCTAGATCTATACATACTCCCTGTGTGTTGATGATGTAGCCTAAATACAACAATGCTTTGAAGCTTAATTCATACTTGGATTCCTTGACACACAAGGATTCTTTGCCAAGAATACTCAAACTTGTATTAAGATGTGTAATTTTCTCCCTCCATGATTTGTTGTTCACCAAGATGTCATCCAAGGAAACTAGTACAAACTGCCTCAATTGTTGCATGTATGGATGATAAGTAGGTTTCTGCCGCTCCTTGTGTACTAGCATCAAAACACAATCTGTTGCCCACTCAACCATGTCTTGACGCATGAGTTGTTCCATCCTCCTAAAAGATATAGTCCTGTAGTTAGAGTCTCTAAGGGCCTTCAGCACATGGCTCTTCCCATCCATCTGAAATCTTATTTCCACGTTATGAAGATTAAGGGTAAACTCACCTATGTCATTCCCAATACTATATCAGTATCTTCCATGTTCACCACATAAGAATCTGCATCAAACTCAAAGCTATTCAAATGCATGGGCAGATCTGAAATCTTCCTGTCACACCTAAGAGTGCAGCCATTTGTGACCTTTACTCTTATACCCTCAAAGACCTCCATCCGTATGTTGAGTCTCCCAACCAACCGAGCATCAATGAAGTTATGTGTGGCTCCTGTATAAAGCAAGGTAATGATATTATGCCCAACTAAAACTCCACACATCCTAAAGGATCCTTCACGTTGTATGTTAGTGAGATGTGCATCCTGTAGCTAAACTGACTCTTCCCTTTCAGCCCTTTCTTCCTCATGTTCTGATCCTGCTAGCTTTCCGATGTAAATTTTCAAATTCAAAATTCTCATTATATGCCCACATAACATAGTCAATCTTCCCCTTACACTTTAATGGACAATCATGGTTTGCATCATGCGCCTATTTGCAATGAAAACAAAACTTCTTTCTACTCAAATCATTAACCGTTTCTCTATCTAGGGGTGTTGTTGATTCCCCTTTTAGATCTAACTTTTTCTGAACTGCCCAAATATGATACTCAATTTGTTTGTGCATCATGTCATGATGAGATAATGTTGCAATAATCACATTCTCCTTCACCTTCAACTGAGTCTCCAAGCTATGAACAACTTCAACTGCACATGAAGAACCCTCAAAATGTTCTTGGTTCTTCATGTTTGGAATCTTTGACAAATCCTTTAATTGACCAAACTTGTCAACTTCATTGCTATCATTGGATCCGGGTACATTTTTAGATTCATTCTCTGTTTGAAATAAGAGACTTCTAATGTTATCCATCCTCTTTTTCCTTGCTATGTTGAGGAGATTGACCTTTCCATTGACTTCTTGAAGATGTTGTCTTGCATTGGCAGCCAACAATTTAGCATTTTTAGCTTTTTGCAACCATTCATCATTCATTTATTTAAACTCCTTCATTGATATCTTTCGGTTTACCAATAGGTGTAAGGCTGCCATCAATGGATGTTATCACAGTGTTGACGTTTTCATTATAGGGAGAATGGTGGTGCATAACACAATTGTCCTCAAACAAATCAGTAATGATATCATGCCATTGTAAAGATTTACCTTCATCATGTGTAATCAAAGTACAAGAGGCTGCTCCATTATGTAGAGGATCAACTTTCATATCCACCTTAAGTGGCTTAATCAAATGATGAGGTCTTTGTAATTGATCATTCCAAAGCAAGTTCCCCGACTTAAATGAGTTTGAATTAGACACATTATGTTGTGTGCTATCAACATCCAAGGTACCACTGCTATGTCCTTCAACAGATAACTCAATTGCATGTTCCTCTAGCTCACAATCTTGGCTCCATGCCAACAACTGAATCTTCAAACTCATTTG
Source organism: Cupressus sempervirens (assembly GCA_028749045.1). Lineage (NCBI taxonomy): Eukaryota > Viridiplantae > Streptophyta > Pinopsida > Cupressales > Cupressaceae > Cupressus > Cupressus sempervirens. The sequence continues at coordinate 517,405,029 of CM053787.1, forward strand.
CTAAGGTTTGATTTGAAAAATCAGACTCATCAGTGCATGAATTTGTATTATACATTGTGTCATTAATACTCCTTTCTTGAGTACTACCAAGTGACATCTCAAGGATAGCATTTGGCCCTTGTGGTTACAAGATTTCATAACTGATGTCATAAAAATCCGAAGTGTTTATGCAATCTCCATTCATGGTACCGGTATCTTGAGTGTCAACACCCACAGTCACTTTCATAACCTCCTGTGAAACCTCTTGTAAGGATGATGTAGACAAATCATCACCCAAGGCTGTCATACTATTTTCCTAATTCAAATTTGCATGTCCATTAAATTCATCATATAAATTTTTACACACCTTATTGGAAGTAGAAGACATAAAATCATTCTCCTCTATCATGGATTGAAGATTCTGGAAAGTGCCTAGCTTATGAGTCCATGATTGAGTTGTAATTGTCTCTTTACGATCAAACATAGGTAAAGTGAATTTGTGTGCTACATGCTTCAAACCTCTGTTTTGGTTGCTTGGTCTTCAATCTCGCCTTGTCTTATAATACTCTCTCCTTTGACTTAGCAATCTATCAAAGCTCAAGTATTCCCTAACCTCCAATGTCAATGAATTCCATTCAACATTCGCTGCCATAAGAATTTTGTATGACGAATTTTGTAATCATGCAATTACCAATAAAAAGCTCACTTTTGGAGGATTTTTTAACACAACATGTTGTCGCCCTGAAAATCCCTCCTATATGCGGCGATGTTCTGTACAGTAATTATGGTCTCATCCATATGGTGAATCCTCCTCAACAATACGATTGCCTTGTCTCACCCGTACGGTGTTTGTGTTCTCATGTGTATAGTCACTCTTCGCAGCCCCTTCTTATGGTTTTCACATTGTCGCCACAACCAACCATGTATAGTACACTCCATACAACCACTCATGCATACAGTTCAAGATACTAACTCCCTTTCATAGTATGGACTTCTTAGATCTTCCAAAGAATTTATTGTCGTACGGTAGACTTATTACAGTTTAATGTCGACGACCAAGACCTCCCAAATCATTAAATGGACATACAGTCAAGAGAAGATGCGATTATTAATATTATTACTAGAAAGTTATATAGATCAATGCCATAGGTGAAAGACTAATCGTCGTATTTAAGATAGTTAAACAATTACATTCAAGATCTGATAGCAAATAAGGATTTCACTGGAAGGAATCAATCTCACCATTATTATTTAGAACAAAATATCAGATATCATCATCTATTACAAACTTGTCTCGAATGAAGACTTCACAAATTTGAAGCACAATGTGAAATATTAGAATGATATTTCCAACGGCAAACTAGGGTGAGGAATGACTCCACTGAAACAGCAAATACAAAATAGGGAGGGTCTTCCACCTCCAAAACTACATACAAACCAATGTTCTAGAACATTGCGAGTCTTAACAGGACTCTATGAGTACAAGGAAAAGGTAGACTTTCCGAGGCAATTGGCCTCTGGACTTGGACTTAGCCGAGTTTTGGAAGAGTCCAGGTGGACTTGTTGAGTCCAAGGACTCGCCAGACTCACCAAGTCTCAATCTCAGGACTCTCGCCGGCAGCAAACATAATAAAGTGAAAAAATTAAAATGCACAAGGACTTAAGTTGCAAATTTCCAGTTGTTATAACATCTATTTGACCTAAAAAGGTCATTCCACCATTTGGTTATGCTTGTGATAGAGAGGAAAGAGTTAAAGAATAGTATTGGGGTTTTGAAGGAGAAATTAGCAAACCAGTTGGCTCACCCGTATCGATTGCTGACGATTTGTGCAACTTTGTAGCTTGCACTTAAGCATTGAAAGGAGCTTAAGGAAGGATTTGGAAAGGCTTCTACAAACTTACTTGCATTTCCATTGTTTGACTTGTGCAAATTTGAAGAGGTAAGCATCAAGTTGCCTTCATATTTTTTACTTTCCATTTTGTTTACATTTGTTTTAGTCTCTAATATCTAGTATCTACTTCTACTATCTACTATTTAGAATCTAGATTTATTCTAATTTATCTTAATGACAAACTAAGAAGGCCCTAAAGTATAAAAATCTGATTTAATGCTAACTTTTTTCTATTTATAATATATTTATATTGCAGCAACAAACACATTGACATCATGCCTTAGGGTGAACCTTCTAGAAGTGGAACTAGGGTTGCATTTAACCCTGATGCAGACCCAACTGCAATAGCAAGGGATAGGGCTTGGAAACATGCCATCCCGGGCCACAAAAAGGGAGTTGTTACATGTTGGCATTATGGTGTAGTATATAATAGGGGAGGCATAAATAGATTGAAGCATCACCTAGCACATATACCTAGGCATGATGCTAAAAAATGCAAAGATGTACCCCAGGATGTCATGCGAGACATGCAAACTCTTCTAGACGAAAAAATGGAGAAAAAAGAATTGAAAAAGAAGCAACAAGAAGAAATGGCACAACTAGCCAAACAGGGATCTTCTAATTTTCACTCTCCATTATCCCCTACTCCACCTACGGATGCTACTGCTTCTACAAGTGTGACCATTGGGTTTCGCATTCATAAGCAAAGACCGACACTTGATTCCATGTTTGTTCCATGCACGGCTCTAGGTGCACAACCATCACTTGAGAGCATGGGTTGTAACAAGGAGAAGCATGATTATGCAAAATTGGCACTTGGAGACTTCTTCATCTACAACAACATTTCATTCAATGCAGCAAGGTACTTATTTATTTAAATTTAAATTTATGTCTTAATTCTCTTGCTTTCAACTTTCAAGAGACAATAATAATAAATATTGCTTATTTTGTTTATTTTAATCTGTATTTTGTTTTCAAATTTAATTATAATATACTAATTTGTTTAACTTTAAATTTTATTTAATTTTTTTTAGGTCCCCTTATTGGCAAATTGCAATCGATTGGCAAATTGCAATCGATGTTGTTACTTTTTGTGGTCTAGAGTTCAAAGCCCCTAGTGTTAATGAGCTAGTAGGCCCTATTTTGACCCAAAGGGTGGCTGATGTAGAAGGTGCAATCAAGGAGCAGCCTGAGGTGTGGAAGATGAAGGGTTGCACCATCATGACTGATGGTTGGACTAATAGAAGTAGAACACTCCTCAACTTTCTTGTCTCCTCATCGGATAATTGTACTTAAGTGATTAAGTTTATAAATTATGAATTTATAAATTATGATTCATCATTGAACATTAAACTAATTTGTTTCTTTTTCTTCAGGTGCCACGATTTTTTTGAAATCAATTGATGCTTCGAAAAAAACAAAGAATGTTGAATATCTTTGTGAGGTAATGGATGAAGTGATAAAGGACGTGGGTGAGGAGAATGTAGTGCAAATAGTTACAGATAATACAGCAAATCATGTTGCTGCAAGAAAGCTTCTAATGGAGAGACACCCTCACATATTTTGGACCCCTTGTGCTGCTCACTGCATTGACCTCATGTTAAAGGATCTTGGTAAACTCCCTTGGATAAAAACAATTATAAAGCAAGGAAGGAGTGTATGCAAATTCATATATAATCATACATGGGTTCTCAACCTCATGAGGAAACACAATGACCAAAAGGAGTTGTCTCGTCCAAGAGTCACTAGATTTGCAACCAATCTTTTCACGTTGAAATCTTTGCTTGATTCAAAGGGAGGTTTGAGACGCATGTTTGTTAGTGAGGAGTGGATTGCATCATCATATGCATAGACCATTGCAGGGATTGATGCAACTGATCGCATTTTTTGATGAGGCTTCCTTTTGGACACCGATTGTTGATATTGTCATGGTACTTTTCCTTTTTGTCCTCATTTCAACTTTTTTTGTTTATGAAATTATGTTATATATTATTGTTCATTTTTTAAAGAAAAAACTTAAAGCTGTTAGTTTTTGAATCTCTGCAAATGTAATAACATTGTTGTAATTCTATGTGTTTCAATTGCAGATTTCCAAGATATATAAATATATCTTCAAGAGGCATGTCTTTTAGAGAGACATGTCTCTATGGTTATATATATATTAATTAATCATTAATTAAAACATTATTAATTATATCATATCTATATTATATAGAAATATATTATATATAATATATAGCATACAATATATTATATATAATATATAGCATACAATATATATATATATATATAGATCTATTAGAGTATGTATAATTAATGATTAACAATAACTATAGAAAGGATTAACTCTAGGACAGTTCAATCCGACAAAAGCTACAATTTAACACTCCCTCTTAGCTCAGGAGGATTGTTATAGAATACATTATCATGATAATCTTAGAATGTCATATTAAAGACCTTAATATATATATCACACTAGATACATTATCCTTAGATAATATAAGTCTCAACAAGAAGTCTATAGCATAGGTGAGATCTTTTTATAGTAGACATCGCTTCATGAAATGTGTCAGAACAAACATGCCAACAATATGTAATTCGAACAATGATATGTATATCAATTGTTTTCTACCATAGCTTTGACTTAGATACAATCGAAGCTATCTCAACACTTCCTCTTTATTTGGAAAGATTGATATATAACATATTATGTTCTTGAGTATAAGGAGATAGCATCTCACTATTATATCCCTAAAATGGCATATCAATATGAATTCATCAACACACATATGGAATTTACTTCAATACACTAAGAGGCTAGAATCCTCAATACTCCCTCTTAAGCAAAAGGAAATTGAAACAGTTTAACTTACACAATAAGGTGTAATCATCATTATGTTTTAAACTAAGAGAGAGAGAGAAGAAAGAAAACATAATAGATTTTCATGGTGTCCGGCTATCGCCCAAAAGACCCATGAAGGTTATCAATGTCTCTGGCAAAATACCATGAAGAAGAAACATTAAATCGTATATCATAGAAAGGATTAACTCTAGGACAGTTCAATCTGACAGAAGCTACAATTTAACAAAAGCTGATTGTTTCTAACTTTCTCTTCCAACTTTCATAATGATTGCAGTTTGTAAAGCCACTTGTTATTCTCCTACAAACTACTAATGGAGAGAAGCCCCCAATGGGCTATATTTATGAGGGCGTAGATAGGGTAAAGGAGGCCATTCACTCTTTTTTTGCAAAGAAACGAGATAGATATGGGCCTATATGGGATGTCATTGATAGACATTGGCACAATCTACTTCCACAACCTATACATGCAGCGGCCTACTTCCTTAATCCTGCATACCAATTCAGCCCACATTTCAAGGCTGATGATGAGGTGCGGAGTGGCCTCTATGATGTTGTAGAGAGAATGTCACCTAATTCAAGAGTTGGAACAATTGTAGTCCATGAGATTGAGGTGTTTAAGAAAGCTCAAGGAGACTTATTTGCGCAGGATTTGTGCAAGAAAAATATGACAGAGTTGATGCCTGGTAAAAATCTTTGATTCTACATCCTAATTTCTAATTCTATTACCATTTTAATTTGATAAAGTCAAAGTTATTGAATTGATTTAAAATTTTCTTATTTCAGATGCAATGTCGGAGATGTTTGGCACTAAAGTGCCAAATTTACAGAGGATTGCGATTCTCATCTTGAGCCAGCCATCTAGTGCATCAAGATGCGAACGTAATAGGAGTCTATTTGAGCATATACACTCGAAGAAGCGCAATAGGTTGGCAATAAAAAAAATGAATGATCTTGTCTTTGTTCACTACAACTTTCGCCTTCGCCCTAGACAAATCCTGGGCACCAATGCATCATCGATTGTATTAGAGAATGTTGATCCACATGCATAGTGGAATATAGAGATTGCTAATCCTATCTTTAGTGATGAAGACGTGGAGTGGGTTGATCAGGTGGATTGGGAGGCTGAGGCAATAGCGATGGCAATCAAGGAGGCTAGAGCGCGAGGAGACAGAGTGCAGGACCCTGAGGCTAGGAATGATGGATCTGAGTTTGATGATGAGGATTATGTGGGTGAGGATGAGGATGAGGATGATAATGAGGATGAGGTTCAGCCTCAAACACAACAAGAGCGGATGGCTCTACAGTCTTCCATGACTTATCTTAGGTGTACTCGTAGGAGGACATAGGCTACTATGAGCCTTAGTCTTCTACTGTTCTACACTCTAGTTGTTATTTTGATATATGTTTTGAACTTTTGATACCATGGATTTTGTAATCCATGAATATTGTTGACATTTGACACTGCAATAACACTATGTTTATTACTTTAAGTTTATATTGTGTTATTTAGTATTTTTTCTTCAAAAATTCACTTTTATACTTATGTGATCTATGCAAAATTGTGTATGTGTATTAAGTAGCTTCTATTTATCTCAATTATTGTGTACTTGATGTTAATTGACTAAAAGATGCATGAAAAAATCTTGAAATCCTTAAAAATCTTTGAATTTCATTGCTTTTTCAATTTTTTGAGTCCTTGCTGAGTCTGTGCCAAGTCCGAGTTCGAGTCAAATTTTGACTTTCCGAGTCAGAGACAAGTCTGAGTCTCATAACTATGATACAAACCACCTTCAGCTTCCAACTTTTGAAAATACAAAGAAACATAAACTCCACGATGATTTTCTACAATGCTAGACACCGCCTTACAAAGGGCTCTAAGACATTTCTCAAAGGTTTAAAGCAAGCTGACATCATTTTATTTATTATTTTATTATTTGGCCCCTTTATTTAATAATTAATTAAATAAATCCTTATAAACTGATTTAAATTTTGGCCACTCAATTAATTAAGTTATTGTATTAAAATTAGGGACATTACAAATCCTCACCATCCAAAGATTACTTGCCCTCAAGCGATTCATCATCAAATGGTTTGAGCACTACGAAGCTCCAAGGTCCCAAACCAACTGCAGAAACCCATAGTCGTATCCACTGAAAACTTAATGTCGCAATATGACCACATACACACACTAGAAGTAAGCGAGAAGAGTAAATCTATGTCAAGCTCTCATTGTTCCACTCTGATATAAATGTTTCCATGCCTGGAATCATCACGTTCTGAGTGAAGCCAATCATCAAACACAACAATTGTCGAATTCCAAGTTGTTATGCCAACACGCCAATCAATCATTTCCCAAAAATGGTCTCGAATCTCAAAACTCATATGTAAGTTGTTCTTCCCGTGTAGATGTCACTTTTTTTAAAAGCAATGATCATGTTCGTCGCATGATCTACAAATTGGAAGAATGCCATACTAAACCAACTATAGATCTTTTCCATTAAAAGGATCATTGGCAACGTTTGTGTCTCCATGCAATTGATCGATCAATGTTGACTTGGAAAGCTCTAAGTAAGCACCCTCTTGAACCTTGTTGTCATGTAGGCTTAGGTTTTCTCCATTTGTAGGTGCAGTAGCAAATTCTCGCATATCCTCATGTGGCTCTTCATCTTCCTTATCAATCTTATTGTTGTCACCAACATCCTTAGCCTTGTGTAATTGAGACTTCAATTTTTCTTCATAGTGCTTCAAAAAAATATTGAAAAATTTGTGTGCCACAATAGAAGGGATGCATTCTTGATTATGAATAGCCTATAGCATACTTATGATAGGTTGGGATATTACATCCATCCTCTCAATACATAAAATGATAATACTTTCCATGGCGGAGTAAATCTTATTATCATGGTGCTCCTTTATTGTGATGAAACATATTGTAGATAAAATCTTGCAATCCTAGATCTAAGAGGAGGTTACTTTGATTTTGGCACAGATCTCTAGTATTGTAGATCTCCTCGCTAATGGATCACTATTGTTGTCATCAAGACTCCGAAAGGTGTTAATAATCAAGTGCAATATCTCAATCATAGTGTCATCATCATACACTACTCGAAAAGCTGAGATTTTGAAAATCCCACTGAGACATATTGTAGCTACTAGCTTGATTTCCTTGTCATGGTATCTCAACAAACTAAGTTGTCTTAAGACGATCTCAATCGGAGCAAAGGTCCTCTATATAAATCTTTAAGGTGTTTGATTTACCTTACTCAAACATACTTCCAACATATCTAATGGAATATCAACACCATCACTGAGCTCTTTGTGCCACAAGCCATGATTAGGGTGCACAATATAAATATACTTTAAAATATATACACACTATTTAGATACCTTATTACTATAGTTAATTAACAAATATAATATTAAGCATTATTATTAATCTTAATATTTGTTGTCCTCCATTTTGTCAACAAAAAATGTACATAACAATACGAAACTTTTCAACTTAGTTTCACATTTCTCTGATTTTAGTTCATTATTTAATTGGTTAGTATTGCTCAATCAATCAACCCCCATTGATATAATGATTCCACTTATTGAAGGCTTTCGTCAAGTTTTTTTAGTTTTTCTGTTTGTTGAGCCTATGCTCGATTGTTGAAGCCTTTAATGTCCTTTTTCTTGTTTTTTAGTGTGTGTTTGTTAGCTTTTGGTCTTTTGGTTTTGCTCAAATCATTGCTTTCGGTTTTCCCTTCTCTTCGGTCTATCTTAGGGCTTAATCGGAGTTGGTAATCAAAAAATATGACCATTTTAGTGCCCAAAAAGTGCTCTCTAGGTGCAATTGCACGAATTAAAATATCATATTATATTTTAAAGTTGACATTAACTTCTTGAAAAATATAACATAAATTCACTTTATGTTATATTTTTAAGTTACTTTATCATTTAAATTTTTAACTTAAAGTAACCATAGAGCACTTTATGTTATATTTTTAAGTTGAGTCGCTTTTTAGTTTTTCACTTAAGTGACTATATTAACTATATAGTTTGATTTGATTTTTGTGTTTAATTTAAAACATCTTAGTACGCATTACTTTTTGAATGATATTTGAACATTATATATTAATATATATAGTGTAAATATTATTTAAGACCCAATTAAGTAATATTTCTTCAAAAATTAAATTAACATGTGCTTAATTCATCACTTAAGTTATGCATAGTGTGTCTTTAAACCCATTTACATGAAAATATGCAATTGCCCCTAGAGACCACGATTTTGAGCCAAAAGGCAATTTTAAAACAATAAAACATGTAAATACATGTGTTTTAAAATGTGCGCAGACTCTCCAAGAGTGAGACTTGCATATTCAAGTGTTTTTTAAACATGCAATGACCCCTAGAGAGCTAGATTTTGCAGTAAAGGAATTTTTAAAACACTTAAACATGTAAATACATGCATTTTAAAATATGCAAAAATCACGAGGGAGCCCTGGGTAGATTGTTTCCATACTCAAGCAGCAGTATTTCTACCATCCACTATAGAATTAGGCACATAAAAAAAACTTGCAATTCAGGGAGAATCGTGAAGGCACCCTATTCTAGCAGCAATTAATTGAAAACGGATAGGAGAGCACCCAACTGCTATACAATTATGGGAGAATGACTCAGGCAGCCCATTGCAATAACCTTTCCTATGGAGTTCACAATTAAGGGAGAATTGTGAGGGCACCCTATTGCAACAACAATCAAGGGATAACTGCTATGAGTGCATCCTACTATTTTGCAATGAAGGGAGAAATAACAAGTGGTTGAACAAATGGAACATAAATGTCCAAGGGAGGCACCTAAGCATTAACATTGAGATAAAAAGTGGGTATTAGAGAACTTTTTGAAGAGGCAAGATCGCACAAAATGGCAACTCTCTTAATGCAGATCCACCATAGAAGGGTCAACATGTAGAAATTGCAGTAGACTGATTAATTGGTTTTCTCTTGGTCCCTTAGACCGTGAGTCGCATAGATGCCATTGAAATTCTCGTCATTTGATTGGCTATCTTTAAGATGAACGTAACTAGGTTTGGCCTTGTAATCCCTCAAAGGCTCCCAGGCCACCTAGACTTGCCTGAACCATCTGCTACCGTTATTCATTTCTTACCTTACACGCTCTTGCAGTAATGCAGCTTGATTTTCCTTTAGTTATGCTACTCTTCTTGAGTCTCCCCATCTTACCTTTTTTCCCCACTGGGGCCCTCAGTCTTAAATAGTAATTACAAACCTTTGACCCCCACAAATGAACCTCTCGATCTCAAACTGTACTGACCACCTGCCTAGCTTAATATAAACTTCTCGCCATTTCAAGGTTCCTCCTAAAGAGCTGCTGAACCGTCATTTGTAACTTGGACCAGCTTATTTATTGAGTTATCGCATATCTACAGTGACTGAATAAATTCTAAATATCAAAGACTACGAGAAAGTATGCATAACCTGTGCCCCTCGACGCCTACCTCCAACATAAGTTGCGTTACTATCTTCAAGACGCAATATTATTTTAGAGTTTTATCATCTTTTTCCTAACGCTGTAAAATAGTCGTCAACCATGTCACTTCTAGCTCTTTTGAGAACTTTGGCATAGATATATTATTCAGCACGCCTGCCTTATTTAGACTTTTCTCAACCCACTAAAACGCTCATGCAGTCCAACCCCCTAATTTAACCACCATGAAAGCTCGTTTATTGTTTCTACGAAAAATAGGTGCCATTCTCATTTTCAAAATTCTCGATTAGATGTAGCTACGAAATTTTGATACGCCTTAAAAAACTACTTGACCTAAATGGGAATAGGCTTTGATTCCGGCTCAAAGAAAACAGTTATTGAAGTACAACTGATTTGCGTAAAATGTCTTAATGACGATAACAAATTGAATGTTTAACATTAGCACATTATTTTTTATGCTTGAGACTTGAATTTAGGAATTTTATGATAAGGAATTTTTTATATAAGCATTGAGCTAAGAGCCGTCCTTATGATAAAGCACTTTTAACAGGCTCATAAATACAATTTAGCTTGTTTGTTCGTTTCTCCAATACAATATTGCTAATTTTTTATCTGCTTTTTTTCAGGAATCAAATCTCAAATAAGCGGATGCGCTCACACCTGTTGTGACATTGCTTGTACCTAGTATCTGCGATTAAGTGAGGAGGATTGAGCTTGCAATTCCTAATGCGCGTACAGAACAACTTAAACAAGCTTTCTCATATATATTTATGCCTGAAGATATTACTGTTGCACTAATCACTGAGATATACTCTATTGGATTCCTCTGTCCCATTTTCAAAATAAACTAACAGAGAATGTTAATTCTCGAACTATTATTCTTCAGCATGTTTCTCAATAAAATTTTACACACTCGTCACTTTTCCACCATGCTTTTTCACAAATTTCGTGTGATTAGCATTCTAGATCGCGTTGAGATAAAAAATTATGCATCTCGATACTTAACTGTGCATTTGTAAATACTGCCAGGGAAGAATATCTAAATTTGCTCCCTCACATAGAACTAGAATTTGTTTTCAATTTGAATCAAACGCATACCGTATCTTTTGAATTCAAAGAAGCTACTAGCAATTAATAAGAAATGCAAAGCACGTTGAAGCAATCATACGTATCTAAAAGTTAATTTGTATAACCTAGCAATCATATGCATCTAAAATTTAATTTGTATAACCTTAGATTCAAATGCAGCTTCAGCTTCAGCAACCTCCCCTGTAGCTTCCATTATCCAGTGGCTATGGTATTAAACTGCCCCGCTGCCCACCAAGCTCAGAATCACGTAGCTTAATCTGCTCACCAATGTTTAAAGGATACGCGCCAAATAATATTTCCCGTCTGAGTGTTTCTACTACTGTGCAATTATTTCTTCCCATGAACTATCGACGTAAAGCAAAACACTGACCGGCGGGAAAATGCCATTTTAATAAGAGGGAAATGTTGTTTCGTCAAGTGGTGCTGTACATAACTCAAATTAGGGAAAATAATGGTATAATAATAATAGTAAATATTGGGAAATTTATATGATATAATAATAACAACTGTCATTAATATGGCTATTATTTGTTCTATTATGATAATTATATATTGTAAAAAGAGATGAACAAATTTTTAATATTTATTTTTAGGCTAGGTACTATTGTGCTAGATTACTCATATTAACGAGTTATTATTAAACGAGTTTTCATCTTTGATGTTTTTCTGTGAATATTATGTTTCTTAAACAATACATGTCAATTTTTTTAACTCTAAGACTTCTATATTAATTTTCTAACTTTTAATTGGATGAATGAATTGGAGTATTATATGTGGATGTGAGTACATTTCTTCCCTTATTGCTTTGCTAAATATTAGATATTATCAAAGATTGTATCATGTCTATTAACCTATGTATATGACTTTTTGTATTATATAGAACTTTATAGTAACATGTACTCATTTGCATGTCTATAGCTAGATAAATAAAAAAGCAAGCAGTTAGCCACTATGTGCCACTTGTTAGTACTTGTCGGTAGGCTAAGTACTAGTGCATCACTTTTTGGATTTACTATGTTAATTACTAATTAAATTGAAGTATGTAGACCAATGAAAATATACCAACTTGTTAATTTTGTTACTCGGTTTATATTTTGTATAGTTAAATGTAATATTTTTAAATTTTGTAATTTCTCTAAACAATTTATTTATCGAGAAGTAGGAGATAATTTCCACAGCGAGTCAAATTGTGATATTGCTATCAGGATTTAACTGTGTAATTTTGAGTCAAACTCATTGACCCATATTTCATGAGCAGTGATTCAACATGAATCCATCTCTCATGAGAATAAATGGAACATTTGCCACTCATTGGATCAAGGTGATGCTCACGGGGTGAAGCATTGGGTAATTTTATTTAAAAAGAAAAAGTAATTCTTTAAATAGGTATAAATATAATAATAAAATCTCATGAGAATGTACAAGGATTTTGATATTTCTAATTATTCTTAGTTGTACATTGTAATCTTATTTAATTGTCAAGTACCTAAAATTATGCCACATAGTTTAAAAAAATCGGTTACAAAGATTTGCTATATAAGAGGCTAATAAGTTTATCCAATCAAATGATAATTAAATTGTGATATTGCTATCAGGATTTAACTATATTTGTACATGCATAGATTTTATGCAGATTGCAGGTATCGGATATTGACTTCCCTGAATTGATAGGATGAGTGTACCCTATCGCATTATCTCAATGGTAAGAGAGTGTAGATAAATTCTTAAGTCCAAATCCTAACCTTTAAACCAATTTGTCCTAGAAAATTAGGACAAGTCTCTGAGTTGATTACCTTATGAATGCATCATATGACATAAATTCATGATTATAACCCTTTAGTCTGATCTTGTATGTGTTTTTCTATGATGGGCTTTCGTATCTCATCTTATAGGTCTTTGGTGATTTTTCTATAAATTAAATCAGATTAAAAGATTAATTAATGATTTAATTTAATGAAAAATTATTATGATATTTTTAATATTTAATTAATTTTTATTAATTAGAAAACTAATTAAATAAAAATAATTAAATTTAAATATAAAATTATAAGTCTAATTTTAGAGCGTAATAATATTTATTTAATTTAATAATAATATATTTAGGAAGATCATTTTTAAATAAATGCTAAATATTATTATTACTTAAGTTAATAAATATTTTATCAATTAACACTTTGAAAATAAATTAAAGAATGGAAAAGATATTAATTTATTAAAGAGTTTTAAGATTGCATAAAGTATGCATGAGATTAAAGTTTAATAAATTAATTAAAAAGAGAAGTCAAGTGAATTTAAATAAAGATATTTTACATTCCAATAAACGTGCATGAATACATTAAAAATTAAAAATAAAGAGTTAAAGAGTTGTAAGCAAGGAGTCCTCTTGGGTGATCGCACAATTAGTGCCTCGAATTTAGGAGAACTCCCACCAATTGAGGGTTCATTTTCGAGGGACTACGAATTTTGGAGAAGGAATTTTCAGAGAGAAGGTTTTGAGAGAAGAAATTTCTCTCACAATCTTTTGGGTGTGTGTGAATTTAGCATTAGAACTTGGTAAATTCTTGTGTTTTGATCACCCAATCAATTACTTTATTTAATATTTTTTGTCTTCTTCGTGACTGTGAATTGTTTGTTCAAATTTCTTTGTGACAAATCTTTCAATATTATATTTTAGATTTACTGAAATGCTTGTGGGTTTCTTCTATATATGTGGAGATTAAAATATCATTAAAACCCTCTTTCAGTAGATATAAATTTGTAAATTAAACTAGGAAGGGTCTTGAAATGAAATGGAATTTTTAAATTAAAAATTTGATTGATTCGCTGTAATTTTTCTATCAGAGTACAGATAAGAATTATGTTCAAAAAAATACATAAAATAAGGTTGAATTGAGAGGGGTTTTATTCACTTATTAAAAATGAATTTTAAAAAAATATATTAAAAATTTATATTAATTATTGGAAGCGGGTGGGAAATTCCCACACCCCCCCCCCCCCCCCCCACCGTACCGCTACCATTAAGACTATGGCAACAGGCTGGACTACCTACCATAGCAGCAGTTAATACTGCTACTTGTGGCAACAATCAGACCTGCCGCCACATGTCAAACACTGGTAGACTTTTCTAATATAAACACATGCATTTTTTATCAATGCGATTTGGTTTTAAATTGATTTTTGTTAAAAAATCATTTTTATTAATAATTAAATAAATTATTAATTATTAATTATTATTAATTTTATTAATACTTATATATTTAATAAATAATTAATAAATTATTATATATAGTTTTTTTTTGTAATTATTAATTAATTTAATTAATTACAATTTAATTTAGTTTAATTGATAATAGAAGTTAATTAATAGAGTTGTTGATTTATTTTATTATTATTATTAATTCTAATTTTAATGAAATTGTAAATTATTTTATTTAAAATCAATGAGTATTATTTTTAATATTTTAAATAAATAATTACCCTTGAGTCATTTGGAACAATGAACTTGAAATCAAATTAGGGTAATTGTGTAATTATTTAAATGTAAGAATGGGGTAAATAGTAAGGGTTAATTTGTTAATCATAGGTATTCAAAAACTTATATTGAACGAAAATCGAAACCTTACTGTTAACTCAACTAAATGTTTTAAAATCAAACCAAACAATGAGACTACTCTATTACCTGTATGTTGTCTATACTTTGGGTTTGGGTTGACTAGAGTGTTGAACAATTTTAGGACATCTACCAAAGGCTTGGGAGTTTTGTGTTTGTGATGTTATGATGAATTGATCTTGATCTTTTAAACTCAACCATGGTAATGTGTTGTTGGTATGCTCTATGATGAGTTTGATTATACTGTTGGTTATTGCTTTCAGTGTTATTGTGGGATAATGGGATGAATGTTATGAATGTTATGACATACTTGACTTAACCATTCTAAGTCTTTGATCAGTATTTTAGGGATACTTTATAGTTGCTTGTAGAGAATCGATATGTTATTGTGATTTATCTTTTGATAATTTCCAATCACTTGTATAGGACTGAGGGGAATATTATGATTATTTGATTTGTGATTCTATGAGCCTAGGGTAGGTTATCTATATGTAATGTTAGGAAGTGGCTTGCAATGGAGGCTAGGGCCCTAAGTGGCTGCCAAGGTAACCCATTGTAAGTTGTTTCATAAATGAAAAAACTACACTAAATGAGAGTAAAATGAACCTAATAAGAGTCTTTGTATGTTCTCACCCATGCCTCGAGTGCTAGTACAAACTAGGATGGGAGTAGAGAGAATGCTTGGTTGTGACCATGCATCATAAGTATGCCTTGTCAGTACAAGAGGATACTAGTGCCACATAGAGTCACTAGGGGGTCAAGGTCAAGTTAGACTGCTCGGGTAACTCTAGTGTTGGTTCATGCAATAGCACTTGCCTACTTACATGGTAGGTTTCTTACATCTTTGTATTTGCCTTTGGGTTTAGATGTCGATTTATCTTGGAGCCTTTGAGTTAGATTACTTTTAGGGTTTCCTGGACTTAAATATTACTTTTTATTTTTGGATTGATATCTTATTTGGGACTTGAGACTATCTCCTTAGCGTGGTGGGAGTGAGCCTTTTTGAGTTACCACATGATCAAGTGGTAGTGCTTTTTACCCTTACCATTGAGATTCATCCATTGATGTCATGGTTGGAGTTCTCTGTCTACTTTTCCTTTCATTCTATCTTTGTGTATTATGATGGATGGTTATATCTTTATGGTGGATGATCTTTACTTGTTATATTGTACTTTGTTTCATGGATCCAAAAAGGATGTTCTAACCTATTTTAAATGTATATTCTTTCATCCTTTCATACCCTGTGACATGTACAGTGGATGAATGAGCATTCCAAATTTTATTGCCAAGTGGCATTTGGAACAAATGTATATTATTCAAATGGACTTGGACTTATAATTATTTTTTCATATGGATGTGGTATTTGTTAGACTTAGTATTATTTAAATTTAAATGTGATTCAACATCTTGGGATCCTTAAGGAATGTAATATGTTATGTTTGCTTATGTATGATTGTATGTTATTGCTTCTGCTACTTTATGTTTGATGTGTATGTTATTCTTTCTATATAAAAAAATGTTTGGAAAACTTAGTAAAATTTAAGGTTAATTCTTTTGGATCCCTTGGTAGGGCGTTACATCTAGTATCAGAGCCCGAGTTCTTCATTGGGAGTTGTAGGCATATTGGAATGCCACTAGTTGTTAACTAGTTGAACTATTTGAAATGCCACTACTTGTTAACAGGATTCAAGAAAAAACCCTCTATGAATCTTGCCCTCAATGAGGGATTATTGTTGTTAATTTATGGGCATTTTAAAACCCAGACTTTAAGCAAAACTCCTCAGCTTGGTGCGGAAGCCTCTGAGGACTCAGGCAGCTCTAGTTTTTCCTTTGATTCAAAGGATATTCAAAGTATCAGCTCGGGAGGGGGAGGAAAATGTTTCCTCTGGAAAGAAGGCCAAAGAGTCAGAAAAAAAATACCCTCGTCTATTACCCTAAGCAAGAAGAGCCCTAGAGGACATGGGTCTAAAATTACAAGCCAAGGTGATGAAGATTACAATGAGGATGGGGAAGAAATGAAATCTGATGATGAGGTTGAGGAGGAGATGGAAATTACGAGGGAAGAACCAGTTGCTAAGAAAAGGAAGAGGGAAAAAGAGATGGAAATTGAGGGGGTTTTGGGGTTAGGGCCAGAAATCTTAGCAATTCCTCTTTCCCCAATTCATCCCCAGGAGCAGGAGAAAGAGAAAATTGGTGGAGAGGGTGGAGAAGTGATTATTAAGGATAGGTAAATGCATAGAGAAATTTCAATGTTAGAACATCCAAGATGGGGATTGTCAAAGAGATAATGAATCTCCAAATCTTGGAAGAAAAATAGGGACAACTCCAGTTCAAAGAACTCATTGATCTGACTATGGTGGCAATAACAGATAATGTTAGGGAAACGGGCATGAATTTGTTGAATAATGCTCAAAATAGCATGATTGACAATTTCATGTCAATCAAATGGCTTTACCATGTATTGGAAGAGGTTAAGGAAAAAATCGGCCAACTAGAAAACAATAGGAAAGAGCTAGGTCCAGGAAATCAGAAGGACCAGGAGGATCAAATCAGTTTAGTTGAGAAGAGAATCCTAAACCTAGAAAACTATAATCATAATATGGTGAATCAGATGATTTCCACCCTCAATTCTATCAATGAAAACATTTTGTCCCTTACTAGAATGTTAAAAGCCAGAGGTCTGTTGGACAAGAGTGAGGACAAGGATAGAGAAAGAGCCAGGGTGGAAGAGGACGCGATGGCAAAAATAACTTTTAGCGGCCTAGACCAAGAAGCCTAGAAGAATCGGGAGCAGATGGCTGAGGAGACTCGCAAAGTCTATGAAGCAACTCAGATGATGCAGGAGCTTGAGCGAAAGATAGAAGAGTAATCATGCTTTATTTTTTCCTATCTTTTGCTGTTAGTTTACTATTTTTTTGGTCAAGTTGGCTTTTTCTTGTTCTGGCTTTTTGGATGTAAATTGAACTGGCCTTTTCATTGGCCTTTGTGTTTGGCTGAGCTTTTATGCTTATTATCAACCTTGTGACTTGTCTATTTTTGGTTGGGCTTTAATTGCTTATTATCAGTGTTGATTTTTATTATAACTATTGAGTTTCAAGATCCCTGTAAAACCTATTTTTCTTATCCAAAACTAGTTAAACTAAAATGAAATTTAAGTTGTTTATATATATATATATATATATGTATGTATGTATGTATGTATGCATGTGTATATGTATATGTATATGGATATATATATATATATATATATATATATATATATATATGCATATGTATATATATATATGCATATGTATATGTAGATATATGTATATGTATATATATACATATATCTACATATACATATATATATATACATATACATGTGTGTGTGTGTATATATATATATATATATATATATATATGTATATGTACATATGCATATATATATATACATATACATATATACATATGCATTTATATATATATATATATACATATGCATATAGATATATATACATATATATAATATACATATATATATGTATATGTATATGTACATATACATATATATATATATATGTATATATATGTATATGTGTATATATGTATATATATATCTATATATGTACATATACATACATATATATATACACATATACATATATATACATATATATATATATATATATGTATATGTACATATATATATATATGTATATGTATATATACATATATATATATATACATATATACATATATATATATATATGTATATATATGTATATGTACATATATACATATATATATATATGTACATATACATATATATATATATATATATATATGTATATATATGTATATATATTACAAACTGAAACTTGAACTAGTTGAACTAAAATAGAACTTAACCTTTTAGTTGTATATTTTCAAAACTTGAACATTTAGACTTCAAAATTGAATTATATGTAAACCTAAAATTAGGCAAAACTGAAATTTGAACTATTACTATTTTCAAAACATGTGTCTTTTATATATGCCTTATAGTAGTAGGTTTTATGGTTATTATAGCATCTTATATCTTAGATATTATTGTAGGATGGTATCTGGGATGAGATGTTCTAGTGTAAGAGGTTGTAGCCTTGGTTGTGGTAGAGGTTATGGATGAGGTAGAGACATCAATGTACATGAGTATGTCCACAAAGGCCCTATTCAGGAAGAGAATAGGGAAGAGCATGTCAGTGAGCATCCAGAAGAGAACCATAGGGAATAGCAGGCCGACTCAAAGGAGGTTGACCTAAGGAAAATGATGAAAACCATCATTGATCGACTACCTCCTATTCATGGTCAGGATGGAGCACATCAGGCAGGACATGAGCATAGACCTAGGTCTAGGAGCCCTTAGAGGGATTGACAGAGATCAATTATATCTGCTCATATGAAGGACCTTTAGGGTCCAAGGTCAAACCCTTTAATGGGTTGGGTTCAAATTATGTAGCCAAGCAGTGGCTTATTACTCTTGACAGGGTTTTTGCTATTTAGGACTTTGATAGTAGTTTTAAAGTGAGGTTTTCTATTAGCAACCTATAACTCTTTAGAGCCACTTGGTGGACTATCAAATAGAAGAAGCTAGGCCTAAACATAAACAATGTCACATGGAAGTTATTTCTGGAAAACTTCTATGAGAGATTTCTACTAGAGGAATGGAACCAACATAGAGCAAATGAATTTCACAACTTGAGATAGTTCAGTGTGACCGTACTAGAGTATGAGTGCAAGTTCTATGAGCTCATGCCCTTTTTGGGAATCAGTGATAACCCAACACAGTTGGCACAACATTTCATCAAAGGCCTAAACAACTATCTAGTTGGGGGTGTTAAGGTATTTGAGCCTAAAACCCTCAAAGATGCAGTACATCGAGCCATCCTTGTAGAGCAAAGTGTCAACCTATGACATGGGGGTTTTGTGGGAGCACCTACGATATCAAGACCTAAGGGTAACCACAACTTAGGTGGGAACAGGAAACCTCCCTTTTCTAAGGGGAATCAGAAATGACAACAACCTCAACAACAATGAGTAGCAGCAGAAGGGATCTTACCCTCAAGCATAGAGTGGTGGCGATAGTTCTAACTTTAAGAACAATCATAACACATAATTCAATAGGAGAAATTAGAACACTTAGCCTACGTAGAGCAACCGGTCTTTTACTAGTAGGGATATCCACCAATAGTCGAGTGCACCTCCTATAGGGAGGGGATCACATAGAGGCACAGGATGTTACTCTTATGGGCAGTTTGGACACATTATAGCCCACTGTCCATAGCATACATCTCAGTATTCAGGTTCTAGACCAGCAACATCTGAGCTCACAGTCGAAGATGCAGGTAGAGCTCACAAGGTATTTGCAGTGGTGGATCACCATCAGGCAAACCATCAGGGGACCGTGGTTGAGACTATGGGAGCTACTCGAGGTACACCTCTCTCTATATTGTTTGATTTAGGTGCCACAGACTCTTTTATTTCACAATCTTTAGTTGCTAAGTGTAAGCTAGAAGCAGTTCAGCAAGATCTGGGTTGGCAAGTGGAACTAGCCTCAGGTGCTAGGGTTTCTACAGATTCCATAGTTCAAAAATGTGAACTAATCTTAGGAGGGTTTGTGACGTCAGTTAACCTTCAGGTTATTCCTCTTAGCTCCTATGATGTGGTCTTAGGTATGGATTGGCTTGGCTCTCATAGAGCTAGTATAGACTATAGGAAGAAGACCATCGTGTGTCAAGATGACCAAGGGAAGGATGTGGAGATTGTGGGGATACCAAGGCCTACATCTCTATGGATGATATTCGCTATGTAGTTGAAGCGAAGCTTTTGTAAGGGATGTCGGACATTTGGTATTATGATAAGTGAGTTGGAAGAAGAAAACCCTATGAAAAAGACTATAGACCATCCTATTCTATAGGAATATGTGGATGTCTTTTCGAGTGAGATTTTGGGCATGCCCCCGAAGAGAGATATTGATTTTAGCATTGACCTCACTCCCAGAGTAGAGCCTATTTCTAGAGCTCCTTATTGTATGACCACTCAGGAATTGAGTGAGTTATGCCTACAGCTTGAAGACCTTTTGGCCAAGGGTAGCATCTGACTGAGTGTATCACCAAGGGGAGCTCCAATGCTCTTTGTGAAGAAGAGGGATAGTTCTTTGCAGCTGTATATTGATTATAGGTAGTTGAAAAAGGTGACAATAAAGTATAGGTATGCTTTACCAAGGATTGATGATTTATTTGATTAGATTGAGGGAGCTACAGCGTTCTCCAAGATCAATCTTAAGTCAAGATACCATCAACTTCGCATTAAGAATGTTGATATTCATAAGACCACCTTCCGAACTCACTATGGGCACTATGAGTTCACAATGGTTCCTTTTGGGATGACGGACGCTCCATTAGTTTTCATGTGTCTAATGAATGGAATGTTTTGGTCCTATCTTGATAGATTTGTACACATGTTCCTAGATGATATACTAATATATTCTAGATCCCAGAAGGAGCATGAGGTACATCTACATTTGGTTTTGTAGTGCTTGAGAGATAATCAACTTTATGCCAACTCAACAAAGCGTGATTTCTTTCAATCAGAGATACAGTACTTAGGGCACATCATATCAAGTGAGGATATCTCTATAGACCCTGAGAAGATTTAGGCAATGGTAATTGGCCCACACCCACTACTGTGTTAAAAATTTGTAGTTTCATGGGTCTAGCTAGTTATTATCACAGATTCATCCAAAACTTCTCCAGAATAGCACATCCTATCACTTCCGTTCAACGAAGAAATTTGAGGAAGTGTTTCAAAAGCTCAAGGAGCTTTTGATCAGTGCACCTATCTTATCAGTACCTGATCTAACAGGTGACTTCATGGTGTGTACAGATGCTTCCCTTGAGGAGGTTGGAGCAATATTAATGCAAGACGGATGAGTGATTGCATATGAATTGTGCAAACTCAAGGATCATGAGTTGAATTATCCTACACATGATCTTGAGTTAGCTCCAATAGTTCATGCCCTAGTCAGATGGAGACACTTCTTGCTGGGACATAGATTTGAACTTCATAGTGATCATCACAGTCTATAGTACATATTCACATAGCCTAATCTGAATGCTAGATAGAGGCATTGGATGGAGTTTCTTTGTGAGTATGACTTCGAGGTGAAGTATATTTAGGGGAAGGAGAACATGGTAGCTGACACTTTGAGTTGTAGGAGACATGAGACATTATCTATGTCTCTTAGTGTGCATTTGAGGATCAAGATACTTCAGGCACTCCCTCCAGATATTTGGTATTAGGAGATGAGCAAAGAAATAGATGCAAGGAGACCATTGGAGGATAGGTTTTCATATTATGTTCTAGAGTCGGATGGCATTTTGAGATATTTAGGAAGGATCTATGTACCACTATTGGATGAGCTTCATACATTGATCCTATCAGAGGCTCATTGTGCACCTTACTCGACACATCCAAGTGTCAAGAAGATGCATGCAAACTTGCAACGTCTATTCTATTGGACAGGGATGCAGATTGATATCACTAATGTTATGGCTAGGTCTTTTGAGTGTCAAAGAGTCAAAGCAGAGCACCAGCATCTAGCATGGCTTTTATAGCCAAATTTCATTCCTTCATGGAAGTGGGACATCATCTCTATGGATTTCATAGTAGGATTACCTAAGACTGTTTGTTGACATGATGCTATCATGATCATTGTTGATCAGTTGACTAAGGTGGTACATTTTACACTGATGAGGTCATCCTACATTGCAGCTTTTGTAGCTAATGTCTCCATTTGTGATATTGTGAGACTACATGGAATTTACTAAAAGATCATTTTGGATAGGGATCTTGTATTCACTTCCGCATTCTAGACATCACTGCAGCATGATTTTGGAGCACAGTTGAACTTTAGCTCAGCTTATCACCCAGAGACAGATGGGTAAACTGAGAGAGTGAATCAAGTTCTGGAAGATATGTTGAGGATGTATGCGATGGATAGACAAACTCTTTGGGAGGACTATCTTTACCTAGTGGAGTTTGCTTATAACAACATATATCATAGTTCTATTAGCATGGCACCTTTTCAAGTCTTGTATGGTCATCCTTGTCGTACACCTTTGAGTTGGGACAATCTTGAAGATCGCATCCTATTGAGTCCTAAGATGCTTCAAGATATGGAGCAATAGGTAGTGTGCATCTAAGAGCACATGCCTATGGTACAGGATAGGTAGAAAAAGTATGTTGATCCTCATAAGACGAAAAGCAGTTTATTGTGGGAGAGAAGTTTTTCTTAAGAGTGCATTTGCGCAAGAGTCTGATTCATTATGGAAAGGGTTTGAAGCTAGCATCTTGCTTTGTGGGACTGTTTGAGATTCTTGAGAGGACAGGTTCAGTTGCCTACAATCTTGCTTTGCTGCCTAGCCTAGCTTGCGTTCATGATGTTTTCCATGTTTCAGTGCTTAGGCAGTATATTCTTGATGTGGTACATGTTCTTGATTGGATGCTACTGATGAGTCATCAACTACATGGGAGGATGCATCTGGTTTATAGAATTTATATCACTACTTGTTTATAGGCTTCCAGGAGTAAGCTTAAGTCTAGGAGGGTGGATGTAGTGCATGCCCCTAGTTTACATTTTGTTATTATTGTTGAACTCTTTTAAGCCAGTTTTATGCTTGATGATTAGTAGCATTATTTTTGAGATTATCAGATATTGTTTCATATTCAGTTAATTTTATGATGAGACTACTTGGTACTCTATACTTCATGTATGCATGATGATTATTATTGTGATTTTAGTTATTAATGATGATTAGTTAGATGGATTATCATATGTGTTTTCTTATGGATACTTACCCCATACTGCATGTGTATGGTGTGTGTGTATATTTTCTTTATGCATGATGTTTTTTATGTGATTAAGGAAGGGAGTCATAGTCACCTACTAGTCGAGATCTACACGATGCACCACTTCTTGCCAATGCCTATTTAGCCTAGCATATATGTGTTTGTACATGCGTAGATTTTATATAGATTACAAGTATTGGGTATCAACTTCTCTGAATTGCCAGGATGAGCATACCCTATCGCATTATCTCAATGGTAAGAGAGGGGAGATAAATTCTTAAGTCCAAATCCTAACCTTTAAACCAATTTGTCCTAGAAAATTAGGATAAGTATCTGAGTTGATTACCTTCTAAATGCATCATATGACGTAAGTTCGTGATTATAACCCTTTAGTTTGATCTTGTATGTGTTTTTCTATGATGGGTTTTTGTATTTCATCCTATAGGTCTTTGGTGATTTTTCTATTAATTTAGTCAAATTAAAAGATTAAATTTAATGGAAAATTATTATGATATTTTTAATATTTTATTATATTTTATTAATTGGAAAATTAATTAAATATAAAGATATAAATTTAAAGATAAAATTATAAGTCTAATTTTAGAGCGTAATGATATTTATTTAATTCAATAGTAATATATTTAGGAGATCATTTTTAAATGAATGCTAAATATTATTATTACTTAAGTTAATAAATATTTTATCAATTAATGCTTCGAAAATAAATTAAAGAATGAAAAAGATAGTAATTTATTAAAGAGTTTTAAGACTGCATAAAGTATGCATGAGATTATAATTTAATAAATTAATTAAATAAAGAAGTCAAGTAAATTTAAATAAAGATATTTTACATTGCAATAAACGTGCATGAAAACATAAAAGAAAGGTAATAAAGAGTTAAAGAGTTGTGAGCAAGGAGTCCTCTTGGGTGATCACACAATTAGTGCCCCCGAATTTAGGAGAGAACTCCTTATCACCAATTGAGGGTTCATTTTCAAGGGACCATGAATTTTGGAGAAGGAATTTTCAAAGAGAAGGTTTTGAGAGAAGAAATTTCTCTCACAATCTTTTGGGTGTGTGCGAATTTAGCATCAGAACTAGGTAAATTATTGTGTTTTGATCACCTAGTCAATTACGTTATTTAATATTTTATGTCTTCTTCATGACTATGAATTGTTTGTTTGAATTTCCCCGTGAAAAATCTTTCAATATTATATTTTGGATTTACTAAAATGCTTGTGGGTTTCTTCTGTATATGTGGAGATTAAAATATCTTTAAAACCCTCTTTCAGTAGATATAAATTTGTAAATTAAATTGGGAAGGGTCTTGAAATGAAATGGAATTTTTAAATTAAAATTTTGATTGGTTCATAGTAATATTTCTATTAGAGTACGGATAAGGATTTTGTTAAAAAAAATTAAAAAATACATAAAATAAAGTTGAACTGGGAGGGGTTTTATTCATTTATTAAAAATGAATTTTAAAAAAAATTTAAAAAATATTAATTATTGGGGGTGGGAAATCTTCACACCCCTCCAACATACCACTACCATTAAGATTGCGACAGTAGATCGGATTGCTTGCCGCAACAGGTCAAAGGCCGATGGGCCTTTCTAATATAAACGCACACTTTTTTTTTATTAATGCGATTGGGTTTTAAATTGATTTTTGTTTAAAAAGTTATTTTTATTAATAATTAAATAATTTTTAAATTATTAATTATTATTAATAATTTTATTAATAATTATAAATTTAATAAATAATTAATAAATGATTATATATATTTTTAATGTAATTATTAACTAATTTGATTAATTACGATTTAATTTAGTTTAATTGATAATAGAAGTTAATTGATAGAGTTGTTAATTCATTTAATTATTATTGATAATTTTGATTTTAATGAAATTGTAAATTATTTTATTTAAAATCAATGAGTATTATTTTTAATATTTTAAATAAATAATTACCCTTAAGTCATTTGGAACAATGAACTTAAAATCAAATTAGGGTAATTGTGTAATTATTTAAATATAAGAATGGGGTAAATAGTAAGGGTTAATTTGTAAATCGTAGGTATTTGAAAACTTACATTGAACGAAACCTGAAACCTTACTATTAACTCAACTATATGTTGTCAAATCAAACCAAACTATGAGACTACTCTATTACCTATATGTTGTCTATGCTTTGGGTTCGGGTTGATTAGAGTGTTGACCAATTTTAGGGCATCTACCAGAGGCTTGGAAGTTTTGTGTTTGTGATGTTATGATGAATTGATCTTTGATCTTTTAAACTCAACCATGGTAATGTGTTGGTATGCTCTATGATGAGTTTGATTATATTGTTGGTTATTGTTTTTAGTGTTATTGTGGGATAACATGATGAATGTTATGACATACTTGACTTAACCATTCTGAGTCTTCAATCAATATTTTTGAGATGCTTTCTAGTTGCTTGTAGAGAACTGATGGGTTATTGTGATTTATCTTTTGATGATTTTCAGTCACTTGTATAGGACTGAGGAGAATATTGTGATTATTTGATTTGTGATTTTATGAGCCTAGGGTAGGTTATCTATATGTAATGTTGGGAAGTGGCTTGCAATTAAGGTTAGGGCCCTAAGTGGCTACTAGGGTAACCCATTGTAAGTTGTTTAATAAGTGAAAACACTACACTAAATAAGAGTAAAATGAACCTAATAAGAGTCTTTGTATGTTCTCGCCCATGCCTCAAGTGCTAGGATAGACTAGGATGGGAGTAGAGAGAATGTTTGATTGTGACCATGCATCATTAGTATGCCTTGTCAGTACGAGAGGATACTAGTACCGCACAGAGTCACTAGGGGGCCAAGGTCAAGTTAGACTACTAAGGTAACTCTAGCATTGATTTGTGCGATGACACTTGCCCACTTACATAGTAGATTTCCTACATGTCTATGTTTGGATGTGAATTTATCTTGGAACCTTTGAGTTAGATTACTTTTAGGGTTTCCTGGACTTAGATATTACTTTTTATTTTTGGATTGACATCATGTTTGGGACTTGACACTATCTCCTTAGCGTGGTGGGAGTGGGCCTTTTTGGGTTAGCACACGGTCGGGTGGTAGTGCTTTTTACTCTTACCATTGAGATTTGTCCCTTAATGCCATGGCTGAAGTTCTTTGCTTGCTTTTCCTTTCATTCTATCTTTGTGTATTATGATGGATGGTTATATTATTATGATGGATGATTATATCTTTATGGTGGATGATCTTCACGTGTTGTATTGTACTTTGTTTCATGGATCCAAAAAGGATGATGTAGCCTATTTTAAATGTATATTCTTTCATCTTGTCATACCCTGTGACTTGTACAATGGATGATTGAGCATTCCAAATTTTATTGCCAAGTGGCATTCAGAACAAATATATATTATTTAAATGGACTTGGACTTATAATTATTCTTTCATGTGGATGTGGTATTTATTAGACTTAGTATTATTTAAATTTAAATGTGATTCAACATCTTGGGATACTTAAGGAATGTAATCTATTATGTTTTCTTATGTATGATTGTATGTTACTGCTTCTGCTACTTTATGTTTGATGCATATGTTATTCTTTCTTTTAAAAAAAATATGTTTGGAAAACTTAGTAAAACTTTAGGTTAATTCTTTTAGATCCTTTGGCGGGGCATTACAAGTTAATTTTAAACTTTGCAGCTAGATTAGTTTTTGCTCCTGGCTTGGGGGGTGATCATGTAGGTCTCATAGGCTACTTTAGCCTCATGGACATCATTAGAATCTATCATATCATATCAAAAAATATTGGTAAGCTTTCAAAAATAAAAAAATAACAAAAATCAAGCATCATAAGGTAAGAAAAATATATTATGGAAATCGGTTCATGCCGATGACAACTAGCAAAACAAAACTAGACTATTTAGCTCTAAATTATGGATTAAATTTTATTGTGATTGAGAATATAGCATATTCATTGGTTGTACCAGTTACTATTTATGATTTGGCCATTCCATATCGATATCTTCGATGTTTAAAAATTTGTTTCTTTGCTTTGGCCATCACGACTAGTATATTTGGAAAGAGTGTTGCCAATGTGTGATCGATCTAGTTAACAATTGTAGACTTGTACAAACTTTAATATAGAAATTTGAAAGCTCAAAAATTAAGCTATAAGCCTTGAATAATTATTATTTGAAAATAATTGTCTAACCAATGAAACAATGTAATTATTATTTTCTATTAAATAATTCATGACATAAAAAGTGAGAATCTTTTGATCAATGTCAAATGAAGTTTGTCTCAGATAGGTTGTGCAATTATTAAACATGACATTTCATATTAGGAAGTTCTATCTTTATGAATGTCATTTATGTCATTGGAAAACAATAATCACATAAGTTGTGAATGCCAAAACTATTGGACTACTAAAGGAATGACAATGTTCTATAAAGCAACAATTGCTATAATTCAAATTAATAACACTTCTATTAGACAATGGTTGGAAAAAATAGAAACTAATTGTAAAAGTGAGAAGTCTATCAAAGAATGTCTATTCCTAGGGGAAAAAACTTATTTCTATAACTATGTAGATAAAAAAGCTTTCTCAATTTTGTTCTTAAAATAGGGAATCCAAGAAAAGCGTGCCTATAACATAAAATGCTATCAACCAATGAAATTGTAAATAAATTTTTCTTATAGTTTATGAAATTTTAAATAATGTGTTAACTTTATGAAAAATAAAAATAAAAATTATTATTTGATTGGTGGAAATAGATTTATTAATCGTCATAAGTGAATGCAATAGTAGTGCCTATGGCAAATACAAGGAAAAGTCAGCTAGGAAAACAAAATATCATGCAATAGTAACTAATCTTACCAATAAAACCATTATAATGAAATGCAAGATAAAATTTATAAGTAAAATCACATCTTTTTAATAGTACTTCTTTACTTATTTGTTTACTGATATTATGTTACTTTCATATAACAAATGTACAAATATGAAAGTTAGGATGGACTCATAAGAGTAGTTTTTAAAAATTAGGACAAATGATTATATTTTATAGAAAATTAGGATTGATTGGACAATAAGGTTGATTAGGATGAAAGTAATAAATACACAAGATTAAATGAGATGACTTGTTAAGTGAAGATAAATAAGACACTTGTGATTCCAAGTGAAGGGGGAAATAGAAATGAGAGTGTGAAAATGAATATTAAAAAATATAATTTTCAATAAAATATGTCATTTGAAAGTGGGAGAAATGAGTAATGATGAATAAGTTAAGTGAGGAAAGAGAGATATAAAATGAATGTATATGATGAAAAAGAGGTTATTATTGATTGTGTGTTCATGAAGCAAATATTTTATAGACAATTTTCCACAATCATTATGGACACTATGAGTTTCTTGTGGTACCATTCATGTTGACTAATGCAACTTTTGTATTTTATGAGTGTAATGAATTGAGTCTCCCACACTTATCTAGATCACTTTGTTCAAGTTTTTTTTTAATGATATTATTGTTTATTCCAAAACTATGGTAGAGCATGAACAACATTTGTGCCAGGTATTTCAATGTCTTTGCAATAATTAGTTATATGCTAACTTGGTAAACTATGAGTTCTTATAGACTTAGGTGACATATCTTGCTCATGTGATTTTAAGAGATGGCATATCTATTGACCCCTCAAAGAATTAGATGGTAATAAATTTCCCAATGTTTGCAAATGTGTCTAAGGTGCACAATTTCATGGGCCTCGAAGAATAGTATAAGAGAATTGTGAGATATTGTTTGAGGATAGCACATCCTATTACTTCCCATCAAAGGAAAGGGGAGAGTTTGTATGAACAAATGGTTATGAAGCAATATTTTAGAGCCTTAAGGAGAAATTAACCAATGTGCCCTATTGACATTATGTTGTATTTTTCATTAGTGACAACAATTACTCGATTATGAATGCTTACCGAGCTCATCACTCAGTCTATAGTTTATACCGAGCATTCAGTGGTTACCTTGTAAGCTTAGTAGTTAAGCAATTTACACTGAGCATTCCTGAAGCTACCAAGTAAATACAGGCAATGTGAAGACCAACAGTGTCTACCAAGCTTCTCAGTATCTACTGTGCTCCACAGTGTCTACCAAGCAGTAAGTTTGTGTCATGGAGATTCAGTGTAAACTGAGTGAAGCAAGGTAAACTCAGTATGTAGTATCTATCGAGTGACACTATATCTATCGAGTCACCAGTGATTACCGAGCTCAAAACTAAATTGAGTGATTAGTATGGACTGAGCCTTCACTTCTACTGAGTGCATGATGATGCCGAGTAATGTAGTGGACATCGTGTATCAGAAGGTCACCGAGTCAGTTCAGTGAACCCAAGTTATTTACTGTTGGGTCGACTTTGTAATTTATTTGTTCACTTATGTTTTGGCCGACCTTGTAGTTTTGTAAATTTGAAAGGTATATATGTAAGGTGTATTGAAAAATATCATATGTATGAAGAAATAGTGAAGTAATGAGAAGGATATGCGAAGGATTTTCAGCAGCAGATCAAGGAATACAACAAGGTCAATACAGAGGCAGAAAAGTTATATCTGTCAGATAAGGTGATCAGTGCATAAAGGATCTTATCAGCAATTAATTGTAAGTAGATCCACTGCTTCATCTTAACAGATGAATCAATTTTCTAAATCCTTTAACAGGGTAGACTTAACAGTCTTTGTATAAATCTCTTAACCGAGTGCATACTTCATTGTATGTTTGTAAATCCTCTAACAAGGTGGACCTAGCAGTCCTTTGTGCTCCTAACAGGGCAGATCACCAGAAGTGGTCAATGTAAGCCTTAATAGGCCAACTTTATGCTACAGTATTGAAGTTTTGTGGGTATCATCCCCACCCCAGTTTTACTTTCTATTTGGAAGGTTTCTGGGTTACCAAAATATTGTGTTCTTTTGTGTGATGAATGTTTTACCTTTCAGTACTAATGTATATAGTAGTATAGATGGATGTGTGGTAAATTTAAAGGAAAGATTTAAAAGTTATAGATTCACCCCTCCCCTCTCAGTAACTTGTCATATCTTGAATATTTCCAACATGCCCATTTTTGGAAGCTATAGAAATAGGAGGTAATTTTGTTATCTGTGTTGATGCTTCCTAGAGGGTATAAGAGTAGTGTTTACGCAGGAAGGATGTCTTTGATGTAGGAGCATCTTGGGTGCAAGATCAATATTGCATCACCCAAAAGTATTTCCTTTATATTTCTTGAATAAGGGTTGTCTTAGTGTAGAGTTGTTATTTTTGGAGGCTCGCTACTTAATAAATCAATCATATGAGCTCATAATGTCCTAATTTCAAAGGTGGATATTCATCTTGGATATATCAACCTACCAGTTGAGGCTCAATGCCATATCATGAGTATTCATGAAGTTATTATGAATTTTTGGTATGCAATTTTGGTGTAAAATTTTTAGGCTAAGTTTTGAAGACCTTAGAGGCCCTAGAGCCCGACTAGAGCTTGCACAAGTTGGGTATTGTAGGTTGAAAGTAGAGGATTTTGAAAAGTGGAATAATAGCCAATTAAAGCAATAGTTCAAAAGTTATGGCCTTCCGAAGTTGGGCACACCAAAATTTCCAAAATAAGGTCAAAGGTGTATTAGGCTGACTCTATATGTAATTTTAGAGTTAGTCAGTTTTGAAGGGTTAGGGTTCGATGTCTAGAAACTTCTCAGGCAGTGTACAAATATATGTTTAAGGAATGTTTGTACATTGTCTAGGACAACTCTAGGTGATAGTGCATGGGTCTATATTGAAAATTATTGTAAGAAAGGCATCCATTTGGGTTTGTATATTGTATTTCAAAATACTACAATTCCACATTTGCAACAATAATAAAGAGCTCATATCTTGTTCTCGCAAATTGTTGTTATTTCTTAATTTTTGTTATATGTTTGTGGTATTAGGGGGAGCACCCTTCATTATTCTAATAGCCTACGAGTCTCATAAAATCAAGGATCATTAACTAAATTATTCTACTAATGACCTACAATTAGAAGCAATGGTTCACATCTTGTTAACATTGAGCTTCTTATTGGGTCATCATTTCAAGCTCCATAATGATCATTGTGATATTTACTACATATTCACTTAGCCTAACCTTAATGCCAAGTAATGATGATGGATGAATTTTCTTTATGAGTATGACTTTGAGGTCAAGTACATTCAAAGAAAGGAGAATGTAGCTGCAAATTCCTTGAGTAAGAGGCATGATATTTCTACACTTGCCCTTAGTATTGAAAAAGGATTCAAAATCTTTAGTCACTTCCATTAGATTCTTGGTATGAGGAGGTGAGATCAGAGATAAATTCAAGGAGATTTTTGGATGGTATTTTTTTTGTTATTACTTGAAGACTGTAAGTTTTTTGTAACATTAGAGTCATATTTTTGTTCCACCTCCAAATGGCCCTTATTTTTTTATTATATTTGAGCCTCATCAGGAACCGTATTCTACACTTATAAGTGTTGATCCACATGATTCCATGTACCATTGGTTGGGGATAATGCCAGATATTGCACACTTTATGGTGAGATGTTTGAAGTATCCAAGGGTTAAGGTCCAACAAAACTTCTACAACTACATCTCATTTTTTATTATAATTGGGATATCATATCAATGGATTTTATGGTGGTTTGGTTGGTTACTCCTTGTAGACATTATGTTGTCATAGTTTTCATTGACAATTTGACCAATATTGGCTAAATTTTTGTAAGAAACTAACACTACAACTTACAAAATTGTGACTTTAGCCAATGTTCTAGTAATATAAATCTCTTCTCTCGGCAATAGGGGAGGCTCACTTCTACTGAAAGGCAGCTTCAATAGAAACTTAACTGAAACTTTAAAACGTGTGGTTCTCATAATTAATTTCTCTTTTTCAGGAATGATGTGCAAACAACTTCACTTCTCAAAATTAACAAAAGTCCTATTCATGTGATAATATTGGTGACTCGGTAGTTGACATAAGAGTAACTCCTAAGGAAATAGTTATAATTAATATTTGGTTGATTAACAATAAGAACCCAAACTCTCTTACAATTAATCTATTTTTATGAGGAAACCAAATAGATAGCTAGGTGCAAAGTCTCTTGCCAACTATCCAAACTAAAAATATATACTCCCAATTAAAGCATAAAATCTTTAATTCTAAGTATTTATAGTAACTATCTAAATATACAATTCTATCTCTAGAAGCTCAAATTCTTTGAGAAACCAAACTAGATACCAAAACAATTTGTACAACTGTGTTTAAAATAATTGGGGCTTCGACCATGATTACTATTAGAGCTAAGCTATTATACGTGACCTCTACCAGGAACTATTCAAACTATGTTGATGAAGTATCTATTGATGACATGGATGGAACAATGACATTAGGAATAGACATGGTATAAACATCAAACACACTTTCAAAGTTATAATACTACTCCATTGTCAAAATTCTAGGAGGAAATGAGGAAATGGGCATATCTCATGGATCCAAATTTGATCACATGAAATAATCTTGGCTTAAGAGGAAAAGTGTACATGTTCGCATGCAAGGTTAAATCTAATGATTCATTTCAAGTTGGCGTAGATTTAGGAAGAGTAGTAGAAATTAACACTACTAGAGGAGGGGTGCCTTGGAGAGAATTTCCTTGATGGTGGAGGAAGTGTTATCTATTCTCACTACATATGCAGAAAAAATTAAAAGTTTGCTTAATTTTATTGCGTATGTGAAAATAGCTTCAAATTAAATTTACACATCATTACTTGTTAAACATAATAGGTTATGGAATCACGGTTGCATATTGATTTGAGTTATTAGATGGTTTTGAATAGTGTTAATTTCAAAGTATTCAAAAGGTCTAAAGTTTGCAGAAAAATTAGAAAACAATGCATGTACAAAAGATATTTGTATTTCATTAAAGGAGAGTACATATTGTTTGTTCCACACAAGTTGAAGTAATTATTTCAAAACAAACAAGTTCTATTTTAAATTTAGATTCTTTTGAATGCATTATCAAGAAAGCACAAAATATCCAAATGAGTAATGAACATTGATCATTCAACAAAGAACATAAAAACATAAAAAGAGATAAATGGTTTCATCATTGCTTAGTAGGGAGGCAGCCATGTTGAATTTGATGAAGTACTCGGGTTCCTGCATCCTTGCTGCAACCTATATAGAAATGAAGAATGATGTTAGTCACAAGAAATGACTAAGCTCAAGAAAGCCAAAGATATACATTTACAAGTATTAGTCATATATAAGAAATCAATAAACATTTGTCATACGTGGGAAGGAGAAGAAATGAGTAGAAAGAAAATCAATTTTATGCTAATTTTGTTTGCTTCATGTGCAGATTTAGGTATGTAGACCAAGTAGGTTGTCGAAGGGACACACATACATACAGGTGTGAAACTTTCTGACTGGAGTCATGTAGAGGCAAAGATTGATTAAGGAGGTTGTAGAGGGGGCATACGTACACTATAGGTGTGAGACCTTTCAGCTGAATTAATAAAGCACATAATGGGTGAGTAGTTGTTGAAGGAACATGAAAATTTATCACGAAACCTTTCAGCTCAATTGAAATTGCTACATGAATAGTTTTACAGGAACAATTTTACAAGAACTGATCATATTCATATATGCATTATAAGTTTCTACATTAAGAGATTTTCTTAGCATAATGTTACAAGAGGAACCAAGGTTGAAGGTTTAACAACATGAAGAGGTTATTACAAATTTTTGACATAGGTGTTTCAAATTTCAAGCATAAAAGGGTTTAGTATGTTTAAGGAGGCCACAAGTGCATTTTCAATTTTTAGATATCTAGAGGATCGTGATGATTTTTTCATTTATTCTTGATAGCTACACAAGGTTTTTTTTTTTTTTATTCATATGATTTGTATAGTGCTTTCAAACAGTTTAAACTTATAAGGTCATCAGGGTCAGCATTAAGTAGCATGGAGAAATCAATAAATGGCATGCAACAAGAGAGGTTGAATTTTTAGGTAGCAGCACGAGGTTATTCAAATATCAGAATATATAAAGATTAGGGAAATACATATGCTAGAAAATAATTACAAAAGTGTATAACAGTCATCAATGAATTTTATAATAAATTTACAACTTCATATGTTGTATCAGCCTCATGCCAAACAAATATGATAGGTATTTATCAAGACTCAAAATGTATTTTAAAGATAGAAACACATTTTCCAGCCTCATTGAAATCAACAAAAAGTGGCTATATGGAGAAATTATCAAATTTGTCTTCAATAGATACAATGCCAATATGAACATATGTTCTAAAGATTCAACAAAAGATCAAATATAATGTAAAATCTAGATATGGATCAATCCAACGATCTACAAGAAGAAATAAAATCACACTACTAATTATCAGTTTTAGAAATGTACAGGATAGTTGGTCATGTTTTTGCATTTCCTCCCAATCTATGATCTGGGTTTTCTTGAAATTTTAATTGGAATCACCCAACAACAAAATGAAAAAACCCATTAAATTTAGTTCAACCCACACTGCATTGAGTTAGATATGACTTTATGTATGCAACATTATTTTTAACAAATTCTCAGTCACCAAGTCAACAACAAACAACAAGAGAAAAGGTAAAGAGCTTAACATTCTCATTGTTGAAACCTATGCATAAAATAAAAGTTTTGTTATGAATATGAAATAACAGTTTTGTCATAGCCCAATACCATAAGTATTGACATTAAAAAAAAAATGGTATAAGAAAACTGAGAATCAAGCCCGTGAGCTCATAAGAGAAAGCCCATAATTTTTTTCTCATAGTTATTTGTACATGAATAGCTAAAAACCCAGAAAGAGAAGTACCAAAAAGTCTTTGAAATAAACAGAAGATCACTAAAGAAATATCCTGACAACCATGATATAAGGAGAAAGCATTTACAAATTTGCAGCAAGTGTCCAAATCTCTTCCACCATTGCAGCTAGGGTTTCAAATCCTTCTAATCAAGTTCTTTCTCTAGCTTTAGAGCATTTGAATGGCAAAATGACTTATGTTTTACCTTTTATTTGTTTAGTTACATTATAATAAGATTTTTGGGTCCACCACATGTTTGAGAGAGAAAAGTCACGTTTATAAAAAATAATAATTTATAACTTTTTTATTTTAAGTTGTATATTATTGTGTTTACTAAAATATAACTATTATTTTAATTGCATGATTTGAAAATGTAATTATTATTTTATAATTGATATTTGTATAAATCAATTATTTAATAGTAAACATGAAAAATGTAAAAAGATTAAATATATCAAGAGGGAGATAAGAATGAAGATATTGGCTATAAATTTTTTGGGACTTAAATTACTTCAATTCAAATTCAAAGTTCTATTTGTAATAGAAGAAGACTTTTTGAGTTAACTGAACGTCACAAGGAGTTATTTTTTCAAAGGAAGGGTAGTTCAAATTTCTCATGCAATTATAGAGCACGTAGGTGCTATTTTTAGCCATTTATGGATTAGTTTAGGCCAGTTTTACATGCAATTCACTTTGGAAGCCCCTTTTATGTATATTTTGCATATTGTTGAGTAGTTTTACATGCTATATTTTTGGATTGATTTCAAGATCTGACCTAAGGTTTTGTGCATGCTTTTGAGGAGATAGAGGCAATTTTTAGTTGGCTATCATTTGGATAGGTGTTTGAGAGCATATTGGATTGGTTTCTTAGTAGATTGGAGCAATTCTGAGGCATTTTTTTCCATGCATATTTTTGATATCTCATGAGTTAGGGCTTGAGCTCTATCTATTGTACATTCACATCATTATAAAGTCTTTTCTTTTTTGCTTATTTTTTTTGTAGATTGTAAATTTTTTAGTTAATTGTAGGAGCACTTTGTAGAAGAGATTTTTTCAGCATTGATTATACAAATTCAGCAGT
Source organism: Cupressus sempervirens (assembly GCA_028749045.1). NCBI lineage: Eukaryota > Viridiplantae > Streptophyta > Pinopsida > Cupressales > Cupressaceae > Cupressus > Cupressus sempervirens. Next base: position 517,441,798 of record CM053787.1, read on the forward strand.
TCCTTCTCATTGATTCTTTTTTGCAATATTGTGGGTTCTTTGCTTTTATGTTGTGTACATCCTTCATTCAAGCTATATTCCTTATTGCATATTTAAACTTCAATACTTGTAATTGTAAGTCTTTGTTTGTGTCCTTATTATTTTTTGCAAAAAATTGGTAAAGCCTAGGTTTTCCTAAGAGATCTATTAGATTTCCACAATCCATGCTAATGCTTTCAAATTTATGGATTTTATTGTGTATAGTTTTTTTACATCAATGTTTCAGATCATACTACATGATCCATCATCAGGATGTTCTTTTCTCTCTAGCATCCTGATGATGGATCATGTAGTATGATCCTAAACGTTGATGAAAAAAAACTATACATAATCAATCCAAAAATTTGAAAGCACTAGGTTTTCCTTTCAAAGCAAAAGATTTCGACTCCTTGCATAGAAATACATTTGTAATTGCATGCTTGTTTGGGTATTGTGAATCATTTGTTTTATGGGTAATCTGTGTTGATTTAATTAAAGTTGCATACACATCATTGGTGTATCACCTCATTTAGGTTTAGTATTCATTATTTTCATTCACTTCTTATCCCTTTTTCACATACTATTAAGTTTTTAGGTGATCATTATTTAGGAACCGATTAGATCCAGAGATTCATCTCTCATTTTAGGACAACCCACCATCCTAGAGAGTTTCCATGTTTAACAAGATATCTAGATATTTCATCTTGCTAAAGGTACAATCCTAATTGACAACAGGAAGTTCATCATCAATTAGGTCCATGTGAATATTTTTAGGTTATGAAAACTTTACCTCAAGCACATGTCATTTTGCCTTGACTCTTGATGGTAAGCTTAGGAAGGGTCGTGTTATCTCTTGAAATGAAACCCTTATCAAGTTACAGTAAAACTTCATATCTCAAGGACACATTGAAACACTCCTAATTTGTGTGTGACTTAAAATATGGAGTGAATTTCTAGGTAAGGCCAAATCCTAGTTGGTTATCACCCTAAAACTACTAACCTCTTGAAAAAGGGGAAGAGGAAAACTAAAAACAAATTCAATGAAAATGGGACTAAGATTTAACGAGAGTTCTAAAATAAACCTAATTAAGAAAGAAAATGATTAACCATGAATTATACTTGGTTTAGATATAGAGGATTTGAAATATACAACTCATAAAAAAATCACGTATGCATAAATATTTCACTAACATGTTAGATAGTCCAATTACCCAAAAAAAAAAAAAAAAGATTTTCACAAAAATTATAATTGCACATTGATGTGTGTTGGCTAAAAGCTTTGTACGTCACTAACTACGACTTACAAAATTGTGACTTTAGGCAACATTTTATGAGATTTCTTTCTCCTCACAACAATAGGGGAGGCTCCCTTCTTACTATAGGTGGCTTCAATAGGAAGTTGACTGAAATTACAAAAAGGATGGTTCTCTTGATCAATTCTTCTTTCTTCAAGAATGATTTGCATATAACTATAACTTTCCAACTTAAAAAAAGTGCCTTATTGATACAATAGTATTGGTGCCCTAGAATTGATGTAAGAACAACACGAGGGGCAACAATTTACTTTTTATATTTTATATAAAAAAAAGTAGGAACCCAAAGTCTCGTACATTTGTCTTGAATAAGAATTCAAGTAGAATAAATAGTAAGGCACAAAGTCTCGTACTAGATACTCTCAAATTTGATAAAAACACTTACAACTAAAGCCTAGATTCTTTAGCTTGAAGTATTACAGCCACTACTATCTTTTACAATTCGTCCTCCTGCAACACAAAGTCTTCACAAGTTCAAATTGGCTCTGAATGCAATAGGCAGCTCAAAGTTTGCATGATTAAATTCAAATCCCTCTTGATCAAAGCTCGAAAAATCAAAATCAATAGCTAGAAAATATCATCACATAACACCTTGAATCAACACAAAGTTTGAAAGCAAGTTGCCTCTTTTATTGATAGCAATCTAAAAGTCTAAAAGTGCACATATAAACTAGCAAAATTTCTTGCCTTGCCAAAAGATGATTATTTAGAATGAGATATCTCCTTTATATAGAAAAATAAGAGAGAGAATGGTGGAGGAAAAAGTGGAACAACCTTAATCACCTTAACTTATCTCTAACTAACTACTTTTACTTTATTCAAAGTTGCATGCTTAATGCAATTGCAACTTAACTACATGAGCTAGTTGTAAAGGTGGATGTTATCTTGTACTTCCAACATAGATGCTCTTTACATGTAACTTTATTACTAATATTCTACTTAAAGCATATATAAATCTAATTCAAAGTATTCACATGGTATTAACCATCTCTCCAAACTTTCATAGGACTCGCCTACAATTGCATCATCTAGTTCACCCATGCGTTGTGAGATCAGTGTAACCTTCCTAAGTATTGCTTGTTGCTGTAGATATCTCTTTGTTAAAAATCTCCATTTGATTTTGTAGATTCTTCAATGAATACTTCCAACTTGCAATTGCATCCATTATAGTGATGTTGAATTCATCCACTTCAAGCTATAAGTGGATGACCTCTACAAACTTTGTGAGAACTTCTTGATTCTTGAGTATGTTATCTTTAGTGATGATCTCGCATGATAGCCCTTTGAATGCCTCTCTAGTCATGTTTTTTTGATTAGTTATCTTGCCTACTTCTTCCTTTGCATCTTATACAAGTCCTTGTAGAAATTTTTCTTTGTTAGTCATCACATGTGGGTAATCATTGTACATCTCAATAGAGGTGATGACTTTGTACTTGCATAAGAAGTCCAAATCAATCTCCATCATGTTATTCCAGGCATCAAGATTATCATCCAACAATTCAAGTAGATGATTGAGTGACTTGAGAATGTCATTCAATCCAACACTAGTCTCTTTCCCTTTTGCTTGTTTATCTTCTCTTAACATTTTCGAATGGTGTGCCTACACAACTGTCACATGAAAGTTCCATAGTGTATGAACATCGTCATGTGAGGGGTCCATGGAAATATTTTGATGTAAAAACATGGATTTTAGGCAAGATATGGATAGGGAGAATGGATGAAATGATTGGGGACATCAAATGAACAAATGGTGTCTAATCAATATATCTCCCTTTTAGTTGTAGGATTGGACATCCCTTACCACCAAAGTACTATGCTGATTTTCATTAAATGTCAATTCGGGAGCATGAGCTTGAGATGATGTCTGCAAAGTATATGCTCTAGTTTTCACTAAAAGTCACTACTACTTTGAATGCAATAACCATTGAGGAAATATATTTTATCCAAGGGAAAGAAAACTATCAAATAATTGGAAGGAAATTCTAAGTATTTAGCCATACATCTATGCACCTACTGCTGTAGGAACAATGACTGGTTTTGTTTCCAGTGACTGCAGGAATAGCAGTTCTAACTCTAACTTAGAAAACTGAGTCTAACTTCTACTTACTAAAGAAAAATCCACCTTCTGCGTGGGCCCCCACGGAAGAATGAAGGAAAGACAAACTCAGATAAAAATGTAGAAACTCAGCAAAGGCATGTATTCATTCAATATGCAGTATTACAATAACTTGGAAAAATGATAAGATATCTATCAACTCTATCTGTCTATTCACTATCTATATCATAGATACAGATGAGGTCTTATTTATAGGGAACAACAAACTCCTAAAACTATGACTTCCTCATGAAGGAAAGTCAGTTACAACTTAAGACTGCAAACATGCAATCTAAAAGACATTAATTATCCCTTAAATTCCCCACAAATATAGATCATAGCAAATGCTAGATTTGCTCTTTTATCTGTCTTCAAACTGCTTTTCAAGATTTCAGGTATCGTGCATTGCATGTTTAACTAATTGCCTTGATGCTTTCTTCCTTGCTCAGTCATTTTATCAAGTCCCGCTTTGTTATTCATTAAAACAGGTCCCTTCTGACTTTGCCGCCAAGTCTTTTAGCTGCAACAGTTTCATAACACTTCTCCTTAATGTCATTAATGCCTTAGCTCTATTCCCTCATAATTTGTTTAACTCTCACTCAGCTTGTATCTTGTGATCAACATTTAATACACACAAGACTTCCTGCAAACATTTATTTTCATTTATTAGTTTATAAAGAAAAGGCATTAATTATTCAACTAACAATTTTTGCAATCTCTTCAGCTGCAAGAAGATCTACCCATATCGAACATTCATGAAGAAAGATTTTTACCAAAAAATGAACCCCTTTTTAAATATAATTCTGATTATCATTTTATGCCCCATGTCCATACTTTATACATCAAAAGTTCAAAACATTTACACTAAAGGATGATAAATTTTAGTATGTTATAGACAAATGTTCACAAAAAGGGCTAATAAAACTTCTATTTCTTCATGTCATCATTTTTCCCCGCAACCATCCTAAGGCTGGTCCCTTTAGCATCTATAAGTTTCTGATCCTCATCTGCAGTCTGAGGTCATTAGCAATTTTCTCCTATAATTCATGAGCTCTGTAATTGAAATATCCATGATTTTGTTTCAACCTTTCCCATTTCTGTTCTTCAGTAGTCATTGGAACTGAATTGAATGTTGCATAAAATTCCTGAGGAGTATGTAAGGAAGGGTTCAACCCTCGAGTAATTCGAGACAACTAAAAATTAATCATTTGCTCCTTTAGGAACAATTTGTAAACTGGAGATGGGCACCTATAATTTACAAGCTCTGGAATGAGCTTTGTGATCTTTGTGACATGTTGTTGTAGGATCTTAATTTCATTATCCTTTTCTTCAATTTGCTATGCTTGTTCCCTAATAGTTCTGAGCATTTGCTTCTTCTCTAAATCCCAATTTTTTTTCTCCCATTGAAATTGTTGGTACAAACTAAAGCTGGTTGTTAACAGAGTGGAAATGTCCGGTGGTGTATCACGACAGACAATAGGTCTATAATCTTCAAGGCAGTGCTCAGGATGATGGTGGTCAGCAGTGCTGTCATCCTGAGAATTTTGACATTTGACAAAGCTTTTATTTTGACATGCAATAGTGTTATCAACTTTTTCTGAAGGGCAATGGCTGCAGGATAGGGTGCAATAGTCATTTTATCTTGGAATGTTTCAACAGTTTCCTGAACCATTTCTTGTGCAACAGATGGATATTCTTCTGATGGTAGATTATCAGTTTGCCCCGTTGGTTGTTCAAATCCTGACACTATTTCCTCTAAGGACTCTGTGTCACTATCAATATTAATAGGACTATTCAATTTTGCGAGAATTTCCTTAGGATTATTTTTATGTTCAGGAGTAGGTGCTGTGTGCTCTGGTGACTGTGTAGGTGTAGGTACTGGAGTTTCAATATCAATAGGTGGTATAGGAGGCTCAATAGGTGGCACAGGAGGTTCAGTTCTTAAATTTACCCCAGACATTTTGGTGACTCACTGTGGAGTAGAAATTAGTTTCTTGCCCTTATCAACAGATTTCCCTTTATTCGGGTTAAGTGCAGGTTCTTGTAATATTGGAGATAGTTTTTCTGAACCTTTCTCTATGGCAACTATGCATGATTTTCTCTTCTTAGAAGTTGAGGCTTCTACTGTCAAAATTTTCCTCTTTGCAGTTTTAGGCATAGAAGCATAAGCTGAAGCTCTTTGAGCCATTCTATATACTACTTTCTTGACTCCAATAGTTTTCTCTCTTGTCCCTACTCCTTGCCCTTTAGGTCCACCCCTTTTAGGTTGCTCTGACCTTAGCTTTACAAAATCATTCCATTTTCCCAAATGCTGCCTAGTTAACTCTTTTTCAATTATAGCCCTAATTAAGCAATGGTGGGATACCGACTGGGTTTTGCCTTGTTGTACATAGGTAGCTTGCCTTTTGATGATATTATAAAGGAAACTTGGAAGATTTACAAGACAATCCCCATGTCGTAAACAACTCAAAATTTTGAAATGAACAGCATGCAAATAGGAATATCTTCCTTCACAGGTAAAATATCTTATGATAAATTCAGCAGGGTGGATGAATTGCAGAGGGAGAGATAATTGTAATGTACCTTGCTTTTTGTTTTCCTCCAGTCGAGGATCTCCTGGTACTGAGAATTGCTCTTTTGCTTGTCATGCATCCATATCCTCTGTCCAACGTTCTCCATTTGTGGGTAAGCCAGAAACTTCTGCCACTATTTCTTCGGTGAATTCTACCTGAATGCCCTTAACAGTTACATATCCATCCCTCAATGTATTATGAAATTGGAGCACAATTTCTTGATCAAACTACTTCAAACTAAGACAATAAGTCAGCCATCCCCGTTGTTGAAACAAACTACATTTTGTTGGGTCTTCCAGTAAGACTCTGTGATCTACTGGTTCATGCCGCTAAGGTTCTCCACCCATATTTTTGAAAAAAAAAAAATTCCAGTACAAGAAAATTCACTAAAAATGATTTTGAGAGTATGGGCGGTGATAGCTGCAAGGGTTTCTACAGAGGGAAATTGCAATACTTCAATATTTTCCAAACATCACATCCTTCAGTACTTCATGACAGTATTTTAATCACCAAACCATAATGGGAATAAAGATCGTGCTCAAAAACATACACCATTTTAATGAGGAGTTATGCGAAATCATGATTTAATATTATTTCACACATTTCAGAAGTACAAAGGGTTGCCAGCTCATTACTGAAATGAGCCTTCCCTATACATCCTATATGCTAACTTAAGATTTCCTTGATTTTGCATTCATGATTTTGATTTCCCCTCCCCCCAACCTAGTAGAGACTGGGTCCCACCAGACCGTAAATATTGTAAATTCCAAAAATTGAAATATCATGCTTTCCTAAATAAATAATAAAGTAAATAAATGCAAAGGGGGTCGAGTGTGACTGACCTAAGGTGCGATAGGAAGGATGAACCGAGAAGTGCCTTATTAGAGAAAGAAAGTGAGATGGAATGATGATGGAAAGACAAGAAGATGGGATGGAATGAGGTGGAAAAGGAATGAATTTTTGCACGAGTGTGAATTTTTTATTATTATGAAGGCCTTGAAAATAAATTCAAGGGGTTGCAGGCATCTGAGTGGGAGCCTCAGACGAAGTGGCTGCAGGAAGAGATGTTTCTATTGTGGTGAACTATTGAAGAAATTCTTCCCTGGTTGCTGGTTTATGATATAACTTCAGGTGATGCCCATTAACTAGGAGTTTGAATTTAACCGGATCAATTGTTGACAGTTGAACTGCTCCATTGTTAAAAATTGTAATGATTTCATAGGGACCAAGCCATCGAGTTTGAAATTTGCCTTGGTGATGCTGATATCATGAATCATACAAGAGTGCCCAATCACCAATAGAGAATTCTCTGTCTTTAATGAATTTGTCATGCCATTGCTTTCTTTGACTTTGAATTAATTTTGTGTTATGAAGAGCTAATTTTTGCCATTCATCCAACTCATTGAGATGCTAAATGTGATCCTGTTGTGCTGCAGGAAGGGTAATATCAAGTTCCAAAGTTGTCCGCAGAGTTTTATGTTCAAATTTAATAGGCATAACAATTGTCTTCCCATATAGGAGTTGGAAAGGTGTAAACCCAGTAGTGGATTTCCATGTTGTTTTATATGCCCATAAGGCTTTAGGAAGTTTAGCTGCCCAATCTCTATGATGCAAAGACATTGTTTTAGTGAGAATATGTTCCAGTTCTCTATTTGTTACTTCTACCTATCCATTGGCTTGTGGATGATACGAAGATGATTTGCCATGCCAAATTTTATATTCCTCCATGAGTGCTGCTATCAGGTTAGATGTGAACTGAGACCCTTGATCTGATTGTAATTCTCTTGGAACACCAAATTTGGTCAAGATACATTCATATAGAAACTTTGCAACATTATTGTCATGGGGACACTTCATGGGTTTTGCTTCAGCCCACTTAGTAACATAATCAGTGCAAACCAATATGTAACTTTTCCCTTCTAATGGTGGTTCAATAGGGCCAAAAAAATCAATTCCCCATTTATCAAATGGTTCTACTACTATCTGTGGCTGTAGGGGCATTTCACCTATTTTTGTCGGTCTACCCATTCTTTGACATTTATCACATTTTTTTGTATACTGAGCTGGATCTTTGTGAAGTGTAGGACAATAATAACCTATATTCAAAATCTTTAATGTAGTTCGTTTGTTAGAAAAGTGTCCACCATAGGGCTCGTCATGATAAGCACGAAGAACATCATATGTTTCATCTTCTGTGAGACATTATCGTGTTACCTAATATGGTCCAGTATAAAACATGAATCCTGAGATCCATGAGAAATTAAAACTCTTTTCTACTAGTAATCATTTTTCTTTCGCAAAAAAATGTGAAGGAGTTTTGCCTGTAGTTAGATAGTTGGCAATGTTAGCATACCAAGGGTTTTGTGTTGACAAAAGGAAGAGATGTTCATCAAGAAAGCTATCTTCTATGGCTACAGGATCATCAGGTGTTTGAAGACGAGACAAGAAATCAGCTACAATATTTGCTTTTCCTGGTTTGTCAATAATGATGATGTCAAATTCTTGCATTAGTAACAACCATCGAGCCAATCGTCCAAAGATTGCTAGTTTGTTCATCAGATATTTGATAGCAGAGTGATCTATATGTACAAATATTTGGTATCCTGTAATGTAATGTCTGAATTTATTCAGAGCATAAATATAGCAAGTAGTTCTTTCTCTGTTACTGTGTAATTATACTCGGCTCCTTGAAGATTTTACCTGATATAGTAAATTGCATGTTCTATTGAATCTATCTTTTGGCCAAGTACCGTTCCAATGGCATGATCTGAAGCATTTGTGTGTATATGAAGAGGTAACTCCCAATTTGGTCCTCAAAGCACTGGTGTTGTAGAGAGGACTTCCTTAAGCTGCAGGAAAGCTTTTGTACACTTTGAATCCCATACAAACTCTGCATCTTTTCGGAGAAATTTGTATACGGGTGCTGCAATTTGACTAAAATCTTTGATAAAATGTTGATAATATCCCACATGTCCTAAAAAACTTCTAACTTCTTTCAATTTGGCTGGTACAACTAATGTATGTATGACTTCTATTTTTGTTAGATCTATTTCAATTCCTTTAGGAGAAATAAAGTGTCCCAAGACCACTCCTTCTTGCATAATCATAAAGCACTTTTCGCTGTTTAAAGACAAATTGTAGTCTTTGCATCTTTGTAAAATCTTGTCCAAGTTTTCCTTGGCTTCTTAAAATGTTTGCCCATATGTGGTGAAGTCATCCATATACACTTCCAAACAATCTACAGATATGTCAGAAAAAATGTTAATAATAGCTCTTTGGAAGGTTGTGGGTGCATTGCACAAACCAAATGGTAGGACAGAATAAGAAAATGTTTTCCATGGACATGTGAATGTTGTCTTGTCCTGATCTTTTAGTGCTATCTGGATTTGATTGTAACCATTGAACCCATCTAAGAATGAAAAGTATTTTTTTCTTGCAAGATTATCAAGGACTTGATCGACAAAAGGCAATGGAAAATGACCCTTTTTGGTAGCCAAGTTAAGTTCTTTATAATCTATGTAGACTTGCCATTTTCCCCCCTTTTTGGGAACAATAACCAATGGTGACACCCATTGGCTATTGGAAATAGGATATATGAAGCCAGCATTGAGTAACTTTTGCAATTCATTTTTGACAATATTCCTTAATGTTGGGTTTATCCTACGCTAAGGTTGTCACACAGGTTTATAATCTGGACTGATATAAATTCTATGGATACAGAGTGCAGGATCCAAACCTTTCATATTTGTATACTCCCAAGCAAAAGCATCCTGATGCTTTTGTAACAGCTGCAGGGTATCATGATGTTGTGCCTAAGATAAGGACTTGCTTATATTTAATTCTCTTCCTGGAATGATTGTTGTTTTGACTGCTTTTTTAGCCATTGAAATTTGCACAATTGGTTGTGAATCTATCTCATGTGGCAGGAGTGAATGCATAAGCTATGCAGACTTGGAATAATGTAGTTCATCAGATAAAGGCAGAATGCTTTCTAAGACATACTCTTGTGTAGAAGATGTTGTAGGTTGTGTTCCATACTCATTCATTATGATAGAAGAAATGACATCATCTTCCTCTTTAATGTTTACAAATGAGTCTTGTGAGATCATCATCAATTTTTGAATAGAATCTATGTCCATATCAGAGTCATCCATATTTGGCTAGACAACTTGATCATCCTGCAGCAAAGGCTGAGCAGGAGAATACAAGGTCAAATTTTTAGTGTTTGTTCCATCTGAAATAGTCATTTTCCCTGATTGGCATGCAATATAAACATTTTCTATTGCTAACCATGGTCATCCTAAAATGATAGGGTAGCCCCCAATACTTTTTTTTGGAGAGAGTAAAACAAAATCAACTGGAACTCCCATGAATGTAATATGACAGTGACATCTTCTAGCATACCATCAGGAATGATGGTAGAACTATCTGCTAATTGCAAGATTGTTGGGGTCTGCCTAAGACCAATGATGCTTAATTTGGACACTAATTCCTTGGTTATTACATTGATGGATGCTCCTAGGTCTATTAGGACATTCTGCACTTGTACCCCTTGAATGGTGAGGGTTACTACTGGGCTGCTAGGATCTGCATACTTAGGCATTTTGTAGTTATCAAGCATAAGATCAGAAAGCTATCCAAGGACATGGATAGTCTTTGGGTCTTTCTTTTTCCTTCTTGGTTTTTCAACACATGCTTCTCTGATGGCTTTTGAATATATAGGTACTTCCTTGATTGCATCAAGTAAGGGAATTTTTACCGTCATTTTCTTAAGTTGCTCAAGCAAATCTAGTGCAGCTTGATTTTCACTTGGTAGTATTTGCTCTGTTAACCTACCAGGAAATGATGGTGTTTTGGATGCAGGAGAAACAATGGTGGCAGGGTCTTGAATTGACTTAGCATTTGTATCATCTATTTCTGTTATAATGGGCTGCTGAGGTGAGGTAAGCCTTGTTCTAGATCTTAGATGGATATCATTTAGGGTGATGGAATAACTTTGTTGTTGGGCTGAAGGTTTTGCACTTTTAGGGTTAGGTGCAGGTTATGCAGGTAACTGTGGCTATTTTGGAGGAGCTGTATTGGCTGTAGGAGGCATTAAGGCTTGCTATTAAGGAGGTTGAGTCAAAGCTAGCTATTGTCAATTCTAGGTTTTCTACCAACCCTACTGAGGTTGATGCCAACCTTGGTTAGGTTGCTGCCATCCTTGGTTGGTCTATGGCCAACCTTGGTTAGGCTACTACCAACCTTGGTTGGTCTATGGCCAACCTTGGTTAGGCTGCTGCCACCCTTGGTTAGGATGCTTCCAAACTTGGTAAGTTTGCTGCCAATGATTATAATTACCATGCTATTGTTGCCATTGACTATTACTACCGTAATTATGGAGCGAGTCTTGAGGAATACCTGATCTTGGAGCCCATGGCCTTCGTTGAGAAACATAAAAGACTTCCCCATCTTCATCAATTGCCTTAAACTCAGTAGGCACATGCTATGATTCCTTGCTAGCAATAGGCTTACATCGGCAGTTGCATTTCTTTTCTCTGCAATGGGGGCAATATTCTGCCAACATACTATCAACATCTTCCTTCTTCCTACATGCTTGCATGGTATCCAATTGTGTAGCAACATCATTAATGATGTCTTGCTTGAAATTTGACAAGAGGTTTGACAATTCTATCTTAGATACTCTTGCCCCAGGAGTCTTTTGGAGTAAATCCTTCAAACCTCATCCTTTTTGTTGTTGTTGCTCTGGAATAGTTCAAACAAATATTCTAGATTTTAGCCCACATCTTCTGTGTAATGTCACCTCCAGCCATTAAGTCTAAAGCTTCCATACTCCTCTCATGTACTCCTTTCAGAAAGAGAGGTTTTTGAGACTCCTCATTTAGCTGATGTTGTGTGTTTCGCTGTAGGTTAAACATGAACTGGGCAACATAGTCCTCCAAAGTCTCATCCTCCTTTTGTGACATTTTAAAAGTTTCATCTCCTTTCAAATCATGGCCTCTGCAATATTCCTTATATTTATTAAGGAACATATTACTCATAGTTGGCCAATCTGTCATAACATTGGCACCTAAACTCATGAACCATCTCAAAGTGACTTCTTTTAGAGTTGATGGAAACAATTTCAGATTATGAGCATCAGTTGTGTAGTCATAACTTCGACAAAGGATGTCGAACTCAAAGAGAAAAGTTTCTGAATCTTTAGTAATAAGGCCATAGAATTTAGGCAGGGAAGCTAAGGGTATATTTTTCAAATTTTGATTACCCTACTGAGGAGGAATTGGAAAAGGAAAAGTAGGCTGAGCTGTTGCCATTTGTAGATGTCCTAGCGGTGGCTGATAAATGACTAGAGCTAATGGATTATCTTGATATTTTGGCTTAGCAAAAAGATTATTCAAATGAAAAGATTCTTCAAATGTGGTTGGTGATTGTACTTGTTTCAGTACTTCTGCAAATATGTTCTCAAATAGTTCTTCTTCTCTCTCTTCTCTTTCTTCAGAGTCAGGATAAAAAGGATCTTCCTGATTGAAGTTGGGAAGAAATCTTCCAAGGTGATCTCTTCTTCTATGCATACAAGAATGCTGAAAATGAAACTAAATGACTTAAGAGTAAATACTAGACTGACACCATCCTGACAACGGCACCAAAAATATGTCTAATCAATATAACACCCTTTTAGTTGTAGGATTGGACATCCCTTACCACCAAAGTACTATGCTAATTTTCATTAAATGTCAATCCAGGAGTGTGAGTTTGAGATGATGTCTGCAAAGTATATGCTCTAGTTTTCACTAAAAGTCACTACTACTTTGAATGCAATAACCATTGAGGAAATCTATCTATCCAAGGTAAAGACAACTATCAAATAATTGGAAGGAAATTCTAAGTATTTAGCCATACATCTATGCACCCATTGCTGCAGGAACAGTGACTGGTTCTATTTCCAGTGGCTGCAAGAACAACAGTTCTAACTCTAACTTAGAAAATTGAGTCTAACTTCTACTTACTAAAGCAAACTCCACCTTCCACATGGGCCCCCATGGAAGAATGAAGGAAAGACAAACTCAGATAAAAAATTAGAAACTCAACAAAGGCATGTATTCATTCAATATGCAGTATTACAATAACTTGGAAAAATGATAAGATATCTATCAACTCTGTCTATCTATTCACTATCTATATCATAGATACAGACGAGGTCTTATTTATAGGAAACAACAAACTCCTAAAACTATGAATTCCTCATGAAGGAAAGTTAGTTACAACTTAAGGCTGCAAACATGCAATTTGAAAGACATTAATTATCCCTTAAATTCCCCACAAATATAGATCATAGCAAATGCTAGATTTGCTCTTTTATCTTTCTTCAAACAACTTTCCAGGAATCCAGGTATCGTGTGTTGCATGTTTAACTGATTGCCTTGATGCTTGCTTCCTTGCTCAGCTGTTTTATTAGGTCTCGCTTTGTTATTCATTAAAACAGGTCCCTTCTGACTTTGCCGCCAAGTCTTCTATCTGCAACGGTGTCATAACGCTTCTCCTTAATGTCATTAATGCCTTAGCGCTATTCCTTCGTAGTTTGTTTAACTCCCACTTAGCTTGTATCCTGCAATCAACATTTAATACACACAAGACTTCCCACAAACATTTATTTTCATTTATTAGTTTATAAAGAAAAGGCATTAATTATTCAACTAACAATTTTTGCAATCTCTTCAGCTGCAGGAAGATCTACCCATATTGAACATTCATGAAGAAATATTTTTACCACAAAATGAACCCCTTTTTAAATATAATTTCGATTATCATTTTATGCCCCATGTCCATACTTTATACATCAAAAGTTCAAAACATTTACACTAAAGGATGATAAAGTTCAGTATGTTATAGAAAAATGTTCACAAAAATTCTATTTCTTCATGTCATCAAATGGGTTAAGCTCAAAATGGCTCAAAAATTGCTAAAATATTCAAAACTAGGTCTTTTGGAGTGGATTGTATATGCAAACACTAGACTTTAAAATATGCAAGTGAGGAGTCAAGTGTAATGAAATGAAAACATAGCATGCTTAAATAGGTCTAAGTCATACTATGTATCTAACAAGCATGTGGAAAATTCTTGTTCAATTATTGGGAAGCCATATAGAGGTCCATAGAATACATGGTGGTGGGGACTTGTACTTGCATTCTCATGAGGGGAAAAGAGGGACTTGCTTTCATATTAGAATGAAATTTTATCCCTAACTGCATATGCATGTAAATGAGACCTTCCATATGCAACTTGAAGAAGAAGACAAAATAAAAAAGAAGAGACAACATATATTAAAAAAACATGTAAATCTAAAAATGCAAACTGAAAGACTTGTAATAAAAAAAAAAAAGAGCAAAATGCCTCAAGGAAAAATAACAAGGGATCATACCCTTTTATCAAGAAGCAAGAGAAGAAATCATTTTAAACACTTGTGAAAAATTTGAAAATGTAATCAAAGAGATTTTTTGGATTTAGAAAGATTATAAGATGAAGTGTTAAATAGACTTTAAATCTTAACTTGATCCTTGCAAAAGATGAGTCAAAATTTGTAGCTTTCCAAGTGTAGGAAGTTAGAGAAAAAATTTACATCATTTTAGCAACCATTTTGACCAATAAATGTGCAACATGCAAAGTATTTGGAAAATGATGTCCAAAGCATATCAAGTGATTTAGAAGACTTGAATGCAAGCTAGGAAGGATAGGAAATGCTTTTAAACTTACCTTGATCCAATCGCTAGTTGTTTGAATGGTGCAAATTACTCAAAACTAGGGCATGTTTTAGCAAAAACATGCCTTGGATGGGTTGAGAAATGAAGAAAACACTCAACGAACTCCATTTTTTAGCAGCTCAATATGTTCTTTGGATGATTATAGGCAAAAAAGACCCTTAGATCATTAAAAAGGACCAAGAAATGCTTGAGATATGAGCATTTGAAAGCTAGAAAACCTAGTTTTGGATAAAAACGCCCCAAAAAGTGAAGTTTATAGAGGCAAAAACATATATTTTGGGCTAAAAATTGTTTCTTTTGGGGTGTTTGATAAAAAAGTCTCATGTTATGAAGTAAAAACAAACTTTTTAGTTGCATTTATGTGAAAAATGTGCCCAAAAACCCTCCAAATGCAAGCTGCAAGTTAAATGAGATTTCCTTATGCAAATGCACATATTGTAATGCATGTAATGTGCTCCAAAATCTCCACTTTGTGTTTTTCATTAAAGACCTAGTGAAAAACATAGTTTTGGAGACCATATTTTTTTTTTTGAAAGACATGCAATTGGGCAAAAATTTGCCACTTTGCCTTTGTGGGGTTTTAAAACATAAAAACATATTTTAAAATGCATTTAGTTGGGCCAAAAAATTCCACTTTGGCTAAGGCTAAGTGAAATGGATTTTAAAAAATTACATACACATGCATTTGGGTTTAAAATTGCCACCTAGCGGATTTACATGTTATTAAAACATGAATTTTAACTATAAAAGTCTATTATGTAGCAATTTTAAAAAGATGTGTATGTAATGGGTTAGAAAAACCCCATTTAAATGCATTAATATGTTGGAATTACAATAGGAAAGGTAAAATTCTGAAAGGGGGGGGGGCGGGGCTGTGAATCAGTGCTTTAAACTTTGACTCACAAAACATTCACCACACATCCATCTCATACATTCAATAAGAAAACTGAAATACCATGTAAAGCATGCACATCAAAACCATGTAAACAAGTAAGCATTCACACATATATGACACTAGATATGATTACCCAAAAACCCTCCAATGAGAAGGTAAAAAAGGGGTGGGAATGAAACTTACAAACTTCACTACTGTGGTAATAAAGTGTATCTAATGAAGGTTACAATGTTTGATCATGAGACATTATCTACCTTGTGAAAGGCCTGCCCTGTTAAAGGATTCCAAAGACTATTAGGCTTTACCCTATAAAAAGTGTGCCTTGTTAAAGGAATTTAACTCACAATAATGTAAGCACCTTGTTAGAGGATTTTAATACATCCTATTTGGACTACTCTATTAAGAGATTTAATTGATTCACTTATTAGAATATCTCAACATTGATCCTGTGGTTGGCACTTTGTTGCTTGATGATAGATCACCTATAAACTGATGTATTCTTGATCCTTCTTGATTAGATGTCTCTCTGTTGTTTACTATTTCATTCCTCTATTCTCCTTTAGTTTATTTTGCAATGCATTTTCAATTCACAATTTCTTAGTCACCATGAATACTTTTTTTGCCCATGCAAAACTTCTCTCTTCACTCCTTCCACATTCTCTCCTAAAAGTTTAGGTTTTGTCCTCCTTAAGAAGACCTAGTTGACTTAGGGTTAGGTATGAATCAACGGCTATGACTCATCCATTTTGTTGCTTAAACCTTCCCTTTTACCTAATTGGATACATGCACTTCATAGGGATTCCAACTTAAGATTCATCCTTATCACCAAAATATCGTAATCCAATCTGTAAGTCGGCTAAAAAATAGTTTACATAGTAGTTTGTGCCAATACAAACAACTATGAAAAAAATATGTTACTTAGCATCTATAGTCTTTGATGCTTGATGTATACTAATTTCTATATTATGGCTCAGCATATGTATGACTCAACATGCACTGCTTACTTGGCTTCTATATCAGTCGACATACACTGTCTGCTTGGCACTTGACTAACTTGGCATATGAGTGACTTGACACATACTGTGGACTTGACATTCTCTATCTTATACATGTTGTGCTTGACATACACTACTTGTTTGACATGAATTAAGTAAATGACTTAAGTGTATAGACACTCACTAGTCAAAACCAATCTAAGATCAACTCCCCCTTTGACATGAGTGTCAAAAACACTTGGTCATGCATTAATATCCTTATTAATACAAGAATAACATATCTATTATTGATCCTATGTACAAAATTTCAAAATATCAAAATTTTGCAATAACTTATACCTCAAAATCTTATAACTCCCCCTTAGTTGTTAGATCTAGATTTGTAGTCAAAATGTTATTCCTGCTGAGTAGATATGCTTTAATTAACACTATTTTACTTTCTATCTACACTTGCTCCCCCATGCTCTTACTCTTCCTTAGCTTAGCTCTTTTTCTCTCCTTTTGCTTAAGCTAACTTTCTCTCCCTTTGCTTAGCTCTCTTTCTCCCCCTTTTTTGACATTGATGCCAATGTGCTATACACTGATAGTGTGTTTGTCCAAGAAAGATTTATGGAGCTCAAGAATAATTTTAGGAGTGACATCCTAGTTGTCACAAGCTACATCCAAAGACTTAATTTGGATGGCCAACTCAGCAGTAAGGTGAACTAGGCCATCTAATGTAGAAAGATTGGAGTCTTTCTTTGTAAGAGTTTCTACATAGTCTAATTCCTTGTGAAAAATCTCCATGTGAGGAGTCAATGTGGTTTGGATGCTTATCAGTTTGGACCTTATGTTAGCTCCATCTATAGATAATCCTGCTAATTGACTCTAGGTTTGCAATAAAGTCCTAAAATGCTTCTCACTTTGAGTTGGAGTCATAAGCAATTTTGCACCTAATGAATTTATTTGACTTTCCAAGCTCAAAATGTGATTCCTTGTCTCTTATGTGAAGAGTGTGGGATTGCATAGTTTGGTGTACAAAGAGAAAATTTTCTCAAGTACCTTCTTCACACTTTCTACCTTAATTTCCAATGCAACTTGTGTAAGTGCTATATCACCAGATATTTTCTCATTTACTTTACTTTGAAATTTCTTTTCAGAATATTCTAATAATTTTGCATTAGTATCAAGGTCTGCATCACTTACCTTTTCTACTATATTTGTCAATTGTTCATTAAGTGGCTTTGTTTCATCTGGAGTAGGTAGATTGAATGCATCTAGGAAGATGTCTTTAATATCAAGTAAAGCTTGCTTCTGCCTATGCTCCCTTCTAAGTAGTTATTGACATTTCTTTCTAGCTAAGGCTTCTTAAAGTATACCCATATGCTCTATTGTCATTGTGGTATAATCATATTTTAGAAAAAAAATTTGTTTATCTAGGCTTACATCTCCATATGTTATTACCTCTTCTACCTTTGATGAACTTGTAATCAGCATTGAGAATTGCAAAGGTGTTGCATCTGTGCTCAGCCTCTGAAGAGTGTGACTGGAAGGAGTGCCAGATTCTGGTCAAGTTACCAGGGCTTGAATTAGTGCTTACTCTTGTAGCTTGGGTGTTAACTCAGTCTCTTTAGGCTTGTTCTTTTTTGCCACAATTCCTTGAATTTCACCTTGAACTTGTGCTAGAGGTGTAGCTAAATCTATCTAACTTGTTTGAATCTATGTTTCAGTAGTGGCTTGCATCTCCACTTTATCTTCCCCAATTGTATCAACCTTTTTAGGTGTAACTTCTGGTACTTTATCTAAAGGTTTTACACTAGTGACTTGAGGGGTAATGGTAGGTGGTTCTTGTGTTTTCACCTCTTCCCTTGTAGTGTCAATCACTAATTTCTGAATTTCATCTACAATCACCAATACAGGATTGTCACACAATTTAGCCTATAGTGTAGTTTGATCAAGTATCTTTTTCAAGTCTTCCTCTATTAGGGGATTGATGTTCTAAGTAGTGAGATCAAAAACATCCTTAACTATGATATTTTAAGTACTTATACTTGTTATTTGTTGAGGGTTGACATTTGGCAATTGTGTATCTTGTACACTCTGTTCTTCTTGTTGCTCTTTCTCAATTGTTGCCTGGTCATCTACATTCATTTCAGTACCTCCCTCCACTGTGACTTCATTATTGTCATCTTCTTCATCATCTTTAAACTCAATAGGCTCTTGTTCTCTTGCTTTGACTGTAGCTAACCTATATGTAACTTTCCACATCTGTGTAGTAATCTTTACAACATCTTCTATGTTATTTTGTAATATGTTGAAGGCTCTATATTTAAGAATAAATCTAACAACATATTTCTTTATGGATTTAGCTATTTGTACCTTATTGAGTTTAGGCATAACTTGAGCAAAGGATGTCTCCCTAATTTTCCTTTCTAAGCTCAAACAATAATGCCATTTTTTCCCAATTCTTTCATATAGGCTTTTAGGTATTGAGTTTGGAATCTCTAGAGGGGCTTTCTTGAAAGTAGCCATCATTGCATATATTACCTCCTCCTCTTGATTCATTTCAACTTTTCCAAGGTTTTTAAAATCAACATGAGAAAATCTTGACAAATCTGCATTATTCCTAACATTCTTACATAGGTTGTCTAGATCTAAGGATAGATTATGACTCACGACTTGGAATTAGTTATTGTCATAAAATTATATTCTTTCCACATAAGATTTAGCCTAAGTAATGTACTTTCTCCTTGATATTTCTAGTGCTCCTCCTTTTTGCTCTATGGTTTGGCTTTCTCTTTAGCCTTTTGTATAGTGACACATGCACTAGCCCTTGTGGTAGGTGTAGTAGGTTTGGGCTGGCTTGGTTTAGCAACCTTCTTGGGTCTTGTTACTGCTTGTGCCTTAGCCTTTCTCTTCTTCTGATA
The DNA here is from genome assembly GCA_028749045.1 of Cupressus sempervirens. NCBI lineage: Eukaryota > Viridiplantae > Streptophyta > Pinopsida > Cupressales > Cupressaceae > Cupressus > Cupressus sempervirens. The sequence goes on from CM053787.1 coordinate 517,461,352, forward strand.
AGTAGGAATAGGTACTTCCTTAGCTTCTTCTTCCTTGACACCTTCTACAATTTTTGTCTCTTCCTCTTGTTGGTCCCTTGTCCCTGTGTCAATGCAAGTGGTGCTTGAATCTAACTATCTTCTTCCTCTTCATCCTCTTCTTGCTTGACGCCTTCACCGAATTTTGCTTTCAATTTATTTACTAATTTCTCTTTCTTCTTGATGAAATAGGTAGTATTTGTTTAAACAAAAACTTGACTTTTCGGGAGCAATCGTAAACAAGCAAACATTAGTTACATACATACATCAAATATTCAAAACAAAACCAAATACAACTAACACTATGCTTGAGTTTTGCAACTCAATGCAACCAAAAAGGAAAGTCCTCATGCAACCTCAAAGTAGCTCAACAAAGGCACCCATGAGAAGCCCTGTTGGTGTGCTTTAGATTGGAGGGATGTAGGTGTGCTCTTCCAAAACACAACTATTAGAATCCCTTGATAAAAAATGCAATATGAGATGAATGAATCTAAGAATAAATCAGTGGAGAAACCTTTAGGAAATGGCTATGAGTGAGGCAGTCCTCAAAGGATTCTAGAAATGAGATGGAAATTCAATGCTAGAAAGCAACCTAGAACATCATACTACCATGAAAGCTAATGAAAACTAGAAATATAAGTAATGCAAACAACTACCAGGGGTTAGTTCTAAGCATACAAATCTCTAAAAAGCTCTAGAACCACCTAGCATGATAACAATGCAAATGAGGGAGATGTAAAATGCTTGAGACAAGGGCTCTATTTATAGGTTTGAGAGAGGCCTTGGGGAGGTGGCATCTATGTGGCATCCACATAGGTGCCACAAGGGAAACATGGAGACAAGTCATGCAAAGATCAACATTCAAAGTTTACTCACACATGTGTGAGAAAACTTGAAGGAAGGAGTGGGGGAAAAAGGTGTAAGAAGTGTGGAAGGTGTGAGAGGTGTGAGAAGTGTGAAGGGTTCCTCACACATGTGTGAGCACACACTTAGAAACTAAAAAAGGTTTAACAAGATTTTTAGGATAGATAAGTGGGATTAAGTAGTGGGTAGGCTTAGAAGGATGAAAGTGATGGGTGCAAACTAAGTTTTAGGATAGGTTTAAGACTAAATTAAATAGGATTTAATTTAATCATAGGTTTAGAGAATTTAATGGAATGGAGGAAATTAAATAAATAAGATCTATTTATAAGGGGATTTATGGAGCATTATGCATTAAATAAATTTAATACATTAGGGGGGGAAGTATTTAAGTTAAATTTAAATACATTAGGAAAGTGAACCTATTTAATTAAATAAATTTAATTAAATAAGTAGAAGAATATGGAAAATATAATTAGTTAATATTTAATTAATTATAATGTCAAAAGAAATATTAAATCAATTAATATAGTGTTTAGGAAAATTTTAAGTGTCTACAGTCTTTAATTCCACAGTAATCTTAGATTTTTCCATCTCATAATTACCAAATGCGTTGGCATTTTTGTCTATTTCTTCTGCAAGTAATGTTGCTATTGCTACAGAGGCCTCATCTACATCAATTTCATAGCCTAATGGACTTAGCCATCTTACTCTTGGAGTTACTACTTGAAGAAAATGTATAATCAACATCAACTAGGTAACAAACATCATCATAATGTTTTTCTACTAATGATACTAGAATCCTCAACTCTTCTTCATAGATTTCTTGAAGTCCTCAAAGTAACTGGTCATTACTGACTCAAAAATTTCACCTAATTTTTCAATGAACTCTCCTATTTGAACTACAACAAACCTATTTGTCTTCCAGGCCACAATGCCAAATGTAGGAAAAGTGTTATGAACATAAAAGAAGATATATATCAAAATAGATCCAAATTTGCACTGAGCACTCTTTGTTTTCCTTATTGCTCCTAGGTTTTCAATCAATTGTTGTAGTTATAGCTCAACAAGATCATATATATGATCCTTCTTCACAATCTTGTAACTCACATCTACTGCAATACAAGGCACACTGTCTAATCTGGTTGATTGGTAGAACTTATGTGCAATTACCCTGACTACAAAATCTATTAGAAGATTTGTGATGCTGTCTATGGTCATTCCCCTCTTATTCCACATAGCCCCTATGTTCTTTTCAATAAATTCTTTTGACTCGCTTCTCATAGTCTTTGGCTGATCTAGGGTTGGATACCTTGTTACCCTATGGATTATTCCTTTGATGATTTTTATTAGCCCATTGTCTAACCATAGTAAAGTATTATGGATCCTACTTAATACAATCTTAATCCATTCAATTTTGAAAACATTAGGGAAATCTAGGGCATGGGTTAACCCTTTCTTTTCTACAATCTTAAATTCTTCCCTTAACACTCCATTTTCACATAGTTTATCATATGCTTCTCTTATTTCCATGTTACCAATACTCCCAATTTTACAATTATAGCATTTTTTGACATCCTAAATCATTAAAACTTTTGGTGGTATCATAGATAGTGCACCAGAGGGATCTTGTTTATATACAATGTCTAGTATGGCTTTGAAAATATGTTGTTTTACTTCATTACTAACCAATTGAACATTCAAAACCTCTTTTCCCTCTACTCCTTTTTCCTTTGAAGAACTAGAAACCATTATGAAAAACTAGGGTTTATGAAAATAGAAATAGTGTGGCTCGACACACAATAAATACCTTGCAAATCTGATGAACTGATGTTGAATAACTATTTAGATCTCCTACAATCACTTTGAATGGAATTTTTAGATTGCCCCCAGTGAGCAATGCATAACCATAACTCTAAATCAGCATAGATGTGCTAGAGAATCATGAAAATAAACCATATCACAAAATGACATGTGTAATCAGGTTAAGCCATTCAAATGATACCAAGATATTGAAGATCGAGGCATACATGGGGAGGCTATTACTGACACAAAAATAAAATCAACAAAAGACCTTATGACCAAGTAGTCATTCAGTCCATAGTTTGTGCCATGATATTTATTCCAATAGTGAAATTTTTTAAGCATGTGTAGGAAGGATTCATCCTGTAAGGCAAAAAATTGATTGTTGGATTGGATTGTATTGAAATGTTTGTGATTGTTCACTGGCAATTGTGTGAAAGAAACAAGGTTCTCAAATCATTTAGTCTCAGTGTGAATTTGTATAAGTTTTGTTTGCAATCACTATTTTGATAAGTTTAGTTTGATGGGTTGAAGCTCAATGTTATGAGATTAGATGATTAACAGAAGAATTTGGATAAAATATGATAAGATGATGGATGAATTTGATTGAATGAGCTGAATGATGGTGATTAGAAGAAAAAGGAGACTTAGGTAAGATGTAAATTGATTTGTAGGAAATGACTAGAAGAAGGGGATTAGATTAGATTAGATTAGAGGAGAAATGAATTGATTGAATGGATTGAAAGAAGTAAAAAATTGATGGAAGGTGGAATAGATTAGAACCAATGACAAGGGATAACCAAGGAATGGTAAATGGATGGGAAGGGTGGAGATATCTGAATGGAGGAATAGTATGGAAGGAAGGAAGGGTGAAAGGAATATGGGGGACCAAAGGATATGTTATTAGACAATGGGGAGCCAAGGACCATGTTTCAAAGGAGTAACCAACAATGCCCCATACCAAGGATAGAAAAATGGAAGAAAATATGGTGGGAAAGGATGTGCATAAATGGAAAGATGGTGTAAAGGCTATTGTATGGAGGAAGGGAATGCATGTGGATGTCCAAAGCATAGATGAACAGTTTGTTGTTGTGCCTCTAATATGGATCATGAGCATGGGCATGAAAGGGGAATGAATATGGGATATAGGAGGGAGGGTATGAATATGATATGGGTAATGATATGAAGGATATGGATGAAATGTGGATATGAAGTGGATGAAATGGATGGTATAACCAAGACCAAGGACATATGAAAGAAGGATGGAAGTGTATAGGAGTATGTATGGAAAATGGATGAAATGAACATGAAAAGGACTATGGGATGCTAGATATGGATAGAATTTCAAGATCAAATATATGAAAGGATTATGGGAGTATATAGGATAATGTATGGATAATGTGCAAGGGATATGTCAAGTGAGCATATGGATGGATGGAAAGAAATGATAGTCAAGATCAAAGATGGAAAATGATGATGAACGGTAGATGAAAGCATGGAAGATATGTGTGGAAGTGTGGTATGGTTGAGCTTACCCCCAGTGTAGAGTGCAAGTGGAAGAGAATAAACAAATGGATGGATAAGTAGAATTGGAAGATAATGGATACATGATAAGGAAAACAAAGAGAGGACTCAAGCATCTAGTTGCATGGATGGGATCCCTTGATATCTATTTATCGTTCTTTATTATTTTCAAGGAATTTTTTACTATTTTCTCATAGATGTTGGTAGGATTGGGAAAAGAAGGATGAAATGGATTGGGAAATGGAGGTTAAGGACTTATGAAAAGGTTTAGATTAAGGGGGTGGAGTGGTTGGGAGGAAGACATGGTTGGTGGATGCTAGGTTGGAAGACTTGTGAATGAGTGGATGAAGGAGGGAAAGATCATCATTGACACACACCTTAAAAAGTGATGGAATGGAGGAAATTTTGGAGGATATGTAGTAGAAAGTTTGAATTTTGGGATATAGGGACCAAAATGGATGAAAGAGATGATGGATTTAGGATGGTGGATTTGGGTACATAAGGACCTGAAATGGATTTGGAAAATGGAAGTTTTGAGGATTTATGAATGAGGGAAGCCTTTGGATTAGAAAAATTGGATGCCATGTTGGACTTTTCATTGAGATTCATTTCTTCATTGAGTAGCTTTGGAATACACAAAATTTTTGCATTTTTCATTTTTAGCCTTTGTGGCATTTTGATTTTGTGTTGGATCATATTTTTCTTTTCTTGAACATGTCTTTTAGAGGGGACATGTTGATCCTTGGATTTTTGTGAATATTTAGCTTGATTCACTTTATTTGTGGCATCAAATTTGCTTCTATTGGCCATGGTATGGGGGGATGAGGATAAATGGTATGGAGAGCTTATGGATGGTGAACATTGGAAGGAATTCAAGGATGTGTGCCTTTTTTGTTCTTTAATAGGTATATGAGGGGATGAAGTGGAAGAATTGGATATGGTGGATGGATGTATGTAAGGACCCAAAATGGATGGGAGTAATGAAGGGTTTGGCTTTGGAACATAAGGACCCAAAATGGATGGAAATGAGGTAGGAATGGGAATATGGATATAAGGGCCCAAATGGACTTGGAATATGGATGATGGGAATCTTTAGGTTTGGAAGGAGTAATTTTGGATTTTGAAGGAGTAGAAGACATACCAACATCTTGAGACATTATTTCTTCAATGGGATACTTATTATTTTCAACACAAGATGTGAGTCCATGTATATGGGGTTCATGAGTGGATTGGATGGGTGTGATAGGATTATGTGGAGGATTAGGATCACAAGGGGGATTATGAGGGATAATAGGATCTTGAGATGGGGTGGGATCATGAAAGGAAAATGAAGGAGTAATTTGATCTTGACTTAAAAGAGGATCACGTAGTGGAATGGAAGGAATGATTGGATCATATAATGGAATATAATCATATAATGGAGTGGATGGAATGGAACCATGAGATGGAGTGATTTGATCTTGACATGGAGGAGAGCTAGTGGATTCTATAGAAGGGACATCTTCATGAAGTGGAGGATCTATGGATGTTGACTCTTGAGATGGAGGGGAATTAGTAATGTGTGTGGTACATGGAATGTTTTGATCTTGATTAGGAAGGGAATCATGAGATGGACTAAGAGGGATAAATGGATCTTGAGGGATAAGGGAATAATGGGATGGAGAAATGCTCAGATCTAGATGAGAAAAGGAATCCAAAATGGCATGCTTTGGAGGAAGGTTTTGAGATGGATTTGGGTGTATGACTTTGGGTGATTAGATTACTTTATTTTTAGTTTTGTATTTAGAAAAGGTTTCTACCAATGATTGTGAGACACAGACATACTTATTACAAGGTGGCAATGATGTTGATTTTGGAGGATTAGGATTGGGTGGAGGTTGAGGCATGGGTATGGGATTGGGATGATGGTTTTGGACATTAAGCTGGAAGTATGGGGAACTACATGGAAGATTTGGATTGGATGGGACATGAGGATTATGCTCTTTGAAACATGGGGGAAGAGGACATATGTCATGCAAGGTGTAATTTTCCTTTTGATTTGCTAGGCTCAAGATGGAATTTTTCAATTCCTCAATTTATTTGGCAATAACATTTTTGTTTGAGGAATTGTGTGGGCTATGAACAAAAATGTATGTGGTTGAAGGATAATGAGGTGGATTTCCCTTGTCAAAGGTAGAGGAAGAATAGAAAATGTGAGATGGATTAGAATTGGATATGAAGTTTTGAGGAGTGATTTTATATGTAGGTTGAATGGGAGGTATAACTCCAAATTTCCTTTGAAGATCTTCAACCATTTGATTAAGCCAATTTGTATTGATGGAACTTAGATGAAGAGTGATGAAAGATTTGATGATGGATGAGATATGACCTTAGGACAAGAAGTAATTTTGGACTTTGTTTTAATTTTATTTGGATTGGATTTGACTTGATATTGATTGGATTTGATTTGATTTGATATTGATGAAGGTTTGAGATAAGCTTGATAAGATTTGGGTCATTCAAGATAACTAGGATTAAAGTCCAAGGGTTATGATGGTACTCCTAAGTCTGAAGTAGAAGATTTTATGGAAATTTGAATTAGAAGAAGATTTGAATGGATGGAATTAGAAAGATTGATTTTGGATGAAGATGTAAATGGATTGAATGAGTTTGACAAGGGATTGGATTGGAAGGATGATGATTTGAAGGATGTAATTAAGGATGAATGATGAGATATTGGTTGAGAAAATTGGATCTTGATGTGGGTTATGAATCATGACTAGAATGAAGATTATAAATTTGATTGAATGAATAGGAAGATGAGGAAATGATTTGGATGAATAGATATAAGTAAGATTGTGAGGAATGGTTTGAATGATTACGACAAGAGATGCATGATGGTGATGAATTTGATGGATAGAAGAAGTGTTGTGGAATTGATGTGGACAACTTGACTAAGAGGACTTAAAACAAGACTTTTTTTGTTGTTTTTGAAATTTTTTTGATATTTTTGATTTGTGAACTTTTATGATTTTTTAAAGATTTTTTGAAACATAACATGCAAAAAATACAATGAAATATATATACAAGAAAATCTTAGATGGTGTGTCCCCTTCAAATGAGGAGGTTTTGGAACACTTAGCACATTAAACACACCAACAAACCTATAAGGTTTTGACTAGGATATACAAGCTCAACTAGGGGTGTCCTTAATATATGCAAGGTATGTGAGGCCCAAATCTATAGATGAAAGAAAAATAATGCCACACAGCCAGGAGGAGACGGTAACCCAAATCTCCACCTTCAATTCTCAAAGGTATAAAGTTTTTTGGGGCTTAGCCAAGAGTGAAAAGATTATGCTTCCAAGAGAGGTGTCTTTCGATTCACCTTTCAATATTTATACTCTGTCAGAACGCTGGAGTTAAGGTCATCCCAAGGGGTGATGAAATCCCCAAGCAGGCCTGCTAAAAAGTGTAAAACAAGGCCACTTATTTCTTGTGCATTCAAGATCATGCAAAGACACGAGAGGAGTGAATACTTAAGTGGTCTTGGGTTTAAAAGATACTTGTTCTTTCCCAATGGAGTTTTAGGTTTTGTAAGCTATTCTTGAAGATAGTCATGTTTAAGCATGCATTATTTTTTCCAACTTGATAATGTCATCAACATAATGAAAAGCGAGAATTTGTCAACAAAAGTAAATCAATCATGAACATAAGCAAATTACTGAAAATGAAATCAATTCCAATAAGTCATTCAAGATTGAGTGAATTCATTTTAAGCACCAAGTCCAAATGTTTCATAGAAAGCTTAATTGACCTTAGGCATTCAAGAGTGTATTTGCTATCTAAACATTCATTCCAATGAAAGCATGTAAATTTCCTTAAGGCATTCAAGATTGTGTTTGACTAACATAAACATGCATTCCAATGAAAAACTTATTCATTCCTTAATGACATTCAAGAGTGTGTTTTAACAACATTCATCCAAATGAAAGGTTTCATTCAATTGATTATGCATTCAAGATTGGATTTTCTTGTTTTATGTTTAGCCATTTAAGAGTGTGTTTGATTTATCCCATTAAGTGCAACATTCATTCATAGAAAAATGGTTAAGCATTCAAGTTTATTCTTAAAAGAAATAAAACATTAAGAAAAACTTGCAAGAAAACATGGTTAAGTGTTTCTAAAATGCTCCAATATGCAAGAAAAACAAACTTGATTAGCCTCACAAGAAAAACTCCAAAATGAAGGCTTTACTATGGGAAAATTTATTTTAACTTTTTTTGTTATTTTTTTTTCTATATGTAAATAAGCTTAGAATGACTCCAATCCTATAGAACTACCAAAAGTTAAAAATTGATTTATACTTTAATTTAAAAAAAATAAAAATCGTAGATGACAGAATGCAGACAGAGACAATAGACAACAGAGACGACAAAACTCAAAGACGATAGAACAAAAAGAAGTGTGATATACTTGATAATTACACTTGCAAATCATAGATGATAGAGTATAGATCAAAGATGACAAAACACGTAGATGATAGAACTTGAAGATGACAAAATTCATAAATGCCAAAATAGTAGGTCGCCAGAAAAATGCAAACGAGTCTACACCGGAGATGCTAGTTAAGAGGTGGAGATGCCAATTCAATGATGGAGATGACAATTTATAAAAAAAGACTAATTTTTAGCTACCCACAACATAGATGAAAAAAAAAATTAAATAGCATAGACGACAGTTTGGTGGATGAAGATGACAAAATGTTGGAGACAACAGTTTAGTAGGCGTAGACGACAATCTGCAGAGATGATAAAATGTTTGCACAAATGACACTGCATCCTAATAGAGATGAAAGTGTAGAATTTTTAACCCAAAAATTTGCATTTTTTGACCAATTTTTAAAATGGCAAAAGGGACGTGGGTCCCACTAGGCATGCCAAAATATATACACGAAAACCTAACCTATCGAAAGAAATCATGAACAAGCAAACGTTAGTTGCATAGATACATCAAATATTCAAAACAAAACCAAATACAATTAACATTATGCTTGAGTTTTGCAACTCAATGCAATCAAAAAGGAAAGTTCTCATGCAATCTTGTAACCCACATCTACTGCAATACAGGACACACCGTTCAATCTGGTTGATTGGTAGAACTTATGTGCAATTACCCTGACTGCAAAATCTATCAGAGGATTTGTGATGGTGTCTATGGTAATTCCCCTCTTATTCCACATAGCCCCTATGTTCTTTTCAATAACTTCTTTTGACTCACTTCTCATAGTCTTTGGCCAATCTAGGGTTGGATACCTTGTTACCCTATGGATTATTCCTTTGATGATTTGATTGGCCCATTGTCTAACCATAGTGAACTATCATGGATCCTACTCAATAAAATCCTAATCGATTCAATTTTGAAAACATTAGGGAAATCTACGGCATGGTTTAACCCTTTCTTTTTTACAATCTTAAATTCTTCCCTTAACACTCCATTTTCACATAGTTTATCATATGCTTCTCTTATTTCCATGTCACCAGTACTCCCAATTTTATAATTATTGCATTTTTTGACATCCCGAATCATTAAAAATTTTAGTGGTATTATAGATAGCACACCAGAGGGATCTTTTTTAGATACAATTTATGGTATGGCTATGAAAATATGTTGTTTTACTTCATTACTAACCAATTGAACATTCAAAACCTCTTTTTCCTTTACTCCTTTTTCCTTTGAAGAACTAGAAACCATTATGAAAAACTACGTTTTATGAAAATAGAAATAGTGTAGCTTAGTGTATGATAAATATCTTGCAAATATGATGAATTGATGTTGAATAGCTATTCAAATATCCTACAATCACTTTGGATGGAATTTTTAGATTGCCTCTAGTCTCCTTAATTTCTCTTGATTTTGAATGATGTTAAATAAGTAGATATTGATCAAATACCCCTTTGAAGTACTGCAATTAATGTTGAGTGCTTACACAACTGTAAGCTTGACATCAACCAATTTTTGGCTCACTTGGTATCCACTAGTCATTCAGAAACCATTGTGAGCTTGACAACAACTACCTAGTCTGTTACCTCAGGATTCTCTAGCATTTCTCTTGATAGTCATAGGAAACTTTTCATGCTCAACAGTAACATGAAAAACTTAAAGTTTTTTCTTCGATTCCTTATAACACCTTACATCCTTATTCATGCTTATGCAATATTTTCATAACTAAATTCTTTTGGAATTGATGTATGATATAACTTTTGAATATTAGTCCCACATACCTTTTGATGGCTTAGTTTGATGAGGTGTAATCACCTGACCCATTGGGTGAAGTGATCCCTTCTCTACTTGATGTGTCGTAATCCTCTTTTTTCTTCCATGTCTTGTTCATTTCATTTCTGACATTTTCAATATTTGCCTTGCCTTTTCCTTTACCTTTATTGAACTCACAACTTCATGCCTTTGACCTTGTTGGACAATATCGACTGGTGTGACCAATCTTCAAACAATTAAAACATGTGGTTTGACTCAACCATATTTTGTAGTCACTTCTAAAGTGTGTTCTAATATAATTCTTAGGAACATGTCCATACTCTTGACAATAATGACACCTATATCTTGTATTATAATCCCCGTTATAAGAGTTACCATTGTTCTTTACCTTTGTTTGCCTGTTTGATGACCACATGGGTTTGGATCTATACTCAAAAGTTTTATGTCCATCCTTCTAATAGTTATAACAATATCCTTCAAATATTTGAGTGTACATGGTCTTAGTTCTGCATTCATGTTCCTAATGACTTTATTTGTTGGACTTATGGTAGTGAGCCATGCTCTTTTGCTTAACACTCTGATTTACAATCATGCTTTTGCATACATTTGCAGTGTGTCCTTTCTTACCACAATTATGACAAGTAGGTTTGGAATTCTTACCTTGGTTTCTCTTTTCTTTAACACTTTTAGATGACTCTCCTTCTTCATTACTTGTGTATCCCAATCCAAATGTATCATTGTTAGGTCTAGGGGATCTCATTAATTGCTCAAAGTATTTTATGGCTTCACTTGGTTTATTAAAACTTTTAGCAAATTCATTTTTCCTTTTTAGGTCATTATTCAATTTTTCATTTTGCAACTTCAATATTTTTATCTCAATATCTTTGATATTCAACTCATAGTTGGCATTCATCATTTGACTCAAAGTATCCACTTGCATGTTATCAATCTTAGTTAGTTCTAGTGATTTCTCTTCCAATTGTTGGTCAAAATTATTTTGTCATCTTCAATCATGGTTTTGTCTTCCATAGCTTTATTTTTTAGTTTAGTCACCTCACATAGTAGTATGGCTTGTGATTCTTGCTCTAACTTGAGATTTCAGATTTCATCAACTTAGGTTATGTTCTTTTTCATTAGATCTGCAATTGTTGCATCAAATTCATTAGAGTCTCCATTAACAAATAACTTAGTAGTGTCCATCTCTCTGTATTGTGTGTCATTCTCCTCAATAGAAATTTTTTTCCTTCTTTTTAAAGATTTCATTAAGTCTTCTCTTGCTTCATTTAGTTGATGTAGAATGAGTTGTATTTCGATTCCCTAATTTTCAATGATCTTTTCCAACTTGTAGACTTTCATTTTCAAGATTTTTCCTCGAACCTGTAAAGCTTCTCTTTTAGAGAACTTAGCTCTAATACCAATTATTGGAATTACAATAGGAAAGGTAAAATTTTGAGGGGAGTGGGGGGGGGGGGGGGGGGTGGGGGTGGGGTGGGTGTGAATCAGTGTTTTAAACTTTGACTCACCAAACATTCACCACACATCCATCCTATATATTAAATAAGCAAATTGAAAATACCATGTAAAGCATGTACATCTAAATCATGCAAACAAGTAAGCATTCATACATATATGACACTAGATATGATTTTTCAAAAACTCTACAATGAGAAGGTAAAACTGGGGTGGGGATGACACTCACAAATCTTTACTATTATAGTAATAAAGCATATCTAATGAAGGTTACAATGTTTGATCATGAGACATGATCTAACTTGTGAAAGTTCTACCCTATTAAAGGCTTGCAAAGACTATTAGGTCTTACCCTATTAAAGGATTTCAACACCTTATTAAAAGTGTACCTTGTTAAAGGACTTTTACTCACAATAAAGTAAGCACCTTGCTAGAGGATTTCAACATAGCCTGTTAGGATTACTCTATTAAGAGGTTTATCTGATTCACCTATTTGAATGTCTCAGCATTGATCTTGTGGTTAAAACTTTGTTGCTTGATGACATATCACCTCTAAACTAATGCATTCTTGATCCTTCTTGATCACATGTCTCTCTGCTCTTTACTATTTCCTTCTTTTATTCTCCTTTAACTAATTTTGCAATGTATTTTCAATTCACAATTCCTTAGTCACCATGAATACTCTGTTTACACATGCAAAACTTCTCTCTTCACTCCTTCCAAATTCTCTCTTGAAAGTTTAGGGTTTTTCCTCCTTAAGAAGACCTAGGTGACTTAGGGTTAGGTATGAATCAACAATTGTGATTCATCCATTTTTCTGCTTAAACCTTCCCTTTTACTTGATTGGATGCATGCACTTCATAGGGATTCCAACTTAAGATTCATCCTTATCACCAAAATATCATAATTCAATCTTTAAGTTAGCTAAAAAATGGTTTACATAGTAGTTTGTGCTAATACAAACAACTATGACAAAACTATGTTACTCAACATTTGTAGTCTCTGATGCTCGACATATACTAATTTCTATATTGTTACTCAACATCTGTATGACTCGACATGCATTGCTTACTTGACTTTTGTATCACTTGACATACATTATCTACTTGACACTTGAGTGACTCGACATATGAGTGACTCGACACTCATTATGGACTCAACATGCTCTATCTTATACATGTTGTGCTTGACATACACTACTTGTTCGACATGAACTAAGTAAATGACTTAAGCGCATAGACACTCACTAGTCAAAACCAATATGAGATCAACATAATATATATAAAATAAGCTTATACATGCAAAAACATATGTAAATGGGTTAGATTTTGTCACTTACATTGATTTCATAAGTTTTAAATATACAAATGCATAATAAAAACCCACTTAACACATTAAAATGTGTTATTATATTGAAAAAGTTCATTTAAATTAATGTTGGGACTAATATTTTATTGGAAGTGGGTTTTAACATTGTGATTTGCATGCTGATATATGCAATGTGTAATAAAAATCCCACTTTATGCACTTAAGTTGTCTCATGTATTTATATTTAATATTTAACTTTAGTTTTTAATAAAGTAACATGAAAAATAGTCTAGAAATGGGCTATTTTCACAAAACATAAAAAACTATGTCAAATAACTCAGAATGAGTTGAAATTTAAAATGGACCACAAAATTCACTTTAAGAATGAAATATAATTTTATATTGTGCAATTGCCAACAAAAGCCCACTTTTATGAGCTTTTTAACAAAAATATGAAGTTGACATGAAAGACCCCACTTTTTCTCTTATAATGTGAGCTAGACAACTATGATTTGGATCTAAGTTAGCTCAAATTGAGTGTAATTACAAGGCTATTCACCTAAGGTAAAAAAAAAGTAAAAAAAAAAGAAAAGACGTGAAAGTTTACCAAAAATTGAGTGTTTGCAGTGTGAGAAGAAAAAATCTAACTAGCAAATAATTGGGGATAGTATTGACGAAAAACCTTCAAAAGAACACAAGTACGCAAAGAAAAACTTAGAGATAATGAATTATTTTCATGAAGCCTCATCAAAGAATTAAAAAAGAGAGGATGTTCTTACGAATCCATGAGAAAATTCTATAGGGTTGCCTCAATTTTGTGATATACAATTGATGACAATAATGTGACACAACTAATAACCTATTTAATACAACCCTTTGTAGAAAGGCATGGAAATTGTGAGACAAAAGTTACAAAGAATAGGTATCAATTTCATATTTAACTTCATCAATCACTTGGCATGCAAAAAAACTATAACAACAAGTGGGCTAGAATAACCTTCGAGAATGGAACCAAGATCTACAACTTTATTCAACTTCCAAAAAAATATTGAGTTACAAAAATGATGAAAAATGAGATAAAGGACTTTTTCGCAAATTCACCAAGTCTCCAAAATCAACTATTCAAAAGTAAAAAGAAAAGTGAGGAAAACTCACTTAGTAAACTCCTTCCAACCAACTAGGTTAGGTGCAGATAAATATCATAAAAGATGGGACTGACAAGCTCACAAAATGAATATTAAGCACATTTAAAGTACAATTGAGGCATAAACAACATTGTTACTCACTGAAACTGACCCTAAAGACACTCTAACTAATCATAAATGTTCTTTAACCACTTTGGATAAATCAAATTTGACTCCTTACTATATTCCCTCCAACTTCCTAAATTCGCTCCATATGTTTTCAAATTGATTCAATGACTCCTAAATTCATGGTCAAAACATTTATACAAGTCTATCCTTGCTTGTTCAAAAACATATTCCTTTTTATCTTGTACTTGAAATTAGTATCCACGTCAATCAAGTCTTGAAATGAAAAATAAAGTGTTGACCATTTTCACCTTTTTGCATTATGTGAATAATATTAGCAAAAATGATTTATAAAAAATGATTTCATAATATTATTCTACATTATAGCTATGCAAGAAATGAAAATTAGAAGTTGTGAAAGAGTTGAAAAACCTAACACTTAGGCAAATTTTGCTTAGAGACTCATGACATGTTTGATTAAATTTTGAAGAAAATATCAAAATACATGAGTGGACTTGAAACTCATTTAAATCTAAATAAGGGAATTGGTAACCCTAAGAAATTATCATTCCAACCCTTAGCATTCTAGAAAATATGTGATGTCTAGAGACTTTGCAACTCTAACCACCATTATTGAGCTGAAATGATGGAAATGTATGGGATTTGGGGCTTGAACAACTATAATTTTATGTTGTTTCACTGTGTTCTCCTACAAGATGTAACCATGGCTAGCATTCTCATAATCCCTATCATTCTTCAATAAAAAACCTATTTACATTTTTAAATATATATATTTTAAATATGGAATTGAAATTGTAACTGCCAATGTACTCATCCAATTGAAATTTTGATGAATATTTAAGGAAATCTAAAGCTTGTTTTGATTTTCTATCAAGGCCACCTAAAAATAACTTTTTCCTTCTTTTTGGACTCTATTGTATAGTCATTGTTTTATTTAGAAGTGTTGGGTATTTTGACTAAATTGGGTTGTGTATTTGAACAATATTTTTTATGTTTCTAGGAGATGAGGGTTTCTCATTTTGTAGTTGCATTTGATCTAAAGGAAAATGTATAGATATAAATTATACTTTGGCACATGTAGATCTGTACTCCTTGCATGACTGAAGAATATTGAGGTTTCCTCATTTTAAATTTTATCATAATATTCTCTATGTCATTTAAAATCTATGATAGATGTGTATGCTTTGGAAACCTTATATGCTCTTTCCTTTAGAAATCTAAAGCTCACTTTGAGTAAAACACTACTTGAAGGCAATTTTGGAATTTTATTTTCCTGATCATTATTTTGAAACAATAAAACCCAATTTTTTTTTCCCTTTCTTCTTCTTCCTTTCACTTTCTAGAGTGTTTCAATTTTTCTCACTCTGCATATTGTGTTTGAAAAGGAGAGAAAACAAAGGGTTTCATTTTCCTTTCAACTACATGGACTTTTCTTTTAATACTTGGTATTTACAGATCATGATTTATAGGAATCCTTGTCATGGCTTAAAAGACATTTTTAAATGGGTGGTTTTGGCATCAATTTTTTCATTTGAATCTCTATTATCACTTTGTTTTCTCATTGCAATCTTTATGTTGTTGTTCTAAAAGCTGCCATGTAGAAATCCTTCATGTAGATGAATGTTTTGTCAAAACCTTGCCTGCGTTCAACTTAACTAAAATATTTTTGAAAAAAATTGTATGGAGTTTCACAATTACTTTCTTCTTGACATTATGGATATCTTAAGGGTTTAAATTCTCTAAGAACACATTTGTAGTTATCTGGAACATATATTTCTTTCTTACCTATGAATGACATGAGATTTCCCTTCTCTAGCATTGCCATTTTGATTTTCTTCACCACATCTAAGAGATTTGTCTTTCATGTTTTTTTATCATTTAACAACTATAGAAAACTATGTAATTAATATAACTCTAATTTCTATATTTATAATAATTCTTTAATGACATTTGATATTGTAAACCTTTACTCCTTATTGTTTCTCCTAAAATAAATTTGTCATTTCCTTTTTCAATAATTCCTTTTCAGTGCATGTACATCCACTCTTACTTGATCATAACATATCATACCATGACTATTGGCTTTGTACACCATTCATACTATTTTTCACTGCTTGTGAATTTGCATAAGCATCTCTAATGAAAAATTTAGTTTCACTATCATCCTCGTATGACTCTGTTGATATTACATCCTCTTTTAGAAAATTTTCTCTTTTTTTTCTTGGTTGAAGCTTATATTTCATTTTAACTTGTAAGGCATTGTCGACCAATGTTCATGTTTTACAACTTCAGTTCAAAATTTAGATGATCTCTAATGAATTTGCACAAAAGTAGCACACATCTTAGTGACATATTTGCATTGAGATTAACCCTACTGAAAGATTTTAAACTTAAAACATGGATAATAAATTCTGATATTATTACTGTTATAGTTGTTCAATATCATTGTATTTTGGATTTCACAAATAAAAAATCATAATCTATGTATACTTCTTTGACTATTGCAACACTTGATGTCACTATTGTAATTCTTTAAAATAATTGAGAGGGGAAATGAATTAGTTATCCAAGGTTTGGATGTACAAATAAATTTTTTGGATTCTTAGTAGACCCATATCCATAAAACCTTGTCATGCATGCACCCAGTAGATCATACAATACTTAATCTTTGTAGGTTATTGTCCTAGGTCAAAAGAACTTTGTAGAAATGTAAACATGAAACGTAACAGATTCAATAACACATTTGACACAAGGATTTTATGTGGAAACCCAATTTGGGAAAAATTACCAATAACATGCTACTAATTATCACTCTTATGAAGTGATGCCCTGTGAACGACCAACCCTATTAAAGGTTAAAATACACACTGTTAAATGTGACCTAATTTGAGGATTTCAATCACCCTATTAGGAGTGAGACTTATTAGAGGACTTTAGACCATTCTATTAGAATGTCACCAAGTTAAAGGATTTACAAATGACTATTAGGTCAACCTTAATCCAAAGGATTTACCCTAGATTGATATAATGATTAGAAAGTAACAATAAGGCTTGATCTGATAACAATTTAAAACTCACTTACAGATTATATATCTTTGTTTTAGCCCTCCATTCTGCTTGGTATTCACACACTTAAGCTCAGATAGCTTGTTCATCCTTCAAGCATTCATACTCTTAAGCCTTCTTTCTTTGCATTCTAATTGCAGACTCTTCTATTTGACCACTGAATGAAGGAATACCCTAGACTCCTTGTCTTCCTTTTCTTCTGACCAACTATCCTTATAAATAGAGAATTTAGATCTTTTTCTTCTTAACCACAATCATCCATTTTAGGGTTAGGTAGGATATAATGAATCTACCCACTTTTCATTTGGTTCCTCAAGAAACTTCTTCTTCAATCCTCCTTGAATTTTCCTCAAAATGGTTTACCTTGAATTTTGTGCCACTAGCGCATCATAGTTATCTTCTGCACGCTTCACACAATTCAAGAAAACAAAATAGTTGGCTCAGATTCATCAAATCTTTGATTTAATATATTTACTAGCACTCAGCATCAATATGTTTTCACTCAAATTCTATATACTTTTCTTTCACTCGGTCAACAACAGTTCACTCAGCAAAACTAAAGTCTACCGATACTCAACATCAACTAAACTTTACTTAACATATACTAAAAATCACTTGACTTGCACTATTTTTCATCTTTTCTTGACATCTCTTGTTTTTCACTTGGCTTCCACTAATTTTTGCTTAGCTTGCATTGACTACTTGGCAAGGCTTGATAGACACTTTTCATACTTGATATTCTGTCAGTTTTAACTTGAGTATTCTGATAAAAAATACACTATAGTATCAATGTCTTACTTGGTCTTAGGGCTTCTTTTACATACCAAATAACTCAACCTTTCTCTAGGTGATATTGTTATCTCTTCTTCTCAAATCCTCTTCATTAATAAACTAAATGATAGATTTTAGACCAAAAAACAATTGTCTCACTAGTAGGTAGCAGGTTTGACATCATTAACAAAATAATTATTGTTCCATTATAAGTTCTTCACTTTAAAACATTCTTATATAAACAATTTTCCTCTCTGGCATTGATGGCAAACCAATACCAACAACAATACCAAAAAGAAAAGAAAACTTTGAAAATTTTCCCTCTATCAGTGTAGTATATATCCTTTCTTTGTTTAGGGTAATTTAATCTTCATCAAGTTCCTTTACTATTACTTATTCTTCTCCCCCTGACTTATAGGTCCCTCTTCCTAACATTTAGGTGTATCCATCTCTTTATGCTCTGTTGTTATATCTCCCTAAGTACTTTCTTACTCTTACTAGGTAGATGCATATTTCTTTTCTATCTTATATGTTGAAGTACACTATCTCCCTTTAGTAAACATTAGGTACACTATCTCCCTCTTTGACAATAATGCCAAAGACTTATCATCTTTGTATGTAGATATAATTAATTCCATATTCTCCCTCTATCACCTTTAAAGTGATAGTAAATCTTCTAATTCAATTCCTTCATTAGTTTATGCATCTCCTAAAGTAATATCCACTACATTAAGTTGTAAAATACAACAAATAGCTTAGTTGATGTAGGGTACTACTTATGTTTCTTAAGTAGCTTTGGATAGGTGTATCACACCTAGTTGACCTCTAAGATACTCATGAGCATCCTTAGGTAAATCTTTTGTGAAGATATCAACTAGCTGCTCTTTTTTATTCACATATTCCATCCTCACTTCTTTGTCTTGAACTAGTTGTCTTAATTAATGATAGTTGATTGCAATCTGCTTAGTCTTTGTGTGCATCACAGGGTTCTTTGATATATTTATAGCACTCGTATTATCATAATAAAGTATCATAGGTTCAGTGATTTCCTCCTTCATACCTTTGAGCAGTTGTTTGATCCATATAATATTTGTACAATTTACTGCAACAACCACATAATCAGCTTTGGGAGTAGATTGAGATATGAAATTTTGTTTCTTGTTGGTCCAGGTGACCAACCTCTTTCCTATGAAAAATGCTCCACTACTTGTTATTTGTTTGTCATCAATGTTTCCAATCCAATGAACAATAGTGTAGGCTCTCAACTCAAACTTTTCATTTTTCTTGTAGTATAGACCATTGTCTTATGTTCCTTTTATATATTTCATAATTCTCTTGTCATCCATCAAATGATTCTCCTTAGGATTAGCAAATAATCTTACAAAAATCCCAACAAATAATGTAATATTAGGTCGGCTATGCGCTACATATTTCAATTTTCCAATCATAGACCTATACAATATTTGATTCACATCAACTGAATCATCATTCTTTGACAACTTGTGTCCTATCACCATAGGTGTGCTAACTGATTTAGAATCTTCCAATCCAAAAGTTTTTAATATTTCCTTCACATACTTAGACTGAATGATTTATATACCATTTTTCATTTGATATACTTGTAAACCAACAAAGAACTTGATCTCTCCAAACATAGACATCTCAAATTCTTTCCTTATTTCATTTGCAAATGCCTTACATAATCCATCTTGACCTCCAAATATGATATCATCAACAAAAATTTCAGCTATTAAAATACCTTTACCTCCTTCTATCTTCAAGTATAGATTATTGTTTTCATTAGTCTTCTCAAATCCAATCTTTACAAGATAATTGTGAAGCCTTTCATACATGCTCTTGGGGCTTACTTTAAACCATATAAAGCTTTATGTAGTCTACATACCATGTTCTTTTTTTAGCATCAACAAATCCTTCCAGTTGTTCTATGTAAACCTCTTCTTCTAATATGCCATTTAGAAATGTTGACTTCACATCCATTTGATAATCTTTGAAACCTTTGTATGTAGAGTAAGAAAGAAGATTTCTTAGTCGTTCCAGTCTCGCAATAAGGGAAAATGTTTCTCCATTGTCTATTCCTTCTTCTTGTGCATACCCCTTGCAAACTGATATTTCCTTATTCCTTGTGACTTCACCATTTTCATCTATCTTGTTTTTGTACACCCACTTGGTTGCAATCACATTCATGTCCTCTAGTTTGGGAACTAGAGTCTATGTCTTGTTCTTCTCAATCTGCTCAGTCTCTTCTTTCATGGCTTTACTCTAGTCCTCATTTACTAAGGTATCTTTCACTGTCTTAAGCTCATGCATGCTCAACCAACATGTATCACTTCTCAACCTATTTCATGTCACTGGTCTATCATCTTTATCTCTAATAAATTGTTTAGCAGAGTGATGTCTTTTGACATACTTTGAAGATCTTGGTTATACTCTTCTTTCTTCATTAGGTCTATCAACTTTAGAATCAATATGTACTTCTCTATTAGGTAATTCAACATCACTTTCATGTACACTTATCTCAAAATCAAAATGAGTCACAACATCTATTTGCAACTTGGTTCTTGGATGTAACTTGATTCCTTAATGAAACTCGATTCCTGAATGCAAATCGACATTCATTGTATGTGACTCAATAATCATTGAAACTTGATGTTGATTTGCATCTTGATTTACAAAATCTTCATTAGTAGGCATACCTTCATAAATGTATAAAAATAATTTCTACTCCTTAGGTTCCTTCATAGGTTCAGCTTCATGTACCTATGTATATTCATCAAACTTCACATTTGCACTTTCCACAACTTTGTTAGCATTAGTATTTAAACACTTATAAGCTTTGTTTCTTATGGAATATCTAAGGAATATACCTTCTTCACTTTTAGCATCTAATTTACCATTCCTAAAATCCTTAAGAATACCTTAAAATATTTTATATTAGGTGAGTATCCATACCATAATTCAAAAGGTGTTCAGTGAGTACCTTTCTTGACTTGTACACCATTCAAGGTATAGATAGTTGTATGTGCAACTTCTCTTCATTATTTCAAAGCAATATTCTTCTCCATCATAAGTGTCCTAGCATAGTCCATTACAGATCTATTCCTCCTTTCAACAATCCTATTTTGTGGAGGGGTCCTATGTGCATATGTCTATCTTTTGATTCCTTTATCATTATAGAACATCTCAAACTCATTTGATGTAAATTCTCCACCTCTGTTAGATCTTAGAAATTTCAAGATTTTTTTTGTCTCCTTTTCAACTTTAACTAAGTACCACTTAAACATTTGGAAAACATCATATTTTTGTTTTAGAAACATAACTATCATCATCTTAGAATAATCATCAACAAATAGGATAATGTACTTGTCACCCTTGTAGCTTTGCACATCAATTGGTACACACAAGTCAATATGAACAATATCAAGAAGTTCTTTAGAGATGTGAGTCTTACTTTTAAAACTATATTTTTCATCTTGCCTAATTGACATTATTTGCAAATTATATTGTTAGGTTTCTTCAATCTAGGAAAACCTCTTACTCTTTTCATGTTATTGATACTCACTAAGTTATGAAAGATAACATGACATAACCACTTATGCCATAACCACACATCATCAAATTCTATAACAAGATAAGTAGCATCATTCATATCAAGATAAAATAGATAATCTCTAATTTGATCACCTTTTCCAATAAGTTTTCCATCATTGTCATAGATCTTTGATATTTTTTTTCTAAAACTCAACTTTGCAACCTAAACTATTCAGTTGTGGCACACTCAACAAGTTATAATTAAGTCCTTTAACATAATAAGAATTGTCACACATGATATTTTCTCTAATTTTGATAGATCCTTTACCTTTTATTAGACATGGTGCATTATTACTAAACATTACACTATTTCCATCATAATAATTTAGGGTAATGAACTTACTTTTATCTCTAATCATGTGATGTGAACAATGAGTATCAATGATCCATCTATCACTCTTATTCACATAAGTCACTAGTGTAGCTATCTCATCCTCATCAAAGTCATCCTTCATTGCAACATATACCACTTCATCATCATGGTTTTTAGAGGCATCTTTGGTTTCCTCTTTTGCAATGTAGCAAGACTTCTTGCCTTTTTCTGTGTAATCTTTTCTCTCCTCATCTCTTTTACTATTGTATATGTCTCCACTTCTATTGTTCCTCTTCTATGGACATCTAGCAACAATATGGCCAACATCATTGCAATTAAAATACATGAATTACCTATAAATATATTTGACCCTTTTCTTCTTCTCTTTAGATTCTTTTAATGACAACTTACCTTTGAAAGAAAATTCAACATTCTCAGATTTGAAATTATCAAAATTAGAGAGTTCAATGGTAGTGAGCCTACCTACCAAACCTTCAAGAGTTAGATTAGAACTTGGTATACATCTTAATTCTTGTGAGGTAGAAACTCTAATAGCATAGATGGGCAACAATGTTCTTAATACTTTTCTTAATACAATT
Source organism: Cupressus sempervirens (assembly GCA_028749045.1). Classification (NCBI taxonomy): domain Eukaryota; kingdom Viridiplantae; phylum Streptophyta; class Pinopsida; order Cupressales; family Cupressaceae; genus Cupressus; species Cupressus sempervirens. Next base: position 517,484,219 of record CM053787.1, read on the forward strand.
TCATCATCAATCTTACTGTCAGGACCTCTTATAGCATTAATACCATGTTTTATTCTAGAGAAATATTGAGCAATGTTCTCACCTTCTTGCATCCTCATGTCATCAAACTTACCTCTAAGACTTTCATATTTGGCTTTAAAAACATTTTTGTCTCCTCCATAAATAGTGTGAAGAGCATCCCACATCTTTTTTTGCATCGTCATAACCCTTGATATCATCAAACTCAAAGTAACTTAGGGAAAAAGCAATCTCCAAAATTGCCTAATTATGTTCTTTCTTCTTTTTTAGATCCTCAACAACTAGGGCTCTAGCAGGGTTAATATGCCCAGTGGTGATGGTAGATTGTGCATGGTCTCCAAGATCTCCTAGGTGTAGCTTCATCAAACTTTTTCTTTTAGGGAAATTCTCCTTGTTAAGATTGGGTACCTCTCTTTTGGAAAACTTTATCTTTTGCTTTTAGTACCTTGAAACTAGTCCTCTTAAGCACTATGGCACTCTCATACCAATTATTGGAATTCTTTAGAATAACTGGGGGGGAGGGTGAAACAATTATCCAAGGTCCAGATGTACAAATACAATTTTTCAATTCTTAGTAGACCCATATCCATAAAACCTTGTCATGCATGCATCCACTAGATCATACAATACTTAAACTTTGTAGGTTACTGTCCTAGGTCAAAAAAACTTTGTAGAAATGTAAACATGACAGATTCAATAACACATTTAATACAAGGATTTTATGTGGAAACCCAATTTGGGAAAAACCATCAATAACATGCTACTAATTCTCACTCTTCTAAAGTGATGCCCTATGAAAGGCCAACCCTATTAAAGGTTACAATATCCACTATTAAATGTGACTTGGTTAAAGGATTTTAATTACCCTATTAGGAGTGAGTCTTGTTAGAGGACTTTAGACCATTCCATTAGAATTTCACCCAATTAAAGGATTTACAAATGATTGTTAAGTCAACCTTAATCCAAAGGATTTACCCTAGATTGATACAATGATTAGAAAGTAATAATAAGGCTTGATCTAATAACAAATTACAACTCACTTATAGATTATAGATCTTTGTTTTAGTTCTCCATTCTACTTGGCATTCACACACTTCAACTCTACTAGCTTGTTCACCCTTCAAGAATTCATACTCTTAAGCCTTCTTGGTTTGTATGCCAATTGTAGCCTCTTCTATTCAGCCACTGAATGAAGCAATATCTTAGGCTCCTTGTCTTCCTTAGGTTCTCGCACATGCCAACCTTTTATTTTGACCAACTATCTCTATAAATAGAGAATTTATATCTTTTTTCGCTTAACCACAATCATCCATTTTAGGGTTAGGTAGGTGTAGATGCTAAAAAATGGTTTGTGTCTACAATTTAATCATTTTCTCATACTAACTCATCCCATTTTTGCATTTCACTAATTCTAATCCTTTGGCCAACTTGATTATGTCTCAACAATGTCTGTCATCATTCCTATCCTCTTTCGCATCATTTGTAGATCATTTCAACATCTTATTCAATCAACCCATAATCATAGCAAATCAACCCAAAATCATATCAAATCTACCTAGAATTAGTTCTAATCAACCCAAAACATGTCAAACATCCCAAATTTACCATCATTCATCCAACCCTAGGTATTGTCATGTCTCTTAGTGCCTTGGAAATTTGTCGATCTCTCAAACCTATCAATCCAACCTTAGTAATGTCATGGCTCTTAGTGTAGTTCAAACTATCATTCACATCATTTGATCTTTGACATTATTGAGTCCCTCAGTGTCAAATTGCAAAATCATCAAATCAATTTAATAACATTGATAGTGTCCATCAATGCTATTATGATCAACCCTATCAATTAATCTCGATCCTATAGCATTTTACAATGTTAGTTAAATGTTACATATCCATGTCATCTGTCCTTGGCATGTTATCAATTTTAATTAGTCAATCAATTTTATCATAGCTTTGTTGTACCCATAATCATCATAGTTGATCTACATAATCTTCACATTTCATCAAAGGATATTGTTGCACTTATCAAATCAAATTGGCCAGTCATCTATTATTTTTCTCTGATAGGATTAAATAACCCATAATTTAATCTTGTGTCATTATACTAACCATTCTTCTTAATTAACATCCTCAAATAATTAATTTAATTAATTAATTGATTCATCATTTGCAAACTATGGGAATTTACAATTTCCTAAGTTCCATTTTCCACCTCTAATTTCCAAATTACTAATTTCCATTTGTGTGGAATAATGAAATTTTAATTCAAATATTCCACATAGTTTTGACATAATCTTGACATCATCATGACACATGGACATCTTATGTCATGGATTCTATCCTTACACTTGGCTAAGATATGTCACAATCCATATATTCTTATTCCTTATACATATCTATATTTAGCCTTCATCGTCATAGATTCTTGGCTTTAAGTGGCTTTGAGGTGTCACATGGTGCGTCATAGATCCTCTTCCATTTATAGACATGTTGACTTAGATGTGTCATACAATCTTTCATTTGGCATCTTGTGTCATATGTTTCATGGATTCCCAAAAGAATCTCTTTCCAAGTTGCACATTCAAGGTGACAAGTTCAATGCTCTCCTCTTGTGTGTTGGCTATAAAATGAGCCACATTGCTCTCATTTATGGTCCTTCAAAAGCTCCTTGATTCTTAATCTTTTAGAGTCCCTTGGTATTTTTTACCTCAAGCTTAAAATCACTCTTCTAGTATTCTCATAGCATCATCATATCATAGGCTTTTACTTTCCAATCATGTGCATTATAGGAAATTGGAGCTACATCATATGGAGAAGAAAGAAGGAAATGGGAGCTACAATTAAAGAGGGAGTTCTACTTTATGTTTTTTTCTTTATTTTTGTTGGTTTTCATGGTAGAATAGATGGTTTTTAGTGTATGTTGGTTGAGTTTTTGATTTGCTCATAGTATGGTAAGCATTAACCCATTTTCTGGTCCTATAATTGGTGAACCTGATGTGAATAACAAAGTAAAAATAAATCAATATGTTGATTGGATACACAATATGCAAAGGTCCTAGGATGAAAAATGAAGTTTGAGGTGCAAGACGATGTTTTGGGTCATGTGTAGAATGAGAACCTACAAAGGCTTCTAGATGTAGTTTTAGGGTCCCAAAATGTAGTTTGGAGGCCCAAAATGGTCTTGATGGTCACCAAGTGCACCTTGACAACACCAAGTGTGCTCCAATAGTACCAAATACACTTGTCTTGTAAAGATACTATGAGTGATTGCTCATAGTTTTTGGATGATGGATCTTGACTAGTCCTTTTATCATTTTTATCATGTTTCTTTGGTCAAACTCTATCTATGTCTTTATGGATTTGACTTGTTATTTTTATCAACTTTATATTTTTTTCTTTTATCTTTTTTTGGTCAAGATCTAAAAAAAATCTTCACAAGGTTGAACTCTTAGACAAAATACTTTCCAAAGATTTGATCTTAAGTTCAAAATCTTGCACACACCCTTGTCATAGCCTTATCACATTCCTAATCTCCATGTCATTTTGACTTAGCTAAGTTGCATAATCACTCCATTTGCATTGTTCAAAACCCTAGCATCATTTCCAATATCAAACCCTATCAACTTATCTATCAATTAACTTGTCCTCTTGATCTCATATCCCCATTTTGCATGTCCTAAACATCATTATCAACCTTAGCATACCTTCTCTTGCATAATCAAACTTGAATATATCAACCTATAACATCATTCTCAAGTCCAAAGTCCAACCCTAATCTCCATTTTGCATACCCTAGAGTTATTTTTACACCTTAGTTAAAAAATCCAAAACATCATTTGCATTTGCATTTGTGCATCATTCACCTAGGAAATTTTCATCTTGCATATCAAAATCTAGACCATTTTGTACTTTTTTAGGTTGTATAACATTTAAAAACACCTAAAAATCCAAAAATTTCTCATATCTTGCATACCCACTTTCAGATTATCAAGTTTTTCCCTATTTTACCAATTGCATGCCTATTTTACCAACTGCACACTTTAGGTGCATAGTTGGTAGTTTCAGTGTGTAGTTGGTAGTTTTAGAGTGTACTTGGTAATTAGGGATTTAATTTTAGGTTCTAGAACCCTAAACTACATCCTCATAGCTTGCACTGCATCCCAAAACCCTAGAAAATACCTAAAAACACTCAAATCATTCACATTCTGCATATTGGTCACCCTAACACCTCTTTTTACCAATTGCATAACTTTTTTTTACCAATTCCTTACCTTAAGGTCCCCAAGTGCATCAAGGGTGCACTTGGTACTGATTGAGTGCAGTGGGTAGTTTAGGTTTGCAATTGGGAGGTAGCGTGTCCATTTAGGTTTTTCTTCATTGCATCTGCATCCTTAGGTATCATGCTAGCACTTACAAGGACACAATCAACTTAGAGACCCAAAGAACTATATTAACCCTTGTTTTTTGAGGTACAAACACAACCAAAATCTTTTCCAAGACCAAAGAAGAGAAATAAATCCCAACAAATACTTGAAAAAGATCATACAAAAGTCTTACAACCTTTACTTGTGGACCCATTGAGCATGTACCCACAAAACCCTAACCATCAAGGAATGACACAACCAACTCTAAACAACACACCTACTATGAGGTTTCCTTCAAACACTTCCCCTACGTACATATTGGTTCAATGGAGTCCCAATTTTGAACCCATCTTCATAACTATACCACCCAAATATGGAAGTGTACCTACAACCCCTGAGGATGAAGAAAACTACTCATTCAAATTCACTAAACCTAGCACAAGTACCTTTAACCACAACATATCAACAAGGTATCATACACCTAAGTGATGACTATGACATAGATTATGACATCATTAATGAGGAAATGGCTAAGGCTTGCCAAGTAAAGACTTTTCACAAAAACTTTAAACTTTTGACAACCCAAGAAATTGTCAAATTTAACCCAAACTTGGAGGGACCTAAGTCCAAACATCAAAACATTCCAACATTCAAAAGAATAAAACCCACGATTAATTTAGAGTTGGAAAAGGGAAAATAACCTTTGGAATTCTCAAACACACATATGACACCTATAAGATGTCACCAAGAATTAACCTTTGAGACCCTCTAAAGTACTTTTGAACACATAAACATAAATCCCTTGTTTGATGAACCTCCACCTATCAATTATAACAAGACTCTTCCTAAGTGTCCCAAGAGAACACTAAGAATTGATCTCAAGAAAATAATGCAACAACAAGATGTGTCTAAGGGGAATTGCACTCTAGGGATGCCAAACATACCTCCTTTGGAGGAAAATCAACAAAGCACACTCTTACTCCTAACTTTACCAAATGTTATGACATCAAATGATATGGATCCCCCTATAAGTATACCATGTGCAACATCAAAATCTATGAAAAAAACCCCTATTGACACACAAGGAAAGAGTCTTATAGACATTTCACCCATTCCCCAACATAATATATCTCATTGCCAAATCAATATGATATCTTAAGGAGAAACTTCTAACACACACAAGTATCAAGACCCAAACACGATGTTCACCTCTAAGGGACATAACCAACTTCCAAGATAACAACAACCTACAGTGGTACAAGGACTTAACGCCCCTAATATAAAACCAAGTCAAAATCCACTCAACATACATAGAACATATCAACATCAACCACAAAAAAAACTGCAAGGGGTGCATGTATCCAATGTCCCTAATGCACAACCTAATGTAAACTCACTTGACTTACACACACTATACTAGCAAAAATTCCAACAACAACAAGCCATGTTAGCTAAACAACAAGAACAACTAAAAAAATAGTTGGAATATCAAAAGTGTCTAGAGCAACAAATTTCCTATCAACAACAATTGTTGCAAGAAAAAAATATGCCACAACAATATCAATAAATACCTCTGCAACAAAAATCCATAACATGGCCTTATAATCAACCAAAAAAGGTATCACAACAACAATTGCAACAAATGGCACAACAATAACCACAACCAGTGGTACAATAACAACTTATGGTAAAACCATCACAATCAATGCCACAATAAATACCACAACAAGTGCCACAACAAAGACATTTCTTCCTTAGAGGTGCCAACATACCTCCACCTCTAAGTGACACATCACTCGAGTCTTCAGATATAGAAATGTCAAAACCAAGTAGACATTATTCTCACCATAGAAAATGATCTACTTGTAGACACAAAAGGCTCAAAGAGAGGACTACCATCAAAAACCCTAATGAAGAGTTACTACAACAATTCAAACAACTATCCAAACAATTCGAGGCATTGAGACCTTGAATGAAACAATCTCTATACACAGAAAGTGACTTATGTCCGAATCCCTTTGATAAAAATTTGTATATGCCTCCATTCCCAAAACATTTTGAGGCACCTATATTTGAAAAATATCGAGGAAAAGGAAACCCAATTAATCACATTAGGGAATTTTGTGCCTCTTGTACTAAACTGAGTGATGAGCCCACCTACCTCATGAGACTATTCCCTCATTCTCTAGGTGAATGGTATTCCAAACTTCCTAGTAACATCAAATCTTGGTCACAATTAGTAGACAAATTCATCTCCCACTTTTCCTTAAACATTAAAAATGAGGTAATACTTTTTGATTTGTGCTCAACTAAACAGAAGATGGGAGAAGCATTTATCACATACTTATTACATTGGAGAAACTTAGTTAGTGAATGCTCACTCAAAATTCTTGAAGAACAACAATTTAATCTATGCATTGAAAACTTGGTCACTGACTTAATGTACGAGCTCAAGATCAAAAGTCCAAGCACCATTTCCAAATTGATGAAAAGGGGGTTAGTATTAAAGATACCCTCATCCGTAAGGTTATCATTAAAGAAAACAAGGAAAACACCAATACCAACTCATCTAATGATAAGGCAAATTTTTTCTCCAAGAATAAGAATGTAACTAATGATGGTATTGTGGATGCATGTACTATTAGCATACCACAACATCAACTGACTTTAAAAGGTGAAAACAAACTCACAAACTCCCAATCAAACATCGCCTCAACAATAGAAAATTGAGACTTCCACACAAGATAGACCTTGAAGACAGATACCTCTTGAGACTACACTACAACAATTACTTAGTAATAACTTCCTGCAACTACCCCCAATCAAAGACAAACCACTAGTTAAAGCTTCTTGGTGGGATGAAAAAAATTAATATGATTACCATCACACCAAGGTCACATGAACTCCTCATGTTTTCAACTCAAACACAAAATACAAGATCTTATTGATGATGGTATAATTATTGTTGATCCTTCCTTACTAGCATCCAACTCTAGTCACACTATCTTTAAAGATCCTTTGGGTGATCATGACAAAGAAGAGGCCTTTAATTCCAACTCAAACTCACAAGATAATGTGAATTAAACATGCACTGGATATGACTGCACCATAAATTGCTTCAACGAGTTTGACTCTCACATATCCACATTCATCTTAAAGGATGAGGAGCCTCATTGTGTTGTTGCTATTTGTTGCACTCAGATAACCTTACCTGGAGCCCCAACTAGACCTATGACCCTAGTTTAACCTACAACTTGTACTAAACCTATGACCCCTAGTAAACCCATTGATCCTACTTTCGATGACATCCTTGTAGATCAGCTTGGTAAAAACCCTGCATAAATATCCATCTTGGATTTGCTGCATGCATCTCCCAAACATCAAAATATCTTGGATCAAGCCCTCAAAGAGTCAGTAGTCCTAGATAACATTGGTGTTGCCTAGTTCTAGGCCATGGTTGGGAACCTATCTGCATCACAACATATCACTTTTTTCCCTTGAGATATTCCTAAGGACAGAACCAACCACAATGACCCCCTTCACCTTGAAGTCTTTATCCATAATGCGAAGGTTAGACGTGTCTTGATAGATGGAGAAGTAGGACTGAAAATCTATACACTTAAAGTTGTCAAGGGTCTGAATTATTCTAAAGAAGATGCAGATTCCTCTCGTAGAATCACAATAAAAGACCTATGATGATGGCAAATGCTTCTCCAAGGGTGTCATCATCTTACCCATCAGAGTTAGTCTAGCTAATGAAAATACATTGTTTTTGGTCCTAGCTATCGAAGTGAATTGCAACATGATACTAGGATGCCCTTGGACCCATGCTATGAAAGAAATACCCTCCACATACCACCAATGTTTAAAATTTTCCTACAATAATGTGAAGGTTGCCATCCCTATTGATACAGATCCTTTCTAGTTTTGTGCTAATCTAAGAGATACTACTACATGCCAAGTCCCTACAAACAATAAAGCACAAATCATAGATTCCTCTAAATATGTGGACCCTGATATAGTCCTTAGTAAGGCCAAGGAAAAGATGAAGATTAATGACAAAGGGTGTGGAGAATACTTTATGTCTCAAGTATTCCACATTACGGAGTCACCAGTTTCTCCCCAATCTTATGGTAAATCACAACTATTGCAAGCACAACATTCTAAGATCAATGCACAAAATGCCACTTCTATCAATTTCACTAATGGTCATGGCCTACATAAAGAAATGTATATGAGAATACATTTTTATGTATTGAAAAAGAGGAACTAGAACAAGAACCCACTTTGATATCTCATAACAAGTATGGACCTGGGTTTACTATCATGTAGAAACAAGACTATGATGGATGTAGTGGTCTTGGATCTTAGAAACAAGGAATAATTGAACATATCACTACAAAAGGGAAACCTCCTAATTTGGGGCTTGGATTCAAACCATTGCAAATAGGTCCTCCTAGTACTAAGGTACCTATGTGTGAGACTGTGAATTTTTTGAATGATGAAAAGGAATATGAGGACATCCAACCTAAAACCAATAATCCTTATGCAATTGACCATATCTTTGTTGACCCAAATAATACAACTAAATTTGATATCCATATATGTACCTACAACCAGAGCCTATTCAACATTGATGATGAAATCCCCTCAAGTTATCCTAAACTATTGGATTGGGACTAGCATGGACCACCAATTTTTGATCGATTCGACAATGACATCGCTCTTGTAATAGACTTTGAAGTTTACAAAGGCATTACAATTGAAAATTATAAAGAATCAATTTATCCTGAAGCAAACATATTGACATATTTTGTACAGAGAAATCCATCTTCTAGTTACAAAAATGGAAACAAAGAAAAATATAAAAAGCATAGGTCTCTTGGTGAAAACCAAAAGGTGCCATTAGACCGTGAAACATAAAAAGATAAGCAACTCCTAAGGATACAAGATGAAAAAGTTGATGCCATGAATATAAGTGTTCTAATGGTCAACATGCAGTCTTTTGGAGCTCTCTAGATCAACATTCATGTGGAAAGTCATTGGTCTCAATCCTCCTAATCCTTCCTTATATCTAGTTGTTTATCCCCAAATCTGACTACCTAATTTGTCCAACACCCAAAATCAAACCTCTATCTAGGGAGCCTTTGAATATGTCATCATTAGTGACATCCCATACAACAAATCCTTTGACCCAATTATCATTAGATGCCTTGATTCATGAGAGTAAGCCACTATCATACATATGGTATATCTCAAGGCCTTTCTAGTGGTTTGATTTTAGCTATAGAAGGGGAATTAATCCTGTGTAGTTATGATTAGTTATGAATCCAAAGGTTATCAACTAGCAACACCAACAACAAATTTTGTCTTAGCATTCATCAACAACATTCATGATTTTGTCTAAAAGTGTTGAATTTTTTTTAAAATGGAAAGAAGTCCTAAAAAATATTTAAAAAATAGCAAAAAATCATGAAAAAAAAAGTGAAAAAAGCCATGAAAAAATGGATGTCTTGATGAAAACTTGGAAAATAAGCATCTTGGAATAAAAATTTGAGTCAAGAGAAAAAATTCATTCAAAAGTGAAAACTTGAAAAATAGGCACTTTGGGCAAGTACCATGCTGAAAACTTGGCAAATAGGCACAAAATTAGTTATCACTCCATCTATTGAGATTCCATCTAGTTTTTACCCCTTTTTTCATTCCCTGATTATATCCTTCATATTGCAAGACATCCCTAGTCCTTGATCATGGCCCATGAATTTGTTGGAAATGATTGAAAAGATCATGAATGAAAAGTAATGGAACTGGTAAAGAATGCTCTCAATCATTGTTTTGTCATTGATGTCAAACTTGCTACTTGTAGGAATGACAATTGCTTTAGTGATCCAAATACTATCAATTGGTTGATTGACAAGGATGAGGCAATCAATAAGATGTAACTAGAGCACCTAGAGAAAGGTTGAAGTTATGATGTTATAATGAAGTATAAGGATCAGCTAAGCCATTGATGAAATAGTGTATTGATGTCATACTCTAAGACATAGAGAATGGGCACACTAAAACACATCAAAGATGTAAGGTTTAGCTAAGTCATTTGTAAAGCCTAATTAAGTTCATTAGAGAGAGCCAAGCAAGCTAGTTCGTGCTGAATAGATTCTCAGTTGAAGCCGAGCAAAGTTTAACTTTAGTAAGTGCCGAGTGAAGATAAAGTGTCGAGTGATCTTCAGGTATCGAGTGAAGATCAAGTGCCGAGTGATCTTTAGGTGCCAAGTGAAGGTTAGGTGTCGAGCATGATACAAGTGCCGAGTAACACAGAAGGAGCCGAGCATTAGTAAATCAATAATGTTAAGTTGCTGCATTATTTTGAAAGTTGAAGATTCACTAGATCTAAGCCAACATGGTAGTTATCTAAAATTTTGTGAATAAGATAGAAGATAAGAATGATGAGCTGGTGGCACAGAACACTATGTAAAATGTTTTTGGCGAATACAATTGGATTCTAGACAATTTTTTTAGATAAGAGCAAGATATGGGATAGATACATTGTATCCTACCTAATCTATTGAAACCCTAAAGTTGGAAAGGGAGAATTGAGCAGGAAAGGTATTCCAGATTTCTATTTAAGGAGTCATAAGGTCACGAAGCAAAGAAGAGAGTCAAGCATGAAAGTATGAAGTGCTGAAGAAGGTGCTAAGGAGAAAGAGAGAACATATACTTTGTTTTGATAGATGACCACATATATGATTGCATTGGTATGATGAGAAAGAAGAATCAAGGTGACGAAGCTTGAGATGACAAGCTGTCAGAGCTGAAGTGATTAAAGCCTAGCAAAGGATTGAATTGAAGTGTGATCTATAATTTGCAAGATATGTTGTAAGTTGTATCAGATCAAAAGCCATTATTTTTACTCTCTAGCAATTGTAAAAATTAGTATAAATCCCATGGACTTAGGTTGGTTTAATAGCCATGTTGTAAATCTTTTAATAGGGTGACATTCCAAGTGAATGTTCCAAAGTCCTTTGACCAGGCCCATTCCTAACAGTATGGTGAAATCCTCTAACAAGGTTACATTTAACAGTGTGTTGTAAGCCTTTAACAGGGCATCACTTCAGAAGAGTGAGAATTGAGTAGCATGTTACTGGTGGTTTTTCCCAAATTGGGTTTCCACGTTAATCACTATGTCATGTGTTGATCTTGCACATTTTATTCCTGCATGTTGATTTGTTGTAACTTGCTAAGATGGTTGATTTAAGCTTGGATGGATGAATAGTTTAATGGGCTCACTATAATTGATGAAAAAGTATTATTAGGGCATTTAGACCTTGGATAATTGATTCACCCCCCCTCTTAGTTATTCAAAAGAATTCTAAAAATTGGTATCAGAGCCTTGCTACTGACTTAGTTTAAAGGGACTAGAAGCAAAAAAGATCAAAATGCCTAAGAGAGAAGTTCCCAAGCTCAACAAAGACAACTTTGTTGCATGACAAAGTTTGATGAAGCTACATCTTGGATCCATAGAATGTTATGCCCAAAATTAAATTGTTACTAAACATGTTGATCCAACTGGTACTCTTACTGCAAAAGATTTAAAAAACAAACAGAAACACAATCAAACAATGCTGGAGATTGCTTCTACACTCAACTACGCTAAACTTGATAATATCAAAGGATGTGACACTGCATTCAAAATGTGGAAAGCCCTATCAGACATTTATGGAGGAGATTTGAATGTCCAAAGAGCAAAAAGAGAAAGCCTTAGAGGAAAGTTTGATGATATGAAAATGGAGGAAAGTGAGAATGTTGCTTAGTATGCCTCTAGAATAAAGTAAGTGGTAAGTGCAATAAGATGTTTGAGTGGTCAATTAGATGATGATATTGTTAATAGTAAGTTCTTAAGAACCTTGCTCCCTATCTATGCTATTAGAGTATCAGCTATACAAGAGCTAAGATGTGTGCTAGGAAATAATCTAAGTTTTGAAGGTATAGTGGGTAGACTCACTACATTTGAGTTATCTAACTTTGACAACTACAAACTTGAGAATGTTGAATCTTCTTTCAAAGCCAAGCTATCACTAAAAGATGTTGAATAGGTGAAATCAAAGAAGGAAAGAAAGATGAAATATGTATCCAGTGACAGTAGCACTAATGAGGAAGATGTGGAACAATTGGAAGCATTACTAGCTAGAAGATTTCACAGAGGCAAAGGAAAATTCAAAGGTAAGCTGCATATCATTTGTTTCAATTGCAATGAATTAGGACATATTGCTACAAGGTGTACACAAAAAAAGCAATACAAGAAAAACAACAAGTACAAATATAGAAGAGAAGATGATAAGAGAGATTACAAAGACAAAGGCAAGAAGTGCTATATTGCTGAAGAGGATTTTGATGATAATGATGATGAAGTTGTCTATGTGACCATGAAGGACCAGTCTGATGAAGAAGAGCCTACAACACTGGTAACATGTATGAACAAGAATGACAGATGGATCATAGATAGTAGATGCTCACATCACATGATAGGAGACAAAAGTAAGTTTATTGACTTTACTCAGTATGATGGAAATAGTGTTAGATTTGGTAATAATGCTCCGTGTCAAATCAAAGGAAAAGGCTCCATTAAGCTTACAGAGAAAATTTCATGTGATAATGCATACTATGTTGAAGGACTAAACTACAATTTGCTAAGTGTCTCACAGTTAGGCAATGTAGGGTGAAAAGTAGAATTTGGAAACAAAATTGCAAAAATCTATGATACTGATGGTAAACTGATAGGAAAAGGAGATCAAACAAGAAGTAATCTATTTTATCTTGATATGGAAAATGCTTCTTGTCTTGTTGCAAAATTTGATGATGAATGGTTATGGCATAGAAGGCTATGTCATGTCAACTTTGATAATCTGGTCAATATCAGTAAAATAAAGAAAGTTAGAGGTTTACCTAAATTGAAGAAGCTTGATAACATCATGTGCAAACAATGTCATCTAGGAAAGATGACTAAGTCAAGTTTCAAGAGTAAAAACTATACATCTAAAGAAGTACTTGAGTTAGTAGTCCATACTGACTTATGTGGTCCAATAGAAGTACAAAGCTACAAAGGAGATAAATATATAATTTTGTTTGTTGATAACTATTCCAGGATGATGACTATTATGTTCTTAAAGTAAAAATCTGATGCTTTTCAAATGTTTAAGTGGTACATGGCTAGAGTTGAAAAGGAAACAGGAAAGAGTTTGAAATGCTTGAGATCAAATAGAGGTGGTGAATTCACATCAAATGAATTTGAGACATTTTGCAATGACAAAGGAATCAAGAGACAAACATCAGCTCCTAGAACTCCCCCACAGAACGGAATTGTTGAGAGAAGAAATACATTTGTGATTGACTGTGACAAAAAATTAATGATGGGAAAGACTATTGCTCTAAAATATTGGAGAGAAGCTGTAAGTGTGGCTATTCATACATTGAACTGAGTACAATTCAAGAAAGGTACAAGTGCAACACCTTTTGAATTAATGTATGGTCACTCACCCAGTGTAAAGCATTTCAAAGTATTTGGTTGCAAATGCTTTATCCTTAAAGATGCTAGAAATGGAAAATTTGATGCAAAAAGTGACGAAGGCATATTCCTTGGTTACTCCACTAGAAGTAAAGCATATAAGTGTTTAAATACTAACACTGACAAAATTGTGGAAAGTGCAAATGTAAACTTTGATTAGCATATAGGAGTCCAAGTTGAAGAACCAAAGAGAATGGATGAATATGGAACCTTTGTGTATTCTTATAAAGGAATGCCTGTTGATGAGGATGCTATCAATCAAATTGGGATTCAACAACAAATTTCAATTTTGGCCGAGTCACAACCAGTGAATTATGAGCTGCATTCAAAAGCCAAGTTGTAGAATGAAGGAAATGCACATTCTAATTTTGAAGTTAGTACACATGAAAGAGATGTAGAACTATCTAACAACGAAGTGCATAATGATCTTGAATCTGAAAGATAAAACATGGAAACAAGGATAGAACCAAGATTATCCAAATATGTGAAGAGACATCACCTTGTTGAATAGATAATTGGTAACAAAGATGTAAGACCTATGACAAGGAATAGACTAAGAAATGAATCATGTCTGTTAAAAAAAATTGAACCTAAGATAGTATATGATGCATTACAAGATGGTGACTAGTATAAAGCTATGGAAGAAGAGATTGATCAAATAAAGAATAACAAAACCTGGAGTTTGGTTCCCAGACCAGTTGACAAGAATGTGATTGGCACCAAGTGGGTATTCAGAAACAAGCTAGATGAGAATAGTGAGATTTCTAGAAACAAAGCTAGACTAGTATGCAAGGGTTATGCTCAAGAAGAAGGATTAGACTATGGGAAAAAATTTGCCCCTGTTGCTAGAATGGAAGGAGTAAGAACTTTACTTGCATATGCTGCATATAAAGGTTTTAAAGTCTACCAGATGGATGTAAAGTTTGCTTTTCTAAATGGTATATTGGAAGAGGAAGTCTATATTAAACAACTAGAGGGATTTTTTGATGAGAATAATAGAGATATGGTTTGTAAACTACATAAAGCACTCTATGGTCTGAAACAAGCACCTAGAGCATGTTATGAGAGACTTCACAAGTATCTAGTGCAAATAGGATTTGAAAGAACTAATGATAACAACAACATGTACATCAAATTAGAAGAAGGTAAGGATATTCTTGTATTTGAAATCTTTGTGGATGACATAGTTTTTGGAGGAAAGGAAGTTCTTTAAAAAAAGTTTTGTTGACAAAATGAAACATGAGTTTGATATGTCTATGTTTGGAGAGATCAAATTTTTCGTTGGATTGCAAGTACATCAACTAAAACATGGTATATTTATGACACAATCAAAGTACATCAAAGAGATACTTAAAACATTTGGATTGGAAGACTCCAAACTAGTTAGCACACCAATGGCAACAAGACATAAGCTATCCAAAAATGATGTATCAGCTGAAGTCAATCAAACAATGTATAGATTCATGATTGAAAAATTACAATATGTTGTACATAGCAGACCAGACATAGCATTAGCAGTTGGAATAGTGGCTAGATTCTCTACCAATCCTAAAGAAAATAATCTCATGGCAGTAAAAAGAATAATGAGGTATCTCAAAGGAACTGATGATTTTGGCCTATATTACAAAAAGAATGAGAAGTTTAGGCTCAATGCATACACAGATGCCGATTGGGGAGGCAACATTGATGATAGGAAAAGCACAAGTGGAGGAGCATTATTCTTAGGTAAAAGGCTAGTTACTTGGACTAGCAAGAAACAAACATGCACATCTCAATCCACTGCAAAATTAGAATATGTGGCAACAACAATCAATTGCACAAACATTGTGTGGCTCACACATCTATTGAAAGGAATGAAAGGAGAGGTAACCAAACCTTTGATATTGTATTGTGATAATACAAGTGCTATAAACATATCCAAGAATTCAGTAATGCATGCAAAAACCAAGCATATTGCAATCAAGTATCACTATGTCAGAGAATTGGTAGAAGACAAAGAAGTGAAGATGGAGTACATTCACACAAAGGATCAAACTAAAGATATCTTTACCAAACCATTGCCCAAGGATTCTTATGAATATCTTAGAGGCAAGGTGGGGGTAATGCCCCTAACTCAAGCAGTTTAAAGCAACAAAGAAGCTGCCCTGCATCAACAGGAACTAATCATTGAAATATCAGAAGAATGCTGTAGAGGATGACAACAGGAGCAGAAATTCTAGATCAGTCACAAGCATGGTGATAGAGGGAGAAAACATGAGATACAAAGCTTATATTTTGAATGTTAAGATTGCTACATCTTTGGCATTTATGTCAAAGAGGGAGATATATGCAAAAAATTGATCAATACAAAGTAAGAGCGAAATATATATATATATATATATATATATATATATGAGAGAGAGGTAGATTTATGAGAAACTAAAAGGTAAAGATATGGAGATATATGAGATCAGTAGTAAGGATGCAGTAGTCAAGAAGGAAGCAGAAAGTAGCAAAAAACGTATATAATTTTGGTGGTATCTAAGTTGATCAATTGATTAGTTTGGTTTACCATCAATGCCAAAGAGGGAGATTGTTGGAAATGATTGAAAAGATCATGAATGAAAAGTAATGGAACTAGTAAAGAATATTCTCAATCATTGTTTTGTCCTTGATGTCAAACTTGCTACTTGCAAGAATGACAATTGCTTTAGTGATCCAAATACTATCAATTGGTTGATTGACAAGGAGGAGGCAATCGATAAGATGTAACTAGAGCACCTAGAGAAAGGTTGAAGTTATGATGTTATAATAAAGTATACAGATCAGCTAAGCCATTGATGAAATAGTGTATTGATGTCATACTCTAAGACATAGAGAATGGACACACTAAAACACATCAAAGATGTAAGGTTTAGCTAAGTCATTTGTAAAGCCTAACTAAGTTCATTAGAGAGAGTTGAGCAAGCTAGTTAGTGCCGAATAGATTCTCAGTTGAAGCCGAGAAAAGTTTAACTTTAGTAAGTGTCGAGTGAAGATCAAGTGCTGAGTGAAGATTAGGTTCCAAGCATGATACAAGTGCTGAGTAACACAAAAGGAGCCGAGCATTAGTAAATCAATAATGCCGAGTTGCTGCATTATTTTGAAAGTCAAAGATTCGCTAGATATGAGTTGACATGGTAGTTATCTAGAATTTTGTGAATCAAATAGAAGATAAGAATGATGAGTTGGTGTACAGAACACTATGTAAAATATTTTTGGTGAATACAACTAGATTCTAGACAAAGTTTCTAGATAAGAGCAAGATATAGGATAGATACATTGTATCCTACCTAATCTATTGAAGCCCTAAAGTTGAAGAGGGAGAATTGAGTAGGAAAGGTCTTCCAGATTTGTATTTAAGGAGTCATAAGGTCACGAAGCAAAGAAGAGGGTCAAGCATGAAAGTATGAAGTGATGAAGAAGGCGCTAAGGAGAAAGAGAGCATAGATACTCTATTTTGATAGATGACCACAGATATGATTGCATTGGTATGATGAGCAAGAAGACTCAAGGTGACGAAGCTTGTGATGACAAGCTGTCAGAGCTGAAGTGATTAAAGCCAAGCAAATGATTGAACTGAAGTGTGATCTATAATTTGCAAGATATGTTGTAAGTTGTATCAAATCAAAAGCCATTATTGTTACTCTCTAGCAATTGTAACAGTTAGTATAAATCCCATGGACTTAGGTTGGTTTAATAGCCATGTTGTAAATCCTTTAACAGGGTGACATTCCAAGTGAATGTTCCAAAGTCCTTTGACCAGGCCCATTTCTAACAGTATGGTGAAATCCTCTAACAAGGTCACATTTAACAGTGTGTTGTAAGCCTTTAATAGGGTAGACCTTTAACAGGGCATCACTTCTGAAGAGTGACGATTGAGTAGCATGTTACTGGTGGTTTTTCCCAAATTGGGTTTCCACATAAATCACTATGTCATGTGTTAATCTTGCATGTTTTATTCCTGCATGTTGATTTGCTGTAACTTGCTAAGATGGTTGATTTAATCTTGGATGGATGAATAGTTTAATGGGCTCACTATAATTGATGAAAATGTATTATTAGGGCATTTAGACCTTGGATAACTGATTCACCCCCCCTCTCAGTTAATCTAAAAAATTCTAATAGAATTAATGTCCATTGTTATCTTACCCAAGCATCACCAGTTTGTACATACTCTATCTTTGGCCTTTGTACATAGTTTGCATCTTATCTGGGGGATATCACCTACATAGTGTGCGAGTTTGAACTTAAATTGGGGACAACTCCTTAAGCACATGTTATCCATTGGACATATTACATATAGGATTGGAGCTAACCATTGCGACCCATAGATCTTGAAAAAATCCTGAAAATTCAAATACAATTCTACAAAAAATCCAAAAAATTCAAATACGACCCTGAAAAAATCCTAAAAATTCTAATACAATCCTATTAAAAATCCTAAAAATTCAAAAGTGATCCTAAAAAACTCCTAAAAAATCATAAAATATCTTGAAAAAATTCATAGATATCACAAAATGTCCTAAACAAATTCATAAAAATCGTAAAATATCCCAAACAAATCACTAAAAATCATAAAATGTCCTGAACAAATCACTAAAAATCATAAAATGTCATGAGAAAACCACTAAACATCATAAAAGGTCCTGAAATAAGCCCTAAAAATAATAAAATGTCTTGAAGAAATGAGTTACAAAAAAAATCAAATATCCTCAAAAACTCTAAAAATCACAAAACCCACCAAAAATTTGTAATAAACCTTGTAAATACTCATTGTAGATAATCACCCCTTTTGCTTTAACACTTGCACTTTTGTAGACTGAAACTCGAAGAACTAAACTTGAATGAAAATCACACTATCTAAGTAATATGAACCAACAATCAATCCTCTATGTCACCGTGAACTTATCAACCGAAACCAACAATCAGACCTATCACATTATCAACCCGTCAAACACTATCTACAAACCTAAAAAATTAAAAAGCAAGTAATAATGGACAAGAATGGCTATTAGATGATGGCATTTAGTGGGTGATTTATTTTTTCTTTATTTTTCTTTGATCATGTTCCTATGCCACTCGATGATATAAACTGATCTATGAGAGTGGTCAGGATGGTTCATGGTCAATTTTTCTTTTCTGTCTATTAAAATGTACCTTTGTTAGTCTGGGGCATGTATATATGCCTCAAGAAGGATGGGGTCATTCTCACATGCATTGTGCTTGTTTATGCAAAAGGTTTTCATTTGCACTTTGGCCCTTTATGCCATGATGTGTTCCATTCCATTTGCCATATCAAAATAAAGCTTCATTGACATATAATGCACTTTATGAAAGAAAAAGTCCTCACCTCATTCTAACTAGTCCTCATTCTAACTGGTCCTCATTCTAAATGGTCCTCATATCATCTCCTTGATATTATATCATTCATATTATCAACTACCACCATAGTCATGTACTTGGATACACCAAAATCATCTTCATCTAGCATTCCTACATTCTTGCATCATCATGCACTGTCTGTCAACCTTCTATGAATTTCCACCAAGTATGGCCTCAATTTAATCTAAGTTTGACCAAATTGGACCAAATTTAACTAATTTTACCCATGTTCTAACCTCTTTCCATGATTTTGGTGATACACACAAAGGTTTAGGTCATTCTGAGTCCAGTCAGGCTGATTTTTGCCCCTGGAGCCTTCTCAGGTGCATTCTGCACTTTTAGAGCATAGTTGGGCTTTCTAACTATGCCCAAGGTGCACTTGGTACTATAATTGTGCACTTGGAATTACCAAGTGTACCCTAGGTTCACTTGGGTTTGTTTTGGGTGCACTTGGGGCAGTTCTTGGAGCCCCTATTTTGCACTCCGGAGTCCATAACTTTTGAGTTTTAACTCTGATTTGCAATTTGTTAGTTACATTGAATTTTTATCTTTGTTGCAAAAAAATTGACCTATAATTTTCATCATTTTTATAATTTATTGAGTGGTAAACCATGAAACTATGCTAGGGTCCCCATTTGACCCCTATTTTGCAATTTGGACCCCATAACTTTCGCGTTTGAACTCTGATTTGTGATCCATCAATTACTATGGCTTTATCTTCTTATTGTTGAAAAATTAACCTATCATATGCATATCTCAGTCAATTTCTTGAGGGGGCAACCATATATATCATCCCTATAGGGGCATGTTGTTATAGCTTTTTCATCAAGGCTCTTTGATGCAATGCTCTAAATCACATTGTATCAAAGAGTGGCAAAATGTAGATGCTTAAAAATGATTCACATCTATAGTTTAATCACATTTTCATTCTAACTCATCCCATTTTCTCATTTCACTTATTCTAATCTATTGGCCAACTTGATTATATCTCAACAATGTCTGTCATCATTTTTATCCTCTTTCACATCTTTTGTAGATCATTTCAAAATCCTATCCTATCAACCCAAAACCATTTCAACATCATCAAAATCATATCAAATCAACCTAGAACCATATCAAATCTACTTGGAATCACCTGAAATCAGTCCTAATCAACTTGGAAATTTCAAACATACCAACCCTACCATCATCTATCCAACCCTAGGAATTGTCATGTCTCTCAGTCTCTTGGAAATCTTTCAATCTATCAAACCTATTGAACCAACGCTAGTACTGTCATGGCTCTTAGTGCTATGTCAAATTGTCATTCACATCATCTAATCTTTAAGATTGTTGAGTCCCTCAATGTTATATTGTGACATCATTAAATTAATTTAATAACATTGATAGTGTCTGTCGATGTTATTATGATCAGCCCTATCAATCAATCTCGATCTTGTAGCATTTTACAATGTCAGTTAAATGCTACATATCCATGTCATGTGTCCTTGGCATGTTATCAATTTTAATTAGTCAATCAATTTGATCATGGCTTTGGTCTACCCATCATCATCATAGTTAATTTGCATAATATTCACATTTCATCAAAGGATATTGTTGCACTTATCAAACCAAATTAGGCAATCATCTATTAATTTTCTCTTATAGTATTAAATAACCCATAATTTAATCCTGTGTCATTCCAATAACCATTCTTCTTAATTAAAATCCTCAATTAATTAATTTTATTAATTAATTGGTTCATCATTCACAAGCTATGGGAATTCACAATTTCCTAAGTTCCATTTTCCACCTCTAATTTCCAAATTACTAATTTCCATTTGTGTGGAATAATGAATTTTTAATTCAAATATTCCACATAATTTTGACATAATCTTGACATCATTGTGACACATGGACATCTTACGTCATGGATTCTATCCTTACACTTGGCTAAGATATGTCATAATCCATATATTCTTATTCCTTATACATATCTATATTTAGCCTTCATTGTCATAGATTCTTGGCTATAAGTGGCTTTGAGGTGTCACATGATGCATCATAGATCCTTTTCCATTTATAGGCATGTTGACTTCCATGCATCATACAATCTTAGATTTGGCATCCTATGTCATATGTGTCATGGATTGCCAAATGAATCTCTTACCAAGTTACACATTCAAGGTGACAAGTTCAATGCTCTCCTCTTGCGTGTTGGCTATAAAATGAGCTACATTGCTCTCATTTATGGTCCTTCAAAAGCCCCTTGATTCTTAATCTTTTAGAGTCCCCTGGTCTTTTGTCCCTCAAGCTTAAAATCACTCTTCTAGTATTCTCATAGCATCATCATATCATAGGCTTTTTCTTTCTAATTGTGTGCATTATAGGCAATTGGAGCTACATCATATGGAGAAGAAAGAGGGACATGGGAGCTACAATTAAAGATGGAGTTTTAATTTATGTTGCTTTCTTTATTTTGGTTGGCTTTCATGGTAGAATAGATGGTTTTTAGTGTATGTTGATTGAGTTTGTGATTTTCTCATAGTATGCTAAGCATTATCCAATTTTCTGGTCCTACAGTAGGATATAATGAATCTATCCACTTTCTATTTGGTTCTTCTATAAAATTCTTCTTCCGTCATCCTTGAATTCACCTCAAAATGGTTTAATTTGATTTATGTGCCACTAGCTCATCATAGTTATCTTCCACACACTTCACACATTCAAGAAAATAAAATAGTCAACTCAAATTTTTCAAATCTTCAATTTAACATCTATAATGACACTTGACATCAATATGCTATCACTCAGCTTCTATATTTTTCTTTCACTTGGCTAAGACTAGTTCACTTGGTAGACACTAAAGTTTATTGATTCTCAAGATCAACTAAACTTTACTCAGCATATATTGACAATCACTCGGCTTGCACTATTTTTCATCATTTCTCGACTGCTCTTATTTTTTGCTCAGCTTCCATTGATTTTTGCTTGACTTGTACTAACTTCTTAACAAGGCTTGACATAAACTTTTCATACTTGATCTTCTTCTAGTATTAACTTGAGTATTCTTTCATTTCAGATTTTAAGTAGATAAACAATACACTTTTGTATCAATGTCTTACTTGGGCTTAGAGCTTCTTTTACATACCAAATAACTCAACCTTTCTCTAGGTGCTATTGTTATCTCCTCTTCATCAATCAACTAAATGATAAATTTTAGACCAAAAAGAAATTGTCTCACCAGTAGATAGCATGGTTGACATCATTGACAAAATAATTATTGTTCCATTATAGGTTCTTCACTTCAAAACAATCTTATATCAATAGTCATAATGAATTTAGATTTTCTTTTCTAACTATAATGTTTTATCCTTTCATGAATAACACTAGTTTGACTTGATGTGTAGTGCCTCACATGTTTGTAGTCTATACCTTGTTGTTATATTGATTCGAGAGATACTTGATACTCATATTATTTGTACTTTGAGATGACTTGAGGGTTAGATGTTATACTTTGATTCTAGTATCATAGATGTTATACTGCTATGTTGTTCAGTTTATCATATTTGCATGTTGATGCCATTTTGAGATGACATAAGGTCTATGATGATATTTGGTTATCTGGTATTTGGACATATCTCTAATTTTGTTATGTGATGGATTTTATGCTATGGTTATTTACTTCATTCTTGTATCTTTATGCGAACATGAGTGACATAAATGGATTATTTAGGTATAATTGAATAAATGGTTAAATTAGTTATTTAATGCATTCATTGCTTTGGCTATGATATTATATACAATTGCACTTGATCATGTGTTTTAGAGTGCAGAATTTATATCCCTAGCAGTGGCACATGTAGTTAGTGATTCAGTTATTCATATTTCACCAATGTTATCCTTGTATGGTCGATGTATTAATCATTTAGATTAAACCTTTCAGTGATTATTAAATCTGAAGTTATCTGCATTATATGATTAGACTAGTGAACGTATCTGTGCATTTAGAGGTTTGTATTGTCACGAAAGTTGTTAAAGAAATTTTTGCGATTTTGGGTTTTTGGGCTTTAGATTTTATTGAATTTAATTTCTCACAGCTTTGCCTTAGGTGAATTCCTATTACGAGGGATAACCAATTTTTGTTTGGGTCGATTCAAAGTTTAGCTAGTCTAACTAACTATTTGCCCTAATTGATTATTCACTTGAAAAGTGAATATGTATTGAAAAAGGAATTTGTTTTCTCACTTCTCACTTTTGTTAAATATAGATTTGAGAGCTTTTTTTAGAATCCTCTTCTGGAGGATCATGTTTCTATTCATTGTGAGAGTTGTGAGTGTAGGATCTTCGAAAGGTTAGTCTCATTGGATTCGGCTCGAGGAGACCTTGCTTTGTCATCAATTCAATAGTATCAATAGGTTATTTATTTTATTAGGTTGATTTTAGTTTCTACCCCTTTTTGTCATGTATTTCTCTCCCATTTTCTTGTTTCAGCTTCGTTTCAGCTTCTGTTTCTAGTAGCAATTTGTTAGGAGGCCGAGAACTAGTGTTTCCCTCCATTTTTATTTGCTAGTTTTGCTTGAATGGTTGGGTATGAAAATTTTCCCTATTTTTAGGATGGGAGTTTGGGGTGTCATGTTGTTATGCTGGACATTTTTGCATACGGTGTTCGAACCCAATTTTTATTGAATTTTTGAGGCTTTGGTACCCAAAGACCAATTGGGTTTTAATTTCAAAGTTTTCTAGTTTTAGGGTTTTTACCTCATTTTGTGTGCCACCCTATTTTCTTAGGTTTTCTTGGCATATTGTTGATTGTAGACTCGGATCATCCATTTGGATGTCAGTCAGACAATTGTTGCACTTTTATGTTGCATTGGGATGCGCATCATATCTTTCCTCCTGAGTCTATTTTTGATTGAGTGTATTTTTGTATTGTGTTCTCATTCAATCCTTGTGTTATGATCTTCATGATGGTGGTGCACTACACACAAGTACATGCATGTACATTGTTAGGTGACTTACGAGGCTCGATCTCCCTTTGTACTTTGGTGGAGTTATGATCATTTGGGGTTGGGTTGGGAATATGCATGCCTATGAGAACTCATCATTAGATGAGCATAGGTAGGGTAGGGTAGCATATGGAGGGGCTTCTATCTCGTAGCCTGGTGACTACCCCCATGGGTTGATAGAGGAAGTTTTAAGTAAGTGATAACTAAATAAAATCATTGGGTGGTAATAAAAACTAAGATAATAAAAAGATTTAGGATGTGCTCCTTCTGTTGGGAAGTGTGAGTTGCCAACACTAGCTTGGGCTTGTTGATGCCAAGTTACTCTCGATGATATCTACCCCTACTTAATAGCCCATTGAGTGTTTGACTAGGACCTATAGTTTATGCATTATCTATGTTCTTCATTTCAATCATCATACTATTTGGTGTGAGTGTTAGCCATGGACATTTTCGTTATGTGCGTTTGGGTTTGGATCATTATCTTCATTAGCATGGTGAGAGTGAACCTATAGGGTCCATGTGGTTGAGAGGCATAGCTACCTTCACCACTGCTGGGGACTAGTGTATACAGGTAGTCTATTGTTCTAGTACAACTGTTGCTAGATGTTTTCACTGGGTACTTTGGCTTTCAGAGTATGTTATCTTATGATTTATGCTTTCATTGGGATGATTGTATATCATGTTTAGATGATGTTAGTATTGGTGCATTTCCTTATTATGATATTTATCATGTGTTAGATGATGAGTTTGATTTGTAGGATTATCTTAAGCTTTACTTCTAGCATGTTAGATTTCCTTCTTCTTATGTTGTAGCATGTTTTAGTAGTGACGTCCTCATAAGATAGCACTAATGATCTGGTCGATAGTTTGGGATGTTATGAATGGGGGATGGCTAGGAACCATGATGGTCTTATGATGCTATTATGGTTGGGAGGAACCATGTGCTTAGTTTGGTTGTTCAGCTTATTGCGATGTTAATTCTATACATTATGATGTTGCTTTTAGTTATTTTTCCTTTACTATTTGTGAGATGGTTAGATTTAGTTTCTGTCTTGTAGTTATTCATTTGAGTGTCTTTTCCTCGATATGTGGATCTGGTACTCCCTGGCGTGGAGGAATTATTTTTCTAGCTTTCTTCCCTTAATGTTTTTTGGCTTTCTATTTTGGATTCTCACACAAAATTGCAATTTCTCATGTGAGAATGCAAGTTCTCGCATGGTGTGTTGGGTTATCTTGCGTAGCTTTTGGCACTTTCTCGCACAAAATCCAACACCAGTTTTGGGTGTCTTGGCTATTGGGCCAAGTACATTATTGTTTTATTTGGTGCACTTCCTCGCATGGATGCCAATTTCTTGCATGGCATGTTTCACTTCCTCACATGAGAATTTGTCAGTTTGTTGTCCTCGCACAAAAAATAGGGGGTATCTAGGCTTGACTAGAAAATTTTGGAAGTTGGTTTTGGATGCCCTATTATGTTTTACACCTTCCTAGTTCAAAATATATTTCCTATGGTGTTTAAAATATATCATTTAAGTATAAGTTGACATATATTTATACTTACGATATATTTTTATATATGTGATGAGTCTTTTGAGATAGGTTCCAGACCTCTGCGAGCTAAAATAAAGGTTCTAGGAAATTTCAGGGCTTCAAGATTTCAGATTTAGCCAATTTTTAGGAGTCATCTTTTTTTCTCTTTCAACATGGTGTTCAATAGTTGAGTTGTGCTTCCTTTGTACCCTCGATATGTGTGAGACCATGGTTGGTCGCTGCTATTTTCTTGTTTATGTTTTGGTCAGTAGTGATGCTTGGAGATCTTTGGTTTTTGGTTTTTTGATTAGTATTCCACTATGATCTTCATGATCCATGTATGATGGTTGTCTTGTGCTTTCATACTTGTTCAAAAAAAAAAAAGTTGTTTGACTTTTACCTATCCTTGTTCCAAGGATCTCTGGGTGGGGCATTACATGATGATACTATAAAGTATTCCATTTATATTTCATCTATGTTCTTCTCATTTTATTGCTAATAACTCATGATTATTCAATTTCATTCTAAATCATAAGGATAATTCTACCTCATGTTATTTATTACTAGATTTGACTCATCAAACATTGTTGATCACAACATGCACTCTATTGCAAACTTGATGTTGAGTTTGTTTAACAAGACTATACTTCAATATTCTTATATCAATTGTTGATCCAAACTTTGAATACATTTTCCCCTTGTTTTTGATATCAATGACATCATTTACTTCATGTTATTGCTTGTGTTTCTAGAATGATAAGACCCTTTCAAATTCAATAGCCACTTCTCTATCTATTTATTATCAACAATGAATGTCACTATTATGCTTGACTACCTTGTCTCTACTAATTTCCATATGTGCTTTTGATCAATCTCATTTCTATAAATTTATAATTATACGTCAATGTTGTCTTATACAAACTATAAGGTCTCAAGTATGGTATGTTGTCCTATACAAACTATAAGGTCTCAAGTATGGTATGTTGTCCCTTAAACAATAAATTATTCTATTTGCACCTATCAACACTTGCATACAATAAAAGGTTTCACACATTATGATTGCATGTCCTTTTGATATTTCTTGTATTTCTTCAGATCGAGCTCTTGTCTATTAATGACATTTTGTGCTCAAACCCTTGTGGGAGCTACATTTACATCCACACGACACTAATAGAATGGATCACTATGTTAGAAACAAACTAATTAGACATAAATATAGGTTTGGGTTTAAAGCATGGATGCATGTGTGGAGTATAAAAATGAGGTAGAGATAGTCAGTACTTACATCGATTGGATCTAACTCCTTTATGTTGTCATTTTTAGCATATTACATCAGAAAGAAGGAATGTAGGAGCAATAAGAATCCCACATGGTATGTCTTGGAATTATGTCTTGAGTGAGGATCTTGTAAGTAAATAGTTTGTATATTGTGAATTTTTACCTAGTTCAATTTTGGTTAGTTATATAGATATCATATTCCTACTAATTCAAAGTTCTGAAATGGGTTTACAACCTTTCTATGAAACATTTTTATGCAACTACTTGTATGCCAAAGTTGTGTTTTAATGTGCTCAATATTATTAACTTCCATTGTTGATTGTTATTGATTCAAGATATCATCATAATTTTGGTGCATCACCTTGCATAGTTTTAGTACCCAATTGTTTATCCTTTAGTTTTCTTTCTACCTTTTTACCTTCAAATTTTAGAATGATTTAGATGCATCTAGGTGGTTATCCAAATAGGAGTCGAGCTAGAACTTGAAGGTTTCACTTCATTCAAAGTGTTCGACATAGAAGTGAATCCAAAGTTTTACCAAAATTGTTGAAATTTTGTAGTTTGGAATTGAGTGCAAATTTTGGTAACTAACAACCACTTGCTACCACAATCTTGCTAGAGCATACTAAGGCACAATTTTCACTAATTATTTTTTGAGACAATGCCCAAATATGCATTCTCAAAGAGGGACAAAATGTAGACACCTAAAATTATCCCATCACATGTACACAATATTAACACTAATGTTTGTCTAAAATTTAATTAAATAATATTTATTATTTAACTGATCTATATAATTCTCTTAATTTAAATTTTGAATTTGTCTTTTCCCTCCAAATAAATAATAGAATGGTTCTAATTAATTATTTAGTTATTTATGATCCACTTCATTAACCCTTTAGCTTTCATCTAATTTCATCTAATCATTATTCTAAATATTAATTAAATAATTTTATTATTTAATCAATGTATTTTCTCTAAATTTAATTGAACCATTCTTATTATTTAACTAAGTTAACATTTTTGAATTTTGTTATCACAAGTAAATAATTATTTTAATATTTAATTTACTATCTATCTTTTCTATAATTTAATAAAATATTTATGTTATCTAATTATTTCTCCCATGATGTCAACTATAATTTTTGAAAACAAATAAATTATGTAATTTTATTTATTCCTGATCATGCGCAATTGATAAATTTTGAATTTATTTAATATTAATTGTCCTTATAGTTCCACCTCTATGACCAATACCGACTTTTAGACTAACTAATCAATTTAATGCACCATCTAATCAATTAATTTCATTCACTATCCAATCTAATTAGTCTTAAGTTCAATCTATTTAGTGTTCTCATCAATCAACTTGTTAGGAAACTAGTTAGCTATTAATTAGTCTTAGTAGTATATTTAATCAAGTCTATTTTGGATCAATCTTAACTATTCATTATCAATGAATCAAAAGAATCTATTGAAACCCAAGAAAATTTTTTATAATGAAGACAATTCTTCAATATTTACAAACATGTTTTTTATATTCCCATGCTACCATAATTGGAGCAAATCTAAGAAGCTACAATTGTAAAGAAAAAGGAGAAAATACAAGGGATGACTTATTAATTTGATGCTTGCATATTCATTCAATTTGAATGATCTATCATATACATTTAGTTATGTCATTTATCTTGAATAGGAATACAATTTGCAATAATCTAGATATTTGTGGTTGGAGCTAACCTCTATTGCTATAGGTATACTAACATGATTGTTTTACTCCTATTACACTTAGTACCTAAGAGTAAAAATGTTTTTTTAGATAAAACTCCCAATAGAGAAAATAATTTTTATGCCACCAAAGACTTGTCCATATTGATGGGGATGGTTTCAGAGCCTTAAAAATATTAGCCTTTTTGAACAACTTGATAATTTTAATCTCAAGTTTAAATTTTGCAAACACTGCACATGCTTCTTTTAATTCTAGTTCTTGTAAGTCTTCTAGGTTATCAAAATATATTCATTTAGGTATGTTTGGTCTAGATTTAGATTGGTCTAGTAATATCTATAAAAAAATATCCACTAGTGCTCATGTGTTTACAATTATTTAGTGGTGCAATGAGTTAAATGGGTGAGTGATATGTTGTGGTTAATTTATCCACTACTAAAGCTAAGTATATGGTGGCTACTTTTGCTTGTAAATAAGTCATTTGGCATAAGAGACTATGCTTAGATATTGAAATACAATAAGGAGTAGTGATAGCTATTGTGATAATCAAAGTGTGACCCAAGCCAAGAACCCAATGTTTCATTCCCACACCAAACACATTAATGTTCATTATCATTTTTCAAGGATGGTAAAGTGAATTTAGTGTTAACTCCAGAAATTTGCACCCTATCTTAACCCCCAAAACACTTAGAATTTCTAGAGTATATAGGATTAATAAAAGTTGTGGGTTTCCTATATCTTTACTAAACCTCTAATTTCTAGGTGGTTTCATGTTGGATTTTATAAAATGAATCACCTAATTAATAAAAACTTGGTAGGAAAAAGGAAAAAATAACAAAATTGAGATGTTGAACATATAGTGATACACCAAGATTCCAATTAAGGGCTTGGTTTTTGAACAACATAATAATAAAGATAAAATAGTTACAAAACACAACTAGGAATTGAGATTTATCTACATAAAATGCTTCAAAAGAAGGTTTTAATGAAATAAAACTAAAAGGATATAAATCACGATCAATGTATTTTTACTAACTTGCACAACTCATGACCTATGCAAGATAAACAATTAACTTTGACAGGTGCAAAAATGAGACATAAATTTCAAGGTTCTTGAAGAAAATAAATATAAAATTAACATTAATCACAAATTGACACCCAAAAATGAGTTACTAAGAAGGTTGAAGTCAACTGTATTACTCTAGAGGTTTGAAATAAACTAAACAAATTCACTGATACAGATGCAGACTATTAAGCATAATACAAGATAATGAAAAGGCTTTACTCTCCACTAAATGAATAATCAAGTACAAGTGATAAATTATATCAAAGTAGATTCCTAACCACCTCAAAATGCTTCCACAAAAGGTGTAAAATAGGGTTGGATAGAAATAAATACCCCAAAAGCTAGGCACTATAGATGCTCCCAAATATGTTTAATAAGCACCAAAATTTTTCCACGTCATGTCTCCATAATATAAGTCCTAACTTACTCATAAAGTAACCTTGAAACATTTATAACTCATCAACAGAACTCAAGTATAAAAAGGAATCTTGACACATGGTGAGAAAAAGGATCCACCACTTCTTCAAATAAGACCTAATCAAGAAGAAAACTCCTTCTTACTTCAACATAGCTACACTTGGCCTTGAGAAAACACCACATCTCTTTTAAAATTGTAAGTCATAGTTCTTCTTTAAGTCCTTGTCCTCAACCAAAGATATTAATAGTGCATTCTCCTTGTCATTTAACATTTACAAATTGATTTATATTGCTCATGAATTAAGTTAATGTTAATTACAATAATTTGCAAAAATGCATTACTAATAATATCTACATATATTAGATATGATAGCAATAGATTACCTTATTAATTTCTATATAATATTATTATCATACATAATACATGTGAACTTAAATAACTAGAAGAAAGAAAACCATTACATCTGGACTTAAAAAAAAACTCCAAATCAAAATAGAATTCACAGAGACAAAGAGGGTAGGTAACCCTAAAAGGGATCATTTGTAACATTTGATCAACACAATTTGGAGGCTCTAGAAAGATGAAGATGAAATCCACACTCAGGGCTTTCCATGATGCTTTATCCCTAAGAAGTTTAACTACCATTAATGAACCTTTATGAATATGGGATCTTCTTATTACTGTAGAGAATATAGGTAAATTTTTCCATTCACAACCCCATGCAATTTATTGAAGATTTTTTGCCAATTTTTCCATGAAATCCACTCATTCATGTATTTTCTTCCATTTGATGATCATTTGTAAGATTCAATAAGTTTCTTTAGCATATGTTAAATTTTTCCCTTGTATAGGTGAATGGTTGCAAAGTTTGGCTGAAAGCCTTGAACAACAAGATTTTGCACTATGATTTTTTGTAAATTAGGTATTTGGGTCTCTCTCAAATCCACCCAATAGATGAAATATAACTATAGACATGTTTTCTTGATATATAAACCTGTTCACTCTTAAAAGGATCCATTACTTTATCTTCTTTGAATCTTGAATTAGCTTTTTCTCATGCATTATTTCTACTTGTATCTCAGGGCCTCAAACTTACTTTGAATTGTATTATGCCTTTGTTAGTGAGATAAATGTATTGATTCTATCTTTTCATCTTTTCATTGTTCATTTTGACCAGTATCATACTCTTTGAAGAATGGCTTACTTATTTGCTATTATAGAATCAAGCATTATTTTACTTTTAACTCGAGAAAAATTCTTTATATGCACTATTCTTGTTATTATTTGATGTAAAATGCAATGGCTTTCACTATCTGGGTAATGCATGCACATTACTCCTTGTGATAATATCTCTATAGTTGTTTCATTTATCTATATGCCTTGGAATGATCTTTACATTTTCTAATATTTCAAACATGTCATTGAATTCTCATGTTGTTCTTTGTCACTAATATCCTTAACCCACCAAGTTTTACATTTAAAACTCTATAAATTCATAAGCATCTCCATCATAATGCACTTTCAATGTGTTTGATTTATATCATGTTGTTGGAAACTATAATTGGAACAATTATTATGTTGCCATTGATGTCAAAACTATTGGAGAGACATTTACCAATAGTGTAGAGTGCCATATTTGTTGATTGATGAAGAGAATTTGAAAAGAGAGATAAGTAGATGAACTCGTGAAGTTGTTGAGAAAAGAGGAGTACGCATGATGGAATTACAATGAGAATATGACAAGTTAGTCTTTGATAAGATGATATTTTGTTTAATAATTGTATGAAATATAGAAGTGTTGTGTTTAACAAAAGTAAAGCCTAGTGAACTATGGTTGGTCAGTGAAGGCTAATGAAGTGAAAGATTAAGGAACTTAAAGATAGTTAAGTAAGAAATAAATGCCAAGTGATAGTTATGGTTGAGCAAGATGAAGGAGAAAATGCAATATTGGTCGAGCATAGTAAAGACTAAAAAAGTAAGTGTAAGTTTAGCTACACAATGATGATCGAGAAGAAGAGAACAATGATGATCGAGTGTCAACAAAATAATAGTTTGTGAAGAATCAAGTTTGAGGTCAACACAGTTGAATTCTTTGATTAGTCAAAATGCATGTATGATAAGGATTGATGAGTTGAAATATTTAATGCATGAATTGAGTTTTTTATACAATCAAAGGCAATGATTTAAAGAGAAGTTTCTAGAAGTATCAAGAGAGAAGAAGAAGGATAAAATGGTGGAGAGATTCATTGAATATAATCTAATCCTATGTTGTGTGGTGATTTTTAAGTGGAAAAAGATGAAAGCTACCTATTTAAGGAGGCCTAAGAGATATTTTCTAATGTTGGTTCATTTTTTATTGGCAATTTCAAGAAAATGTGAAGAATAGAGTAGCATAGGAGAAGTGAGAAGATCGGTGAAGTGTGATTGATTGAAGAGTTGCCAAGAAGATTAGAGATGGAGATGTTAATTAAGTCCAATCAATGAACCAACAAATGAGCTGAATGAAGATTTGAATTTGAAAAGTGAGTTGTATCTGAACATATCAAACCTAGTGTTACTTTCTAACCATTGGGGTAGTGAAAATCCTTTAATCAAGGTTGACTTAATAGTCATTTTGTAAATCTTTTAATCAAGGTGAGATTCTAATAGGATGTCCTAAAGTCCTCTAACTAGTCCAATCTTAATAGGGTGATATCCTTCAACATGGTCACACCTAACAATGTGTTTGTTAACCTTTAACAAGGTTGGCTCTTAACCAAGCTCACTTTAGAAGAGTGAAAAGTGGTAGCATGTTACTTGGTGGTTTTTTCCAAATTGGGTTTCTACATTAAATTCTCATGTCATACATGTGTGATGCATGCTATTTACTAATATTTTATGTAATTTTGGTTAGCACATATACTAAACATAAGTTAAGTGATGAATGAATCTATTAAATTGCTAATGATTGTAATGCCCCGCCAAGGGATCCAAAGAATTAACTTAGAATTTCACTAATTTTGGTAGCATTTTTTTTTTCTAACATGAAAGTAAATACCGCATATAACTTATGCACAATAATGGAAGCAATAGCAAAATCCATCTGAAAGTAAACATAACATACATAACAGATTACATTCTTTAAAGATCCCTTAACGCTGAATTACATCTAAAACACTTAACATTAATGAATCCATTTAGTACAACGTCCACATGAAATAATAATGATAAGTCCATTGTTTATACATTACATTTCCAAATGCTCAATCATCCACTGTACATGCCACAGGGTATGAAAAGCTCAAAAGAATATGTAGAATAATGGTACATCATCCTATTTTAATCCATGATACATCAAAGTAAAGATAATCACATGATATACATGATACATCCTCATAGAAGATCAAACAAAATAAACTAAGTGCATGGTTCCTCCCAATCGTTAATAGCATCATTAGACCATTGTGGATCCTAGCCATCCCTCCATGCGTAACATTCCCAAGCCACTGAAGAGATCATCAGTATTAACATAGTAGGAATGTCACTCCTAACATATACTATATCATATGCAGAAAGTAATCTAACATGAAAATATAAGCATAAGATAACATCATCTAACATATGCTAATCATCAATGAAAGGATACATATCCACCATCACGAAGGACACATCAATCACGATGTCTCAATGAATCTCAAATGATAAAAGTGAAAATATACTACAACCTGACCGCGTGGTACCTAAGTGGTCCACTCCCACCATGCTGAGGAGACAATCTCAAGTCCCAAGTAGGCTATCAAAATCACATAACAATTTTTTTTATAAGTCCAGGAATCCTAAAGTATACTAACTCAAAGGTTCCAAGCACAAACACTGACATCTAATCCCCAGAGGCACACAATAACATGTAGCAACCTACTATGCAAGTGGGAAAGTGTCATCACATTTATCACGTACAAGTTACCCTGGCAGTTAGCTAAACTCCACGGGTCCATACTAATCTCATGCGCCCACTAGTATCCTCTCATACTGACGAGGCATACTATGAAATGCAAGGTCACAACCATGCATTCTCACTACTCCCATCCTAGCCTGTACAAGCACTCAAGGCATGGGCGAGAACCAAAATACTTATCTTTTTAGGTTCATTCAGTTAGTATTAGGTGTGAATATTATCACTTATTAATCCAACTTACAATGAGTTACCCTGGCAGCCTCTTAGGGCCCCAACCCCCATTGCAAGCCACTTCTTGACACTACATGCAGATAACCTACCCTAAGCTCATGGAATCATAAATCTCAAAATCACAAAAGATAATCCATAATAAAATAATCAAATATGCATAAAAGCATCAAATCTCCATGAGCAAGCATCCATAGAAAATCATGACCACAACAACTCTCAATTGGCAACTGAAGTATCACTGATAATCAAAAGTATCCAATGGTTCTCAATAACCAAAATATATCTCAATCATATTGATCAAAGACTCCAAAAATGGTTGAGTCAAGCATGTCACAACATGACATCATCAAGAATAAATCTACATTACAGTCCCATCATGGCGACTAGAAAATAACCAAGGATAACTGATCGATGAACAAAAATGGTTAAGTCAAGTGTCTCATACATAAGAATCTCAACTATAACAATCAGTACTTACAACCAATACATAGAGAATTCCATCACATAACCATGGTTGGGTTTATAAAGATCGAGATTAAAACATCCTCATGACATCACAATCACATAACCCCCAAGCCTCTGGTAGACGTCCTATAACTGGTCAACACTAGTCAACCCAAAACCCAAAACAATAGCATAGAGAATACACAATGCAAACACATGTTTTGGTTTTGCTAAATTTACAAACTTGAATTTACATGTAGAGATCTCGGTTTATGTTTCCAAGTTTAGAGATTGAATTGGAGGAACATTTTGTACGTTTGGATGAATAAAAGTTTTTTCTTAAATTTCATCTTCCAGTTATAATCTTTGTTTGAAAACGTCCCCCACCAAACTAACAATTAAATTTCATATACTTTATAAAACAATTAATTAAATCTTAAAAATTAAACAAGAGTTCACCATTATAAAAGAAATGAACCTTTGGTATAAATCATTTATCAGTTATATAATTATAATTCAAATTATTACTAACATATATATATATATGTATATATATATATATATATATATATATATATATATATATATATATATATATATATATATATATATATATAAATATATATATACATACATATATAAATATATAAATTATTATTACATTTTACAAAATCAAATTAATAAATTTGTTTGATACCATTTAACATATTAATAACAATAAAAAAAATTGACTTCATATGTGGCAA
The DNA here is from genome assembly GCA_028749045.1 of Cupressus sempervirens. Classification (NCBI taxonomy): domain Eukaryota; kingdom Viridiplantae; phylum Streptophyta; class Pinopsida; order Cupressales; family Cupressaceae; genus Cupressus; species Cupressus sempervirens. The sequence goes on from CM053787.1 coordinate 517,519,927, forward strand.
GTGTTATAAACATACATATAACATATAAACTGCCGGTGGTACATAGGACCTTGCGATCGCAGGGCCTGCGACGTCAGTGGGTACTGTGTACCCCTACCGTCGCAGTACCTGCGACGGTCGGTACATTGTGACCGTAGTGGCACAGGGGTGCGGGTCTCGTCCCCCCCCACTTATGCATATTACTTTCTTTAAAATTGCTTATGCAATTTTCCATTCGGGTATGCGATTTGGTTCTTAATAAAGTTTAACGTTTTTCAAAACCTTTTCGATTAATGGTATAATATTCTATTTTTTAATAAATATATATTATATATACATATGTATGTATGTATATATATATATATATATATATATATATATATATATATATATATATATATATATGTATACATGTTTATATGCTGTGATGTTCATATATATATATATGAAGGTATATGTATATATATGTGTGTGTATATATATATACATGCAGAATTAAAAACATCACAGCATATAAACATGTATACATATATATATGTGTATGCAAATAAAAAATATAAACATATATATACACAAGATATATATATATATATATATATATATATATATATATATATATATATATATATATATATATATATATATATATATATATATATATATATATATATATATATATATATATATATATATATATATATATATATATATATATATATATATAAAAATTCCAATCCTCAAAATTTTCCTATAAACCTTTGATCTCAAAATTTTTCCAATAATTGATCTAATGGGTTTGCCTATGAATCTAAACCCTAGCCTCGTGTTCTTTTCAGATCTATGCATATAAAATTCTCAAATAAATTAACTACCCATATTGAGAATGCATACAATAAAACTAGGAAAAAAATCTTCAGAAGACATATGGAAGACATGAAGAAGATAGGGAATGCAAGATGCGGAAATAGCATAATTAAAATCACAAGAATCTACCCGAATTTTGATGCTAATTCACTCTTCCTTAGAAAACTCGCAAAGCAAGCTCCCTTCTTTAGAGTTCTCGAGTCCTCCAATACTCCAATTGCTCTCCAAACACTATGTCTAAGCTTCTAGGAATGCCTGAATATAAAGAGCTCTCAGGAAACATCTAGAATGCTTTTAGAAATAGCTAGAAGGTGTCACCAACTAAGCATGGGTCTTTTCCAACCTTCTAGATGAATCAAAAGGTTGTAGACACCATGTGCTTAATTGATGCACTAACCCCCGTGTTGTTGACATATGAGAAATGAAAAGGTGCGTTAACTCCCATGCAAGCTTATAACTCCAATTTACTTTTTATATAATTTCTATTTAAATATTTATAACTTTCATTTTAATTTTTATAACTTTTATTATTATTATTTATTTATTACTTTATTATTATTATTAATTTTAATTTCTAATTTTCTTTTATTTAAACCTTTTTCCTAAATTAATTCTCATTTAATTAATTATAATCAAAATATCAAAGATTATGATATTTTTATATTAATTTCCTCAAATAATTAATTAATTAAATCTATTTATTAAGACATAATTAATAGAAAATTCACCATATACCTCCAAGATAAAATATGAAAACCCATCATAGAGCAATTCACACAAAATCAGTCTAAAGGGTTAAAAATCATGAATTATGTCATCCGACACATTCGATGGGTAAAATATCTAGATACTTGTCCTATCTCACTAGGACCAATGGTTTAAGGGTTTGGGATTTGGACTTGAGAATTTATCTCCCTTCTCTTATCATTGGGATTAGTATAATAGGGTACGCTCATCCTGGCAATTTAGAGAAGTCGATACCCAGTACCTACAACCTACAGAAAGACCATGCATGTACATACAATATATATAATGCTAAGCTAAATAGACAATGGAAGGAAGTGGTGCATCGTGTAGATCCTGACTAAGCAGGTGAGTACGACTCCCTTCCTTAACCACATTAGAAATGCCATACAATATGAAAACACGCACACCATACACATGCAAGTATGGGGTAAGTATCCATAATAAAACACATGAGATAATAAACCATCTAACTAATCATCAACAACAATTGGAAATAAAGCAAAGTAATGATCATCATGCATACATGAAATGTAAAGTCTAAATGATCTCATCATATACCACTTAATCCATAACATAATGTCTGATAATCTCAAAACAATATCACTAATCCATCAACCTAAAACTAGTCTAACATAGTCTGATAATAGCAACATTATGTCCAAAAAAAGATATAAACGAGGGCAAGCACTACAATGAGTTTTAGACCGAGTGGTTTAATGAGATTGTATAAGTTATATGAAGTTATTAAAATTTGAATTGGTACATCTAAACTTGAAGATAAATAATTTACCCCTCCCCCCTAGTTATTATAAATATTATAACAATTGGTATTAGAGCATTTGGTGCTCACAAGGAAAGTTTGAAGGACTTAAGCTAAAGATAAATTTGTACAAGAGAGGTACCTAAGCTAAAAAAAGAGAACTTCTTTGGATGGCAAAGACTAATGAGATTGCATCTTTTTGGAATTGGAGATCCTGCACTATATTACTTGGACAATGAATAAATAGAAGTGCCTAGACCCATGACTATTGAAAAAATAGAAGAGAAGAAAAATCATAATAAAATGATGATAGATATGACATCTTTCTTGAGTTATGCTAAATTTGATGATGTGAACGAGTGTACTACTGCAAAGAAAATATGGGATAATCTAGCAAAAATTTATGGAGGTGACAAAAATGTGTTGAGAGCTAAAGAAAACAGTTTGAGAGGAAAATTTGATGACATGAGAATGAAGGAAGGTGAAACCGCTGCACAGAATTTTGGCCAAATCAAAGAGGTTGTGAATGCTATTAGAGGAGTTTAAGGAGACATAATTGATGAGACTATGATTAAAAAAGTTATTAATAACTTTTCTTATTGTCTATGCAATTAGAGTATCTATAATATAAGAATTGAGATGTACACCTGGTAATGATTTGACCTTGAGTCTGATTGGTAGACTTACTGGATTTGAATTTTCAAATTTTGATAATTACACACCTACTATTATTGAATCTACCTTCAAGTCTCAACTAACCCTTGATGAATCTAAAATAAATAAAATGAATAAGCATGTGGACAATGATAGTGAATTAGATGATGATCTTGATGATCTTGAAGAATCACTGGCAAGAAAGCTACTAAGAGAAAAAGACAAATACAAAGGTAAAATTCCTATTATCTATTTTACATGTAATAGAGTTGGTCATATTGCAATAAGATATCCTAACAGAGATGAGAGGGAAGAAAGGAAAGACTTTAAATATTGAGAAAGAAGAGACAATAGAGACAATTGAGATAACAATGAATACAATGGCATAGGTAAGAAATCTTGTTACATTGCTGAAGAAGATGGTTCTAATGAAAATGATGAAGAATTTATTTATATTGCAATGAGAGATGGATAAGATGAATATGATAAAATTGCATTGATTTCACATGTGAATAATAATTATAGATGGATAATTGATTTTGGTTGCTCACATCATATGACTTGTGATACAAGTAAGTTTTAAAAGCTAGAACATTATAATGGAAGTAGTGTTAAGTTTGGAAATGATACACCATGTTATGTTAGATAAAGGATTAATTATACTAACTAATAAGATTATATGTGATAATACATATTGGGTTGATAGTTTAAAATATAATCCATTGAGTGTGGCAAAGTTGGACAATTTAGGTTAGCAAGTTGAATTCCAAAACAAGAAGGAAAAGATTTATGATGCTATTGTTGGAAACTACAATTGAAATAATTTTTATGTTGTCATTGATGTCAAACATATTGGTGAGACAATTTTCTATTTGATCTGAGTGTCATATCTATTTGATTGATAAAGATAATTTGAGAATTTGATCATAACAAAATTATCTAGAGGAAAGGTCGAGTTACAAAGAGGACACTTGGTTAGTTGGACTTTGACAAGATAAAATGTTTTTTTAAATCATGTTGCAAGTGGAAAAGATACTAATGCTAAAGCCTTGAAGATGTGATCAAAGATAGATCAAATGCATAGGCTTTATTAGGATAAACCATAGATAGAAATAAAAACTACATGCAAATATAACCAATAAAAAAAAATAATAGATCACATAGAAATGAACACAAGGCACCAAGATTTAATGTGGTTCACCCAATCCCTGGGCTACATCCACCAAACAGCAAGTCCGATCTTATTACAATCCAATGATTACAATCTGATTACAATCCATAATCCCTTACAACTCAATACCACCGCAAGAACCAATTTTGCATCACAACATAATGAAAAATACCCAACCCTAAACCCTTTTATACAAGTATTAAACCGCTTTAGGGTTATAACATGTTGGCCATAATTAGCCATAACTTTAGTGGCAAATCTATGAATGGAAAATAATACCTAAATGATTGACAAATAGTACCAAATTTTTTTTTTAGGGCAATGCACCGAACCCCACTAATTATGAAGTATGTATAGTACTTTCCTAATCAGTCACCACAATCTAACAGGCTTGACCAATAAACATAGTATAAGAGTAAGGAACTTGAGGTATATGTTGAGTGATTCTATTGTCAACAAAGCACCAGAACAAGCCAAGAAGAATTAGTGTTGACCGAGCATCAGTATTGATCAAGTGACAATTTATATATCGAGCAAGAAATTTAGTAACAATCGAGTAACCCAGTGATGATTGATGTCATAACTTAGTGTTGGTTGAGAAACAACATTTTAATGGTTTATGAGAAATCATAATTTTTAGCTGACTAAGTTGATTTATTGGGATATGGAAAGCATGTTGAATAATGATCATTGAGTTGGATCATTTAATCATTGGAGAGGATTAAGTAAATGACTTAAGGAATTGATTCCAAGAGAAGTTTCTAGAAAAGAAGATAAACAAAATGATGATTAGATTCATTGTATGTGGTGGATCTAATCATAAACCCTAAGATCTATGATGATGTTTAAGCAAAAAAAGGTTAGAATTACCTATTTAAGGAGGTAAAAGGGACTAATCTATAGTGTGAGAGAGAGTTCCAGTGTATTCTTAAGAGTTGGAGTAGTTTTTGATGTTATTGAATGGTGAATCTAAGTAGAAGGCTAAGAAGAGTTGAGAAGAGTGTAAGGCCCACACTTGTACCCTATTATAAACTATAAGGAATGAATATGATTAGGAGTTAATTAGGTCATGATCGACATCTTCATTATTAACAATGATTTATGAGATCCTATTAGAGACTAATGTAGATCTTGATTATTATAAGGCTGATACGCTATCCAATAACATTAGGTCGATAAGATAAGACCCCATGAAAAATGAGACTCAATATGTTCAAGCTGAGAACCTAGTCACAAGATTCAAGGTGTGATCTACAAGACAATTAGGAAAGATAAATTAGCATTCACTCTAGTGAGAACAACAATGAATATAGGACAATAAGACATGTGGTTACATTCAAAAATTGGTTAAAAATTATTATGAAACAATTATGGAAACATTCTAATAGTCTGAGGAATTAATCCTAGAAACTCACACACAAACCCCTCGTAATGTGATAAAGGGATATTGCTAGGTATGTCACTATTTTCAACTTGATTGAAAGGAAACTAGTTAACTAGTATGCACATTAGTGATTTTCACTTAGGACATATATGTTAAAGATCCATTTTATATGTTCTCATGATTTACCAAAGAGGACTTTAGAGTTTCATTGTTATGTTAGAAAGAGTTGTGATAATATTCAGAATGATAATGAGTTATGTTAAGAAAGATAACTATTGATACACATATTTGATATTTCAATGTTTTGAATATTTATGAGAATGATTAGATGAAAGTTAATTGTATATGTTATGCGAATTATGTGATATTGGGTTATTCTACACTTATATGTATGTATTTTTATATTATTTCATTGGGTTACTGATGTTTAAGTTGAATGTGCAGGAAAATTGAACCATGGAAATTATTTGGGGAAACAAGGTTCAAATATATGTGAACACGATAAAGCCAAGGTGAATCTTGGGAAGATTCAAAAACCTTGTTGTATTGTGTTTATTTGTAGTGTGATTGTGTATGGGTTTTATAAGCTTAAAGACCATAATTAATTAGAGACATGTCATCATTATGTGTAAAGTGTTTTAATGTGTGTGTGTCATTTGACGCTTATGTTGTCTATGTGTAAATGACATGTCATATAGGGTTTCGGGCATGAAGTCACTTAACCTAAATTTAATCCCATTTTGAAATTAAGTTAACCCACCTTGTAGGGTGTTAGGATGAGTCATCTTCAAGATGGAATTCAAATTAAATTTGATAGAAATTTTAGAGAGCCTAAAAGTGGTTTCCAAGTCCTATAATGGTGAAAATAAGTCACTCACATGGTAGTAGTATAGGTTAGGGGTCTAAATATACCCAAAAGTTGGTCTAGGGGACTTAGGAGACCATCTAAACTAGTCATTTTCAAGCCAATTCGAAAATCAAAGTGTCACATGACTTTTGTCTTCATTCCTCCACTTGGGTAAGTTCCTATTGGTAGAAGGTACAAGAGTGTAAGAGGGGTAGGTGAGGGTGGAAGTGGAGATCTTTTTAGGGAGCTTGTACTAAACTTAGTGGTTGTTCACCCACTCTCTAATCGGAGAGACACTTAGGGTTTGAAGGAAGAAACTTGGAAGAAAAGAAGGGAAGCTCTCCATCACCATTTTTCATAACCCTAGCTTGGAAAGAGGTTAGTGCTTCATGGCATGTTCTCTCTCATCTCATGAAAGTTGAAAGAAGGAAATTAGAAGAATGTTCTTGTAAGATGTATGTGTTTGCATTTGATATGTAATAGTTGTTGTGTATGTAAATGAGCATGTTGGATTTACTTGCACTTGGTTTTGTTTCTTGATTTTTTTGTGGTGGATTGTATGTTGTGTTGGGTGTGAAGGCTTCACTCACCCTTGGGAGGGAAGAGAAGCCTTGGGGTGAAGGGGTTAGTTGGGCTTTTCATTGGAGTTGAGAAATCCTTCTCTTGGAGAGGGGATAGTTTTCATGGAGTATGGGCTCCATTGAAGCCATATGCCTTTCTATTGTTCTATGGGATGTATAAGTGAGCATATGTGAAGAGGAGTAAGAGCTGATAGCCTTGTTGAGGCATGTGATATTGATAGCCTTGTTGAGGCATGTGTTATTGATAGCCTTGTGGTGGCATGTTTCTTGGAAGCATTATTGAAAAATTACAATTGAAAGATTTGTTGTTTCATAAGAATATGACATTCTCCTCCTTGAAGAGCCCACCTTCACCCAATGTTTATGATTCCAACTGTGAATCATTGTGCAAGCCTTGGTTGGGGATTGAAAATGTGTTGTTAAACTGTGGTATTCATGTTGATTCTTGTTATTGTGATGTTGTTTGAATGTATCCCAGTTGAACCTTGTTTCTCCTGATGTAGGGGTGGCCTCCTTGAGGCCTATGTTGGAAGGTGAGCCTCCATGGTTCATCATTTTTATCTCTCATTTGCAGGTCCTTATCAGATGATCTTGAAACTTGGAGCTCTTTTTGTCTTTCCATTTGCATAGGAGGTGAAGACAATATTGCATTGTGATGAGTTAGAGAGTAAAATCCATCTTGTTATCTGAGTCTAACTATATTGTAAGAGGAAGCTACTATCAAGTGGTGAGGTTGTGAGTGTTCATGTGTAGTAATCAATATTTCCTTTGTGTATATTTTGAATTTTGATTCTACCACCTTTTGTGTATTATGGGAGTGTCATGGAAGAGAAATTATTGTAATAATATTGTTGTTTCAATGTCTTGGATAGGATTATCAATTAGAGATTTAAATACTTGATGATTCTTGAGTAGTATGCAAAGGGATGCCAACTAAATTTGATATCATAGAGAGTTTGTATTGATAGGAACATTATCTTGTTGAGCATGCTTATCATCTTAGTTGTATAGCATAATAGTTGTACATGTGTATTTGATTTAAGGCTTGCATAAGAATACAATGTTAATCCTTGTGCAAATGGTTTTCTAAACTTCATAAGTCATAGATAGGAACAATTCAAGAAGTTCATATATATAACTTTGTCATTAAATGTATATCTATTGCATTAAGTTTAATGGTTGAATGCTAAATGAATCATAAATCTAGATAGTACTTAGTCTAATGAGTAACTCCAAATTATTATTGCAATAACCTATCAAAAGTACCCAAGGCTGTGGAAGAAAAATAAAATATAATAACAATAATAAATAAAATCAAATAGATGATATAGAATGCATGGAAGCATAAGCAATATCTTGCTGTAGGTGCCCATTCACCTCTTTGGATTTTGTATGGGAATGAAAAAATTAATCCTAGGTCTATTACAGACTAATAAAATAATCAAAGAGTATCCACCAAATCCCATCCAAGGCCATTATTAAATGCAGTAGACTAAATGAGACAAGACATAGATGAAACCCACTTCTAGGAGAGAGAGTGTTTAATTTATAATAATGGAAATGAAATTGCATGGCCCCAGGCGACCAGCTTTTTAAGGGATATAAAAAAAATATTGATGTTACTAAATCTCACTCCATTTCCACTAGGCGAACTTTTTTTAGTCCCCACCTTGGACATAGCAAACAATAATTATTTTGACACCTTTTTTGACTCATGTTAGCAACTCTCCCCTAGGCGCCTAGTTCTTGGAAAATTTAGATAGTTTTAAGTCACATTCTTCACCCACCTTGGGAAGAGAAAAGGAGTATGTGAGTTCAATGGAGGGACACACATACGAAAAAAAAAACAAACAAATATAAAACCATCTTACAATAATAAAGGACACTTTTGGTTAGTGGGTTTGTTTTTAAAAGAAAATAAAAATGGGTACATTGTTTGAAAATGCTCCCCCATCCTCCTAGGTGTGCATGGAAACTCCAACCATGCTTTATGGCCTAACACACTTCCTAGTTGATTTTCCTTTGAAAGGAAGTAAAGACACCTCAGTTTTAGTGTTTAGGGTCAGAAGGCCATCTTGGGGTAGGCATTAGGAGGGGACAAGAAAGTATGAGGATGTCTTGCTATGGAGGCTAGGTGTCTTGTCTAGGTAAGGTATCATAATGTCTAGTGTTAAGTTTGGGGTTGGTTGGTAGTTGTGATAGGTGTAGGGAGATTGGGATGTATATTGCAAATTTGGGTTGGGTACAAATGCTTTTTTGTATAAGTATGGTGATAGGGTGAAAGGGGCCAGACTAGGCTAGTAAATATCTTGGGCTTAGGATAATGATAGTGTTTTGTATGATTAATTATTTATGTAATTTAGATCAGGTTGTATCAAGGTGGTATTAGTATTAACGGGCTTATTTTGGCATTTAGATGCTAAGGGTAAAGAAGCATGCTATAGTATTGTGGAGGGATTATTTGGAAGTAATGTTTTGAAATGTGTGTGTTTATTTATTTATTTTTAAAAGAATTAGGATTTTTAGGGTAAGTTTTAATGTGATGTTTTAATAGTCACAAAATGAGTTAAGTGGGTTGCGTTAATAATGTTTAATAGAGATTGGTCATAAGCACCTTGTATGAACTTTGGATTAGAGAATTATATTTAAGACTAAACTTAATAATACCGTATAGTAGGGTTTGATTTAGAAAATTAAAAAGGATCATAATAATCATAATAAAATAATTAGAAATAATTAAGTGAATATCAGGAGTTCATTTAGGGGATACATACATATATATGCAAATGGAAGATAAATGAGGAAGAATCATATGTGGAAGAGCAACTCCTCTTGAACCACATTTAGACAATTTAGTAAACATCTCTACAACTGTAAAACCTAGAACCAATGCTGCTACATTAGTACGCTAGTTGAACTTCTCTTACCTTTGTGAAGTGCCTTAATTAGAGTAAGGAAAGTGAAGGGGGTTATATCCAATATATTGTTATAATTTAGTATTGTGACATTAGAAGTCATCCAAGTGTTTACTCATAAAACACTTATAATCTATATTTCAATTGAAACTGATTTTGTCTCATCAACTAACTCTACCATATCCAAATTTAGTGAAATACACATTGACTAGTCACTGCCCAATAAGAACATTCTTAATTAACCTAGATCTTTACATAGAATCTATAGTATACCTTAAAAGATAATAATAATCATAAAAAAAATAAAAAATTGTAGTTGTGTTATTGAATGTAAGTTTGGGCATGACAAAGAGGTGGAGAGTGATTACTTGAATGGTTGCCAAGTAAATCAGAGAGAGATGACATTGATGGCCTGCCAGTGAATAAGCTTAAGAGTCAAACTAATAAGTGTACATGAAAAGTAAGTTATAATTGATAGATCAAAATCTACTATTACTTTCTAACAATTGTAAACAATATTTGAAATCGTTTAATCAAGGTTGGCCTAACACTCATATGTAATCCTTTAATCAAGGTTGAGCTAATAGTAATATGTAAATCCTTTAACTTCTAAAGTCCTCTAACAAGGCCAATCCTAACATGGTAATTAAGTCCTTTAACAAGGTCATATTTATTAGTGTGTTTTGTAACCTTTAACAAGGTTGGCTCCTAATAGAGCTCACTTTAGAAGAGTGAAAATTGGTGACATGTAATTAGCAGTATTTCCCAAATTGGGTTTTCATGTTAAATTCTAGTGTCAAACTTGTTTGGATGTTATTTACGATGTTTTATTGATTAATGTTTACATTATGCAAGTCTATTATATTTAGGACAATGGACCACTAGTTGATGCTACTAAAAGTTGACTATATAGATCAAGTTGTGGAATGATAAGATCTAAAGTTGATTAAGTGTTTGTTTGTTCAATTTGTACATATGAACCTTGAATAACTGATCCAAACCCCCCTCTAGTTATTCTAAATATTCTAACAACTACTAGTGAACTAATTGGAAGTGGTGATCAAACAAGAAGTAATTTATTTTATCTAGACCTATCTGAAGATACATGTTGTTTTGCACAATTTGAGGATGTTTCTTCATGACATAAGGTGCTATATCATGTGGAATCTGATAGTTTACAGAGAATTAGTAAGATGAAAAGAGTAATAGGATTACCAAGATTGAGAAAACCTAGTAAGGTGATATGCAAACAATGTCAAGTGGGAAAAATGACAAAGTCTAGTTTCAAGAGAAAGATTTATTGTTCTTATGACATTTTGGAATTAGTTCATACTAATTTATGTGGTCCTATAGGAGTACAAAGCTATTATGGTGATAAGTAATTTATTCTATTTATTGGTGATTTCTCTAGAATGATGACTATGATGTTTTTAATAGAAAAATTTGATGCATTTCAAAATTTTAAGTGGTACTTCAATAGAGTTGAAAAAAGAGAGGAAAGAGTCTAGAGTATTTGAGATTAGATAGAGGAGGTAAATTTAAACAAGATGAGATCAATACATTCTGCCATGAAAAATGAATCAAGAGATAAATGAGTGCACCAAGGACTTCACCATAGAATGGAATAGTTGAAAGAAGGAATAGATCAATCATGGACTGTGCATGGAAACTTATGATGGAGAATAATGTTCCACAAAAGTATAGGAGAGAAGCTGAAAGTATTGTAGTCTATACTTTGAATCAAGTTCAAGTGAAGAAAGGTACAAACAAAACACCTTTTGAACTTCGGTATGGATATGCACCTAATGCCAATTATTTCAAAGTTTTTACTAAAAGATACAAAGAAAGGAAAACTTGACACAAAGAGTGATGAAGGTATATTCATAGGATATTCCACTAAAAGAAAGGCATATAAGTATTTAAATTCTAACACTAACAAAATTGTGGAAAGGGAAAATGTTAAAGTTGATGAATTTGTAGAAAAGAATGAAGAGGAATGCAAGAAAGAACATGAATATTACATAATTTTTTTCTATATCTATGAAGGGGAACTAAGTACATCACCTAAACAAGAGAAAGAGGTTATTGAGCATTGCTAGCTAGGCATTGCCAAGTATTAGCAGACAAGCTTTGCTGAATCTTAGGACGCTGCGAAGCATTATGCTTTAGGATCCAAGTAATAGATAGAAGAAGCTAAAAACCAGTTAGAGAATGTTGAGATGCAACTAGAGATACCCAAAGAAGATTTAAAAGATGATTCAAGTTAACTACATGAAGAAGAAAAAAGACCTAAACCTATCTTTATAAAATATGTAAGAAGACACCATACACCAAACAAAATCATTGCAAACAAGATTCAAGGGATATGATAGGAAGTAAGTTGAAGAATAATAAATGTTTGTTAAGTGAGGTTGAACCTAAGACAATTAAAGTTTCTTTTTAAAATGAAGATTTGATAAAAGAAATGAATGAGGAAATCGATCAAATAGAGAAGAACAAGACTTGGACATTGGTACCTAGACCAACAGACAATAATGTGATTGGTACCAAGTGGGTATTCAAAAAAAAGTTGAATGAGAAAGGTGAAGTCATAAGAATTAAAAAAAGACTAGTTCGTAAGGGATATACACAAGAAGAAGGAATTGACCATGGAGAGACATTTTCTCTAGTTGCAAGATTGGAAGGAGAAAACACTTTTCTTGCATATGATTCATAGAAAGGATTCAAGGTATAACAAATGGATGTTAAATTAGCATTTTTTAATGGAATCTTAGTTGATCCTAACAAGAGAAATATGGTATGCAATTTACACAAAACATTATATGGTTTGAGACAAGCTTCTAGAGAATGGTATGAAAGGTTACACACTTATTTGGTGAAATTTAGTTTTGCAAGAACTAATTATAATAGGAATCTATACTTGAAAAGTGAATCTAAGAGCAAGATATTGTTAGCTAAAATTTTTGTTAATGATATGATCATATTTGGAGGACATGATTTGATATGTAAATCATTTCAATTTACTAAAGAAATGAAGAAAGAATTTTAGATGTCAATGTTTGAAGAGATTAAGCTCTTTATTTTTTTATAAGTTTATCAGATGAAGAAAGGAATATACATTACACAATCTGACATAGTACAAGGTAGGAGAATCCCCAAAGGAGATGTCCAAGCCCCCAAAAAATAACCACACAATGGATTCAATAAAAAAATGTAAGATATGATACCAATTACAAAACTTTATTCATAAAATAACTATTTACATGCATGTGCCTAGTTGTAAGGCCTTTCGCATTTTGGCCAAAATACAATAGCAATTACAAAAATAGTTTTGAAAGATTCCTCAAGATCCAACCCAAATCCTAGCTAGTCTAGATCTACACTTTGGTTGAAACCTCTAAGGAAGATCAAAACTTGTGCTCACAAGGCCACTAAGAAATCTCCTTGTTTCCAAAGCCTCAACTACTAGCCCTTCTCAAAATTTTCTCCTCTACTTAATCCTCTTCTCCAAGTTGGATGATTATGACCTATGACTCCACAAGACCCCCTATTTATACCCAACTAAGCTATAGGTCAACCTAGTATGTTACAAATTAAATAAACCCTTGAACTAAATGCACATTTAAGCCACACATTGTCTTACAACAAAAACTAAATACATACAACTAAATTAAATGCCAAGGTTAGCTCACACAGACAACTCTAGCAAAGCCAGAACCAAGACATGACCAAACCTTTGAAAACTATGACCAAGTATCAAAAAATCTAATAAGCATAGCTGAGCTTACATAAGTATTGTCAAGCTCCAGTATATACCAAGTCCTCTAGCAACCAAGACCCTTCATTGATTGAGCTACTCAGTTAACACTGCAATCAAACATAACTAAGCATTGTAGAATACATTGAGCTCCCAATGTATGCCAAGTTCCCATAAGCATCGATGAGTACCACTCCTTTGGTGATCGAGTCCTCAACTCCAAAGCCAAAATACCCCCAACATGTAGGGTTGCTAAGTACCCTAGGATGCTCCAACATCAAACACCCTAGGTGCATAAAGATGTTCACAATAGCTAGAAGAACACCTTCTTGGATTCAACACATAAATCTCAAACTAGTTCTTCACATACATATCCTACAAGTCTTCAACTTGCACACTCTTTCCACATACATATCCTCCAAGTCTTCAACTTGCACACTCTTTCCCTTGTTCCACTTTTTCTTCTTCACATCCATCCTTTATGCACTATAGGTTTGCTTTCCATATTGATCTCTAACCCTCTTAGATTTCTTCAACTCAACTCGGCTACCAATACTCAGGTTCCTCCTATTGAGTTCTTCATTCTAAAAAGGAATTAGAGAATGATTCCAACCACCTTTCTCAATAGTAATCACATTCTTAACACAATCATTCATAGCCTTGCAATCATATTGCCAAGGTCTCCCAACCAATATGTGATGACTACTCATTTCCACAATATCACACAATAATTGATCCTTATACTACCCAATCTAAAAATAAACAAGACATTGCTCTCTCATTTCCAAAGAATGTTCATCTCATAACCAGCCAATCCTATAAGGACAAGGATGTCTTATCCAAGTTTTTGAACCATCTCCTTGGCAACTAGGTTATAAGTACTACCACCATCCATAATCACATTACAAAATTTACCTCCAGATCTACAATGAGCCCTAAAAAAATTATGCTTTGACAAGGTTCTAGTATCCTATTACTAAAAAATACTTGCTATGATAAAAAAATCTCTCCCTTATTAGGTTTACTAATATGATCTTAAGACTTATTCACAATAGAAACTCTTCTATCACCATCCTTAGGACATTCCTAAGACCTATGTCCTTCTTCATGACATTTGAAACAATTACCCTTAAACTCACCTCTACCTATCCTTCTCTTCTAATCAACAGGTTTTGGTTCATCTTCTGCACTTGTTTTAGCCTTTGCCGAGTAGTCCTACTTCTCCTTCCCTCAAGAACTACCTTGATTCTTCCTCTTCAAATTTTCTTTAGCCTTTAGGGCATACTAATAAGCATCCTCAACTGAAGCAATATTCAACATACCAACCTCATCCTGAATATTGAATCTCAAACCATTAATATATCTAGCTGCCCTTTCTTTAGACAATTCTCTATGTCCAAACTAAATAGTCAACTTGTAGAACTCCTCTGTATAATTTTTCATAGGAAAATACTTTTGCTTTAGATTTTGCAACCTCTTAAATAACTCAAGTTCATAATCAATAGGTATGAACTTAGCCTTCATTTTTGTCACCATTAGTTTCCATTGAGTGATCTTCATTTCACCTTCCTCTTCTCTATCTCTTTGTAATTCCTTCCACCAAAGAGAAACATGTCCCTTCATCTTAGTCTATTCCAACTAAAATCTGAGTGGATCTCCAATATCCTCTAGCTCAAAGTAGTCTTCCAGTTCACCAATCCAATCAATCAAGTCTTCAGGATTCAAAGTACCCGAGAAATTAGAAACCTTAATCTTATGCTTCAGCTTCAACTAATATCTAGATTTATCAAAATGACCAGCCCTATTTTTCATAGGTCTCTCCACACAATTAGTTTTTTCCTCACCACTTAATCCAGTAGCCTCAAAGTCTTTAGAAACTTCCTCATAACTATCTTTAGTATCCACATCCTGAGGTACACCACCTATAACACTTATGATTTTGGTGATCATATCACTCTTCATCAATACCATTTCATATCTGAATTCCACCTTAATCTTTTGTAAGATCCTCATTTCCATAACATCATAGAGATCTTCAATCACCCTAGGGTCCAATTGTCTCAGAGGCATCTTCGAAGATCTTTGCAAAACTTCTGTAACACCTCACTAGGGAACCCAAAAAAATTAATCTAAAGTTTCACTAAGTTTGCCAAACATTTTTTTTTAAAGATAATAAAATCAACAAATAATATAGTGGAAGCAATAACTCACATACATCTCCTAAGGGTTCCATGATGTTGAATCACATTCATATAAGTTTATTAATATTAAATCTAACACATAACCAAAATCCACATCATGAAATAATAACAAGTACACAATCCAATTAAATAATATACAATTACATAGGATGCAACTTGTCATAAATAGAGTGCATAATCATCCACTGTACAATTCATAGGGTATGAAAAGCTCAAAGAATATAAATCATGAATAAAATACATCATCTCATAAGATATCTGATAAAAAAAGTATAGTACAACAAAAGATAATCACTATAAGAAATACGAGATAAGAAAGAAAGGAACACCTATGGCATCCACCTGTCATATCTCAATGGTATAAGAAAAATGCACTACCACCTGACCTTGTGGAACCTAAATGGTCCAGTCCCACTATGTTGAGGATATAAACTCAAGTCCCATATGGAAATCAATCCACAAGTCATAATCAAAATCTAGGTCAAGGAAACACCTGAAAGAAAACTATCTCAAAGGGTACCAAGACACAAGTATCATCTAATCCTAGAGGCAACATAGATACATAGGAAATATACTATGTAAGTGGGAAAATTTCATTGCATGAGCCAACTCTAAGGTTACCTTGGTAGCCTCTTTGGACTCTGACCCCTTAGTGTCTCTATGCGACACTAGTATCCTTTTGTACGAACAAGGCATACTAAAAAAGCAAGGTCACAACCAAGCATCCTCTCTACTCCCATCCTAGCCTATACTAGCACATGAGGCATGGGTGAGGAAAAATAATGACTCTTATTAATTTATTTTAAAACTCATTTAATGAAATGTTATCACTTATTAAAACAACTTACAATGGGTTGCCAGGAAATCACTTTGGGCTCTGGCTTCCATCACAAGCCACTTCCCAATGTACACATAGATTACCTACCCTAGGCTCATAAAAGTACAAATCATAAAAATTACAGATTTCACCTCAACCCTCTACAAGCAACTAGAAAGCACCTATAGACCAATCTCAATATCACCTTAGTTCTACACAAGCTACTAGAAAGCACCAAAAGATAAAAAAACAATAATCACCTCAGTCCTATACAAACAACTAGAAAGCATCACTCAAAAAGTTACACCACGAAAGTCACACCGTACACCTCAGTTCTACACAAGAAACTAGAAAGTACCACAAACATCTGAACAAACTCATCACAGAAAACACATAACACATCACCATGGTTAGGTATAAAAGATCATATATATGACATCATCATAGAACAAAACTCCCCAAGCCTCTAGTAAGCATCCTAATTGGTCAAAGAACTAAGTCAAACCTTGAAACCCAAATGAAGTACAACATACATCTTATTAGAATTTAACAAATGCTTTCCATAGTTCATTTGATTTTCAAAACAAAAGAACATTTGATATACAAACAACGTTTCAGTTTTTGTTTCCATTTTAATAGTTTATAGAGTTTTTGATCAAAAACAGGGTTCACATTTTTGTTTCAAAGTGTCATAAATACTAAGTTTTTGATTATACAAAGAAATAAAATTTCTATAGTATAAAAATCATTTATATACAACTAAACTATTTAATTAAAAAAATTGATTTTTATTCACTTCATCATAATTTACAACTATGAATTGACTTCATAGATATATTTTAATAATAATTTAATTAAAAATCTTTAATTAAATATTATTAAATTTCAATTCAATACTCCTTAAATTAATAATGATAAAGTAATTTATATTAAATTATCAATGAAATAATTATGAGTCAATTAATAAAATAAGAATTCATAATAATAATATTACATTAAATATTTAATAATTATTATAAAATAATCATTAATATTTATTATTAAATAAAACTATTTAAAAAACACATATTTAAAAAAACTACATCTATAAAAAACAATAAATAGAAATTGGGGAAGGGCTAGAAAAGAAGAAATGGCAAAGGAAAAGGAGGACCCTTCTGATGTCAATGTGAGGGAAGAGGTATAGAAAGACAAGGATGAGTCTTTTGGTAGAGAAGAATTGTGGAAGGAGAAGAATGAGTCTATTCAAAGGGATACTTTGCTTTCTTTTTTGCATACTGTAAAGCTCAAGGTTGATATCTCTCTGCAAGCTAACTCATGGATGTATAATGAATTAATGAGTTTAAAAAGGAAAATGGAAAAGGTGCAACAAAACTAAGAAATTGACCATGCAAAGATCAGTTAGATGGAAATGCATGTGGGTAATATACCAGAGAAACTAAAGGAGTATGAACATAAACTTCAGTTGCTGATCAAAGAAAGTGGCAATGAGATGGAACAGGTTACTTCTAGTATTTGTGCTACTGCTACAAGTCTTAGGAAGTGCACCAATGAAGAAATTATGTCTCCAGGTGGACCGAGTAAAAAAACCAGATAAAGCTCTAGGAAAAGGGTAGCTTAGGCTACTAGAGGTTCGGCTGCTGATAACATTCAAGGCACTACAGAGATCAATAAAGAGGTGGTCAAAATGATAAAAGAGCTGCAATAGTAGCTAGTAGTGTCTCTAGTTTTTGGTCTCTATTTTTTTGTAGTGGTTCTAGTGTTTGGTTGCTAATATTGGTTATTTTTTCTGGTTTTTGTCTATTGTTTAAACTAGGTTCCAGGTCCTTGTAAAACCTAGGTTTGTTGTTTGGTCCTTTTATGTGGTTTCAGGTCCCTGTTAAACTTGATTTTGCTACTATTTAAACTGCAGGTTTCAAGTCCTTGTAACACCTAGTAGTGCTTCATGGTTTATCTTTTTCTTTTTTGTTAAGGGTTTTGGGGCCCCTTCAAAACCTATTTTTACCTTAATCTAAAACAATAAATAAAAATTAAATATAAAACTTACCTATGAATTTTATAGCTTGCTGACTTGCCTACAAAAGGTTATCGCAATAGTAGGGTACTGCATCAATAGTACCTACTGCTACCATAGTAGGATTGCTGTGCAATCCCTTACACAACCACGACGTGGGGGAGGAAGAAAGGAGAAGGGGGGTGGTGGCCCCCACCTACCCAATCAATTATTATTATTTTTTACATAAAACAATAAAATAAAACTTGCCCCAAATTTTTAAATATTATTTAATAATGTTAATACCACAGTAATTAACAATTACTATGGTATTTATATATTATAGTATAATTATTTTTCAATAAATTTCCAATTAAAATCTAATAGGGCAACAAAATTTAAGCAATTAAGTTTATTAATTTAAAATTGGTTTTCTTTTCAGAACCCCTATCCCGAATCCCAAGCAATCAAATTTTGATAGCCCAAATTCATTAAACCAGGTTTCTAGTTGATATACAGATATTTCTCAATTAAAAAATGATAGTTCGCATACAAGGGTTTCAATCTTTATTTTTTTACAAACATTTTTAGAATAGATTCACAACCAAGGTTTCAAATTAAATCACAGACAATACAATAATGTAAATAAATTTCTTCTCAAACAAGGGTTTCAACCCAAATGAATTTTTGAACAACTTCATCAATCACAAAGAAGATAGAATGATTTCACAAAAGAAACTACTGCACAAAATTCACAAGATCCTACCTAGATCTGATGCTAAAACTATGAACGTATGAAGCTCGCAAGTGAATCCTTTTTCTTTCAAAAACCCTCTTCTCGAAAATTGGCTCCTCCAAACCTCCATTTGGAGAAATGAACTCTAATTTCCTAATAAAGAGTTTTCCCCAAAAGGGCTTCGATTGTGCAATCATGCAAAACCCCTTTTCCTTTATTATTTTATTATATTTTAATTTTCATGCACAAACTATATGAAATTTAATTAAAATAAACTTTATTAAATTTATGCTTTCTCTCTCTTATTAAATTTACAAGACATTTTTTTAGTAATATATTTATTAATTCAATTAATAATAATATTTAGAGTTTATTATTAAAAATGAAACTCCTAATTAAATTAAATAAATACAAATAAGCCAAAATTAGAACTTAATTAAATCTTTAAATTTAATTCTTTTATTTTATTAATTTTTCAATTAATTAAATATAATTAAATACTGAATTTTCTTTATAATTTTTTTATTATATTAAATCATTAAATACTCTTTTAATTTGATTTAATAATAACTAAAAATCATCATAGACCCACAAGACTAAATACGTCAACTCAACTGAAGGACAAAGCATAGATTCAAACTTTAGGGTCAAAATGATGAATTCACATCATTTGACAAATTTAGATGGGTAAACAACTCATATACTTGTCCTACTTTCTAGGACAATTGGCTTAGGCTTTAGGATTTGGACTCAAGAATTATCTTCCCTCTTATATCATTGAGATATTGTGATAGGGCACACTCATCCTGGCAATTCAGGGAAGTTAATGCTTGGTACTTACAATCTACATAAAATTCAAGCATGTACATACACATATACTTCTAAACTAAACAAGAAATAGCGAGGAGTGGTGCATTAGGTAGATCCTGACTAGCAAGTGCCTATGACTCCCTCCCTCAACCACATTAGAAACACCATACATAAAGTAAAACATATAGGTACACCATACACATGCAAGTATAGGGTAGGTATCTATAAAACTACATATAAATCATTCATCTAACTATCATCATGAAAGAAATGAAACACTCTATGAATGTACATGTATCATTATCAAAATAATCATGAACACATGAAATAACTAAGTAACTCAATACATCTATCAACTGGATATGAAATACATCTAATCAAATCTGATAACCAAGTACTGCTAATCATAAATATAACCATAAAAAATGCCTAAAAGAATTAAAAAATCCAACATGAAAAGTCAACTAGGGGTAGGCATTACACCTTTTCTAACAAATTAACCGGATCCAACCTTTGATCAGATAATCTTCACCCTAGGTCCTAGTGCAAATTACCTCAACTTCGGTGATCTCTCTACGTGCTCAAAAAAACCTTCTCTTTCATACCATCTGATGTAGTGCAAGATAGGAGAATTCCCAAAGAGGAGATGTCCAAGCCTCTAGTAAATAACCATAAAATGAAAATAATACAACAATGTAAGATTTTATACCAATTACAACAGTTTATTCATAAAATAGTTGTTTACATGCGATGTCCTTGGCTATAAGGCCTTTCAAATTTTGGCCAAAATAAAATAGCAATTACAAAAATAGTTCTACAAGATCCCTAAAGATCCAACCCAAACCCTAGCTAGTCTAGATCCATGCTTTGGTAGAAACTTCCAAGGAAGATCTAAACTTGTGCTCACAAACCCACCAAGAAATCTCCTTGTTTCCCAAGCCTCAGCTACTAGCCCTTCTCAAATTTCACTCCTCTACTTCATCCTCTTCTCCAAGTTGGATGATTATGACCTAAGACTCCACAAGACCCCTTACTTATACCCAACTAAGCCACAATTTGGCCCAATATATTGTAAATTAAGTAGCCCCTTACAATAAATGCACATTTAAGCCACAAGTAGGATTACAAAAAAAAAAACATACAACTAAATTAAATGCCAAGGTTGGTTCACACTAGAAATCAAGGAGAAAAAGCTTAGGAAAAGTTGAAACCAAGACATGTACGAGCCTCAGAAAATGATGACCAAGTATCAACAAATCCACCAAGCATAATTGAGCTCACATAAGTATTGCGAAGCTCTAGTATATGTCGAGTTCTATAGCAACCAATCCCTTTCATTGATCACGCTACTTGGTCAGCACTGCAACCAAGCATAACTGAGCCATGTAGTATACACTGAGCTCCTAGTGTATGCCAAGTTCCCATAAGCAATGTCAAGTACCACTCCTTTGGTGACCAAGTCCTCAAATCCGAAACCAAAATACCTCCAACATGCAGGGTTGCTAACTACCCTAGGATACTGCTACATCATTATCAAAGTATATCAAGAAAATATTGAAGACTTTTGGGATGGAAGATTCAAGACTATTTGGAACACCTATGATTATTGGTCATAAAGTTTTAAAGAATGATGATTTTGCTAAAGTGAATCAATCATTATATAGGTCAATGATTGGAAAATTGCAATATGTTATACATAGAAGACATTCCATTGTATTAGCAATTGGTATTGTTGCTAGGTTTTCTTCTAATCCTAAAGAAAATCACATGATGGTGTATAGGCTTAAATCTGCACACTCAAGAAATAAGGGTTAGTAGCATCGAATGATCTAATAATGAAATCAAATATGCTACCAAACATGAGACTATGAAAAATAAAATAAGAAGCACTAAATAATTAGAAAAACACAATAAAACATGAAAACCAATCAAATACTCCAAGCTTATATTGCTTCTCTTTGATCATATGAAGTGTGCACTCAATTGTGATTTTGGTAGCACTTTTGAGCTCTGAGAAATATGATAAAAATATATGATTTCAAATTATAACATGATGATAGAAAAATGAAAGATGTTTGATGTGAAAGTCAGTGATGAAATTATGAGATATAAGGGTTATTTATATATATTTTTGGAAATCCATAAACGGTTGAGATCAATTGGGGAAAATCATGATCAATGGACAAGGATGAAAGAGGCTGGAGGAATAATTAGAAAATTTCCAATTTAAAAATGAAAAAGATAGAGGATAAAATTTGAGATATTTTCAATTTTCAGAGAGATAAAGTTTTTGAAAATTGGAAATGGAAACATTAAAATGTATTGCGATTTTGGGTTTTCTGAAAAAATGATTTCAGAGTTTATGAGGATTTTCTAATTTTTGAAAATCATAATTCCTCATAAAATTAATTTTTAAAATTTTTTATAAGATTTAATTGAATAAAATATTCAATTAAATTAGAAAGATTAAATTAATTGAAATTAAATATAAATTAAGATGTTCATGAAGTCCAGTCAATGAACTAGAAAATGAGTCGAATGGAGATCTAAATTTGTAAAGTGAGTTATATCTTAACAGATCAAAGCTATTGTTACTTTCTAACTATTGTGGTAGTGAGAATCCTTTAATCAAGGTTGACCTAAAAGTCATCTTGTAAATCCTTTAATCAATGTGACATTCTAATGGGATGTTCTAAAGTCCTCTAACTAGGTCACTCTTAATAGGGTGATTAAATCCTTTAACAAGGTCACACCTAATAGTGTGTTTTGTAATCTTTAACAAGGTTGGCTCTTAACCATGCTCACTTCAGAAGAGTGAAAAGTGGTAGCATGTTACTTGGTAGTTTTTCCCAAATTGGGTTTCCACATTAAATCTTGGTGTTATACATGTGTGAATTTATTATTGTGATGCATGTTATTTATTGATTTTTTATTCACTGTTGGTCGACACATATACTAAACAAAGAGTTAAATGATGAATGAATATGTTAAATTTTTGATGAGTTTCTATATGGACCAGGTGGTTTAATGAGATTGTTTAAGTTGTTTGAAGTTATTAAAAGTTGAATAGGTACATTTGGACCTATGGATAACTGATTCAACCCCCCTCTCAATTATTCTAAATATTCTAACACATGTTTCATGTGCAAATTTTTTATTTCTCTCAATCACTTGAAAAAATTTCATGACAAAATCTAATAGTGAACATTAGCTCTTACATTTTTTTATTAAAATTGTTTCATTGTAGCATACTATGTTGATATTGCTTGTGCCTTCATCATTCTTCCCCAACTCATGTAGAATATCATGGAATTCTGAAAGTTTGTAGTAGTAATTTTACTTTGTCCACTAAAAATTTTGCTATATAACATGTGTGAAACCTATTACTTTATCATTAAAAGCTTCTATCTTACCCCGTAGTCTGTGACCACCTCACATATTTTTATTCTACTCATTTTGATTGCATTTGTGTCTTCTCATGGTGAAATATAAGGTATCTTCACCTCTTGATCATTCCACCTATGTTCAATTAATGATTTCTCTTCCTTGATGCTTGTCCCTACATGTTCATTTATCACTTGATCATTCAAGACCATATACTCTTGTCTATTATATGTTGAAACAAAAGGTTTCAAAATGATATAGTTTGTCTATTTAATGATTCATTTCCATGAGTGATACTTTGACACTTGTAATAAAAAAGATACATAGATAAAAGGTTTTATACAAGCTGCATGTCGCTTTGATGTCTATGCCCAATTGATATTTATTGCATATTTTTAGTTAGGTGTCCTACTAATTTCCTTTTCTATGAAAGTATAGAAATAAATAAGAATTAATTGATTTTTGAATTTGAGGTGAGGTGTATTATTATTTCTTAGATCGTAATGACCTAATCCATTCTCTCTTGACATTGCAAGATCAACTAGACCTTGAAGACCAACTGCCAATGTGAAAATTAAAAAGAGAAAGAGACCAATCATTACCAGGCAATGACTTCCCCCTTTGATCCTTGTCCACTTTCATTTCATTCCTTTATGCACTTTCACTTAAATAGGATAGGGGCATTATTTTAGTGAAAGTTACTCTCACAATTTTGTGTGGGAGAATATTTACGTTCAACTTGTTCATTTTATTTTGTCATTTATAAATATCAGCTGTACATATTGTTCATGATAGATACAAAGCGACATTTGATTCTATTATTTGCACATAATGGAACATGATCTATGATAAATATGAACTAAATGTAGTTATAATAAGGAATGTGCACCTTTTATGAAACTTTTTCAATGGGAATGTTTAGGACTAAATTTCAGCATGTATAGAACTTCAGTAATATGTTGGCAACTTTTGTTGATTGTTTTCTTGCTAGACACTTGATTGGTGGCTTTTAATTGATTGGGAAATAGAGTCTTCTAATGAAATGCATGCTAACCTAAAAAATAGAGATAAAGAGCCCTTGAACCAATTGGTTGGTTTTGATATGTGCATATGAATGAGCCTAATGGGACTAAGAGACTCATTGGACTAGTTTGTATACATGTATCAATCCAAGTGGAAAGTTCAAGGATTGGAACCTCTAGCTTATTGTTTGAATTAGTTACACATGTATAAATGAGCCTAATACAATGTGATAAACTTAAGACTTTTTTATATGTGTATTATAGATGCAAATAACAAGAATAATGACTATGAGCTTAGAATTTTGACCTTTGAAGCGATTATGTGTACCTGTCATACATGTATTAATGCATTTGATGGGACTAGCAAGTAATCAATAGACTTGTTTGTATATGTATGGGTAATGTAGATAGTGAGGTATGAAATCTGAGACCTTTGACTCATGAATTTTGATTTCAGCTTTTGGACTTTGGACTTTTGACCAACCTTAAAAACAACAACTAGACCTAGGAAAACTAGAAAACTAAAAACTAGGAAAGGAAAAAAAATAGACATTTGCTTAAACAACACTTAGAAACAACTAACCTATAAGTAGGTGCATTTATTGAAAACATGAAACCTAATCTAATATATACAAGATGAAACTAATAGATCATACCTCAAAGCAAGGTTTGAAGTGTATCCGGTTCACAAGGATAGGCAAAACATTTCCTTCCATGGTTGCAAGCTAAAATGTGTTATGTTCTTTGCATTCAACAATAACAAAAGGCCTAGACCAAAAGCAGTCAAAGTTTGCATGCTAACCTGACTTACCCTTTAGAACATCCCACTTTAATACCAAGTCACCTTCCTTGAAATACCTGACAATAGTCTTTTTATCAAATGCCCTCTTAGTTTGTACTTAGTGATATTCCACTGTCTATAATGCCTTACTCCTTTCTTCTTCCAACTCCAACAACTCAGCATTCCCCAACCTTAATGGATCATACTCTTCAAACAACATTAACCATTTAGAAAACTTTGACGATGGGAACTCTATAGAAATAGGTAATCTAGCTTGCTTCTTGTACACAATAACTTAAGGTCAATTTCCAAGAATCTTCTTAAGAGTAATTCTATCTAGCTATAGGGTAGATTTTAACATTTTATGCCAATCCTACTTGTTCTCATGTAGTGTCCTCTTAATTATTCTTAGTAGGTTCTTTTATTAGTGCTCTAAACTAAATTGTTACACTAAGAGTTATAGTTTGATGAAGTGTTTATGTAAACACCCTTCTTCAAATACCATTCCGTTACTCTAGATCACACAAAAGCATAAGCATTATCAGAAACAATAGACTTAGGGACTCTAAACTTGGTAGTTAATTCATCATAGAAGAATATAAATTTCATTTTCTTCCATTAGCACCACTATTTCATTCCAAAGAGTGAAATAATCCATTGTAGTTAGGATCCACTTGTGACTAGCACTTGAAATTGGGTTTATGGGACCCACAAAATTAATACCTCGTCTCAAGAAGGGTTGATCAACCAGTATAGGTGATGGGAACACAACCCAAGCATAGAATGGACACAACAAGAAAAGGGAAATTGTATTAACTATGAAAATAAGCTAGTACATTCAGTTAAGAGAAAATAGACTTCAAAACATGCCCTAAGGGCTTACAATAGCACAAAACTAGAGATAATTTCTCCTTTTGGTACCTTCTCTCAATTTCCACTCCGAACTGCCTTTTACAATGCCAAAAATGTCCTTAAATAGACCCCAAAGGGTTAAGGACTAGGAGTACATTCTAGAAAGTGCTAGTAGGCATCCACCGACCAAGTAGAAGGCTCTAGAAGTTACGTTATAAGTTGGTGCAAATCTAGAAGAATCCAAAAATGATAACTGCACTTTCGGGAGGCATAACTTTTGAACCGTAGCTCCGATTGACGAACCATTTACATTTTCGAAAAGCTCTCGAAGGGCTCTATAGCCCTATGGAAAAGCTTCGCTCATCCCCCATTTTTAGCCCTTTTTGAGGTCATTTAATGCCCCTAACCTAACTTTGAAGCATTCTTAGGAGGTCTCCAAAAATTAAAAAACTGTGATAACTTTCAAACTATGGGGCCTTTTGACCTGATTCTTTTTCTGGAATGCTCTAAATTACAATTACATTCATCTAGCCAATTTAAACCTCCTAGTTCACCAAAATGATGGCTCAATTACATACTCCTATTTTTTTGACATATACATGTATCCCAAGGTGTTCAAATACTCTATCCTAGAACATTGATAGTGGAACTATGAGAGTTGGAACCTTTATTTGACCCAAATGGGTATCTAGAAATGAAAACACATGAAACAAAAACTAAATCTAAGTACATTTTTTTTTTGGGTGACACAGGATTGCCCTTATACCTCTGGATGCTCCTGCATCAGACACCTAGGGTAGATTGAAAAGTGACCCTATCACTTTATGAATGGTAGAGGAAATCCCAAATGGGAAACCTCAGCTACTGAAATCCAGGTTGAGTCCTCTATCGGTCGTCCTTTCTACTTGACCAAATACTCTTCATATTGCTTATTTCTGGTGCTCCTACCCACACGATGATCTAGAATGTCTTCTATCTCCTCCTTCTTAGAAGCAGGAATTGGACATGGCTCTAACATCAGTTCCTCATCTGCACCATCATCATGATACTCTGTTAAGTCTTCAATGTTGAAAATAGGAGAAATGTGAATACCATCTGGCAACTCCACCTCATATGCATTTCCTGAGTCATGTTTCTTCAGAATTTTGCAGGGGCCAAATTTCTTCATTTTCAGCTTGTTGTAAGTACCAGATGGAAATATTTCTTTTCCTAAGTGCACCATGACTAGATCCCCTACTTGGAATTCCTTATGTCTTCTCCTTTGATCAGCCCTAGCTTTATACTCTTGATTCATCTTGGTAATGTGTGCTTGAACCTCCTCATGTAGATGCTTGATATGTTCAACAAATTCTTCAGCTTCAGCACTTGTCCTTTCCCCTTGCTCTATCTTCCTCAATTCTGGCGCAGTCCTTGGGCTACTTCCATATACAATGTGGAATGGTGATCTACCAACACTCCTATTTACAGAGTTATTGTAAGCAAACTCAGATTGTGGTAGAATCAAATCCCACCCCTTGGGCTTATCCCCAACTAAACATCTCAGCAAATTGCCCAGACTTCTGTTTACCACTTCTGCTTGGCCGTCAGTCTGTGGGTGATGTGTGGAACTGAATTTCAAGTCTGTTCTCAACTTTTTCCATAATGTTCTCTAGAAATACCCCACAAATTTAGTGTCTCTATCAGAAACTATACTCCTTGGAATGCACAATAACATACCATCCTGAATTAGATAGTCTAACCACCTAGTTCTATCTACATCAACAGGCTCTTTACAAGCTTTCCACGCTTCAGCAAAATCAGGATCTTCAGGGTACAGATTCTTGAGTTCATCAAACCCAACTACTTCAACCTACATTACTGTAAGCAACAACTGTCTCCTGCTTAGTGCATCTGCAACCCTGTTAGATTTTCCACTTGTATGTTTCAACACAAATGTATAGCTCTACAAGAACTCTACCCACTTCATATGCCTCTGATTCAATTTACCTTGGCTATTTAGGTATTGTAATGCTCAATGATCAGTATACAAAAAAAATTCCTTTGGCAATAAATAATGCCTCCATTTCTTCAAGGCCTAAACTATTGCATAGAACTCTTGATCATAAATAGAATACTTCTTCTTTGCATCATTCAAATTTTCACTAAAATATGCAATAGGCTTACCTTCTTAGCTCAATACAACCCCAATAGCACTGCTACTAGCATCACAATCCACCTGGAACACCTTTCTAAAATTTGGAAGTGCTAACATAGGTTGTTCTGTCACCTTCTTCTTCAGCAATTCAAAACTTCTCGCAGCAACTACAGTTCATTTGAACTCTTTTCTATCCCCTCTTATTTTGTCAGTTAGGGGTGCACATATGCCACTAAAATTCTTAATAAACTTCCTGTAAAAACTAACCAAACCATGAAATGATCTTACCTCAGTAGCAAACCTTGGAGTAGGCCATTCCAAGATGGCTTTTACCTTCTCTGGATCCATTTTGAGACCTTCAAGTGATATAACAAACCCCAAATAGACTAACTCCCTTTTTGCAAAGATACACTTCTTCAAATTAATTAATAGTTTCTCTTCCCTTAACCTTTCAAGGACACTACGAATATGCAATAAATGTTCTTCCAAAGTCTTGTTGAAAATTAAAATATCATCCAAATAGACAATAACAAATTTTCTCAAGAACTTCTTAAGTACCTCATTCATAAGCTGCATGAAGGTGCTTGGGGCATTCCTCAATCCAAAGGGCATGACTAACCACTCATAAAGGCCCTCCTTGGTCTTGAAGGTCATTTTCCACTCATCTCCTTCTCAAATCCATATCTGGTGATAACCACTCTTGAGATCTATCTTTGTGAAGTACTGAGCTCCACTCAAACAGTCCATAAGATCATCCATTCTTGGCAAAGGAAACTGATATTTTATGGTTATCCTATTTATAGATCGAGAATCTATACACATCCTCCACTCTCCATCCTTCTTTGGTGCTAATACTGCAGGTACTACACATGGACTCAGGCTCTCCTGAATCAAGCCCTTCCTCAATAGCTCCTGAACCTGTCTATTTAGCTCCTCTGTTTCAGTAGGAGTCATCCTATGAGCAGCCTTGTTAGGAAAACTAGCTCCTGGAATTAGATCTATTTGATGACTAATTTGCCTTACTGGTGGCAATCCTTTTGGAACATTATCAGAGATAATATCTCCAAACTCACCTAGTAAATCTAAAACTTCAAGTGGTATTTCACTACTACCTTCTTTATCTTTCCTAGGAATCAAATCATAGCACATACGCTGATGTTTCATTCCATCTAAAAACTTTCTTCCATCAACAAGACAAATCCTTGCACTGCTACATACCTTTTCACCTTCCTTTTTCATGGGCTTCAGTTTATAGCAAACTCCATCCTTTGTTAGAGAGTATGTGTTTGCATGACCATCATGTACTGCATGCCTATCAAACTGCCATGGTCTACCCAACAATAGATGGCAAACATCCATTGGAATAACATCATAGAGAACTTCATCATGGTAACTCCCAATTTTAAATTTCACGAGACATTGTTCACTTACCAGGACCTTATGATCATCTTTCACCCAAGCAATCTGATAGGGCTGGGGATGTTTCTCCCTCTTGAGCTTTAGCTTAGAGACCATCTCCTCTGACACCAAGTTATCAGTGCTACCACCATCAATGATCACATCACAACATTTTTCCTCACATTTGCACCTGGTACGAAACAAACTCCTCCTTTGTCTTGGTTCAATCTCACCACTTAATAGGACCCTTTCATTTACCAAGGTCTCTCCTCTTTCTGCATCCTCTGAATGTGATGACTATGCATCCTCATCCACATGAGCAACCGTAGCTTGACCCTCAACTCTCTTATCTGTCCTTCCTTATCGTTGAGGGCATTAAAAGGCACAATGACCTTCTTCATTGCAATGGAAATAGGTACCATAGAATCCTCCTCTTCCTTGTCCACATCCTCTACCTCTTCCTCTCTGATTTCAAAAGTCTTGATCACGGGAGCAGTTGAAACCCTCATTCCTCTGGTTCCTGCTAGTACCCACATCTTCATTTTTCTTTTGGGTTTCATTTCGACCTCCAGATGACCTACCGCTTCCCCTTCCTCCTTGACCATGCCCTCTTTGTCTCCCTTCAAACCTCTTATTCAGCTTCTCTTCAACTTTTAGGGCAAACTGGTATGCCTCTTCAATGCTGGTCATTCTTACCAGACTTAATTCCTCATGGATGCTAGGTTGCAACCCACTAATATAATGAGCAACCTTCTCCTTATTTTCTTTTGCATGCCCTGCTCTAATCAAAAGTTGATAAAACTCCTCTGTATATTCTTGGACTGATCTTCCTACTTGCTTTAGCCCATGCATCTTCTTAAACAAATCAAGCTCATAGTCCACAGGTTTGAACTACTTCTTTAATTTTTCCACCATGCGATCCCACCTTGTGATCTTCTCCTTTCCTCTTCTGTTTCTTTCCAATTGAACCTCTTGCTACTAGATTTTGGCATGGCCTTTCAATTTGGCCTTTGCAAACTTAACCCTATCTGGGTCCCTGATATCCTCATACTCAAAGTATTCTTCCAGTTCATTGATCCAATCGATCAACTCATTTGGTTTCAGATTTCCAAAATACACCCACATCAATTGTAGGTCTTTTCCCAAATTTAGTAATGGCCCTAAAAAGCCTTTCCTCTTCCTGATTTAGAACTTCCCTGTCAAATTCCCCTTCTGGTCCAATTTCTTCTTCTTCATTGTCATCCTCACTATTGTCACCTGCGGCAACATTTGTTCCTCTACGGAGCTCCTCCTGCAATGCTTGTACCTGCCTTTGGAGGGCTCTAACCTCCTTAGGATTAATAGCTCTGACCCTTCCACCACGCTCTCTTCATGGAGGCATCTTCTTAACTCAAACCCACAACCACATAGTCCTGGTGCAAATTGCCTTACAGTCGGCACTTTGTCTACACACTCAGGAAAACTAGGCTCTGATACCACTTGATGGGAACACAACCCAAGCACAAAATGGAAACAAAAAGAAAAGGGAAATTGTATTAACTATGAAAATAAGCTAGTACATTCATTTTAGAGAAAATAGACTTCAAAACATGCCCTAAGGGCTTACAATAGCAAAAAACTGGAGATAATTTCTCCTTTTGGTACCTCCTCTCAATTTCCACTCCGAACTACCTTTTACAATGCCAAAAATGTCCTTAAATAGACCCCAGAGGGTTAAGGACTAGGAGTACATTCTAGAAAGTGCTAGTATGCATCCACTGGCCAAGCAGAAGGCTCCAAAAGTAGCGTTAGAAGTTGGTGCAAATCTAGAAGAATCCAAAAATGGTAACTGAACTTCTGGGAGGCATAACTTTTGAATCGTAGCTCCGATTGATGAACCATTTACATTTTCAAAAAGCTCTTGAAGCACTCTATAGATTTATGGACTAGATTTGCTTATCCACCATTTTTTGGCCCTTTCAAGGTCATTTAATGCCCCTAACATGACTTTGAAGCATTCTTAGGAGGTCTCCAAAAACTGAAAAACTGCGATTACTTTCAAACCGTGGGGCCTTTTGACTTGATTCTTTTTTTGGAATGCTCTAAATTGTAATTAAATTCATCTAGCCAATTTACACCTCCTAGTTCACCAAAATGATGGCTCAATTACATACTCCTATTTTTTTGGCATTTACACGTATCCCAAGGTGTTTAAATACTCTATCCTAGAACACTGATAGTGAAACTGTGAGAGTTGGAACCTTTATTTGACCCAAATGGGTATCTAGAAATTGAAACACATGAAACAGAAACTAAGTCTAAGTACATTTTTTTTTGGGTGACACAAGATTGCCCTTATACCTCTGGATGCTCCTGCATCACTAGGCTATAAAAGAAAAACAAGCAATCTTTCCTTACCTACAAATAATGCACACTGCTTGCACTTCCTTGCCCCAAAATGAACATCCTTAAATACTTTTGGCCAATGGTATCTAACCCTTATGATCCTAGAGGTTGATATATTTGGGGGAAAAGTGACCCCCCTCATCTTGATACTCTTCAAAAAACTAGTTAACTTGATTAACATCAACACACCCTAGGAACATACCACTGTGGTCTTTTCTAAATAATATATTGTCAATAAGAACATAAGGTACGGATTCCAAGTATAAATACCTTCACTTAACTCTATCAAGCCCTAGAGGGTATTTTCCAATTTATAAAAAAAGAATCATTTCACTTAACTAGCTAGTTGGCTTTCCATTTTAATTTGCAACATCATTTAATAACATTGTTTCATCATTATGTTCAACATCATGGGATGGCTCATTTTCCAATTATTCACAAAACCCTTTACCTCTCACCAATTTGGTGATTTTTATGTCAACATCGTACTCCATCATCTTGGTAATCTAACCCACATGTTTCTTACTTAGGTCTCTTCTAAGAAAGAACTCTTTGAGACTTGGGTGAGACCATGAGGTGAACCTTGTTGTTAGAAAGTAAATGCCTAAATATTTTATGGCATTTAATAACAACAAATGCATATTTTTCCACAAAAATAGAACATTGTTCATAACTTTGAAGATCCCTTCTATAAAAATCAATGGGTTGTTCACATCCTTCATCAATTTTTTGTACTAGAATAGTTTAAATAACAACAATACATGCACTTACATGATGAAATCCTTTGAAAAATAAGGATTAACCAAGGTTGGGGTAGATGATAAATCTTATTTTAATATTTGGAAACTTTTCTTACCATCCTTAGTCCAAGTGAAACAACATTTTTTTCAACATTTCTATTAATGGCTTAAGAAAAGAAGCAATTGTGGGTTTAAATCTTCTCGCAAAATTTATTCTTTCAATAAAACTTTGAAGCCCCTTTTTTATGGATGGGTAAGGGATGCTCCAATATTGCTTCAACTCTTTTTCGATAAACTATAATTCCCTCTTTTGACACAATGTGTCCTAATAGCTTGCCTTTATTTACTACAAATATACACTTCTTTGGATTTAGTGAGATTATGAATTGTTGTATCTCTCAAAAACAAACTTCATGTGAGATAAATATTAATCAACATTCTTTGAAAACATAGTTATGTCATCAAGGTATACTAGGACCATCTTGTATAACAACACTTTGAAGGCCATATCCATTTCCTTCTGTAATGTGGAACTAATATTTGATAAGCCAAAATACATCCTTTGATAGGTCATTGTGCCTCATTGTACAGTAGAGGTTATTTTGTATTGCTCTTCCTCTTTGACCTACACTTGGTTATACCCTAAAAATTCATCAAGAAAAGAGAACCTTGTTGAAACAACAACCACTTGAAGGATTTTTTCCATTGAGGGTAGCAGGTAGTGATAATTCAATGATGCTCTATTTAAGTCTAAAAAATCAACATACAATCTTATCTTCTCATTCTTTTTCATAATAGGAACTAGATCAGGAACACATCTTGTATGTTTAATCTCATAGACACTACCTCCCTTTATAAGCTTAGTCAATTCCTTAAACATTATAGTTTTTGGCTTAGGATTAAGAGGCCCTTTCATTACTGAATAAATCAATAGTATGTTGAGCTATCCAAAATCAAAACCCTTAAGATCAGAGTATTCCTAAGAAAAAACATCTAGAAAATCTTTACATAACTAAACAAATTCTACTTTTTCTAGTTCTGAACAAACTTTGTCATCCTTTAGAAATTTTCCATCAACTACCTCAATACTCTCATAGTGATCCTCCCTAACCTGCATACCAACCTTTACCTTTCTTATCATCCCTATTAAAATGGACTTCAGAGTGACAAAGCCTTTAGGAAACTTATTTTATTTAAGCCAAATGATTTGATAATCATAATACTGCTTCAACTTGTCCTAATTTGAAATAGAAAATACATCTTCCTCCAATAAAAAATTCAGAATCTTCTCATCTCACTATCAAAAAACTTGTCAATTAGTTTTGTTGTCAGGTGTAGTGGTCTGATAAAAATCTTGACATGTTGTTGTGATTTCTCTTTTCTAATTTCAGTAGGTTTTTCAAACTAGGCACCAACTGTTGCCAATCTATCATCTTGCTAATT
Organism: Cupressus sempervirens; assembly: GCA_028749045.1. Lineage (NCBI taxonomy): Eukaryota > Viridiplantae > Streptophyta > Pinopsida > Cupressales > Cupressaceae > Cupressus > Cupressus sempervirens. The sequence continues at coordinate 517,554,282 of CM053787.1, forward strand.
TTTACTTCTTGGTATGGAGACAATGTTGAAGGGAAAAAAACTCCTCATTGATATCCCACACACAATTTTTATACAACTTCAACTTGTCATTTTTGGTTGCATTCAAACCTTTGACTTGGTTAACAATCAACTCACTATCTCCATACACCTTCATTTAATCAATCCCTCTTTTCTTCACTCATTCAAGGCCTTAAATGAACCCTTCATACTTTGCAAAATTATCAAAGCATAAAATAAGAAACAAAAAATAGAATAATATTTTTCACCCTGTGGTGGCAGCAACATAATACCTCCAATGACACCATTGTGGCTCTTTGACCCATTGAAAAAAATCTCCCAAAGTTGATTATATTATTCTTCCTCCTAATTTTTGGACTTGACAAGTTTGGTATAATAACATCTTGTTCATGAATGACATATGTACCCAAACCAACATGCTTGAAATCACAAAAATATTTTTTAGCAATTTGACTTGCTTCCCACTCATCTATTAGAATGTCAAGGATATCATCTAGGTGGGTCCTAGTTTTAAGAGTATTAGCATGATCTTCCTCACCAAAAGAAACCAAGTTTCCATTAACAACACTAGGTACATATGGTTGTTTATGATCTTTTGCAATAAATTTTGACTTAATGGTTATCTTGATACTGTATCTAGTCCTAAACAATATGTGGGACTAGTCAGATGATAAGGACCCCCCATCTTAGTAGTGAAATCTCTAGACAAGAAAATGAGAAAATTTGGGGGTAAGTCAATCACATAAAAAATCATGTTGATAAGAGAAATTAGGATATGCATGAAGAGTGAAACTTGCATCCTTAATGAGACCTATGATACCAATAGATGTCACATCAAGTTGGACAACTCCCTTTACTTTATGTTGACATTTCAGTCCTAACTGGTCTCCTACTTTTTTAGGTCTGATTGAGCTTGTAGCTCCACTATCAACCATATGGTTGTAGACTAATATATCACTGATATTCAATGAAAGATAAAAAGGAGGTGGTTTGACATTCATACTTGATTTTTTACTAGTGTCCTTGTTAGTCTTGAATTATAGCTTCTTGATCAACTTTGGTTAACATGACCTTGCAAGGGTCATTAGTGACCTCTTTAGGAAACACCTCATTTGATAAGGCCTTCTTTAATAGGTCAATTTTCCATAAAATAGACAACGTATCCCACATTGACATGGTTACATTCATTTTCCTCATGTTGTCCACTATATTGAACAATACAACAATGTGGGGTTTTTGATGTGTTTTAGCTGCAACATGTTCTACTTGCTTGTGAATTTTATCCTTGATGGAAGGATATGAGGATTACTTGCTACATTTTTAGTAGACGATGGTTCAAAATTAGCCAACCCTTTATTATTATTTTCCATTTGTTCCATTTTGAGAGCTCTCTTCTTTTCTCTAGTATTGGTTGCTATTGGTGAATTATTATTTAGTGCACAAAACTCCTCTCTTTGTTAGTTAAGGAATGTGGTTTCTAGAGTTGTATCATGTTGATGTTTAGATACATCAAATACTGCATTATGTTGTCCTGTGGCTAAATTTTGGACCATCAATGCTTAATTTATCAACTTGTTAGTGTAGGTAACTTGATTATATGGATCATTTCAAGGATAGCACCACTTGTAATTAGAAGCCGAGTTTTTTTTGAGAAGGCACAATATCCTCTACTGGATTAGCAAAATTAAGAGGTGATGGATTATAAGGCCTAAAAGGTCTTTGGTTAATATTTTAGCTATAACCAATGAGATTATCTTGATATGGATGCTTATTTGACTGATATTGGTCTTGGTCTTGCTATTGGTAAGGCTAGTTTTCAACTTGATTCTATTGTTGGTAAGGCCACCTAGCTTGAAATTGTTATTTTTTCAAATTTACTAAATCATTGCTAAAAGTTTTTATCAAATTTTCAATTTTTAGCAAAGTGTTTTTAATTTCTTTTAGCTCTTATGAAGGGCTTTCTATAGTGATTTATTGGTTTGGAACAACTGGTAATGCATTGAAAGACATAATTACTAATGACATGTTAGGCTGAATGTCTAGAAAAATTGGCATTGGAGGTCTAGGAGACCCATGTGGATAAGACTATTTCCAGCTCTAATAGTGATATCATATGCTTGAGGAAGCAAAACACCTCCCATTTATTGTATCATGATTGGTATATCATTATTTGAACTTTTAAAATAATACAAAAAATGCATACTCAACAGAGGGTCTTATAGTAGTAGGTATTTGACTCCAAGTTTTTTGAAATTGAATATTGAAATTCATCATTTTCTCGCATGGAACTCTTTTAATAGTGATTAGTTATTCCACCAATGATAGATGATCAATTTTTGCTTCAAAAAATTTGGTCAATGCATATCGAATTAAGATCATCCCTAGTTGAGATAGAAGCTACTAGCAAACTTCTGAACTATTCCAACACTTTACTTCTTGGTTGATGCAACCAATAACCTCACAACTATATTTTATTGCATCACATGATGCACATTACATAACGATGCTACATTTCTAATATACTCAAAAGGTGTAATTTTCCCTTCTCATGTGAACTCTACCAATCCTTTTAGAGCTTCTAATGGGATATCATTATGTTGCAGATGATTCAAAGGGTTGCTTTGGTTAAAAGGCATAAAAGAAAAATCTCTTGGTATTATCATTGGACCAATTTGTGTAGAAATGCTCACTAAAACATAGCTTAAACTTGCTACTACTATACTTGAAAGGTTGAAAAAGTACTTGCACTTGATGTAGAGAAATTTGTACTAGCTAAACTTGTACTTAGAAAATTGGAACTTGTTGTAACTAAATTATTATTGGTTGGAAAAATGAAAGCCTCAAAAGAAGAAGTAGAAGGCTCTTCTCTAATAGTCAGTGATGCAAAATGCTTAATAGGGAATTCACCATGTAATGACCTTCCTCTTCTTACATAAACTCTTGGGGGTGTTTTCTAAACTCTCTTTGCATAAGGAATTCTGCCAAGGGTCCTTCCTCTACTCTAGGGTGAAGATAGTTGTAAATGCTCAAATAACATTGAACTCTCAGTTTCTATCTTTCTCATATAGATTAATCTTGCATTGGTCACTTTCCTTCACACAGAGTCATCATAATGCTAAAAAATGAACTTCTTCATAGATGAAAACTTGTTGTCAGTATATCAAAGCAACAAGTATTATAAGAATCCTGACATTCTTGTCCCACTGGATGTACCAAAGTTGTTAACTCCAAATATTTGCACCTTATCCTATGCACCAAAATACTTAGAATTTTTTGGAGAACACATGAATCGGCCTTAAATATGGAGGTTCAGTCAAGATATAGGGTACCCAAAAATTTGATTGATCCCATATCCTCCAAAAATTTTAAGTGTTTTGGTACTTAGGACATGGTAAAAAATTTCTAGAGTTAACGATTAGTTAAGATAGCGAATTTGGTGAATTTTGTGGATTCTTTGGCTAAGATTGTGAGAAAAAAGAAATTCAAAGGTTTAAATTCTATGGACCTCTCAACCCCTAGTAAATAAATAATAATTTTTTAACCTAGCTTGTTTCTCTTGCAAGGTTTTTGATAAATGAGAGTCTTATTTGGGAAAATGATACATCTCAACCTTATAATAATTCAAGGTTGTTGAATTGTGAGTGGCTTTTCTTTGATTATCAAGGGTTTGGAGGTAATTCCCCTGCTAACAGGGTTCCTAGCTATCGCCCCTAACTCGGGGATTGTAAGGAGTTCTCCCATTTTTGGCCCCAATCTTGTGTTTGATTGGGGATCTAGAGGATAGCAACCCTTGATAGGGTTTTTGGGGGATAATGCCCCAAAATAAAATATCATATATATATATATATATATTTCATTGTAAATCTTAAGTGTTTATCATTGAGTCATAGGTCCAATGGTGATACATTGTGCACCATTTTTGTGTAGTTTTAGCCCATGGTTTATCATTTGATAGTTCATATTTTATATTTTCTACATCTTAAGTGGTGATATTCATTATTATGTATTCAAAGAGTCTAATGGTTGTTGAGTTGCCAATGTATTTTCATTAGTTTTACTCCTTTGAAAAACTTCATCTTCAAGTATATTGTAATCATTTATAAATATCTAAATAATATTTTGGGCAATTTTTAGAGTTAAGGGTGGTTCTCCCAAAAGATTTTCCCCCACATAAACTATTGTGTTATGGTATGTATGTCATTTATATTAATTTTCTTAATTTTTTGTAATTGTCATAAAGATTTAGAGACTTTTTTGCATCACTCTTCTCAAGATTGGTGCAGGAAGCAATTCTAATACTTATCTTCCTTACAATGATTATGTATTCAATTATTATAGGTACTATTTTATTCTGATCCAATTATTATATTTTAGATGCATATTTTTGTTGGAATTATTTAGAATAACTAAGAGGGGTGGGGGGGTGGTGAAGTAGTTATCCAAGGTACAGATGTACAAATAAATTTTTACGATTCTTAGTAGACCCATGTCCATAAAACCTTGTCATGCATGCATCCATTAGATCATAAAATAATTAAAATTGTAGGTTACTATCCTAGGTCAAAACAACTTGGCATAAATGTAAACATGAAACATAAAAGATTCAATAACACATTTGACACAAGGATTTTATGTGGAAACCCAATTTGCAAAAAACAACTAGTAGCATGCTACTAATTCTCACTCTTTTGAAGTGATGCCCTATGAAAGGCCAACCATGTTAAAGGTTACAATACAAACTGTTAAATGTGACCTGGTTAGAGGATTTCAATCACCATGTTAGGAGTGAGCCTTGTTAGATGACTTTAGAACATTCCATTAGAATGTCACTTGGTTAAATGATTAACAAATCAATTTTAGGTCAATCTTAATCCAAATGATTTACCCTAGACTGATACAATGATTAGAAAGTAATAGTAAGACTTGATCTGATAACAAATTACAACTCACTTGTAGATTACAGATCTCCATTTTTTGTCCTCCATTCTACTTGCCATTCACACACTTTATCTCTGATAGCTTGTTCACCCTTCAAGCATTCATAATCTTAAGCTTTCTTGCTTTGCATACCTATTACAGTCTGTTTTGTTGGGCCCCTAAATGAAGAAATACCCTAGGCTCCTTGTCTTCCTTAGGTTTTTGCACATGACAACCTTTTCTTCTACCTAGATATCTCTATAAATAGAGAATTAAGATCTTTTACTGCTTAACCACAATTGTCCATATTAGGGTTAGGTAGGATACAATAAATCTACCCACTTTTCCATTTGGTTCATCTAGAAACTTCTTCCACAATCCTCCTTAAATTCACCTCAAACTAGTTTACCTTGAATTCTATGCCACCAACTCATCATATTTATCTTCCACATGCTTCACACAATTCAATAAAACAAAATAGTTGGCTCAAATTCATAAAATCTTTGATTTAACATATTTACTAGCACTTGGCATCAATATGCTATCACTAAGCTTCTATAATGTTCTTCCACTTAGCCAACACTAGTTCATTTGGAAAACACTAAAGTTTACTGATGCTTGACATCAACTAACCTTTACTTGAAATATATAGATAATCTCTTGGCTTGCACTATTTTTCATATTTCTTGATACCTCTTTTTTTTCACTCAGCTTCGACTAATTTCTGCTTAGCTTGCACTAACTAATTAGTAAGGCTCGATAGACAATTTTCATACTTGATCTTCTTCTAGTATTAACTTGAGTAACCTTTCATTTAAGACTTTAGTAGATAAACAATACATTATAGTATCAATGTCTTACTTGGTCTTAGGGCTTCTTTTACAGACCAAATAACTTGACCTTTCTCTAGGTGCTATCATTATCTCCTCTTCTCTTCGTCAATCAACTAAATGATAGCTTTCAGACCAAAAAAAAAATGTTTTACCATTAGGTAGTAGGTTTGACATCATTGACAAAATAATAGTTGTTCCATTATAGTTTCTTCACTTCAAAACAATCTTAAATCAACAATCTCCCTCTTTCACATTGATGGCAAACCAATACCAATAACAATACCAAAAAGAGTATAAATCTTTGAAATTTCTCCCTCTATCAGTGTAGTATATGTCATTCCTCTATGTAGGGTAATGTGAGCTTTTTCAAGTTCCATTACTACTTCCTCTTTCTTATAGCTCCCTCTTTCTGATATTCAGCTATATCCATCTCTTTCTATTATGTTCTTATATCTCCCTCAATACTTTCTCCCTCTTACTAGGTAGATGTATATTTCTTTTCTATCTTATATGTTTAGGTACACTATCTCCCTTTAGTAAACCTTAGGTACACAATCTCCCTTTTGACAACAATGCAAAAGACTTGTCATCTTTGAATGTAGACACAATAAATTCTAGATTCTCCCTCTATCACCTTTCATGTGACTGTAAATCTTCTAATTAAAATCCTTCATTACTTTGGGAAGCTCCTAAAGTAATATCCACTACCTAATACACAAAATAATAGGATTAAGCGATGAAGGTTGCAATCCTATTAATGAGAGAAATATTAGGGAAATGGTTGAAACCAACTTGAAACCAAGTTTGATGGAAAAAATATGAGAGTTGTTCCTATTCAAGATAAAGGGGTTAAGTTGTTAACTAAGATTTGTGGATACAAGTTGAACCATGGATAACCATACCAACTTAATTTCTTTATGCAACATATGATGGCTGTTGAAAGGAGTAAAGTGAATTTGTGTGACATTATCAGATTGCAAATATTGGATAATATTGCAAAGATAAAGAAAACAAAGAGCATAATATTTATATTTGAGTCCCTATTGACTTATTTTTTTTTCTATGTTACAAGAAAGTTTCCAAGATTAATTATTTGGGATAGTGGCGAGTGCACAGTAAAGATGATAACTCAATGCTATAGATCCAAACCTAAAATTGTCAGAGATATTGATATTAACAGAATGATGAGCTTTCAATCTAAGATGAAATTGAGGTATAGGATACCTTCCTCTATGGTGGAAAAATATAAGGATGATTTGTGCTTCATGGTGGATACTGATAACACATGCATGGAAGCAATGATACCTAGAGTAAGGTTCATTAAGCCTATGGTCTATGAGATGAGCATATAATTGATAGAAGGGTATGCATAGATCAAACTTGAATTTGAGTAGGATATAGAATGCCCTAGATGGGGAGTATATGATGAAAAATAAGGATATAAGAATCTAAATTCCATAGAAAAGAGAGCAATAAGAAAGTAGAGAAAGAGATAGATTCAATCCTTAAGGAATATGGCATGTCAAGGCAACAATTCAATGAGCTAAAGGAAATTACACTAGAAATGAAGGCCAGTGGTAGTCTAAATTGTTAGTAGCAATACGTATTGTAGTGGTAAGACCCTTAGAAGAAGTAATGGTGGTACAACCACATGCACAAGATCCTATTGCACCATATGCAATAGTTGTGCAAATGCAATCAGTAAGTGCTAGCTATGAACAATCAAGAAGGAATCTAGAGGTAGAAGTACCTACTATGTAGAGTAAGTCAAGAAGACTGGTAATGGTTAAACAAGAATCTTTAAAGAAAAGGGTCAAACTAACCACCAAAAGACTAGGAAAGAGAAGAAAAAACATGCAAGTGAGAAGTTTTGAAAGCTCAAAAGATGATATTGATGATAGACCTATTGAACAACAACCAAAGGTAGAGAATCAAACATGTAGATTATAAATGATGACAATTTTGTATAGTTAAATAAATTTAATAGCATGTATACCAATATGGATAGGAGGCAATTAGAGAATGCCATAATAAGAAACATGATTATTAGGAATGAGAGATTTGTAGTATTCAAAATAAAATTCCTAAAGAACTATATAATAGGTTGATTAATAGGAAGAGAAGAGTAGTAGAAGAAGATTTGAACATGAGAATCACATCCATCAACAAGTTATGTGATGTTGGATCAAAAGAAGAATTTGACAAAATTTTGAAGGGTATTGAGCTCTTGTTGAGGAAAAAAAGAAGAGCAATTCTTCTAATAGGAGGAAACTATGAATAGGTTAGGAAAGAAATAGAGGAGGCAATAGTAAAGTATATATCCTTAGTGCCTAAGGAGAGTACACAAGATAAAGATGATAGTCCAATGTATGTGGAAGTGTCATGCCCAAAATTTGGGGCAAAAACACACCAATTTTTTTAAAATAATTAATTCACTATATAAAAGTATGCTACACTAAAACCCTTATGGAAATTTTGATCAAGGATTAAACTGAGTTTTGAATACATATCATAAAGATGTAGAATTAGTATTCCAACACAAGGCACAAGTTTGAAACCCTAGGTTTTAATGCTACAAGAACATGTAGCTCCGGTTGAATGAGTTGATTGATTAACATTTAGGTTTAATTTACAAAGGTACAACTTCTAATTCAAATTTCATTTTAGCATTTCCAAGTTCATAAGTCGACTATGATGCTATCCCTTTTAACACTATACTAGATCAATCTTTTAGGAGAATCTAATTTTGCATTTAAGAGTTAATCTATCATAATATTCTAATACTTAATTTTGGATATAATCATAACTTATTTAGAACTAATTAAAAAAATTAAATATTCATCATTTAACTAGCAAAAATAATCCTATGCTACCATCAAGTTGGCTATACAAGAACCCTTCAATAACCCCTTCAAAACTATAACCTTAGTAGTTTGAATTAACTAAATCCGTAATTAAATATAAAAAGATTATCATAAGGCATTATTAAAGTTTTTTCCTAATTAAAAAAAATTTAATCTTACATAATATTCTAACCTTATAATAAGACCAACCCACACACTTACTTCATCAACATAACTTCTAGCTCCTATACTTGGCCCCCATAGCCAATGTCACAACATATTTATGAAATTATAATAAAACCATATAAATACCATTTTAATTTAAATCCATGCTGCACTTAGTCTTTTAATAATCATAACCGTATAGCTTATGCTAGTTAAACAATGTTAACTCACCCCTAACTCTTACTTAAATCTTATTCACCTATATTTTCTGAAGATTCACTACTTACCCACTACTTCTATCTCAAACTATGTAACGTTCATATTAAAAATAAATAATCATTTTCATTTAACACTAAACATTTTTTACTAACCACCAAACATTTTCTTAAACTTTATCTTAGACCAGTTATTAAATTCAATTCAACATTTAGTAAATACTCCTAACTAACTCATCTTAACCCTTAAGATACATTAACATCACTTAACATTTAACATTTAAACAACAATTAAAACCCTAACCCATAATTTTTAATTACCCTTAATAATTAATAAATAACTTAATACAAAATTAAACTAACCTTACTTTTACTAACTTTGACTAACACCTAACACCACTTAATGTAAACATCTAATACGACTCACTAAGGAAATATACTAACCTCAACATTTAACAAAAATAACTAATTCAAATATAAATTTTATAAATCATAAATTTAAAATTAACATTATCTACAAAATAACTTTACCACTAACTCCTAACTACCCCTAAACCCTTTCCTAACACACTTACCTTACCAATCTAAGGCTCTTGTGTGTTTCCTAAGTGGGGGCACACTACCCCAAGCTATCCCAATGCTAACCAATCCTAGGCAACATTCTCAAACATGACCCTGAAGAAAAGTATACATGGTTAAAGGGAGGGAATAAAGGGTTTTTAATATAATTTTTCAAAACTAAACACCCCCCCCCTTTCTAGGTCAATGTACCCCCACCACATGGATATGCATGGGAAAAAAGGTCAGCTCCCAAGGTGAAAATAATGTTAGACCTCTTAAATGCTAGTTAACTCACAACTTTTCCTTACGCAACTTCATATTATGTGCCTACTTTTGGGGAGAGGGGATAGTAAATGTTGAATTTTAATTGTTAAACCTTAGCATAGGATAACCCCTTTTTTAATTTAATGTTAAATTTAGTTAAATTTATAATTATATAACCAATGATGTGCTAAAAGATATTTAAGGGAATCTTTTTTTGGAATATGCTCTGTTGTAAAGGGAATTTAAATTTTCCTATACAAAGGGAAAAGAGCAATTTTTCTCTAAGAGATTAAAAAAATTCTTCAAGTCTTTTTTTGTTAGATATCAAATGAAAATTAAGTTTATATGGCAAGGGAATATATATATATATATTTTTTGGATTAAAATGTAGAATTTATTATTTATGTCAATACAATAATGTAGGAATATTTTACTTCCTAACAATTACAAAAATACAAATGAAGTACCAATCATATGGAGATGGCGAGTGTGGGTAAGGGAGGGGAAAATGATTTTCAAAATTCAAACTCTGAAAAGTGCAGGATTTCTCTGGAATGTCAAATTTAGGCCCTTGGCTTGGGGCATGGATCGTAAAAGGAGGATGGTCAAGGATCTTCAGGCAAAGGAGACCAGGTGGAGAAAGATGATGGAGACCCAGATGCTCCACCCAAGGGGTCATACAAGATACCATCATTTCCCAAGGTGGGTCTACCTGGCTCCACTAAATGGTCATCACTTTTTGGGGTCATGCCTATAGATAAGTCGTCCTTCCCTCCTGTAAAGATTTTCCTCAAGGTGGAGAAAGGTTCCTGTGCCATTTCCATTCTAGATGAACTTGTGGATCATACCATTGCATCAATGAATTTGATTTTGATTGGTAAATTATTAGGGCCAAGGCCAAATATAGATATTGTGAGATCTTTCATTAAGAAGAAATGGGCCCTCAAGGGTCAAGTCTCCATCATGCCAATGGCTAAGAGATTTTTGCCTTTTGATTTCTCTTGTATAGAAAACCTCTTAAACATTTTGTGTGAGGGGCCATGGGTTGTAGGTTGTTCCACTTTTGTTCTTTAGAAGTGGTCCCCTAAGATGAATCTGAATGACTCTTTCTTTGTGCAAGTCCCTGTCTAGGTAAGGCTTCTAGAGCTCCCCTTAGAATTTTGGAATGAAGATGTTTTTGTGGGGGTAGCTGGTTCCTTTAGGGAGCTCCTCTCAATAGATCCCATTACAGCCTCGAAAAGACATCTTACCTATGTCCATATCTACATAGGGGTAAGGGAGGGCATGGATATGCTAGAAACAATGATATTCCACTCAAAACTAGGAATGCATGTTTAAAAACTAATTTATGAGTCTATTCCTTTCACATGTTTCCTCTGCTTTAAATCAAGGTATAAGGCAAACCAATGTCCCAAAGATAAGGTAGAAATGAAAAAATCAAGACTACTGGTACTTTAGTAAAGGGGAAGAAAGTGGTTTGGAAACAAAAAATGATGAATACATCAGAGAACTAGGATGGTACCGAGGAAAGAACAATATCCTCAACTTTGAAGGAGATGAGAGTAATGAAGAAGGAAAAGGATCAAAGGTTTCAAAAAATAAGGACCACAATGTCGAGCCCCAAGCCATATAAAAGGCAAGTAAGGATTTTTTGAATGAGAAAGAGTAGGAGGTCGGTACACTGTGGGATCCCTGAGAGGAGATCAAGTTGATAGAAGAATCTTTGGCCCTACCAGAAAACCAGGTAGATTCCCAATGGACTCTGATCACAAAATTAGTGAAGGAAACAAAGGAGAAGAGGTAAGCCATGTAGGGCAGGAGAAAGAGGATGAGGTTCAAAATCAAAGGCTTCATTTGGAATCTCCTTTGGCTTTGCAGGTGAATCTACCAACTTCCAATGCCCTCAGGAAGAAGTTTTTAGACCTAATCAATAAATCTTCCCTAGATCAAATCTCAAAATTGGAGTGGATTAATAGCTACTCTCAAGACAAGAAAGGTAAGGGGAGTATATTTAAAAAGAAGAAAAATAAAAATTGAGATCATCTTCCATTATCCCCAATGATGACTAGAAGTAGGATCAAAGAAGATGTTGGGTTAAAACCTATGTCTCTAGGAAGAAAAAGTTTGAGTTAGGCATTGCAAGATGAGGCTAGAAAGAACTTAGCAGATGGGAGCCAGAGAACCATCAAGGAATGCTCTACAAAAAGGAAATGAAGATCATATCTTGGAACATAAGGGGCCTAAATGGTGCCCACAAACAAGAGATAGTCTGGAATATGATTAGAGATCAAAGACCTAATTTTTTACTAATTCAAGAAATAAAGATGAGAAATGATATGGTAGGCAAGTTATCTTTTAATTACAACATGAGTAGTGAAGTCACAAATTTGAAAGGAGCTACTAGGGGGTTCTGACACTTTACAATAAAAAGGCTTTCTAGATCTCCACTATTCTTAATGAAGGTAATGCTCTCCTTTGTAAGGTTTCCCATGTATATAGTGGTGACTCTTGGTTTATTTTAAATGTGTATACTCATAATACTAAAAGGGAAAGAAGGGTTTTTTGGGCCAATATTCTTGATGCAATTCATAATAGTAACATAAATAAAGGTGTTATAATGGGGGATTTCAACACCCCCCTTTTAGATGATGAAAAATCAAGGGGGCTAGCCCTGAATCAAGAAAGTAAATTAGACCTCTCTAATTTTATTAACAATCTGGCCTTCATGGATGTTGATCTTTTGGGTGGATGATTCACTTAGTCTAATTGGAGAATGGGTGGGGATTACATCCAAGTTTTTTTTGATAGAGCCCTCATATCCCTAGATTAGATGCAAACCCATATGTGTAGACTTTCTCTTCTTCCTAGAGTTGGGTCAGATCACTCACCCATCTCAATTTCATTTAGTCCTTTGAAAGTTAAAAGGAATTTCACTTTTTGTTTTGAGAAGATGTGGACTTCCCACCCAGATTTGGAAGCTAAGATCTCCTCTTGGTAGAATATAGAGGTGGAAGGTAATGAATTGTTTAGGATAGCTCAAAAATTGAAAAATGTGAAAAGAAACATCAAAGTCTGGAACAAGATGAATTTTGGCATATCTTTTAGGAGAAGGATGAGAAGATAGACCAGCTTTGAAAAGTCTAGGACAAGATATAGCAAGAAGGATACAATGATCAGATTAGGAGTGAAGAAAGGTCTATCCTATTTGACCTCCACAATATCATTAGTAGGGAAGAGTACATTTGGAAGCATAGATCTAGAGTCAAATGGCTCAAAGAGGGGGATTGGAATACTAGGTTTTTCCATCTCTCCACCTTAAAAAATTGTGCACACAACATGATTTCATGTATATAGAGGGGGCATGCCTCTTTGACAAAGGAAAATGAGATTGTAGATGAAATAGTGTATTTCTTTTCTTCACTTCTCTCTAAGGATTCTTCACTTTCACTGAAAGATCAAGAGGATATTCTATCTTCAATCCCCTCTCTAATACAAGATCATCATAATTCTATGCTAAGGCTATTTCCTCTCGACATGAAATTTTCCAAGCTCTTCTATCTCTCCCTACTGATAAAGCTCTAGGGTCAGATGGCTTCCCAAGTTTCTTCATCTAGAAATATTGGGAGGTGGTCAAAGGGGATGTGGTGAAGGTAGTGCAGGAACTTTTTTGGGGCTAGGAACCTTTTGAAGGAACTTAATGCTACTTTTTTGGTGTTCATCCTAAAAACCCTAGGGGCTAATTTGATGGACAAGTTTAGACCTATAAGCCTATGCAATTCTTTCTATAAAATCATTTTGAAAGTTTTGAACACTAGAATTCTCAGTGTTCTCCATTTGATTATTTTTCCACAACTAACTAGCTTTGTCCCAGGAAGACAACTTCTAGACTCAATAATGATGGTTCATGAAATGATTCACTCTTTGGAAGTTGGGAAGAGGGAAGGATTCCTACTCAAGTTGGACTTATCTAAAGCCTATGATAGGGTGGAATGGGACTTATTGAAAGTTATTCTCCAGGATTTTGGATTTGATGCTCAGGTTTGTAAATTAATTCTTCAGCTTGTTTCCACTCCCTCTCTAACTATTTTAATCAATGGACCTCCCTCAAATTTATTTTTCCCCTCAAGAGGGATTAGATAGGGTGATCCCTTATCCCCTATTCTATTCATTATTATGGTGGAGTGTATTGGAAGGTTAGTCCTAAGGAAAAGACAAGATCAGAGCCTACATGGAATTAAGCCATCATCCAGACAGATAACTCTCACCCATCAACAATTTGTGGATGGCACAATTCTGGGTGGGGAAGCCATAGTTCAAGAGGCTAAGGTGTTAAAATGTTTGTTGGATACCTAAGGGGTTCAAGATAGGCTATAAACTAGGAAAAAAACTCAGTCATTTTTGTAAACACCCCAATTGAGAGATAAAGGAAGATAGCTTGCATCCTCAGATCCAGTGTGGGGTCTCTTCCAACTAGCTACCTTGGAATGCCACTGAGGTTAAAATCATCAAAATCTTTTTGGAATGACATTATTGATAGATTTAACAAGAAGATGGTAGGATGGAAACGAGCTACCCTCAGTCAAGCAGGTAAATGTACTTTTGTGAAATCTACTCTTCAAAACCTCCCAACTTATGCCCTTAGCCTTTTCAAGATTCTGGTTAAACATGCTGATAGAATGGAGAAAATCTAGACGGACTTTTTGTGGATAGGGGTTGAAGTAAAAAAGAGATATCATTTAGTGGTGTGGGACAATGTTTGCTTGCCTAAAAGCTATGGTGGTCTAGGCATTAGAAAAATTAGACACCTCAACAATGCTCTACTAGCAAAGTAGATATGGCACATTTTCCAAAATTTTGGAGAGTGTCAGGATATCATGGTGGAAAAATATTTGAGGAGGCATTCCCTCAGCTTCATATTTAGTGAAGCTAATCTTCCACATGGATCTTTTATCTAGAATGGGATCCTTAAGGAAAAACCTTTGGCTAAATCAAAGGCAAAGTGGAAAGTAGGAAATGGGGAAAGTATCTTATTTTGGTAGGATAATTGGTTAAGCCAAGGACCCCTCATAGATCACCCTAACTATGAGAGATGGGATGATTTATGTATAAGAAGATTTGGCTTGAAAGTTAGTGACTACAGAGCTGATCAAGGATGGAAAGACCTATCCCTAGTTTCCCATGATCTTAAACCATTGATGACTATCTTGAATGCCATGATCCTTAATAATAAGAGGGATCAAATTATATGGGGAGAAAATTCCAATGGGTTATATTCAGTTGCATCAGGCTATTTCTCATTGTGGAATATGATGGAGAAACCTATCTAGGCAAAGGCTTGGATGACTAGCCTCACTCTAAAAATCAACATCTTTGTCTGGCTGCTTCTTCAAGAAAAAATTCTCACCCTAGATAACCTAATTAAGAGGGGTTAGATTATCCCAAATAGGTGTAGCCTCTACAAGAACGATTTGGAGTCAACCAACCACCTTTTTATTCATTGCCCCTACTCTTCAAAGGTATGGGATCTTATGAATAGAGGCTATGGAGTAAGATGGTGTAAAGTGATCAACATCCAAGATTTCTTTGGACAATGAACTAGCATGTACAAAGGAATGAAGACATAGATGATATGCTCCTGGTTCCTTCCTCATTTCTACTGGGGAATATGGAAAGAGAGGAACAATTATATTTTTAGAGATAGGGAAGCCCCTGGTTTTGTTATTGTAGATAAAATTGTTACAACCATGAAGGAAAAATTTGACATTATAAAGGGGGGAGATATTGAAGGAGGAAACAACATAGAAAATAAAAAGGATAGGGAGAGGAAAAGATAGGAAGCTATGTCGCTTTTTCCCCATGAAGAATGACATAAAGCCAATTTTGATGGGGCAACCAAAGGGAATCCTGGCTCCATCAACTGTGGAGGAATTATCAAAAATGGTCATGGATAGGGAATTTTATCTTTTTCTTATCCCTTAGGGATTCAAGCAAATCACTTTGTGGAGGCCAGTGCGGCCTGCCATATTGTTAAACTAGCTTTGGCTACTGGAATTGGGAACCTTGGGTTGGAGGGAGACTCTTTAAATATAATAAATTGTTTAAAAGGTTTCTCCAAGCCATCTTGAACCATTATAATGTGGTGGAGGAGATTTGATTAGACTTGGGCACTAGAAAATTTGAGACCATTTTTCAAACCTTATTGGTTGAAATTTTGACCCAGTTTTTGACCAAAATTTGACCAAATTTGACCAACCCATTCGTCAAAAATTTTTTGGTCAAAAAACTTCCATAGCCATGGTGCAAGTCTGCCAGGAATTGGTTGAAATTTTGACCAATGAAGGTAAAAAATTTTGACCAATGAAGGTAGAAATTTTGACCAATGAAGGTAGAATTTTTGAGCAATAAAGGTAAAAAATTTTGACCAATAAAGGTAGAAATTTTGACTAATGAAGGTAAAAAATTTTGACCAATAAAGGTAGAAATTTTGACCAATGAATGTAGAAATTTCTACCAATGCCTGGGTGTAAATTTTTTTTCAGGCATTCTATAAAATAGTTCACATGCCTTGCATATGATATGACATTTTACATGCATCCTGCACTCTCTCATCTGACTGATGATGGATTACAGAGAGTGATCTAAAATGGTGATGCTAAAAAACACACACAATCAAATCCAAAATGAACTTGCATTACAAATGGATTGTGGAAATCTGATATTGTTAATTTTGCATGCATGTTATATGTTTAAGTTGTGATTTTCTTGGTAGACATGCATGCAAAATCAACAATATTAGATTTTCACAATCCATTTGTAATGCAAGTTCATTTTGGATTTGATTGTGTGTTTTTTAGCATCATTATTGCAGATCACTCTCCATAATCCATCATCAGCTGGATGAGAGAGTGTAGGATGCATGCCAAATCTCATATCATATGCCAGGCATGTGAATTATTTTATAGAATGCCTAAAAAATATCGACAGTAACTAATCAAACTATCATAAACACCGATAGTAACTAATATGCTTTTTCATTAATATGCCCGATATAATAAGAAAACTTGGCAACTATGCACAACAAGTTATAAACTAAAATGAAATCATTTAGGAGATACATAATTTGAACAACCATATGTTAAGATTCTACAATTTGTATCACTTGCATGAGTCTGACAATTGAATATAAGTTCATCATCCTCCCTATAGTATGTTCCAATGGCCTACGCATCCACAAAAGTTCTAGCATCTCAAATTTGTAGAATATGAATTGTTTGGTAGCGAATGGACATGATTGAAAATAAATCATCATATAAAAAGACTCCCATGTGAAGCGTGGATAGCAAAGGAAATGAATATGGGTGATAGGGAAGAGAATTCAATAATAGAGGCTCTTAACTTTAGTTATAGTCATGATATGGGTGATGCACAAATACCTCCTAGATTCACATTCCATCCCACTGATGAAGAGCTCATAACACATTATCTCATTAGAAGGGTTTTCGATAGCAATTTCATAGGAAGGGCCATTGCTGAAGTGGATCTCAACAAGTGTGAGCCTTAGGGAGGGTTCAATTCCCTCTTTTATTATTCACTATGCATATAATCCCACACATCCATTTGATCTTGAATAATGATACGTACTGAATGCTGAGTGTTTGTGTTGAGTGCTTGAAAACCATCCATTTCATGCCTTCATCTATACACAATGTCTTTCTAGTTTCTACCTACTCGCACGCCCATTTCATTTCATATGATCATCTAAAAATTGTGTCACTCTAAGCTCTCAATTGTTTCCTCTTGATTGATCATCTCATAACTATTGAATGAGAGCATTGGCATATGATATAAGCATCCATAAAAGCATAAAGGATTCTGTTAGACAGTGTAGATGATGTAGTAGCATTTGCCTTGGGAGACATGCTTGCAAAATGGAAGCATAGATAAGTCATGTGAACTATTTGACAGGATGTCTAAACGTAATGTGGTCATCAAAAGCCATGGTTTTTGGATATGAACAAAATAGATATATTGAGAGAATATATTTGTTTAAGTTGCAACTGCCCTCGTAGACATGCATGCAAAATGTGGAGTCCTAGATGAATGGTTCAATTGTCATGCTGTTGTTTAACTGAGATCACTCCTATCTTGTTTAATCCTGCATGTTCCTGGTTAGTAACTTATAACACATGCAATCAATTTTGATCATTCCATGAATATTGAGCCCCCATACTCAAGGAATGATTTCCATTATTCTTAAATTCTATTGCAGAATGTAAATAGTTAAAAGAAGTCACTGGTTCTGCAACTAGTATGGCAGCAAGTTTAACACAATGTGGAAAACATCAATTAGAAATGTGGATGGTTAATAGCTCCTATCAATGTATTAATAAAGCAAACCAACTTGATTACATATTTAGTCTCTCATCTTCTTTTGACCTGTTTGGTTAATCAAGGAGAAAGTTTGCACAACAATAGATGAAATGTCAAGACATCAAGACGTAGTTATAAAGAGTCTACATATTGCTTTCTTTTTAGAACTTAAGGAAGATTGTTGCATGCTTTTCCTCATATTATTGTTTGCTTAATTTATTTTCATAGGTTAGACTTCCACAACATACAAATATAAGATTGTGAATACTTTTATGTTCTCTATAATGCAAATAACATTAAGCAGTCATTGCTAAGAGAGAGGCACTAAAATATTTTGGTACTATTGAGAGTGTGTGATATGATTTTGGCCAATTCAAATTGACTGCTATAAGCTAATACCATGTATAATTCTCACATAAATCTAGCAATTGCTATACTTCTAGGATTTATCAAATATAAGGGAGAGATTGATCTTACATGTTTGTCCCATTATATATTGGAGGGAAGAAGCTATCATGGATAGATATTGCATGATTTTCTATATATTCACACTACAAATATATCACCTTTCTTTGTTTTCTATTCCCTAAGCTCAAATTGCTAAAAAAATAATTGGCCCTGTTACTCTAGTTGACCAGTGATTTGTACTTAAATTCATCTTGGGTAGAAGAAAGGAATGTACCTCATAAAATGGGATAGCCAATGATTTTTATTTGCAATTTTAATGTTAATCAATATTTATCTCTTCTTAGGGTCTTGTGTTGTAATGTAAATGACAGTTGTAAAATTGACAAAACCAAACAAAAAAATCATAGTTCCAATCATCTGGAGGTGGACTAGATTAGTTTTCCACAGGAAGAAACCCAAAATAGTAGTTGATATCTCTACTATCAAAGGACCATGAATAGTAATGGACAAAATTATGAATAGAATTAGGGAAAAGGGAAAATTAGAGTCTACAAGAATTCAGATGAGATTTGGAGAACAAAATCAAAGATTCAGAAGACTGATTGGATCATATCAATATACTATGCCTCCACAAGCAGTGGCATTAGTAGTTCAAATAGATTATAGAAATCAATTAAAACACACATATGAGATGATTATCTAGACCATTAAGTGCAAATGCACAATACCATAACAATAATACACAATGCATATCTTAAATCTGTGAGAATGAATATAGAGATTCACATGAAATAGAGGATAACATTATTTAGTAATTCTAATTGGGGAATAGAATAGTGATAGGAAATGTTTATAAATATACCTAGGATGGTACAATAGATGTGAATTCGGGTATCTTTAAGGCACAAAGGTAAATGAAAATTGAACTCCAATTAGAAAATGTTGAACTATAACAATCTAGCTATAAAATGCATGCCAAAATGTATCACTCTGCACTCTAACAATAGATGCTAAAATGTAGAAGCAACAATACAAGCAGTTCAAAAATGGCTAGAGAAATAACAATGAAGTAGATACTTTCATGGCTTTGAAGGGTTTAAGAGAAGTTGTAGCTTTCTGATGCAAGAAGTACATACCAAGGGTGACTCCCTTGTTATTGTTACAACCTTATGAGAAATCAGATTTAAGATTGGTGTTCAAGCAATGTGCCAACCCAAGATGTGCCAACCCTTGCATTTTGTTAAAGCCATTATAGTTATGGATGTGTGTATACAATTCCAAATGTGACTTTTCTTACACTACTGTGGTGAAAGATAGATACCTATATCACCGCTATGTCCAAGAAAGCTAAAAGGAAAGCTAAAATTTAATAAACATCATTATAAAAATTGTAATTTGATTTATTCAAAACCAGAATTCCTATGTTTCATTTAGCATCACATTCAAATTCTTAGTGGACATCCTTAAAATAGGATATAATATTTGCAACATTATCTCTATGATTAATGTCCATCTTGCGTGTTGCTCTACATAATATGACATAGGAATAATTGAAAACAATATCAATCACTTGATCATCTCAGGCATAAGAGATTCAATAAGATTTTATTCTACCAAAGAGTCTATCATGGACACTTCATAATAAAATTGAAAGAGAAATTACAAAGATACAACTAGAAGCTTGTTTAGACCAATATTTAATATAACTTCCATTACAGAAGTTGCAGACACCCATACAAAACTAGAGAATATACCTAATTGAATCAGATATACAGTTCAAGCTCTTAATAATACCCATTTATTGGTCTAGGCTCTTCAATAGGACCTATCTATTACCATAATTTCAGATTTCTAATTAATATAATTAATTAAAGAGTATGACATTTACCTTCTCCAATAATATCCATTTATTGGTATAACCTCTTTGATAAGACCTATTTATTAATATAATTTCAGATAGTCCATAAAGAGTATGATGTTCATATAAACCATAATAGTTTCTAAATAGGACTTAGTGTGTTGTTCATATAAATCACAATAGTTAGTACTATTTTAGGTTTACTACCTAATCTATTTATGATGTTCATAAGAAATCACTAAACTTTTAAAATAAGATTCATCATTACTACGACTTCAAATGAATCACTTAAAAATAAATAAAATGTTTTGAGTATACCTCATGAAACTTTAGAATCTACTATTTAAAATGGTCAATATGAAAAATTGTTTTAAGAATCTTTCTCACAAATTCCATAAAGGGTATGTACCTCATAGAGTGGAAGGCCATTCCCAAAGATAAAATCCACAGAGCCTTTGATATAAGTCTTTGAAATAGTGGCATCTAGTGTGATCATAAAGGGTGTCCTGAGCTCCAAGGAATCTGCACCCAAAGAAAGGTGTTGTGTCCCTTGTTATTCTCAGAGCTACTGCTTGCCTCCCTATTGCCCCTGGTGGAGGAATAGGTGTTGTATTATGTGTTTTTAAAAAAATATTCAACATCAACAAATGTTCTTTCATAGAATTTGAACTTTATTAATAAGAACAACACTACAATTTAGCCTTCAAACCATACTAATATCAAACTGAACACCCACACATATATTCAAATACCTATTAAAATTATCACTTATGAATCAATTATACATTGTGATATTTCTCAAAATCATCCAAGATTCCAAGCACAAAAATTAGATATAGGCCAATTCTGAATAGAAAGCATTTGAAGTAAGAAATCCCAAATCTCACCTTAAAAGTAATGTTCTTGGCAATGAAATAAGGAGAATTAACTACTACAGTGGCACCATTGTATGTGCCCAATGGCTTTCCACCTAGCCCTAAAGTTCTTGCCATGTCTCCCCATTATATGACTGTGGAGTCTGCCCTTGCCCCTTCAAGGGTTACAAATGCTTTTGTCATCGGTATGTTCACCTTCTCCCTGTTAAACACCAAAATAGATACCAAAACCAAATATATTTAGCTAACTCACAAGGTTGATCCAATCCAAATTTGTAAACTACAACCATAAGAGATCAAAAGATAAAATTGTGCCATTTTATCCTTTTTAAAGTAAGCCAACTCTTCAATCTTCAAACTCAGCTAACTTTTCAATCTTTAAATTATATTTCATCATCTTATTAATATATCATTGAGCATAAGCATTGATGCAAATAAATTCACACAATTATTTTTGAAACCACATTAATTTACACATACTTACTCATATACTCCTACATTGATTTTGATAACAACTCTAAAAATATTGAAGAGAGGCTGAGAATCAATGGCTTCTTGAGCAGAAGTGAAGTCCCCTACTCCATCTATAGGATACTCCTCATGTGCACCTACTTGCAACAGGGTGAACAATGACACAACATTCCTAAATAGAATAAAAGCCTTTGAGTACACATCTAGTAGATACTAAGTTTTTTAGTGAATGCCATGAACAATAAAGATTTGTGCCTTTTACAAAAGCTAATAAATTCCATTCCCCCACTTTTAGAGATGCAATAGTATTCCAGTGAAATCAAATTAGTTGTAAAGCTTGGAATTTTGTGGTTGCAAAAGGATTATATCATTGACAGTGTCAATCAGAATGACTTATCTCAAGAAGATTATGCAAAAAAAATATGGCTTCCATATAAAATCCTGAGATATGTGTTGTTTACAAATAGATTGTCCCTTTGTCTACTCTAGAAGGATCACAAGTTTTAGTTTCTTGGATCTCTCTACTAGTTCATAGTTTTATATAACTTAGAGAGTGAACTCAAGCTTGCAGAGCATAGGAAAACCGAAGGATCTATATTTGCCTTCCATGGAAGTTCTTTGTCAAATTGGTACTCCATTATAAGGTATCTGCTACTATTACTCCTATTTATGCTTTTCTGTCTATTCTAAGAATTATCTTTAATGGTTTACTTCAACATGAGTTGCTACTTTTATATCATGTGCACTTGTTCTCTCTTTTCTTGTAACCATGGACAAAAGAACCCTAGTTTTCATAGAAAAGTTTGAAAGAAGAATACATAGTAGAAGATAATGGGCTAATAAAACATGCTTTATTGCTAGTGAGAAGCATTAAAAACTAGTTCACTTTGCATTTGTAACCTTGGGCAGGGTCTTAACAACATGCTCACATTGAACCTTTGATGTAAAGGAGAAGTACACAAGCTCACAACCCTTAGGAAGGCTTTCTTAGATAAGAAGTTTTTGAGAAGATACAAATCCTCACTAATAATGGTGCTGTGATTTTCTTATTTAAATCCAAACAAAGTTGTATTATCTTGGGCAGAGGAGACTACTGTTGTTTGTGGTTAAGGATCCTTTAGGTCAGTAGAATCACATGCAAACTAGATGTGACATTGCAGTAAGAAAACTGTAATAAGAGCTAGGAGCTTGCCTAGTGATCAGGGCTTGAGACTGGACATTGCATGAAGCATTTGTAGGCATTTGAGTCTCAAGCATCACTAGCTCAAAATAAAACTAAAAAGGAAACTTGGCGAATAAAACTAAATAAAAATAGTCTTCTTGAGTAAACATCAACATTGTATGAACAATACCATTACAATGCACTATTCTTGGTATAAATGTATTGTTGGTTGACTATAAAGAACATTGGTGGTGAATTCAAGTCCAAGCTACAAAAGAAAAGACATTTACATAAAAACTAAGCAACCCTATCTGGCAAGAAAAGATATATAGAGATTTTTGACTAAAATTACAAATTGATGCTAAAAAACTTAAACCATAAGAATTGTTCTATAGAATAATAAAGAAGAAAGATGAAGAATCAAACACCTGAAGGATACAATGTTGATGCAACTTCAAAAAGATCATCCGAAGGACATCATATGCTCGGGCTGAAGGAGCTGTGAGATTCATTACTACACTTGGGAATGGGCTCATCTTCAATCTTCTAAAGATTGAAGATGAGCCCATTCCCAAGTGTAGTAATGAATCTCATATAATGCAATCTCATCTATGAAGCATATTAAAAGCTAATAGAGCATCTTCACTAGCTGATCTCCCTTACGAGCCATAGGAGAATGCCGAAGATAGTCATGATGCTAATAGGCACATTGTGACTATCTTTGACATTCTCCTATGGCTCTTGTGGTTCTACTCTTATAACATGAGGCTTCCTCTTCTTTTTTTGAGCATAAGGTTGATGCGGCCCTGTAATAAGAAATAAATGGGTTTAATTTGGATTATGTACAACACAAAGAAAACCAAAATGTAATAGAAATTTTTAACAGAGAAATGAACTCTATAAACTTATAAAGCTCATAATAATAAAAGGCCATAAACAAGAGCTAAATTCTAAGTAGACAAAGTTTGGACACATGAAGCGTGCCTGATTGATCAAAATCAAATCACTACGAAGCCTTTTAACCACTCCTTAATAGAACTTTCTCTATCAACAAGTTTGTAGCAGGGTTTCTATTTATTTTTGGATCTAACATTAATATGGCATCTCCATCCAAAAATTTCTTCAGAGCTTGAAAGATTTATACATGAAGTGATCAAAAACTCAAAATTTGTCATGAGAAATAGAGCTCCAACACTAATAGTTTATACATCTGCTAAAATCATAACCTAGTTCAAGGAAAAGCATCCTTTAATTCAATATGGTTCACAAGAAAAGACTTAGCTTATACAATTAGGATGAAACAAATTAGTGAGGGACATTGATTGCGAGCACAACAAATATATTGTTCACATAAATGGCAGTGAAATTGACATTTGTATTTGTGCCAAGTACAATTAATTATGTTATGTATCACCACATGGGCACCAGATGCAAAAGAAACATTAAAAGCCATCATAAAATACTACCTTTGATTAGTCTCTGAAACATAACAATCTTAGGTGATGGAACTAAAACATCCCTAGAAAATAATTCACATAAGATGTTAACCAACTCTAAACTTCAATTTAGACAATTCCTAGAAAACATTTAATATTTCTTGCAAAGCATTCAAAATTCAAAATTATTATACAAGAAAATCTCAATCAAAACTTTAGTATTACATGAAAACTAGTTCAGAAGGCTTTAGACAATTTCAAGCAAATCTCAATCAAAACTCTGTGACCTCTAGCATCCCTCTTGTCTGTACGAATGTGGAAGTTTTCATCAATGCATGGGCACTCATCACCATATCCAAGCTTTATCTATGAGACCTATTTAATTCTCTATCTTAAATGATGAAATATATAAGCATTTATATAGTAAGATTTTAAAGTTTTAAATTCCAATAAACTTCAACAAAATACATATTTTACAAGATTTATTTCTCAACATGTTTAATTGAAAACTAGAATTTGGTGGCTAGCGATGTAGAGTGTATGTTTAGTGACTAAAAATCTAAGACTCTTATCATTAAATAATTTTTCTTTTTTTGTGGAAATTCTTTCCAAAGAGATGAGCTAGGTCTAAGCAAAAAGAATCACCAAATTTTAATGTCTAATGCCTACACCTTAGATCAAGCAGATTGAGCCTTGGAAACTTTTTCAGAGCTGAAATCATTTCCAAAAAATTTTAGAGAATTCATAATGAGTAGTCTCATTAAAAAGTTTTAGATAAGTCATAACTGGTAGTCTTATTACTACCAACAAAGACATGAAAAGGTGGGGTAACAACTATTAGCAACAGGTGAAAAATATAGAGGGCCCTAAAATGACTGAGAGAATGGATTTGTAATCAAAAGACTAAACTGGATTTTTCACCCAAGGTACCCACTCCTCTATTAATTATTTTTCAGTGGTTTCAAACATTTCCACACATATAGACTCAAATATATACACTCTTTGCTGACTGGTATTGTATTGTTATAGAGTATACTACTAATTTGGGTACAAATAGTACAATAAAACCCCATGAAAATTAATTTTGAACCTCATAATAGGCATGTCTCCCCCATGTATTGACCAATTTCAATATGTTCATTAATACTCCCCTATTCTCCTTGACTAATGCAATAGGAGAAATGAACAACTTTATTCATGTCATGAACTTTTTTATACATATTCTCCCATATTATTTAAAGAGAGATATAAACAACAATAATGTCATAGGTTGTATAAATTTCTTGAGTATGAAATTAAGAATCTAGTTTTTCAATGTAAACAACTTGATACTGCTTCTGTTAGGATTCAAGAATCCCAATACAATTATCTTAATGAAGATTAGCAAATGCCAGTCATCAAAAATGTTAAATAGTGATTCAAGTGCATAGAGACATAAATATGGTGAAGACCAGTTGGGTCAATTATGTTACCTGAGATATTTTAGAGAATACAAAAGTGCATGGTCAAAATGATGGCTTTTGTGGAGTTTGTTGGTGAGAATGGTGAGGTCCAGCTGAAAATTTGTTGCCACAGTCCCCACTTTCATAAGCATTCCTCACAGGGCAACTACTATTCTAGGCATAATCTGACCAATGTAAACCTTTTTAATTGATGGTCAATTTTTTTCTTCTAAAAATAAGGTCAAATGTAGTAGTGCATGAAAATTTAGGAATGGATATCTATAGAACAAATACTCACTCTAAATACTCGCTCTATACCTCAATAGCATGAAATATTCAAATTCATTCGAAATAATAATTAGTCCAGCACACACATTGCTTCTATTACTCTACATTAGGATTATTTCCATCATCCACAATAGTCATCCACCATATTGGATGACATTCCATCAGTCATCAAATACTGATGTTGCAGTCCCCACTAATCCAATCACGTCTTCACAATCTAATTGAACAAAGAAAGAGATGGTAGATCTGCTTGGTCCTTAATATTCTCCTATTTAGATTGATCCAAACTATCATAGTATTGGTTTGGTGATATTGCAAAGCTAGTACCCTTCTTGTAAACATTCTGAGTCTCAGCTATGTGAATGATTGCCAAATTTTTCCCAGGCAATGTATGATCCTTCAACAAGCTTTTTATACTCCAATAACGAGACCTAGTTCTGATGGAGATATTAGTTTTTGTATATTTCTTGGATTTGTTGCTGCTACCAAGTACAATGGGAATCTTACAATTTTATCTAGTTAGAACGGGTCATCATCATAAGAGTGTGGAAACTCTTTGGTACTCTCCAATGTAGGTCCCTAGCTTTAGCAACCCAAACAACAAGAATTGTGCAAATAACAATACCATTGGCATAGTAGACCATGCTTCTCTTTCATCAACTTGCTAGTATACATATTCAACACTATCCTCCTAGCTATATCCTATACCATCCATATATTCCATATGTGTATGTGCCATCCTAAAAATGTACAATTTAGGAGGCAATAGTGGTTTTACATAGCTTCCTACTAGTAGGTCATGTCCACCAGTAGCTACTAGTGTGAAATTCTCTATGTCATCATAGTATAAGCTAGGAATGGCTATTGGGAACTCTCCCCATATTGGTATTCTTGCAAGTTATGGTAACTATACCACAACACCATTAGGATATAGTGCAAGTCTTACTACAAATATAGGAAATTTATCATTTTTTGATGATATTAGAGGATCCTATTATAAAGAAAATAATTTGTATATTGGTGGTCAGCAGGCTGAAGAAACTAGACTATGGTTTCCTCAATAGCCTTGAGATCTTTTAGAGGTGCAAGAATATTCATATTACAACATGCATAAAATTCCCCATAGTCAATATGTATAACTTTGACTAGCATGGTATCAATCACCAAATTGCTATAATGCAGTTTGCTTTGTAATCAAACCCTTATAAGGCTAATGTGGTTGTCTGATATTTTGCTATCTGCCACTATTTTTTGAGCCATAGGTTTGGAGTATGTAGTGCATTCATAAGAAAGTAATATTTGATGACATTCACTAATTTTAATAGCTTTGCCCCGTTATCTACTACTTTTCCTAGAGTAAGGAAAGTTGTTATTTTATAATGATATATGAAGAGCATTAATTTTGCAAAAACAAACTATAACCTATATCTTCCATATTTTTTCAAACTCTATAATATAAGAAACAATGGAATGTTATGACATTTGTCAGTAATGGAGTCTATTTGCAAGGATGAATTTTATAGAGATCAGGAGGAAATGAGTTATAACCATTAAGACAACAATATGATAAAAGTATAAACAATTTAAGATAAGATAACAATGGAAAACAATAAGAAAAAATTGTATAAACAAACTTGTACATCCAAATCCTAAGTCTAGAAGCTTCAATGAGCTCTTTACAGGTTGGTAGCATAGAGAAGTCAACATTCTTCCAGTTACGTATGAGAACGTCACTACAAGTACAAAATGAAAAGCTCCAATTATTACACACTTTTCTCAAGAAAGTCTGAGATTGAATATAACTATTATCATGAAAAAAGTTAAACCAATTCTATATTTTCTAACTTTTAAATTGGGGAATTTTAAATTCTTTTTTTAATGGAGACATTTCTGCTTAGGTTATTAGGAATTAGCAACATAATTGCAATGGTTATTTGATAAGAAACTATTGGTAGTTATCTATAAGTTAAACAATTTTCTTTTTTGGAGGACTGAATCTTGGTGGATGCCATTATCTCTTCTTACCATCATCTTCATCAAATGTGTTCAACCAAGTAAACTACAACCCTTTGGTAAATTAGAAATTTTAAGTAAACTCATTTACAATTTCTTATGTTTATAGGAAAGAGACATTAATAATAGTTATAGCTAACATCACACACATATATCTCTTAAGTAATATTCAAATTAGACTATTTTTTGGGTATTATATTTATGTTGACTTCAGCTTTTGGGGATTAAAAATGCTATCTCAATAATGGTGCACCAATATCCTAGTAGTAGTTCTCAAGTTTCCAAGAGTTGTGCACAAATGGATTAGTCAAGAATAAAAAAGATAAAACCACAAAAAAAAAAAAAAAGATCAACTACTAGCACATATATGATCAAATATTGATACATAAAAGATTATCTAAGTGAATAGGAAGTGTATTTGACATTAAGTGAACCTTTATTGAACTAAGAGCCACCATTAATACCTTTCCTCAATTATTATTTTTTGAACTTAATGATGTTCTCTTCCATCTATATCTGATAGATCATAAAATTCTATTTGAAATGTTACTAATAAGATCTATATAATCCAAAAAATATTGATTAATTTTTATTAATGTTTATGAAAATAAAAATAAGTAGAAATTGAATGACCACCTTCATGAAGTCCAATTATATGGAATCCCTATAATATTGGCATGAAGAGCTTTTTGCACATTTTCTCTGTTGTACTATTTCTTAGCATAACTTTTAGTGCAAGGATCATAACCTTTCATAAGCAACTGTTGAGTGAAATTGTAAAAAAATGTCATCTTTGTGCTTCTAAAATGTATAAAATTATCATGAATTGAGTGTTATCTAAAATATCTAGATTTAAAACCAATCATACAATCATGTTTGATTGTTTTTAAATAATTTTAGAAACAATTCAGATCCATAAAAAACAACTAAAAAATTATAAATGAAGTTTCATAAAAGATGAGACTACAAATGTAAATATAATAATTGTATACCCTTTTCTTAAATCTTAAAGATGACCTTTTTCCATCTCCACTAGAATTTCCAAAAGGAGTATAAATACTGTATTGATCAATGTTTCCAAACTCCTGATTCATTGCATAGTTGATGAAAGAGTTACAAGTAGCACCAATGTCTTCCAGTCTAAAATTGCAATTTTTGATAATGGATTGATAAGTCTAATCAGATATCATGGCATGACTCCACCAGTAATTTATAGTGCCCAAGTTGTCATAATAGTCATCTGTAACCACATTGCCAACCTATAATCATGTTATATTCATATTTTTGTTTCACCTGATCTTTAGAATCTCCCTTATTCAACTAAGTAATGAGAATAAGGAAGCAACAAAGAGTGTTTACCATGAATCCTTTGAGGTTTATGAAGGGCTTAATGAGTCTCTTGTTGTACTCATAGATTTGATTTGCAAGCTATGGGATTTAATGTCTTGCATCAATTGGAATTGAAATTGTATTTATCAATTGGTATGTAGTTTTTAGTGTTCATGTAGAATTGTTTTTTCAATATGGTTTGGATCATATTCAATGATTCATTATGAAAAGGAAGAATGATTTCAACAATGAATCACTATGGATGATCTAATTGAAAAATGTATTTGAAAAAAAATATATTCTTGTATGTAAAAGACCAAGTAATCTAAATTGAATGATGGGCTAAGATAAATCTAAATGAACAATTTTATCAGCCAACATATGCAAACACTATAAATTTGTGTGCAATGGGCAATTGAATGATGGGTTAAGTAAAAGAGAACCTACATAGCTCTCTCCTGTGATGTAAAATTCTCTATATTTATATTGTGGGAACCTCGTAAACCACTTGATCAAGAAAATCAATGAATCCTATGCTGCAAGGGAAGAAATATGGTAATGATAAGATTGCATAACTTACTAGCACAAAATGCTATCCAGTACCACGTGGGCTACAAAGAGATTGGACCTCATGTAATTAACCTTAAAATCTCAGCAAAAAGGAGAAAAGCCCAAGGCCAACAAGTCATAGAACAAGACAAAAGTTGGGTGATAATCATTGTGCGAAGGCTGACTTGATCTTAAAACAACATGTTGCCTCAAACATAAGCCATTGCATTTTATTAAAGGGCAGGCATTATTAAGACATCAAATTATAAATTAAATTGTTAAGGCAAGCTGCAACACTTCGCTAAAAAGAAGCAACCTTAATTGATTGAAGTTAACAAATTGGGAGGTAGCATTTATGTTTATAGTGGCAAGCTAGGACATTTTCAGTTTAGTCAATTAGCAAAAATTAGATCATTATCAAGGAAGGGAATAAATCAGTCAACGTAGGGATCAACTCACAACCACTGTCAAATAGGATACTACTGGCTGCATAGCCTTCTACATGATCTCTGCAAAGGAAATACTATGGATTGAATCCTGAATAAGAGAGTCTCCTCTACTTGAGCAATGTCAGAGAAGGAGAATCCTGATCCACACTATTTAACTAACTAATGATGAATTAAGTTGTAATGAAGGAGCATCAATTAATAACTTACTACAAAGATTTTGGAAGTGAGACACAACCTCTCACATTATGCTAGTCATCACAAGATCTTTCAAAGGGTTCAATTTTTTTTTTTTTAATGTACTTCTCTATATTTGCAGTGCTTATTTACCTAGTGCACACAGGGTTATAGCCTGTTCCATTGGAAGGTTAAATGTGCATGTATAAAGGAGGAGATAATTGAAATTGCATCAAGGTTGTGTGATTTAAAGGCTATATCAGGAAAACAATAGATATTCTGAATCATATCAGATTCAAAACCAAGTCAATCACATGATCATAAAGATGGAATAGGAACAATGATCTTACTTGATAAAGATATGAAAATTATACTTTATAGATCACAAGAACTTAGATCCATTGCATATTTAATATTATATTGAAGAAGAAGATTGTATATTTGCATTCCCAATTAAATCATGAATTAAGTTCTCTAAGATCATAGCATTGCATAGCAATCAATCCATTAGACCATTCCATCAAAACCCAAAAGTTCATAAGTATAATTCTTAGATTAAGAAGATAGAAGAAATCTTAGAAGAGACATTACAGTGGTACCAGAGCTAGTGAACTTGCTAGCTTTGGGTAATGTTGAAAAACTTGATTATGGCATCAAAAGACATCAAGCCATTGGCAAGATCACTATATGAATCAAGCAACAAGCTTAGCACTCAATTACAATCAAGAGGTGATATGTTGAACCCACTTAAATGGCTAGAAGAATGCCTAATACACATTGAGGGGACATCCTCATCATTTGAAGTGTTAGATATAGACCTGACTCCTATAGTAACCACCTTGACACAAATTTTTTTTTTGAGGCATCATGATGAGGACATCAAATTGTTGGTTACCTCGTGTTTAAGAAAGGTAATGAGAATCTAGGTACCTCTAGTCCCCTATGACAATGACACAATGAAAGATGCAATTGATTGTAGATAGTTTCAAAGAGAAAGGAGGGTTGGGGGGTGCCCATAATCTCAAAGGGCCTTTAGCTACTAGAAACTATCATCCATCCTTGAGATGGTTGGGGGATGACTTGGCCATCCCTAGCCCTCCAAGGGATGGATAACAGTTTCTAGGAATGATGTTGACTATTTCTCAGTTTCTAGAATAGTTTTTGATTTTTCGACATGATCGGGGATGATTTGCAAACATTTTCAATTGTTCCCCCATCCCTTAAATTATTTCTCTTTCTAGTACTTGTGCATTTAGGGTGGAAATGTATTTCCGGGCAATGCTACATATACATTATTCTACAAAGTGTTCAAAGAATGTGTTAAAAAACTAAAACCTCATTTGAATATGGAAGAAAAAAAATTCAAGCTATAAAATGAATGGAAGGAACACGCTTAATTGTACATGTAGAAAATAAGGGTAATAACATACAAGATACAAGGGGAGGCATTGGTTTTTGACACTTCTAAAGAAATGGAAGCAATCATTTCTTCAAGTGCCTCTTCTATCAGAAAAGAATTGGCTACTTGGAATCATGAAGATTATGAGATAGTTACTATTGCAAAGTAAAAACACGAGGAATGAGCTTAAAATGATAAAGGTTTTCACATATTTTGTAGGTGGAAACTTCTTTCATTTCAATGAAAAAGTAGGTTTTTTGTACTACAAAATGGTCCTATGAAGAAAAATGCATGTGAAATTCAAATTTCTTTAGAAACTAAAATTTCTCTTACTCCCTCTTAGGGATCATGGATTGATAATGGAATTGAAGAGATTTAAATCTATTAAAGATAAATTAGGTCAAGATTATCTTGTACACTTTGAGATCATGGTAACCTCCTATCAGTCAATTGTTGTTGGTGAGAGGCGCATTCCCTCTGATGAAAGTATGTCAAAATAGATGTTATATGATAGCTCAGATCACCTTGAGGCAAATAAAAAGGAATTTAGATAGTAGAAGGTAGGAAAAGACAATTATGGGTCACAAAAGAGGGAATGAAAGGAGATAAGTAGACAAAAACATAGAATTTTCAAAAGATGATAGAGACAAGCATATGAGAGAACCACAAAAACTAATGGATAGTGCTGAAGATGAGGAAACGACTCCATGACTACATGAGTGATGAAAAGAGAGCTAATTATGCCAAGACAATAGCTTCTCAAGAAAGAGAAAACTTGTAAAGCATCGAGCAGATACATAGGTACTTGGATGGACAAGAGAGGAGTTCTCAAAATATGTATTGTGATTCAAATATTGCATCAAGAGTTTCACACACACACACACACACACACACACACACACACACACACTCATGTAGCCAAAAATTCCAACAAAGGATATTGAAGATCTTGGAGAATGTCACACCTAAGGAAGAGAGTGTGAAGAGTTTTACCGTTGAAAGTCATAAGATGTTGGATTTATACAAACAAGAAAAGGAAAAGTTGATAAATAATCATCAAGAATTACAAGCAACAGAAAATCAAAATATAGTCACCAAACATTTCAAAAAGCCAAAAAATAGGGGCAAAACTAAAGAAATCACAAGACTAAGCTACGCACATGACATGACCTTGAGGGGATACCCATTAGTGGTAAAAATAAAATCTTTAGCTTACCAGTGCGTTCATCACCCATATTTTGCATAACAAATGTGATGCCCTACATGCCATGAATATAGTCAAAGGGCCCATCAAAAGGAACTATAGTCTAGCATAGAGTCACTGATATTATAGCACAAGAATGTGACAAGATTTTTCCCCGATCCTTGCAAACCAATCTCATCCAGCGTGTAGGCAGACCAAGACACAACATGAGCTTCCTGTGAACACCCACAACATCCTGAGCATCTGGCATGTGGAGTAACTACATCATGGTATGTTGTGAAGGAATTCAAGTGCAGAGATTCTAAATATTTTTGGAAAACTTGAGGAAACCCCTACACCATGCTCCAGGTCTAGCTCCTTCTCGCGTGCTCCATGAACATTAATGAAATTGAAAATGATTTTTGATTTTGAAGTTAAGCCTTTGTTGGTTGAAATTTTGACCAACATGGGCTTAGATTTAAGAAAAATAAAAATTTTCCTTCTATAATCCGACCAACATTTACCTTTTTAATTGATGGTCAAAAATTGAGGTCAAATGTAGTAGTTGCACATCTTGGAAATTCATTATTAAAGAATAGTGAAAAGTAAAAATCCATATCTTCTTGTTAGGTTGACACTATTGCCAATCTAAAATTTGTTACCTTTTAGTATGGGCTTTAAATGTACTACTTTGATCATGTAGGTCAACCAAGGTAATTTTCAGCTTTGACTTAGACTAAAGAGTAGATTGTTGATTAAGGATACATGTAAAGAATGTAGTACAGATAATTAGAACTTCCATTTGCAAGGGATAAAATAGATGAGGAAAGGTGCTAGAAGAATAAAAATTCTAAATGAGCTTAATGATAACATGTATAATGCTTTGAGAAATGATGACACCATGTGGGTAAAGCTTAAGAAGAGTAGCTGTCCAGGACCAAGCATGAGGACAAAGAGCAGGGAGGGTGGGGAATAGAAATATCCAAAGATGTTGGGCATGAGGGCAGAACCAAAAGGAAACATTTAGTAGTCTTCTTCTTGGAGTAGAAGGAGCAGCTAAGAGTGGAAAAATAGTGGACAGTTAATCACCAATAGGGACTTTGGCATGTAGGATTTCTTAGGCAATTTTCTAGGCTTGAGCATTAGCTATAGACCTCCAAAGTAGAGAGCTTAACTTGTTCCATTTGGTTTGATTGAAGGTTTGAACTTGCAATGACTTGAGGTTAAGATCCAAGAAGAGGAGGGAATTGATGAAAGGATTCTATAATAGTTTTTACAAGGAATACTCTGAAGCTTTGTTTATTAAGCCACTTCTAACCCTTTAGGAAGTTATCATGAAATAGGGTGGAAAGTATTGTAGAAAGGTTAGGAGGAATAATATGTTGGATTGTCTAGAGAGAAATCTTGTTTATTGGGGAAAGACCAAATTGGGAGATAAGTTGCCTTGATTTCTAGTAAAAGTGGTAGGATCCCACAAGTTAGCAAATATTTGAATTCCATTTCCGCAGAGGCATCTCTATTTAAAACTTTGAAATGCGAAAGAGAAGACTTGTCATATTGGAGTTAACGGCTCCACCAAATCAAGGATGAGGAAAAACTTAAACCATGGCCCAAGATTTAATCATACCATAACAATTTCTTCAATGTAATCTACCAAGAAATGCAAATGGAAATTGGAAGAAGCAGAGCCATGAGTTTTGAAGAAGGGAACAAGAAGCAACTTATTCTTGTAGTCAACCAATACCTAGTTTGCTAATATATATTATATAAAATCTAAAAGAATTCATAAAATTTCATCACTCTTAAACAATGGGAAGTTCAAAAATTGTCTCAATAAGATAAAGGATAATTGATTTTCAAATACTAAAAGCTAATATATCTACTAGTGAGGAGGATTGAGAATAGTTACTTGAAGCATCATTGCTCCTTGAGCTTCTGTGGGATCCATTTTGAGAGGAATCTAATTTGGTGTGATAAGGCATTAAGATCATTGGAAATATTCTTATTAATAGTAGGTTGGGGACCTAGGAAGATCATAAGGCTAAATTTGATATCCCAGTCACCCATAAGAA
The DNA here is from genome assembly GCA_028749045.1 of Cupressus sempervirens. Taxonomy (NCBI): domain Eukaryota; kingdom Viridiplantae; phylum Streptophyta; class Pinopsida; order Cupressales; family Cupressaceae; genus Cupressus; species Cupressus sempervirens. Next base: position 517,589,576 of record CM053787.1, read on the forward strand.
AAAATATTCCATCCTTAAGAAAGTGGTAGGATCTTTCTTTCTAGGTAAGCTAGTTTGCAATACATAAATTTATAAAGAGATCAAATGGAAAGATGGATCTACTTTTACAGACACCAATACTAGAAATATTTATAGCATGATTAAAGAGGACTCATCTATCTTGAAAGCATTGAATAAAAATTGGTCTATAAAATGGAAGGAGTCCAATTGGCAGTTCATTCTTGTCTTTTAATGGCACCAAGCCACAGAGGCTAAAAAAGGTTTTTTTCGTTGGATGCTCTTGTATTTATTGGTATATGGGAATTATGTATGTAATCTTTAAAGTCCATGGATGGCTCTTGATAGAAATAGTGAAGGTATATTTCTCTTGATTGTATAGAATGAAAAGTTATAAATAGTATAATTTTAGACATACTCTGTATACATAGGCATGTATTTCTTATGTTGATAATACAATAGCATAGCATTGATTATTTCTAAAAGCTTATAAGGTAACAACCACCAATATGCTAGAGATAAATTCATTGAAGTGTTTTCCTTTCAAAAATCCCTACATTTAATCTTTCAACATTTGGTATCAGAGTGAGGATGTCCTAGGTGAGGGTATGCTAAATGAGATTGAGTAAGCCCTACTCAAGGCTAAATTAATCACCAATACTCTTGAGCTCTCAACTTCTCAATAGAAAATCTTCTAGTCTTCTTCCACATACAACTTGCAAGAAACAAGAAGAAAGTTAACATTGATCTACTCTTAACTCTTCTACTTCCACATGTTGTGCACTCAATTAGAAGATTTTTGTCATGAGGTCAATATGTGATTCACATATGGTTCTCTCTTCTTGTGATGCCATTCTTCCAATGTGATCAATGATTCCAATTTAGTAGCCAATTTGTGATACCTCCCACTGATAACTCCTTCCAATATGGTGCAATTTAACAAGGATTAATTGCAAATTCTAGATGTTAAGTTTTAACCTCCACCTAGTCAACACAAAGGAGACTGAGCATGCAAGATTCTTCAGTAAGTGACAATGACATGCAGATAGGGGTTATGCATACAAGTTGTATGGTCAACATGCAAGTGGTCAACATGTTTCCTCTTTCATTGATCTTTTTTTCCCTATTGATTAATATCTTCAATAGAAGATATTCCACTTCCCAAATTTAGTTCCATTGCAATGCAAGTTTTATGAATTTCTTTGTCTACATTTCTGGATAAAAGCAAACAGCCGATTGAAATGCTTTTAGCAAGCAATATCTAATGATTCAGAGAGGAATAATAGTCACTGTTTTGGCTTAATTCAAGCATCCTTTTTAATTTATGCTCTAAAATAAAATATTTATCTATTTATTTCATCTCTTATGTATGGCCTATTAAAGTCGAAAGCTGAGTCCAAACAAAAATGCATGAGAATTACAATGGCAAATTTCATTGCATTACGTAAAAAAAGAAGAAGCCGTAAGTAAAACAAATGAATGCAACCATTTATTTTCAAAAACACTAGACTCTTAAAATATTGTATAGCTGCAAATTATAACACAATAAGTAGCATAAAAACTAGATTTATTCAAAATATCAAACAACCATATGTCATAGATAGACTCCACATATTTGAAAATACACTACAACATTCAAATGTAAGAGAGCTAGTGTTCCAAAAAAAAAAGTTTCAGAAAAAAAAAAATGAAATCCCAAATTTTGAGGAGTCAATAAATTATTAAAAAATTAGTGAAATCTTCTAACCTTTGACATGGTTGGATATCTCCACACTATGATTTGGTTTTGAGAATAGCCGTGCATGTTAGCAAGTTCATTGACATTTTTAGACCAAACAAGATTGCAAACCTACCAAAACAAGAATATTTTACATTTTATATTCAATATAGATGCATGTCTGCATGACATATAGTTATGCATGAAAGAAACTTAAAGATCCTAGAATTTTCTACATTTTTTGATTTATCCAACTTGTAAACCAAGATTATATCATACCTGGCTACCAGTGTCAATACAATTCAAGTGAGAATTTGTTGCTGTGTTCCAAAAGTGAATGCATCTATCAGCTATCCCACCTCCTGAAGCAAGGAGTCTGTGTTGATGAGGGGACCAAGCAATGGCCTTAACAATAGTTGTATGCTCACTAAACCTTACCACAGGTTGTGTTGACTATTGATTCCATACCAAAAGCTATACAAAAACCCATAGATTTAGAATTCATATTTGTTAATCTAAATTTAGATGTTATGAACCCTTAATTATAATATATTATTGTTCAAGCTTTTTTATCACCCTTAATACTATTGTTTATCACATTTTGCATTTTTTTCATAAGTAGTGAAAGCTTTTAATTGGATGCTATCATGTTGATGAAGACGATTTGACCATATTGAATGAGGGAAAAGAATAGTGATACAATGTAGCTTCACATTCTAGTCAAGGAATCTCAAAAAGGTTAATTCTATTTTCAAGTTTTGTTTTGTTGATAAATTCTATATTTATGTCTTGTGTTTGCCTTTCTATGCACTATATATGGCATGACAAAGCAATCACAATTTTTATCTTATTTCTTAAGAATACTTTGGCATTTTTTATTTTAATACTTTTTTATTTTTATCATGTTTTTCTCCCACACTTTTCTCATAATCACAAGCATAAAAGAGAAAAATGTAACAAATTCAAACAATAGATCAAATTAATATTATTAATTTATTACATTCCTAAAAAAACAAGCAAGCATTATAAGAAATTGGGAATGTGCCAACCTTTTTCTTTCTGAAACTGTAATTTGGTTGCTTCGATCCAATTTCCACCATCAGCTACCAAGTTCTTCACCTGTGATGACATAATTTCTCCTTTTTCTCGCTATTCATTGTTGACCACTGGCCAAACTTCTCCTTCATTTCAATCAGTAGCCTAGAAATTCTTTTCATCTTTAATCACTAACATAGGCTCTACACTATCATCTTCCATGATCGAAAAAACCTTGAGATGAGCACTATGATGAAAAGTTTTTTTACATCTCTTATGCTAATATTTGAAATATACTTCAACTATATCCTAAAGATACAAACAGGTAATCCATGATGTATGAAGCTTAGACACTTTGGTGAATAAGTGGGTACAATCTCATTTTGTCCTATTATGTTTGTAAATGACCAGTTTCAACATTCCAATCTCACAAATTTCTCCAATAATCAATTACAATGCCCAAATATAGGATTTCAATCAAAATGGCTATTCACCATTTTTCAAATCACAATTACAATGCGACATACACAAAGTTCATTGCATGGCCTAACTATTATCTCTTAACAATTTATCTAAGCAATGCTAAGTTCTTATTTGAAACTCTTGAACTGAATGTTCTCTATGCATTCTAACTTCACACTAAAGTTCCACACTATATGGAATATAAATACAATTTTAAAGAAAACTAGACTGTAATAGAAAACTTTACTATTGAACTATACCAAATATACAATGCCACAACAGGTGAGAGCACTTAATTATCAGAACTAATTTGCATTAATAGCCTGTGACCAAATTGTTGGTGATGTACTGATAAAAGGATGCATTTATATGAGAGCTACCAAAGTTCAAATAGGCTAACCCCCTTAAGGTAGCCCATAACTTAGACAACCTGTGTCAAAAAAATTGAATACCTTACATATGGGAAAAATCTTGTCAACTTAAAAGGGGCAAATTTGATAAGAGTAGAGACAACATTGAACCTAAAATCATAGTAGGAGAGAACAAAGCCTACCCCATACACCAAGCTGGTCTATCACAAGCTCAGTACAAATGCTTACACTTTAAATAGACTACAACATCCAACATTTTCTCTAAATGATAGTATCATTATTGAATATTAAACTGCTTTAAAAACCATGGCCCAGCAAATAATGAGCCATTATATCAGATGGGCAAGATTTGGGTTACCATGAGCACAAATATCATGTTGAAGGATGTTTCAATCCTTGCTTCCTGAAGATAATATGTTGGAACTCCAAAATAATGCCCCTACTCTGATACAATGACCCTCCATGGTCCAAACCTTTTTGCACCAAGCAACATCCCAAATCTAAATGGAAGGATCATTAAATGCTTACTACAAAATTTGGACAAATCTTATGATTATCTAGATAGAAACTTGTGAACTATTTCATAAGCAACGTTCAATACAATATTCTAAAACTAGGAGATCCCACACTATTTTTTTGAAATTGCAAGCAAAACCCAAAATAGCTGATGCCTTCTTCATAAAATTTGCAAACTCCCTACACGGTGAAATTAGGACCTAGTTTTCACTTTTAATATTCAACACTTCTTTCATGAAGTTTGATCTTTTCTTCAAAGTTCTGACAGATTTTGTATGCTTTCCTGGCAGGTCGATGAGAAGGGGCACAACCCCTTTTGGAAAGCCATAAATTACAACAGACCTGATCCAGTGGCCATGATTGCACAACTTTCCCCCAAGCCCCTGAAAAGCTCAGTAATTGATACACTGGTTTTATATGGAGATGAATTAGACACAATTCCATAGAATTTTAAAAAATCCTACTCTAACTCCAACTCCCACCATGAGCAAGCTAGGGTAGAACCAGGGCATCAGTTTTTTGTTTGGTGATGGCGCATCAAGTTTCCAACTCTAGCAAAACCCAAATGATCCTGTGCACATGAAAAATAAAAAATAGGAAATGTTTTTGTTTTTTACATCTAAGCCCCGTGTTGGTCAAAATTTTGACCAACACATTTTGACCTACATATTTTGACCAACATGAGGCTTAGTTGTAAAAAAAAGAAATTTTTGCCTTCTACATTCCAACCAACCTAAATTTTTTAGTTGATGGTCAAAAATTTTGGTAGAAAAATGAGGTCAAATGTAGTAGTGGGGAAAATTCAAAAGGGTCCACATCAGCCATGTGTACAGAGAAGCCAACTTAGCTGCGAACTAGTTTGCAAATGAGGCAGTAGTCATAAACATGATGACAACGTCACATGATGGAGATATCTTTTTGCTGGCCATGAAAGATATTATAATTCTAGAATGTATGTAGGGAAGTATGAAGGCAATCTTACATTAATTATGGAAATATATGTAACAATTAAAGTAAGAGAAGATGTTAATGAAAATCATGGGAAGGTAATAACTTTCCATCATTTCATGTACTTGTCGCACATTTTATGGGTTGCTTTGCCTATCCCCATTAAAATTGCCAAAGGTAAGAAAGATTTAGGGATACAAAAATCACAGGAAGCTAAAGTCTGTGAGTGCAGGATTTTTGAACAAGACTTCAAGATGGTTGGGTAGAGCAATAAGAAGGAGTTGACTGGGGAGGTAGAAAAATGGAGGAAAAGAATGAAGGTTTGGAACATGCTGTAGAAGGGTGGTATAGTGAGGTACATTGAAAAATTCCATGGCTTTGATAAGTAGATCACCAAGCTCATGGTGAATACCTGTAAGGATGGGAATGTAAAAATTGATGGGGTTTCTCATCAAATCAATGTGGAAATGATAGCTTAGATCACAGAGATTCCTATAGAGGGGATGAATTTTTATAGGGATAAGAAAATGTCTGCTAATGCAGTTAAAGATTTTGTGAAGAATGAAGAAGAAAGGAAGCAACTAGTGAAGGTTAAGACATACTATGAAATGGAGTCAATTAAAAAGTTGTGGAGGTATGTTTTAAGGGTAGTTATTGAATATATTTCTTTGGACACTAGATTCGACAGGGTCATAACACACCACTTTGTTTTGTTAAATCATTTTAGGCATGGCACACAAATTTCCTTTCATTTTTATCTATTTACTTTGATGAGTGAGGGCATTGAGGGTTTTAAGAAGAAACCCAGTCCAAACCCAACCCTACATGAGGGTTTGCTCCTGTTGTTCTATGAATATCTTAAGACTCAAACAAGGGGGAAATGTTTAAGCCACTCTAGGAATGATTTAGAGGCCATTGGGAGCTTGAACTATTTTGATTCTAAGGAAGTTCAAAGTATAAGCTTGGATGATGAGGATAACACCTCCTCAAAATGCAAGAAGCCTAAGGGAGGGGAGAAAATTCCTCCTCCAACCAGCACTATTCCTAGCAGAAAGAGCCCTTGGGGTTTAAACCCCAATCCAGTGACACATCAGGAAGAGGAGTATAATGAAGATGAAATGGAGTTAGAGGAAGAGAAGAAGGGGGAAGACAGTGAGAAGATGGGGGAAGATATTTCTATTCTATCAAGGAACCTCAAAAAGAGAAAGGTTGAGGAGGAGCTGCAGCCAGAAGAGAGAAAAGATCAGACCTTTGAGGCTTCAAGACCCTTCCTTTATATCTCTCCATCTTAGGAGTTTAATGAAACTATGGTGGAAGATAGTGGGGAGATAATTATGAAAGATAGAAGGAGGTTGTGGAGAAAATTCAACACCCAAATGACAAAGATGGGGATTGTTAGGGAGAAAGTGAACCTACAAGTCATGGAAGACATAAAAGGAAAATCCCATTTTGATGAACTCATAGATCCTGCTCTGGTTGCAATTTTAGATAATGCAAGGGAAATAGGGCTCAACCTACTCAATAATGCCAAAAATATCATCATAGATAATTTTTTCTCTATCAAGTGGCTATTTCATGAGATTGAGGCCCCCAAGGAGAAAAGGAGCTAGGAGGAAGGCCACAAGACAAGCAGTGACCAGGGTCATCTTACTAGCCAGGAGGATCATCTCTCAAAGGTTGAGAAAAGGGTGCAAAAGATGGAGATATCAAACCAAAACCTGGCTAAATAGGTGATTGCTACCCTAAACATTTTGAATGAGAACATCAATAGCCTGGACAAATTGCTAAAAAATGTAGGAATCAATGGAAACAAGGAAGAAAAGGCCAACTTAGACTTTAGGTAGATTGAGGGAGAAATGAAAGAGACCAAGGGCTAGGTGGAATAAACTAAAAATCTAAACCAGGAATGTGTGGCATGGAGATCCAGAGTGCCAATGAGGAAGCATAAAATTTGCAGGATCGAGATAGTGAGAAATAATTGCTAGTGGTCTTATTTTTTGCTTCGTACTATCTTTAGTTTAGAATTTGTGGCTTTTGTCTCTAGGACATAAGCCTATTGTTTATTATGGATTTTGTCTCCTAGCCATGGGCCTATCTTTTGTTATGTCTTTTTATAGGTAGTTGCATAGGGTTTGGACTTTATTTAAAATTACTATTTCAAATATTATGTAAAAACTCTAGAGTTTTAGGATCCCTGTAAAATCTATTTTTCTAATATCAAATTTTCTTAACATAGTTTGGTATCGAATTGCATAAATTTATATATATCCTCATTTTGTCCAATTAACATTAATCAAATAAATACAAATTTGAATTTTAGGAATGCCATAGGAAAGGTAAAATACTAGTGCACCCATTTTTTGATAAACATATACATATAAATTGAATTACAAGAAATATCATATGCAAGGATAATAACTCAATTTTTTTATTCAATCATATGATTCAAGGACTCCCCTGGGAAAGAACCACAGAAGAAAATATGAGATCATAGTTGTTTCAAGTTTAACAATATCATTTTTACAATAGGATCATTATCTCGAGGAGAAATCTCCCGACACATTGAATTGAAAACAACAACTCTGAGATTCTGCTTGGTTCCATAACAAGGTAGCCGCTATGAAATCTAAAATTTCATCAAGGTAACCATGGAGAAAATGAAATTGACTGGAAGATAAACAATTTTAACATGAAAATACAATCAACCATTTACTTCCATCCTAGGTTTGTACAATAGGTTCATTACTGAACCAGACTAGGGAGAAGGTGGATTTTTTCAAGCAGGAGAAGTCGGTGACAACATGATAATAGATTTCCTTTCAAGGCTAATATCTCAAGAACTTTTCCTCTTTCATAGATGCCCTTTTAAGAATAATATCACAAGAACTTTTGTTCTTTCACTTCACAAATTTTCAAAACAAAAACATAGTTTGTACTGATGAGTAGGGGCCCATAACACCTTACTCTCTCCCTCTCCTCATCATGAGGAAAGACTCTACACTACCAAAGTCCAACTAAAGCCCTTCTTCCATACATGGCCACTTCTACCCTATCTTGAGGGTTAATAATGCCAAAACAACCCTTATAATTTCTCTCAAAAATTAATGTAAAAAATGAAGGAAAACATTTAAAGAAGACCCATTATAATCCTATCCCTACACATGAATATAGATATGCAAAACCTACTTTAAGAAATGAAATAAAACATGAAGATATGAGCCTGAAGGATTCCTACCTTCACAATAAGGTTATGGAAAACTAAAATTTGAGAAGAGCTATCCTTCCTTCTCCTTCAATCTTGACTTTTCTCTCTAAAACTAGAGGTCGTGTGAACACTCTTCCACCCTCAAATCTACCACTAAAAATGCTCTCAACTCAACCACCTACAAAATGCAATAACTCCCCCACTTGACTAAAGGCTTCTAGAGTCTTATAACTTAATTACGTCATTAAGGCAAACCTCATGGTGGAGTATAACTTGACAACTCATGGTGAAACTCCAATTTTAGTACTAAAGCAAAAATAAGATATTTGGGTGATCATAAAAGTCAACAAAAGGGGATAGAGGGGTGGAAAATGCCCCCAACCCATACATATACCCCCTAGGCACTTAGTTTTCATAATTTTTAGCCTCTAGGACTATTTAGGGACCTATTAGAGTGCTTGAAATATTTGGACTTTCTAAAAACCCTAAGAATGCAAATTTATCACTAAACCTTGATTAGGATAATTAATCCTAATTTCTAACTACTTAGTATTAGGTCACTAACCTAGTCCAACTCATATTTTAAGGTTATTCAACTAATCCTAATTATCATGCTAAAATGCATATACAAGTCATGAGTATCAAACAACACTATAAAATCACCATTACAAAACATTAACACTAAATGATTATAGAATAATACACAAATTCAATTTACAATATAGAAGAAATATGAAACAATAGGGTCCACATCTTTTATTAGACTCAACCCTAGTTTTCATAAATGGTAAATAGGGTTTAGTTCTAATTCTCTATTAGATTTCTCAGCTGATAATCCTACACACTTCATTTCACACATTAGTAGCTCAAGAAAAATCACATGCATATATTTAAAGCTTTTCTGGATAATCACATAAACGAAAACATCAATCTTTCATATAAATAGTTTCTTATCTCATTTTTTCTCACATTTAATCATCAATATTTATATATTTAATATAACTTAACTTATTAATTCATGTTAAAATACTAGAATAATCATCATTAGGCATGCATATACCTAAAAATCATAAACATTACTAATAAGGGTACTAAATTATCTGAATGCATATAACCTAATCATTAAAATACCATAATCAACATCATCATCATAAGGTGAAACACCTCGTACCATCATTAGTAAAAATTAATGTTTAAAGAGTCAAGATGATGTAGTAGTTCTCGAATCAATGAGTATTTAAAACATGAATCTATTAGCTTATCTTAGTTTCTATTAGGATATTTAAACCATAAGACATTACTTCATATCCATTCCAATATCCTATATCAAATTTACTAGGGAAATTCATATTTACTAAGTACATGTAAGGAGGGACCTTACAGGAAGTCTATACACCTTCCAGGGAAGAGGAAGAAATAGAGGAGACACAACAAGCACTATCACCACCTCACATTGTTATGGGTGTTGAATCCATGCAAGTGGATAGTATGCACATAATTGTGGATGGTAAGGAGTGTACACTAGAAAAGGTGCACTTCTCTAAACCATTCTATTTGAGGTTCTCCATAGATTGGAAAACTTGAATGCCGACTCATGGAGTGCAAGAGGCATACAAATGAGCATATAAGAGCTCTCAGCTGAGCCTTAGAAATGCAACCCTTTCTAGTAAACCACAAAATGGGAGATTCTTTAGACAAGAGCAAGAGTTCTAGTGTCAAAGAAATCTTGGATCATGCAATGCAAAAATGAAACTATATTAGGATGAGATGCACAATGCAAGCTATGCTAAAATGAGATGGGAATGTTACAAATCCAACTATTAAACTATGTGATCTAACTATTTGCAAAGAAACTACACTAACATGCAATATGATCTTAAGACTAATATGAAGTGGATGAAAGAATGGGACAAGAAATGGGAAGTTCTCCACAAAGCTCCAAAGAAACCTATTAGAAAACCTACAGCATAACAATATTCAAAATGAGGATGGATCCTTTGAGGGGGAAAGCTCTCTCCCTTTTAAATTCATACAAACGGTAGAGATCAAGATGAAGATGATGGATGATCAACGGTGGAATTTAAAAAGAAGAGTGATCCATGTGCATACACAAGTCAACCAATAGAATATAAGTTGACTTGTCACATAAGACAAAAGTCTCACAAGCCTTTTCTTTTAATTATAAAATAGAAAAAGGACTTTATGTGTGCACTTTAAGTGAGTTAGAAGAATGGGGTGTTTTATTTAATTAAAAGGGGACATGTTCTTTTAATCAAATAATGAACTTAGGATAGCATAGTCAAACTATAGGTTATAATCAAATAAGTTGATTATTAGCAATTTGGTCTAGATAAATGATTAAATTAATTTAGCCAAAATGTTGAGAAAGGGGCTAATAGTCTAGATGACCATTTTTAGGTGATTATATTTTCCCCTCTTTGACTAATGTGTGATCGATTTGGGAACACATCATGTCAAAGAAAATCAAAACCAAGTAGGTAGTGGTAGATATAGATGTCTGATTCCGAAGAATGAAATGCAAAAATAGATAGAAAGTCCTAAATGCATAGCCTGATAGCGATAGTACTGGACACTAGGAAGATGATGTTAGGATCCAAAAAGAATTCTAACACATAGCAAAGTGAATAGATTGAGAGCAAGTGATAAGGTCAAACAAATGCTCCTAAGAAATAGATAGCTGTAACAATCAGCAATAGAGTATTTCTGCCCCCTTAGGATTGAAATCAAAATGAGGTAAGGGGACATAGAAACAAGCTAGATATGAGAAAATTGAGAGTATAGCAATGTCCAAGATGACAGATAGATGATTAGAACCCAAGAATGACTATAAGAAATAGATAAAATGCCCTAGTTTGACTAGAGTTGACCTTGAAGGATATAGCATAAAAATTAGGTCAAAATGAGTAGAAAGGTGATTTTAGATATGAAATGGTGAATTGAAGTAGATATGAAGTATGGAAACAATGAAGACATGAAAGAATGAAGATTCCCTAGTGATGATTCAGAGATTAGACCTCAAAAGGTCAGCTAACTACTTAGAAGAAGGTAAAAATTTAAAATGTAATTTTGACCATCAAGATGAACTTGGATTTTGATTTTGATCTCAAAAATGGATCCAAGACGTCAAAATTAACTAGGGGTGCAATTTTTGTGCAATTTAGAGGAGTTTGAAAATTAGGTCAATATGGGGTTAGAGGCTATAAAAGGGGGTCCAAGTGTCATTTTCACTATTCATTTATCTTTTTGTGATTTGAGAGATTTTGAGTGGTCTACATAGCATCATGGCTCAGGCGAACATTCCTCTTCATCGACACCATTTCGAGCATAGTTGGTTGCACAACTGGCCAAAGTGATATGGGGCACCGATAAGTAATTACCTTTTTGTCACTTTTTCACACGTTTTAAGTGTTTTTTGAAAAAGGTCGTGCGATACTTTTAAAGTAATGCATGGGCATTGGAAAACTGTCACACAACATGGTGTGGAATATCGCACGATAGAATTATGTCGCATAGATGTAGAAAAAGTGTTGTGCAACACTATTGCAGCAAATTGTGTTGCATGCTTATGTAAAAAGGGTTGCACTGATGGTTTTTGATGCTTTTCTTAATGCTTTTTTGTCATGTGACTGTTACTGATAGTTGCATGTTTTACCTAGATAGGAGGTATTCCTAGCATTACAGATCAGAGTTCCCAGGGTGGTGGGTTTGCACATTTTGTAGCATTTGAGCGATGAGGAGCAGATTGCGCTAGTGGCTATGGGCTTGTGGTGGGTTGTATGAATGCCCCATATTCAGGAAAACCATGGTTTGCTGTCTACGCTAGTAGAGAGGTGGCATAGCGAGCATAACACCTTTCATTTATCAACTGATGAGGCATCTATTACCTTGGAGGACGTATATTGCATTCTGCGAGTGCCATGCCATGGCGAGCTGGTAAGTTGCTTGATTAGTAGTTTGTTGATTTAGAAATTTTGATGTTGGATGTCAAGTATACTAATGTCAAGTTTGATGATGGCACAGGTGTACTATGATATGACCCCGATAGAGCGGCCAGCGCGAGTGTAGGAGCTATTCTAGGATGTGACCATTCTGGACCATCACCTGAGTTGGGAGAGATTGATGACTGAGTATGGATATGATTATGCTTTTCCTAGCTTGTTATGCTCTTTGGTATCCCAAGCCCTGGTGACAGACCAAGGCCAAAAGGGCTTCCCGCTAGGATGGGGTCGACTGGTGTATGAGCTGATCACCCAACCATGTAGGATGGCATGGGGGGCTGCCATATTGGTAGAGATGTACCATGAGCTCCATGAGATAGTATACCATGAGGGTGGGTCATGGGCATGCAGAGTAGTGTTAGCACAAATTTTGGCTTGGGAGCACATTGCTGCGATCCGACTATGGGTGCAGCCATGAGAGTGCAACCAGCCTTATATTTTTTGTTATAGAGGTTTTATCCCATAGAGACATAGTGGGGATGTGACCTATTATTGACGAGTACTTGATGAGCTGATGGCAGTCACATGGAGGCTGTACCGAGAGTGTTAAAAGTGGTTAGATGCATGGGAGCTAGACTACATGCAGTACAACAGACCATTGGTGGGTCAAAGCATAGAGATTATGGAGCGGTTTGTGATCAGTCGCGTATGGAGGCAGTTTGTAGAGCGACAGGTGATATCGGTGGAGACCACCACCTATGCCCAGATGCACATAGATGAGGGATTGGGATGGCTACCGATGCTAGATTTTTAGACAGTAGTTTGAGATATAGTGACACTAGTGGCGACTCCCTAGGATTATTGCCCAGATGTGGTAGATGTAAGGTATCTTTATGAGATGCAAAGACACCCATTCCCTCAGTTCACAGATCCAGATGTGGCACCTATAAGAGTGGGAGGTGGAGGCGATGTGGGAGGAGGAAGTAGAGGGAGAGGGAGGGGGAGAGGTGGTAGATAGATGGAGGGGGAGAGCTCTCGAGCAGGGCGGAGGAGGATGCAAGCACAGATGATGCAGGAGGAGTCATCAAAGTTTGATGATGATGATGGTGGGGAGGAGGAGGTGCCCCTAAGGAGACGGTGAGTGGTGAGGGTAGAGGCACCTGCAGAGTAGCCGACAGGAGGAGAGGATCAAGGTGAGAGGATCCATGCCTAGGAGGCAGAGCTGCAGGCAGCTTGGGTGACTATCACAGTATGGGATTAGTAGCTGATAGATGAGTGGGCACAAGCAAATGAGTTGTGTCAAGAGCGAGATACTATGAGGTGAGAGGTAGCGCATCATGGTGCACGAGATGCATACTATTATGCTGCCTATAGGAGTGTGGTACCACTAGAACAGGGTCTTCTTGACTATTCAGAGCGAGCAGGTAGATCAGAGGGCGTAGTGTAGCCATCGGATAGGAGACAGGTTCCCCCACTAGGGCCAGCACCAGCCGCAGAGGGTGGCAGTCAGACATGATGTCGAGCGATAGCTATGTTTTGATTGTACCTCATATATTTTTGAGACATATATCCAAATTTTGGATCCCATATTTGTATATGTACCATGACACATTTGATATATATATGAGATACTAGATTTATCAATATTCTTGTGTACTTGTCTCAAAATGTATGTTTTAGCTTTCATGTGGTGTTTCAAGTTTTGTTTTTGGCTCATGTATGTGTATATGCTCATGTGTATTGATTTTGATCTCTCATATGGATGGTAAAGACTTAAATATTTTTGTGAAAACGTGACACTTGGATAGATCATATGTGATGTTTTTGGATTAATCCCTTGTGATGACAAGATAGCAAAGAAACGTAGCGAAAGATTAAGGAGGTGAAAAGACATGAAGAAGTGAAAGATGAAAGCATCTAGCTGATATGTCTACGAAAAGATGAAGAGAGAGCTTTACCCATATGTAAGAATGCAAGACTAAGCTAGAAAATGAACCTAAAATGCAAGCAAATATGCAAAGTGGTTTACCAACAAGAAGTGCATAACATTTAGACTCTTAATTTCATCATTGAGCATTTATTAGGGACATCATGAGATCATACAACTATCACTAGTATAACTATGAGGGTATGAATATAATTGATATCAGATAGGTATATGGAAATCCAATCTAAGCATCAGAGATGTGTAAGTCAAGATAACTACACGATTAGATTCCCTAAGTTTAATTTAGCAAGATTACACCTATATCAAGGCATAAGCACCAAGATAACCCTCGAGTGCGGTCTTGTGAAATAGTCAAGGATGATACATTTATAAGTAAAAGTGTTGAATAGGACAAGCATAAATTCTTACAACACTATAGACAAACAAATTATACCCACAAGCAGAAATCAAGAAAATATGTCCCATGCCCACAGTCTTCTAGTCAATGACATCATTGAAAGACTATTAAGGAGGGAACACATGGCAAAGAAATCATCATAGTCAACACATAAAGTAGATAAAGATCAGCATAGCTTAGTTGTTTAAGTGTTAAAGTGTGTGTGTGTAAGTCACTTGGCCATTTCTTCAAGACTTGATTCTGATAGTGAGAAATATCGCGACATCGAAGACTGTAGGTAAACTATCTGAAAAGTGTTGAGAAACACTTGATGTCAAAGTGGGTGGGGGTAGTGTTGAGAAACACTATTTTGTGAGTTGTCAAAGAAACCCTAATGTGAAAGAATACCTCAAAAGGCTAAGTAGCTATGCCCCCGAGACAAGGACAAGAAACAATTCCAAGCCAGGAAAAGTGTAGTGAAGTGGATGATTGAGACTGATAGACATAGGTGCGAGGGTTTCAAGTAGTGCCTGTTTCCAGGTTTTCACCACTTCATAGATTTTTTTTAGGACTTTTTTCAATTTTTTTATATTTTTCAATTTTTTAATTTTTTTGGTGATACATCAAAGTGCCTATTGCTAGGTTTTCACTAAGATGATCATTTTTTAAGGACATTTTCTAATTTTTTGGATTTTTTTAGAATCATAGATATATACAAGATAGCTGAGTAGCAAGCCTCTAAGCATAGAACTTTTTCAAGTGTAGGATGTTGATAGGTTCTACAAGCTCTTCCCCTTCAAGAGTAGACAACTAATAAGCACTAGACTCAAATGCTGCTGTGATAATGTAAGGACCCAACCAGTTAGGTTCAAATTTCCCTTTCTACTCTCGATGTTGCTGATTTTTTGGATTCTCTCTAAGCACAAGTTCACCAACTTGGAACTCATGGGGGTGAACCTTCTTGTTATATTGTGTAGACATGTACTTCTGATAAGCCCTCATGTGATCAAAAGCAGCCTTATGACATTCATTAAGAGTCTCTAATTCCTGTACTCGCATAGCTCTATGGTCTTCATCAGTTATTAACCCATTTAAGAAGACACACAAGGAAGGTATCTTGACTTCTAACAAGAGAACAGTCTCAGGGCCATAGACTAGAGAAAAAGGCATAGCCCCTGTAGGAGTACAAATAGAGGTTCTATAGGCCCAAAGTGCCAAATTTATTTGCAAGTGCCAATCTACCAATCTTTCCCAAACTTGTGAACTGTGCGGTGTAGGATTTTCAGCAGTGTTTTATTAGAGGCCTCAGCTTGGCCATTCCCTTGGGGATAGTAAATAGAGGACCAATGTTTCTTGATTCAAAACTTTTTGCACAACTGCTTTAAATCCTTATTCTTGAACTGCCCTCCATTATTCATAACAATAGAGGATGGGATACCATATTAGCAAATGATGTGATTTAGTATAAACAGGGCAACATGTTTGCCTATAGTAGCAGATAATGGTACAACTTCAACCCATTTAGTGAAATACTCCATTGCTATGATGATGAATTTATGACTGCTGGATGAGCTTGGATGAATCTTTCCTACCAAGTCAAAGGCCCATTGCTAAAATGACCAATATGTCACAAAAGGGATTAACTCTCACCAAGGAGCATGTACCAAGTTGCCATGGAGCTGACATTTCTAACAAGACTTCGCATAGTGCACAACATCAGCTTGCATGGTGGGCCAATAATAACCTGTCCTAAGCAATTTTTGGGCAAGTGCAAGGCCATTTGAATGTGCCCCACAAATGCCATCGTGGACTTCGACAAGTGCCTTCTTGAACTCTTCTAGCTCTAAACACCTAAGCAACATTTTGTCTAGACCCTTCCTATACAAGTCACCAGAGACCAAAGTGTAGTGTGAGGCATTACGAAGGAATTGGCATTTTTGGTTGCAAGTGAGGGTTTTGGGAATAACTTGATCATGCAGGTAGAAGAAAATGGCTGCATAGCAGGAGTAATCATGACCCACAACAGTGTAGATCACCTGGTTATCCGAGGAATCATAGGCTGGATGATGCAGTTCTTCCACCAGGAACTCAAATCATGATTCATGTTCTTGTAGTTGGAGGATAGATGCTAAGGTGGCCATAGCATCAACAACCTTATTTTCTGCTCTAGGAATCTGTTGGAAGATAACAAAGGTAAAATAATTCCTTAGAGCATCTATCAACTTTTTATAAGGGATCAACTTGTCATCCTTTATTTGATATTCATTATTCACTTGGTTCAAAACCAGTTAGATGTGTAGCTTAGTTGTTCACCATTCAAGGGCTATTTTGATCCCATTTGTTAATGCTTCATATTCTGTAATATTGTTTGTACATGGGAACAATAGTTTGTAGGACTTTGGGACCATATAACCATGAGGGGAAACAAACAAAACCCCTGCTCTAGCTCCATTCTGTGTATAGGATCCATAACAAAACATCTTCCATGTTCTCTTAGTAATGTACATGATTGAGGCATCTGGAAACTCAATTTGCATAGGTGCTACATCTTCAAGTGGGAAGTCAGCCAACTGGTCTACTATGGCCTGTCCTTTGATTGCCTTACATTCAACATACTGAATGTCAAATTCAAAAATAATCATCATCCATTTAGCAAGACGACCAGTAAGTGTAGCTTTACTTAACAAATATTTCAAAGAGTCTATCTTAGCAATCAAGTGAACTGTATGTGCCAACATATAATGCCAGAGTTTTTGGGAGGCAAAAACTATAGCAAGGCATGCCTTCTCTATACTTGTATAGTTTAGTTCATAAGCCACCAAAGTTCAATTGATATAGTATATGGCTCTTTCTTTACCTGTCTCATCACTTTGGGCTAAGAGTGCTCCTAGAGAAGAATCCATAGCTGAAATGTACAGGATCAAAGGTTTTCCCAGAATGGGTGGCATCAAAACTAGAGGTTTTGCCAAGTAGCCTTTGATTTGATCTAAACTTTGTTGACAGTCACTGTTCCAAATATGGGTAGATCCTTTATGCAGATTTTTATTGAAAGATTGAGCCTAATCAGCTAATTGAGAGATAAATATTCTTATGGATTGTAGATGTCCTTGTAAACTTCTAAGCTGATTGATAGTCTTTGGTGGAGGCATATCCATGATAGCTTGGACCTTTTCGGGGTCAACCTCAATGCCTTTTTCTGAAATGATATAACCTAGCAATTTTTTAGAAGTGACACCAAAGCCACATTTTTTTGGATTTAGCCTAAGTTGGAATTGTTCCATATGGTCCAATATCAAACTAAGGTCTTTGAGATGTGTGTCTCATTTTCTTGATTTTACCAATGTGTCATCAACATAGTCTTCCATATTTTTATGCATCATATCATGAAAGATGGTTGTCATTGCTCTTTGATATGTAGTGCCAGCATTTTTAAGCCCAAAAGGCATGACATTCTAGCAAAAGGTACCCCATGCACATGTAAAAGTTGTCTTTTCTTGGTCTGTTGGAGCTATCTTGATTTGGTTATACCCAAAAAATCCATCCATGAGCGAGTACATCTCATAACCTGCAGTCATGTCCACTATCATATCGAAGTTTGGTAGTGGAAAGTCATCCTTGGGGCATGTTTTGTTGAGATCTCTAAAAATAGTACAAACTCATATGGATTTGTCATGCTTAAAGATAGGTACAATGTTGGAAATCCACTTTGCATAATCAATGGCCCTAATGAAGTTTGCATTCAATAGTTTTTCCAACTCTATCTTGACCAGTAGGGCCACATGTGGATGCATTTTTCTCAACTTTTGTTTGACAGGCTTGACATCTGATGAGATTGATAAGTGATGCATGATGAGATTTGTATCAAGCCCTAGAATATCAGAGTATGTCCATGCGAAGTTGACCTTCTTATCTTGAAAGAATTGAGCAAACTATGTCTTTTCTTTGTCTGACAAGGATTGAGCTACATGGATAATCTGAGGAGATTCTTTTGTACCCAAGTTGATAGGCTATGTAAGCTCAATGAGAACAAAAGAACTATCTTAGAAATAGCTTGGTAGACTACAAGTACCTCATCTGTAGGTGCCTCAGAGAGGTTTTCACCATTAGATACGCCTTTATTTTTACTTTTTTGAGGATCAGACACTGCCACAATGTGGTTTTCACCATTTGATCACTTATTTTTCCTTTTAATTTTTTGACTGAGGTACTTGATATTTGATTCCGTCATGTTAACCATAGGTTTGCTAGTGGAAGAAGTGATAGGTTCAATGGCGTTCAGATAACAAGCGATCTCATAGTCATTTTGGGAAGATCATATTTTAGGTCTTTGATTTTGGATAGACCAATCTATGAGATCTGGGTGAATTAGCGAGAGTGAGGGAGAAGTTTCAATGTGATTGACATGGAAGGAGTCACCTCTAGTGACTTGTGAATTTGAGCCTATAGAAAATGTCGCAAAGGAGTCCAGCTCAAGAATAGTCCTGGAGGAACTAGCGTGATCCATTGAGACATGTTGTGAGTCAAACTCATCCAACCCTATACTAGACCATTTGAATACATCAGGTTGGGTTGTATAGGCATGAATGACATCCACCCCTAGCTTGCAAGATGCATCAGAGAGGCTTTCCCACTCATACTCATGAGAATCTGTACTTTGATCCCTAGCTATGAGACGAGCAATATTCTGCCTAATTCATCCTCTATTTATGTCCTCAGAAGTAGACCCTTCTTGTGCTTGTTGTTGGGAGGTAGAAGCTTCTTCATTATTATTGGCAGTTAATATGTCTTCTCCCCAAAGGAGGAAAGTGAGAGGGACAAAGTCTTCATCTTGTGAAGTGGTAGCAATTACGGGAGAGTCATCATCCTTTGATTCACTAGACAGAGCAATCTTCGATCACATGTTGGTACATCATTATTTAGCCCAAAGCCTAGAAAAGTAGTGTCTCAAGTATCATGACCTTGAGTGTGACTTAAAGGTTCAACTAGAGCATTCTTACAACTAGTTAAGGACCTGTGGCCCTGGTAGCCGATTTTTGTCAAAAATTTATAGCCTTTTCCATATCTTTTGGGATAGGAGTAGTCACTGTAACCTCCTCATCTTCCTCTTCTCTGTAGATCCAATCCCTAATTGCCTGTTCTTCCTTTTTTGCTTCTAGAGGTATTGAAGATTGCACAAAGTGCCAAAAAGTGTCATAGCAAAAGCAAAAGACTTCTTTGCAATAGTTGGTTTCCCATAGGACCGAGGGGAAATTGGTAAGGCAGCAATAGAGTCCAAAGTGTACTCACCCATACCAAGGCTCGTCATTTTTAGTTTTTATTCACATTCTGTGAAAGATGGTGCTAGCTCATGTGAAGAGCGATTGTGCGGGACTAGCATTTTAGCAGTAGATAATGTGTTGATAGACATGGAGTTATTGCCGAGGACAACTACTTCAGTACCATTAAAAGGGAACTTAATGCACTGATGGTACGTAGAGGGTATTGCTTGCATATCGTGAATCCATGGCCATCCCAATAATAAGTTGTATGCAAGTGGTATGTCTAAGACTTGGAAAATGACATTCTTCTCAACTAGACCAACTCTGATTAGAAGTATAGTTAGACCTTTAGAAGGCCTTTCGACCTCATCATAGGCCTTTATAGTGATCTTGCACTTAGGATCGATGGAAAATTTAGACATTCTCAACTGTTGGATTACATTGAATGAAATGATATTTAACTCTGCACCATTGTCTATCAGGACTCGACGGACATGGGTACGAAAGATTTAAACTTCAATGTGAAGAGCAAGGTTATGAGGATGATTGAGAGCTCGATCATCTTCTTTAGAAAAGGTGAGATAGTGAGGCAAGGAGATGTGGTTCACCATAGCTTGGAATTGTTTCGCATCAATATCTGTGGGAACATTGGCAAAATATAAAGCCTTCTCAAGGATATCCTTGTGCAAAGGAGATAACTCTAGCAATTCAAAAATGGAGATTTGTGCTTGTGTGTGTTGCAGTTAGCTAACAAGATCATAGTTGGAGATCTTGGAAGTAATTGGTTGCTTAGATGATGAAGCATTTTTAGGATCATTAGGAACTTTTAGGACAACCTTAGATTGCCCCCTAGTGACAGTGTTAAGTGGTTCACCCTGAGAAGATGAAGACTCAACCACTCAGAGTACCACCTTGGGTCTAGTATTAGTATGGTCTTGAGGAGTGGATCATGTGCTTAAGACCACTTTTGGTTGTTCATCTTCATCATCATAATTTGTCCAATTGTCATTGTTGGAGCTTTCCATACATATGTATTCAACGAGCTCAAGCATGCCTATAACATTATCAGTGTCAGCGTAAGCATAACTAATTTTGGCATCATGATTCTTTTTGGCAGTTGCCCTTGAGGTCTCACCTTTTTCATATTTAGGTAATGGTTTTTGGAAAGCCTTATGATCAGTATTTTTAACAAGGCCATCCGTGACAACTTTTCCAGCTTTGATGAGGTCTTCAATAACATCTTTGAGTTTGAAGCAATTTTTTGTGTTATGTCCTTTACTTCGGTGATAGCTGCAAGTATGATCTTCTCTCCACCATGGAGGTCTAACAGGTGGATCATAAGGATGTGAGTTGTTTGGTAAGGTAACCAACTTATTTTCAATTAAGGTTTTAAAACCACTTCATAAGGTTCCACCATAGGTGTGTAAACACATCGCTTCTTTGAAAATTTAGAGCCCTTGTCAAAGGGTTATGGCTTTGAACCTTCTTTTTGTTTTGTTCCATAGATGGCATTGGAAAGGTTAAATGTAGGTTCCTTAGTCTTAGGGGAGTCCACTACTCCATCATTGACAACATACTTGTTTTTGTTCCAAGGTTTTCCTTTGTCTTTACCATTGCCATTGTTAACTTTATCCTTGTTTACGACAATGTCCCCTTTCTTGATAGCAACATCCTCAATGCAAGATGTGCTCTCAACCATGGTGTTGAAGGATGTGAATAGTTATTTTCTAAGATCAAAGTATAGCTTAGGTACGAGTGTGTTGAAAAAAATGTCAATTTTCTCAGCTTCTGAAACTTGCTGAGGGTACTGTGAGTATAGAGACCTCCACTGTTAGAGGTATATGGCAAAAGGTTCCCTTGATCTTTGTTTGATTTGGCATAAGTCTAACATAGTCACAGGATGTTGGATGTTGTATGAATATTGTTGTAGAAAGCATTGTGTGAGTTCATCAAATGTCTTGAGAGGGGGACTCAATTTTGAAAACCATTCCATGGCTTTTCCTCTAAAACTTTTGGGGAACAAATGCATAAGAAAGGTGTCTTCATGCATAAAGTCCATGCTAATAGCATAGAAATGTCTCACATGGTCATGAGGGTCACCATTTCCATCATATTTTTCATACTTAGGAACCTCTATATCCTTAAGAAATGGCAGCATGTATAGACTCCTATCAAATGGAAGAGCGCAAATTGATTCAACAAATGATGTTTTAGGTGGCTCTTTTGAAGTTTTTAGTTGTGCAAATTGTTTCCTTAGTTCTTGTATTTCTTCCCTTAAGATTTTAGCCTTAGTGGGCTCTCATTTTGGAATTATATGCTCAATATCAAAACCTTAAGGGAGTTTCCATCCCCTAGCTACCATGTATCGAAAGTATTGGTCTCCATTTTCCTCTAAAGCTCTAAGCATTAGTTTTTGGGCAAAGCCATCTTGTTGAAATTTGATTACGTCTTCGCTAGTTACTTCTTCATCACTATCATGATGGGATGGTTTAGGTGGTGAAAGACATGCGCCAGTGGCAGCTCTAGGAGTCCTTGGTGGTGTGTGATTGCCATCATTATTCTCAAAAGGATTTTAAGGGCAAGTTCCTTTATGTCCTTCCTAGCGTGCCTGATTGTCAATTTCAACTTGTTGCTTTTCTCTTTCCATAGCGTATATAGCCTCCAAAGTCTTTTGGGTTTCACGTGCTTGTGCTTCTAAGCAATGTTTAATTTCATCAGGTTCCACCATAGTGACTATACCACTCGTATCCTTAGGTGTCTCAGAGGGTGTACCAAATGGATTTTCAAAACTATAAAGTGGGTTGTGCCGAACGTTGGCCATTTGTGTTTGAGAAAATTTGAGATTCTTATCACAAGGTTGCTTATGAGAATGTTTGGGTGGTGTTTTCAATTGCTTAAAAATGAAAGGCATGTGGCTACCATTACCAACTTGATATCTATTTGTGACTAAAATGTAAAGAGTTGTCTTTGTTTAGTAGGACAAGAAAAGTGAGCTGAATTTGAAGCTTTTACGATTAGGACTAATCACTTGTCAAAATGTGATAGATGGCTTGTCAAATAGTGCTCAAGATCTTACAGCATGGGTGACTCGAGCCAAGCAGAAGAGCGAGAAGCTCAATAGCGGATAGCTAGAATAAAATAATAGCTGAATTTTGACAAGTGATTCATCAAGATGTTTCAAGACTTACATTCAACAAACTAAACCCATCTTTTCAACCTAGGAAAAATTCTTCCCACACTGATACGTAGCTAGGATCAAGGGTGACCAACATGATGCTCCTTAGACCAAAAAAATCTAACTGTAAACTCTATTTTTGACCCAAAGTGACTCTAGGCGATATTTTCCCAAAAGGAGGGTGACATAAGTTTAGCAAATAGTGTCACATGATAGAATTTTAACACGGGTGTGACACTTTTTGTTTAAGCGATAGATATTATAACTGAGTGTGACAGAATTTTATAGGCAGTGCGACAGAATTTACTACTGACATGTGACAAATTTTTGGGTAAAAATATGTCGCACGATATTTCTTGTGAGAGCATGTGATAGAGTGCCAGTTTTGTGCAAACAAAGGTCAATTTTTGGTTTGAAGTTCGTTTTAATTTTTCAATCAGACAGTTGTTTCAATCAGACAATGTTTCATTTCAGTTCGTATTAGTAAACAACACGGTTTGCAAATAGTAAGTGTTTTAACATGTCTGAAAACAATTGATCAAGGGTAAAAACAACCTTGTCAATATGCATTTGGGATATCAGAATAGCCTTCCTAATAACTTTTATCAGAATGTTTATGTTGCAAGAATGTTAACATTGGTCAAAACATCGAAAACAATAGCCAAGCAATCTACCTTAGAGTCACAGTTCATTATTCAACAACTTGGCCCACGCTTGATGCTCCTTTGTCTCACACCAAGTGGTTTCCCACAAGAGATATTGGCTTTTTCATGGAAGTGCCATAAGCACAACCAAGGGAACACATATGGTGAGTGCAAAATCTTGGGGTGATCTGTGTAGTCCACTAGGATTAATCCTTGCACCAAGAAGTTGAGCGGCTAAAAAGGGTAGTTACTAACTTAGGGTTTTTAGATTGGGCTTTCGTTTATAGTGTTCCTCTTGCTCCCAATCATGGGACACCTCACCTTGCAATGAGTAACTGATCTTGTGACCACACGAGTACCTTAAGCATTCTTGCCTAGTAATCTCCCTATGGTCAAAATCCCATAGGCGATCACACTAGGTGAAGACAAACACTACATCTACCAAAGTTTTGTGTCCTTGGTAGCCTTGAGTTTATAGTGGGTTGGAAGAGCTAGGTAATTAGCTTATCCCAACTTGGGTCATTCCTCTCAGGTTGTCTGAGAGCAGGCCCTCTAAAGGATTTTAACTACACAAAGAGTGGATTAACTTTCAAAAGTCAAGATTTTTGGTTCACCACAAGGGTGAAGAGCATACTCTCTCCTATTCCAATAATTTTCTCCCAAACACGCTAGGAAGATTCAGTTACCCCTTGCTTTTGAAACCAAATGGCAAGTCAAGATTTTTAATTCACCACGAGGGTGAAGAGCATACTCTCCTATTACCAAAAGACTCCAATCACAAGTTTTATGTGCCAATGAAAAATGAACAATTAGTCAATGCCGCACATGAAAACAAAAAATCAAGCAAGTTTGGGTTTTTATGCTTTGGGAAGCCCTGCAAACAATGTTAGTAGCCCTTACGCATTTGAACCTTTGACATGCATTATTTTGTATGCAAGGTTTCAATTTTTCTTCACAAAGAGGACAACCTGCAATCACAACTTGTTTGCCCACAAGTTAGCATGAAATAATCACAAAAACTATGAATTAGACCTCTGTAAAACAACCTAGAAATCTACTTAAAAACAACAGTCAACCAGCTAAGAAGAAATTTGATCAAATTCCTCAAGGAATGAGCAAAAACTTGTCAGGCGATACTTTTTGCTGAACAAATTTCATGTGATACTTTATAGTATAGCAAGGGGATAGTTTATGTTTAGGCGATATAGTTTCTTTAGCCGTATGACAGAGTTTTGCATAGAGGGCAACAAAATGCAGGCTTCAAGTGTGACACTTATTTCCAAAAAAAGTGTCACACAATAGTACTATGAACTATCACATAAAACTGGAAAAATGTCGCCCAACACTGCGACTGTAAAAAAAAGAAGAATGTAGAACAGTAAGGGAAATTCAAGCGAAAATAGCTAAATGCAGGGTGAAACGTATAGTTTTGCCCCACGGTGGGTGCCAAAAATTACACTAGAAAAGGTGCACTTCTCTAAACCATTCTATCTGAGGTTCTCCATAGATTGGAAAAATCGAATGCTGACTTAGAGCTCCCTAGTCATGGAGTACAAGAGGCATACAAATGAGCATATAAGAGCTCTCAGCTAAGCTTTAGAAACATAGCCCTTGCTAGTAAACCACAAAATGGGAGATTCTTTAGACAAGAGCAAGAGTGCTAGTGTCAAAGAACTCTTGGATCATGCAATGCAAAAATGAAACTATATTAGGATGAGATGCACAATGCAAGCTATGCTAAAATGAGATGGGAATGTTACAAATCCAACTATTAAAATATGTGATCTAACTATTTGCAAAGAAACTACAATAACACGCAATATGATCTTAAGACTAATATGAAGTGGATGAAAGAATGGGACAAGAAATGGGAAGTTCTCCACAAAGCTCCAAAGAAACCTGTTAGAAAACCTATAGCATAACAATATTCAAAATGAGGATGGATCCTTTGAGGGGGAAAGCTCTCTCCCTTTTAAAGTCGTACGGACGGTAGAGATCAAGATGAAGATGATGGATGATCAACAGTGGAATTCAAAAAAAGGAGTGATCCATGTGCACAAACAAGTCAACCACTAGAATATAAGTTGACTTGTCACATAAGACAAAAGTCTCACAAGCCTTTTCTTTTAATTGTAAAATAGAAAAATGACTTTATGTGTGCACTTTAAGTGGGTTAGAAGAATGGGGTGTTTTATTTAATTAAAAGGGGACATGTTCTTTTAATCAAATAATGAACTTAGGATAGCATAGTCAAACTATAGGTTATAATCAAACAAATTGATTATTAGCAATTTGGTCTAGATAAATGATTAAATTAATTTAACCAAAATGCTGAGAATGGGGCTAATAGTCTAGATGACCAATTTAAGGTGATTACAAGGAGAACCCATTTGTAGGTTATGGAGAATATATTGTTGGTAATATCAGCAACATCAATGATTACTCTAGTTTTGATGATGAGGAAGAAGATAAAAAGAAGAAGGAAGAACAAGAAAAGAGGGAACAAGAAGCAAAAGAAAAGAAAAGAAAATAAGAGGAGGAAGAGAAGAAGATGTGAAGAAAGAGGCTGAGGAAAAGAAGAGAGTAGAGGAATAGAAGATAAAGGTTACTATACTTTAAATAGTGTTAGTAGCTGGAACATCAACAATAATATCTATTCTATCTGATGATGAAGATTAGAAAGAACTAATGGGAACCCTAAAAAAGTTATTCAAGAAGAATAAAACTATTAAGTCTTCAAAGAAGACTCTTGTTGAAGTCTTGGAGCACATGCAGAAGATAGTTTCCATAATTTTTGCAAATCCAAACTTGCATGCCAAGGAGAAAGAGTTGGTAAAGACCTTTGATGGGGAATTTGCAACTTTGGCTAAAGTAGTAACAAGCATAGACAAACCATGAAGCAACCTTATTTAACATAGTGTGCACCAATATGCATAATGATTTGAAGGAACTTGATGGAAACATCAAGGGATTAAGAAAATGTATTGTTGAAGGTAAGAAGTTGTATGGATAGTGCACAATGTCTTACACTTACCTATCAGATTTTTATGCAAAGATCAAAGGCCATATGAGTGAGCTTTAGACACTCACTACAAGATTACAACAACCTGAGATCAGAATTGAAGATTCTAAGAATGAAATTGAGAATATCCATAATGTTGTCAAAAGAATTGAATATGACAAGGAGAAATTAATAAGAAGATTCTCCATTCTCAAAGAATATCTAGTACCTAAAGTTATAATTTTATAGAGGCAATTGGAGGAATGCATTTCACCAAAGAATTCCTATGACAAATTGGCCTACACTAACATGAGCATATTTGAAGTGGAATCTTATGCACTTTGTGCATTAGCTATATATTAAATACAGTCAAAGAAAACTAGAAGAAATAATTTTATAAAATAAAGTTTGATTTTGTAGATTGCATATCTAGAATGACAAGCCGATCAACAACAAGCAACAAGTTTTGTGATATAGCTTTGGCACCTTTTCCATTGATGTCAAAGGGGGAGTATCATGTAAAGGAAAATTTGTATAGATGTAAATGAATATGTAAGGGGGACCTTATGTATATATTAATGTAAAGGAGTGATAAGGAATATAATGATCGATCAAAACATGAATACAATTTTTATGTTTTGAAATTGATTTTTGTGTAGTTACTTTTATTTGTTTTGTTATGTATGATATCATTTTGAGACTTAGCCAATTTTCTCAAATCTTTCCATCAATGCCAAAGGGGGATATTGTTGGAAATATGGCCAGTTAGTTGTCTTGATGGATGCCATTTATGGCAACATATATTCAATATTTCTTTTATGCATTTAGAGATAGAAAATTGTCTAAGTATTAGACAGTTTGTAGCAGCACAGAGTACAGATCTTAAGAGTGTGAACAATGCATAGAGAGTTAGCTTATGTATAATTGAGGAAAGTTTTTTCATAATATCATGATGACATGTACCAGTGTGCATGTGTGCATAGACAATACAATGCAAATTATACTAAGATTAACAATGTAGAATAGAGCACAATAGTAAACAAAGTTGTATGGCTTTAGGAATTATTTTGGTTATAAAATAATTACTAAGTTTTTTTGAGCTAGCTATGTGGATATTGTTCCATAACTCATTTTATATTATGTCAAGTGTGTGATAACATGAAGGCTAACAGTGCAAATTTTTGAGATTGTGCAAGGTATATGTAAAGATCTTATCTTGTGTAAATATTGGGGAAGTTGCATGATTAGATGTGACATCTGAACTATTGTGAGAACTATCTGAGCCCTATGTGATGTGAAATCTGATGTAAGATTAGAGAAAGTGCAAGTTATAGAAGTAAAGAAAGTATTGTATGTATACCTATCTTGTGAAGAAATTAAATTATATAATTATATGTTAGGGTAGTGGGCTCTTCTTGCATACATTATAATTGTTCTACTAACTCCTAACAAGGTTGTAGCAACTCCTAATAGGGTTGAGGCTTCTAACAATTCCTAGTCCTCTAACAAGGACTCAAGACACTATATGTGCTTCATACACTCCTAACAGGGTCAATATCCTTAACAGGATCTTATTGTTTAGTGAATCATCTAGTGGGTATAATCCCCACTAGGGTTTCCCTTGGCCAAAGTTTCCCTAGTTAACAAATAATGGTGTTATGAGTTCTCTATGTGCATGGCTATATTTACTATTCAACATTGTTGGTTTAATTTCATTTGCAAGTTATAAAGTAATTAACTATATTCAGTTGTGAGAAAAAGTTTGTAGAATATTGATTCACCCCCCTTACCCCCCGCCCCCCCTCAGTATTATCTATTTCTAACACCAAGCACTCCAAATTTTGAATGAACCAATGATTTTCCATCCAACCAAGAATCTTCTAAGAATATGAATTTACTATTGATCTTGATTGGTTTTGACTAATGAGTATCTATACACTTAAGTCATCTACTTAGATCATACCAAATAAGTAACATATGTTGAGCATAACATATAAGATAGTGCATGTCGAGTAAATAGTGAATGTCAAGCCACTCAAGTGTTGAGTCACTCAGATGCCAAGTAGATAGTATGTGTTGAGTGATTCAAGTGTCGAACAAGTAGTGCATGCCAAGTTAGTTTGATGCCAAGTGACAACATTGAAGTTACAGTTAGTGCCGAGCACCAAGGACTTTAGATGCCTAGTAATATAGTTTTAACATTGTTATTTGTATTGCACAAATTACTATGTAAACTATTTTTGGGCTGACTTCAATATTATTTTACAATTTTTGTTAATAAGGATGAATCTTAATTGTGAATCCCTATGCATGATATGTATCCAATCAAAAAAAGGGAAGGCTTAAGTAGCAATATGGTTGAATCACTACCATTGATTCATACCTAACCCTAAATCATCAAGGTCTTCTTAAGGAAGATGAATCTTAAACTTTATAGATGGATGAAAGGAATGCTAAGTT
Source organism: Cupressus sempervirens (assembly GCA_028749045.1). Classification (NCBI taxonomy): domain Eukaryota; kingdom Viridiplantae; phylum Streptophyta; class Pinopsida; order Cupressales; family Cupressaceae; genus Cupressus; species Cupressus sempervirens. Next base: position 517,618,648 of record CM053787.1, read on the forward strand.
GAATTGAAGAGAGTTTGCATGCAGAAATAGAGCATTCATGGTGATTAATGTGTTATGAATTTAGTTACATTATAGAATTGGTCAAAGGAGAATAGAGGAAAGGAAAAAAAGGATAAAAAAGGTGCATCTGATTAGAAAGGATCAAGTAGACATCAGTTTAGAGGTGATTTGACATCAAGCAACAAATTGCTAATTGTGGGATCATTATTGAGACATTTTAACAAGTGAATTAGTCAAATCTCTTAACAAAACAATTCTAATAGCCTCTTGTAAATCCTTTAACAAGGTGCTTACTTTATTATAAGTTAAAGTCCTCTTACCAGACACATTTTTAGCAGGGTGTTTTAAATCCTTTAACAAAGTAAGATCTAACAATCTTGGAAGCCTTTAATAGGGAAAACCTTTCATAGGGTGGATCATGTTTCATGACTAAACATTGTAACCTTTATTGGATACACTTTATTACTGCAATACTGAAGATTTTTGGGTGTCATCCCCACCCCAATTTTACCTTCTCCTTGGAGAGTTTCTAGGTAACCAAATATCTCATGTCATACATGTGCTGAATATTTAGTTTCATGCTATGGATTTATATGATTAATTTGGTATTTTAGTTTATATGTATAGACTATGAGATGGATGTGTGGTGAATAGTTTTAGAGTTTGAAAGTTTTAAGTGTTGATTCACCCCTACTCTCAAAGTTTACTTCCCTATTGTATTTCTAGTAATTGGTATCATAGCTAAGTTCTCTAAAAGTAAAACTTTGTAGCTTTTAGGAAAGATCTTGGAGATGGAAGTTTAAAAATTTGAAAAGAATATTGAGAACCAAAAAATTGAAATAAAAATTTCCCTACATCAGTTGAATGAAGCAAGAAATGATTTGAAGATATCACTAAAGAGAAGGAAGGAAATTTATATTCAAGAGAATGGCACACATTACCAAGATATTGACCCTACTAAATTATTTTCAAATGGAAACTCCAATGAATTAGATGCAACAATCATAGATCTGATGGAAAAGAATGGAACCCTATCCAAAGAGGTCAAAAATCTAAAGAGAGAACAAGAGATCCAATTGGTATTTCTATGAGAAGTGATTGATTAGAAAAATAAAGCTAAAGAGGACAAAATCATGATCAAAGATAACAAAAGGATTTTGACCAACAAACTAGATGAGAAAATATTAGAGGTGACTAGAATTGCTAACATGCAATTGGAAACCTTAAGTCAAATGATGACTACAAATCATGAACTAAATGCAAATGTTATTGAGATTAAAAAACTACAATTACAGAATGAACAACTATGAAATGACCTAAAAAGAGAAAAGGATTTTGCTAATAATTTCAACAAACCTAGTGAAGCCATCAAATACTTTGAACAATTGATGAGATCCACTAGATCCAATAGTGATACTTCTAGATTGGGATACACTAGTACTAAAGAATGAGAAACATCCAAAAGTGGTGAAGAAAGAAGTAACAAGGGTAAGAACTCCAAACCTACTTGTCATAATTATGGTAAGATAGGTCATGCTACTAATGTTTGTAGGAGCAAGACTACAAATTGGAATCCTAAGTTGAAATTCATGGGTCACTGCCATAAATGTAACAAATAAGGACATCAAGCACATGAATATAGAACCAAGACCACAAGCTCACAAAGATTTGAAGGATACTTCTATAACTATCAAAAGTATGGACATAGAACATATGAGTGCAGATCCAAGCCTAAATTGTCATCAAATAAGAAGACAATGGTAAGGCATAATGGAAACTCTTATAATTGAGATTATAATAAAAGTTATAGTTGCCACTACTATCAATAGTATGGACATGTTGTTGAAAATTGCATAAGAACACATTACAAAAGTGACTATAGTAGATGGTTGAGTCAAAACACATGTTTTAGCTATTTGAAGACTGGTCACATAAGCAAAAATTGTCCAACAAGGTGAAAGGAACCAAGTAGTGAGTTCAAAAAAGGCAAAGGAAAGGCATATGTTGAGAATGTCAAAGATGAGATGAACAAGACATGGAAGAGAAAGGAAGATTGTAGCACATCAAGTGTAGAAGGGGTCACTTCACCCAATGGGTCAGGTGATCACACCTCCTTCAATTAAGAAATCAAGAGGTAATTGGGATTGATATTTAAAAGGATATACTTTACATCAATTCTAAAGATTTGGTGCTGAAAACATTACATATGCTTGAAGAAAGATGAAAAATATTGTTAAGAATCAAGAAGAAATCTTTTAGTTTTGTTAGTTTTCATGTTGTTGCCGAGCATGAAAATTTTCACTATTGTTTTTGAGTGAAATATTAGTAGATGCCAAGCTATCAAAGTTGTTAGTGTTGACTGAGCTCGTAGTGGTTACTGAGTGGAAAAGAAACTTCATGAAAGTTGAGTGAGTTGAAATCTTCATTGAAGTTGAGCTTATAGTTGTGTAAGAACTAAGAATTAATTGCAAGGTTTTGAGGTATCTATGATTGATTTGTACTCATTTGACATTATTGAAATTTTAAGGATATCATGAAGAGCTAAAGAGAAACCAGAGAAATTGTTCTGAGCTTTTGCAAATGAATTCAACAGTCACTTGACACCACATCACTGCAAGATCATAAAGTGATGCAAAGGATCCTACAAAGAAACCAATAAATGGGATACATACTGATCCCATCAAAATATATGAAATAAATTCCATTCTTAGACATCTCATGAGGAAAAACAAAACACTTTCCATACAAGTTTTCCAATACTTCACCATTTACATAGTCTGATTTCTATTTGAGAGTATATCATTCATAATTTTTATTTGATATTTTTGTGAATTTTTTTTTGTATGAATTTTGAAAAAATAGGAATATTAAAACATATTCAAATCTCATTCCAATCCAACAAATATGTTACAAGTTATGGTCTTTGAATCGAGACCCATTGTTACTGTCATAAACTAGTAACAAAACTTGTAACCCTACCTAAGAAACCCATATCTTTCACAATATAATTTTTTTAAATTCAAAATAAATTTCATAAAAAGAAATACTGAATATATTTCTCAAATATGTAATCCATTCAATCTTACAATCAATAAATCATTATATGCATGCAAATCTATGCCTGCAACTCCATTGATTATTTTAAAACACTAATTTTCACTAAGAAATGTATAACTTCCACAATTCTAAATGAAAATACATCAAACCAAATGAAAATAAAACTAGGTTCACATATATATCCAATGAATCTATTTATTGTTTGTATCTCTTCAATATGTGTTAGTACCAAGTGTTGCAACATGACTAATGTTAGGGAATCCAGAATCTGCAAACAAGCAGTTTTACCAAAATGCTCATAACTTATTCATTTCTTCACATAATCACTCTTAACCAAGACCAAAAGGAAGATGATTCATCCTAATATTATAATATATAGATTTTACATGGTTTTGAGGCCATACATTTCTGTACAAGACCTTAACCAACACAAAAACTAAAAAATTAATCAAAATAATAACTTAGAATCACTCCAAATTTATTTCAAATGTGAATGTCTCCTTTCATCCTGATTTGGTTCAACCATAAATAATTTTTTATAGGTCCATTGGTGGTTTACAACTTCCCAACAAAATTTTTAACCAAATCCTTGCAATATTTTAATCATGATGCATTTTCATGACAACATTTTGTGCATTTTGCATTATAACTTTATAGTTTTACACTTTGTTGACAACTTTACATTTATTTCTTTTGGGCATTACATGGACTATCACATAAAAAAATATGGAGTTAGATTAAATAATTAAAATATTTCTTGAGATCATTTGCAATACCATTATGACTAAGTGCTCCTGCACCATACTCCTGAGCTTGAAAACTTTCCTTGCCCATGGAAATACTCTGGTTCTCAAGAATATGGTATTTCACCTCTTCAAAATCACTAGATTGATTCTTCCTCCATTTTATCTATCTCATTCAATCATGACTCCTATCCATGGAGTTATGTTGGTCACCTTCAATGTTGCTTTAACTATTGCACAGTCCACTCATCCATGCTACATCTATCCTTCACCTAGGAGTTCTATCATGCATCTATCCCCAAGACTATTGGTAACACATAATAGACTAATAACTAGACTTGGTTCATTTCTCATGACCCTCATGGTAGACATTCATGTCCACTCATTATAGCTAAGCAAACTGGCATCAATTTGGAACCAAAATTTCAAAACAAGATTATGAACTAAACCCAACATAGGGTTAGGTCCTAGTGTGAGTCCTCACACTCTCAAGATCTTCTAACTTTGATACCACATGATGTTGCAAATGGTTGTACAATACCTAGAACCAAAACAAAAATTGAAAAACCAATCAAAACAATAACTCAGAATCACAACATCTTATTGTTACAGGATGAGATATTGCTTTGGCTAATAGATGGACTTCTTTACCTTCTCCATCTTATCAATTCATTATATCTAGTGGACCTCATGAGAAAGTTAATAGGAAGTTAGTGAAATGGATTCCCCCTACTAGGGGAGATTGCAAGTTAAATTTTGATAGCTGCTCAAGAGGCAATCTTGGTGATCGAGAGTTGGAGTGTGTATAAGAGATCATAAGGGGTGGGTATTAGGTATGTTGGCTCAAAAATTTCCAGTTGGTACAAATAAAAAAGCTAAAGCCATGGCACTCCTTCTTGGTTTAGAACTGGCATTTCAGCTAAACATAGTGAATACTCACATTGAGGGGGACTCTTAAGTGGTTATTAATTTATGTGTAAAGAAAAAATTAGACAATTGAAAGTTTGGTTATATTCTAGAAAAAGCTTCGACAATGGTTGAAAAATTTAAAGGGGTTTCCTTCTCTCATACCCTCAGGGAGGGAAACCAGGTTGCAAATTATTTATCTAATATTGGTTGTGACTTGAAGACTGATGAGGCAAGTATTACAAAGTTTATTCCTGCCAACTTTCCCACTTTATTTACCTTAATTTAGCAAGAGAAAATATTTTAATACTACCTGGATCCCTTTATCATTTTATGATGGTTGCATAAAAAGTATAAGTTTGGGTTCAGTATTGACCAAGCTACTCTTGGCTTAATGTTTACCGAGTTCAGTAGTGACCGAGTTATTCTTAGCTAGTGTTGCCCGAGTTACTCTTGGATTAATGTTACTCGGGTTCATTATTGACCAAGTTACTCTTGGCTTAATATTTACCAAGTTTAGTATTGACTGAGTTATTCCTAGTTGGTATTGATCGAGTTACTCTTGGATTAATGTTACTGAGTTCAATATTGGCTAAGTTACTCTTGGGTTAGTGTTTACAAAGTTTAGTATTGATCGAGTTCACTAAGTTTGGGTTCATTATTGACCGAGTTACCTTTGGCTCAATGCTTACCGACCAAGCTCAGGTTTAGTATTGACTGAGTTGCTTGAGGATTACCAAGCTATTCAATTTACTAATTACCAAGTTCCCCCAAGTGGGGTATTGACCAACTTCTAGCCAGATGTTTTCCAAGTTAACAAGGAAGAGGCTCATGCCGAGCTATTTGTTCATAGTTTTTACTAAGTGGTCACGAGTATGATGATCAGGCTATTTGATCTTGCTAAGTGATTTGCTCCATGTGGTGGTATGATGTCCAAGTTTGTGAACATCTTAAAGAGGAATTATAGTGGCATGGAGCTGCTTTGATGTTCGAGGAGGTTTGCATGTACGAGATTATGGTGAAATCATTAAATCTTTCGGCACTATTCAGTATCATATTTTGTTGTCATCACTTGAGTACCTTGTGTGGTTTTACATTTGGCAAGATTAAATCTGCATTTAAGTCAAAAGCGTGTCTCAAGTTGATCAAAGATAACATTAATAGATGGTAAAAAGTTTTTTTCCATTCCAATACATACAGATGCAGAATATTTTTTCTTTATTCAAATTTGGGATTTTTAGTCTTGTTCTTCACTCTAAATAGTTGCAATTAGGCTTTGATGTAATGGCACCTTATTTATTACTCATATGGGAGCAGGTGCGTCATACCTATTAAGTGTTTGGTGAGGATTTTATAGGTGATCAATGAATTTCCTTTTTTAATTCCTTCTTCCCTGCTCCCTTTGCGTGCCTTTTCAATTTCTAGAATGTCATTCTCATTGGATGCTTATGTAAAATTTGAGTCTTGTCACGAGTATCATAGAAGCATCCTACCCAAAAATTATAGAATTTTCCTTCAATCAGTGGTAGATGCAGATGCACTCTCTTATCCCTTGGATGATGAGATGTTGGATATTATGTTCATTTGGCTTTCTTCTTTGACCCATTGTGCAATTCAGAATGTCATTGGGGAGGACTTCTTTTATGCCACTTCTAGACAAGTGTTATATCCCTCAAATTTGGTCTCCATTTATCTATCTAATGCTATGGATCTTCTTTAGTCAACATTGAGACCAAAAATCATTGCTTACAATTTGGTTAGACTAGAGTTTTGGGCTCAAAATAAACTTAAGTGGGTTATGCAGAATTATGATTTTTGGTCTGGAGATGCCTTGGTGGGAGGACTATTTTCAAGGACCATGCTCATGCAAAAACATGAGGTTTTGGCAACTTTTGAGGCACCATACAAGGCATTCAAAAATTACAACTCATAGTTCTTGGCTAAGACCTTGCAAATCATGACAAAAGTTTTGGGTTTTTAGATGTCTGAAGATGTGAAGAAAATTGGTTTTGCACTTCTTGACATTTTGGGTCTTCCAATTTTTGATGTACACGTAGTATCTGCTCATAAGAAGACACCTCTGGCTCCCTCAATTTAGTTGGTTTGTGAAACTAGTGACTGGTTAGTTCTTGTTGTAAGTACTATTGGCTCAGGACACCTTATCCAAAATCTCCATTCAGATCATCTCAAACCAATAGCCTAGGGGGTATTTCTCATGTTTTTGTTGAAGGCTCGAGTTCAGGATGGGAGGTGGCTCCACTACCATGCTCTAATTTTGGTTGGGGTCACTCGGTACAAATTTCTACAGAGGGTGTCGAGGATATGGAAGAAAAATAGTTTATTGACATTCTTCTAATTTTTTGGACTTTTCTTCTAAACTTCAAGCATGTTTTGTAAAATGTTTGAAAATTTTGGTTGTTATGCTTGCTGTTTTGATATGCTCAAAAATGCAAAATTTGATAAAGATTGCATTTTGGTGAAATTATGTTTTTTGCATCGATAAGTTATGATTGTCAATATCAATGCTTGTAACTTGTATATACTGTGATGATGCTAGGTTTTCTTTAGTAGTTCTTTCCTAGTTGAGCTCTTGAACCAGTTTTAAATTATATATATATATATATATATATCAGTGGCTTGTCCACTTTGCCAAAAAAAAAACTTAGAATCACTAAAAATTTGTTTCAAATGTGAATGTTTCCTTCCATTCTGATTTGGTTATCCATACATAAGTTTTTATAGGTTCATTGGTGGTTTACAACTTCCCAACCAAATTTTGAACCAAATCCTTACAATATTTTATTCATGATGCATTTTCATGACAACTTTACATTTATTGCCTTTGGGCATTACCATTGATTCCATTACATGGAATATCACATAAAAAAATATGGAGTTAGATTAAATAATTAAAATACTTCTTGAGATCATCTCCAATACCATTATGACTAGGTGCTCTTGCACCATTGTAGTGCCTGCCCCTAGTTCGCATTTTTGTTATCATTGTCGAACTCTTTTAGGCCAACTTTACGCTTATGATTAGTAGCATTATTTTGAGTTTATCAGTTATTGTTTCACATTCAGTTTATTATATGATGAGATTAATTGGTACTCTATATTTCATGTATGTATGATGATTATTCAATATTTTTAGTTATTGATGATTATTCGTATCTTCCAAAATAAACTCCAACAGATGCCAAGCTCCCAACAGTGACTGGGCTGATAACTGATGCCGAGTTGGATAACTCCAATGGAAGCTGAGCAAAGTGAAAATGTAGTGCAAGATGAGTTAGGTTAAAATTTCTTCAGAAGCTGAGTTGGTAGTTTAGCATTTAATGCGATGAAAATAGGGTATATTATTGCGATTTCAATCAGTTTTACTCATCACGATCAAGAAGCAAAGAAGAAGAAAGAGAGCTGAGTGACTTCATAGCAAGAATCCAGCATATCAAGTAGATTGCAACCACATTCAACACATTTTTCATCAATCTTGAGGTATTTTCATTTGTGCTAAGCTACGTAGTTTCGTATCCTTTTGTTGTGAAAACCCTAGATTGCATAAATGGCATCAAGTTCAAAGAAAACCGAGGTAAAAGAGTCTTTTGAAGTATAGTTAGTTTCAAATGAGGTCAAGCAACCTAATTTACATCCTATACCTAAAGTTGACTACAAAAATGACCCTGCCGGTGCTCTCTCCCAAATTCCCCCAAAAGTTGTAATGGTCCAAGACGTGAGAAAATGTTACAACTGTAAGATAGGAGCCCTAGGAGACATGGAAATAAGACAAGCCTATGAGAAACTATGTAGATGGAGTCTTGAAAGATGAATTCAAAATCATTGAAAGAAAGGGTTTGACCCAAGTTTTAAGCTTTCCCACCCTATTCAAAATAGAGTGGATTAGACTTGTGCTGAGCAAAATTCATGGTGGAAATTTGTGGTTAGAAGATATTCCCATCAAATTGACCAAAGAAATCATACATAGAGTAACAAGGTACCCAACCCTGGATCGGTACAAAACCTTGAGAAGTGAATCAAAGGAGGTTATTGAAAAGAACATTGGTGCCCAGTGGAACAAAAGAGGAATTACAATTCACACCATACAGGATCCTCTACTTGAGTTTGCTGTTAGAGTCATCACCCATAAATTCTACCAATCCAGTAGACTCAACAATGTACCATGTATTGCAGTAGATGTAGGCTACAAATTGGTGAAAAAGGATTATACTTATGATCTTGGCAAATTGCAACTACAACAGATCAATGAAAACCTAGCTGCCATAAGAAGAACAAAGGGCACTCAATGCAAATTTGGAGCAATCCTAGTTTGCATATTCTTTTATGTTCAAAATGAGTTTCCTTCTTTTGGAAAAGTGGCATGGAGGAATGACAGAACCATCATTGCCCAAATTAATGAATAAATAGAGCAAATGGGAGAAAATTTTGATACCTTGATGATAGGCCATTTTGAGGATTTCAAGAAATCCATGAAGCAAAGATCAAGGATACCAGTTTCCTTAGTGGAAAAACATACTAATGATATATGTTTCTTAGTTGACATTGATTTTACGTATATTCAAGCAATAATACCAAGAGTGAGATGGCTAAGGCCATTTGGATATGAAATTAATATTGATGAGGCATTTGCAGCAATAACTGCATTATTGGCAGAAGAAACAGATAAAAGTGCTCCACATTTTGGCACTTATAATGTGGTAAGATCAAAGATAAACATGGAATTAAAAACTGCTTCCACATTGAAGAAGAAAGACAAATTATTAAAGAAGATTAAGAAGAAATTTGGTAAAGAAATTGAGGCTAAAGCAGAAGAAGAAGATGATGACAGTGATGATGAAGATGAGCAAGAACAAGGGCCAATGGAATTAACTCAAGGTCTTGGAGAAGACAAGGAGGAAGGTGCAGAGGAAGAAGAAGCTAAGGAAGCACCAACTAAAGCTGAGCCAAAGAAGAGAAAGGCAACATAACAGTCTTCAGCTAAGCCCAGATCAAAGAAAGCTACCATGCCATCACCTTAAAAGCCAACAACACGAGCAGCAATAAGGGCCTCCACTCAAAAGGCTAAAGAGGAAGTTACAAAGAAGAAACAAATCAAGGAAACATAGGAAGAGCCGAGGAAAAGAAGAAGATATGTGGCTCAACCTGACACTGATGAAGAAGACCAATCTGAAAAGGTAAGCCATTCTTCAGTTGATATCTTATGTAAAAAGATTGGAAATGGTGATTTAAGTAATTTAAATAAAGTTGATTTCAGTAAATTTACTAAAGAAGAACATAGTAAGATAGAAGAAACAATTTATGGAATGATGGCACAGTTCAAGTACACTCCACTTGAACTAGATGGACAATTGCCAAAAGAATTGTCAAAAATTGTAGAAGACAGATGTCATTTCTATTTGAAAATGGAGAAGGAGATGAGGGAATCAACCCTAGAAAGTGTATTGCCAGATTTGACTAGGGAACAAGTAAAGAATGTAGTCAAAAGGCATAATAATAGGTTTACACCTAAATACAGGGCATTCTTCATACTCCAAAATAGGATGGAAGAAATTGTTCAAAGAACAATGAAATCATGGAAAAACTTGTACAAAAAGATTGAAGATTTTCTTGAAGAAGAATACAAGGAAGAAGCTACTGCTCCACCAGAAGAGAGGAGAAAAAGGAGAGAAGAGAAGACAGTAGTAGAGAAGGAAGAATAAGAGAAGAGGGAAGAAGAAAAGAAAGATGAAGAGGAGGAAGAGACACAAAAATAGGATATAATGGGAATAGCTAAGCAAGAGCAGCAACCAGATTAGAGTGTGCAAGACACACAATTGCCACCCCCTAGCCCTCCTCAAGCATCTATCTCACCTGTAGACACTGTAACTATTATTGATGTTCCTGATACTTCTGGTCAGAATATCAATCCATTAACTATAGAAGATCTTAAAAGAATTCTTGACCAATCTACACAACAAGAAATATTATGTGTAGATCCAGTATTGGTCAGTATAGATGAATTGCAAAAACTAGTAGAAAGTACAGTCAAAGATAAGGTGAATCCACAAGAACCACCTTCTATCATCTCTACAACTACTAGTAGTCAATTTCAAATGCCAAAAAGCATAGTTGATGCTGCAATACAGAAGCCAAATGCAACTGTAGAAAAAGGAATAGAACAAATAGGACAAACTATTACATCTGATCCTACAGAACAAACACAAGGTGCACTTCCCAAGATTAAAATAATTGATCATGGTAGACAGAAGGAGGAAATAGTGAAAACCCCTAAAGAATAGGAGGCAATACAAACATTAATAGATTTGCCTACCTCAGGAACTCCTTCACACCAGCCATTGCAAATATCTATACCAACATCTAGTACTACCAGAGTTGCAAGGGTACTTCACTATGGAGACCCTGAATTAGATGAGGAGATAGTCATACCAAGTTATGACTCAAAATCAATAACCATTGATCAAATAAATGAGGTGTAGGATGCACTAAATAGGAGGAAAAGATAGGAGATACTCAGGAAGGAGTATAAACAAAAGCAAACACTATATGAGATTAAGGACATCTTTATGGAAGCCTTCAATGTGCAATCACTAGATGAGTCAAAGCATATCACAGAGCAATTAACAGATATTGTTGACCAAGTGACAAATGAAGACATAGAAACAAATGCAAAACTTATGGAATGGTCAGAAAGAAAATTTTAGGGGAAAGTGAATGAGAAAATATCAAGTCAAATTGCACTTTCACAAGTTGAATTGGCAAAGCTTATTGATAAAGTGAAAAAGGTACTTGAGAATATATTCTCATTGTACAAAAAGTTGTGTGATTTTTCATACTTCACACAAGAAACAAGCCAAAAGATACTGAGCTTGGAAAGAAAAAAAAAAATTTCAAGCATACAACTACCTAAAGATCTAGCTCAAAGTGAGAAGCATTTTGCTCAATCGCTTCACACTCACAAAGAAATAGCTGTATTAACAGCAGATGAGGCTAATATCAAGGCCAAATTAATATAGCTCCAATCCTCCATTACCCCACATTTAGAGATACTCCATAAAGAGCAAGTATATGCTGAAACTATTCTCAAGAAAGACCTAACTCTTTGTACATTAGATGGACTTATTCATCTTGCTGCCAAGACTGCCATCCAACATAAGTCACTGGAAATTGCTTTGAACAATTGGGATGCAGCTCTTAGGATGATTATGGAGGTAAACAACACATTTTTGGCTAAATATGGTCTTAACCCTTAAATATTCTTTGACATAAGTGTCAAAAAGGGGGAGAAAAGAGACATAATAGGGGTATTAGAAGTGGTTGAACAATATTGCTATAGTAATTTTTGTGGGTATCATCCCCACCCCAATTTTACCTTCTTATTTCTGGAGGGTTTCTAGGTTACCAAATTTCAGTGTTATGAGTTGTTGATGCATGTGTTTAGTTTCATGTTTACTTGATGTATTTACATGCATACAATTTAGTTTCAGTTAAAAGTTTTATTGGCTAAAGTGTGATACTTTTGATTCACCCCCCCCTCCCCCGCTCTCTCATAAGTATTCTTTCCATATTTGAATATTCCAACATCTGGCACTTAGGTAAAGTAGTGATAATCAAAATTAGAATTGCCTAGTAAAATAGGACTTAGGAATAATTAAAGAGACCAAAATTGGTAAACATGGAAATGTGCAAATTTTGGGGTATTACATTTGCCCCTCTTTGAATTACGAGTAGCTCATTTGATTCAAAGAAATTAGAAGTATGATGCATAGATCAAGAAATGAGATTGGTTCTAAAATTGATGATACAAAGACCAATTTATAAGCTTTTAAAGGTTATCTCTAGAATGAAGCTTAACCTTAGGGCATCTAGATAGAACACCTAGATACCAAGATGATAAGCTTTTAAAGGTTATCTCTAGAATGAAGCTTAACCTTAGGGGATCCAGATAGAACACCTAGATACTGAGATTGATAAGCTTTTAAAGCTTATCTCCAGAATGAGGCTTAACCTTAGGAAATCTAGATAGAACACCTAGATACTAAAATTTATAAGCTTTTTATGGTTATCTCCAGAATGAAGATTAACCTTAGGGAAACCAAATAGAACACCTAGATACCAAAATTGATAAGCTTTTTAAGGTTATCTCTAGAATGAAGCTTAACCTTAGGGAATCTAGATAGAACACCTAGATACCAAAATTAATAAGATTTTTAAGGTTATCTCAAGAATGAAGCTTAACCTTAGGGAATCTAGATAGAACACCTATATACCAAAATTCATAGAGAAAATATTGTCAAACTTCATAGAATTGTTCCCAGAATGAGACTCAATTCTCAGGATCAAAGTTTAGACTATCTTGATACTTGTTTATTATAAGATGGCACAATTAATCATAATTTATAGAATTATCCCAAAAATGAGGCTTAATCCTCAAGAGTTAGGGTTAGAATATCCTAATACCTATCCATTGAATAGTGATTTGAAAGAAAAAGCTTAGAATTGTCCCCAGAACGAGGTTTAATTCTTAGTAAGAGTTAGGATTATCTCCAGAACAAAGCTTAACCCTTAGAAATAATTCAGAATTATCTCTAAAATAGAGATTAATGCCCTAGAGTCTAGATAGAACACTTAAATACTGGTCCATGAAAGATAACAAGACCTATTATGAGTTGTAGAATCATCCCCAGAATGAGGCTTGGCCCTCAGGAGTTAGGGTTTAGACTGTCTCAATACCTATCCATCGAACTCTAACCAAAAATGTTATAAGATGCGATTAGCTGATCAAAAGATGAGATAGATGCTAGATAGAGGGGAATAAGATGCCCCAAGTGATGAGATGCCCAGAGTGATGAGGACATAAGATTCAGACTGAGTTGTAGCCAGTTTTGCAAGATTCAATGATGTAATCATCCTACCCCCTTGGGAGTGAAATCAAAAGATGACACACCAAAAATTTGATATAAAGTAATATATTGAGAGACATTGAAGAACTTAGAGGCTTAGAAGAATATAAAAGAGATCAGAATGATCAAAAGAAAATTTGGAGTCAATTTGAAGTGATTTTGAGGTCCAGAAGACCAAGTTTAACCAAAAGTTGACTAGAATTGACTTGAGTTGACTTTTTCTAGAAATTTGGAAAATTTTGAAAAAAATGTGATTTGAAAAGATTTCAAGATTCATAAAGTATTAGGAAAATTTATTGTACAAGAATTTGATCACATTGATCCGAAAATTTTAAAATGTGATTTTAAGTTGTTTAAATGTGTCAGATTTCAAATTCGATCCCAAAAATGGATTTAGAGCAGTCAAATCAGCCAAGGGGGTTATTTTCATGCCAATCAAAGCACTTTGAAAAATTAGGTCAAAACCTATATAAGGGCCCAAAGGGTCATTTTCAATTCATTTACACTTTTGTCTTTTGTGAAGAAGAGAGCTCTAAGGAGAAAATGGTGGTCCCCATCCAGAGACCTCGATTCGAGCTTTCTAGATGGCATAGCCAATCAGTGGAGTATGGACATCCAGTGAGTAGTCAATAACCTTTCTATGCATTTTGATTTTCACACATTTTGAGGTATTTTAGCATGTTTTAGGGTGTTTTCAATTGTATCTATGTTAGTTCTCATGCAAGGATGTCTCTCTTAGTAGGAAGCCAATCTCTATCTATGCAAAGAAGTACTAGGCCAATACTTCTTCACCTAGTTTAGTGGGTTTCATCGCCTGGTGGATAACTATCTTTCACATGAAAAGCCCTAATTTTAGTGCATTTTTTGCTCATAGGTTGATCACTCTTCATGTAAGAAAGTGTATCCTCATAGAAAGATGTGCAATCTCGCATGAGGACATGAATCTTCGCACAAAATTGTAGTGTAAAATGCATGTTTAAGTGTTTGAAATTTTACATGTCATTACAATTTTGTGCTTTCTTTCATCATGTTCATTTATCTAAGATTGATCATTTGCCTATTGTCTTTTGTTTGTATGCAGGTTATATTTCTCGATGTCAGATTTAGGTCCCATTACCTACCTTATGGAGCTTTGTTGTGATAGCTTGATGATGCTAATATGGCACATATTGATAGACTCAGGTTGTTATATCTTTGCTAGATTCTACTAGTATTAGTGAATCATGGCCTTTTGACATCATTGGTGGAGCGTTTCCATTCAAAGATGAACACCTTTCATCTACCACAGGGGGAGATGATGATCATGCCAAAGGACATCTACCAAATACTATGGATAACCTTGCATGGTCCATGAGTAGTTTATGACATAGTGTTGTAGATGGGTATAGAGGTACTTAGGGATGTCTTTGAGGAGGATCTAATCATGGGCCAAGCTATCACATGGAAGGAGCTGGTACACATCTATGGACCCACACATAGACTACTAGTGGTGTTGGGTATATTCATTAGTTTCTTCTTGATGTTGGAGAGAGGGCAACATAGATTGGAGTGTGGATGGGGCCAGATGTTGTAGATGAAGCTAGAGGCTCTAGAGAGATACAAGTGGGGTTAGTGCATGATTTTCCACATGTTCCATGAGATGCATGAGATAGTTTACCATGAGAGGAAGAGCATGGCTACTGGGGTCTATGTTCTTCAGATATGGGCATGGGAGTACTTGCCAGTCACTAAACCCATATTTGTAGATGACTAATAGCCTATGGAGCCCTATATATGTTGGTATAGAGGCAAATTGACCCAAAAAACTCTAGGGAAGACTAGGTTGTGGAGAGGTTGGCTAGATGACTCGGTAGCAGTAGTATGGCATCCGTGGAGAGAGACTAAGGTGTGGGATGATGCACCCTGAGAGCTAGGGCACATGTTTAGTTCTTGATGATTGATAGGTTGATCTATATAGATTGTTGAGAGATTTCCTCTGAAATGGGTGTGGCAATAGTATGGTCAACCATAGGACATATCTTAGGAGTATTATTTATATGCACTATTGGCAACAGATATGGACTATGGATGGTCCCTAAGATTAGATCCTAACAGATTGATGATTAATCTGTACAACTTGGTCATGAAATAGTGGGATTAAATGCTAGTAGTAGTAGATGAGGGGATGAGTCTAGCTTTCTAGGCATATTTCATGAGTCATCCTTTCCATCAATTCACAGACCCTGTAGGGATGGCTAGACCTATCTAGCTAGTATATGCACTGCAGGAACCACTACAGTAGCCCCAGTAGGAGGGAGTTAGACACAAGACATGCTAGGTATAGATCCCACCTCATCAAATGAGAGTAGATCCAGGTGTTGGTGGTGGTGAGAAAGGTCAAAGGTGACCTTGAGGGGTTTTTTAGTAGCCATTGGAGGAGATACAAAAATGCCTCACATAGAGGAGTAGTGGCTAGCTAAGTAGCCAGAGTAGGGGTTGGGTGATGAGGAGATGCAAGATTAGCCTACTGTAGAGACCTAGGGTGGAGATATCTTGGCACAAACCCAAGAGGCCTTGAGTAGGTCTAGAGATAGGGTGCAGACCACGTAGCAACAACTAGGAGAGTTGCACATTTAGGTGGAAGTGGGAGACTCTTGGATGATGGATTGAGAGTGCAAGATCTATGGGCTATGAGAGTAGTTAGAGTGAGAGGCTCAAAGATCAAAGTAGAAATAGGATGAGATCCAGCTACAATCAAACAAGGCAACCTATTATTTTGTAGTGTATGTGATAGTTGTACCAGATGAGGTA
The DNA here is from genome assembly GCA_028749045.1 of Cupressus sempervirens. Lineage (NCBI taxonomy): Eukaryota > Viridiplantae > Streptophyta > Pinopsida > Cupressales > Cupressaceae > Cupressus > Cupressus sempervirens. Next base: position 517,635,062 of record CM053787.1, read on the forward strand.
GAGCAGTTGGCCAATTTTTTTGAGTATGCATGAGAGATAGGGGGAGCATGACTTGTAGTGAGTCCTGATATGCCTCCTCCTCCTCCTCCTCCTCTGCCACCAGTGGGAGGTGAGGGGGAAGGAGATTGTTGGACTCATTTTACTATAATTTTGATTTGGCTATGTATTAATTGGTATGCCAGCACCATTTTGTACCAGTTTGAGATTGACAATGCTCAAGTAGCATCTAATTTTTCACCAATATACACTTTTTACTTGACACACACACACACACACACACACACACACACACACACACACACACACACACACACACACACACACACACACACACACACACACACACACACACACACAATTTTTTTTTGATCTGAGTACCATTGCATGTGTCCTCTTTTGTCTTTTTAATTACTTATACATGACATGTTTTGCGCTATTGCTATCAAAATTTCATTACCTACGAAATTTTTGTTTTAACATTCATTACTATTTATCAATTGCATTCAATTGCCAATGTTTTCAGAAATGACAAAAGTACATTGCATTGATAAAATGAGAAAATTATTTATTTGTGTTAAACGATGACAATTTTCATTTTGGAGTTTATACATTAAAGAATTAAAGAACATGTACTAAATGAAAAAGTGATCAAAATCTCTCACACAAGGCCATGAGAGTAACCTATTCATTATTCTTGTGCAAAGTAGGAACAAGTAGAAAATGGAATAAATGATACAAATGAACATGCAAGAGTAGAAAAGAAGGAACCAGTCATTTCCTGGGGGTATATGGCTGGTCTGAGCTCGCTTTCTCGAAATTGCTTTGCTGAAATTCAGTTCTCCTTGGTTCCCTAAGCATCCAATTCCTGCAAAAAATTCAAAGAAAGGTACAAGTTAGATCCATATAGATCTAAGCAATGTCTGGTTCCATAAAACATACATATACATTTGTACCATTTACCCTTGATCCTGATTTGAACAAGAACAGTGAATTCAATTAATCATGGAACATCAATATCAGAGTCTGAAAACCAAAACAATGCATACAAGTGATCTTATTATTAACATGTTTGTGCCATGTGTAGAGAGAAGAGACATTAAAATGAACAATAACAAGTTCAACTGTTGATGAAGTTTTTTATAGGTGTCACGAGCCCGTGCTCGAACTCTATAAGTCAACTTAATCAACATTTTAAATCCAGATGCAATTGAGCAAGTTCAATCAGAGCAACAATAAAGCCACAGTTCCATTTGTAGTATTAGAAGGAGTGAAATAAAATATAGTAATCACAATGTACTATAGGACAAGTTATATAATAGCCTCACGAACGACATCAGAAAAAGAAGATTTTGGTTATTGGGGTTTCTGTGACAACACTATAACTAGCAAAATGGAAGACTGTATGCTGTAAGAGTATTTTAATGATAAGCCTTGGTCATTTAATGCTAAAAGACATGCTAAATTATTTTTTAGAAAGCCGTATGGCTGTGATTTCTATGGCAAGTGATGCAAAGATTCATATGGAGACATTGGTAGTATTGGAGTTTCAAACTACAATCTGCTAAGCCAGACCGAGGATATGAATGATAACTTTCAAGTAGTCTATCATTTTATCAATTCAAAATAGAATCAAGAAATTCCATTGAAGGATGAAAGAGACTCCAGATATGCATACATCTACATGCAATGTAATTTGATAGAGTGTAGCTGTTGTTCTAGTTCCAGGCAGATTTGGTGACCGTGATATAGAAGAAAAAATTATTGGCAGCAAAGTATGCTCATGAAAATGAAATACCCTATCTTGGTATTTGCTTGGGATTGCAGATTTTTGTAAATGAAGTTGCACAATCTATTCTTGGCTTAGGGGATGTCAACAGCATAGACAGTTTCAATGAACAAGCTCCACATCCATGTGTCATTCTCATGCTAGAGGGTTCAAAGATTCATATTGGAAGTACAATGCTGCTGGGTTCAAGAAATACAATCCTTTGAACTTCTAATTACATTATTGCTAAGCTATGAGGAAATGTTCACTCTATGTTAGATAAACATTGACATCGATATGAGATCAATCCTAAGGTGGTTGATGATTTGGAGAAAGCTGGACTTATTTTGTGGGTAGGGATGAAAGTAGCAAGCGGATGGAGATAATGGAGGGCTCTGTCACATGCTTGCATTCTTAATTTGAGCTACTATCTGTAGGACGGGTCATGTTTTTCTGATTTTGAAGAGGTAGCAAAAGAAAACCATATCTCCAGACATGCTCAAATTAAGAAGAAAAAGATAACAAACTTTCCAAAAAAAAGAGCAAGGTTTTCACTTGGCAATTTCAGCTCATGCTTTTAGCAAAGCAAATAATCACCTTCCATTCGGGTCTTTTCTTCTAAAAATGGTGTTCTATAGCAGTGTCCTTTTTTTTAACAAAAATGAATCTCCGACAAACTAGACAGCATGAAGACACTAACAGTAAAGCAAAAAACTGAAAATTAAGTTCTTACCTTCATTTACGTCTGCAATGGAAGATACAACAAATGCCAACAATAGATCAAGCTTAGACAAAAATGCTGACCATGGTGTGAAGGAGGGCCACTCTAAACACGACGCTAGTGCAAGAACCATCAAATTTCCATCAAAAAATGATGATGAAACCATCACTCCTTCCATTTCAAAAATCCCAGAATGAGAAAACAATAACTTATGTTTTCTTTAACATATTATACCCTTTGTCATTTTGAAGGATCTTTTGAAGTCCATGAGGTTTTTGATAGGGTTTTTATGTTTTTTAAAACTTTGTGTTTGATTTAAGAGAAGAGAAAGATTTTATTCAATACCTTATGGGTATTTAATTTGTTTCTTTTCTATCTTGCATATATGTCACATTGTAAAGAAGATATATTTGAATGACAATTTTATAAGTCATTAAATTTATATTCTTCTATTTTAAATGCAAAAAGGAGGGGAATTGAATTAGTTCCATATTTTATGGTCTTGATTGAAAAAGGTTAAAGTTGGAAACATGAGGAACCTTTTTAGGAGGAGGCGTGGAGGTCAAATTTGACTTTTCCCTATTGGTTTATGGCTCTTTATGACTTGTTAGAGTGTTTTTTGGGTGGTTTTGATGAGTCATGGGGTGCAGTTGTGAGCTAATGAAGTCTTAGACTTTATTGGACTTCATTTTGAAAGTTTCTAGGTCCTATTTTGGAGGCTATCATTCTACATATGACCCAAGAGGTTGGGTTTTTTACTTAATGAGTTCTAGAGCTCATTAGAAGCTAGTTCTGAGTTATGCAAAATAGTATTGAGTGATATTTTATCCTGAGTACCGTTATGTGTTTTTTTGTAACTATTTTGAAGAAAAGTTGAATATATAACAAGCATTTTACAGGTTCATTTTGGAAATGATTTTCAAGACTCAATCTTTTTCAGTGGTATTGTGTAGTTTTTTTCTAATTTAATAAGGTTAGTCTGTGAATCCAAGGGTTCCTTGTTAATCTGTCTCAGTTTATACCTTGTCACTGAAATGTATTTTGTTTGCAGGTCACCTTTTGTGTTTGTTTAATTTTCATCTTATTAAGTTAAAAATTTCTATTTTTCTTAATGTGTGAGAATCAAAACCTTAATGTGAAACACTATTGGTGGCCAATATAAAGTTTGAGTGCTTATTAGTGTTTTTCCTACATTTTGATGGTGAAATGGTTGTTATTAGTTGAAACCTTTCTTTAAACTTTTTTGGTGCATCACCTTTTAGGAAGTAGTTTACTTTTTTTTAGTTTTTGCAATCTTCCTTAACCCTTTCCTCAGCAAGAAAGTAGTGTTAGAAGAATCAAACAGGTGATTCTCCATAAAGGAGCTAGCCTAGAATCCGAAGGTTTAGCCATTGATAGGTTACCCATAGCCTTTGGCTATTCCAATGTTGGCCTAAATTATCAAATTTCTATTGTAATTTGATAGGGTGAAAATTTAGGTGACAACAATTTTTGGCATGCCCGGTGGGACTCAAGGAGTTTTTGTATTTTTTTTGTGTTTTTTTGATATTGTTGTTAGTGTGTTCAACAATATATTCTTCTGCAAAAGGTAGAAATAAGCACACTTGGTGACTCCGTTACTCTAGTATGAGTATTTTCAGTGCAGTAATTTTTGAGTAAAGTCCAAAAAAGAAGTAGTGCTACATCTCTTGAATACAGTGAGCTATCACCACCTAGGAGAGGCAAGACAATAGCTGACAGAGTGCAAGAAAGCTTAGTCAAGATAAGAAGAGAAAAATCTATTCCTCCTCCTACAAGTCCAACATTAGTATAGACATTTCCATTATTGTTTGTTTGAAGAAGAAGAAGAAGAGAAAAAATAGCAAGAGCTTTTGCTACGTTTCACCAGGGAAGTCCTTTAAATCTAGCACAACATGATCCCATACCAGTGGCTACTTTGAAAATTTTACCATACTTTTCAGGAGAAGAACAAACCACTCCTACAGAACATATTCAAGATGTAGCTAATTTATGTGCATTACATCATGTGACTGAAGACAATATTGCAGTTAGGCTCTTGGAAGCCTCATTTAAAAGAAAAGCTCTAGAATGATATAGAAGGTTAGCTGCAGCATCCATTACAGATTGGGACCAGCTGGGAACAACCTTGTGACTTTTTAAAGGATACCTCAGATCATTTGTCTCTGATGGAGCAGTTGTCAACTATCAAGCGGGCTCCTCATGAATAGGTATCTAATTTCAACTTCATATTCCAAAAGACTTGGGAAAGAATTCCTGCAATAGTAAGGCCATCTGCTGAGCATGCATTCTTATACTTCCTAAGGGCATTTTAACAGCAACATTGCTGTAATGATTCAATCATTAGGAGGAAATGCTCTCCCAAATGCATATCAAATAGCTATAAGAGTAGAAAATAATTTGATACAAGCTGGTCAAATAGCCCCAAGGCCTATTTTTCTAGTTGCACCAAGGCTACCACCAGCAAAGCCATTACAAGTAGCTCCTTTAGCGGCCATTCCAACTATACCAGCACTAGGAACATCTCAGAATGCATTACAAATAGATGTTTTAACTCAGTCAAATGAACTTCAAGAAATCAAAGGCTTGCTACAAAACTTTGGTAATGAGATAGTTAATATTAAAAAGCAACAAAGTCATAATTATAGGCCTTATCAATAGCCTATACAACCTGGGTTTCAGCAAAACCAAGGGAATAGGCTTGTGTTCCAACAAAATCAAGGTCAAAGAGCATACAATAATAGATCTTTTCAGTCCTATAATCCAAACTCTGCCAGTGCTTGAAAGGAAATTGTTCCTATTCAGAATAACCTGGTACACGATTTCTAATGGTGCTATCCTTGTAACCAAGCACACAATCAAAATACTTGTGTGAATGGAATGATCAATCAGGCACTGATGATTCAGAGTATGCCAGTCAACGATCAAGCTGTAGCCAATGAAGTTTCAACATCCAATCAAGTAGAGCAACAACCTGAAACAACATTGTTAAACTAGAAAAAAGAAGACTTTTGTGGAGTTAACTAGGACGGTTCCACAATAATAGATAACACGAGAAGCAAAAAAAGAGCTTTGGATGCCAACATACCAGAAAAAGTAGCTGTGGTACTAAATAAACCAGTAGTAGCCATGGTTACAAATCAAGCCCAGCAGATTCCTTCCACCCAAAAGATTTCACCAAGGGGTCAATCTTTACCAACTTCTAACCAATCAGCAAATGTACCCAAACAAACCATGCCACCTACTGCTCTAGCAACTAATAATCTGGTGATTCCTTCTAAAGGTGTCAAAGTAAGTGTCCCTACCTTCAATATTTTAGATTTAATGAAGAAGGTTAATGTTTCCATTTCATTGTGGGATTATTTAAGTATTTTGAGGCAAAAGGATTTGTTGCAATCAGCTTTGCATGATTTGAATTTGTCTAGTGAGCCTAATCTTGATAGTGCTAAAGTCATATTGACTAATGCTGAAGAAAGTCCAGTAGTTCAAACTTTGGTATAGCCTAAACCACCTCCTTTTTATGTGTCCTTAATTATTGGAAATAGCCTAGTCCATAACTGTATGATCGATTCGGGAGCTACCAACTTTGTTATGCCTAAACAAATTGTGGACAAGCTAGGAATTAAGTATGAGCCTCTAGAAAAAGGAGTTGTTCAGCTAGATGGAACATCTGTAGGCATGATTGGTGTTGTGAGGGGTTTGGATTTGTTTCCCCATGCCTGTCCAAAATTTTTTATTCCTCAAGATATCTACATCATTGAGTTACCCCCTTATTTTGCCTTGTGTCTTTCATGTGATTTCACTACTAAGATAGGAGGTTATTTATCTTTAGATTGGTCACACATGTTGTTTAGGACCAGGTATGGCACCAAAGTCACTATCTAGTCTAAACCTATTGCAAAAGATCACATTGAGCCCTATAATCCTAGCCCTGTCAATGCCAACTTGATAATAAATGAATTAGAGGATAATGGGTCAGAAAGTCAAACTCTGATTGAAGGTATTCCAGATATACTTCTTAATGAATGGGCTATTCAAGACCAAATGCAAAATACTTCAGCCCTTTTTGAACAGTCAGACCTTGGAGTTTACATGATGATGGAACCAAATGCCGTAATCCCAAATCTAGTGAAAGAAACTGAACAACAAGATAAGGAATTAGTTGAGCAAGTTTGGGACATGTATTTTGATGGTGCTAGAAGCAAAGTTAGAGCTGGTGGTGGTTGTATGCTGATATCTCCTAGTGGAAAGAGGTATTATTCTTCTTGTCATTTTTGTTTTAGCTGTTCCAATAATCGGCTGAGTATGAGGCATTGATACATGGACTAGAATGGGCTAGAAGGATGGGTATCTGTTGTTTAAGGATCTATGGAGATAGCAAATTAGTGGTTAATCAAGTGAGGAGTTTGAATACAACCAAGAAAAATCTGTTGAAATATTATAGAAATAGAGTATGTGATTTGTTAGAAGATTTTGATGCCATAAATCTGATTTCAATTCCAAGAAATCAAAACAGACATGTTGATAGGTTGGCTGCCATAGGGGCAAAATTTAACGTTCCCAAGGAAGTCAGCAGCAAAGGCTGGAACAAACATATTAAGGTGGTTGTTAGGCTAGCTATACCTAATAATAGCATACATTGGCAAGTTTTTGACAGTGACCAGAAAATCGTAAGTTTTATCAGAGAAGAGGCAGAATTCTCTCTAATGAATCAAGATAACTTCAACATCTCTTTGATGATCAGATTATCCAACTAAAAAATAGAAAAGTTCCAAAGGGATTGGTTACCCTTGAATAAGTAATTAATACTGATGATGAAGCTAAAAAGCCAAAATCTAGCATTCAAGTACAACAAGATCATTATGAAGAGGTGGAGGTTTCAGCAGGGAAGAAAATTAAGCTAGGAAAAGTGTGTACAGTAGAGGAGAAAGTATCTTTTATGCAGCTTTTTAATGAGTTCAGTGATGTTTTTGCCTGGGAGTATGGAGACTTGAAAGGCTTTGATCCAAAATTAGCACAACATACCATCAAATTGGAAGATAGTGCTAAACCAGTTAGGTAGAAACAGAGGCCTATGAATCCCAAATTGGAGCCTTTAATGTAGAAAGAGCTTAACAAACTGATTGAGAGCAACATAATTTTTCCAATCAAACACACTTCCCGAGTATCAAATCTAGTCCCAGTAAGGAAAAAGAATCTTGAAGTTAGGCTATGTGTAGATTTCAGAGACCTTAGTAGGTCCTCATTGAAAGATCGCCACCCTCTCCCCTCAATGGAACAAATTTTGCAGTTTGTTTCAGGAGCTGAATACTTTTCATTGTTGGATGGTTATAGTGGATATAATCAAGTTTTGGTTAAAGATGAGGATCAATATAAAACAATGTTTACAACTAAGTGGGGGACTATGGCCTATAAAAAGATGCCTTTTGTGTTGTGTAATGCTAGAGCAACATTCTAGAAAGCTATGGATATGGCTTTTGACAAACTAATGTACAAGATAGTGCTGGTATATCTTGATGATATAACAGTATTTTCAAAAGAAGAAAAGGATCATCTTGGCCATTTGAAACAAATTTTTGAACATTGTAGAGAATTTGAAATATCCTTGAATCCAAAAAAATTTGTGTTTTCTGTTCACCAAGGCAAATTGTTAGGTTATATTGTGTCAAAAGAAGGAACCACCATTGATCCTAAGCAGGTTTATGCTATTTTGGAGCTGCCTTTTCCTCATCATAAAAAGGGACTACAAAGTTTCTTAGGAAGGATCAATTTTGTTCAAAGGTTCATTCATAACATTGCAGATTTACTCAAATCTTTGACAACCATGCTCAAAAAACATGCAATTTTTAGTTGGACAAAGGAGGGAAAGCAGAGTCTTGAAGAGATCAAGAAAGCTCTAAGTGAAGCTCTAGCTTTAGCAAATCTAAATTTTGATAAGGATTTTATCCTTTATGCTTATGGGAGCTATGATTGTATTTCTATAGTTTTGGTCCAAGAAAATGAAGATGGCTTTGAACAACCAATAGCCTTTTTTAGTCAAGGGCTTCATGACTATGAGCAACGTTATTCCTTTGTGGAGAAGCATGTGCTGGCTATTATCAGAAGTTTAAATTTTTTTAAACTTCTAGTGTCTAATAGCAGGATTCATCTTATGGTTTCTCATCCTAGCATCAAGGATTTCCTCTTAAATAAGGATTTAAATGAAAAGAGGGCAGGATGGATCACTAAAGTCATGGAATATGACGTGCATATCAAGATTACCAAGCTGGTTAGAGGTAAAGGTTTATGTGAGCAACTAGCTAAAGGCCCTATTTTAACTGAGATGGACAATGTTTTAATGCTGCAAGCTGGACATCAGGAGGAATTTGAGGTTTTAGAAGGTGATTGGATGACTAAAATGATAAGTTTTTTGCAGCATGGTACATATCCAACTAATATGAATAAAGCTAAAAGAAGGTATTTTAGGTTGCAGTCAATTCTATTTGTTTTACTTGAAGGTGTGCTATTCAGAAAGGACCATAGTGGCGTGTTACTGCGATGTGTAGCTTCTCATCAAGTTGAGAAGATTTTGCATGAGTTTCATGACGAAGTAGTAGGAGGACATTTTGCACCTAGGACTACAGCTTGGAAAATCCTAAGGGCTGGCTGCTACTGGCCAAGTTTGTTTAAAGATGCACATGCTTGGGTTAGAAAATGTATCAAATGTGCTATTTTTTTTGGGAAAGACAAGTTGCTAGCTTTACCTCTTCAACCAATTCAAGTGGATCAGCCCTTTGTCAGGTGGGGGTTGGATTTTATAGGACCTATTAGCCCTCTATCCAGTTCAGGATATAGATGGATCCTTACTACTACTGATTATTTTACAAGGTGGACAGAGGCAGTGGAATTAAAGGAGGCTAATGAAACGTCGGTTCTAAATTTTTATGAAGATTTAGTAGCCAGGTTTGGAATACTAGAATCAATTATATCTGATAATGCATTAGCATTCTTAGGATTAAGAATCACTAATTGGGCTATCAAGCATGGTATTCATTTGAATACATCCTTGAACTATTACCCTCAAGGTAATGGTTTGGCTGAATCCAAAAATAAGAATCTGATAAGGGTTATTAAGAGAACATTGGAAGATAACCAACGGAATTGGCATACTAAGCTGAAATCTGCATTGTGGGCAAATCGTATCACACCAAAAAGATCAATTAGAAATTCCCCTTTTATGCTATTTTATGGGAAGGAAGCTAGACTACCCTTATCTGTGGAGATTCCAGCTTTGGAGATTATGCATCAGTTAGAAATTTTAGAGGGTCAGGGCCCAATGGCAGTCAGATATGCTGAGCTCATGGAGTTAGAAGAAATGCGGGACAAAGCAATGAAGGATATGGAGTATCATCAACTCCAAATGAAAAGAAGTTTTGATAAGAAGTCAATTGTCAAAATTTTCAAATAAGGTGATGTTGTCTTGAGGTGGGATGTTCTAAAGAGCAGACCGAGACAACATACTAAGTTTGACAAAATGTGGAGTGGTCCTTTCATCATTACGGAGTGCAAGGAGCACAATACTTTTTAGTTATCAAAGATGAATGGAGAAAGGCTACCGATCCCTATGAACAGGATCCACCTCAAACCATGTTTTGAGGTATGAGTTTCAGTCCTACTTTGTACATATTAGGTTTGGATTCCCTCATTTTCAATAAATGCATCTACTTTTAGTTTAGTTTAGTTTTCTATCTTATTTTTGGTTTAGTAGTCTAGGTTAGTTAAGTTGCTGGTTTACGTTGTTCTGCAGTCATATCCACCTTTTCATTCACACATGCATAAATGTGTGTGCTCAAATGCATATATATATCCAATATATGCACACATACACACATATATATTGCCAACACTAAATATGTCTGGCTGTCAGCCATACATATCTTCATATCCATGCATACATTGCATACATACATGCACTTAAGTCCATACATCCACACATATGTCAATCAAATGGTCGACTATGACGGTTCAACTGCTAAAGTTGATACTTGAGTTTTGACCCTGCATACCCGTCAATTTAATAAGTTTTTCCATCCTTATTAAATTCATGAGCATACTTTCAAAACTGAACCAACAACTTTAGAAGTCGCTTTGTGTCAGGTTTAGGTGCTAGGAATGCATAATTCAGACTCTATGTCTAATAAGTACAACAAACTGGTCAAATGTCTTCACAACATATATACAAGCATGATTGCCCAATCAAGATACCTATGCAAGAGTCAACCATCATTACTTTCAACTCAGTATGATTTGCATAACTCATAATGATGAAGACAAGTCTTCATCATTACAAGACACCCAAATCACACTGAGCTAAAAACAATAATCATTGATTCTTGCATTATCAGACTCCATAACCCAATGGACTTGTAAGACAATTGGTCTCATGTATAGCAGGCATACATCCCATGGAAGTCGCCAAAAATGTTATCAAAATTTCATTACCTACAAATTTTTTGTTTTAACATTCATTACTATTTATCAATTGCATTCAATTGCCAATGTTTTCAGAAATGACAAAAGTACATTGCATTTATAAAATGAGAAAATTCTTTATTTGTGTTAAAAGATGACAATTTTCATTTTGGAGTTTATACATTAAAGAATTAAAGAACATGCACTGAATGAAAAAGTGATCAAAATATCTCACACAAGGCCGTGAGAGTAACCTATTCATTGTTCTTGTGCAAATTAGGAACAAGTAGAAAATGAAATAAGTGATACAAATGAACATGCAAGAGTAGCAAAGAAGGAACCAACCATTGCCTGGGGGTATATGGCTGGTCTGAGCCTGCTTTCCCAAAGTTTCCTTGCTGAAATTTAGTTCTCCCTGGTTCCCTAAGCATCCAATTCCTGCAAAAAAGTCAAAGAAAGGTACAGGTTAGATCCATATGGATCTAAGCAATGTCTGGTTCTGTAAAACATACATATACATTTGTACCATTTACCCTTGATCCTGATTTGAAAAAGAATAGTGAATTCAATTAATCATGGAACAACAATATCAGAGTCTGAAAATCAAAACAATGCATACAAGTAATTTTATTATTAATATGTTTGTGCCATGTGTAGAAAGCAAAGACATTAAAATGAACAATAACAAGTTCAACTGCTGATGAAGTTGTTTATAGGTGTCACGAGCCCGTGCTCAAACTCTATAAGTCAACTTAATCAACATTTTTAATCTAGATGCAATTGAGCAAGTTTAGTCAGAGCAACAATAAAGCCACAGTTCCATTTGTAGTATTAGAAGGAGAGAAATAAAATATAGTAATCACTATGTACTATAGGACAAGTTATATAATAGCCTCATGAACAACATCAAAAAAAGTAGATTTTGGTTATTGGGGTTTCTATGACAGCACTGTAACTAGTAAAATGGAAGACTATATGCTGTAAGAGTATTTTAATGATAAGCCTTGGTCATTTAATGCTAAAAGACATGCTAAATTATTTTTTAGAAAGCCATATGGCTGTGATTTCTATGGCAAGTGACACAAAGATTAATATGGAGACATTGGTAGTATTGGAGTTTCAAACTACAATTTGCTAAGCTAGACCGAGGATATGAATGATAACTTTCAAGTAGTTTATCATTTTATCAATTCAAAATAGAATCAAGCAATTCCATTGAAGGATGAAAGAGACTCCAGATATGCATACATCTACATGCAATGTAATTTGATAGAGTGTAGCTGTTGTTCTAGTTCCAGGCAGATTTGGTGACCGTGATATAGAAGAAAAAATTATTGGCAGCAAAGTATGCTCATGAAAATGAAATACCCTATCTTGGTATTTGCTTGGGATTGTAGATTTTTGTAAGTGAAGTTGCACAATCTATTCTTGGCTTAGGGGATGTCAACAACACAGACAGTTTCAATGAATAAGCTCCACATCCATGTGTCATTCTCATGCTAGAGGGTTCAAAGATTCATATTGGAAGTACAATGCGGCTGGGTTCAAGAAAAACAATCTTTTGAACTTGTAATTACGTTATTGCTAAGCTATGTGGAAATGTTCACTCTGTGTTAGATAAACATTGACATCGATATGAGATCAATCCTAAGGTGGTTGATGATTTGGTGGGTTTAGAGTGTGACACAATTAAGTGTACATTTTTGGTGCCCACCGTGGGGCATGAATCAAGTTTCTAGCTCCATTTGCTTTTATTTCTTATCTTTTATTTTTTTATAGCAGCATATTGGATCTAATCAAGTGCTTTTGTAGAATTATCACTTTGGTTTTAAGGCCAACCCATAAGTAGATTGGTTTGAAGGCCAAAAATCTAGTTGGTTTAAAGATTTGATCATATCTTTTAAATCGCTTAGAGTTCTATTCTGAATTTTTTTTTGTAGGTTGGGTATGTATTCAAAATGTCTCAGTATAATTTTCAAAGAATTTTGACATGATTTTTGAGAGTTATGATTTTTTTTAAATTTTTCATAAAAAGCCATTTTTGATCACAAATCAGCACATTTTTCAAAAAAAATTACATTTTCAAAAAGGTTTTTGAATTATAAGAGGGGTATTATGTTTGTGTTTTGACTTTTGAGGTCAGATTAGGGATCAAAAACCCGATTTGATAAATCTGGCCTGTTTTGACAAAATTCATCTCTAGGGGGCAAATGAAGAGATTTTTTTAAATTTCTTGCATTTTTGAAAATTTATCTAATTTTTAGAAAGGGTCTCTTCTTTTCATTTCTATTTTTGGATCCGAAATAATAGCAAAAAAATCTAATCTTGTTGACTAGGTCAAAAGCAAAGAGTAAAAATAAGAGCATTTGTGATTAGTTTGCACTTTCTTTGCATACACTTGATTGGAAGATAACTTGGATATTTGAGAAAACTAACCACTTTTTATTGCAGTATTTTATGTTATTTCATACTAACTTATGGTGCTAACAAGTTGTGATTGCAGGTTGCCATCCTTGTGAAAAAGAATTGAAACATTGCATAAAAAGAATGCATGTCAAAGCTTCAAATGCACAAGGGCTACTAATGATTGTTTGTAGGGTTTCCCAATGCATAAAAACCCAATTTTACTTGTTCTTTACTTTTACATGTGCGGCATATACTAGTTATTTATTTTTAAGCACATTAAAACTTACTATTGAGATCTTTTGGTGATAGGAGAGTATGCTTTTCACCCTTGTGGTGAATCAGAAATTTTGACTTACCATTTGGTTTCAAGAGTAAGAGGCAACTAAATCTTCTTGGCATGTTTTGGAGAAAACAATTGGAATAGGAGAGTATGCTCTTCACCCTTGTGGTGAATCAAAAATCTTGACTTCCAAAAGTTGATCCACTCTTTGTGTAGTTTAGAATCCTTTAGAGGGCCTGCTCTCGGACAACCTGAGAAGAACAAACCAAGTGGGGACGAGAAAATTACCTAGCTCTTCCAACACACTATAAAATCAAGGCTATCAAGGACACAAAACCTTGGTATATGTAGTGTTTGTCTTCACCTAGTGTGATCGCTTATGGGATTTTGACCACAGGGAGATCACTAGGCAAGAATGCTTAAGGTACTCTTGTGATCACGAGATCGGTTACTCATCGCAAGGTGAGGTGTCCCATAATTGGGAGCAAGAGGAACACTATGAATGGAAGCTCTATCTAAACACCCTAAGTTAGTAACTACCTTTTTTAGCCGCTCAACTTCTTGGTGCAAAGATCGATCCTAGTGGACTACCTAGATCACCCCAAGATTTTACACTCACCATCTATGTTCCCTTGGTTATGCTTATGGAATTTCCATGAAAAAGCCAATATCTCTTGTGGGAAACCACTTGGTGTGAGGTGAAGGAGCATCAAGCATGGGCCAAGTTGTTGAGTAATGAACCATGTCCTTTAGGTAGATATTGCTTGATGTGTTCTCAAATGTGGTATACCAGTGAAAATGTTTTGAACATACACATGACGATAATTCTAGGGAATTATTTTGAGACCTCAGATATGCTTGTATCATGCAAGGTTGCTTTGTCCCTTGCTTGATTGTTTGAAGACTACTCCATGTGTCACTATCTTGCTTGGAAAGAAATTGCTTTTGAACATCAAACTTGCTATGCTATCAACTATTGTCAAACTTTGTCAACCAAGTCAAAATATCAAATGTAAACATTTTCTTGTGTTGCTTGCTAAGGAGAGTCTCATCATTTGATTTTTATTTTTTATGTCTCTAGTTCTTGAACATGCTTAAAGTGACTCTTTGGTCTTGGTGCTCTTGGTCTTTCTATCTTCATGGTCTAAGCATGCTTGTTAGTTATCCTTTTGCTAAAATGGTTACCTTGATTTCTTGACTACACTCTTGGATTGGGAAAGTTGTTCACTTGTCACCCTGCTTGCTCTATTTATTTGGCTATTTGGGCATCTTTCCTAGCTATTTACTTGAGTCATTCATGTCTTAAGTTTCTTGGACATATTGTTTGACAAGTTGCTTTAATCTCTCTCTACTATCTTGGCAAGTGAACACTCTACCTCCTATAGTTTCAACATCAAGTTATCTTCTAGGCTCTTTTATGCTTGGCTTTGCATCTAAAACTATGGGATCTAAACCTTGTGCTACCAAAATTCAATTGAATTTATATGATCATTATATCCTCCATGTCACTAAAGAGTTTCAAGATCTATATGTGCAATACAAAGAACTAAAAGAGACAAATGATCTTTCTTACCTTCATCTCTCTAAGCGCATGACAGAAATGAAGTCTAAACTTGAGAAAAGGTTAGAGGAGAGGATTGCATCATTACATGAATCTTCCTTAAGGTCTTTACATGCATGTGAGTCACCTTCTTTGAGGTCATCCTCTTCTTCTAGGTCTACATGCTCTACTTCAAGACATCAAATGTCTTCATTTTATAGATCTAAAGACCTCTTTAGAGAACAAGCAAGTGATACCTCCTTTGAGCCTATGCTGAAATTTCATGCTAAACCTATCTTTGAACAAGAAAATGATGAAGACATGAATACATTCTATTCACTTGAGAAAAAAAAAGAGGAATCTAGACATACTTCTAATAGAACTTTTTCTCCCTTGGAAGATTCTTATGATGACACTTTGCAAAAACTTCTTACCAATAAGATCATCATGTTACCAAAGTCTAGCTCATATGGAAACCCATTCTTGGATATCTATTGTGCTTATCATCAATATAATGAGCATAGTACTTCAGATTGCATTGAGCTAAAACATAAAATCCAAGATCTTATTGATACCTCTAATGATTCATGCAATGAGGATACTTTTCTTGAGAAAGATTACATTAATGAACCTATGTCTAGTAGTGGCTCTATTACATCCTCCACTTCTTCCAACACTCATGCATCTCCCAAAACTTCAAAGCTTTCCAACATGCCTTTATCAAATAAAGAACCTAATTCTTTTCACGTACACTATGCCTATCCTCAAGGGCTATCTCTAAAAGAAACTCAAGCTAACCTTCACTTGGCTGCAAATGTTTTCCATGCTACTAATCCTAAACATCCTGAACCTTCATGCACTACTATGCCTAATCCAAGCACTACTCCATTCACTCTTTATTCTCCCTTGTCCTTAGAAGTGGCTCAATGTCAAGAGGACTCTCAAAAAGAAAAAGCTATAAATGTCAAGAAAGATCAAGATGGAGCACCCTTTCATCTCTTTCAAGATTTTTTCCCTCCATATCCTATATCTTTTCCACCTCCTAAGTATGATGAAGATACCACTTCCATTATCTCCCTTGAGCTTACTTAAAATTATGAGAAAAGTTCTCTTCATATGCTATCCAAAGCTACTTGTCAAGATCAACGTATCCCCTTGTGTTCTACTTCTCCATATCCACTTCAAAATTGTGCTCAAGCTTCAAGTGCTACTATTAAAAAAGTTGTTCCTATCAAAAGTACTCATGAGTCTATTGATGGCTTTGACCATGTTGCTCACTCTAAAGAAGTTGATATCCCTTTCCACTATCCCTCTGCATCTTCTAAATCTATCCTTGGTCCATATCCATCTAAGCTAAAGCATTAAAACCTTCCATCCATATTGGGGCCTTATGTTTCTCCATCTCCTACATTCACTCCTAGCTCATTCCCTAGCTGTCCTATAAAACCTCAAGATCAACAAAGACACTCATCCTTGATGGCTTTTCACCCATCTATACATCTAAACCAGTCATATCATCCTTATTCATCCACAAATCCCAAGTCCTTTGGAAGTGAGAATAAACATAAGAATCCATTGAAAAAGAAAGATCACTATGTCCCATCTAATCAACATGTGAATGCTAAGAAGGAGAATGCACAAAAGAGACCGCAAATGTCCACTATTAAAAAAGCTAAATCAAAGAAAATATGAGTTCCTAAACCCATTATTGAAGAAATGTGTTTTGAAGTATCCAAAGGAAAATCTAAAGCTATATGGATTCCCAAGTCTCTTTTAAAAGACTTGAATATTGAAAATACTTCAAAGTTGACATTGAAGATTCCAAAGGCTTCCATTCCATCTTCTTCCAAAAATCTTTCTAAAAATATTCCAAAGCCTTCCACTCCACTTTTTTCCAAATCTCTTCTACCACCTCATAAATCTAAACCTCAAGCTACTTCATCCATGATTCCTCCATCATTCTAATACCCTTCAAGGTGTGTGTCAATGTTGATCTTGTCCAGTATTTCAGCTACCCTCATGAAATCTTCTAAAGCTTACACTTACTTTCTATAGATGAACTCTTATCCTCAATATATTTTTCCTACTACCATTTCTCTTTCATCACCCTATCAACATCTTTGAGCATACCTTTCTATGGTCTTGGCTTGTCATGACTTATCTTTTCTATAGGAGCACTATCTACATTCAAAAAGCTTAAGCTGTTTCTAAAAATTCAAAAAAAGAAAAAGAAAAAATTGAAAAAATGAAAAAATGAAAATGTGCCTTGGTGAAAACCACTTCTTGTGGCACCTTGGTAGCAAAAGTAAAGAGAAATAAATCTATCCTATGGTGAAAACTACTTCTTGTGACACCTTGGATAAGTACCATGATGAAAGCCTGGCAAACAGGCGTCATGCGTAATTCTTCCATCATCCATCTATCCCCTCTAGATCTCTTTGATCTTGACATTGTTGAGCTATCTTTACATATTGGCTATCTTATCCATGAGATTATCTATTTGTGCTTTATCATTCCCTCATAGCCTCCATCTTGAGCTTTATTTTTATTGCTCTATCCCATTACTATCCTATCTAGTTGACCCCTTGGTCTTGATCATAATAAATGAAAATTGTTCTCATAGGTCTCTCGACATGGTTACTCTTTTGGACTACACACTTCATGCTATCTCACTTGTTGGCTTCACCACTTATCCTACATGCTATCGCGCTCATTTCTTCCATTTCTTATCCAAAACCTACTTTATATGGTTATCTTTCCCTAGCTTGGGTATTCTTGAGGAGTCAGTTCTTGAGGATCACTTTCACTTGCTTCACATTCCTTTCTTATGCATCTTTGCTTATCCACTAGCTCGTTGCTCCATCATATCCTATACCTTGCTATACATTGGGAGAAAATGATGTGATCTTGCTTGAGAACTAGTGATATCTAAAACCTTCTAAAAAATTCCAAAAAAAATCATATATGATGCTAAAAAAATCCTAAAAATTAGAAAATGCCCTGAAAAAAAGATCATCTTAGTGAAAACCTAGCAAATGGCACTTTGATGTATCACCAAAAAAATAAAAAATACAAAAATACCAAAAATTGAAAAAAGTCCTAAAAAAATCAGTCAAGTGGTGAAAACCTAGAAACAGGTGCTACTTGAAACCCTCGCACCTATGTCTATTAATCTCAATCATCCACTTCGTTACACATTTCCTAGCTTGGAATTGTTTCTTGTCCTCATCTTGAGGGCATAGCTACTTAGCCTATTGAGGTATTTTTGTGCATTAGGGTTTCTTTGACAACTCACAAAATAGTGTTTCTCAACACTTCCCCCACCTTGACATGTAGTCTTTTTCAACATTTTTTAGATATTTTACCTACGATCTCCGATGTCACAATATTTCTCACTATTAGAATCAAGTCTTGAAGAAATGGTCAAGTGACTTACACACACACACTTTAACACTTAAACAACTAAGCTATGCTGATCTTTATCTACTTTGTGTGCTGTCTATGATGATTTATTTACTATATGTTCCATCCCTAATAGTCTTTCAAGGATGTCATTGACTAGAAGACTGGGGGCATGGGGCATGTTTTCTTGATTTCTACTTGTGGGTATACTTTGTTTGTTTATAGTGTTGTAAGCATTCATGCTTGTCCTATTCAACACTTTGACTTATAAATGTATCATCCTTGACTATTTCGCAAGACCACACTCAGGGTTTATCTTGGCGCTTATGCCTTGATACAGGTGTAATCTTGATAAATTAAACTTAGGGAATTTAATCATGTAGTTATCTTGACTTACATGTCTCTGATGCTTAGATTGGATTTCCACATACCTATCTGATATCGATCATATTCATATCCTCATAGTTATACTAGTGATGGTTGTATGATCTAATGATGTCCCTAATAAATGCTCAATGATGAAATTAAGAGTCTAAATGCTATACACTTCTTGTTGGTAAACCACTTTTCATATTAGCTTGCATTTTAGGTTCATTTTCTAGCTTAGTCTTGCATTCTTGCATATGGGGAGAGCTCTCTCTTCATCTTTTTGTGGACATATCAGCTAACTCCTTTCATATATTTCTTTATTTTCTTCTTGTTCATGTCTTTTCACCTTCTTAATCTTTCACTTCATCTCTTTTCTATCTTATCATCACATTATATAAAGTTTTGACCTCTTAAATAATTTCAACATCATAGATTCATTTTTGGGATCAAAATCCAAATTCGGGTTCATCTTGATGGTCAAAATTGTCTTTTAAAATTCTACTTTCTTTTGAGTAGTTAGCTGATCTTTTGAGGTCTAATCTCTGAATCATCACTGGGGCATCTTCATTTCTTTATGTATTCATCATTTCTATGCTTTATATCTACTCAAATTCAACCTTTTCATGTCTAAAATCATCTTTCTACTCATTTTGACCTAATTTTTATGCTATATCCTTCAAGGTCAACTCTAGTCAAACTAGGGCATTTTATCAATTTCTTATAGTCATTCTTGGGTTCTAATCAATTATCTGTCATCTTGGACATTGCTATATTCTAATTTTCTCATGTCTAGCCAGTTTTTGCATCGCCTTCCCTCATTTCAATTTCGATCCCGAGGGGGCAGAAATACTCTATCACTGATTGCTACAACTATCTATTTCTTAGGAGCATTTGTTTGATCTTCTCACTTGTTCTCGATCTATCTACTTTGCTAAGTGTTAGAATTCTTTTTGAATTCTAACATCATCTTTTCCTAGTGTTCAGTACTACCACTATTAGGCTGTACATTTAGGACTTGCTATCTTTTTCTACATTTCATTCTTCAAAATCAGATATCTATATCTATCACTGCCTACTTGGCTTTCTATTTTCTTTGACATAATGTGTTCCCAGATCAATCACGCATTAGTCAAAGAGGGGCAAATGTAATCACCTAAAAATGGTCATCTAGACTATTAGCCCCCTTTTCAACATTTTAGCTAAATTAATTTAATCACTTACCTAGACCAAATTGGTAATAATCAATTTATTTGATTATAACCTATAGTTTGACTATGCTATCCTAAGTTCATTATTTGATTAAAAGAACATGTCCCTTTTTAATTAAATAAAAGACCCCATTCTTCTAACCCACTTAAAGTGCACACATAAAGTCCTTTTTCTATTTTGCAATTAAAAGAAAAGGCTTTGTGACTTTTGTCTTATATGACAAGTCAACTTATATTCTATTGGTTGACTTGTGTGTGCACATGGATCACTCCTCTTTTCAAATTCCACTGTTGATCATCCACCATCTTCATCTTGATCTCTACCGTCCGTACAAATTTAAAAGGGAGAGAGCTTTCCCCCTCAAAGGATCCATCCTCATTTTGAATATTGTTATGCTGCAGGTTTTCTAACAAGTTTTTTTGGAGCTTTGTGGAGAACTTCTATTTCTTGTCTACATTCTCTCATACCATAGCATTTTAGCTTAGATTCATGTTGCATGTTAGTTTAGCTTCTATTTTGCAATAATCTATCTCACATAGCTTAATATTTGGATTGTAACACTCTCATCCATGCTTAGAATAGCTACACTTTTCATATTCATTCTAGTTTAATCTTTAGTTGCATTGCATTCTTGAGGAACTCTTTGGGACATTTGCATTCTTGCATCTTGTCTTTGGAACCTCCCATTGCATGGTTTACTAGCAAGAAGAGTATCTCTAAGGCTCATTTGAGAGCCTTTGAACTTGAAATACACTCTCTTGCACTCCATGGATAGGGAGCTCTAAGCTGACATCTGAGCATTCCAACTCATGAAATCATTTGGATAGAAGGGTTTAGAGTGTGACACAATCAAGTGTACAGTTCCTAGACCCAAGGAAAAAGGTGTGATTGGCACCAAATGGGTATTTAGAAACAAAATGAATGAACAAGGAGAAGTGATAAGAAACAAGGCAAGACTTGTATGCAAAGGCTACTCTCAGCAAGAAGCAATTGATTATGAAGAAACATATGCACCTATAGCAAGAATTGAAGCAGTCATAATATTTTTAGCATATGAAGCAAACAAGAATTTTAAGGTATATCAGATGGATGTCAAATCAGCATTCTTGAATGGAGAACTTGAAGAAGAAGTTTACATTGAGAAATTAGAGGATTTTTTATTAACAAAAGAAAAGGACATGGTTTGCAGACTAAAGAAAGCATTGTATGGATTAAAACAAGCACCAAGAACCTAGTATGCAAGATTAGACAAATACTTAGCAAAGCTTGGACTGGCTAAAGGAACAAAAGATGGTAACTTGTACTTAAAGAAAATAGAAGATGGTTTTTTGATAATTATTGTATTTATTAATGACATCATTTCTGGTAGAAATGATGAATCCAGTAAAAAATTCTCAGAAGATATGAAAAATGAGTTTGAAATGAGCATGATAGGTGAAATGAAGTTTTTCTTGGGATTGTAGATTGTTCAGAATTGAGAAGGTATCTTTATTTCTCAAACAAAGTATTTAAAGGATCTACTAAAAAGATTTGGTTTAGAAAATTGCAAACCTACTGGAACTCCTATTGTAACTGGTCATAAGTTATCAAAAAAAGATGAGAAACCTACTATTGAACAAAAGAGGTACAGATCTATGATTGGAGGATTGCAATATCTAATTCATAGCAGACTAGATATAGCCAATGTATTTGGAATTGTGGCAAGATTTCAATCTAATCCTAAGGAATATCACTATGAAGTAGTGAAAAGAATATTCAAATATTTGAAAGGAACATCAAATTATGGTATTTGGTATGACAGAAATAGTGACTTTACTCTTTGCACTTATACAGATGTTGATTAGGTAGGAGACAAGGATGATAGTAAAAACACTAGTGGAGAAGAATTTTTCCTTGGAAGAAGATTGATTTTTTGGCTCAATAAGAAGCAAGATTGTACCTCACAAAGTACTGCAAAGGTAGAGTATGTTGTAGTAGCAAACAACTATAATCAAGTCATATGGATGAAGTAGATGATGAAGGATATTGGAATCACACTCACAAAATCTATTATCATTTACTTTGATAATACAAGTACAACCAACATGTCTAAGAATCCTATTTTGCATTCTAAAACTAAGCACATTGCTATAAAATATCATGTGCTAAAAGAAAAAGTTATAGAGAAAGAAATCAAATTGGAATACATCAGCACTAGGGAATAGATTGTAGACATTTTCACAAAGGCTTAACCAAATGATACATTTGAGTACCTGAGAGATATGCTTGGGGTTCTACCCCTACCTAGCTTAGAATAGAAGATACAAAAGTGTACCAGTCCAAGGGACACAACACCATTGTTAGACTGGACTGAATGCTGATGCTTCCTCAATGGGGGAGTATTTGTGATAAGCAGAGTTAGTTAAGGACTCTTGGTCATAGGTAATTGGTACACAAAAATATCTTTAGATACTTGTATTGTTTATAAAATTATATGAAAATATTATAAAGCAACATACCAGATTGCACTCATGCTAATAGGCTATTATATATTCAATTTTTGTGCTACCTTTGGCATTGATGTCAATGGGGGAGAGAGAGTGATATGAAAAACATTAGAATGAATGAGAGAGTGATATGAGAAAACATTATATTAGAAAGGGAAAGAGAACTTGCACTATGGGGGAATAGTGTTGAAGGACTTGATTGATTTGATTTGATTGACTAGTATTCTTGGAACTAGATTTTTTCATCTATGTTTCCATCAATGCCAAAAGGGGAGATTATTAGCATGAATGCTGATGCTACGGGGGAGCAGTGTAGAATAATGTTATGTCTATGTTTGTCATTGATGAAAACATAGTAAGACTAATAGATCAATAGATTGAGATCTATGTATTGAGGACACCGCATTACATATTTGCCCATGCACAGTTAAGAACATATATTACAACATGTATTTGACATGTGGTCAAGTGTGTAGAACCTAAATCGATAGTCTACATAAGATATTAATGATTTACTATGATCCATAGGGAAACAGAGCATTGAGAAAATAGTTTTTGTTGTATGATCAATACAACACATTGTGTTTGAAATAAAGGGTTACACAGTTAACTAGAGGGAGTACACTGACAATTGATGATATCGGCAAGTGCACATATATAGAAGTCACATGTGTGAAAGTTTATGTATAATTGAAGCTGATAGCTTTAATTAAATATGTATTTTATTCATGGAGTTGACTCAAATTAATGATAAGTGTGTGGATTTGACTCAAAGGGTTAATAATTGAGTATGTATAAAGGAAAAATGTTTTCCAAGTTCTAGACATTAGGGACTGGATTAAGAAGCAGAGAAGACTTGTGAATTGTGAAGTAGAAAAGTAGAGTAATATGCCAATATGTTCAAATAACCTTAAGGGTTATTAATGAGTTCTAGATCTATTTGCATGGTCTGAAGATGAAGGAGTCTGAAGTATTGGATAGAGGAAGAGAAAAGAGATTGTTCACATCTATTATTCTAAAAGGACTAGTACAAAAATCAATTGGACAATGGGTTCATTGATTTGATCCTAAAGTTGTTTGGATAGTGGGTTCAACTGCCTTCAACTCCTAATAGGGTTGGAATCTCCTAACAAGGATTCAAGGTCTCTTAATAGGGATTCTTTGTACTAAGCATTGTAATAGACTCCTAATAGGGTCTATCCTCTAACAAGGAACATTCAGATTAGTACATTATTCTATGGGCATCATTCCCATTGGGGTTTTCCCTCTGATCAAGGGTTTTCCTCAGTCAACATATCTGGTGTATGTGTGTATATGCATTTCTTTATGATTTCTATTTACTTTGGTTGATATAGTAAGAATTGTTTAACTTTGATATATAACTGATTTACCCCTCCCCCCCCCCCCCCCCCCACCAGTTATATTGGTTATCTATTACTTCTAACAAAGACAAATAGTGTCTTAGGTTTAGTTTTGTCTTCTTTTCCCTTGACGGTGATAACATCACAACACTCCACATCCATGGGTTTAACCACGTGGACTATCTCATCATCATTATTAGAGTATGTATAGTTGGTCTTGTTATGAGATTTTTGTTTTGAGTTTTCTCCTTTTTCATAAGATGGGAATGGCTCCTTGAAAGCCTTGTGATTTGTGTTCTTGTTATGTCCATCCACAACAATGTCACCATCATCAATTAGGTCTTGGAATTTGTGATGCAAGTTGATGCAATTGCTAGTTTTGTGACCTTTGTTCTAGTGATATTCACAAAATATGGTTTCCTTCCACCATGGTGGTCATGGTTTTGGATCATAAGGACAAAAGCTATCCACTGGAGAAATGGGCTTGTTTTGTAGCAAGGTCTTGTAAACCACATCTAAAGGTTCACTGAGAGGTGTATATTCTCATTTTGGGTATGTGAACCAATATGAGCTCTTTGATTTATTTCCAAATGTCTTATTTTTAGAAGAAGGTTTCTCAACAGTCTTGGATGCTTTGAGATTGTTTGTAAGATTGAGGGCTACCTTAGTAGGCTTAGGAGTAAAGTTGTCAATAACTCCATCATGCACAATCTATCACTTTTTGTTCACATACTTGGATTTGTCCTTATTAAAGGTGGATCTTTGTTTAGTGTCCTTTTGAAGGGTTAGTTTTCCCTTTTTGACCACAAATTCCTCAATCTAGATAGCTTGTGTGACCATGTCCTAAAAGGTGCATGGACCTTGAAGTTGGACTCTATACCCAAAGTCAAGTAAACTATTATCAGTAAAGATGTCAAGCTTTTTCATTTCAGGAATCTTTCATGAATATTTGGTGTAAAGTTGTCTCCATCTTTAAAGGAAAGTGAGGAAAGGTTCCCCAAATTTTTGTTTAAGGTTACACAAGTCTCATATGTTAACTAGGTGTCATATGTCATGGGAGTACTATTGGACAAATAGATTATTGATATCATTGAATGTTTTAATTCTAGTTGGCAAGTGTGGGAACCACTCCATAGCCTAAGCACCTAGACTTATTGGGAATATATGCATAAGATATGTCTGATTATGCATAAATTCTATAAACAAGGCACTAAATTCCCACAAATGATCTTGGGGATTACAAGCTTGAAAGTATATATCATACTTATGTAATTCAACTCCACTTGGGAAAGGAGGCATGTATATGCTCTTGTCAAATGGAAATAGACAAAGAGCATCTAGGGTATATTTAGGTTTGTCTTTATCACACATCATTTGGGCTAACTGTTCTTGCATGATCTTTAATTGTTTTTATAATTTGGATCTTTTAGTTTCTTCTTTAGGTGTAATCATAGTTTCAACATTAAAGTGATGAGGTAGCTTGGCTCCCTCTTGGGCAAGTTTGAGAAAGTATTTCTCTTTCTCTTCATAAAGTGAGATTTCCATGACCTTCTAGAAGTTTTTGTTCTTACAACATTTTTTGATATGTTGAGGAAGTATTTCTACCTCTTCTTCATTCTCATTAGTAAAGGGGTCCTTATGTTTCTTGTTCCTATGTTGATCTTGGTCTCTACTATGTTCTCCATGTTTGGGTTCTCAATCAACCATTTTAGAAATATACACAATTTCAATCTATGTTGGTTGAAAAGTAACCTGAAACAGAATTTAGCTATGTTGTTTGGAGATGTATGACCTTTTCTAGTTTCAAGATCCTCTTGGTACAAGGGGTTTCTAGATTGTTGTAAGTTTATGGAGAATGTTCTTTGAACATGAGGTGATCTAATAGGTGAAGGAGATCGTGAAGACTCCTCACTAGATGAAATAGAGATAGACTGTGTATAGACTAGAAGGTGACCTCTTTCATGATTACAATCCCTAGCTCTACCTCATATAAGTATAAGGGGATAAAACACATTTCTACTTCTTGTTGCCACAATCATAGACAAGGAAAAAAATCAAAAACCTAGACAAGGACTGCACTAGAATGTAGTCTCAAAAAGAAAAGTTAAGCATGTTGTATACTTAGGTATGAGTCATTTGAGTAATGGCTAGGACAACCAAAGAATATGACTATCATGACACAAAGTATGACAAACACTAAAGGAAAAAGACAAGATAGACAAGTAGTGAGACTAGTTTGTGTATAGGTCACAAGTTGTCAGCTCAGTAAGAAGCCATTGTTTGATACTATTTATAGACAAAAAAGTGGTAAAATGTTGCAAATATAGATCAAACTTAGAGTGCAGATATCTCTAACAGAATAGTTTGATAATTTTTAGGACAAGATCCCTTGCGAAGATTCTTAGGAAACTGTGCAAGGGAACAAAAAGAAGGGCATGGAGATTCAAAATAGCAATTTTAGGATAGTGTTCTCACATGAGGACTTGCATCGAGCCATGGGAGAAGTTGAAAAATTAGAAAGAGTAAAAAAAAATTGGCATAAAAAGGTAATATTTGCACAATCTCATGCAAAGATTCATAGAGGACCATTCAAGGACTTGGACAAAGTTGTGCGAGGAAGTGCTAACAAAAAAGGTTCTTGTGTAAAATTTTGCAAAACTAGGATCAAGAAAGGGAACCAAACCAATAACTTTGACTAGATTTTGAAGAAAATTTGCAAGTTTCAAATAGTTTTGGATAGATGGTTGGTTGTTTTTATAGACTTCAGATAGGTAACAAGATGGTTTTCAAGTTTTTGATAACAATGTGTTTTTTAAAAAGATAGTTTATTTTCAGATAGACACGGGAAGCAAGTAGTAGTCATAAATAATCCAACCAAGGACAAAGCAACATAAAGGGATGAGGGAGTCTTGACCTTAAGTTTTGTTAGATAGGTTTAGACAACTTTAGGACTCGAAAAAGACATGCTCTATCCCTAAAACCAAAAATGGTAAAGAAGGCAAAACAATTGTCTCACAACTAATGTGCATGTACTCACCTCAGAAAATTGTGTCACCCCACTAGAAGGCGCCTATGTTTTTGGTGTATTCCAAGGGATCAATAACATATATGCTGAATGAAAACCTTTGTGGTAGGGGTCAAGCATGTATACCACCTTCCAACATCTAGCTATGGTGATTATCTATAGGAGAGATTCTTCCCCCTCCTTACACAAAGATTATGCCCTCTTTTGAAGGTGAACTAGGTAGTAACTAAATAAAAGGTTTTTACTTGGCTTCCATTCACATTAACCCCCAGTGGTTTTGCAAGTGAAGTTGAGGGCAGAAACCCACACTAGCATCTATAAGTACACATACTTGGCTAGCAAGACTGGGGCTAGCACTGGCTAGTGTAGGATAAAAAGCCTCTTCTTGATATGCAATATCAGAATGAAGAAGAGGAAATTTATATGGCTTTGGAGTCTTTCACTCTACAAAGATTCTTTATTATAGTGAGTTGGAATCTTTGGAAAAAGGAGTGTGCTCACTTGGGTTGTTCCTAGAGTTTGGATCTCTCCAGCACACCCTCTAAGGGTTGACTCAGACTAGTGGTTCAGATCTAAGGGTCCAAGTTTTTTATTTCCCTTACGGGTAAAGAGCATACTCCTCTACCTCACCACCTTGCCCAAACACACAAGACATGTTAATCACTGAGTTAGCTTAATCGATTTGAACTTGTCATTTCTCAAGATTTTGATTACCTAAAAGGAAATCATCATCCCTTCATAGAAAAGATGCATACTAGAGAACCACTAACTTTCTTGTCTCCCTCGAGTGCCATATTTTAGAGGGTTCTAGGTTTTTGATTTACTCTTGGGCATCACTTCCAAGTAGTAAAGAGCATACTCTCCTATTCCCCTATCTTGCACCCTAAAAAGTTCACAAGCCCTAATTATACTATGTGGAAAGAAAATAAAAGAATACATGACATTTGAGTGGATTTGAAATGAGTCTTCAACATGGGTATCTTTGACAAGCATCCTAAAATTACATAATTAGTACGTGTTTCATGTATTTTGATAAAGGTGTCTATGATGAGCATCCTGTAAACTACTGTTAAGCTTTTAGAAAACTAGAAATTAGAATGAAAGTGCTTTAGAGAACACTAATAGTCCAAAGCATAATGATAAAAATTAAATTCTAAACACTTCCTTTTGCATGTGCTAATGCAAAATTTTGTGTGAAATCATACACATGCACACACAAGAAATTGATGTACACCATGCAAGAAACCACATGTTTATGGACTTTTTTGCATGAGGAAGTGCAATGAAAGGGCCAAACTCTTGTGTTATTTGTGCTAAAATGAGATTTCTCAAACAAAAATTTGGAAAATTGTATGGATGACAGTGACAAAGTAATTAAAAATTGCAAAAAAATAGAATAAATGAGGCCAAAATAGTTGATTTCTTGGCCCTATAGTGGGCACTAGAAATGTATGTGTGAATTGTGGGCCTCAGATCCTCACACATACTTCAACATGGTCATTGTATGAAAATTCATCCCAAAATGAACATTGAGTTGTCATATAAAATAGCTTGGCAAATTGACTTGTTGTCTTCTAACTAGATGTATTTTTCTGTTAGGAACCTGTGTGTTCCTTCTGTTTATTAGAGTAGTGTTGTTGGACGCATATGCTTTGTAAGTCGTCCCGTGAGTATATTTTATTATCCCACATGCATAGGTAGTATTACTTTTCTAGATCATACCCAGTATATAAGAATAGGTTGAGGCCCTTGATGGGCACGGACGAATTTATTGTATTGAGCTTGCTCAAAGGAGGTTACCCCCTCGAAGTGGCCTGCGATCAGTAGATTCATTCTGAGTTCTGCTATCACTTTGTATTCTGTTATTTTGAGCATTCTCACGATATTGCTATAAGGAGGTTCTTCACATCTGGTATCAGAGCACTCTCTTGGGCTCGCTGGGTGGAAATTACATCAAATTTTTTTTTCTGTCGTGGCCTTCAGGTTCCTCTCACTTCTAATATCTCTTGTTATTGCAATAACTCTTTTCAGTTGTTCTGTCTGTGAGTGAATTTTTCTAAGTCGACTGTTCAAAAAAAAAAGAGTAAAAATTTTTCTGTTTTTTAGTCGTAGCTTCCTTGTTTGCTTTTTGTTTCTGCTCATACTTCCGCAGAACGTCTGCAATATCATTTCGCATACTTCCTTCCTTGGCGACCCAACCCCAAATTTTACATATCAAAGCCCTAAATCCCTCACTTATCTAATTTTAGGGTTTGCCCTATCTTTTTCACCTCTCATCCAATCGCCACCAAACTGAGCCACAAGATTCAATTCCTCATTTTGCTCCCTTATCCCTCTTGGACTGTTCGCCTCATTTCGCCTCCCTACCCTTGAAACCCTCATTTTTCTTTTTCCCTTGTCTCCAGATAGTCTCCCACCACCTGTCGAACACCCATTTCCTATATGAGTTTTACCCAAATCCAAGTTTGCCGTAACTAAAAAAGTTTTTGTTTCTCATCTTCTACCCATTCCAAAAAAAAAAAAAAAAAAAAAAAAAAAAAAAACCTTGTTTTATGGTTGTTACGCGTACAGGAGCAAAAATCATGGAAGAGGAACTTGCATCCCTCAAAACCAAACTTCAAGATCTGGATGACAAAATTTTGGGTCTTAACTTTCAGCAGTCAGCCATGAGCCGAAACCATTCAGGAGATACTGGGTCCTCTTCTGGCAATTTCCGTGGACCAAAGCTTGATTTTCCACGCTTCGATGGTTCTGATCCGACTGGATGGATCTATAGGGCAGAGCAGTATTTCAGCTTGCATAATACTTTGGATAACCACAAAGTCCCCCTTGCATCTTTTCATTTGGAACATGAAGCTCTTCAATGGTTCCGTTGGTACATCAAGGCTAATGTAGGCCCAACGTGGAGAGAATTGTGCACCCTCATTTTGGAGCGCTTTGGCCCTAGTTCCTTTGATGATTTCACAGGAGCACTCACTAAACTACGTCAAACAGGCACTGTAAGAGAATACCAGACAGAGTTTGAAAAATTAGCTAATCACACAGAGGGCTTGTCTGATGAATTCTTCCGTAGTTGTTTTGTCAGTGGTCTGAAGGATGCACTTCGCTCAGAAGTCAAAATGTTTCGACCTACTACAATGATGGAAGCCCTTGGGTTGGCTAAGTTAGCGGAAGACAAGATTAGTGCTCTACAACGCTCCAGATCTAATTTTGTTCCATTCAGAAATACAGGTTCTCACAACCCTCCAGTCATACCAGCTCCCAGAACTACTCCGATCAAGCACTTGTCTGAAACAGAGATGCGAGTCAGGCGAGACAAAGGGCTTTGTTATAATTGTGATGAGAAATGGTCTCAGGGCCATAGATGTGTTCAGCAAAAGCTCTATCTCTTGGATGTGGATTCTCCACCGGAACTGGAAGAATATGTAGATGCTCAGGAAACAGTGGATGATGAGGTTGAGCCTCACCAGCCTGAACCTCCTTCACCAGAAGCTCCACCAGAGATATCTGTCCATGCTTTGGTAGGAGTCACTACTCCACAAACCATGCGGGTCCAGGGTTTCTTCAAGAAGATCCCTCTTACTATACTCATTGATTCTGGTAGCACTCATAACTTCATTGATCCACGAATAGCCAAACAGGCTGATTGCTTTATCCATCCCTGCTCTAGCTTTGAAGTCATGATTGCCAATGGGGGCACTTTACCTTGTAAAGGGAAATGTCGCAATGTGCGTCTCTCTATTGGAGATTATAACATGTGCTCTGACATGTTTGCCTTACCCTTAGGTGGCTGTGATGTGGTTTTGGGTGCCCAATGGTTACGCACTCTTGGCCCCATTCTCTGGGATTTTGCTGAACTTTGGATGCAGTTTTCAGCCGAGGGGCACCAACACACTTTGAAAGGCTTACAACCAGGGTCTCTCAGCATCATCAGTTCACACCGTATGGAAAAACTTCTTAAGAAGAATTCACATGGTGTCATCGCTTAGCTCCATTCCATTCAGATGCAGCCATCAGCAGTCTCTAGCACTCCTGCCGATCTCCAACACATTTTGGACAAGTATTCTGGTGTATTTGCTGAACCTGTGGGATTACCTCCTTCTCGTCCAGAGGACCACCGTATTCAGCTCCTTCCTGGCAGTGTTCCGCCCAACATCAGGCCCTACCGCTACCCATTTCATCAGAAGTCCAAAATCGAGATACTTGTCCGTGACTTACTGAAGCAAGGTATTATTCGCCCTAGTACCAGTTCCTTTTCTTCTCCAGTTCTGCTTGTTCGCAAAAAAGATGGGTCATGGCGACTCTGCATTGATTTCCGAGCACTTAATCATCTCACTATAAAGGACAAGTTTCCCATTCCAGTTGTTGATGAACTTCTTGATGAACTTCATGGGGCTCATTTTTTCTCCAAGTTAGATCTTCGTTCTGGGTATCATCAAATTCGGGTTAATGAGGAGGATATACCTAAAACTGCCTTCCGCACACATGATGGT
The DNA here is from genome assembly GCA_028749045.1 of Cupressus sempervirens. Lineage (NCBI taxonomy): Eukaryota > Viridiplantae > Streptophyta > Pinopsida > Cupressales > Cupressaceae > Cupressus > Cupressus sempervirens. The sequence goes on from CM053787.1 coordinate 517,666,588, forward strand.
CACTATGAATTTTTAGTCATGCCCTTTGGCCTTACGAATGCTCCTTCAACATTTCAGGCAGTGATGAATAACATATTTCGACCATACCTCCAGAAATTCATTCTGGTCTTCTTTGATGATATCCTCATATATAGCAAAACTTGGGCTGAGCATCTCCATCATCTGGAGCTTGTCTTGCAACTTCTCTCTGATCATCAACTCTGTGCAAAACTATCTAAATGTGTGTTTGGCCAGGAGGAAGTGGAGTATCTCGGGCATATTGTTGCACACCATGGAGTGCGGGTGGATCCTACAAAAATAGATGCCATGAAAACTTGGCCGCATCCTAAAACTCTCAAGAGCCTTCGGGGTTTTTTGGGGTTGACTGGCTACTACCGCAAGTTTGTCAAAGATTACGGGAAAATTGCAGCACCATCGACAGCTCTGTTAAAAAAGGATGCCTTCTCCTAGACCCCTGTTGCTGAGACTGCATTTGAACAACTGAAACAGGCTATGTGTAGTACACCTGTTCTCGCGATGCCAGATTTTTCCAAACCCTTCACTATTGAGAGTGATGCTTGCGGCAATGGATTGGGTGCTGTTCTCCTGCAAGATGACCATCTTATTGCGTTCACTAGCAAAGCCCTCTCTGGTAAGAATCTAGCCCTCTCGACTTATGAAAAAGAAATGATGGCTATTTTGCATGCTGTACAGAAGTGGCGGCCATACCTCTTAGGGAGTCATTTTTGCATCAGAAACGATCACCAAAGTCTAAAATACTTCCTGGAACAACGGGTATCCTCTCCTACACAACAGAAATGGGTCAGCAAACTCATGGGGTATGATTATGAGATCACCTACAAGAAGGGTAAGGAGAATATTGTGGCAGATGCTCTTTCTCGCACATTTGATAATCAAGCTTCCCTTTCTGCTATTTCTATGCCCATTCCCAATTGGTTAGCGTCTGTTCAGCAGGGCTATGACAGTGACTCTTGTTTATCTCAAATCATTCACCAGCTAGCCAATAATCCTTCTGCTATACCACATTACTCTTGGGATGGTGCTTCTCTTCGATACAAGGGTCGGCTAGTGCTTCCTCAGAACCCAACTCTACATCAGGCTATTTTTTATGAACTCCATGCTTCTCCTTCAGCAAGGCACTCAGGCTTCCTCAAAACTTATGAGCGAGCAAGGAGAAACTTCTTTTGGAAAGGGATGAAATAGACGATTCAACAGATGGTGGCTGAATGTGATACTTGCCAACACCACAAGGGTGAAATGACCCTCCTTCCTGGCTTGCTCGAACCATTGCCCATCCCTACACGGATTTGGACTGATATTTCTATGGATTTCATTGAAGGGCTTCCTAAATCCGGTGGCAAGACAGTGATCTTGGTTGTGGTTGATCGTCTCTCGAAATATAGTCATTTTTGTGCCCTCAGCCACCCCTATACTGCCTCCTCTGTTGCACAAATCTTCATGGACCAGATATTTCGTCTTGATGGACTCCCTTCTTCCATTGTCTCTGATCGTGATGCAACTTTTACCAGTCATTTTTGGACTGAACTGTTTCAGAAAAGTGGCACCAAACTGAAGATGAGTTCGGGCTATCACCCACAAACTGATGGTCAAACTGAAATTGTCAATAAATGCTTGGAAACTTATCTTCGTTGCTTCACTTCCGAACAGCAACATCAGTGGGCCAAGTGGCTCCCTTTAGCTGAATGGTGGTACAATACCTCTTACCACACTGCCTCTAAAATGACTCCATATGAAGCAGTCTATGGTCAGGCACCTCCAGTGCTCCTTCCCTACACTCCCAACAGCTCACCAGTCCAGGCAGTTGACATAGTTCTCCGCAGCAGGGATCAGATTCTTCGTACCTTACAGGATAATCTTCACATGGCCCGTAATCGGATGAAACAGCAAACAGATCAACACCGTTCTGAGCGCTCATTTCAAGTTGGGGATATGGTTTTTCTTCGTCTACAGCCATACAAACAATCCTCCCTAAAGCTGAAAGGGCATCATAAGCTGGCCCCAAAATTTTATGGGCCTTATAAGGTTTTGCAGAAGATTGGTTCAGTTGCTTATAAACTGGAACTTCCTCCTTCTTCTCGCATTCATCCAGTCTTTCATGTTTCTTGTCTAAAGAAAGTTCTGGGTACCACTGTCAGAGCACAAACTACTCTCCCTAAAATGGATACAAAAGGATCCATTATCCTGGAGCCGGTGGCAATCATTGACCAGTGCACTCGCCAGCTTCGCTCTCGCTCCATCTCTGAGGTCTTGATTCAGTGGCATGGCATGCAACCAGAGGATGCTACCTGGGAACCCCTTCTTCAGATTCAACAACAATTTCCACACCTTAAGCTTTGAGGACAAAGCTTTTTTCTAAGGGAGAGGGGATGTTAGGAACCTGTGTGTTCCTTCTATTTATTAGAGTAGTGTTGTTGGACGCATATGCTTTGTAAGTCGTCCCGTGAGTATATTTTATTATCCCACATGCATAGGTAGTATTACTTTTCTAGATCGTACCCAGTATATAAGAATAGGTTGAGGCCCTTGATGGGCACGGACAAATTTATTGTATTGAGCTTGCTCAAAGGAGGTTACCCCCTCGAAGTGGCCTGCGATCAGTAGATTCATTCTGAGTTCTGCTATCACTTTGTATTCTGTTATTTCAAGCATTCTCACGATATTGCTATAAGGAGGTTCTTCACATTTTCCTTTTCTCTTAGAATGAGAAGTGGGCAACTAGACCTGTAGTACGAAGGATTTTATAAACTATATGAGCATGTGATTAATCTACATGAAGTGTAATTAATCTAAGAACAAATAAAAAAAGCTACACTATATGTATACATTTAATCTAAATGATATTAATACTAGGCAATTATGAAGGCTATGCAAATCTTAAGCAAGTAACTGTTCCGACATTAATTCGATGCAATTCAATTCAACCCTCCTTAATGAGGAATTGAAGGCCTCTTAAATAGTATTCCCAAAATCAATCAATGATTGAGATCAATTGGAATGAATGGTTGAGATTGAAGATCAGATTTAGTTAGAATGGAAGATTCCCTATGCAGGTGAGGTTAACTAACTCAGATCCTAAGTGTGATGGAGAGTTAACTAAGTTTCACCTGAGTGTGAGAACAAGTTGATTAGGTCAATTCTAATTCAAGAGATAGATCACTTAGAATACCCTTTCCTAAAATGAAAATAATATTTGAAGAGATTATTTAATTTAATAAAATAAGAAATGACCTCATAAATGTATAAAATTTAATTAATTGAATAATTAAATTCAATAATCAAAATAAGGACATTATCTCATTAAATTAAATACATTCAATTCATTTACACATTACCTAAGGAACTAATTAAATTAAATTAAATTATGAACACTTACAATTAAATTAAATTTGGTCAATAGGTTTAATTTAGCTAATTGGAGTCGATACTTAGGAATTAACTAAAGAGTTCATTAATGAATATTAAGGTTTTCTACATTTGAAACTTAGCTCAAGTAGTGATAATCAAAATTAGAATTGCCTAGTAAAATAGGACTTAAGAATAATTAAATAGACCAGAATAGGTTAACGTGGCAATGTGCCAATTTTGGGTATTACACACATGAACAAGACATGGAAGTAAAAGGAATATTGTAGCATATCAAGTTTAGATGAGGTCACTTTATCCAATGGATCAGGTGATCACATCATCCCCAACTAGGCAATAAAAAGGTATGTAGGACTAATATTTCAATGATATATTTTACATTAGTTCCAAGAATCTAGATTTTGGAAGGATTATATATGCATGTATTAAGATAAAATATATTGGTTAGAACTTGGAAGAAATCTAAGAGTTTTGTTAGTTCTCATGTTGTTAGCGAGCATGAAAACCAAAATCAGTTGGTGTTGAGCACTTAAAGGTAATAGTATTGGTCAAGCTCATGGTGGTCATCAAGCATAGAATAAATCATGCATAATATGAGTAAGTTGAAATTTCTATATGATAGTCAAGCTTACAGTTATATAAGCACTAAGCATTTATTGCTAAGTTTTAAGGGTTATATGGTCAATTCTCAACTCATTTGCATTCATTCAAGATTGAAGAGAGCATGAAGATAATAATGAAAATAGAGGAAAAGGATTCAAGAGTTTTTAAACTAGATTCAACTACTACTCATCACCAATCATCAGATTCATAAGGTATTTATCATGTGCCGAGTTATGCTGTCTGAATTATTGCAAGCCCTAGTTATTGGATATGGCATGCAGTTCCTCTACTGCTATTAGAAAGGAATAAAAAGATATTTTAAATGTTCAACTAATAGGTAATGAGGTTAAACAACCATCCTTTTGAGCTATTCCCAAGATTTCATACAAGGGAGATCCAACTAGTGCATTATCAATGATACCACCATAGGTTTTGATGATACAAGATGTAAGATATTGTTACACTTGTAAGGTTGGAATTATTGGAGATATGGACATCATATATTTGTATAAAAATGTGTGTTTACGGAGCATTGGAAGAGGAAAATAAAATTTTTGAGAGAGAAGGGTTAACCCATGCCCTATATTTTCCACATGTATTCAAAATACAATAGATCAAGATAGTGATGAGTAGAATACATGATCACTCTATATGGTTGGAAAATGGCCCTACAAAGATCATCAAAAGGATCAATAAGTAATAGGGTATCCTACCCTTGACAAAAGAAAGACCATGCAAAGTGATGCAGAGGAAGTAATTGAGAAGAATAAAAAGGGTGTATGAAACAAAAGAGGGATGACAATAGACACAATTTCAAATACCTTAATTTCATTTGCAGTGAGAATAATTGCTCACAAGTTCTTTCAATCTAGAAGATTGAATAGTGTGTCTTGTATGGTTGTAGATTTAGGCTAAAAGATAGTGAAGAAGGATCATGATGCAGAGGAACATGGGCCCTTCCAAGTTCTATGAGAAAATACTCCGAACAATGTGTTTTCCCAATGCAACAATAAGGCTTAAGTTGCCCAAATCAAGTAAATAGATTCTCCAAAGACTTCTTAGTAATGTAATAGTTTTCAATACCCTAATACACCCAAAATAACTAGTTTACCAAATATCAAGAGCCTATCTCTAAGGAAAACCAAACATCCCAGCCTACTAGGCCTACAAGCCTCAATTAACTGTCAAATGCTGTCCTCTTGCATTTTTCTCCAAATTTTACCATAACATAAAGAAAATAAATTTTGGATTAGGATACTCATTTGGCTTCTTTATAACATATCAAAATATGAGGTATGGTTGTTTTGGACCAAGTCTCTATTGTTACACTATGGGCCACTTTTTAGGCATAAAAACCCCTCCATTTACAAAGGAGATATATGGAATACTTATCCCCCAACCATCATGATCCATAAGATACTATAAAATATAAACATCTATTGAACTTTTATTATTGCTTAAAATTAATTATTTTTTTCCTTAAAATAATTAACTCTAAATATCAATTCTTCTTTCAGTGCCTTTGCCTCCTTAGTTATGTTTCTCTTAAGGACAAGGTTACAAATTTCATCACTATATTTTTTTATGAGTTTATGAGCTATGAATATGGGGTTAGCACTACCTGTGATGTCATCTACAAATGATGCCTATGTTTTAGATTGCATTTGATCTACTATCATTTTTTGCTTTTCCCTATCAATAGGTATCAAGTTGTGACATCAATATCATTAAAATTATATTAAATTAACTCCAGAGTCATTAAAAAAATAACATAATAACATGACATTTATTTCTATATAATTTGTACAATTATACTAATTATGGACATAAAGCATATGAGTGTAGATCTAATGCCAAGTGCACATCTAACAAGTAGACAAAGGGACAACACAATAGAAAACCCTACAATTGGGATTAAAATACAAGGTATAGTTGTCACTATTGTCAAGAGCATGGACATGTTGTTGAGAATTGAATTAGAACACATTTTAGAAGTGACTATAGTAGATGGTTGAGTCAAACCACATGTTTTAGCTATTTGAAGATTGGTCACATAAGTAAGAACTATCCAACAAGGTCAAGAGTACCTTGCAGTAAATTCAACAAAGAAAAAGAGAAAATTAATGTTGATAAAGTTAAAGTGCACATGAACAAGTCATGGAAGAAAAAGGAATATTACAACACATCAAGTTCAAATGAGGTCACTTCATCCAATGGATCAGGTGATCACATCACCCTCAACTAGGCAATCAAAAGGTATGTGGGACTAATATTTCAATGTTATAATTTACATCAGTTTTAAGAATCTAAGTTCTAAAAAGATTATACATGCATGTATTAAGATGTAATGTATTGGTTAGAACTTGGAAGAAATCTAAGAGTTTTCTTAGTTCTCATGTTGCTATCGAGCATGAAAAAAATTTATTGTTATTGAGCTATTAGAGGTAATAATAGTATTGGTCAAGCTCATTGTGGTTTTCAAGTGTAGAATAAATCATGTGTAATTCGAGTGAGTTGAAATTTCTATGATAATTGAGCTTACAACTATGTAAGAACTAATCATTTATTGTCAAGTTTCAAGGGTTATATGGTCAATTTTTGACTCATTTGCATTCATTTGATATCAAAGAGAGCATGAAGATCACAAGGAAAATTGAGGAAAAGGATTTAAGAGTTTGCAAACTAGATTTAGTTGCTACTTGTCACCAATTATAGGATTCATAAGGTATTTATCATGTGTTGAGTTACACTATTTGAATTATCACAAACCCTAGTTATTTGATATGGTGTGTAGTTCTTCTACTACTATTAGAAAGGAAGGAAAAGAGGTTTTAAATGCTCAATTAATAAATAATGAGGTTAAACAACCATCCTTTTGAGCTATTCCCAAGATTTCATACAACAAAGATCCATCTGGCGCATTATCGATGATACTACCACAAGTTTTGATGATACAAGATGTAAGATGTTGTTGAACTTGTAAGGTTGGAAGTATTGGAGACATAGAAATCAGATATTTTTATAAAAAACTATGTGCTAATGGAGTGTTGAAAGAGGGAAATAAAATTGTTGAGAGAAAAGAGTTAACCTATGCGTTAGATTTCCAAATGTATTCAAAATAGAATAGATCAAGATAATGTTGAGCTGAATACATGATCACTCTACATGGTTGAAAAATGGCCCTACCAAGATCACCAAAATGATCATTTAATGAGTAACATGGTATCCTACCCTTGATAGACCCAAGACCATGCAAAGTGGTGAGAAGGAAGTAATTCAAAAGAATACAAAGGTTGTATGGAACAAAAGAGGGATGACAATTGACACAATTTCAAATACCCTAATTTTATTTTCAATGAGAATAATTGCTCACAAGTTCTTTCAAATTAGAAGATTGAATAGTGTGTCTTGTTTTTGGAAATATAGATGGACTAACTAGGGGGGGGGGGGGGGAGGGGGGGGGGGGGGTGGGTGAATCAGTTACCACAAAAACAAAATCCATAGATCCCTTAGATGTCTTAAAAACTAGTTACTGCCGTCACTCGGTAGCCACACAAAAAAATGTCATAACTCGGTAGATGAAGTGTATGTTATCTTTAACAGATCTCAAATATTCACAGCGATTAACATGCATGCATAAAAGAAATAACATGAACACAAGAGACACTAGATTTAACATGGAAACCCAATATGAGAAAAACCACCAAGTAACTAGCTACCAATTTTCACTCTTCTGAAATGAGCCCTATAGGAGGCAACCCTGTTAAAGGTTACAAAACACACTATTAGGTGTGATCTTGTTAAAGGATTTAATCACCCTGCTAGGAGTGGCATTGGTAGAGGACTTTAGAAAAATTCAATAGAACTGTCCACCTTGTTAGAGGATTTACAAAATGGCTGTTAAACCAACTCTATTAAGAGATTTAGGAAATCACTGCTACAATTGTGAGAAAGTAACAATGAGTGACCTGAATGAGATGTAACTAAAATTTGTTGATACAAATCTCTGTTCTACTTTACTAGATCCTCACTAATTGAATAAAACTTTGTTGCTCCTTAAGGATATCTGATCCTTACTTCAAACTTTGCTCACACTTTCCTTTTCACACTTGCATGCTTGCTCATTCATCCATTCATTCATTCATACTTTAGAATTCACAACTCAACCTTTCATTTATACCTTACAAATTATTCAGTCAGCTCATTTAAAAATTACAATTACCAATAATCATTACATTAGTCGGCTACATTCATTAGATGAAAAAATTAAACTTTATTCCCCAAAACAATGAAATCCTTCATTGGTTGACCCTGCTTGATAGACACTCTCCCAGAAATGATTTCTAGTGTTAACCAATTGAAGCTCAGTAAACATTGTGAATTCTACAAAATCCTTTGGAGACCAAGTGAACTCAATAAATACTAACTTTCCTTCGTTGACCTTGTGAGCTTGGTAGAAGCTAACTTCTACCATAGAAACCTTTGATGCTCAAGTGAGCTTGATAGAAATTGTTTCCACAGAGTAAATTTTAGGAACACTCAGTATAATTTGTAATTTTCTTTGCTGACCAACTGAGCGCGGTAGACTCTAAGAATTTCCTTGCTAACCAACTAAGCTTGGTCGACTCTGTTTGATAACTGATATGCCATTTGTGTAACATCAAAGACAACACACAATTGAACAATTATATCCAACACTTGTATGGCTATTGATTTAGGCTACAAGATAGTGAAGAAGGATCATGATGTAGAGGAATATGGGTCCTTCCAAGTTCTATGAGAAAATACTTTGAACAATGTATTTTCCAAAGGTTTCCCAATGCAATCTTAAGGCTTTAAGTTGCCCAAATTAGGTAAATGACTTTTGTTGAGAATATAAGAGGAGTAACTGAGAGGGGAGGGGTGAATCAGTTACCATTAAAATAAATCCTAGATCCCTTAGATTTCTATACAAAAATACAATCTAAAAATTGAATATTGTTAATGCTTTGTAAACACACATAAAATGTTGTAACTTGGTAAGTATTGATTGTACTTAGTAAATTCATAAACATGCAAGGTTTAGATATTATCTTTGATTATCATTACTTTAAATTAGTTTAAAAAAAACATAAAGAAAATAACATGAACACATTTGACACTAGGATTTAACATGGATACTCAATTTGGGAAAAACCACCAATTGCAACTAGTTACTGTTTTTACTCTTCTGAAGTGAGCCTTGTTGGGAGCCAACCCTATTAAAGGCTACAAAACACACTATTAGGTGTGACCCTATTAAAGGATTTAACCACCTTGTTAGGAGCAGCCTTGTTAGAGGTCTTTAGACAATTCAATAGAAATACCACCTTGTTAGAGGATTTACAAATAGTTGTTAAGCCAACTCTGTTAGGAGATTTAGATTACTGATTGTTAGTGCTTATATTTTTTTCGCACCCTAGTTTGTTTCAGTCCCAAGTTTTATTTTCCTAAAGTTGAACTTGAAGTTTTAGTTTACTTCAACTTCAAGTTTAGGTCTGCATCAGTCTTCATGTGTCAAGTCTGATCTTTTTCCTCGAGTTAGCCTTGTTAAAGTCAAAGTTGAAGTTGCAACCCGCTCACCCAAACCTTCAACTTCAACTTTGGTGTTGATGTTGCACACTAACGAAAGTTGTATGCAATTTTCAAATCTTCGAACCAAATCAAGGTGGGTCCAAGTATAGCATTTCCCAAGACATGCAAAGTCATGAATGGAAGGATTTAAGGTAGTACATGTTTGGCTATGGCAAGATTTTATTGAGGTTTAAAATTGTCATGTCATGATCACTTAGCATAACAACATACGTGCAGATTTGATGGAGTATTTAAAACAAAGCACACGTGACATCTTTTCCAATACATGCCACATGAATGAGTAATTATTGCACTTACTTGCCAAATCTATCCTGCAATCTCCTACACAAATCATTCCTTAAATGCATTCATTTTAGCCCTTTCCCACTCATTCTATTTTCTTTGAAGAAATTCCAACATTATTGGGTAAGAAAGGCGAGTTGCAGGCTTTGTTTCTGTCAAACTATAAGCATAATCCTTTGCATTTCAAATTGTGTTTGCTTTGTTTTGAGATATTTTAAGCCATATCTTGTAAACCTGTCTTTATTAGAAATCATGATGCTTTTTCGACCAAAATTGCCCAGGCCAAAGAAACCTTCTTTGCTCAGTTCATTGCCTGAAATTCGTGACACATTCTGGTAAATAAAAATTTATCTAAGTTAATTGAATTAGCCAAGAACACCCAATCAAGCCCTATTTACTAGAGGCTAGTTGATAGTGGATTACTAGAAGCCACTGCTTTTCCTGCTGCTATCACATACCCAGAACTTGCCCTTGAATGTGCAAGCCATTATGACCCTATTTTTGGGTGTATTAAGAAAGCCTTAGGGGAAGTGATTGTTAGAATCAATAGAACCAGTGTCCATTCAGCCTTTAGGATTCCTCACAAGGAACCCTACGAGCCATGGACATTCAAAGAAGCTGAGTGCCTATACGTCAAAAAAAAAAAACAACTATGATAACAAGATAGCTCAGTCCTAGCTTTTGAAACCAAAAAAGGGAGGTTCTAGATTTCCTAAGCCATTGACTATTGAGCATTTGATAAAATAAATTGCAGACATTATTCTTCTACTGAATAGGATCAAGGGAAATGAGCATGCATTCCACTAGGAGTCATGGATGCACTTTTTCATACAGAAGATTGTTGAAGGGGTTAAATTCATTGATTGGTTTGACCTGATAGCAGAAAACTTGCATAGGGGTTTAATAGCTATTAACAATTGAGGTCCATTTTTCTTGTCTTCTTATCTAATTTACATCCTAGCAGCATCTAAAGAATGGGACTATCTTCCCCTTGGGTTGATGACATGCCCATTTACCAATATTATGGTGATCTTCAAGAAACTATATAATGCAAGGAGTTTAAAAGGGTAAATTATGTCTTTCTAGGGAAATTGGTATTTGAACTCCAAGGTCAGGAGAATGATAGGATGTCAAAAGAAGCTATGTAGGTTGTACAAATCTATGGTTGCTATTACATTCAATTCCCCAGATTTAAATATATCAGAGTGGGTGGTTTTTCTGATGAACCTTTAAAGCTACCACATTATTGTTCAGATTTCGTAGTGTTATCTGAGATGTGTAGGTAATTTGTTTCTGTGGTTGAATCTTTTTAGATTTCAAAAAGATCTTCTTCAGTATTCTTCCCAATTGAGATTGGACACTATAGATGCCCCAGTCTGAAAGAAGCCATATTGTCAGAAAAATCATTAACCCACTTATGCTTTAAGCCTTTCATTTCTCGGTTAGATTTTGACTATGGTAGCTTTATCAGAAATAATGTTAAGAATGTAGTATCCCTGGTCCACTCCCCACAATTAGAAGATTTTTGGAAAAACTGCCTTAATGAATTTGAGGTAAGAAAAAGATTGTGGTCACGCTTAACCATTAAACAAATCACTATGTTTAATGTGGAGTTGGATACTTATGGATCAAAAGAAGATGATTCTAAAGAAGTGCTTGATCAGTTTTATATTGACCAGATTGAAGGCATGCACATTTTTGAAATTGACTAGGAAAAGAGGGAAGAAAATGATGTCTATGCCCGTACTAAAGATGTAATAGCTAGAATTTCCAAGTGGATAAAATTAAAGGTAGTGGCTACCCTAGACCTTTCTAGGAGGTTTCCAAAAAGCAAAGATAAAAAGACTGCCAAAAAGAAAACTAATCAAGGTGTTCCTAATTCTATTGCAGGTCCAGTTGAAGTTGAAGTTGAAGCAATTCCTAAATCACTTCAACTTCAAGTTCAAGAGGCAACTCCAAAGGGCAAGAGGATAACCCGTTAAAGTATAAAGAAGAAATCAATCGTCAGAAGTAAGAACACCATAACCATGGACTTGGAGGTAGCAGAAGACCCACCTATGGAAGATAATGTACCTGAATCCTAGAATTTGTCAGTGACTAACGAAGGCCAGGAGAGTAATCTCTCCTTGGTCAAATGCTCCCCTGCTACTACAAAAGATCAAGCTATGCCTAAATAGCTAGAAACATCAATGGAGAAGAAAAGGAGCATAGTCCCAATATCCATGCCTATTGATGATTTGGTTAGTAAGTGTCTTGGTAAGACACCTAAAGTAAAGAAAGCAAGAATCGAGGCAAGGATCAATTTTGATAAGAATTTAGGATGATGGGCAGCAGAGATAGCTACACCACTAGATGGAAGCTCATGTGATTCTGTGGCTCCTCAAGACTGCCAGATAACAAAGGTTGACTTGGGAAAAGGGAATCGTGAAGTAGACATGGAATTCTTTGAAGTATCTAATAAAAGATCATGCACAAAGTATGGAAAAATGGACACGATAAGAAAGAAATGAAGGAAACAATTAAAAACATGGTGCAATATATCAATGCTATCCTTCACCCTGAAGCAAAGCCAATCTGTGAGATGTCAACCAATATTGATGTGTCCTCTGCGACCAATCAACAATCATTGGAGAATCTACATAAGTGCAAAGCTGTAGAAAAAGTAGCCACTGAATGGGTTCAGGATGTTGTACAGGATACCATAAAACACATAGGTCACTTGGATCATGCCTCAAAGGAAATATTGAACATTACTAAAAAGGTGGAGTTAAGAAATGAAGTATATGAAAAAGAGAAGAATAACTAGGCAAAGGTGGTGATGTGGTTGGAAGATGTGCCCGAACTTGGCCTACAAAAATTCCAGGTTGAATGCCCCATAGCTGGTCTAGATGAAAAGGCCTTATATGTCATCAAAGATTGCATTGAATGGTGGAATGAAGCACTGTCACAAGGAGGAACTAAAATTAAAGAAGCATAGCAAGAGCTTAAGGTTATACATCAGATTATTCAAAATGACCTTAAATGGTTTTCCAAATAGTTCATGGGAAAAGAAGACAACTCCATTGCCCAATTGGATGAGATAATCAAAGGAGTTCAAAAGAAATTTTAGGAATGGCAAGACAAGAAGGCACCAGCTAAGCAAGACTTTTCTAATGTGGCGCATATTGAGGCTATGTTAATCACCAATCTAAAGCACTTGGAAATGCATGAAGAAAAGAATGTTGAATTGAAGAAGATGAAAGAAATCTGGAAGCAAAGGTTTTCCTATATTGGTTTTCCACATCAATCTGTTATCTCAGCCTTTTCGACTACCTATGAAACGTGGAAAATGGCAAAAGGCATGGCTAGTGGAGATAGTGCTACCTAATCAAGACAAGTGGTTACACTTAATTGCTTAGTTATATTTTACTTTGCTATTTGTTTTTCTTGCATTTTCAGTTGGCAGTTACTTTACCCAAAGACAATTAACTCCTAGCGGGGTAATTTTGGCAGTAGTCTAGCCCCATGCCTATATATATGTAATAATTAGTATGGTAGAGGGGTTAGAATTCTCCATCAGATCAATAGACAAAACTATTTTTGTTTTTTATTTTATTCCAAGTTAGAAGTAGCATTTCAAAATTTTTGCAGATACAATGAAACTCTACAGTTTGATTTATGGTTAAAAGCTTTGTAAGTGGATACTGTTGTCTACCTATTTAAATTAGTATTTCTAAAGATACTATTTAAGCTTTTAGCTATGTTTGTTATTTATTTTTAAATTGTCAATTCAGAACTTGGGATGCTATGAGAAGTTAGTTTTATCGAATTTGCCTACTCGATGGTTTAATATTCAACTATGTGGATCATCTTGATAATTAAAATTGAGTGGTTCTTTTTCATTAAAGTTTGTTTTGTATTGATGAGATAAAATAAGTTGATTCAACACTTTCAGCAGATTGTTTTCTTGAAAAGGTCATTCTATTGAGTTTATTAGATCAAAAAAATCTCATTATAATAAAGGTAGCTGTGCCTATTTTTAGTGAAGAAACATTAAGTAGAGAATTCCTGAGTCTCTTCTATAGGAATTCATTTGTTAGTTTACATTCTTTTCTCTATTTTTACATATGACCATTTATGAGGAAAATTGTTTACTAACATGATGAATAGAGAGTAACAATGAGATGAACTAATTTGAATGCACCTAAATTGCTAATTATAGATCTTTGTTCTAGCTTGTGCTTGATCCTTCTTGACTGAATATAACTTTTCTACTCCACAAGGATATTCTTCTTATCCTTCAAATTCACTTCCTTTATTCATTATTACATATTCAAATATATTCATCACATCTTCTTGCTTTCTTTTTCTATCACTTTCAAATTATCAACTTGACCTTACAGTTATATCTTTCATATTGTCAAGTTGGCTCATATACAACTTAGAATAATTAATATTCATCACCTTAGTCGGCTAGAACCAATAGATAAATCAATTAAGCTTAATATGCCAAAATAAGAAAATCCTTCATTAGCTAACCCAACTCAATAGAAATTAACTCAAAAATGATTTCTTGTGTTAACACTACAAACTTTCAAAGATCCTTTGGTAACTGAGTGAGCTTGGTTAACACTAGTTCCATCCAACTTTCTTTCATTAACTAAGTAAGCTTGGTTAACACTCATCTTTTGCAGATTTTCCTTTGTTGCTCAAGTGAATTTGCTAGACACTACCTTTTGAACTAGGAAACCACATGAATGCTTAGTAGACACAAAAAATTGTCTTCATTGCTTGAGTGAGCTTGGCATATACTAACTGATAATGATATGACATTTGTGTAACATTAAAGACAATACACAATTAATCAATTGTATCCAAAAAATTCTCCAAAGACTTCGAAGTAATCTAATATTTTTAAATACCCTAATACACCCCAAATAACTAGTTTACCAAATATCAAGAGCCTATGTCTAAGACAAACCAAACATCCCAGCCTACTAGGCCTACAAGCCCCAATTAACCATCAAATATTGTCCTCTTGCATTTTTCTCCAAATTTTCCAATAAAATAAAGAAAATAAATTTCATATTAGGATACCCATTTGGCTTCTCTATAACATATGAAAATATGAGGTATGGTTGTTTTGGATCAAGTCTCTGTTGTTACACTATGAGCCACTTTTTAGGCATAAAAATTCCTCCATTTTCAAAGGAGATCTATGGAATGCTTAGTCCCCAGCTATACAACTTGTTAAAGTATATTAATATGGTACTAAACTAAGGATTCTTCAATTGGATTGAACCCAACAACTCTCTCTATGTGCTTTTTACGAAACCCTCATCAAATAAGGTAAAAAACTAGGGCCTCTTCAAATCTGACCAAGAAATAACTTCTAGGACCTGTTCATTGATCCTACACCATGTATATGATGATTAATTTTACTTTTTTATATAAAAGCATGGCCTCCTTTGGGCTGATCTCCCGCTGCTATACCTATGGCATCAAATGCAATGCATTTTCATGTACCCAAGCACTCCAAACTTGTCCAGTTGGATGATCATCTACATTATTTGAATTTTCCCTATATTAATATGCATAATTAAATATGATACATGTTAATAATCCATCTCCAAGTCACAGTTAGAATAGAAAGGGGATGGTTACATAATTTTTCTTAAAGGAAACAATGTGAAAATGATTATCTATAATACTTTGTATAAATAAATAAATTTTTTAAAATGTAACCATGACAAAATGGATCAAAAAAAATTTCCAATACATCCTATAATACATTTTAATTATCAAAGCATGCAAAAAATACAATGAACAAGTCCAAATATGCAAGAAACTATGAATTTTATTGCATTTTTAGAATGAACTCTGTACAAATGCTTCCTCAATTCATACTTTCCCCTATCCCAAGCATTCGAGAATGTTTATAGGATGGTTGGAAACTTACACAACCAAAACCAAGTGGTTACAAAGTGTTTTAAGTCGCTAGACTAATTTTCCCTCCTAAATGATCCTAATTATTAGAATTCAAATATTTAAATTTATAACTTACATTTTAATGCCTTATTATATTCAAACATTATTCTAATTTTTTCTCAAGGTTTTTAAAGGTAAATATAGCCTATCTAAGACCCTTTTATTTATTCTATTCTTATTAAGGAACTATTGGCCCCCCTTACATCATTTTTATCCTAAGGTTCTTATCAAGACCTATAGGATTTATACATATGCTATTAATTTAATCATTACATATGGCCATGATTGGCCTTAAAACATTTTAATTAACCCTTAATGATGTCTTTGAACATTCATGTATTCTTGATGTCTTCACTTGATTATTTCCTTTCTTGGGTGCCTCTGTACCATACTCCCCCCTTTGAAAGTGTTCTTGTCCAAAGAGACAAGTGGTATTGTTCTTCTTCCTCCCATCCCCCTTGATGGAACTTTGCCTCTTTGACTAGGCACCTACTGCAACATCTCCTTAGGAGTAATTATTT
Organism: Cupressus sempervirens; assembly: GCA_028749045.1. NCBI lineage: Eukaryota > Viridiplantae > Streptophyta > Pinopsida > Cupressales > Cupressaceae > Cupressus > Cupressus sempervirens. The sequence continues at coordinate 517,682,958 of CM053787.1, forward strand.
CACCTGCATCAAACTTATACGAAGTGTTAGAAATAAATTTTTTATTTCTTTCTGCCCTCCATGATAGTAAGCATTAGTATGTTGTTGTAAATTTTCTCTTATCTTTATTTGATCTTCTTACTGCTTCACCATCCCTCCAATGATAATGGCTTTACCTTTACCAACTTTTATAACCAAAAGATATTCTATGCTCCCCACTATCACTCCACTTTTAGCCTTGTCATAGGAATGTGTGTTCTCCTTTTCCTTGTCATTCAAAACCTTTCCTTCATTAGGTTCTTGTGCCCTCTTATTAACCTAGAACTTCAAAGGCTCTTTACTTTCAAAGAAAATTGTCATGTGCTCCTACTCTTTGTCATCTCCAAGAGGTCTCAATTTTTTTTTTTATCATTTCCCTTGTGCACCAAATAAGTGTTTTCCAATCCATCATGTAAATTCCACCTCAAAGCTTGTCATGGTCTCCCCAAGACGATGTGACAACAAGTCATTGGAATTACACCATAAAGGACATTGTCATAGTAGTCCCTTATGGAAAACTTAGCATAGGATTGCTCCCTCACCATGATTCCTTGCTCCTTACTCACCCATGTGGCTTGATAAGGACTTTTGTGTGGTTGTTTTTGCAATCCCAACTTCTCAACCATTTCACAAGATACTAGGTTGTCATGTGAACCTAAATCAATCATCATTTGACAAAATTTTCCTTTGCTCTTACATCTAGTTCTAAATATGGTTGGTCTTCTTATTGGTTGTCCCCTTCTCATGATTAGGAACTCTCCTTACTCAAGATCAACATTATTTGAAATAGTTTCTTCTTTCTTTTCCTCTTGAACCAAATGGACTCTTCCACCTATCTTTTTTAGTTCATTCAATGAGCATTTGTATGAAGTGTGCCCCACTTCATCAGATGTGAACCTTCTTGTAAACACTCCTCTTCCTCCACCATATCTTCCACCTCTTGTGCTCTTATTTTGATCTGCTATAGGTTCCTTTCTTTTTTCTTGTCCATGTGAAACTTGATTGTCATTTGGAGGCCAGGTACCTCTCCCTCTACCTCTGTTGCTATCATTATTTTTCCTCTCTTTTCTCCTTTTAATCTTTTCCTCATTGCTTATTGCAAGTTTATAACATTCGTGAATAGTGTCTAGTGATGTAAGATTGATTTAATCTTGGATGTTGAACCTCAATCCCCCCATATACCTTGAAACCTTCTCCTCTTCTTTCTCATCATGAACAACTCAGATATCTAACTTGTAAAAACCCTTTGTGTATGCTTGGACATCCATGTCCTTTTGTCTTAGGCTTTACATTATTTTGTATAACTATAACTTATAGTATTTAGGGAGAAGCTTTTCCCTCATCTTCTCCATCATGTTTTTCCATGAAATCATCTTAGGCTTCCTCTTCTTCCATCTCTTTGCCTACAAACAATCCCACCATAACAATTCATGCCCCTTTAGCCTTAATTTAGCAATCTTGACCTTGTGTTCTCCTACCACATCCTCACAATAAAAAAAGTTATCCACTGCTCCAAACAAGTCAATGAACTCCACCTCATTCATTTTACCATCATACATTGAGATATCAGACTTACATCATGTGGGTCCATCTCTTCTCTTGGTGCCCTTTTCATCTCTCTTCTTGTCTTATCCATATCCGCCTTGATCTTTCTAATTTCTTCAGCCTATTGTGTCATTAGTTTGGCAAGTTCAATTTGTCATTCTAGGAGACATGTTATGAGCCTCTCCAAACACTTCCCCTTTTGACATGTACCCTCTACTTATTTTCCAAAGGATTCTACTACATTTGATACCACTTGATGTAGAGTAAGATGGGCCATTCCAAGTTGTATGATAAAATACTCCGAACAACATGTTTCCCAAAGGTTTCCCAACACAACCTTAAGGCTTAAGTTGCCCAAATCAAGTAAATAAATTCTCCAAAGACTTCTTAATAATCTAAAATTTTTGAATACCCTAACACACCCCAAATAACCATTTTACCAAATATCAAGAGCCTAATTTTAGGGCTGACCAAACATCCTAGCCTACTGGGCCTACAAGCCCTAATTAGCCCTCAAATGATGTCCTCCTGGACTTTTCTCCAAATTTTACCATAACATAAAGAAAATAAATTACATATTAGGATAGCCATTTTAGTTCTCTATAATATATCAAATGATTAGGTATGGTTTTTTGGACCATGTCTTTGTTGTTACGCTATGGGCCACTTTTTAGACATAAAAACCTCTCCATTTACAAAGGAACTATATGGAATACTCATCCCCTAACCATATAACTTGCTAAAGTATTTTAATATGATCCTAAACTAAGGATTATTCAATTGGATTTAACCCAAAAAATCTCTATATGTGCTTTTTATGAAACCCTCACCAAACAAGGCAAAAAACTAGGGCCTCTTCAAATTTGACCAATAAATCTCTTCCAAGACATATTAATTGATCTAGACCATGTATATTATGATTACTTTGAATTTTTTACATAAAACCATGGTCTCCTTTGGGAAGATCTCCCACTGCTATACCTATGACATCAAATTCAATGCATTTTTATATACCTAAGCACTCCAAACTTGTCTATTTGGATGATCATCTAAATTCTCTAAATTTTCCCTACATTAGTATGCATAACTACATATGATACATGTTCATAATGCATCACCAAGTCATAATTATAATAGAAAGGGGATGGTTACATCATTTTTCTTGAAGGAAATAATGTGAAAATTACTATATGCACTTTTTCTAAATCAATGAAAAATTCAAAATGCAACCTTGATAAAATGGATCAAAAAAAATTCAAATACATCCTCTAATACATTTAAATGATAAAATCATGAAAAAAATACAATGAATAAGTCCAAATATGCAAGAAACTATGAATTTTATTGCATTTTCAGAATGAAGTTCGTACAAATGCTTCCTCAATTTGTATTTCCCCTTCTCACAAGCATTCAAGGATGTTTATAGGATGGTTGGAAACTTCCACAACTAAACCAAAGTGGTTACAAATTTTTTTAAGTCCATAACCTCATTTCCCCTCCTACATGCTCCTAATTTTTTGAATTCAAATATTTGAATTTCTAACTTACATTTTAATGTCTTATTATATTCAAACCTTATTCTAATTTGTTTTCAATGTTTTTAAGGTAAATATAACCTATCTAAGACCCTTTTTATTTATTCTAATCTTATATGGGCACTATTGCCCCCCTTACATTATTTTTATCCTAAGATTCTTATCGGGGCCTTTAGGATTCATACATATGCTATTAATTTGATCATTACATATGACCATGATTGACCTTAAAAAATTCCAATTGACCCTTAATGATGTCTTTGAAAATTGATGTATTCTTGAGGTCTTCACTTTATCATTTCCTTTCTTGGGTGACTCTACACTAGATCACTCCTATGATCTTGCCAAGTTACAACTCCAATAATTATCATAAAACTTGGCAGCCATAACAAAGGCAAAGAGTGCAAAATGCAAATTTGGCTTATTACTTGTTTGCATATTCTTCTATGTGTAGAACACATTTCCTTCATTTGCAAAGGTTTCTTAGAAGACCAATAGGTCAATTTTAGTTCAAATTGGAGAGTTCATAGATAAACTTGGGGATAACTTTGAGTAAGTTGTGACAAGCTATTTTGAAGACTTCAAGAAGTGTATGAAGCAAAGACTCATGATACTAGTGTCATTAGTAGAGAAATATTATAACGATGTTTGTTTTCTAGTGGATGTTGATCATGCTTATGTACAAGTAGTTATTCCTAGGGTTATATGGCTCAGTCCATTTCCCTATGAAATGAATATAGATGAGGCATTAATAGCCATCACAACACTATTAGCAGAGGAAGTAGATTAGAGTGTAACCTAATTTGGAAATTATGAGGAAGAAAACTCAAGAATTACAATATATTTGAAGACAACTTTAGTGGTGAGAAAGAAAACCAAAATTGTGAAGAAATTTAAAGAAATATTTGGTGAAGGGGAGAAGAGGAAGAAGATGATGATGATGAGGATGAAGATGATTATCAACCTTCTGAAGCCTCACTTGTACTAACACAAGCTCAAGGAGAAGACCAAAAAGAAAAGGAAGTAGAACATGATGAAGGTGTCAAGGGAGAAGAATCCAATGAAGTACCCAAGCCTACAGAGAAGAAGAAAAGAAAAGGCAAGGAGCTAACAACAAAGAAACCAAAGAAGGTTGTGAAGCAACCACAAAAAAAGCTAATGGTACCTATTAGCAAGGCTAGCAAAAGGGCTATTGTAAAAAAGACATAGGAAGGTGACAAACCCAAAGGCAAAAGAACTACTACTACTACAAAGTAGAGTTAGAAAAATCAGCAAAAGAGGAGGAAGTACATATCTCCAATTGAATCAAACAAGGAGAGAACTGAATTAGATGACAATAGTAAATTCCAAGTGGTAAGCCACAATCCCTCTTCTAATTTAGTCAACTTGTGTGATAATATCAAGAACAATGTAGATTTTTTAGGGTTCACACATGTTGAGTTTGACAAACTTGGAAAGATAGAAATGAATAAGGTTAAGGAATCTATATACAATATGATACCCACATTTAAGAATACTCCTATTGAGCTTTCCAACTCTCTACCCAAAATTCTATATGATAGAGTTGAGAAAAGATGAAAATATAGTTTACCTATTGAAAGGAATATAAGGGAGACTACTCTTGCTAGAGTAATGCAAAAATTGGACAAGTCATCTATGACTAAGGCCATTAACAAATAAAAGGGGATATTTTCTCCCAAATAAAGAGCCTTCAACATTTTCTAGAATGATATTGAGGAATTTTTCAAATAGAGCACCCAAATATCGAAAGTTATCTATGGGTTACAAATAGAAAAGGCAATTGAGAAAGTAGGTGTGGACAAAGATAACCAAGAGGTAGTAGATATTACCAAGGATGGATTTGTCAAATATGGACATGAGGGAAGCAGAGAGAAGGAAGCTAATATAGAGGCTACAACTGAAGATGAGCAGTAACAAGATTAGAATGTACCTAAAGTACATATGCCAAGTACTAGTCTCCCTCATGTGGATCTAGAAAGTCAATAAGATACTACCAAGATAAAGGTTGTTTTTGATAACATAGTACATAACATCAATCCTTTGAGAGAGGATGATTTGAAAAGTATACTATGAAATTTTGAATAAGCTACTAAACTTTGCACTAATCCTATATTAATTATTACTACTAAGATTAACAAGGTATTAGTAGAGGAGAAACAAAACATTCACACATCTAGTGTGCCCCTTACATCTATGCAAACAAGAGGTCTAGAAGCACTATAGTGTGTCACTTTTGACACTCATGTTTCAATTCCCATTGTGGTATATCAAAGAAAGGACATAGTGACATCAAATGTCAACACACTAGTGAAAAATTCTTTAGTTCAAGTAGTATTAACAATTGAGAAGAATGGGACACAAGTTCATATAGGTTAGGAAGCTAGTCCTACACCTAACTTAGGTGAAGAAAATACTAAGAAGGAAAAGGATAGGATTGAAGAATCATTTTTGATAATGAAACTAGAGGAAAAAATAGCAATTTAGACATTGGTTACTCTACCAAGCTCTACATCTCCTATTCCTAAGAAAACTCTTCTAAGGCTGAGTGTAGATGCTACACCATTGTAGTCATCAAGGCCTAGTCCTGATACTTCAAAGGTTGGAGAAGGCACATCTTATGAAGATGTCAAATTAGATGAGGTGATTAAACTTCCATGGTTTGATCTAGCAACAATAACCATAGAATAGATGAGCATATTACAAGAAGCTCTAGCAAGGAAAAAGAATCAAGAGTTACTTAGAAGTGAGCACAAGTAAAGAGAAGTTCTATATGACATTAAAAACACATTTTTTGATGCATTCAACCTCCTAGAACCTAATGTAGATAAGAAACTAGTGAATTTAGTAGATAAAATTATTGATGTAGACTTGGACACAAACACTAAACTTTTAGAATGGTCTTAAGAAGATATTTCTAACAAAAGTTGATGAAAAAATTTCTAGTGCCATTGCACTGAATCAAGTTGACTTAGCAACTAAGATGGAAGATGTGAAAAAGTTGTTAGAGAATATATTTTCTCTATACATAAAGCTTTGTAATGTGATTTTATTCACACAAGAAGCAACTATGGCTATTGATTAGTTGCAGGGAGATTTAAAGACAATAGGTTATATTCTTAAGTTGTCTCTTGGTCATAGTTAGACTCATTTTCAAAGGTTATTATCTACTCAAGGTTGTAAGGAAACTCAGGTGCAGAAATAGCTTCCTACATTAATCTCTTAAGAGAAGTATGGTGCAAATCCTATTTAAATCTTTTCACTTACAGATTCAATATCATGTAAACAACAATATTTTGGCTAAGCAAGCATAAAGAAAACAGACAGAGAAAGAAACACATAACACAAAGATTTTTCAGTGGGGAAAAACCTTTCGGTAAAACAACCCCACCCCTCCAAAACCTACACAATGTATTATCTTCAACACATGTTTACAATACACTTGCAATGCAAGTTCAACAGTGACAATAGAAGACTCCAGTAGCAACTCACAGTACCAACTATACACTTTTTTACATACTCCTCTTCGCAACCCTAAAAACACTTATAACATGCACTTCACTTTTAGGGCTACTCCCAAAGGTAACCGTATTAGGGTTTTACCATTCTCCAAGAAAATAGGAACCCCAAAATTTTCTTCGTGGCGATGCCCTGAACCCCACTATTGGGGTAGAGTGTACAGTACTCAAATTTATCAGTTGCCACATGTCTTCACCTATTATTGAATCTTCCTAACATAGCTCTTACATGTCATAGGAATTTTTCATAACCATTTTAGCAATGATCTCCTTATACAAAATTCAAGATGTTGACACATCAACATTATTTGCAAGAAATACATTTTACAAAACAAATAATAAGAATAGGAATTATCCAAGGTTGAGATGCCTTATTCCTAACAAATGTTAGCTAGCTACATTACAAGCACAAGAAGAAAATACTAGAAATACCTTGATAAATATTCAAGCCATGTTGATCCCACACATGGAGGTGTTGCACAAGGAACTAGCCTTTGTAGAAACAGTGATCAAGAAAGAACCTCATCTTTCTACTCATGAAGGCTTAGTAGACCTTGCTACCAAGATAGATGTTCAAATCCAATCTCTATAGGTGGCACGTACTAATTGGGATGTAACACTTAAGATTATAATGGAGGTCCATCAAATTTTTTTGGAAAAATACACTATGCATGTACCACCCATGACATAAGTGTTAAAAAATGGGGATATTGGATAAAAAGGAGAATTGAGATAGAAAATGAAAGAATCTAACATACTATGAGAAAATCACAAACTCAATTAATATACATTGATACCCTCTAGTCTACCATGAAAGCCAAATAAACAAAGAAAGCAACACAAAGTTAAAACCCCCTCGTTCATTTGTAGCTCCCATGTCCTTCTTTCTTCACCATATGGTGTAGCTCCAATTTCCTATAATGCACACAATTAGGAAGAAAAATTCTATGATAATGATGATGATATGAAAGTTACAAAAGAAGTAATTTGAAGCATAAAGAGGCTAAGACATTAGGATCTCAAGACTTAGCACTCAAGGTACCAGAAATGATGAATTCAATGGATGTTGTCAATGTTACTAAAATAGTTTGATGAATCCATGATCTAAAACTGAGGGACTCAACAATGTCAATGATCAAATAATAAGAATGATTATTTGACCTAGAACTAAGAGCCATGAGAATACTAAGGTCAAAATGATAGGTTTTTGAGGCACTGAAAGCCACAACAATGCCTAGGATTGGATAAATGATGACTAATTTAAGGTATCTAACATGTTTTGAGATGATTATGGTTGATTTTAGGTGTTTCTAGGTAGATTCAGGGTGATTTCATGTTGATTTGATATGATTTTGAGTTGACGAAATGATTTTTTGGGTTGATCAGATATGATTCTAAAATGGTATGGAAATGATGCGTAAGAGGATATGAATGATAAAGAATATTGTTGGTATATAATCAAGTTGGCCAAAAGATCAAAATTAGTGATATGAGGAAATGGGATGAGTTAGTAAAAAATAGTGATGGAACCATAGACACAAACCATTTTTGAGCATCTACATTTCCCCCCTCTTTGATACAATGTGATTTAGAGTGTTGTGTTGAAAAATACTAATAAAAAAATTAGAAAAGCATGTCCTAGTATTGGTGGTATATATTGGTGCCCCATTGAAAAATTGACCAACATGCACATATGATAGGTCTATTTTGTCAATAATGAGAAGACAAAGCTATAACAACTGATGGATCCCAAATCAGAGCTAAAGTGTGAAAGTTATGGGGTCCAAAGTGCATAATGGGGGACCTATTGGGGGCTCAACAGTAGTTTCATGGATTAACACTCAAGAAAGTGATTTGTTTTTTGAAAATGATAGTTTAATTTGTTCAAAACAAATATAAAAATCCAACACAATTGGTAGATTGCAAATCAAAGTTGAAACACAAAACTTATGGGCTCTGGAGTGCAAAGAGGGTAAAATAGGGCTTTGAGAGTAGTTTTGGGAATCTAACTACCCCAAGTGCACCTAGGGAACACTTGGTCATGTCAAGTGTGTTATGATAGTACCAAGTAAATCTTGGGCACACTTGGGAAGCCCAACTATACTTAGAAAATGTAGACAACACCCCAAAAGGCTCTAGGGGCTAAAATCAACCTGACTAGACTCAAAATGACTTGAAACTTTGTTTTCTTGCCAAAAATGACGGAAAGAGGTCACAACATGGGTGAAATTAATAAACCATGGCCAAATATAGCCAAAATTGTGTCAAATTAAGTATAGACTTGGTGGAAAGTCATAAAAGGTTGATAGACAGTGAATGATGATGCATGAATTGAGGATAAAGAAGATTTGGTGTATCAGAATACATGAACATGGTGGTGGATAAAGAGATAAATTATAGAAGACCAAGGAAATGAGACGAGGACTAGTTAGAATAACATGAAGGATTTTTCTTTTATAAATTGCACTATATGTTATTGGAGCTTTATTTTGATATGATAGGTGCAATGCAACTCATCATGACATAAAGGGCCAGAGTGCAAATGCAAACCTCTTGCATAAACAAGCATGATGTAGACATAAAATGACCTTGTTCTTTGTTAGGCATATATACATGCCCCAGACTCTCAAAGGTACATGTTTAATAGACATAAAACAAAAAGATGACCATGAAACATCCTGACCACTCTCATAGATTAATTTATATCATTAAGTGGCATGGGAACATGATCAAATAAAAACAAAGCAACAATAAATCACTCATTAAACAACATGAGCCAACAACTATTCTTGTTCATTATTATTTAATTTTTAGTGTTTTAGGTCTTTAGATAGTGTTTGATAGGTTGATCATGTGATAGCTATATTTTTTTATTTAGGTGATAGGTTCATAGTAACATGTTGGATTAATTGTTGGTTCAAATTACTCAGATAGTGTGTGATTGTCATTCAAGTGCAGTGCTTTGAGTTTTAGTTTGGAAAAGTGTGAGTGTTCAAGAAAAAGGGATGATAATCCAAAGTAAGTGTTTATGATGTAGAACATCTTAAAAATTAACTAATTAGTGGGATACATGATGATCCCTTCATCATCCATTCAATATATTTATGATTAGGAGACATCTCATGAATTAAAGCATAATACACTTCAATAAGTTTATCAATATATCTCCATTCACATAGTCTAATTTCTATAGAATATTATGTTATTCATAACTTTTTTTCTCAACATCTTCTCAAAAAATCCTTTGGAGGAGTTGTTAAAAATTAGTCCTTCTAATTCATATCCAAAGATGATCCCAATAAAACCATTCTATTACATGTTATGGTCTTTAATTGAGACCCATTTTTACTATCATAAACTAGAAAGCACACATGTAACCCTTCATAAAAAATCCAATATCTTTCACAAAAAAAAACTAAATGATCCCAAGCCAATTTCACATTAATCCTTTGTGAGTTTATTTTCCAAATATGTAATATATTAATTCTTCCAATTCATAAATCATTTTATGCATGCAAATTTGTGCCCATAACTCCATTGAAGATATTAAAAAATTAGTTTCTACAAAAAGATTCATAACTTCCATAAATATTCATAAAAATAGCCCAAAATAAAGGGAAAATAAGTATTATTTATATATCTTTCCAATGAACCTATTTAGAGGTCATAACTCATTCATATGTGTTAGTAATAAATTCTACAACATGACTATTGGCAGGGAATCTAAAATCTGTAAGTAACCACTTTCACCAAAATATGCATAACTTTTTCTAAATAGAATGAAATTTATCTAAAGAAAAGGAGAATGAAGATAATGCATCCTAATATTCAAATATATAACTGGGTAAAAGAATAAACCCATGTCAACTTTTATAAAGAAACGAGATATCAGAATGTGACAATTCAACATTAATGACAAAAAAAATGGTATTTGTGTTTAAAATATGAAGATGATGTAAACTGATGAAGTGTGTAGAATTGGATGAATTTTATGCCTATAGCTTTTATAATTTTTTTGAGTAAGAATTTATTCATTCTATTTTTATTTTGAAGTCTTTTTTTTAACTGTAAAAAATATAAGTTTGACCTTGTCAGAATCCAACAATTTTTTCCTCTCATCAAAACTTCCCTGTCAAATCTATACCTTTTTGAAAAAAATTACATATTCGTGAAGATGATTCTTTCCTCTAGAGATAAATATAATTTAAAATTTTTTTTGATATGATTTACTATTTATTTTCCTTTCTTGAGGGAGCATCTTCTAAAATGTTGAAATATCAGCTTATAATATTTTGAGATTATAACATATTATAACTAATCAAAACACTCAAAAATTTATATGGTGATGATATTGAATCTGAGATCTATAAAATGGTATTTTTATTTTTTGAAAAAAAAATGAGTTTTGAGAAATGAGATTTGACCAAAACAAGTTTTGGTATCATAAATGGTGACATAGATCTATGCTTTTACCCAACTTCTATATGGTTTCCAGGCTATAACTATCTGTACAAGGCCTAGAAATGACATAAAAAAAGTGAACACCAATCAAAATAACTAGGAATGAAGGCACAAAATAATACCAAAATGTTCTCTTCCTTCTCATTTTGGTTTGGAATGACCAATACATGGTATTTATAACTTTTTAAATATTTGGAAACCATACAAATACTCCTATGATTTTTCATCTTCTCTCTTGCATCATATTTTTCATATTGCCACATTTTATGACAATAGTTACTTACATATTTGACAATTTTTACAATTTTGTCTTTCAATCTTACATTATTATTAAAATTGACTCAAATTTACTTAATACATCATGAATGACCAAAATTAAGTAAAATTGACAATATTATGAACTCTAGCCTAGTATTCTTGTCTTCTTAGGCACTTTAGTGTATATGTGAAATGTGAGCCTTGGATCCTCACACACACTTCAACACTATCATTATCTAAAAGATCATCCTAGAATGAATATGAGATTATTCATTTGAGTAATCCAATAGTTTGACTTGTTTCCTTTTAACTAAAATGACTTTTTTTTTGCTCTCAGAATGAGAAGTAGGCAACCAGACCTCTAGTATGAAGGATTTTGCTTAAGATATATGAGAATGCAATTAATCTATATAAAATGAATTATTAAGCTAAGAAATAAAAGAAACATATTATACTAAATGGATGGATATTAAACTAATATGAGATTGCAAATGCAAGAGATTAAGCTATGGATGTATGAGAAAAATGAGTAGATATTCTAGCATAAATTTGATGCAAATTCAATTCAACATCTGTAATGAGGAATCAAAGGCTTCTTAAATAGAACCTCGGAGTCTATTGATAGTCAAGATTAATTAGAATGAATGATCAAGATTAGAGACGAGACTCAGTCATAATGGAAAATTCCTTATGAAAAGGGAGTTAACTGATTTATTTTGAGTGGAAAAAGGAGTTAACTAATTTAATTTTTATTGGAATAAGGAGCTAACTGATTTAATTCCTTTTTTGATTTTAGTTCACTCAGAGTTTCCATTTATTAACTAAAGAGAAGATTTGGAGAGAATAATTAATTTAATAAACTAGAATATGACCTCATAAATGGATAAACTTTAATTAATTGCATTATTAAATTCAATAATTAAAAAGAGGAGATATCTTATTAAATCAAATACATTTAATTCCTTTGTACATTAGCTAAAGAGGTAATTTTAATTTAATTAAAATATGAACACTTAAAATAAAATTGAATTAAATCAATAGGTTCATTATAGATAATTTGAGTCAATACTTAGGAATTAAATAAATAATGTGATTAATGTAGATTAGGGTTTCTACATTTGACACCTAGGTAAAGTAGCGATAATCAAAATTTAGAATTGCCTAGTAAAATAGGACTTAGGAATGATTAAATAAACTAGAATTGGTTAACATGGAAATGTACCAATTTTGGGGTATTACATTTGGTCCTCTTTGAATGAATGTGTGAGTAGCACTTTCAATTCAAAGAAATTAGAAATATGATACCTAGATCAAGAAAGAGATTGGTTCTAAAATTGATGATATAGAGACCAATTAATAAGCTTTTAAAGATTATCTCCAAAATGGAGCTTAACCTTAGGGAATCCAGATAGAACACCTAGATACCGAGATGATAAGATTTTAAAGATCATCTCTAGAATGGAACTTAACCTTAGGGAATCTAGATAGAACACCTAGATACCAAGATTGATAATCTTTTAAAGATCATCTCTAAAATGGAGCTTAACCTTAGGGAATCTAGATAGAACACCTAGATACTGAGATTGATAAGCTTTTAAAGATCATCTCTAGAATAGAGCTTAACCTTAGAGAATATGGATAAAACACCTTGATACCAAAGTTGATAGACCAAACATTGTCAAATTTCATATAACTATTCCTAGAATGAGACTCAATTATTAGGAGTCAAGATTTAGACTGTCCCAATACCTATTCATTGAATAATGATTGGAAGTAAGAGCCTATAATTATCCCTAGAATGGTGCTTAATTCTTAGCAATTGTTTGGATTATCTCTAGAATGAAGCTTAATCCTCAACAAGAATTTGAAATGATCTTTAGAATGGAGCTTAAGCCCCTAGTGTCCAGATAGAACACCTAAAAACTAGTCCATATAAGATTAAAAAAATCCAATCACGAGTCATAGAATCATTCCAAAAACAAGGCTTGATGCTTAGGAATTTGGGTTTAGACTATCCTGATACTTATCCATCGAGCTCTAATAAGAACTACTATAAGATTGATCAACTAGTCAAAATATGAGATAGATGAAAAATATGTCAAATAAAAGGGAGCAAGATACCCTAAGTGATGAGGACATAGAAGGGAACAAATTTCCTTGAGCAATGAAGATTTAGATTGAATTGAAACTAGTTTTGAAAGTTTCAATAATGTAATCATCGCACCCCCTCAGAGAGAAATCAAAAGATGACACATTAGAAGTATGATGTAGAGCAATATATGAATAAATAATAAAGAAATATGATATTCAAAAAAATATAGTAGAGATCAGAATGATCAAAATAAAATTTGGAGGCAATTTGAAGTGATTTCAAGGTCTAGAAGACCAAGTTTGACCAAAGTTTGACCAGAGTTGACTTGAGTTGATTTTTTCTAGAAATTTTGGAAAATTTGGAGAAATTGTGATTTGTAAAGGTTCTAAAATACACCAAGTATCAGAAAGATGGGCTACACAAGAATTTTATTATGTCAATCCCAAAAATTTAAAACACAATTTTGAGTTGTTTCTGTGTGTCAAATTTCAAATTTGATCTTGAAAATGGATTCAAAGTAGCTAAATTAGCCAATAGGTGATTTTTGTGCCAATCAGAGAACTTTGAAAAATTAGGTCAAAACCTATATAAGGGCCCAAAGGGTCATTCTCAATTCATTTGCTCTTTTGTCTTTTGTGAAGAAGAAAGCTCTAAGGTGAAAATGGTGGTCCTCGCGTAGAGACATTGGTTCGAGGTTTCCTGATGACATAGCCAACTAGCAGAGTATGGAAATCTCGTGAGTAGTTGATAACCTTACTTTGCATTTTATTTGGCATGCATTTTGAGATGTTTTAGGTCATTTTTTATTCATTTTTAATAGTTTGTTGTCACTTCTCATGCAAGGATGTATTTGCTCATGTGGGCCTAATCTTTTCTCACATGAAGAAGTACCAAGCATGTACTTCTTTGCTTGGTGTAGTGGATATTCTTGCATGGGAGATGCCCATGTGTCATGCAAGAAACCCTAAATTTTGTGAGTTGTTCACTTATAGGCAAATCACTCTTCACATGGGAAAGTTTGTCCTCACACAAAGATGCACATTCTCATGCGAGGACATAATCTTTGCATAGAATCCTAGTGTAGAATACAAGTTTTAGCATTTGAAATTTAATTTTCTATTGTAATTTTGCACTTTATTTCATCTTATTTATTTAGCGAAGACTGATAATTTGTGTTTCATTTTTGTTTGTGTAGATTACATTTCTTGATGTTGGATTTCGATCCCATTACTCACCCTATAGCTCTGTTGAAATAGCTCAATGATGTCGACATGGCACATATTGATAGGCTCAGATCATTGTATCTTTTCTAGATTCTACCAGTGTTAGTGAATCATGACCTTTTGACAGCACTAGTAGAGCATTTCCATTTGAAGATGAACACATTCCATTTTCCATAGGGGGAGATGATGATTACCTCAAAGGATATCTATAGGATATTGAGGATCCCATTTTATGTACCATGGGTGGTATGTGATACAATACCATAGACCACAATAGAGGCACTAAGGTCCATTTTCTATGAGGACCTCATCATGGGCAGAGCCATTAGTTGGGAGGAGCTAGTGTGAACATATGGACCCACTCATAGACTTCTATTAGTATTGGCTATATTCATCACCTGTTTCTATGGGGCTAGATGCTCCAAATGATCTTAGAGACCCCAAAGAGATATGGATGGGGTCAATACATTCTTGCACACATGTTCCATGAGATGCATGAGATTGTATATCACGAGAGGAAGCGCATGGTTGTTGGGGTCTAGTTCTTTAGAGTGGGCATGGGAGCATGTGCTAGTTACTAGACCCATTTTTTCCAACAAGAGACAACCTATGGAGTTGTAAATTTGTAGATATAGAGGCTAGCTGAACTAGATAGCTCTAGGGAAGGCTAAATAGTGGAGAGCATGATTGGATTACTTAGTGGCCATAGTGTGGAGACCATGGAGAGGGACAAAGGTCTAGGATGATGTATAGGTAGAGCTTAGATACATGTTTGCTTCTCAATCATTGATTGGTCATTTAATATTAGTCATTGAGAGGTTTCCCTTGACTCACATGTAGTGATAGTATGCTTGTCCATAAGATATTTCATAGGAGTACTATTTGTATGAACAACTGGTGATAGATGTAGATTGGGGTTGGTCACCTAGATTAGACCTAGGATGATTGATGATCAATGTGTACACCATAGTTGTTGTCCAGTGGGACTATCTGTAGGTAGTAGTGGATGAAAGGATGACTCCTTCATATCAAGCTTACATTGTGAGTCATTCTTTCCCTAGGTTCACAGATCTAGTGGGGATAGTCATACTGATCTAGCTAGTATAGGCACCCCAAGCACCAACACAATAGCCCTAGCAAGAGGGAGTGAGACATAGGACACACAAGGTGCAGATTATACCTTAAAAGATGAGAGTAGAACCACATATTGGTGGGAGTGGGATAGGGAAAAGGAGACCTTGAGGGGAGATGGGATCTCTAGGACCCATCGAGGGTGAGACACAAAGACCTTGCATGAAGGAGCAGTGCTTGGCCAAGTAGCTAACTGAGCAAGGAGATGAGAAGATGGAGGACTATCTTGTTATAGGGACCCAAGGTAGAGGTGCCTTAGCATAGACCTAGGAGGCCCTAAGGTGGTCTAGATAGTGAATATAGACTTCGTAGTGGCAACTAGGAGAGCTGTAGATATAGGTGGCTGTGAGAGACTTTCAAATTACAGACCAAGAGCATGAGATTTGTGGGTTGTGAGAGTAGTTAGAGCTAGTAGATAAGAGAACTAAGTAGCAATAGGATGAGATCCAACTACATTTAGCCAAGGCAACTTATTATTTTGTGGCATATGTAGCAGTTGTTCCAGATGAGGCTGAGTAGGTGCCTCAATTTTCTTGATATGCGTGAGAGTCTAGGGGAGCACAACACACAGTGAGACTTGAATTGCCTCCTCCTCCTCCCCCTCCTCCATCACTAGTAGGAGGTGAGGGAGAAGGAGGGAGTTAGATTCATTTTGCCCTAGTTTTGGTCTAGCTATATATATATATACACAAGATTTTGATTCAAGTACCATTCACATGTGTCACTTTCTCTCTTTATAGCTTGTTGTTCATGAAATGTTTATGCTTATGATTATGAATGCAAATAGATGTGATGTACAAATGTAGTATAGATGAGATGAATCATGAAATTATGTATGAAATTCAAGATGTGAATGAACTAAAATCTCATGCCATGTTCCATTTTTATTGATAATGACAAGTATTCCTTGAATATTGAGATGAAAAACCAAAGAATTGAATGCTTGTGTAGTCGTGGAGAAACATGATACTTTGAAAAAAAACCAACAATTTTTCATGAAAAAGGATGCAAGTAGATCTGCCATCGAACCATGTGCTTGTGCAATACAAACTTATGCTAGATGCAACCTTAGGTCTAGTTACTAAACTTCAAGAATTATCATCATTAAGCATTTAGCTAAATCCCATATGTCATACAACTCCCACTAAGATTGCAATCATAGAAATATGAATATGACACATGTGCTAGTTTTGTCAAGATTAAATGTAAGCATTCAAGGCACAAGAAGCCAGGATGTCCTGAACATTCATCCCTTTTAATTTAACAAGTTAACATAAGCATCAAAGCATAAATGCTAGGATGACCAGAATGTATCTTACATGTAGACACACTAGACACACAAGATATCTTTCTGATGCTAAGTAATCAATAAATATTTTGTCTGCAATGACCCTTGCATTTGTAACCTAACATAGAAGTGTGCTAAGTATACTCGCAATGACCCATGTGTTCACTTAGTAGGACAAGTATTAGTATTTACTGTAGCATAAAGAGTTCACTCCAACAAGAAAGGAGAATAACCAACCTCACTAATTTATCCATACAAAAAGGAGTCAAGGTACACAAGTCCATCCAATATGAGATGGAGGCTATTATAGTGGACATCCCTCTTAAATGGATGCTTCAAATTAGTGAAACTAAACCACAAACAAAAATCAAACAAAAGATCATGCCCCCAGTCCTCACTTCTCTATTCAAAAGAGACATTATTGAGTCACTTGAAGAGACATGATAAAGCAAAAGCAAAATAAATCAAATTCAATAGTTTTAGTTTATTTTTTGTATTATAGGATTTATGTCAAGTGTCAATGGTTAGAACATGTATGAAAGAAATATCTTTAATAGGGTGACAATAGTAGACAGACATAGTTAGAACAATTGGTGACTAAAATCAAAGAAGAATTTTCAATAAGAAGAACCTTGATAGGAACTACTTAAGAGATTGTCTATGGTAGGAATCACAAAAAGTGACACTACCAATAGTAAGCAGATGTAGTTAGAACAACTAGTGAGTGATGCAAGAGAATATATTACAAATTTACAAGGATTATTACAAATTTTTGGTGGGTTTCATGATTTTTAGGGTTTTTGAGGATATTTGATGGTTTTGTGTTACATGTATGTTCATGGACATTTTACAATTTTTAGGATTTACTTTAGGACATTTTATGATGTTTTGTGATTTTTTTTCAAGACATTATATGATTTTTATAGTTTTTTTAGGACATTATATGTTTTTTAGGACTTTGTTAAGGTCATTTTATGGTTTTTAGTGATTTTTTCAAGATCATATTTGAATTTTAAATATTTTTTTGTATCATAAAAGCATATACAAATGCTAACTCCAATCCAATATGTAATTAGTCTAATGGATAAAAAGTACTTAGGGATATGCTCCTAGTTCAAGTTTGAACTCATGCCCTATGTAGGTAATATGCTGCCAGACAAGACACAAACTATGTAGAAAGGCCAAAGGAAAGAGTATGTACATACTGGTGACACCTAGCTAAGATAACAATGGACATTAACTAGTTTGTTGGCCATGATAAGGGACTAGAGATGTCTTAACCAAATAAAATCCTAATAGATGGAGTAGTAGTAACTAATTTACACATGGCACTTGTTTTCTAGGTTTTCTCCATAGTACTCGCCGAAAGTGCCTATTTACCAAGTTTTCACTTTTGGAGTGAATTTTTATCTTGACTCAAATTTTTGTGCCAAGATGCCTATTTTCTAGGTTTTCATCAAGGAATCCATTTTCTCATGACTTTTTTCACTTTTTTCTGATGAATGCTAAGAAGAAATCTATTGTCAATGCTACTAGCTAATAATATCTAGATCCATGACTAACCATAACTATGCAAGATTCATTTCAAGTCTATAGCTAAAATCCAACCACTAGAAAGGCCTCAAGATATACCATCATGTACTATATACAAGATAATGTCTTCCTCTCATCAATCAAGGCATCTAAGGATAATTGTGTTAATGGATATATTGTGCGGGATACCACTAATGATGATGTTCTTAAAGGCTTGCTAGATAGAGGTTGTATTTTGATTATCAGACAAGTTAGATAGTAGGACTTGGGGATAAGTAGCTAGATATAAGGAAGGATTGGTAGGATTGAGACCAACAACTTCCAGCATGAATGCTAATCAAGAGAGCTCAAAAAGACTTTGTGTCATGTTGAATGCTAGAACACTTATATTCATGGCATTATTTTGTTCATCTTATATCCTTGGGAGCTTCTTAGCTTTTGATTTTTCATGGTCTAATGACACCTTTCAGTTTTCACCAAGAGACCTACTTTTGTCATTTTTTTTCTTTACTTTTAGTTTTTTAACTAGAACATGGAGTTGACTCCCCAAAATGTGCCAATGTGTTCTCTTTAAGAGAAATTTCTTCTTTATGATTTTCAATCATAATGCCTTCATAGATTTCAAGGTTTGGTACAAGATTGTCATCATTGTGGAATCAATCAAACATAGGTAGTCCATGGTGGTTCCAATCCAATAGTTTAGGATAACTTGAGGGGGTGTCATCATTAGTGTTGAATGGGCTCTGGTGGAAGGTAGATATATGGGTATCTAATTCAATGGAATTATTGGGGTCATGCTTAGAAGCTAGAGGATAGTTGGTTTCAAGTTGGGTATCCTCAGATGCCTTTTCATCGTTCAAGACATTCATAGACTCACATGTGGATACCTTAGTACTAGGAGGACCCATTCACAATGGTGTGAATCCAAGACCCAAACTAGGAGGTCATCCTTTTGTAGTGATATGCTCAATGATTCCATATTTCTAAGATCCCAAACTACTATAGTTATTATAACCTTGTTTTTGCATGATAGTAAACCTAGGTTCATACTTTCTAGGAGATATCAAAGTGGGTTCTTGTTCTACTTTTTCTTTCTCAATACATACATAATTATTCTCATTGATAGAAGTGGTATTTTTTGTACTAATCTCAGAATGTTGTGCTTGCAATAGTTGTGATTTACCATGAGATTGGGGAGAAACTAGTGACTTCCTAATGTGGGATATTTGAGACATAAAGTATTCTCCACACCCTTTGTCTTCAATCTTCAGCTTTTCCTTGGCCTTACCAAGGAGTATATCAACATCCACATACTTAAAAGAATATGTGGGTTGTGCTTCATTGTTTGTTGGGACTTGGTATGTAGTAGCATCTCTCAGATTAGCAGAAAACTGGAAAGGATATGGATCACCAAGGATGGTAACCTCCACACTATTGTAGGCAAACTTCAGACATTAATGACATGTAGATGGCACTACTTTCCTATCATGGATCCAAGGGCATCCTAGTATCATGTTGCAATTCATTTTGATATCTAGGACCTAGAATAATGCATTTTTAGAACCTTCATGAGCTTAGCAGCACACTATTGCTTGATTCAAGCAAGTATTAGTGCCAATACACCTTTTTACAAGGCCAATGAATATGATATAGCTTGCCTAATTGGAAAGTAGTGCCCAACATGTCACTTTACAAGGCTTAGCACCATGCTATGGCTTGAAGAAAGGGCATTACTAAAGACTTTAGGATGCCCCCCTACATTTTCCATCATCATAGGCCTTTATGGTGATTTTGCAAGAGGGATCTACATCTTCTTCAAAGTAACCCAAATCCTTGACAACTTTAAGGGTACAAATGTTTAGTTTAGATCATCCATCTATCAAGATGCATCTAACCTTGGAATTATGGATAAATACTTCAAGATGAAGGGAATCATTGTGATAAGTTTGTCTTTAGGAATATCCCAAGGGGAAAAGTTGATATTTTGTGATGTGGATAGGTTCCCAACCATGGCTTGGAATTGGGCAACATCAATGTTATCTAGAACTACTAACTCTTTAAGGGCTTGATCCAAGATCTTCTAATGTTGGGGGGATGCACATAGTAGGTCCAAGATGGATATTTGCATAGGGGTCTTGTTGAGCTATTCAACAAGGCTATGATTAGATGAAGCAGGAGCATTAGGTCTACTGGGGGGTGCAGGTCTAGTAGAGGTAGTAGGTCTAGAAGGAGCTCTAGGTAGAGTGATCTTGATATGACATGTAGTGAAAACATAATGAGAGTCTTTAGCCTTTAAGGTGAATGTGGATATGTGAGAGTCAGACTCATTGAAACAGTTGATGGTGTAGCCATATCTAGTGTATGTGTAATTCACATTAGCTTGTGAGTTTGAGTTTGAACTAGAGGCCATCTCTTTGTCATGATTGCCCAAAATATCTTTAAAAATAGTGTGATCAAAGCTAGATGCTAGTAATGAAGGATCTATAGTAATTATACCATCATTGATGAGGTTTTGGATTTTATGTTTGAGCTAAAAACATGAGGTAGTCTTGTGCCCACCAGTACAATGAAAATCATAGAATTTATTTTCGTCCCACCATTTTGTTTTTTTTGCTGGCTTCATCTCAAATTGGAGGTAATTGCAAGAAGTTATTACTCAACAATTGTTCAAGTGAAGTGTCAAGAGGTATCTCCAAGGGTGTCAATTTCCTATCCTTGGTTCTAGGACATCTTTGAGGTTTGTCTTGCATGGAAGTTTCAATTTTTCTACTATTGAGGTGATGTTTGATTGGGAGTTTGTGAATTCATAGGATTTTCACCTTTCAAAGTTAGTTGAGGTTGTGTTCTACTATTTTTTTGTGCATCCACAATTCCATCATTGGTCACATTCTTGTTTTTGGAGAAAAAATTTTCCTTGTCATTAGATGAGTTCGTGTTTGTATTTTACTTGTTCATTTTGAGAATGCCATTATAGATAAGAGCATCTTCAATACTAGCCCCTTTTTTCATTAGCTTGGAAATGGTACTTGGACTTTTAATCTTGAGTTCTTACATTAAGTCAAGGACTAGATTTTCAATGCACAGATTAACTTGTTGTTATTTAGGAATATTTAGTGAGCATTGACTAACTAAGTTTCTCCAAAGTAATAAGAATGTGATAAATGGTTCTCCCATCTTCTGTTTAGTTGAACACAAATAAGAAAGTTTCACCTCATTTTTAATGTTGAAGGCAAAGTGGGAGATGAATTTTTCTACTAGTTGTAACCAAGATTTTATGTTACTAGGAAGTTTAGAGTACTATTTGAGTGTAGGCCCAACTAGAGAATGAGGGAATAGTCTCACAAGGTAGGTGGGCTCATCACTGATTTTGATACAAGAGGCATAAAATTCCCTAATGTAGTCAATGGGTTTGACTTTTCCTTGGTATTTTTTGAATCTTGGAGTCTCAAAGTGTTTTTAGAATGGAGTCATATATAAACTTTTATCAAGTGGATTAGGATGTAAGTCCCTTTCTATATAGAGCTTGTTTCTTCTGGACTCCCAATGCCTCAACTTGTTTGGAAACTTATTTGAATTGTTGTAATAACTCTTCATTAGGGTTTTACATGATAGTCTTCTCTTCAAGTATTTTTTGACTACAAGTAGATCATTTTCTATGGTGAGAACTATGTCTACTTGGTTCTAACATTTCTGTGTCTAAAGAGTTAGGTGATGTGTCACTAGGTGGTGGAGGAATGTTAGTACTGTGAAGACAAAAGGGTCTTTGATGTGGTACATGTTGGGATACTTGTTGTGGTATTGATTATGATTGTTGTGCCATGTTTTATTGTTGTATCACTTGTTGTGGTTGTTTTTGTACCATTTGTTGTGGTTTTTGTTGAGATACCTTTGTTGGTTGGATGTGAGACCATGTATGTGACTATTGTTGTAGCCATATCTATTGAGGTTGTTGTGGCATATGTTGTTGTAACAAATGTTGTTGATAGGAAATTTCTTGCTCTAGGTATCTTTGTTATTCCAACTATTGTTTGAGATGCTCTTGTTGTTAGGCAAACAAGGCTTGTTGTTGTTGGAATTGATGTTGGTACATTGCATGTAAGTCAAGTGGATTCACATTGGGTTGTGCATTAGGGATGTTGGATTCTTTCACCACTTGAGATTGTTGTTGTGGTTGATGTTGTTGTTGATATGTTAAATGTGTGTTAAGTTAATTTTGACTTGGTTTTACATTAGAAATGTTAATTCCTTGTACCACTATAAATTTTTATTTGTCTTAGAAGTTAGTTATGTCCTTGAGAATTGAATGTCATGTATTGGTTATTATTTTGATACCTTTTTTTGTTAGATGTTTCTCCTTGGGACATCATATTGATTTGACAATGAGGTGTGTTCCTTTTGGGAATGGGTAAAATGCCAATAAGAATTATCCTTTGTATATTAATAGGGGTTGTTAAAATTGATGTTTCACATGGTGTACTCATAGGAGGCTCCATAACATTTGATGTCATAAAATTTTGTGAAGTTAGGAGTAAGGGTCTGCTTTGTTAATTTTCCTCCAAAGGAGGTATGTTTTGCATCCCCAGAGTGCAAGTACCTTTAGGCACATCTTGTTGTTGCATTATGTGATTGAGATCAAGTCTTAACATCCTTTTGGGATATTTTGGAAGATTCTTGTTTCTATTTATTGACGGTAGTTTATCAAACAAGATATTAATGTTGGTGTGTTCAAATATACTTTGGACGATTCCAATGGTTGATTCTTTATGGGATATTATAGGTGTCATCACTATGTTTGAAAATTCTAAAGGTTATTTTTCCTTGTCTAAGTCCAAATTAATCATGGGTTGTATGTTTTCAAGTGTTGGTTTGGTTTGATGTTTGGACTTAGGTCCCTCCAATTGTGGATTAAATTTGATAATTTCTTGGGCTGCCAAAAGTCTAAAGTTTTTTTGAAAGGTCTTGTCCTGGAAAGCCTTAGCCATTTCTTCATCAGTGATGCCATAATATGTGTTAGAGTCATCACTTAGGTTTAGAGTACCTTGTTGTATGTTTGATATGTTGGGATTAAAGGTACTTGCATTGAGTTTTTTAAATTTGAAGGAGTGTGTTTATTCATCCTCGGGTGTGGTTAGTACACTTACACCTCTAGGTAGTACACTTCCATTGAACCATTTCATGTGTAGGGGAAGTGCTTGAAGGAAACCTCATAGTAGGTGTGCTATTTAGAGTTGGTGGTGTCATTCCTTGATGGTTATGATCTTACAAATACATGCTCAAGGGGTCCACAAGTAGATGTTGTGATGCTTCAATTTGGTCTTTGTCAAATGTTTGTTAGGATTTCTTGCTCTTATTTTTCGTTGGATGAGTTTTAGGCTACAGTTTGGGTTGTGTTTGTACCTTGGAAAACAAGGGTTGAAAAAGGGATTTAGGTCTCCGAGCTAATTGAGTCCTTGTAAGTGCTGGCATGATACCTAAGGATGCAGATGCAATGGAGGAAACTTTAAATGTAAACTTTGCCTTCCAAGTGTGCACCTAAACTACCAACTATGCATAGATAGTACCAAGTACACCCTTGGTACACTTGGGGCCTTGAAGGTAACCAGTTGGTAAGTAGAAGGTATGCAATTGGTAAAAAGAGGTGCTAAGGTGACTAAAATGTAAAATGCAAATGATTTGAGTGTTTTCTAGGGTTTAGGGGTGCAATGAGAGCTATAGAAGAATAGATTAGGTTTCTAGAACCTAAGATGAAATCAATAATTACCAAGTGCACTCTAAAACTACCAATTAGTATAGTTGGTAAAATAGAGTAAAACTTGTAAATCTAGAAGTGGGTATGCAAGGTATGAGTTTTTTTTGTATTTTTAAATGTTTAGGGATGCTATTCAACCTACAAAAGTGCAAAATCAAACATGGTTTTGATATGAAATATGAAAATGTCCTAGGGAAACTATGCAAACACAAATGTAAATGACATTTGTGATATTGACTAAAGGGGATAAAAATGACCCTATGGTATGCAAAATGAAGATTAGGGTTAGACCTTGGACTTGATAATGATTTTGGAGGTTGATTTATGTAAGTTAGATTATGCAAAGGGAGGTGTGCTAAGGTTGATAATGGCATTTAGGATATGAAAAATGAGGATAAGTGATCAAGGAGACAAGTTGGTTGATAGATAAGTTGATAGGGTTTGATAGTGGAAATGATGCTAGGGTTTTGAACAATGCAAGATGAAGGGGACATACCACTAGAGTAAGTAAAAATAATGTTTAGGGAGACTAGGAATATGATAATGTTACTGCAAGGGTGCATGAAGAGGTTTTGAACCTAGAATCAAATCTTTGGAAAGTATTTTGTCTAAGAGTTTAACCTTGTGAAGATGGACCTTGGATCTTGACAAAAAAGAGATAAAAGTTAAAAAGATCAAGTTTATAAAGATTACAAGGTCAAATGCATCAAGACATAGATAGGGTTTGACCAAAGAAAAATGATAAAAATGACAAAAGGACTAGTCAAGATCCATCATCCATCAACACTAGGAGATAGTCTAGGACTCATACTTTGTTCTGATTTTTGACTATTTTCAAAAGTTATTGGTTCAAAATAATGTTTAGGGGAATTGGGCATGAAATATGCAAAGGTCCTAAGATGCAAATTGAAGTTTTTAGTGTAAGATGCTGTTTTGGGTCATATCCAATTTTAGGGTCCCAAAATTGAGTTTGGAGACCCAAAATGGTCATATAGGTACCCAAGTGTACTCTTACAATAAAAAGTGTGGTCCAACATCACCAACTATGCCTATCATGCAATTGGGGCTAGTTTGAGCATAGTTGGTATGTTGGAAATGATTGAAAAGATCATGAATGAATAGAAATGGAATTGGTAAAGAATGTTTCAATCATTGTTTTATCATTGATGTCAAACTTGCTACTTGCAGGAATGACAATTGCTTAAGTGATCCAAATACTATCAATTGTTTGATTGATAAGGAGATGGCAATCAATAAGATGTAACTAGAGTACCTAGAGAAAGGTTGAAGTTATGATGTTGAAATGAAGTATAAGGATTAGCTAAGCCATCGATGAAATAGTGCATTGATGACATACTCTAAAACATAGAGGATGGACACACTGAGACACATAATGTAAGAATTAACTAAGCTCTAGTTAGTGCCAAATAGATTCTTAGTTGAAGTTGAACAAGTTCAACTTTAGTGTGTTCCAAGTGATCTTCAGGTGCATAGAAGCCTTCAGGTGTCAAGTGAAGATCAAGTATTGAGCAGCCTTCAGGTGCCGAGTGAAGATCAAGTGCCAAGCAGTCTTCAAGTGTCGAGCAAGATACATGTGCCAAGAAAGATACACGTGCCAAGCACTAGTAAATAATATTAAGAAGCTGAGTAACACAGAAGGTGCCAAGCATCAGTAAACCAATGATGCCGAGTTGCTGCATTATTTTGAAAAGTCAAAGATTCGCTAGATCTGAGCCAACATGGTAGTTATCTAGAATTTTGTGAACTAGATAGAAGATAAGAATGATGAGTTGATGACATAGAACACTATGTAAAATGTTTTTGGTGAATGCTAATGGATTTATCATGAAGTTTCTAGATAGAAACAAGATATGGGATAGATACATTGCATCCTACCTAATCCATTGAAACCCTAAAGTTGGAGAGGGAGATTTGAGTGGGAAATCAAGAACATAACTTATTTACAAGGAGTTACAGGTCAGAGATCAAGTGTGCATGCATGAGAAGGAGTTGGTCATAAGTGTAATCATGTGAAGAAGCCAAGAGGAGTAAGAACAGAGCATCAAGACTTTGAATTGATCGAGTGACCAGAGAGAGCATTGGCATAACAAGTGGAAGAACTCAAGGAGATGGATCTTGAAGGGTGAGCAAGCTGTCAGTACTGCAAGGGAGGAAAGCCAAGCAAAGAAAAGGACTGAAGAGTAATATGAAATCTGCAAGGTTGAAGTTGTAATCTGTATCAGGTCAAATCCCTTCTAATACTTTCTTACCATTGTATTAGATATTGAAACCCTACAGTGCTAGGTTAGCTTAATAGCTAGGTGGATAAGCCTCAGGAAAAGGATAAAAAGATCCCCAAGAGAAGGATAAAGAGATCCTTAGAAGAAGGATAAAGAGATCTTTAAGAGAAGGATGAAGAGATCCTTAGGAGGATGATAGGAGATCCTTAGTGAGGGATGAAAGATTATTTTGAGTAGGTGACTGTAAATCCCATGGACTTGGGTGAGCCTAACAACTCTATGTAAATCCTTTAATAGGGTAACATTCCAAGTTGAATGTTGTTAAATCCTTTAACAAGGTCACATTTAACAATTTTCTATAGCCTTTAACAAGGCAGACCATCAAAAGTGGTTGAAATCAATTGCATAGTTATTTTGTGGGTATTACCCCCACTCCATTTTTACCTTCTTATTCCTGGAGGGTTTCTGGGTTATCAAATCCTTAGTGTTATGGTGTGATGCATGTTTACTTTTCATGATTGTTTAATGTTCAATTGTACGCATGATAATTTTAGTTATGTGTCATTAAGTATT
Organism: Cupressus sempervirens; assembly: GCA_028749045.1. NCBI lineage: Eukaryota > Viridiplantae > Streptophyta > Pinopsida > Cupressales > Cupressaceae > Cupressus > Cupressus sempervirens. Next base: position 517,710,140 of record CM053787.1, read on the forward strand.
TGTAGAAAAAGTTGTATTGGACATCATTGGACCTTGGATAACTGATTCACCCCCCCCCCACCCTCTTAGTTATCATAAAGAATTATAACAATTGGTATTAGAGCTCACTGCTGATTTTTTTCAAGGTACTAGCAATAGGAAGATCAAGATGTCTAAGATAGAAGTTCCCAAGCTAAACAAAGACAACTTTGTTGAATGGAAAATTTTGATGAAGCTACACCTCAGATCAATAGGTGACTATGCACAGACCTCAATCACAATTGATCATGTAGACCCTGTAGGACCCCTCACTGTAGATGACATGAGCAAGAAGAAGGAGCACAATCAAGCTATGTTAGATATTGCTTCAGCACTAAGCTATGCCAAGTATGATGACATCAAAGGATGTGATACTTCACATCAGATGTGGGAAACATTATCAAGAATCTATGGAGGATATGATAATGTCAAGAGGGCTAAAAGAGAAATCCTAAGAGAGAAATTTGATGACATGAAGATGGAAGAAGGAGAGAATGCTGCTCAATATGGTGCAAGAATGAAGGAAGTAGTCAGTGCCATAAGAAGCCTAGGAGGACAGTTAGCAAAAGAAATAGTATGTAGCAAATACTTGAGAACTTTGCTTCCCATCTATGTTATAAGAGTATTAGCCATCCAAGAGCTAAGGTGTGTACTAGGAAACATAGTGACATTTGAAGGAATAATTGGAAGACTTGCTTCCTTTGAGCTATCCAACTTTGACAACTTCAAGCCAAAATTTTTTGAATTTGCATTTAAAGCTAAGATGTCAATCAATGACAACAAGGAGGTTCAAACAAAGAAAAAGAATGGAAAAGGAAAGTATGTATCCAGTGATAGCAACACTAATGAAGATGATGTGGACCAATTGGAGGCATTACTAGCAAGAAGATTTCATAGAGGAAGAGGCAAATTCAAAGGTAAGCTACCAATCATTTGTTTCAATTGTAATGAAGTTGGTCACATTGTAGCCAGATGCACACAAAAGAAAAATTACGAGGATGGAGGCAACTTCCAGAAAAAGAAAGAGGAAAAAAAGGACTACAAAGGTAAAGGCAAAAGATGCTACATTGTTGAAGAAGACTCTGATGAGAATGATGATGAAGTAGTCTATGTGGCTATGAAAGATGAATCAAATGAAGATGAAGCAACTACTCTGGTAACCTACATGAACAAAAGTGATAGATGGATCATAGACAGTGGATGCTCTCATCACATGACTAGAGACAAAAGTAAGTTCATTACCTTTATTCAATATGAAGGAAATAGTGTTAGATTTGGTAATAATGCACCATGTCAAATCAAAGGGAAAGGTCGTATCAAGCTCACTAAAAAGATATCATGTGATAATGCATACTATGTTGAAGGACTAAATTATAACTTGTTAAGTGTCTCATAGTTAGGCAACATAGGGTGTAAGGTTGAATTTGAAAAAAGGAGTTGCTAAGATTTATGATTCTCAAGGAAGTCTATTAGTAAAAGGTGATTAGACTAAGAGTAATTTGTTTTACCTTGACATGAAAGATGCTTCTTGTCTTGTTGTTCAAACTAATGATGTATGGTTATGGCACAAGAGGCTATGTCATGTAAATTTTGACAAATTGATAAGCATCAGAAAAATGAAGAAAGTCAGAGGTCTACCAAAGTTGAAGAAGCCTGATAACACCATGTGCAAACAATGCCAACTAGGGAAGATGACCAAGTCAAATTTCAAAAGATAGACTTATATTTCAAAAGATAGACTTATATTTCAAAAGAAGTATTAAAGCTAGTTCATACTGACTTGTGTGGTCCTATTGCAGTACACAGCTACAAAGGTGATAGATACATAATGCTATTTGTAGATGACTATTCAAGAATGATGATAGTCATGTTCTTGAAACAAAAATTAGATGCATTCCAAATGTTCAAATGCTACTTGGCCAGAGTTGAGAAAGAAACTGGAAAGAGCCTAAAATGTCTCAGATCTGATAGAGGAGATGAATTCACTTCAAGAGAATTTGAAGAGTTCTGTAATGAAAGAGGAATTAAAAGGTAGACATCAGCACCCATAACTCCACCTCAAAATGGTATAGCAGAGAGAAGGAATAGATCAATTATTGATTGTGCTAGGACCTTAATGATGGAGAAAATGTTGCACTCAAGTACTGGAGAGAAGGTGTAAGTACTGCAGTCTACACACTCAACAAAGTTCAAGTCAAGAAAGGTACAAATGCAACACCTTTTGAATTATGGTATGGGCATTCTCCTAATGTAAAATATTTCAAAATATTTGGATGCAAATGCTATATATATAAAGAGTCTAGGAATGTAAAGTTTGATGCAAAGAGTGAGGAAGGAACATTTCTTGGTTATTCTACTAGAAGGAAAGCTTATAAGTGCTTGAATGGTAACACTAACAAAGTAGTAGAAAGTATAAATGTGAAATTTGATGAGCTTGTAGAAGGTCAAAGTGTTGAGAACACCAAGAAAGTAGAAGAATACAAGACCTTTGTATACTTTTATAAAGGTATACCTAATAATGGTGAAGTTGCAACTCAGAATGACAATTAGCAATAGAATCTAGTATCTGCTGAGTCACAGACAGTGAATGTCAAGCAACAGACACATTTAGAAGCCAAGCTGCAAAATACAAAAAATGTTCATTCAGATTTTGAGAACAACCAACAAGAAGAAAATGAACAAATACTTGATGAAAATATGCATGAGGATACAGATTCTGAAAGAGACAACATGCAAACAAGGAAAGAACCTGTATTGGCAAAGTATGTGAAAAGACATCATCCTGCAGATCAATTTTTTTGAAACAAAGAGGCATGACCAATGACAAGGAATAGACTCATAAATGAAACATGTATGCTCAGAAAAATGGAACCAAAAATAGTAAGTGAAGCCATAATAGATGATGATTGGTATAATGCTATGAAAGAAGAAATAGAACAAATTGAGAAGAACAAGACATGGACCTTAGTCTCAAGACTAGTTGATAAGAATGTGATTTGAACCAAGTGGGTGTTTAGAAACAAGTTAGATGAGAATGGTCAAATCACAAGAAATAAGGAAAGATTAGTTTGCAAAGGATATGCACAAGAAGAAGGACTAGATTATAGAGAAATTTTTGCTTCACTTGGTAGAATGGAAGGAGTAAGGACCTTATTGACATATGCAGCCTTCAAAGGATTTAAAATCTATCAGATGGATGTAAAGTCCACATTTCTGAATGGTATACTTGAAGAGGAAGTCTACATAGAGCAACCAGAAGGTTTTGTTGATGAAAAGAACAAAAATAAGGTATGTAAACTGCATAAGGCTCTATATGGATTGAAGCAAGCCCCTACAGCTTGGTATGAGAGACTTCACAAGTATTTGGTGCAAATGGGATTTGAAAGAATTGATGATAACAACAACATGTACATAAAATCAGAAGAAGGTAAGGATATTCTTATATCTAAAATATTTGTGGATGATATAGTTTTTGGAAGAAAGGAAGTACTATGCAAAAGTTTTCCTAAAAAAATGAAACATGAGTTTTAGATGTTTATGTTTGGAGAAATAAAGTTCTTTGTAGGATTGCAATTACATCAACTAAAACATGGAATATTTGTGACACAATCAAAATATATCAAAGAGATACTCAAGAAGTTTGGATTGGAAGACTCCAAACCTATTAGCACACCAATGGAAATAGGACATAAGCTATCTAAAAATGATGAATCAACTAAAGTTAATCAAAAAATGTATAGATCCATGATTGGAAAACTACAATGTGTTGTACATAGTAGACAAGACATAGCACTAGCAGTTGGAATAGTGGCTAGATTCTCTACCAATCCTAGAGGAAATCATCTCATGGTAGTAAAAAGGATAAAGAGGTATCTCAAAGGAACTGATGGTTTTGGCCTATATTACAAAAAGAATGAGAAGTTTGAGCTCAATGCATACATAGATGTAGATTGGGGAGGAAACATTGATGACAAGAAAAGCACAAGTGGAGGAGCATTATTCTTAGGTAAAAGGCTAGTTACTTGGACTAGCAAGAAATAAACATGCACATCTTAGTCCACTATAGAAGCAGAATATGTGGCAGCAATAGTCAATTGCACAAGCATTGTGTGGCTTAAACATCTATTGAAAGGAATGAAAGAAGAGGTAACCAAACTTGTGATACAGTATTGTGATAATAAAAGTGCTATAAACATATCCAAGAATCCAGTGATTCATGCAAAAACTAAGCATATTGCAATCAAGTATCACTATGTTAGAGAATTGGTGGAAGACAAACAAGTGAAGATGGAATACATTCACACAAAGGAACAAATTATAGATATCTTCACCAAACTATTTCCCAAGGATGCTTATGAATATCTTAGAGGCAAGTTGGGGGTAATGCCCGTAACTCAAGCAGTCTAAAGCAACATAGAAGCTGCCCTGCATCAACAGGAGTAGATCATTGAAATATCAGAAGAATGATGCAGAGGATGACAATAGGAGCAGAAACTCCAGATCAGTCACAAGTATGGTGACAGAGGGAGAAAAACATGAAGATGCAAAGCCTCTATTTAGCATGTTAAAGATGCTACATATTTGGCATTTATGTCAAAGAGGGAGATATAAGAGAAACTAATCAATACAAAGTAAGAGGGAAATATATATGGAGACATATATGAAGGATCAAGAATATAGAGTAAGGATGCATTAGTCTAGAGGGAGAAGCAAAACAAAGGATTCAAACTTTGGTGGTAACTACATTGATCAACTTAATCATTTGATTAGTTTGGTTTGCCATCAATGCCAAAGAGGGAGATTGTTGGAAATGATTGAAAAGATCATGAATGAAGAGAAATGGAATTGTTAAAGAACATTTCAATCATTGTTTTGTCATTGATGTCAAACTTGCTAATTGTAGGAATTATAATTGCTTAAGTGATGCAAATATTATCAATTGGTTGATTGACAAGGAGGCGACAATCAATAAGATGTAACTAGAGTACCTAGAGAAAGGTTGAAGTTATGATGTTGTAATGAAGTATAAGGATTAGCTAAGCCATTGATGAAATAGTGCATTGATGACATACTCTAAGACACAGAGGATGGACACACTGAGACACATGATGTAAGGATTAACTAAGTTCTAGTTAGTGTCGAACAAATTCTCAGTTGAAGCTGAGCAAGTTTAACTTTAGTGTGTGTCGAGTGACCTTCAGGTGTCAAGCAACCTTTAGGTGTTGAGTGAAGACCAAGTGTCGAGCAGCCTTTAAGTGTTGAGTGAAGATCAAGTGTCAAGCATTCTTAAGGTGCCAAGCAAGATACAGGTGCCGAGAACCAATAAATAATATTAAGAAGTCGAGTAACACAAAAGGTGTTAAGCATTAGTAAACCAATGATGCCAAGTTGCTGCATTATTTTGATAAGTCGAAGATTCTCCAGATCTAAGCTGACATGGTAGTTATCTAAAATTTTGTGAACCAGATAGAAGATAATAATGATGAGTTAATGACACAGAACACTATGTAAAATGTTTTTGGAAAATGCTAATGGATTTATCATGAAGTTTCTAGATAGAAACAAGATATGGGATAGATACATTGTATCCTACCTAATCCATTGAAGCCCTAAAGTTGGAGAGGGAGATTTGAGTAGGAAATCAAGAACAAAACTTCTTTATAAGGAGTTACGGGTCAGAGATCAAGTGCGCATGCATGAGAATGAGTTGGTCATAAGTGTAATCATGTGAAGAAGCCAAGAGGAGTAAGGAAAAAGCATGAAGACTTTGAATTGATCAAGTGACTAGAGAGAGCATTGGCATAATGAGTGGAAGAACTCAAGGAGACAGATCTTGAAGGGTGAACAAGCTGTTAGCACTGTAAGGGAGGAAAGCCAAGCAAAGAAAATGATTGAAGAGCGATCTAAAATTTGCAAGGTTGAAGTTGTAATCTGTATTAGGTCAAATCCCTTCTAATACTTTCTTACCATTGTATTAGATATTGAAACCCTACATTGCTAGGTTAGCTTAACAGTTATGTGGATAAGCCTCAAGAAAAGGATAAAAAGATCCCTAGGAGAAGGATAAAGAGATTCTTTGGAGAAGGATGAAGAGATCCTTAGGAGGAGGATAAGAGATCTTTAGTGAGGGATGACAGATCTTTTGAGTAGGTGACACTAAATCCCATGGACTTGGGTGAGCCTAACAGCTCTATGTAAATCCTTTAATAGGGTAACATTCCTAGTTGAATGTTTTTAAACCCTTTAACAAGGTCACATTTAACAATGTGCTATAGCCTTTAATAGGGCATGCCTTTAACAGGGAAGACCATCAAAAGTGGTTGAAATCAATTACACAGTTATTTTGTGGGTATCATCCCCACTCTAGTTTTACCTTCTTATTCCTAGAGGGTTTCTAGGTTATCAAATCCTTAGTGTTATGGTGTGATACATGTTTACTTTTCATGATTGTTTAATGTTCAATTGCATGCATGATAATTTCAGTTATGTGCCATTAAGAACTTGTAGAAAAAGTTGTATTGGACATCATTGGACCTTGGATAACTGATTCACCCCAAACCCCCCCCCCCCAGTTATGTTGAATGTTTGTTGATTATGAGTTGGGTGATTGTTAAGTTGCTATACTAGAGAGCTACCATGTTGGGGATGATGTTATGAGTGGATAGGAGATGTATAGTGAAGGTTATGACCTAAGGAATGAAACCCTAAGTGAAGACAATGAAGGCTAGGACATGTAGAATGTAGATCAGGACATGCTGAGGTAAGGGGGCCTAGTCAAGTACCGAATGACACTCCTAAGGTTAGAAAATGATGTCTAGAAGCCTAAACTAGGTTCTCAAACTACCAAGTGTCCTCAAATAGTAAAAAATACACTCATGGTATAGTTGGGGCCAATGAAAGGGTAGTTGGTAGTCTTAGAGCACAATTGGCAAGCTAGGATAAAACTAAGGTAATTTTGGGTTATGTAGTTTCCAGATTGGGGTGATAGTGAGCCAAATAGAAGAGGATGGTGCTAAGACTAGAATGAAGGTGAAAAATGATGGTTAGGACACATGGAATAAGGGTTAAAGTGTGCAAAATGAAGGTTGGGTATGCAAGAATGTAAGGTGGAAGATGCAAGATGCAGATTTTGAGGTTTAAAAGCAAAGACTAAAGAATGCAAAGTAAATCCCAAGGAATGAAATGTGAATGAAAAGGGACACAAAAAGAAGACTAAAAGATGAAATATGATGCCTAGAGGATTCAAATATGGTGCTCAAGATATGGTGAATGCAAGTGGATGCTATGCAAAGATGGAATCTAAGTCATGCCAAGCACATCTAAGGTTACAATTTTTCATGTTTTATAAATTTTGAATGTTTTGGACCAAGGTTTGCAATGTTTTGACAATGTTGTAATGTTTTGACAATGTGTAATGTTTTGATAAGGTTTGAATAGTATCCAAGGTGTACATTTTCAAGTTGGATTTTATCTTGATTAATGTTTTACACACACACAAGACACAATAAGATAAGAATAGCTATTGTTGAAGTGAAAAGACACACCACAACCTAGGCTTTAAGACTGTATCCACTGAATTTCCAATTGAGCTAAATTTTATTCATGCTTATCTAGAGTGGACAACTTAGAATCTTGGCACCATAGGCTCCCCTTTATAGTGCACTCACTTCTCAGGGCTACCAAGATCTGCTTCCCAAGGGGCATGACTTCCCAAGGGATTGTTGTCTCTACTAAGGATCATGGGAATGTGGGATTTCTTGATAGGAATGGGTGTCCCCCTAAGCTAGTGGATATAAAGTTTTTTGGCCTCTAAAAGAAGGTATTTAGTCTAGGCATTCTATTTGGCAAGTGAATGATAAACTTCCTCAGAAGGTCTCCTAGCCTCGAGAACTGGGGCTTGACACACCACAAGGGTACTAGAGGAGAGCTAACATGTAGCAATACCACCAATATGACATTAAACATATTAAGATTTTTATAGTAGCTAAAATTTTGACTTGGCTTTGGCCTTTTACTACTTCAAGGTCATCCCCTAGGGTTCACCATGTGGTGAGTCTTGTTGGAATATTCAAATATGGAAAGAATACTTATGAGAGGAGGGGGGGGGGGGGGTGTGAATTAGAAGTATCACACTTTAACCAATAAAAATTTTAGGTCGAAGTAAATTGCATGCATGTAAAGACATCAACTAAACATGAAATTAAACACATGCATCAACAACTCATAACACTAGAATTTGATAACACAGAAACCCTCCAGGAATAAGAAGGTAAAACTGGGGTGGGGATGATACCCACAAAAAATTACTGCAGCAATATTGTTCAACCACTTCTAATGGTCTACCCTGTTAAAGGCCTGCCCTATTAAAGGCTTTACACTGTATCAATAGTGACCTGGTTAGAGGCTTTTCAAACACTTTACATGAAGTGTCACCCTATTAAAGGATTTAATCACCTAATTAAAGGATCTATGAAGTAGCTGTTAAGCTAACCTATCACCATAGGATTTTCATTCTAATAAATTGCTAGAAAGTATTAGGTATAATGAACCTGATAGATTACAATCCTTGATTGTTGAATGCAGGCACCTTTTCTACTTTCTCTAATCTTGATCCTTTGTGATCAGATAACCCTCGCTTCTGAAAATAAATTTTTCTTGTGCACCCTTGTATGTCCACTCATACATTTACAATGAAATTTTGTCTTCCTTATTAAGACATTTGAGGATTTAGGGTTAGGTATGGATCTACAATCCATAGTCAATCTTCATTTTTTTCTTATTATTTTCACTTCTTCTATTGGTTGCATACCTTCATCATTTTTCTTATTGGCTGCATGTAGATTGCATAGGAAAAATAAAAGATTCAATCTCATCATTAAATCCTTCAAGATTTCCCTTATGTCTGCTGTAAAAATGGTTTACATCATAATTTGTGCAAGTACAAACTCTTATGCTGATATTCTGAGTTACTCAACTCTTGAAGTATTGCTAATACTTGACGCATGCTATTTTTTGGATAGCTCAGAACCTAAAAAAATTGTATCACTTGGCACCTTATGTTACTCGGCACTTGTTAACACTCGACACTTTATATTGCTTAGCACTTGTTAACACTCAACACTTTATGTTGCTTAGCACTTGTTAACACTCGACACTTTATGTTACTCAGCACTTGTTAACACTCAGTATCTAATCTTCACTCGGCATCTGAAAACTACTCGACACATGAAGATCACTCGGCACCTGAAGTCTTTCCTAACTTGGCATTTGTTGTGGATCGACATGCATGGTGTACTTGGCTCCAATGTGGAATGTGATTAAGTGTGTTGGAACTCAAGTGTCAAAAACCATTATGAGGTTAACAATCTCCCCCTTTGACATGAGTGAAAAAAACACTTAACTAACCTTATGAGTACATTTACTTATATGATTCGTATATATAGAGTTTAAAGAAAACTTGATCAAAATTTGTAGCTTACAATATATATACCTCAAAAATTTTGTAACTCCCCCTGAGTTGATTGTGCCTTGTCTGTATATCATGCTCCTCCTTTGTATATTTTCTCCCCCATTAATTCATGTCATAATATCTGTATCTCCCCCTATTATGTCTCTTTTCTCCCCCTTTTTGACACTTATGTCAAATAATGTTTAAGGGTTAAGACCATATTTAGCTAGAAATGTGTTGTTTACCTCCATAATCATCCTAAGAGCTGCATCCCAATTGTTCAAAGCAATTTTCAGCGACTTATGCTGGATGGCAATCTCGACAGCAAGATGAATTAGTCCATCTGACGTAGAAAGATTTGGATCTTTCTTGAGAATGGTTTCAGCATATACTTGCTCTTTATGGAGTATCTCTAAATGTGGGGTAATGGAGGATTGGAGCTGTATTGATTTGGCCTTGATATTAGTCTCATCTGCTATTAATACAACTATTTCTTTGTGAGTGTGAAGTGATTGAGAAAAATGCTTCTCACTTTGAGCTGGATCTTTAGGTAGTTGTATGCTTGAAATGTTTAAATTTCTTTACAAGCTCAGTATCTTTTGGCTTGTTTCTTGTGTGAAGTATGAAAAATCACACAACTTTTTGTACAATGAGAATATATTCTCAAGTACCTTTTTCACTTTGTCAATAAGCTTTGCCAATTCAACTTGTGAAAGTGCAATTTGACTTGATATTTTCTCATTCACTTTCCCCTAAAATTTTCTTTCTGACCATTCCATAAGTTTTGCATTTGTTTCTAGGTCTTCATTTGTCACCTGGTCAATAGTATCTGTTAATTTCTCTTTGATATGCTTTGAATCATCTGGTGATTGCACACTGAAGGCTTCCATAATGATGTCCTTAATTTCATATAGTGTTTTCTTTTTTTTATACTCCTTCCTGAGTATCTCCTATCTTTTCCTCCTATTCAGTGCATCCTGCACCTCATTGATTTGATCAATGGTTATTGATTTTGAGTCATAGCTTGGTATGACTATCTCCTCATCTAATTTAGGGTCTCCATAGTGAAGTACCCTTGCAACTCTGGTAGTACTAGATGTTGGTACAGATAATTGCAATGGCTAGTTTGAAGGAGTTCCCGAGGTAGGAAAATCTATTAATGTTTGTATTGCCTCCTTTTCTTTAGGGGTTTTCACTATTTCCTCCTCCTTCTGTCTACCATGATCAATTATTGTAATCTTGGGAAGTGCACCTTGTGTTTGTGCTATAGGATCAAATGTAATAGTCTGTCTTGTTTGTTCTATTCCTTTTTCTACAGTTGTACTTGGCTTCTGTATTGAAGCATCAACTATGCTTGTTGGCATTTGAAATTGACCACTAGTAGTTGTAGAGATGATAGAAGGTGGTTCTTGTGGATTCACCTTATCTTTAACTATGCTTTCTACTAGTTTTTGCAATTCATCTATACTGACCAATACTGGATCTGCACATAATATTGCTTGTTGTGTAGATTGGTCAAGAATTCTTTTAAGATCTTCTGCAATTAATGGATTGATATTCTGACCAGAAGTATCAGGAACATCAGTAATAGTTACAGTGTCTGCAGGTGAGATGGATGCTTGAGGAGGGCTAGGGGGTGGCAATTTTGTGTCTTGCACACTCTAATCTGGTTGCTGCTCTTACTCAGTTGTTGCCATTATATCCTATTTTTGTGTCTATTCCTCCTCTCCATCTTTCTTTTCTTCTTCCTTCTTCTCTTCTCTTTTCTTTTCTTCATCTTCTTTCCTTTGTCTCCTCTCCTCTATTGGTACAACAACTTCTTCCTTGTATTCTTCTTCAATAAAATCTTCAATCTTTTTGTACAAGTTTTTCCATGATTTCATTGTTCTTTGAACAATTTCTTCCATCCTATTTTGGAGTATGAAGAATGCCTTGTATTTAGGTGTAAACATATTATTATGCCTTTTGATTGCATTCTTTACTTGTTCCCTATTCAAATCCGGCAATACACTTGATAGGGTTGATTCCCTCATCTCCTTCTCCATTTTCAAATAGAAATGCCATCTATCTTCTACAATTTTTGAGAGTTCTTTTGGCAACTATCCATCTAGTTCAAGTGGAGTGTACTTGAACTGTGCCATCATTCCATAAACTGTTTCTTCTATTCTATTCTATTCTTCTTTAGTAAATTTACTGAAATCAACTTTATTTAAATTACTTAAGTCACCATTTCCAATCTTTTTACATAAGGTATCAACTGAAGAATAGCTTACCTTTTCAGATTGGTCTTCTTCATCAGTGTTAGGTTGAGCCACATATCTTCTTCTTTTCCTCGGCTCTTCCTATGTTTCCTTGATTTGGTCCTTCTTTGTAACTTGTTCTTTAGCCTTTTGAGTGGAGGCCCTTGTTGCTGCTCATGTTGTTGGCTTTTGAGGTGATGGCGTGGCAGCTTTCTTTGATCTGGGCTTAGCTGAAGGCTATTCTATTGCCTTTCTCTTCTTTGGCTCAGCTTCAGTTGGTGCTTCCTTGGCTTCTTCTTCCTCTTTATCTTCTCCAAGACCTTGGGTTAATTCCATTGGCCCTTGTTCTTGCTCATCTTCATCATCACTATCATCTTCTTCTTCTTTTGCTTCAGCCTCAATTTCTTTACCAAATTTCTTCTTAATCTTCTTTAATAATTTATCTTTCTTCTTCAATGTGGAAGCCGTTTTTAATTCCATGTTTATCTTTGATCTTACAACATCATAAGTGCCAAAATGTGGAGCACTTTTATTTATTTCTTTTTCCAATAATGTAGTTATTGTTGCAGATGCCTCATCAATATTAATTTCATATCCAAATGGCCTTAGCCATCTCACTCTTGGTATTACTGCTTGAATATAGGTAAAATCAATGTCAACTAAGAAACATATATCATTAGTATATTTTTCTACTAAGAAACTGGTATCCTTGATCTTTGCTTCATGGATTTCTTGAAATCCTCAAAATAGCTTATCATCAAGGTATCAAAATTTTCTCCCATTTTCTCTATATATTCATTAATTTGGGTAATGATGGTTTTGTCATTCCTCCATGCCACTTTGCCAAAAGAAGGAAACTCATTCTGAACATAAAAGAATATGCAAACTAGGATTGCTCCAAATTTGCATTGAGTGCCCTTTTTTCTTCTTATGGCAGCTAAGTTTTCATTGATCTATTGTAGTTGCAGTTTTGCAAGATCATAAGTATGATCCTTTTTCACCAATTTGCAGCCTACATCTACTGCAATACATGGTACACTGTTGAGTCTACTGGATTGGTAGAATTTATGGGCAATGACTCTAATAGAAAAATCAACTAGAGGATCCTATATGGTGTGAATTATCATTCCTCTTTTGTTCCACTGGGCACCAGTATTCTTTTCAATAACCTCCTTTGATTCACTTCTCAGGGTTTTGTATCGATCTAGGGTTGGGTACCCTATTACTCTATGTATGATTTCTTTGGTCAATTTGATGGGAATATCTTCTAACCACAAATTTCCACCATGAATTTTGCTCAGCACAAGTCTAATCCATTTTGTTTTGAATACAGTGGGAAAGCTTAAAACTTGGGTCAAACCCTTTCTTTCAATGATTTTGAATTCATCTTTCAAGACTCCATCTACACACAATTTCTCATAGGCTTGTCTTATTTCCATGTCTCCTAGGGCTCCTATCTTATAGTTGTAACATTTTCTCACGTCTTGGACCATTACGACTTTTGGGAGAATATGGGAGAGAGCTTCGGCTGGGTCATTTTTGTAGGCAACTTCAAGAATAGGATGAAAATTAGGTTGCTTGACCTCATTTGAAACTAGCTACACTTCAAAAGACTCTTTTACCTCGATTTTCTTCAAACTTGATGCCATTTATGCAATCTAGGGTTTTCACAACAAAAGGATATGAAACTACATAGCTCGACACAAATGAAAATACCTCAAGATCGATGAAAAATTTGTTGAATGCAGTTGCAATCTCCTTGATATGCTAGATTCTTGCTATGGAGTCGCTTGACTCTCTTTCTTCTTCTTTGCTTCTTGATCGCGATGAGTAAAACTGGTTGAAATTGCGATGATATACCCTATTTCCATCGCATTAAATGCTCAATTGCCAACTCAACTTTTGAAGAAATTTTAACCTAACTTGGCTTGCTCTACATTTTCACTTTTCTTGGCTTCCATTGGAGTTATCCAACTCGGCATCAGTTATTAGCTCGGTCGCTGTTGGGAGCTCGACATCTGCTAGAGTTTAACTCGATATCCAAAGATAGCTCGGAAACAACATTTAGTTTTTTTGTCACGACATCTTGTTTCATGTAGGTTTATACTTTTCTTATCTTCTTTATCTTGGGACTGATGTGTGATATAGCTTTGTATATCAGTCCTGTGTACTTCTCATGCTTAGTTTGATGAAGTGTGATCACTTGACCCATTGGGTGAAGTGATCCGTCCACTTGATGTGTTGCACTCATATTTCTTTTTCCAAGTCTTGTTCATTTGCCCCCTTATCTTTTCAACATCAATCTTTTGTTTTTCTTTATTTTCTTCAGTCTTGGGTGCCTTTGATCTTGTAGGACAGTTTCTGTTCATATGACCAATTTTCAAACAACTAAAACATGTAGTTTGATTCAACCATCTTTTGTAGTTTCCTTTGAAATGTGTTCTTATGCAGCTCTATGGTATATGTCCATATTCTTAACAATAATGATAGCTATATCTAGTATTGTAACCCCAATGATAATGACTTTCATTCCCTTCTATTTTTGCTGGTTGATTTGATGTCCACATAGGTTTTGATCTGCATTCAAATGCCCTATGTCCATACTTTTTGAAATTATAACAATGTCCATCAAATCTCTGAGTCCTTGTGACATTGGATCTGTAATTTTGTGTCATATGTCCTTGCATGTTGCACTTGTGACAAAAACTCTTATTTTTGGGTGTGATTGATTGATTGAATCTTCTACTCCTGCACACATTAGCTATATGTCCCTTCTTATTACAGTAATGAAAAGTGGGTTTTGAATTCTTACCTTTGTCACTTCTTTGTTCAGCATTCTTTGATGATTCCCCAACTTCAGTGCTATTGTATCCTAGTCCTAATGTATCATGGGCAGATTTTGGGGATTTCAACAACTGTTCAAAATACTTGATGGCTTCACTTGAATTGTTGAGATTCTCTGCTACCTCTTTTTCTCTGTTCAATTCATTTTGCATTTGTTCATTCTGCATCTTCAAAGTAGAGATCTCAATATCTTTTACATTGAGTTCATGATGAAGGTTCATCATTTGGGCAAGTGTATCCATCTGCATGTTTGAGATCCTTGTCAATTCAGTACATTTTTCTTTAAGTTTGTTTGCAAGATTTCTTTTGTCATTTTTCATCATGACTTTATCATCAACTGCTCTTTTCTTGTGTTTAGTAATTTCATATATCATTATGGCCTATGATTCATGTTCTGTCTTGAGAGATCTTATCTCCTCTACTTGAACTTTGTTTTTCTCCATCAGTTCTGCTATTGCTGCATCAAACTCTTTAGTATCTCCATTGGAAAATATGTTGGTAGTGTACACTCGAAAGTGTCCCACTCTAAACCCTTCTATCCAAACAATTCCATGAGTTGGAATGCTTAGATGCCAGCTTAGAGCTCCCTATCCATGGAGTGCAAGAGAGAATATTTCAAGAATAAAAAAGCTCTCAAATGAGCCTTAGAGATACTCTTCTTGCTAGTAAACCATGCAATGGGAGGTTCCAAAGACAAGATGCAAGAATGCAAATGTCCCAAGGAGTTCCTCAAGGATGCAATGCAAATGAAGATTAAGCTAGAATGAGAATGTCAAATGCAGCTATGCTAGAATATGAATGAGAGTGTTACAATCCAAATATTAAGCTATGTGAGAGATTATTGCAAAATAGAAGCTAAACTAACATGCAACATGAATCTAAGCTAAAATGCCATGGATGAGAGAATGTAGACAAGAAAGAGAAGTTCTCCACAAAGCTCCAAAGAAAATTGTTAGAAAACTTGCAGCATAACAATATTCAAAATGAGGATTGAGGGGGAAAGCTCTCTCCCTTTTAAAGATGTATGGACGGTAGAGATCAAGATGAAGATGGTGGATGATCAACGGTGGAATTTGAAAAGAGGAGTGATCCATGTGCACACACAAATCAACCAATAGAATATAAGTTGACTTGTCATATAAGACAAAAGTCACAAAGCCTTTTCTTTTAATTGTAAAATAGAAAAAAGACTTTATGTGTGCACTTTAAGTGGGTTAGAAGAATGAGGTCTTTTATTTAATTAAAAGGGGACATGTTCTTTTAATCAAATAATGAACTTAGGATAGCATAGTCAAACTATAGGTTATAATCAAATAAATTGATTATTAGCAATTTGGTCTAGGTAAATGATTAAATTAATTTAGCCAAAATGCTGAGAAGGGGGCTAATAGTCTAGATGACCATTTTTAGGTGATTACAGGTAGTATCAATCTCCTTGTAGTGTATATCATTTTCAGCTATGGCTAGATCCTTCCTTTTTTTTAATGAGTTTCTCAACTTGTTTCTAAATTCCTCCAAGCTATGCAGAGCGAGTTGCACATCTATCACCTGATTTTCAATGATCTTTCCAAGTTTGAAAGCTTCCATCTTTAGATCTTTTCTTCCAAGCTATTAGGCTTTTCCTTGTGAGAATCTGGATGCTCTGATACCAATTGTTGGAATATTCAAATATGGAAAAAATACTTATGAGATGGGGGGGGGGGGGGGGGGGGCGTGAATCATAAGTATCACACTTTAACTAATAAAACTTTTAGGTGGAAGTAAATTGCATGCATGTAAATAGATCAAGTAAACATGAAATTAAACACATGCATCAACAACTCATAACACTGGAATTTGATAACCCAGAAACTCTCTAGGAATAAGAAGGTAAAACTGGGGTGGGGATGATACCTACAAAAAATTACTACAGCAATATTGTTCAACCACTTCTGATGGTCTGCCCTGTTAAAGGCCTGCCCTGTTAAAGGCTTTACACTGTATTAATAGTGACCTGGTTGGAGGCTTTTCAAACACTTTACATGAAGTGTCACCCTATTAAAGGATTTAATCACTTAATTAAAGGATCTACGAAGTAGCTGTTAAGCTAGCCTATCACCATAGGATTTTCATTCCAATACAATTGCTAGAAAGTATTAGGTATAATGAACCTAATAGATTACAATCCTTGATTATTGAATGCAAGCACCTTTTTCGCTTTCTCTGATCTTGATCCTTTGTGATCAGATAACCCTCGCTTCTGAAAATAGATTTTTCTTGTGCACCCTTGTATGTCCACTCATACATTTACAATGAAATTTCATCTTCCTTATAAAGACATTTTAGGATTTAGGGTTAGGTATGGATCTACGATCCATATTCAATCTTCATTTTCCACTTATTGTTTCCACTTCTTCTATTGGTTGCATGCCTTCATCATTTTTCTTATTAGCTGCATGTAGATTGCATAGGAAAAATAAAAGATTTGATCTCATCATTAAATCCTTCGAGATTTCCCCTATGTCGGCTGTAAAAATGGTTTACATCATAATTTGTGCAAGTACAAACTCTTATGCTAATATTTTGAGTTACTCAGCTCCTAAAGTATTGCTGATACTCGACACATGTTGTTTCCTGGATAGCTTGGCAGCTAAAAAAAATTGTATCACTCAGTACCTTATGTTACTCGACACTTGTTAACACTCGACACTTTATGTTGCTCGGCATTTGTTAACACTCGGCACTTTATGTTGCTCAGTACTTGTTAACACTCGACACTTTATGTTACTCAGCACTTGTTAACACTCGGTATTGATCTTCACTTGGCATCTAAAAACTACTCGGCACATGAAGATCACTCGGCACCTGAAGTCTTTCCTAACTCAAAATTTGTTGTGGCTCGGCATGCATGGTGTACTCGGCTCCAATGTGGAATGTGATTAAGTGTGTTGGCACTCAAGTGTCAAAAACCATTATGAGGTTAACAAGTCTTGGGTCCAAGGCAAGTCTCTCTATAGAAGTCACATAGATTTCTCTTACACCCAAGATCCACAAATGGCAAGGGGAGATGATATGTCCATGTAGCTCCTAGGGTTTTAAACAAAGCATGGACACCAAGTAGTATAGAAAGTTCTTTTTAGTGCACAAAATGAAGTTTTATCTAATCTATAAAAACCATACATAGAGTTTGGAAAAGCACACAGGTCTTTAATGACGTCCTACAAACAAGCATTAGTTGTTTTTCATTGAATGTCTTCTCCTAATAATTTCCACATGCTAAAAATAGTTTATCAATAACATGAAATCATCTACTCTAGGTCCTAACATGAAACTAAAACCCTAGATGCAAATTCTGATCAACGTAGGTACTTTCTGTGAACCAACTATGCTTTGACACAGTAGATTGCATCCTAGAAGGCTAGAATGACTTAGGAGACTACCAAGTGCAATAAAAAAGTACAAACTATGCCCATGGTGTAGTTGGGGCCAAGAAGGGTGTAGTTGGGAGAGTGGAAGTAAGTTGTAGGGAAATGGTGCCTAAACAATACCCAAAAATTGAAAATTTGAAATCTACTTGACCAAGTGTGCCTAGATAGTGTAGACTATGCCCATGGTGTACTTGGGGCCTAGAAGGGTGCGAATGGTTGTTTTGGAGTGTAGTTGGTAAGATATGAATAAAATATAGGGGTTATGGTGACTCCTAGGCCCCTAAAACTACCTCCTAAAGGTCCTAAGTGCATCCTAATAGAGCAAAGTGCACCCTAGGAGAACAAGCTGACAAAATACATAAATGAGAGCATAGAATCATGTTATTGGCCCCCCCAATTAAACTAGATGTGATAACAAAGAGCCAATATTCATTATAACCTTCCAAATGAGATCCTTCCTTGCACCTACAAGCATAAAGAACAAGAAACCCAAGTTAGCTAAGAATGATCTTCATGTCAAGTTCATCAATTGTATAGCTAGAAAATGGGCTAATATCTAACATACTATGAGAAAATCACAAACTCAATAAACATACATTGATACCCTATAGTATACCATGAAAGCCAAATAAACAAAGAAAGCCACACAAAATTAAAACCCCATCTTTCAATTTTAGCTCTCATGTCCTACTTAATTCTCCATATGATGTAGCTCCAATTGCCTATAATTCACATAATTAGGAAGAAAAAGTCTATGATAATGATGATGATATGAGAGTACTAGAAGAATTGATTTGAAGCATAAAGAGGATAAGAAGTTAGGATCTCAAGACTTAGGAATCAAGGGACCAAAAATGAGAGGAAGAATACTCAATTTATAATCAACACACAAGATAAGAGCATTGGACTTGTCACATTGGATATGTGACTTGGCAAGAGATTCCTTTGAGAATCCATGATACATATGACACAAGATGCCAAATGTAGGATTGTATGACACTTGGAAATCAAACATGGCTATAAGTGGAGGAGGATCTATGATGCATAATATGACACCTCAAACCCACTTAAAGCCAAGAATCTATGACAATGGAAGCCAAATATAGACATATGTAAGGGAATAAGAATATATGGATTATGTCTATTTTAACTAGGTGTAAATGGATAGTCCATGATGTGTCATGCCCATGTTTCATGATTTTGTCAAGATTGTGTCAATATTATGTGGAATATCTGAATTAAAAATCCATATATCCACACAAATAGAAATTAGAAATTTTAAAATTATGAGTGGGAAATGGGACTTAGGAAATTATGAATTCCAATTGTTTGTGAAGTCAAATAAATTAATTAATAAAATATCAATTAATTGAAAAGATTAGTTAGGAAGAATAAATAGTGAAATGACATATGATTAAATTATGGGATATTTAATCCTATAGAGAAAATTAGTGGATGATTGGCCAATCTGATTAAATAAGTGTGATAGTATCATTTGATGAAAATGTGAGAATAATAGAGATTGACTAGGTAGATCAAAGCTATGGTCAAACTTATTGATTGGTTAAAATTGGTAACATGCCAATGACACATGACATGAATTAAGGACACATAACATTTAATTGATATTGTTAATGCTACAAGATTGAGATTGATTAATATGGTTTATCATAATAACATCAACATACACTACCAATGTTACTAAAATGTTTCAATGATGTCATGATCTAACACTAAGGGACTCGAAAATGTCAAAGATGAAATGACAAGAATGACGGTTTCACCTAGCACTAAGGTTGATTTACTAAGTCTTTAATCCATGATAGTACTAAGGTCAGATTGATAGGTTTGATCCTATGAACAATTCCTAGGATTGGACAAATGATGATTGATTTAAGGTATCTAACATGTTTTGAGATGATTATGGTTGATTTTAAGTGATCCCAAGTAGATTTGGGGTGATTCTGTGTGATTTGATATGATTTTGATTTGATGAAATGATTTTTGGGTTGATTGAATATGGTTATGAAATGATATGCAAATGATGCACAAGACGATATGAATGATAAAGATTATTGTTGGGAAATAATTAAGTTGGCCAAAAGATCAGAATTATCAAAATAAGGAAATGGGACAAATTAGCACAAAATAGTGATGGAACTGTAGATGTGAACCATTTTTGAGTGCCTATAGGAGTAAATGCAAAAATAGAGTAAGCCAACAGTTAAAGAAAATTCACTCACTAGAAGTATTAGATTTAGATACAACACAAAAAAATTAAACTAGAAGTATTAGATTTAGATACAACACAAAAAAATTAACTTAGGGGGAGTTATGAAGGTTTTGAAGTATGATTGATAAGTCATAAGTTTTGCAAAATTTTGAAATTTTGTATGTGAGCTGAGTAAAGAATATAGATTATCTAAGTTATACTTAAATTAAGGTTATATGCATGAAAAAGTGTTTTTTCCACTCATATCAAAGAGGGAGATTGTTACTCTCAGATTAGTTTCAACATATGAGTGACTACACATTTGTTCATATTCATAAAGTACATGTTGAGAGATAATGCATATCGAGCAAGATATATAGTATTTGTCGAGAATATAGTTAGTGCCGAGTCACTCTAGTGATGAGAAAGTTAGTATATGCCAAGTGATTTAGATGAAAAATTAATAGTGGATGCCAAGTCATTCAGAGGTTGAGTTATAACATTGAAGATATAATGGATGCTGATCGCATTAGAGGCTTCAAGTGTTGTGTAAATAGTTTTGGACATAGTTGTTTGTAATTGCAAAAATTCCTATGTAAACCATTTTTGGGCTGACTTAAGGATTATTTTTTAGACTCTAGATGATAAGAATGAATCTATATTGAGAATCCCTATATAGTACATGAAAACAATTAGTTTGAGGGATGTCATAAGTGATAAAATGAATAAATCACAATTGTTGATTCCTATCTAACCCTAATTCAACTAGGTCTTTATAACGAAGGAAAACCCTAAAGTGTTTGAGGAGAGAAGAGAGAAGTTTTCATGCACAGACACAACATTCATGGTGATAAAGGAGTTGTGATTGAGATATGAATTATAGAATTAGTTTGTGAGAACAAAGGAAAGTAGAGTGAGGACAAAAGTGATACATCTGATCAAAGAGGATCAAGGATACATTAGGAAAGGGTGATCTAATATCTAGTAGAGAGGTGCTAACTTAATGATCAAGGCTGAGACATTCTAATAGGTGAATCAGTAAACTATCTTAACCGAGTAGTCCTAGTAGGCTTTTGTAAATCCTTTAATAGGGTGATTACTTTATTGTAAGTTGAAGTCCTTTAACTAGTCACACTTCTCATAGGGTATTGAAATCCTTTAATAGGTAAATATCTAAAAATATTTGTAAGTCTTTAATAGGGAAGACCTTTCACATGGTAGATCATAATTTATGATCAAACATTGTAACCTTTATTGGATACATTTAAAATTGTAGTGGTAAAGATTTGTGGGTGTCATCCCCACCATAGTTTTACCTTCTCATTTGAGGGTTTTTGTAACATGTTTAGTTTGACCTATTTTAGTTTACATGCAAATTGTGAGATGAATGTGTGGTGAATGTTTTAATCGATAAAGTATTGAAGGACTGATTTACCCCCCCACCACCACCCCTCCCCCTACCCTCTTATAGTTTACTTTCCCTATATATTTCCAAGAACATTGTTTTTTTTGTTGGGTGGATTTTATATTCATGCACCTATTTTGTGCACTAATAGATAAACCTTTAGTTGATAGAACAACATAGACCACTACTAATAAAGCTAGATCATTACCTAGAGTAGCTCGTGTGACTAGTACTAGTTCATACATTGTTGTTGAACAAGAAAACTATGTTTATGTTAAAATTACTAAAGCTTCTAGGTGCTTTAAAATTGTTATTATTTATAGTGTATTGTAGTTTACTTATGCATAACTCATTTTTGACCAATAATTCATACCATGATGTTTTTGTAGGAAATGATGTTTTCTTTGATCATCTTTTTGAAATTACATTGAAGATATGTGAACCCACCATATGTAAAAGGTATGTAGTTTCATATCATTGCTACAATATTTTTATTTTCTTCCATTTATTGTACTATATTAAAGTTATTGATCTAACAATTTTTTAAAAAAAGGTGGAATGAATAGGAACTTGAATCAAAAAACTAGTTCATTACATCTTTTGAGGACCTTTATTGAAAACAACATTTTTGATAGTGTCATACTTCTCAAAAGAGCATCCAAACATATAAAGACTATACGACACCAATATAGAAGGGGTCTAAAGGAAAACCCAAAGTATGACCATCATCCTATGATTCCATCGATGGAGTAGAATGAAATAATAGAAGATACAAAAGAGAAAAGGCTACATGGTAAAGGAAATGAACTAGAAAAGGGAAAACAAAGGTATGTTGTGATAGTATTAAGTAGAATGCAATTATGCACTGATTAGTGATATTTATAAATATATAATCTAACACATTTCAAACTTTTCATAGACTGCAAGACACATCAATTGCTACAAAGGTGAGATTGCAAAAGGTTGGCTGACACAAAATTGGCTCTAGTGGCTATATGAATCTTCACTCTCAACTTGTACGTAGAAGCAATGGAATTTCATATAAACATTTTTTATATAATGTTGCAAAGAATTTTGTTTAATCAAATTATACATGCAAAACTAATGATATTAGGAAAAAAATATAGGGCACAAAATTCAATTTAGAGCTTGCAGATGAAGATTAAAAAAATTGCCATGAAGGAAGGCTATAAAGTCATTGTTGCATGCCTATGCCAAGAATCTAAAAGCCATACCCAAGAATTTGGTACACAAAATGAGACATAGGTAAATTGGTCAGATGAAAACTAAATCAAACTGATAATTGAGAAATTTCTTTTTTTGGTGTTAGTTTCCAACACAAATTAACTACGTTAAATTTCATTGCAACCTTCAAATCCTATCATAGGACCTATGCATGATGAAGGCTATGATGTGCATAATAGTGGTGGAGGTATTAATTTTCTATTGGATATTAATTACCCAATTATGAATACAATTTAACATCTTTAATTGCAATTTGATGTGTAACCTTTTTAAATATTTTAGAGTATGTTGAACATCATGGTGAAGGAGCAGAGCATGTTTGAAGTGTTCATGATGTTGAGGTGGTCGTGGATCAAAATTTTATTGTACATGATGTGACATTTTTAGGTAAGAAAAATGTGTGTTATGTTCTACTATTTAATGAAATACTTGTAATAGTTAGAAAAAGAAAAAGAGTATGCCAATTTAATCCATTTACTTGTCATTACAATAGACCCCCTTTAGTGCAGTAGCTTCATGCTCCTCAAAATAGGAGGAGGCATCATAATTTGATATTACATGTGCCACAAGAGGAGGAGAATGAGGAAGAAATTGATGCTTCTATCAGCCTTCACCTTAAGAAAGCTAAGAAAAACAAAAAGAAGAAATGATTTTTTAAATATGCTAGATTTGATAAACCTTGTTTGATAAAGTTTGTTGGATAATGAAAGAACATTGATTAACTAATTATCTATAAATGTTGCATATTAATATTGATTTTATATCATGTTAATGAAGTCTTTATTAGTATTGTGTATTAATGAAGTTTATATCATATTAATGAATGTTATGTGATTGTATTGATTGAATGTTATAGTTCATCAGTGGATGAACGAATGAATGAAATATATAGTTAATTGATAATGGGGAATTTAGATTAATATTAGGAGGATTGGGGTGAGACTAGATGAGCTTACACATTGACAGAGTTGGCCTTGTTAAGTAGATAATATTAAAGTATTCTCAAAACCAAGTGAAGCTCAAACTAACATACCTTCATTGATTAATCAATTTCATTCATTGTAGGTCTAGAATGATGGGATGATACTCTATGGTATAGTTATAAATCTCTAGAGGAATATTAGGTAATTGATCTTCCATCTTCAAAAACTTTACCATTTTCCTCATTTTGGATCTTGTAGCCAAATCTAGGGCTGACACTAAAATGACACTTTTAAATGCAAGATGTAGTTGTTGGAAGTAATCAAATAACAATAATGGTGAGTAGCTCAATATGAATTTTACTTTTTTTTGAGTGTTTTTATTAGGGTTTCATTTTATTTATAGTTGATGCAAATACAAGATCCACATTAAAAAGTACAAATATAGTATTGTTCAACCACTATAGTAAGTTTTGATGAGTAGATCAATATGAATTTTACTCTATTCAATTGTTTCATTTTATTTATAGTTGGTGCAAATACAAGATCCACATAAAATAAGTACAAATATAGTAGTTATGTTCTTTCTTTGTGATAGTTTTGATTGTTTTCTCCAAAGAAGATTACTCAATCCTTATTATATCCCAAGGCAAGCATCTATACAGCCCTATTAAAAAAAACTATTAGAAGAAAATAACCATTGAGAAATGTAGGGTTGTATTGAAAAATCCATTCCACGATTTCCAATACTTTTATCCCCATTGCCTTAGTTTAATTTCTTTTTCTATCTAAATACATGTTCATGTGCTCATTTAAGTAATTTTTTTTTTTCTATCATCTCATTCCTTGTTGGAAGAATTGGGCATCAAATAAAAGGGATTAAAATAAATTTATAAATATCAATACAAATATAAGGATATTTGTGTAGGTGGAGGAATATACTTAGTATGTAGGACTATACATAGTAATAGCATAATTGAAGTACATCTAGATTCAAATTCAATTAGGAATTTCCCCTAATAGGTGCTAGATTCTTATTATACCACTAGGAACATAAATGATGTAGAGCATCCTCCCATGATGCTAAGCACCTTTACAAAATCCAACACAATACTTGTCCTATTCAGGTAAGGACTAAACCATTTGAACTCTCCAAGCCATTTAGCCCTCAAGACCTTCTGATGGTCAAAAATTCTCAACAAACAAATTATTCTTTCATTACGACTATAATAAACCAATTGTAATTCTAAATCTAATTACAAACTTCGTAAACTATTTAACATAAAATTTTGATTCCATAACTTAATAAACAAAACTCTCAATCCATCTTGTACTATAATAGAAACAAACATTTTTCATACTCAACTAGTCTATTTTCTATAGATAATTATATCCTAATTCATACCTCCATAGTTGTTATTGTAGATAATGAAGAAGGAAGGAGTATGGGGAATCAAGGACAAAAACCTCTTGGATGTTTTACATTTATAAGGGTCCAGTTAGGAGATATGTTAATTAGAAATGGGTTGGAATGTTAAGTCCCTCCTTTTCCTTACTATTATGTTTCCCAAAATTTGAAGTATTCCTACATCTTTGCAACTAAGCTAGTAGCCTAAAATAACGGGCTTTCTCCCATTTTCTAACATAATGTTTACATTAAGATAAGTGTGTAATATATTATAATAGCTTTAGAAAAGTTCAAAAAATAATTGATACATTTTATTTTATTTTTCATTACATCAATATGCTTTTATAATTAAATATACATTGACGTTAATCAAGGTTTACAATAGGTATCAAATTTTGAGAGGCTACCTTCTACATGTCTTTTCATCATTTGATTTTTTAGATATGCAACACTCTAATGCTTTCTGCTCTTAAATGAACACCCTTAAAAATCATACACCGAGAAAAATATTTAACTTGAAAAAAATAAGTCAACTTTGACTATAGTACACTTTTAGTATTGGAATGAAGCTTAGTGTGTGATGTTTAATCCATCTGCTCTTGAACACTCACAAGAATGTACCCACAGAAACCCTACATAATATTAACAATGATATTATCAACTATAGTAATGATATTGATAACATAAGGGCCAAGAAGGATTTATTGTTGGATTAGAGTTTTGAAACCAACATGCCACATATTGAGTTTTGAAATTGGTTATGATATGCATCTAACTATGACAGGGAAATGTTCATGTTGAGAAAAGAAATTCAACAAAACTAAAGTGTTGTTTTAGTGTCAACCCTAGACACCTTCATTTTGGGTCTTGCAGCTAGATCCAGTGTTGAAATAATTTAGTATATTTTCAATGAATCTTTGAAAATAATGAAATATTTTTTATTTGAACTATTATTAATTGATAGCTTTTATTTAGTTTCTTTCTATCAAGTTAGGCACTTCATATTAGGTCCAAGTTTGGAACATTGACAAATAAACATGAAAATTGCCAAGCCCAACAATGTCTAAGTAGCTAAGGAGGAAGATTCTTATCATCAGCATTGTTCCAAACCCTTTAGGGGATATTAACTATTGCCAAAACAAATATGACTTTGTAAAATTAACAAAATGTTATTAGATAGCACCCTTGTGGTCACTATAGATAGATATAATTGTCATTAAATAGTTTTCTTACATGACACAATAAGTTGGCCATGAATAATAGGAGTAGAGATGTAACCAAGATTCATATTTTTAGCTGCCTCAAGAACATCAATGACTTCATTCCATAACTTCCTATCTTCTCTTCTATAATGATAAGAATTTGATAGCACAAAAGTAGACAAGGATTAGTCTAATTTCTTAGAATCAATGTGCATGAATCTGACTAAACAATTGTAAGTAAGCATGGACATAGCTAATACCATAATACAATAGGAAACTATAGGTAACTTCAAATTTCACTTAGTTCATATAAGCTACAAAAATTCATCTAACATAAGATGCAAACATTATATAGTGAATTTTATTTCCTTTATCCATTGCATCCCTTACTTGCATGGCATTGGTTTTTTCAGTTTAATCATAATGTAAGTAGTAGACTAGGTTTGTAATATTGCTTTGCCAAGCCAATTAAATCTTGTAATAGTAAATCTTTGGTTACACCAATTTGCAAGGAGGTAACTTGTAGTAATAGTTTATTCAAGCCACACATTAATTTACTTCTAGTTCTAATAAATTTAATTCCATCTAATGTTTAACAAAGAAGTTGTGAAGCAATTCTCTTCAGCCTAAGTGATATGTAGTGTTTGTACATTCAAGTTGTAGGATGACTTTTGTTTGAGTAAGTCTTACTTATATATAGAAAATAATCAATTTCAGTTTTTTTATAACTTAGTTAATTTACTTTTATGAATGCATGCTACTAAAGGTTCACCAAAAGTAGATTTGATTTTTTTTTTTTTCTTGATATGATGCATAATTTACTTTATTTTGACATATGAATTCCATCACCTATGTTCATTAGGACACTAGAATAAGTTTCAGCTATCTTAGTTGTTTTACATTTTTAGCACCTTTAATAATGTTCAACTAGTAGCTTTCTATAATGGAAATCAAGTTGCATTGAGTAGCTTCTATCATTTAAAAGGTTAATATATCTTGACTACTTGATTGAGCTTATGAAATTCTTTCAATTCTATCTTGAAGTGTTTGTGTGGGTCAAATTTTAGTTCTATCAACAAATGGGTTCCTTCTAGCCATTTCTTGGATTGATGATGTAGGATTGAATTTGTTCCTATTAAAATTTCTAGTCACAAATGAATACTTAAACTTATCCCCTTTTTAGGTTGGTTATAGTATTATAACAAAAGATAGATATTATAAGTACTATGTATTATCTTTTCTATATTCAACTTGCCAAGCATTTCATCTAAAATAATATTATTAATGGAACCAATAGAAATAACAACCTTGGATACCTTTGTTGGTCTCTGATTGGTTTTGACAATTGAGTGTCAACACACTTAACCAATTCTTAAGTTGATACCGAGTATAATATAGAAGCTGAGCTACAGTGTGTGCTGAGCTGAGTGAACTTCAAGTTGCAAGTGAACTTTCGATGTTGAGTGAAGTTCAAATGCCCAGTGATAAGTGATGCCAAGCAAAGTATAGATGCTGAGTAGAGTATAGATTTCGAGTGAAATAGAATCACTAGAGGAGCTACTTGAGATAGAATTTTTATATGTGCCGAGCATCAGCAACTAGTAAGTTCTGAGTAACGCAGAATTAGTATATGAGTTTGTGCCTTCAAAAACTTAGATGTAAACTATTTTTGATCCAACTTAGGATGAATCTCAAAGGATCTTGAAGATAAGATTGAATCTTTTGCATTACCTATGTAATCAACATGCAACCAATAAGGAAAATGGAGAAGGCATGCAACCAATAGAAAAAGCGACAAAATTGAGAGGGAAATAAAGAACGAATATTGATTGTTGATTCATACCTAACCCTAAATCTTTGAATCCTTTAAAAGGAGGACAAAACTCCATTATGTGCGAGCATGAATGAGAAGTGTATGGGTGAATTATAGCAAAGTGTAGAGGGGTGTAAAGACTTAGAAAGAGCAAAACAACATTGTAGAATTTAGTTGATCAAGAATAAAGTATCAGAGTTTCAAAAAGAGATATATCAAATCAAGCAATGATAAGAATAGATAGAGTAGAACAAGGATCTAGAATCAAAAATTGAATATTGCAAGTTATTAGGTCAAGACTTTCTAATACTCTCTAGAAATTGTATTAGGAATGAAAATCCTATGATGATAGATTGGTTTAATAGCCATGTTGTAAACCTTTCAATAAGGTGCTAAATCCTATAATAGGGTAACATTCCAAGTGATTGTTTGTAAATCCTTTAACCAGGTCACTTTTAACAAGGTGTAAAGCCTTTAATAGGATAAGCCTTTCATAGGGTAGACCATTGGAAGTGGTCAAACTTTATAACCTTAAATAGTTACATATTGTTGTAGTGATACTTTATGGGTGTCATCCTTGTAGGGCCCATTTGCCGTTGCACCAAAAGCCATTACTGTTAGTGAACATGGAACACCACATAATTAACCACCTGTGGGCATGGGAGCGTGTCGCATCACCCAAAAATCTCCCCCTCGACGCGCATACCAGGTGCTTACGCGGGTCGGGAAGGCACCAGGGAGATTTGAACCCATGACTAGGCCAAAACTAGGCTCTAATACCAATTGTAAGGCCCATTTTCCATTGCACCAAAAGCCATGACTGTTAGTGAACATGGAACACCACATAATTAACCACCTGTGGGCAGGGGAGTGCGTCGCATCACCCAACAATCCCCACCCCAATTTTACCTTCTCATTTTGGAGGGTTTTTGGATTACCAAAATCTTGTGTTATCTGTTTTCATATATGTCTTTACTTTCTTGTTTATTAGATGAATTAGATGCATGTGAATGATTTTAGCTAAAAGGTTTTGAAAAGGTTAAAGCTGGTTACTTCTGATTCACTCCTCCCCCTTAGAAGTAAATCTTCCTACTTGTAAATTCTAACAATTGGTATTAGAGTCAAGTTCTCACAAGGAGGAGCCTTACAGCTTAGAGAAAAGATCTGGAAATGGAAGTCTACAAACTTGGGAAGATCATAGAGAATCAAGTAATTGATAAGCAACTTGCTCTACACACTTTAGAAGAAGCTAGAGAAGAATTAAGAAAATCTCTAAAGAGAAGAACTAAGAAAATCTCTAAAGAGAAGAAGAGAGATTGCCATAGTTGAGAATGATACAAAATACAAGGAGATTGACACCTCAAAAATGTTTGAAAATGGAGATTCCAAAGAGTTTGATGCAGAAATAGTAGACCTAATGGAGAAGAATAGAGCACAAGCAGAAGAAATTAGAACACTCAAGATTGAACAAGAGTCACAAGCCATAATGCTTTGTAAGGTGACTGAACAAAAGAAAAGAGCCATTGAAGATAAGGCTATGCTAGAAGAAGACAAGAGAAACCTTGCCAATATACTAGAAGAAAGGTCAATTGAGCTTGCAAGAATTTCAAACATGTAGCTAGACACCCTAAGCTAGATGATGAATACACACCATGAACTAAATGTCAAGGATATTGAGATCTCTACATTGAAGATTTAAAATGAACAATTGCAAAATTACCTAAAAAGAGAGAAGAAGATTGTAGAGAGATTCAATAAACCCAATGAGGCCATTAAGTACTTTGAGCAGCTATTAAAATCACCAAGGGCTAGCAATGATACTTTAGAACTAGGTACACTAGCAATGAACAGGGAAAGTCATCCAAGACAATAGAAGAAAGGAGTAACAAAGGTAAGAACACTAAACCTACTTGTCATTTCTATGGTAAAAAGGGACATACCTCTAATGTATGAAGGAGCAAGAATGCTCGTCAACATGACAAACCTAAGAATGTGGGTCACTATCATAAGTGCAACAAGAAAGGACATCAAGCACATGATTGAAAGACTAGGACTATCAGAACACCAAGATTTGAAGATCATTGCTACAATTGCAAGAAGTATGGACATCAAGCTTTTGAGTGCAGATCAAAGTGTATGTGGACACCTAATTAGCCATTAAGGGGAAATAGCCATGGACATCACTATAATTGAGACTACAATAATAGGTAAAGTTTTCATTACTGTCAGGAATATGGACACATTCCTAAAAATTGCATAAGGACACATTTTAGTGGAAACTATAGCATATGGTTGAGTCAAATCACATGTTTCAATTGTTTGAAGATTGGTGATATCAACAAGAACTGTCAAACAAGGTCAAAGGCACCAAACTCAAAGAACAACATAGGTAAAGAGAAGGTAGATGTTGAACACATCAGAGGAGAAATTAATAAGACATGACAGAAGAAAGATGGGAGTAGCATAGAAAATGAAGGGATCACTTCACCTAAAGGTCAGTGGTCACACTTCATCAAACTAAGTAGAAGAAGGAATAAGGGACTGATTTACAAAGCTTTTATCATACATCAGTTCCTAAATAAGAAAGTACTAAAAAGAAGAAGATCAACATGAATAGAATTGCAAAGATAAAATTTCAAGATTTCATAAGTGTTACTGAGTTGCCATCAGATGCCAAGTAAAATTCTAGTACATGCTGAGTTAATTGACAAAATCAGTAGAAGCCGAATGATTAGTTGCAGTCGAGTTGGTAGAAGAAGCCAAGTAAAGAGAAATTTTAGTTGAAGCTAAGTGATTGATACTTCTATGGATGCTAAATAGTGAAAAGATAATGGAAGCTAAGTAAAGAGAAATTTTATTTGAAGCCTAGTGAGTGATACTTCTATGGATGTTGAGTAATGAAGAGCTAATGAAAGTTGAGTAATGTAGAAATGCTTAAGAAGTTGAATGGATAGCTATAAATGCACTAAGCATTAAATGCAATGAAAATAGGTATATTATCACATTTTCAATCATTTTTCTTCATTAGGAATGATGAGCAAAGATGAAGAAGAGTGTAGAATGACTCCAAAGTAGAGAATCTAGCATTTGAGCTGATATCAACAGTGATTCAACATAGTTTCATTGAATTTGAGGTATCTACATTTGTGTCGAGTTATGCAGTTTCACATTTTCTTTGTGTTCAAACCATAGATCACACAAATGGCTTCTAGCTCTAAGAAAACATAAGAGAAAGAGTCATTTGAGGTTCAACTAGTATCTAATGAAGAAAAAACAATCAAATTTTTGGCCAATACCTGAAGTGGCATATAAAAATGACCCATTTGGAACCCTATCTATCATACCCCCTAAGGTATCTATGGTTCAAGATGTTAGAAGATGTTACAACTATAAAATTGGAGCTATAGGAGACATGGAGATGAGGGAAGATTATGAGAGATTGTGTGAAAATGGAGTGTTGAAAGAAGAGTATCAAAGTGTTGAGAACAGTTTAATGCTAGCCCTAGAATTCCCTATAGTTTTTAAAACTAAATGTATCGGGATAGTGCTTAGTAGGATACATGATGGAAGTTTATGGTTGGAGGATGGTCTAGTAAAAATAACCAAGAGAATTGTACATAGAGTGACAAGATACCCAACCCTAGATTGGCCAAAGACCCTTAGGAGTGATTCTAAGGAAGTAATTGAAAAGAACACTAGTGCCAAGTGGAACAAGAGAGGAATGACAATAGATACCATTCAAGACCCTCTTGTTGACTTTTTTGTTAGGGTTATTGCACACAAATTTTACCAATCTAGTAGACTTAATAGTGTACCTTGCATTGCAATGGATGTGGGTTATAAATTAATGGAAAAGGATCATACTTATGATCTTGCAAAATTACAACTGCAACAAATCAATAAAAATTAGTAGCAATAAGGAGAACCAAGGGAGCCTAATGCAAGTTTGGTGCAATTTTGATTTTCATATTTTTCTATGTACAAAATGAATTTCCTTCTTTTGGAAAAGTTGTGTGGAAAGAAAATAATCTTTCATAGCTCAAGTTACTGAATACATTGAACAAATGGGAGCTAATTTTGAGACTCTTTTGACTAGCTATTTTGAAGACTTCAAGAAGACCATGAAGCAAAGGCTAAGAATACAAGATTTTTTGGTAGAGAAGCATGTAAATGATGTATGCTTTCTTGTAGATATTGATTATACATACATACAAGCTGTCATACTAAGAGTTAGATGGATAAGACCTCTTGGCTATGAAATAAATATAGATGAGGCATCAGCAGCTATAATTGCACTACTAGCTAAGGAAGTAGACGAAAGTGCACCACATTTTGGTATATTCGATGTAGTTAGGTCAAAGGTGGATATGGAGTTGAAGATTTCCTCCACACTAAAGAAGAAAGACAAATTTGTGAAGAAATTGAAGGCCAGATTTGGTGAAGGCATGAAAGAAGAAGAAGAAGAAGGTGAAGAAGCAAAAGATGATGAAGAAGAACAAGGATAGGAAACACTTGATTTGACCCAAGGCATGGGGGAGGATGTAGAAGAAGAAGAAGGTGTTGAGAAAGAAGCACCCAAGCTTAAACCTAAGAAGAGAATAACACAAAAATAACAAGTTTCATAGCCCAAGGGGAAGAAGAAAGCAACAAAGCCAAGCCTAGCCAAGCCAACTGCAATGGCACATACTAGGGCAACAACACAAGTGGTAAAGGAATAAGGGAAAAAAAATGCCATAGAGAAAGGAGGGCCTATAGAAAAAAAGAAAAGAAGAAAATATGTTGCACCCCTAGAGTCAGATGAAGAAAAGACAGAGTCTGACAATGATCAATTCAGATTGGTAAGACATTCTACCAAGTCTAATTTGGAAAGTATTTGTGATAAAATTAGAGAAAATATAGATTTAATAGGTTTAAAGACAACTGATTTTAATAAATTCTCAAGAGAAGAAAAAAACATAGTGGAAGAGTCCATCTACACTATGATGGCTAAGTTCAAGACCACTCCACTTGAACTAGACAATTCTATGCCTAAGGAGCTAAGCTCCATTATAGAGAATAAATTGCGTTACTACCTTAATATGGAGAAGGAAATAAGGGAGTCTACATTGGCTCATATAATGCCAAACCTAGAAAAAGGTCAAATAACTAAGGCTAGTAAGAAGCATGGGAGAAATTTTGCACCCAAATATAGAGCCTTTAGTATCCTACAAACTAAAATAGAAGATGTAAAGAAATCCACACAAATGTGGAAATTGATTTATGGATTAACTATTGTTAAGGAAGGATAGGAAGATCCATTTGAGGGAAGAAATGATGAGGAAGAAGAGGAGAATGAAAAGAATGAGGAAGTAGAGAAAGAAAAAGAAGAGGTAATAGTGGAGAAGACACATCAAGGTGAAGAGGCAACAACTAAGGAGTAGCAGGCAGAACAGAGTGTCCAAGACACCTAATTGCCATCACCAAGTCCTCCACATATAGCACCTGCAAAAATTGTAATTTTCAAGGATGTTCCTAACACCTTAGGTCATAACATCAGTCCATTGACTATAGAGGATCTCAAAAAGATCCTTCACCAAACCAAATTGCAATCACAATTGTGCACAAATCCTATTTTGGTTAGTGTGGAAGAATTGCAAAAAGTTGTAGTAGAGATTACTAGGGAGAAGGTGAACATACAAGAACCACCTTCACAACCTCTTATAGCTACAAAAGATAAACCTAAAGAGCAAGCAAGACTAGATACAACTACTAAGGTTGATCCCACAGTAATAGCAACAAAAACTATCAAGGAGCCAATAAAGGAGTAGATAGGACAAGATGTACTTACAACACAAAGCCAACGTGCACCTCCTAAAATCATTGTCATTGATTAGGGTAGTAGAGAAGAAGACTAGGAAGAGGAGAAATCCCCCAAGGAAAGAGAGCAAGAGTCAATATAGATACTGGTAAATTTTCCTACTATGGGGACTCCTACCAAGCAACTGAGCATTGATGCAATAGTACTACAAATTTTTGCACTAGAATCAAGCTCCACCAATGTAGCAAGGGTACTTCACTATGGAGACCCTACACTTGATGAGGAAATAGTCATACCTAGTTATGACTACAAAACAATAAACTTGGCATAGATAAATGAAGTGCAAGAGGCACTTGAGAGGATGAAGAAGCAGGAGATACTCAGAAATGAGTATAGACAAAAGCAAGTATTGGTTAAAATCAAAGACATATTCCTTGATGCATTCAGCTTTCCTATACCTAATGAAATAAAGCCCACCATGAAGCAATTGTCCAACATAGTGGACCAGGTACAAAACAAAGACCTTGATACTAATGTCAAATTATTAGAGTGGTATGAAAAGAAGTTTCAAATGAAAGTTAATGAGAAAATATCTAGTGAGATAGCACTTTCACAAGTGGAACTTGCTAAGAAGTTTGAGAAAGTTAAAATAGTACTTGAGAACATATTCTCATTGTACTCCAAATTGTGTGACTCATAATTTTTCACACAAGAACTAACCAAAGGATACTAAGCTTAGAATGGAATCTTAAGATTTCTAGCACACAACAACCAAAAGATCTAGCTCAAAGTGAGAAGCATTTTGTAACAACACTTCATACTCAGAAGGAGTTAGCTATATTGACAACATAAGAGGCCAATGCCAATTACAAATTGATATAGATTCAATCTACTATTATCCCACATCTGGAATTACTACATAAGGAAGTGGTGTATGCATAAACGATTTTAAAGAAAGATCCTAATCTTTCTACCTTAGAAGGCCTTGTACATCTTGCAGCAGAGACAACCATCCAACACAAAGCACTGGAAATTGCCTTATACAATTGGGATGCTTCTCTAAAGATGATAATGGAGGTAAATAATTTTTTTTTGGCTAAATATTCTATTCATTCTTAGGACCCTTTGACATAAGTGTCAAAAAGGGGGAAAATTTATTTTTTGGAGATATTCATTATTGATATAATAAGAATGGGGAGATAATACATTATTTGATGGAGGTAATAAAAAATATCCAAAGGGGGAGATATTCAAATTCAAATTTTTAGGAAGTAATAATGAGATACAGCCAAAAGGACAATTAGAAAAAAATCCTACAAGAAGATGTAAAAAGGGGAGCAAAAATAAAGGGAGAGTACAAACAAATAGATACAAAGTATAGACAAGGCAAAGAGTATTAAACACATTAGCATGAGACAAATTTAGCACAAGAGTCTTTGGTTATAGGAGTGGAATTTTGGTTATAGAATTAGCATATCAGCTTAGAGGGAGTTACAAATTTTTTAGGTATACCAAAATTTTCAACAAGTTTTTGAAGTTTTGTACATATGCCAAATAGAATGTGTAGTATACTCATAGAGATTATATTCATAGTAATAGATTTATAGTAATTAGTTAAGTGTTTTTGCCACTCATGTCAAAGGGGGAGATTGTTGGTCTTAGATTGGTTTTGATAATTGAGTGTCAACACACTTAAACGATTCTTAAGTTGATGTCGAGTATAATACAAAAGCTGAACTATAGCGTGTGCTAAGCCAGAGAATTCAATAAGTGCCAAGTGAGCTTAAGGCACCAAGTGAAGTTCATTTGTTGAGTGATAAGTGATGTTGAGAAAAGTATAGATGCCAAGTAGAGTATAGATGCCGAGCAAAACAAAATCACTATAGGAGCTGAGTGAGATAGAATTCTTATATGTGCCAAGCATCAACAATCAGTAAGTGCTGAGTAACACAAAATCAACATATGAGTTTGTGCCTTCACAAACTCAGATGTAAACCATTTTTGAGCTGACTTAGGATGAATATCAAAGAATGTTGAAGATAAGATCAATTCTTTTGCATTACCTATGTAATCAGCATGCATCCATTAAGAAAAATGGAGAAGCCATGCAACCAATAGGAAAAGTGAAAGAATTGAGTAGGAAATGAAGAATGAATATTGATTGCATATTTATACCTAACCTTAAGTCTTTGAAGCCTTTAGAAGGAGGATGAAACCCCATTATGTGCAAGCATGAATGAGAAGTGTATGGGTGAATTATAATGAAGTGAAAAGGATTGTAAAGAATTAGAAAGAGTAGAAAAACATTATAGAATTTAGATGATCAAGAATAAAGTATCAAAGTTTCGAAAAGAGATATATCAGATCAAGCAAGGATCAGAATAGATAGAGCAAAACAAGGATCTAGAATCAACAATTAAAGATTGCAAGTCATTAGGTCAATACTTTCTAATACTCTCTAGCAATTGTATTAGGAATGAAAATCCTATGATGATAGTTTGGTTTAATAGCCATGTTGTGAGCCTTTCAAGAAGGTGCTAAATCCTTTAACAGGGTAACATTCCAAGTGAGTGTTTGTAAATACTTTAACCAGGTCGCTTTTAACAAGGTGTAAAGTCTTTAACAAGATAGGACTTTCATAGGGAAGACCATTGGAAGTGGTCAAACTTTGTAACCTTAAATAGTTACATATTTTTGTAGTGATACTTTGTGGGTGTCATCCCCACCCCATTTTTACCTTCTCATTTTGGAGGGTTTCTGGGTTACCAAAATCTTGTGTTATCTATTTTCATGCATGTCTTTACATTCATGTTTATTAGATGAATTAGATGCATGTGAATTATTTCAACTAAATTTTTTTGAAATGGTTAAATTTGGTTACTTCTAATTCACCCCTTCCCCCCTCTCAGAAGTAAATCTTCCTAGTAAATTCGAACAACCTTACCCCTATATTTGCATTATGTCTTAAATATGGATGACCTTTGAATGCACCTTGTATCCATATTTTCTTCCATGATGACCACTATACCTTCTATCCAATCTCCTTGCAATCAACAACCTTTGAACTCACCTTCAATCCAAGATCTATCCAACATAGAGGCATTACCTTGGAACACTCCCAGAGAATGATTTTACTCTAAGGGTTCAACAAAGGACTCCTAGTCTTCAAAGTCTCATATCTTACCCCAAACCATATATTTTATTGTGCTCTGATACCACTTGATGCAAAGCCCTCCACTATCTTCTTAAGGAGACCAACTAAACTCGAGGATTCAACAAGAAACTTGGAATCCACTCAAGGAGTTAACCTCACTCAAGAATGTAGTAGAGTTCTCTAACTTTGTAAGTCACTCCCACAACCATACAACTCATGTTTACTTCCTTGTTTCCTTGTTCCAATGCCTTCTAGAACCAACTCCATCCTAGATCAGCTAGTGTGTTGGAAATATTATGATAGGCTAAGTTACTAAGAGGGGGGGGGGATGAATTAGTAACTTATAAAACATAATCCTTAATTAGCAATTAATCCTTCATGAGTATTATAATCTAATTGCATGCATGAGAAACTAAAAACGTTAAAGCATCCATAACACTTTGACACACAATTTGGTGACCTAGAAACATTCCAAATAGAAAGTAAAACTATAGTGGGGATGATACCCACAAGCTTTAGAACTACACTATAAAGTTGTCCTATTAAGGCTTACAATGGTCACTTCTAATGATCTACCTTGTTAGGAGAAATAAGGACTACTAGGTCTACCTTGCAAAAAGGATTTACAAATATACCATAAAGTATATACTTGGTAAAGAGATTTACATAAGACTATCAAGTCTACCTTGTGAAAGGATTTGACTGATTCACCTATTAGGTTAAAATAGTAGTTGATCTCTAATCTACAACTTGGTTTGCTAAATGAGATTCCTTTGAGTATAGTAATCACCTTGTTGTGATAGATAAATATTTCTTGCTTCTTATACTATTGTAGCCTTTGTAATTCACTCTTCTACTCTTCTCTTCTTATTACATTACTTCATGCCATATATTGGATGTGATATAATACATTACATATAGACCAATCCAATTACAAATTACAAAGTTAGCCACAATACAAGTTTAAACAAAAACCACAAAATTGGCCCAATTGTAGGAACTTGGGTTTTGAAGATTGACTTAGTGAGGTTCTAATACTCAACATCCACTGTCAATACTTGGCATTGTCATGTACTAAGTAGACATAGAAGCTCAGCCCATATTGATCACTTCTAAGTAGTCTTAAACTCGATCTACACTAGTGACTCAATAAATACTGTGAAATTTGACATATAAATTGAATCACTTGATTCACACTACATAGCTCAGTATAAATTGAGTCACTTGGTTAACATTGAGCAGCTTGCTTAACACTAGACTCACATCACATCAACTACAAACTTGATAATCACTGCACAACTTAGTTTGCATTGATAAACTTGGCATTCAATGAGATTCTTAGTTAATACTACTAATTAGCACCTTGGTAGTAACTACTCGATGCAAACTAGATACTGTCCCTTAGACTTGGTAGGAACTGTAGAACTCAGTAGATACCAAAATGATTAGTTAACACTATTAATTATACAATGTGCTCAATAGATACTTACAATCTAAATA
This sequence comes from Cupressus sempervirens, assembly GCA_028749045.1. Taxonomy (NCBI): domain Eukaryota; kingdom Viridiplantae; phylum Streptophyta; class Pinopsida; order Cupressales; family Cupressaceae; genus Cupressus; species Cupressus sempervirens. The sequence continues at coordinate 517,748,753 of CM053787.1, forward strand.
AGTGTATGTAACTAATAAAAAACATGACTATAATGTCAATAATATCCCCCTTTGGTATTAGTGACAAAAAAACTTATCAATCAAAACTAAATTGAAAAGAACATCTTTTATCCATTACCTTATGTCTCCAACTCCGTGGAGTATATTATTTTGGAGATTTTTCAAAATTGGTTTTGTAGGAGATGTACATCTAAGTATTTGCACGTAAATAATGTTATAATGCTACCCCATACATAATATACAGTATACTATACATCTTTTCACATCTGATATATACATTTTCTCCTCTTTTCTGTACATCTTCTCTCCTTTACACAATATACATTTTCTCCCCCTTTTTGACATTAATGCATAGATGTATGCTATATATACTATATTGTAATGCCATAATGTGACAATAAATCTAAATGTACCTTCAAAATTAATGCTAATGTCTTGTCCCAAATCTCTTGCAACACCTTGCATGTGCACAATGCAATTTGCACTTGTACTGATAGTTCTATCATATGATTTGCAATGGAGAAGTTGTTGTCATGGATGAGCATTTTAGAATGTGCAATGTGTTTCTACAATGCATCCATGTTTGGGAGAATCATGCCTTGCATATCTATCAATGTATCTCTTATTGTTGCTTCCTCTATCAATAATTTTGAATGCATATCAGTTAGGAATCTGATCTTGTTTTAATAGGTAGAGCTATAGCTTGGGTCAAGTTGCAATTGCTATGCACTTTCCTTTATATCTTCATCAATCTTTGATAGTTTACATTTTATTTCCTTAATGAAAATTGAAATGTCATAGATTTTACCAAATAGTAAAGGTAAATTGTTGTAGGAGGTCTCTAGTGAGCCTAGAATAGTAGATAATTCTACTTGATGGATAGCAATTTGTTTTGATTAAGTAAAAGAAAGTTTTAAAGGACCCAAAACCTTTAACAAGGTATCAAGGAATTATAACAATTGTACATGAGTAGTCTAAGATGAAACAAAAAAAGTATAACAACATAGTACATGGACTAAAGGCCTTATAGAGATCAAATAAAAACAAAAAATTGGAGGCCAACTATAAACAAAGCTGAAAAAATAGAAAAAAAACAAAAACAAAAGCTAGCACCTAGATAGCTACGTAGTCTATAGTAGGTCAGCAACTTGATCTGCCAGAATGTGCATGTTCTCCATAGTAGCCTTCATTTCCACCATCCTATTCACATCACCAACCTTCTTAGAATGAGCCCTTGTGCACTTACTTGATCCTTGGTTCTCAGTCACAGTAGGCAAATCATGTCCTTTATTTTGCTCAACCTTTTTCATAAGACTACTAACATTATCCTCCATTATCTTTAAAATGTTAATGTTCTGATCAACCATCTTCTTAATCATTTTTTCAATATTACCCATTCTAGACTCCAAACTCTCTTGTCTTTTCTATAAATTAGTATTAGCCTTCTCCAACACCTTATTTTTTTCTCCAACAATTGGGACCTTTTTCATTAAATTTTTCACCTCTTCAGCATTACCAATAACTTTTAAAATCTGGTCAATATGTTGACCCAATGTGCATTTCCCTCTGGCTATCTTACTACTTTGCTCAAAATCCTTGGAAATACTCTACATTTTTTGTTTTAGATTAAAAATTTCCTTCAGAATGGTCCCAAGATTACCCATAAGCCCTTTTGTAATACCCATCTCCCCCTCATTCATGTTATTATCAAGGGATTGATCCTTCTCCCCATAATATTCTTGGAGAACTTCTCAGCTCCCTTCTCCTAAGACATCATCAATTTTCTTTTCCTTTCCATTCTATGAATTAGAATTTCCTCATTTGAGGGAACCAAAACCCTATCCTCATTCTAGCCCCTTTTCTCTAAACCCTGTCCTCCACTTCCTTTCTTCTGAGAGCCCCTCCTTCATGCCTCATCAAAATCACTATCTCTATTAGAATCACTCCCATTAGCTTTCTTATTCTTCTTCTATGAACTACATCTAATAGCCCCTTTAAAACTTAGACTATCCCCTCCACCTCATCCTTAGTATCCAAATCATGGTCTCTCTCTAGAACACTGCCTCGATTTCATACCCAATCGACTTCAAACTCTATCTAGGTTTCTTTGCCCTCTTTGATTTTAATAAATTCATTATGAGTACCATTAAATCCTCATGGCACACATGATCACCATGCCTAAAATGGTTAGCCAAAATAAAATGATAACCATAAAGCTTCGTGAAATGACCATCCAAAGTAAGGTATTCAATGATCACAAATAACATGAATCTCCAAGGCCGCAAAATAGAAGCAAGATTGTAGCAAGAGTTACCATTTTTCACCAGTCGATAACATTCTTTGTTAGAGTCCATGAATTCCTCAATCACCCTATCCGAGAGCTTCCTATCATGGTAGAAATTGATGCCCTCCATATCCAACCCTATGGCCTCTACAATAATCTCTTTCAATACCTCCATTCTTTGATTTCCAACAAGGATAGAACTATCCTTCCAAGTCTTGATAAATTGATGAGTGATAGTAGGGTTATTCCCATTAAGTTTTTCCTTAAAACTAGTGAAATTCTTGTGCTTTAGAATTTCCCACACCTCCTTTTTCTACTTCCACTCCTTGCAGTTGGTAGGTTCAAATCTCTTCCATTTCCCTCCAATATTCTTCCCACCAATGCCACTAAATTGATCTCTCAAAAATACCCTATGCCAAAAAACACCCAATTCAATATCATAGTTGATAGTCACAATGGTAACTGAAACCCACAATCCATATGGCATAAAGCACTCCATTCTAGAAATCATAACCCACCACTTTCCAAATGTGTCCAAAGCATAAATGCTAGTTACTGGCACGATCTTCATTATTATAACATCTTTTCCTACTACCCATTTTATCATGATCAATAAATAGGTGTCCTTGAACAGGTAAAAGATCATTATTATTCCAAATGATCTTTTGTTCACTCAAACAGGCCACATTAGCTACCCAGTCAGTAGCTCATTTTTCTTCCCTAAAGTTATGGGAAATAATACATATTTAAAAAGACTCAATACTATCAATGGCTTTAAAGATAATATTATTAATAGTCCATGAGGGTTTAGTGATTTTACTAAGGCAATTTATTATATTGAGAGAATCTCCTTCCACCCAAACCTTCCTCAAATTTAGACTCTTTGCAAAAAATGAGACCATGTAGGGTGGCACTAGCTTTAGCAACATGATTGGTTTGGTTGCCAATAGGAATAGCCATAAAACCCACTTTCTTTCCATAAGCATCCCTAATAACAACACCATAACCAGTAGTTCTTGGATTACCTTTGGAAGCCCTATAAAATTTCATCTTATACCAATCTACTGGTGGGAAATCCCATCTTGGATTATCCCTAGGATTAGGATCCTCCTTGTTCATACTCAAGCCACCAAGGTTCCAATTTTTAATCACCTTCTCTTCCTAATCATTGTGATGTTGATGTCTCAAACCATTGGTTTTGATATTCTTTATCATAAGAGCCTTGATTTTACAGAACACTTGATCAGGGTTAGATTCAACATCTTGAAACAACTATCATTGTGTTCCTTCCATATACCCTAGCAAAGGTATGGAAGAATAAAATCCCACAATCTCAAAATCAAAGAATTATTAGAGGGAGGCTTCCAACTAATGAAGAACATTTGGGTAGTAGTAGGGATGACCCAATCAATGTTCATTAGACCACACACCCTTTCCCAAATCTTTTTAGTATAAGAATAATGTAGCATTAAATGATTGGCTGAATTATCATCATTCTTGCAAAGGTAACATCTATTAACAATATTGAACCCTCTTTTCATTAAATTATCATTAGTCAAGATCTTATCCTATAGAAGAATCCAAAAGAAAATGTTAATTTTAGGTGTCATGCCTTTCACCCAAGCCTTGGCCCAACAAGGTTCAGGATGCCTATCAAAGGAGTTGGCATAGACTGAACAAATAGAGTACATCCCACTAGGATAATGCTTCCATATTAATTCATCCTCCTCTTGACTTAAAAGGACAACATTCAAAAACTTGTTAAGTTTAGCCATGTTCTCGTCCAACCTTTTGAGATCCTCTGAAGAATTATTCCCTCAGTAATTTGCAAAAATAATACCAAAGATATTCTTACATTTCTCCATATAATTATTCCACCTTTGATCAACACAAAGTGGATGATCTAGGCTCCAAGAATCTTCCCAAAAGTGAATAGTCCTTCCATTTCCCACTTTCCTTCTTGTCCCCTTCTCGATGACGTGTTTGCATTTCTGAGTGTTTTTCCATATCATGGAACCCCCTTGCACCAAGTCATGATTAAGAAATTGATTAAAATTATAATTATCCCTATTATATTTATCATTCCAAATGTTCCTCCATTCTCCTTCCTCCTTGTGCCATCTCCATAATAACTTAGGCAACAAAAATTCATTCATAATAGTTACTCTTCTCAATCTAAGTCCACCCTTATTTATAGGCATGCAAACTTTCTCCCAAGAAATCAAAGGTAATCTTTTATTTTTCTCCATAATTTTTCATAAAAAGAACTTCTAAATTTTTTCAATATCTTGAGAAAACTTTCTAGGAATCTTAAACACACTCAAAGCATAAAGTAGAACACTCTATAGGATGGATTTCAAGATAATAATCTTTCGTACCTACCTAAGAAGGGAGCCTTTCCATCCTACTAATTTCAAGTTTATCTTATCAATCAACAAACTCGAAAAACTCTCAGGAGGGTCCAAACAAAGAGGTAACCCCAAATAAGAACCCAATAGGGAACTAATCTCACAAGCCATAATCTTTTTAATTCTGTTCTACCTAGAAACATTGACATTAATAAAATAAATCATGCTATTATTCCAATTAATAATTTGTTTTGAAGCTTGAACATAATCCTCTAAAGACCTTTTAATGTTCCTAGCATTTCTAACCAAATCCTCTCCCATGACAATGGAATCATCAAAAAATTGTTGATGCAAACATATCAAAGCTCTAGAAGAAGGATTACGCCCCACAAAGTCCCCCATATTCACCATTTTTTCCACAAATCTTCCCAACCATTCAGCTAAAAGAATAAAAAGAATGGGTGATAGCAGATCCCCTTGTCTTAAGCCTCTTGAAGCCCTAAAAAAAGGAGTAGGGGAGCCATTGACAAGCACCAAAAAAGTGGTAGAGGAAACTAGTCTAAGGACTAGATCCCTAAACTTCTAGTTAAAACCAAAAGCTTTAAGATTACGCTAAAGAAAAACCCAATCTACTTTATCATATGCTTTGGAGAGATCCAACTTAAGGAAAAACCCTTCTTTTTTAGACATTATGAGAGAATGAATATTTTCATGAATCGAGACAATGGAGTTCAAAATTTTTCTACCGGGGACAAACCCATTTTGCTGTCTAGAAATAACATTTGAGAGAAGAGGCAAAATTTTGAGAGTTAGCACTTTAGAAATAATCTTATTAAAAGAGTTAAAAAGGCTAATTGGTCAGAATTTATCCATACTATCCACTCCCAACCTCTTAGGAATAAGAGTAATGAAGGTTCCATTTAGTTCTTTTAGAATTTTCATAGAACCAAAGAACTCCTTAACCCCATTACACACATCAGTACCAAAGATATTTCAATACTTGTGAAAGAACAAGAAGGAAACCCATCTAGCCTAGGGGCATTATCTCCCTCAAATAAAAAAAATAGGCTTAGATATCTCATCATTAGAAGGAATGGAAGTAAGAAATTTATTCTAATCTTCCTTGATACAATTTGGAATGCAGTCAAGAAATAGATTTTGCTTAGCTACATCCAAATTGGGGTCACTTTGGAGCAAGTTACTACAGAAATCCACCACTTCCCTTTTGATATTCTCCTCCTCCTCAATAGTACCTTCTTCCATTTTGAGTCTTGAAATTCTGTTAGCCATCCTATGCTTTAAGGTGGTCATATGAAAAACTTTGTATTTTGATCCCCTTCCTTTAAAAAGGTTTTTCTAGAACATTGCCTCCAATACACCTCCTCTTTGGTGATGATGTCATGTATCTCGGCCAATTTAACACCTTCTTCATGCTTAGAAATAATCTCATACCCATCAATCTAAATTCTATCTTGAATCTATTTAAGCTCCTCCAAAATCTTCTTCTTATTCTCAAAAATGTTGCTAAAATTGTTTTTGTTCCATTTTTTAATGTTTTTCTTGACATTCTTCAACTTAGCAACAAATTTAAACATAATAGTACCCTCTACAGTTATACCCCACCACTCCTTAATGAGATTCTCCAAATCCTTGTGAAGAGTCCACATTTTTTCAAACCTGAAAGGGAAACTCCTCTTATAATTAAGTAGGTTGGCCACAAAAAATATAGTAGAATGATCCAAACCCAACTAGACTTTAGCATTGAGAGAACATTTGTATTTTTAGAACCAATTACTATTGATTAGAGCTCTATCCAACCTAACCTAAATGAGGTCCTTTCTAGTTCTTCTATTGGTCCAAGTATACTCAATCCCAAGTCATGTAGAAGATGATTGTCAAATAAATCCATCAGATCTAATCTATTGTCCAGATTAGTTTGGCTACATCCCATTTTTTTAGAGGGGTATTAAAATCCCCCACAATAACCTAATTCTCACCCACAAAAAGCTTTCTCTAATTAGTGATATCTTCCCAAAGAGTCTTTCTACCCCACCTAGTATGAGGTGCATAAACATTAGTAAGCACCAAAGAAAAACCATCATTTGAATTGCAAAATCTAATATTCATCATGTTTTTGTTCTAAGAAATAAGCTCGCCATGAATCCATTTATTATTCCAATAAACTGCCATTCCCCCTAAAGCCCCCTTAGAATCACTTACAATAACCTTACCTCTCTTAAAAATTGAAAGTCCTTCTACTTTATCTTTCAGCATCTTAGTTTCTTGAATAACAAAAATATCCGGTCTGTTATCCCTAATCATATTTTTTAAAATATCATGTTTATGAGGATTGTTTGATCCTTTGATATTCCATAAAATGAACTTCATTTTTTATGGATTTTTTTGAATCAAGGATAGTCCTCTGACTACCATCAGCAATCCTTCTATTAGTCTCAACATATCTTTTTTGCTTATTAGAGGGTTTGCCCACAAAGGAAGGGGATAACCCAACATCCCCAATCTTTAGATTAGATTTAGCATCCCCTTTTTTACTATCTTTCCAAGAGATGTACCAAACCTATCACCTTTCTTATTACTAATGGCAGTCTCCATCTCCTTTTTTTCATTAGCTCCCCCTTTCTTATTTGCTTTGGATGGTTTACCAACTAGAATCCAATCAGCACCAGAAGTCTCCTCCTCCCAAGTCTTCTCTTCCTCTTGCGACATAGCTAAGAGGTCCTCAACATCCCCCTTAAAAAACTTGCTATCTAAAGCTAATTCAAGAGCCAAAGGTTCTAGCAAACTCTGGTCACCATAATCATCAATATTCTCCCTAACAATGACTTCCTCTTGAATCAACCCACTACTATTAACATCCCCCTCCTTGGGATTACTCTCTTCCCTAGCATGGGCCTGATTAAGAACATTACTACTAAAGTTCAACCCATTTACCTGAATCTCATCTCCAATACCCATTTCTTTAACCTTTTCCATACCCAAATGAGGTTGGGAAACTATAGCACCCAAAGCCTCAACTCTATTCTCATTACTATTATGATCCTTTAGATATTTTCTCACTCACACTTTCTTAAACTTTTTAGGAGCCTACTTCAAGGAAGGACATTTTTTGGCCTAGTGACTAGATTTCTTACAATGAAAACAAGCAAAGGGAACCGATTCATGCATGATATGTTGATTCCAAATACTCAACTTAGATTTAAGAAAAATAGATTCAAGCATATCCGTGCCTTGGTAAACCCCAACAAATATTCTAGAATAGTTCATCCTTCTCCTTGAGACAGTAACATGATCCATAGAAAGGAGTTCCCTAAAAGTATTTTTAATACCTTGAAACACATCCTCCTCCCAAAACTCCAAAGGGAGTCCTGTCAGCCTTATCCAAACTAGTGCTTGGATCTAGAAGCATCCATGGAATACAAATTTGGAGTCCATTTTTGAAGAACCAAAGTATGCCCACCCAAATCCCATGGACTGCAATAAAGGATATCTCATTTATCTTCTCCACAAGAAAAATTGAAAGAAAGGCACCCTTTGGCAAGCACAATAATGTCAACCTAACCTTTCAATGACCATTTCTTTCTCACATAAGCCCTAACATATTCAATGTTGGGCCTAGTGCCTAAAAACCTTCTAACCAAGGTCAAATTTATATGAGAAATGGATACCAATTTTTTGAGCAATAAGTTCCAAAACTTTATTCTCAAACTTCTTCTCAGCTCTCTACACTAATTTCTCTTGTCCATTCAAATCATCATTGAATTTTTGGACTACCTTTGCTAACTCATTCAAAATTGGTTGAGAAGTATCAACCTCTATATTTAATACCTTTGCAAGGATATTATTTTCATCTTCTATTATTTGGAATTCCTTGTTCCTTTCTTCTCTAAGCCTCTGCTGCTTAGCTTTCTTCTAAAAAATTTCTCCAAAAACATGAATCTAATTAGGATTTAGATTTGAGATGTCCCAATTTGGAATTATAATCTCCTCATCAAGATCTATGTCTTCTTCCTTCTCTTTTCCTTTACCTAAAATTTTTGTATTTCTTGCTAATGAAGACACCGTCTATAAATTCAGAGGTTAGCTTATTCTAATTCCTAGAGACTGCTAATGAAGACACCATCTATAAATCTAGAGGCTAGCTCACTCTAATGCCCAGATCTAGAGGTTGTCTTATTCTAATGCCCAGAGACTCTCTTATTCTAATGAAGACACTGACTATAAATTGAAGATACCATGATATAGAAAAGAGGCTGGGTAGGAAGCTACCATGACATGAGGTAGGAAACTAATGTGACATGAGAACTTCTGAATTATTAAAGAATGCCAGCCCATGATATGGGGCTAGCATCAAGCCGCACCATTAAAGAATGCCAGCCCATGATATGGGGTACTGTAGCCCAGAAGACTAAACCATATCGGTTCATAAGGGTATCGAAGTTGGCATTGCATTTGTACCACTTTATGGGGACCCAAGTTTAAAAGGGTCCATACTGGCTCATGATAGGGTAGTGTGATATGGCAATGCCCTCTCGCTCGGTGGGCATAGGGCCACCAACAAGGTGTGTATATGCCTTGGTGTGGCCATAAGGACTGGGCGGGATGGTTTTACCCCTTGAAGTTTGACACTATGAGGAGGGGTAGAGTTTAAACCTTCATCCGTACTGTACTATAGTTCCCCCCCCAACATTAAATAGGGCCCCCAAAATTTTATAGGGAATATGCCAATGTAGGGCCTCTTACTATCTATAGGCTGAATATTGGGCTTCACATAATAACAACATGCTTATTAATGGATGGCCCATAAAGTTATAGGGCCAATAAGCAGATTGAGCTTTAGTCGTAGAGCTAGAACTACTACTATAGTTGTCTCAAAGAAGCATGGAAAAATTGCAGATCGGGGGCATCTTACCCCATATCCTATTGATGGTCGAGTGCCTATAGAATGGTAGGGGAGGTGCAGGAGTAAGCATCGAAGGGGTAGATCTAGTAGTTCTTGTGGAGGCCCATAGATATATAGGGCAAAGGAGTAAGCAACATCTATTGGCCCCTACAATTCTATGGAGCAAACCAGTTGCCCATTAAAATAGTAGGGGTGCATAGACCATAAAATCTTATCCCCCAATAATCTAAAAGAGCAGCTTCTCCTTAAGCGATCAGCCCCAAACTCACAAGGGTGAAGACTCTCCCTCTGGTTAAACCCCTATGAACCCTTATATTTATCAGGCACATGCCCACGCTACTTACCTATCTTTGCTATAGGGCCTTAGAATAATAGGCACTTATTCCTGGGCCCATCAGGGGCACATTATTTTGATGAAGCTTCGAGTGGTCCCTACTATTCTAAGACTAAAAACTCTAGTTCCTATGCATGCATAGGGATTGTGGCGGCCTTTAGAAAAGTAGGGCAGCCAGCATTGTTGCCCTTAGAATAGTAGGGTAGAAGGCTTCCTCCTTTGCATACTAATACTAAGAGAGCCATAAAATTTGACTTCATGGTCATGGTGTGGTTAACTATATATATACATATAGTCGAGGGGCCCACCTACCTAGAGAATAGTAGGGGGCCCTTATAGATAGTAGGGTGATACATTGAGGGAATGTTGACCATTTATGGATAGGGGCATGATGGCCTACTATCTTGCTCTCGATTGACTCTATCAGGTTGGGCACTAGCTAGGTTGTTCCCTGGTGATAGGAAACACCCCTTGCCATGAGGCCAATCGACTGATTTGGTTCACATGCACAGATCTGCCCTCATCTCCACTTTCTAACCCTAACCTTGGAGTTCTCCCCCCATATTCACCTAGAGGAACTCTCCTTAATGGTGGTCGGGCTATAGGTAGACCAACCATAGTCCATCCAGTTTGCAGTGGATCGATCTAGTATGATCGCCCTATATCTCTATGGGGACTCTAGCTATATCCATATGGCTGCCCTATCTATATAGTTGGCCCTAACTCCACTTGACTGAGAGGATAGCCCATAGAATAGTAGGCCACACCATAGGGTTATTAGTTAGTCTCCATTACTGGCATCTCTGTAGCCTGACCACACTGATCTATATGAATCAGCAAAGGTTCTATCACATATACAGCTAGGACTAGATAGAGGAAGTGTCGATGCTCGGGCATCCATTTGATTCTGATATAGTAGGCTAGAGTGCCCTATTATTCTATTGTTGAATATTTTTCCCCCATCCCATTATTTTTCCCCCTACTATTCTAAGGGGATTATTGTGATAGCCTAACCATTATTTTGCCCTCCCCTAACCATTATTTTTATAGGTGATAGGCCATTCTTTTTATAGGCTTATTGATTGGGGGGATTGGGGGGGGGGGGGGGGGGGGGGGTGGGGGGGGTAGGGGGGTATGGGGGATTGAAAAATGAATATCAAATGCCCTACTATTCTATGGTAGTGTGTGAGTCCTTCATATTAGAATTACCAATAATGGTCTTCAATTTTATGCAGGAAGGTCCTAAGTGTCAATTTCTCCCCTACAATTCTATGGCCCCCTACAATTCTATGCCTAAAATTGGGGGATTCTATCTCCTTTGGCCGTATCAACCTATTACATTTCATTATTAGATGATGGTGCAGGTGATGGTTCCATTCAAGTACTGGTAGGTGCTTGTTATGCCTTAAAAAAGTTGCCCAATATAGAGAAGAAATAGTCGGGTAGGGCCCCGATCTGGCTATACTATGGTAGATGAACAATGTTAGGCCTAAGTGAGATGGACTAAGGGTGATCATAAAATATAGGTTCCTTCAGGCTAAGCCTACTAATCAAGCCCTCTTTTTATCCACTTCCTCCATTCTTCCACACCTGGTCTGTAGGGTTGTAGACTGCATAACCAGTAACTTAACTGGATGAGTGAATGATTCCATCGAGTTGATATGACTAGAGTAGGGCCAGGGGTTAGGTTATTGGATATTGGATCACATTTTGTCTGAACCAAACTGGAAGAACAGGCCTGTAGGGGTCACGACATGAACAAAATAGGTCCACAGGGGTCATGCCTAGTCCACTACACTAATGACACCAATTCTCCTAGCTGATCTATCTCTAATGAATGGAAACAATTGTAGAAATGGTAGGACTAGCTATATATACTACACTTATTTCTAAATTACCTATAGTAGAAATACTTGGATTTACCAAAATGGATGTAGAGGAAAGTGTTGGCTACTCAGTAAATGAAGTGCTTGTCAATTCAGTCAATGTGGTGCTGAGCTGGATAGGTGCAAATATTGATTGAGTGTTTGTGCTTTCAGTGTTTACCACAGTTAATCCTAGTGAAGCTTTCTCTACACTTGACATTTTCAGTGCTTTTCTTGGAGAATGAGGGAGTAAGGCTATGACTACTATAGCAATTTTCTCTAGGTTAGTATCCTTAGTATCTAGAACATTTAGTAAATCTTCCTCGATAGCTTCCTATCCCTATTATTCTTCCTCATCATCTACATTGTCAAAATTTGTAACTTCTTCATTATTAATTTCCTCATCTTCTTCTTGTTCATCATCATCTTCATCTTTGTCATTAACACTAACCACAAAATCACTTAGCTTGTGAAGAAGATAAATGTTCTTCCATGTGTTTGTAGCATTCTTCCCTACATGTTCAATGCCTTTCAATAATACAAGACAAGTATTGAATCTCAAAGTAATATTTTCTTCATTTTTTTTATAGATTCCTTTACCTCCTTGTTATATAAACTTGACATGAGTTGCCTCAGGGTCTTCTCATAGATGTCCTTGGTTTCATCTATATTTACCTCATAACCAAGAGGTTTTTCCCATACTATCCTCGATCTAATTTCCTAAATATATACTTTATCACTATCAACCATGAAGAAAACATCATCTTTGTAATCATCAACTTATTTCTTTGGAGTGTTGAATCTATTATTCATCTTTTCTTTGAATGCATCAAAGTAATTATCCATAATACTTGCATAGTTCCCTCCCATTTCAACTATATACTCATTGATATGATAAAGAATAGGTAAATCCTTCCTCCATACTACTGTACCTTTAGATGGGAAGAAATTTTATACATAGAAAAAGAGAAAAAGTCAAAAGTGAACCAAACTTACAAGGATTATTTTTGGAAGTTCTTATACTCTCCATGTTCTTGTTGAACTAGTTCAGAATCAACTCGGCAAGGTCAAGTGATAGATTATTCTTGACCACTTTGTATGCTAAATCCATTGCTTCACATGACACGTTGTTTAGTTTGCTTGAGCTATAAATATCATGAGCAATGAAATGAATCCTAAACTTGAGTTCCATGTCTATGACATAACTGATCTTCATTCCCCTTCCATCCCACTCATCAAGGGTTTTCTTCTCTAGTTCAACCCAACTTAGGGTTTTGGTCATTTTTTCTTTCAACAACATAGGAAGACTAATGATCTAATGGATCATCTTCTTGATTATCAAAATAGGTTGTTCCAACCACAATTGACCATTGTGCACATGATTAAGAATATATCTTATCCATTTAATTTATAAATCCTATGGCATATGTGAAATGTGAGTTAAACTATTAACACAATTTTTTCAATGATTCATCCATCTCCAATGTTCCAATATCTTGAATAACACATTTAAAATGCAAATGGATATCATTGATCAATAGTACCTTTAGTGGAATTTGTGACTGTGCTCTACTTAGATCTAGGGTTTCTGCAATGGTAGGACTCAACTTAAAATCTGGTGCCTTCCACTCCATGCCTTAAACTTATGTTAGATCCTTTCTTAGATTTACTACTAGTGGATGCCATCTTCACTCAATAGGGTTTGAGAGTGTACAAAAATTGTTAATAATAATTTTCTCAAATCACTTGAATGAATTAAAGATTGTCTTCCATAGATAGCTCTTGAAAATTTGTGGTGAGAAATGACTTCATTTTCTCCCTTTTTTATCAAAATTTGACATAAATGCCTAGTAGGATTGTTCAATAAAATTATAGATTATCATCCACTTCACTTGCATTGAATGCTCAACAAAGTCTTCCATGACTCGGTAACCAGACAAAAAATATAGTAGCTCCCAACCTTGCTCGATAGGGTCTTACAATTAGACCTCGCTCGGTAAGATCTTCAAACCAACCATGCTTGATAAAGACTAGCATCTTTTACTTGGTGATCCCTTTGCATCTTGAATGTTGATTTGGATCTTTTCATTTGACTAACTAGAAATAATGTGTGATATCTTTAGAATCCTAGTTAGATAGTTCTTCTTTTTAGAGATCAAGTGGAAATGCTAGAGTCACCCAATCTTGAGTGACATTATCATCATTGCTCAAACTTTCATTCTCAAAATATTTTGGAACCCATTTCTATCTCATCTACTTTCTAATGTTATCATCCTTTTTATTTTTTTCATCTTCAACTCTTCCAATATTCATATAGTTCTTGGCAAGATGACCAAGTTCTATATAAATAAAACATCTTCTAGTTGTGTCTCTTGTCCTCATGTGATGTTTCACACAATTCATTCCAATGTGTCCATATTCTCTATAGTAATGACATCTACACCAAGTGTTATAGTCCCAACCAAATATAGCTTTCATGATCTATTTTTCTGGGTTTAATATCTTAGTTCTGCATTCTAAGGATTTGTGCCTGTGCTTCTTACATTTATGACATTTTCCTTCAAACTTAGGTTTCTCTTTGCATTCATTTGCCTTATGGCCATGCTAATTGCAATTGTAGCACTTTTCATTGAATTTTTCTTTTTGATTGCTCCAACATTTGTTTGATGTATGTCCTATCTCACCACAATAACTACAAGTAGGTTTTTGATTAACACTATGTATGCTTGGTTAACACTATTAACTATACAATGTGTTTGGTAGATGCTTACAATCTAAATAAGTGTATGTCACTAATAACAAAAATGACTGTAGTGTCAACATAGACCACCTAGTGCCTCCACTATGCCAAAACTCCAACTAGAATTCATAGCCTAATCTGGCTAAGCCTTGAGGTTAGTGATTACCTCAAATTCATTTATTATTAGCATCACCATCTTTGATAAAGGAGTGGCATCCACTGTATCCATATTTAATAAAACTTTAGTTGAGCTCTATAGGCAACAATCTAACAAAACTGAATCTAGAGTTATATGATGAGTTGGATTTTGATTTGGAAGATTGTTTGCTTATAGTGGCATTTGATTGGGTCCTCAATGTATCCATTTGATACTAGACTAGATATACATTTTGTGGTGAGATATTCAGGTAGATATAATGAGTTATTGTAGTTGAAGTGCACAATACATTTTCAATATGATATTAAGTATGGTGGGTACCCTCTATTTTGTGTTTGGATTTAATCATGTTTGTTCCAGTTTACCTTTAACATTTTTAGGTAATTATTTCTTTCTGATTATCTAGTGAAAAGATTGAGAATGTTGTTATCATGGTTCAAAGAAGAATCGTTAAGAAGATGTTGGGTTTTTAGTCCTTCAACAAACAACTTATCACAATGCGAGAAATTAATAAATTGTTAGAAAATGCTTGTGTCATTACTTCTAGGTATGATGTAATAAGTTTGTGGGTCAATAAAATATTAGTAAATGCTTGTGTAGTGGATAATTGGTACATGCTTAGAGTGCTACTACTTCTATGCATAATTGATACCTTGAGAGTACCACTCCACTCCTCCTAGAAAGGATTTAATACCATAAATTAAAGATTTTGAATGTGGTAATTTATTAAATAGTAATTTTTGGCTGCAAAATGATTTATGTTTTGTTTTTTCTATATAAAATAGAACATAGATTGCTCTACTCCATTTGTTCGATGTTTGGGAACACATTTGGTATCAGTTTAGTTAATAAGTCTCTCAAGAGTTACTTAAAATAAGTTGGGTTACCATTTTGAAATAAGATCAATTGCAATGCATGACAACTAATTTGAATAAGTTGGGTTATCATTAAATTTTGAAATTTAAATATTTAATTAAGTGAATGATTATTGTGATGTGTGAATTTTGGTTTGGATATTGTGGGTTACCATTGCATTTGAGAATATAAAGATGCATTGTTGTCACAATGTGTTTGGTGAGTTAGTTAATGTGGCCAACCATGCTTGTAAACATTTATTTAATGATTTTTTTGCAAATTATATATTTAATGCAATGAATTTAGGGACAATGAAAAGTCAATTTCTACAACTATAGAATGGTTAGAAAGAAAGAATATTCTTTGCCTCATCTTACAATCCAATCTACACTACAAGCAATATGTAGACTAGGTATTAGACATCATTATATTGCCATCCAAATTTATTTGTATGGATTCTATCATTATTTTCTATTGGAAGGATTGATTTCTTATTGTGGTGGTTATTAGATCCAAAACATTATGAGGTTTCTCTTGTTGGAACATCATCTATCAGAAGAGAACTTAGATGCCATTTGGGCTGCTACTGAAAGGCTAGATCAAATTGAAGCAGTATTAAAAATATTCTTTCTTTGTTGTCCTTTAATTTCATTCGGTACTCTCACTAGTATGTAACTGAAATTTTCTATGATGTAGGTTAAAGAAAATATTTTTGATCTCATTGCTGATTTAGCTTGGTCATTTTTAGTTGGGCAATTAGATAGTCTTTTCGGTAGGTTGAAGAATGTACTAGTAATCTAGATAGCCACCTATTTATATTGTGTTTCATTGGCCTTTCTTATTTTCCAATTATTGAGCTTGCTAATGATGTTCAATACATTTTTTTGTTTATTCCTATAGGGTTGGTCTATAGGAGATGTTAAAATTCTTGGTTTCTTGAAGAATCTTACATAGAGTGACACTAGAGATACATGGAAGAAAGGTACATATTGATTTGGCTTTACATTTTTTTCACATGAGAAATGATAAGCCAAGGAGTAACTTATCTACAAGGAAAGGTGCACTATCCTTTCTCTCTAATTCTTTCAAGTTTGTGAGATGTATAAATTTTTTGTTCATTTAGAAAGACAAATCACTTCTGTTCATTGTCACAAGTGATATCAATTATGCAAGTTAAGTCTTTAAAAGTTAGAGTCTTTGTAATCAGCCAATCTTTTAGCAAGTTATTATAAAGAAATGAAGAGTCATTTTTCTTTCAAAAATGATTTTATGTGCACACTATCTAACTATGTACATAGTTGACCCTTCCTTTTCTTGCATGAGTTCTCTCCTTTCTCACTTGATGATGCACATGGACATGATTCAAGAAGTCCAAAATTCTTCATTAACTATATGATACATCAAAAAACTAACATGATGATAATTAGTTGATTTGGATGTCACATTCTATGAACCCATTTGAATGTGAGTTGTTGGTCAAAGGAAAAGTATTAAGGGATTTTGAATAATGATGACCATATTATCCATTATTTTTATTTGTCTGATGCAGACATTTTTTTCAAATACATCACTCATGTGGAGTTGGATTGTTCATGTGAATGTTTAGATAGATTCTAGAATCTAAAGATAAAGAAATATTAGATGCTTGTAATAAGCCAGATTGATAAACTATTTGCATCACCATTAATATAATTATATAGTATCAATGCTTTTGTATGTTATTGATTGTTCATGTCCTTAAATATGGGTTGCTACTATAGCTATACTTGCATTAAAGCTACATGCTCATCTACATCCACACCTTAAATAAATTAACTATGTCTTAGATGTGTTACATTTGTGCTTTCATTAAAACTACATGTCTTCGATGTTCCCCACTATCTTTGGGATGGGTCAATGCCCTAACAGAGTCTTGTGATTTTTTAAGATTTTGGGGGATGGCTAGAGAACCAACCTCCCTTGTTGTCCCACTATATGTGAAATACTATTGGGGTAGGGGATGGGGGTTTGAGGATCAAGAATGTGTCTATGGAACACATAGGCTTTTTAGTATGATTGAGAATTAAAAGTTGCTAATATAAGTTATTTACAACCTAAATGTACAAATAGTTCATCTTTCTTGAGTTTTATGTTTCTTACATTTCCTTGTGTGTGGGTGTGAGGAAGCTAAGAATCAATATGATAAAGTTAAATCGCATGCCTAATTAGGGTATAGGTGTGCCAACATGCTACAAACCCAACATATATTATCTCCCTCTCCATGGTCTAGATGTAGGGAATGAGACACCCTAATAGATGGGAACCTCATCAATCTATAGCCAATTGGAGTGCCATCAATATAGGTCTTTGAAATCTCATCTCAATGTGGTGGTAGACTCACCAAAGACTTGAAGATAAATATCCAAACTAATCATTGACCTGACTGTTGTCATGGGTTTGGCATCCAGTTTGATCAAGGGCCAACATTGGTTGAACTTTTAGCCAATCTTTGGTGGAAATTTTGACCAATGACTGAGATGTCATCATGGGTTTGGCATCCTGGTTAATGCTTTGGTTTAAATTTCAACCAAACTTGGTTGAAATTTTGAGAAATGGTCTTCATAACAAGGGAAGCCATTTTTAACCAAATGCATCATTGCAATTTTTACACCTATAAGATTTGATCTAATTTTTGATAAAAAATAGTGACAAAGAAATTTGTCAAAATGTTGACCAACATGAGTAAAAAATTTGACCAATTTTCATAAAAAACTAAGTCAAAATATACTAGTTAAAAGGCCTTGAGCCCCCTGCACCTCTTCCCTTTAGTTGAAAAGGATAGAAGCATGATCTAAGATTGTCCTAGGGAGACCTATGAGAGTGGAAGAAGTTAGACCCTTCCAACCAACTAGAACAAGGAGTCTATCTAGTTTGACTTAAATGAGGTCCTCCCTCTTCCTATTATTTGACCATGTTAGCTTGACTGCTCTCAATTCCAAATCCATCAAGTTAATAAAATATACCAAATCATTCATACTATCAGTAAAATCAATTGCTCCCCCAAAATTCTCCAAGGGGTACAAGGGAGAGTTGAAGTTTCCCATACAAAAGGAGTTCCTAAAATGTAATAAGAAGTTGGTTAACTCCTCCCAAAGTTAACATCTACCTTGTCTCAAGTTTTGAGTTTAAAAATTAATGAAATTTAGTACCTCCTTATCCTTCTTATGCTTAGTAATGAGGTAGCATTTTGAATTGTGAATAAATATCCCTTTACTAGCACTAGGGTTCCAAAAGGTGGCCACTCCTCCTGAAGCTCCCTATGCTTCACTATAATAATAATTGGCCCCTGGCAAAATATAAACTACAATCTTATCTAGATTTTCTATGAACATTTTCAGCTTCCCAATTAGATCAATAACTTGGTTTACAAACACAACTCACAAATCCAAAATGAGCAGTTATCTTTCTAATAGAGAAGGTTCATTTAAATTGTCAACCCGAGGATGTATTCTCTCTAAGCTATTCTATTGTTGTAAAACATAAACTATAACAATGCTAGAAATAAATCTAAGTACACAATAATGGTTGTAGGAAACTGCACAGTAATGCCTGCAGGAACTGTATACTATAAACTACAACTTTTTATATATGTCTACATATATCTCAAATACTTGATTAAAATTTCAAATATATAAGATTATTTAATCCCTAACAACAATATAACAAGTTTCTCATGATTCATTTAAACAAGGAAGAGCTTTATTACAAAAGTAATGACTAAGTGTGCTGATTTTCTACTCTACATTTTTAGCATCCAATCAAACACATGGTTCTCCTTCATAATTATGAATTATATCAAAAAAATTTATCACATTGTGCTACTCTATTTCTTCACTCCATATCATTTTGAAAATTTTAATTTCATTAAGAAATGTTGAAGTTATCACCATTTTACTGAAAGTGGTTTTTATGCTGCATGAAAATGTGCCACCTTTTCCTCAGTCAATTTCTAATATGCGGTGCTCATAAACTATTATAAAGAAACTCAAACTATAAAAATTTTTTGTGTACCTTTGTTTTATCTTTCCAAAAATATAAGCCATTCTTAATTATATTAAGAATTGAGTAAGATATGCCTATTTTTCTCAAACTGACTTTTGACTTTTCTGTATTTCTTGTAGTTGCTGAATGTTGACAAGTGTCAACTTGCTTCTTCTTCTTCCCAGCTACATGAATGACTCAAATACCTCACAAAAAACATGTTAATTACCTCAAGATAATTATATTTCAATAATAACCACTTATCATAATAAATCATCACAATCTAGCATCAACTAGCTACACATGCAATTGTTAATCAATAAATCATTTATCATAGTTAATGCTTCATAAATCAAGTTCATGTATGGAAATGGCTTGGAAATATATTGAAACCATGGGGTAAAGTATTATAATAAAAGGAAATAAATATGATATTTTATAGGCTCATCAAACATTTTCACTTCTTAAATTAGTAGGATATCTACCCAAGTATTAGATAGTTGTTGCTTCATTGCAAACTACTTTTGAGGCTATTCAACCTCATCATATTTCAAGAGAGGAAAATCATTTCCTACCTTTAGTCATAGCTTACAACGTTGGTTTCCTACCACTAACCACCACCCTTGTCATATGCTTTTTCATTAAGTTTTTCTTCATCACCTTCTCCACATCTAGCTTTGTCACCTTCCCCACCTCCAGTTTCTTTGACACTCTGGTTTGTCTTCTCCAAGTTTTCCATATCCCTTAAACTCCTAGGGATATGTTGAAGTCAAAATTGAGGCTCTTTTCAAATCCTCCATCTTGGATCTTGAAGGGATCCAACACTCCAACTAAGCATATAGGACACCTCTTTATCTACCAAATCAGTCCCCTTATCTTATTTAATCTCCTTACACACTCCTTCTAAAACCACACATACCTCCTCTCTCACCACCGTCCCTAGGGGGGTTTCTATAAGATCCTCAATACTATGCAAGAATGGGAAGGGGTCAAACCCATGAACATCAACAATATCTTGTTCCTCCATTATACTATATGAACTTCCCACCTCAAGAGGCTTCTCAAGTAGAACCAAGTATGCCTCTACCAATGACCCCTCCCCTTGACTATCTATCAACAACTTATTCTCCTTTTCATTAGCCACCACTAGGACCTCCTAGGGAGAAAAGTCCACTAATACCCTCTAACTAGCCTTCTCCTCCACCATCTCATTAGGTAGGTCCTCCACTTCTATCTCACTAAATTTTTCTACCTCTATCTCAGAGGTCTTACTATTGTTTTTACAATTCACAAAGACATGTCTAAACATTGAGATATTTTGGTAGAAAAGCCCCACATTTTCATATACTATAAGCTAGAGCTTCTTCTTCCACTTGGAGCTCAACAAGATGGACTCAAGGAGAGTCACATCAATCACTATGTTCACACTAAATCTTGCAAATACCAAACTAGACTTCTATAGAGTAACCAAATAAATAGAAACAAAATGACCAAAGGAGTTCCTAATCAATTTGAAGACCCTTTCATCCCAAAACTTTAGGGGAAGGCCCATAAGCTTCATCCAAACTAGCTCCTTCACCATATCCAATCCAAGATGTCATTTAGCTACCATAAGACCATGTTTACCATAGTACCATGGCCCTACCAGAACCATGGCCATGTCTTCTTCAATGGTAAACTTGAAGTAGGAAAGACCACCAGGCATCACTAAAACAAAAACACTTCCCTTCATGTTACACTTCTAATTCAACCATTTCCTAACCATTTTAATCAATGGGTGAAAATCCATAAAGTGTTTAATTAGTTATGACTTTAGGTTAGCTGAGACACTATCAACCAAACTATCAGGGACAACAATCTCTAGCCCCTCATCACTATAAATCACCTTATGGGATTTAAATGAGTTTTGTGTCAATTTTATTCAAGGATCAAATCCTTCCAATAAGAGACTATAGGGAGTAGGCTAGATGTAGCATTCCCCTAGAGGTCCCCACGGAATAGACCTAACATAATCAATTCCCCACAAGGAGAGAACTTAGGATCCACCTCCACTTGGGCCCTCCCACTTAAAGTCAAAACTAGTTGTAGGTTAGGGAAAATTGTAGGGATCTAGCCCACCAGAAGGGCGCCATTATAGCTCATAGTAATTCAAAAAACAAAATAAGTTGGAAAGTTGTAGAGGAAAGTTTCAGAGCAAAGGATAGTATAGTTATTATAGAGTTATTTTTGTAGCTTATGCTAATTACTATGTAGTTTTTGACTATTTTTAAGGACTTAGCAATATTAATGTTGATTCCCAGTCAATTATTATTTTGGTTTAATATCATATACTAATGGAGATATTTTTACTAATAACAATAAATATATTTCATTAAGGAAATATTAATTTATTATATTTAATAACATTCAACAATATCAAAATAATTATTATTTTAATAAAAATTATATTAATTGATAAAAGAATATATTTGAGTCAAAAAAGAATATTATTTTAATAATTTATGACATAGGTTAAATAAAATGTATATTGAAGTTTATGTGTACATACATTATTGGGGGTATGTCACATGCCTCCCCTATTAAAATTGTCATCCATAAATTAGAGGTGGGAAATTGCCTCCACCCCTTCATCAACCTTCACCCCTTTCGAGAGCCATTAATCCTTCTTTTACTAAACAATCTACCCAAAACCTCTACCAAAATGATAAATAAAAAGGGGAAAGAGGGTCCCCTTGCCTTTTCCCTAAAACCTTAGGGGTTGTCATTGAGCAAGATAGAGAAATGCGAAGTATAAATACAACTATTCACCCATGCCACCATAAATTATCAAACCCAAACCTCTTTAATACTTTCAAAAGAAAGCCTCTATCCACATTATCATAAGCTCATTTGATGTCTAGTTTCATAGTTATTTTTTTCAACATCTTTAACCAAATAGAGTGAATCATTTTATGAACTATGATCACCCCCTCATAGATAGAGTGTTTGAGAGAAAAACCACTTTTTTTAATGGAGATAATATCATTCAAAAAAATTTTCAATTTGTTTGCAATTAATTTTTCAATGATCTTATATAAAGTGTTACACAAAGAAATGGGTATTAAATCCTCAAAGTTTATCACTTCATGCTTTTTAGGCACCAAGGCTATAAAAGTTATTTAGACCCTTCAGCACAAACAACCTCTCTTAGGCTCCTTCACTACTTCCCCAATTTTACTTGCCAAAAAATCCCAAAAGTCTTAGAAGAACAATGTAGGAAAGTCATTAGGGTGTATATATTTGTCTTTTCATAAACCACAAAGTGTCCTTTGTACTTCCTCTAAAGAAACCTTTTGTACAAGCATCTTATTGTGTTCTTTCAAGACCTTTTTAGGAATGTAGTTTAGCACCCCATCTAGAGCCATCACCTCCCCTTGTCCCTTTACCCCTTTCCATTTAAATAAATCTATAGCTTCCTCATTAATCTCCTTTCCATCCTTAAGTATTCCACCCTCCATGTTTATGGTTGAGAAAATATTATTATGAGCTCTCCTCATCTTGACCAAGTTATGAAATAACTTGGCATTTCTATCACCTTCATGTAACCATGTCTCCCTTGATTTTGGTCTCCAAAATATCTCTTCTCTTTCCAAAACCTCCTCATATTATTTACTAAGGATTTTTCATCCTCAAAATTCTCAATTGCATCCCATTCCTTATAAATTTTTCATTTAGCTCCTAAATAGAATTTTCCAGCTTAAGCTTCTTCAGAGAAATATTTTGGAAATTCTCTTTATCCCATACTTTTTCATTCCTTTTTAAATATTGCATCTTTAAAAAAAAGATAAAGCCCTTATTCCTTTCAAAGTTTAGGATAATAGGCCACCAATTATCAATCAACTCCTTAAAACCATTGATTCTCAACAACACTACTTCAAACTTGAAAGGGCATCTATCCAAGGGGAAAATCCTCTTATAGTCTGAGTCCTATTGGAAAATGATCCAACCCATGAATATGAAGGATTTTAGCTTCCACAATCCAACTAGAACTAGCCCAATCATGTGAGAGTAATAATCTAACTATATTCTCATAGGCCCATAAACATTTAACACATTAAACTTTGCTACTAATTACTTTGAGCTTACCTTTTACCATTTCCAATATTTTTCCTATTGTATCTTTATCACAGAAATTGACTCCTTCCACATATCACCTAAACTGCCAAAAGCTCCCATAGCTTCTAACCACAAGCATTTCAATATACTAATTTTTTTATTCAAAATATCAAAGTCATCTTTCTTAATCTTTTTTTAATACAAAATAACAACATCCACCTTCACTTGATCAAAACATCTCTTGAACAAGTGAATCTTACTTGAGGCATTGCAACTCCTAACATTTCATGGAAGGAGCTTCATCGCCTCTAGGAAGAGGTATTAACTATTCTTGATTTCAATTTTCTCTACTCCATAGCACTATCTACTATTTAGATCAGAGCATTAATTATTCTATGACCTATTTCCTATTTTTCTCCACCTTGATCTTTTGATCTTTCCCATCTATTTGTGACAATGTTATCTTCTCAAACAACACTACATTCTCTAAAAGGCCCAAAAAATCATCTTCTTATTCCCCTTCCTTATCTAGCTTAGAATCTATCTCATCAAAATTTCCATTATAATCTCTTTCCTAATTGAAAGAGCCCCCTAAATTTCTTATAGGATAAATTTTAGTATCCCTAACCCAAGCCTTCACATTCCCATCGATAGTTTGTACAAGAATCAGACTACCCCCTTTCAAATATTTTGCACACAACACAACCTCATTCTCTAGGTTCTAAATCCTTGTAGATGTGAAGGGACTCTTCCTAGTCAAGCCACAGTAGTGGGATTCTCAACATGTTCTCCATATTAGTCTCCTTTGTGTGAGTTTTGATCTTGGCATCAAAATTATCGACCAATCTATTCTTCAATAACCTAGCCCCTTCCATGCTATCATCCCTTGTTGAAACTTCTTTCTACATGTTCTTCCCAACAAAAACCTTGTCATTATTATCCTCTTCTAAAGTAGAAACATTTCAAGGGTCCTCTATTCTACACTTCCCTATTCCTTTCACCCATAGATTTCACTCCATCTTAGTTGAACCCATGTGATCCTTTAACACCATCACACACTCCCATTCTACTTACATTCCTAGCCTTCTTTATAGAATCCTTCCTTTTGTTTAGAAAGAGATTCCAAAAGATCTATTTCCCTCTCCAAAATCTTATTTGCCTCTAGCTCCTTCCCTTTCCCTATGAGATCACAAGCTTTTGGTTTATGATTTTCACTTAAGCAACTCACACACACTTGTAGTTCGAACATCTTTTATGGAGAGATCCTATCTCCAAATACCTTCTTTGGAGTGTAGTTACACCATCTCTTCTAGAGGATGGCTTGCATTCCATTGGATACAAAGATGGGGAAACATTAGTAAGGAAATCTTGTCATCCATTTCTATAGCTCTTACAAAGGATCCTAGCTTATTCCCTATAAGCTAATAAGAGTCCTCATTTCAATACTCTTGAGGAAGATTACAAAAACCAATCATATTTTGAATTTTTAAATGGCCTCCTTTGTGGGATTAAATTTTGTTTACCATTACTTCAAATAAAAGCTTTTCTCCTCCAAAAAAGTAGGGGCCGCTATTTAGAATCAAATCTCTAGCATGAGCACCATCAACAATGATCATGCAAAAAACATTTTCCAAGGTTTTAAAATCTTTCACATGAACCTAGTTCTATCATGCCATTATTTGACCTTCATTATAGTTAAGCATTCCCTAAACCCCCTTATTTGATAAAAAAAGGCATGACTTTTTAATGATTTGCAACTTTCAGACTAATTATGATGCAACACACCACATAATCAGCAATCATTTCCTCCACCTATTTCTCCACAACCTTTGGTCTCCCAAACTTTTGAGCCACTATATTAAAGTGCACTCAACCACCCATATTAGTTGAGGTAAACTGATAGATAGGATGGGGTATTTGCTGGTTATTTTAGTCTCTTCAATCCCCATGTTGACTAAACCCCATATTCTTAGATTACTCGACTTTCCTTCTTTCCATTGAGGTGCATAAGAAAACCCTTGGTTCCATTGAAATGACCCTCAATTTTCCCTCTGATAATTGTTCCTAAAAGCACCCTATGCAAGGCCACCATTGTTATTCTTGAACACTAAACCTCCTCACTCTACCATCACTCCCTTCTAAAGATAGATATATTAGTTATATCCATTTTTCATATATACTTATTTGTATATATTAGTTTGGTTAAATTGTTTTATTTTTATTTTATTTTCTCTTTTGACATTCGAATTTGTAATTTTGTAGCTCTCTTTTGTTTTTACTCACCTTAATTGTCTACACTTGTTCTTAATGTAATTTTTGTGTTATATATATATATATATATATATATATATATATATATATATATATATATATGTAGTGTGTGTGTGTGTGTGTGTGTGTGTGTGTGTGTGTGTGTGAAAGGAAAAAAATCCCATATAATTAATTAAAAATATAAATATGGATTATAAAACACTGATGTCTAAGAATTTTAAATTTCTCCAAAAGGACCCTATATTGAAGCTCATAACCAAAATTGATTGACTACATATAACCAGATGAAATGACATGCCTATACAATTTCACAAAATTGCCAACACTAGAAATTGCAAATTATGAACATACATCCAAAAAATGATTATATAGAAATTCTTGACCCATATAAATGTGAAAAATCACAACTAAAAAACTTCAAAAAATTGCTCGGTAGTAGTTGATGTTGAGTGACAATTTTTCTTGGTAATAAAGAGTGCCGAGTGATAGGTAGTGGGTGTCGAGTGAACTCGACACACTAAGGAGCTAAGTGATATTGGTACAATGGAAGTCAAGTGAGCTTGGTCAATAAGAGGAGAGCTCAATTCCAAAAAGAAACACTAAAGAGACTAAGTGAGCATGAGATGAACTTGGTTAATACATGAATCAAGCAAGTAAATAACATACTTTCTATCTCAACTTCTCCACCATTAAAAAAAAGAGAAGGTAACAATGAAACTTGCAAATATAAACTTCTCAAATACTAAGAATCATGAAATAATGAATAAAAAGGAGGAAACAATGAGCCAACACAACTAGATCAATTATTCTTATTTGCTTTCTTTCTATTCAACTAGGTTAAACTATTACAAAATCTAGGAGCATTTACTAGAAACTTAAAAATACTTCAATTGATAAAACTAATCTTAAACTTACAGCACTAAAGGATGCATACAATAATGCTTGGAGAAAACACTGCTTCATAGGAGAAACAAAATAAAATTATAGAATGATAGACAGATTCACCACATGTTGTTTCTTACACTAAAACTAAACCTTCCTTCTATCCTCTAAACTTTGAATATTCCTTTCACCTATGCTCTAATCTTTTGATCTTCTTCTTGTATCTTATCTCTACTCTACTTCTTCTCCTCTTGTCTCAATTAAAAAATGAATGAACTTCATATCTTTGACTTTTCATAAAAACATTTTCCCTCTCTTTTGGATTTCAAAATCACCTATTGAGTTAATGAGTGTCAGGTGGGTAGGTGGGTGTTTGACTCCAGGGGAAACCAACCATTGTCACTTCAAATTTTTGATGATAAAAACTTAGAGAGATATAATCAATATAGAAAGTGAACTTAAATAGAAAGCATAAGAATGATAAATAGAAATTGTGCACCAAAAAAGAAACATCTACCACCTAGCTATTCCTTGATCATGTTCAGGTATTTAGCAACATCAAAATCCTCTTTGACACCTGATTGGGAGAATTTCAAAAAGCATCTTCTAGTTGGAGTATTCATCATGCCAACTTTGGGACTTTAGGAGCAACCATATGATTGTATTTCAAGAGTTCCACATTCAATATCTCTTTAGGGACTATGCTTTAGCAAACATATTTCAAACAAGAAGCCCTACCAAATTATGGATTTTGTGTAAGGTCATAAATATTTGATAATATTTTTCATGAAAAAGAAACACACCAAGGAATGGGATAAATAACTTCATTTCCAATTATATTTTGAAATGCATTCTTACAAATGAGACATGAGATATTGAAAAAAATGCCTAGTTAATTGTCCAATAATAGGTCTATAGAAAATACAATAGCCCTCATATAGTGAATCATTTCCTCAAGCTCAATTGATGAAGTAGGATAGCCCATGATCAAAATTTATTTAAGCACATCCAAGCAATTTTGATGAAATAATTTTGAGACACAAAACAAATGATCACCTCCAAATATGTTTTTAAGAAGGTAATAATTTGAATATCACATCAATTCACCGCATGTAATTTACTAAAATCAAAGAATATCTTTCACCAAAGATCAAATATGTCCTTGGGAAATACATCCATGTAGAAATGGGAAAAAGCATGTTAAAATTAATTGAACTATTAATTTTCACATGTATAAAGGCTTTGTAAATTCTTTTTACTAAAAATTACCCAAATTTTTAGCCCATAAAAAAGGTAGTTTGTGACACATTTTAAGTACAAATCAATTATGATTTGTAAAGTAATTTGAAATTGAATGAATCCATATAGGAAAAATCAATGGTCATAGATTTGATATTGTGTGAGCTTTGATGACTCCTTAACTGACCATAATTATATGGACAAATCACCTTTATATTGATAGCACAAAGTAATTACATGTCATCATATAAATATTTTTGTGTGAAATCTATCATGGAATTCCATGATGAAATCCATAAAGTGGATGACTAATCCGATGTCACAAGGAAAATAAAATTAAAAAACTTATGAGAAAATGATAGAAAAATTTGGGAGACCCAATTTTCTCCCTCAATAACTTCATTCTCATATTGACTAAGAGAGTTAAACTACCAATTCAGCCTCTTTTCCCACACATTTAAAAACTTCACAATAACTCTTGATAGTGCATGGAAGGAGTGATAAGAATTTGGCCTTTGTCAATTTCCAAATTCACCATATAATCAGCTAGAGAAATTTCCTCCCTATTATAGATATGAGAACCCATAAGAGGAGAACTTAGCCAAAAGAATCCAACATTGTTTGAGAATGTAAAGTAGTTTCCAATTTTGGCAGGATCTTAGTTGCATAGCCTAAATAATGATTTGAGAAACCCCTTCAATGTGAATCTCATAAATGCCAAACAATAATGCACTTTGAATACCATGTAAAAGGGAAAAGGCTTCAACTTTATTATTAGTTCCTTGTATGAGTTGAATTTTTTTAGTCATAATTAAATTTCCTTTGGAATCTTTAATACATAATCATGCCCTTGAAACCCTTGAGTTTCCTCTTAGTGCACTAAAAAAATTCAATTTAACCATCAAGAGAGAGGGACATCAAACTACAACGTTTGGGGTCAAACTGTAGTGGGAGTGCAATTTGTGTGTGATTTTTATGTTTTTTTTTGCAAATATTCTTGATGTCATCGTAATATTGATAATGTCATCATAGTTGTAATGCCCATGTGATTATAAATAATAAAAAAGAAAAATAATTTCTCATTTGTTATATGTTGAGCTATAGCAGTAAATTCATAGAGCTAAGGCAATGAAGAGCTAGGGTGGCAAATCCATGGAGTACCAGCTACCCTTGCTAGGATCAACTCCATTATTTAGCTTCATTTGTGAATTTTAACCCACCATTTGAGTTGAATATGTGTGAATTTGATAACAAAAATAAGATGATCAGGAAACCCTATAATAGACAACATAGTTTGATCTATTATGTCATTAGATTTTGGGAAATTTGTGTGTAGATGATACATTGGACAAAGTGAGACTCTAGCCTAGTTGTTTTGCACAAAGGTAGTTAGGTATGGTATAAGTGTGAGATATTGTAGTAGACTTAATCTTTTATCTATGAAAAATTTATTTGTCAAACCTTGCATCTACAAGCACTATGAACCATTAAAAGAAATATTCCTCATGCAAACCAACTGAAAAATTTACATACCATTCAAATAATGCAATCTGACTTTTTTGATGAATGTTTCAAAGTATGGGAAACACATTTCCCCTAACAATTGCTATAACAGATTTCACACAACTTATCTAAATATCCAGTAATAGTTGTTTTATTGTCTATTAGCAAGAGGTATTGCCAAGAGGGGTAGATTACCATCTTTTTACATTTAACATAGATTGTACCACATAATTTGATAGAAGATAATTTGGTAAAAAAAAAGTTTGGAATAAAAAAAATGGTCTTAGAATATTTCTTTTTTTCCTCCTAACAAAATAAAGTGAAAGATTCTCAGACCAATTTTACTCCAATTCCAAATCTAAATCATGTTGTTCAATTGATTCATAACATGTAATTTTTCTACTCTATTCTTTTATTCTACATAAAAAACCACACATACTCTAATTACATCACTTATAAGGACAACAACATACACAATTGTAGGACTAGAAAATGGGTTAGAACCTACCATACTATGAGAAACCACAAAAAATCAATCAAAATACATAAACCCTTCAAATATACCATGAAAATAAATTGAAATAAAGGAAGAAAACATAGGGAAAACCCCCTCTTCAATTTTATCTCCCATGTCCTTCTTTCTTCTCCATTTGATCTAGCTCCATTTGCCTATAGTGCACACAATTGAAAGAAAATGACTATGATGGGATAAATGTTATTCAGAGTACTAGAAGTATGGCTTGAGCACAATGTGAGAATAAAGGTTCTAAGGATATGGCTCTTAATGGTTGAAAATGAAAGCAAGATGGCTCAATTTATGGCCAAAGTTCAAGATTTGAGACATGAATGAGAGGATGGACACTTGTCAATACAAATGTGCAAATTCGCATGATATTCATTAGAATATCTATGAAAAAAATGACACAAGATGCCAAATGTAAGATTCTATGATGTATGAAAGTCAACATGGCTAAAAGTGGAGGAGAATATATGACATGCATATGAAATGTCAAAGCCACTTGTAGACAATAAGCTATGATATGAAGGTAGCTTATTATAGTCATGTGTAAGGAATAAATTATGTCAAATATAACATACATTAGCCAAGGGTAGGAAGAGAATCTATGACATATGATGTCCATGTGTTAAGACTAGGTGGAATATTTGTATTAAAAATTCATAATTCCACACAAATGGAAATTAGAAGTGGAAATAAGGAATTAGGAAATTGCGAATTCCAATAGTTTGCAAAGATGAATCAATTAATTAATAAACATCAATTAATTGAGAATTTTGGTTAGCAAGAATAATTAATAAAGTGAGATGCAAAGGATTGAAAGGATATAGGATTAGATTATGGGTTATCTAATCCTATAAGGAAAATTAGTAAATGATTGGCCAATTTGATTAGATAAGTGCAAGATAAAATGTGATGATTATGTAGATTGACTAGGATGATGGTAGGTAGATTAAAACCATTATCAAATTGATTGATAAGATTGATCATAATAACATCAATAGACATTGTCAATGTTATTAAATTAATTAGATAGGGTCATGATCTAACACTGAGGGACTTGACAATATCGATGATCGGATGATGAAAATGATAGTTTAACCTAGCACTGAGGGACATGATAGTGCTAATATCAAATTTGATAGGTTTGATAGATTTCCAAGGCATTGAGGGACACAACAGTGCCTAGGGTTGGACATATGATGATTGATTTAATATATTTGACATGTTCTAGGTTAGTTAGGGTTGATTTGCAATGATTTTGGGTTGATTTGGTATGATTCTAGGTTATTAGAAAAGATTTTGATGGTATTAAAATGGTTTAGGGATGATCAAATGAGATTTTGATGATGTTGAAATTATTTGGAGTTGATTCTATAGAATTTGAATAAAACGAGAACCAATTATGAAATGATCTATGATTGATTTGAAAAGGGATATGAGTGATGAAGAATGTTGTCAAACCATGCTCAAATGACAATCAAGTTGGCCAAAAGATTGAAATTAGTGAAATGAGAAAATGGGATGAGTTAGTGTGAAAATGTGATTAAATCATAGATGCAAAACCATTTTTTAGCATCTACATTTTTACCCAATTTGATACAATTTGATTTAGAGCATTGTGTCAAAGAATATTAATGAAAATTCATAAAAGAATGCCCCAATAGGGGTGGTATGTATGGGTGCCCCCTCAAGAAATTGACCAAATAATGAAAATTATAGGTAATTTTTTTGATAATGAAGAGACAAATCGATAGAAACTAATGAATAAAAAATTGGAGCTCAAATGAAAAAGTTATGGGATTTGGAGTGTAAAATAGGGGTCAGTTGGGGCCTCAAGAGCAGTTTTGGGCATCCAACTACCCCAAGTGCTTCAAAAATGCACCTGAGTGTGCATAGGGAAAACTTGGCATGACCAAGTGCACTCTAGGATGACCAAGTGAGCCTAGTATGTAGTTGGGAAGCCTAACTATGCCCCAAGATGAAAGATTGACCAAATAATACAAATTATAGGTAAATTTTTTGACAACAAAGAGACAAATCCATAGAAACTAATAGATCAAAAATTGGAGCTCAGATGCAAAAGTCACGGGGTTTGGAATATAAAATGGGGGTCAATTAGGGCCCCAAGAGTAGTTCTAGTTATCCAACTACCCCAAGTGCTTCCAAAATGCACCCAAGTGTGCATAGGGCACACTTGGCATGACCACATGCACTCTAGGATGACCAAGTGCACCCTAAGTGCAATTGGGAAGCCTAATTGTGCCCTAGGATGCTAAGGGTTGAAATCAGTTCGACTAGACTCAGAATAGCTTGAAACTTTATATGCATGCCCAAGACCATAAAAAGAGATCAAAATAGGTTAAATTAGTTAAAATTTGTCAAATTTTTCCAATTTTGGTCAAACCTAGGTCAAACTTGGTAGAAAGTTAACATGTATTTAGACAAAGGGTCAAAAATAATGCAAATGATCTCGAAATAACCCAAAATTGGTGTACATGTTCAAAACCCTTGAAAGAGGTTAAAACATAGGTCAACCTAGTCAAACATGGTCAAATATGGTCAAAATTGGCCAAACCTAGGTAGAAAGACACAAAAGGTTGACAGAGAATCTATAATGATGCAGGAATGTAGGAATGCAAGATAAAGATTTCTTCTGGTGCATCAGAGTACATAAATATGGTGGTGGTGAATGAGATGGACATTAGAAGACAAATGAGATCAAATGAGTAATGATTAGTATAAGGTGAGGACTTTTTCTTTCATAAAGTGCACTATATATAAAAGGATTTTTATTTTGATATGTTAAATGGAATGCAATGCATCATGGAATAAGTTGCTAGAGCACAAATGCAAAATTTTTGTTTAAACAAGCACAATTTAGAAAAAAAAAAGACCTTTTCCTTCTTGAGGCTTATATACATGGCCCAGAATCTCAAAGGTACGCTCAACAAATAGGAAAGAAAAAGATGATCATGAACCATCTTGACCACTCCCATAGATTAGCTTATATCATTGAGTGGCATAGGAATATGATCAAAGAAAAATAAATCACTTACTAAAAAATGTAAGGCGGCAACTATTCTCTTCCATTATTACTTGCTTTTTAGTGTCTTTGATTTGTGTCAAATTTGTGATGTGATAACTTTGATTGTTGATTCAGTTGATAGTGACAAGTTGGATTGATGGTTGACTCACATTGCTCAGATAGTAGGTTAAGGTGTGATTATCACTGACATCAGTGCTTTGAGTTTTAGTTTTCAAAAATGCAAGTGTTTAAGCAAAGCGGGTGATTATCCACAATGACTATTTACAAGGTTTATTACAATTTTTTGGTGGATTTTGTGATTTTTATTGTTTTTGAGGATATTTGATGTTTTTGTGTTGCTTATTTCTTCAAGACATTTTATGATTTTTAGGGCTTATTACAGTACATTTTGTGATTTTTAATGATTTTTTCAATACATGATATGATTTTTTATGTTTTTGTTTTGGACATTTTACAATTTTAATGGATTTTTTTAAGACACCTTATGATTTTTAGTGATTTGTTCAGGATATTATGTGATTTTTATGGATTTTTTAGGACTTTTTACTATTTTTGTCTTTTTTCAGGATCATATTTGGATTTTTAAGATCTTTTTAGGATCATATTTGAGTTTTTAGGTTTTTTCTAGCATCATATCTAAATTTTTAGGATTTTTTTCAGGATCATAAAGGATTCACAAGTGTTAGCTCCAATCCAATATGCAATAAGTCCAATGGATAATGTTTTCATAGGGACATGCCCTTGGTTCAATTTCAAATTCATGCACTATGTAGGTAGTATGCCCCCAAACAAGACACAAACTAGGTACAAAGGCCAAAGATAGAGTATGTATAGATTTATAATGTTTGGGTAAGATAACAATGGATATTAACTGATTATGGGAAATGATAAAGGACTAGGGATGTCTTGCAATATGAAGGATGTGATTAGGGAATGACAAGGGGGGAAAACCCAAATAGAATCTCGATAGATGGAGGAGCAATAATTGATTACAAATGGAGCCTATTTGTTAGGTTTTCACCATGGTGCTTTCCTAAATTGCCTATTTGCCAGGTTTTCACTTATGGACAAATTTTTTCTCTTGAATCAAATTGTCATGCCAAGATGCCTATTTGCTAGGTTTTCATCAAGGCATCCCCTTTTTGATGACTTTTTCACTTTTTTTTAAAAGGAAATTTTTAAATTTTTTTGCTATTTTATTTAGGAGTTTTTGATAAAATCATTGATGTTGCTAACAAATGTTGAGAATGAATATATTTTTGATGCTTCTATCTAATAAATTCTGGACCCATGAGTGACTATAACTATGTAGGATTCATTCCAAGTTTGTAGCTAAACTCAAACCACTAAAATAACCTTGAGATATACTCTCATGTACCATATGAAAGACAATGTCTACATCTCACAAATCAAGGCATTTGAGAATATTTGGGTCAAAGGATTTGTCATAAAGGGGATCAATGATGATGACACACTCAAAGGTTTGTTGCATAGAGGTTTGATTTTGGTTGTTAGACAAGTTGGATAGTAGGATTTGGGTATAAACAACTAGATATAAGGAACAATTGGGAGGGTTGAGACCAACATCTTCCCACATGAAGGTTGATCGAGAGAGCTCAAGACTTTATGGCATGTTGAAAACTAGAACACTTATATTTATGGTATCAAATTTTTCATTTTGTATCTTTAGCAATCTCTTAGATTTAGATTTTTCATAGTATAATGGTGTCTTTCAGTTTTCACCAAGAGACCCATTCTTGTCATTTTTTCCTTTGTTTTTAGTTATGCAACTAGAAGATGGAGTTGAATCCCCAAAATATGCGAATGTGTTCAATTCAAGAGAAATTTCTTCTTTATGGTCATTAATTGTAATTCCTTCATAGTATTCAAATACTTTTACAAGAGCATCATCATTATTGAATCAATCAAAAATTGGTGGTCTATGTTTGTCCCAATCCAATAGTTTATGATAGCTTGAGGCAATGTCATTATTAGTGTTGAATGGTCTTTGGTTGAAGGTAAATACTTGGGTACCAAATTTAGTAGTATGATTGGGATCATGCTCAAAACATAGAGGACTTGGATCCCAAAATGTTGTTGAAAATAGATTGATACAAGTATGAAGATGTGTTTAAATAATTGTTTTGTCATTGATGTCAAACCTACTACTTGTTGGTAAGACAACTACTTAGATGATTTGAGTACTATAATTTATTTGATTTATGAAGAGGATTTGATCAAATGAGATAACAAAATCACCTAGAGGAAAGGTTGAGTTATGGTAAGAAAAAGGAAGTACAAAGATTAGTTAAGATAGTGATATTATAGTGCATTGAATATCGACTTAAGGTTGCAAAGGTTGGATATACTGACTAAGTCTAGAAGAATGAGAAATAAGAATTGAGTCTACCAAGCTTGACTAAGTGGATAGTAGGTGTCAAGCAAAGTTAGTCCAAGCCGAGAAGAAAATTAGTTGGATTTGAGAAAAGTGAAATTTTGGTGTTTGTTGATTGATACAATTAAGCCAAATAAAGTTCAATTGGTGTCGAGCACTAGTAAAATTTAGTATGTGCTGATTTATCTAGTTGAATCTGAGCACTAGTACATTTGCACCTATTCTTCTACCAAATTTTTTGACCAAAGCTATGAATCCTCCTTGTTTTTTGTTTTCATTCATGCGTTGGTTGAAAAAAATTATTTTCTCACTTTGGTCAAAATTTTAGCCAACTTCAGTTTGTCCAAGTTGAAAACATCCAAAGCTTTCCCAAGTTGGTCAAAATTTTGACCAACTTGGGTCATAATAGAGTTTTGATCAACAAATTTCTAATAAGGAGGCTCGAGCATGTGTTTCATGAGTTTAATAATTTTTCCATTTATGAACTTTGGTGATTTTGAATTAGCTACCAGATTATAGATTAGAGATCACCATTGAGCATGATTATTGAGTTGCACTTTGATCATGTTCGTATGGTCTTCATAGCATTTTGAATTAGCTACCAAATTACAAATTACAAATCACTATTGAGCCAAATTATTGAGTTGCCCTTTGATTCCTATTCATGTGGTCTTCATAGCCAAATTCCTATTCATGTGGTCTTCATAGCCAGACTCCTATTCATGCAGTCTTCATAGCTAGATTCCTATTCGTGTACTCTTCATAGCTTGACTCCTATTTGCATGGTCTTCATAGCTAATTTTCCTTAAGCTAGATCCAAAAGCATGACCCATTGACTCAAATAGATATCCATCCATCCAACATAATCATTCTGAGGCTAAGTGATAGGTTCATTGGCATTGCTCATACTGAACTTTGGTGATTTCATATTAGCTCTTAGGATTTTAGATTAGCTTAGGTGATTTTGACCATTTTTGCTCATACTAGTTCCTTTTCAAAACCCCATAATTCTTTAATCTTTTGCAATGTGAGATTTCATGCCATAACTATGATTTGTATCTCACTCTCTATTGGTGTTGTTGGAAAATCCACATAGGAACTCATTGTCTACTACATCTCCAATGACAAAGACTGAAGCTACATGATTGTCTAGTTTTATGAAGTGGTAGAAATGGTTATCATATAAGTCCTAAGATCCCATTTTTATTTTCTATGCCCTAGTTGTATTCTTCTATGGTTCTGCACTTGATTCACGAGTAGGTAGAGGGGGCACAGGGGTAATCAAACAAGGAAGAGTGAGGGGTACAAGGGTAACCAAGCCTTCCTTTTATGTAATGTGGTGAATCATATAGGTAAAATATTTCATTACCAACCTATAAATATCATGTGTTTTCATTTTGTAATGTTACATTTGTACATCTATTAAAAAATTTATTTGGGTGAAAGCCTTTTTTCATTTTATAGTAGGTAAGTCAAAACAGTGGAGCTATTCACTATGGGAAATTGTGATATTATGGAAAGAACTGAAGTGTCAAGTAGTATACTTTGTGGGAAATAATTGTGGTCTATCTAAAGGTCAAATTCTAGCAACCACCTCTTCAGGAAAGCTACATCTTTTCCTTGGCATAGACATTTGGAAATTAGCAGGATAGTAACCCTGGATTGGCAAAGGGAAAATAAACATCTATATCTATAACAGGTTAGAACCATAACCATTAAAATCTCTTTGAGACTTGATATCAATTTTTTCATTTGCAAGATGTTGGCAATTGTTTGATAGATACTTTCCTTTGATTGAATGAAGAATTGGATGTTAGGTTTTTTGAAATAGTACCTTGAGAGATTTCCTCCTTTTCTATTTGGAGAACTATGATTTGTTAAGATCTATACAAACTTCTTTAAATTTTTTTTGTACCCAACTTGACAACATATAATCATATAGAGAACTTGTATTACTCATTGTGAAATAGGGAGGCCCATTATAGAGTTCCAATTGTTTCTTTTCTTTTCCTTCAATTTTTATGTATTTATATGTGTTATGAGAGTAGAAAACTAATGTTGGTGACCTAGATTTGTGTCAAATTACTCCAGTTCAGTTACACACCTCTTATAAATAGGAGTATAGCTACATCAAGAAGGCTGCCCTTCTCAATCAAAGCATCAATATTTTGCATTTTTACTCTATTTTTGGTCTCCTAAATAATTTTTCTTTCTCCATTTGTGGTCCTATTATGGCCGAATGGCAGAAGAATGTATGAAAGCCATAATTACTATAGTGTAAAGTTGTGAACATAATTTTATAAGCATATCTCATACTTAATTTATGGTCATATAAGTATTAACTATCTCATTTTCAAGAAAGATCCTATTTATATGATTAGCTCTTGCATTGTTATTTATTGGGTTTGGTATATTCATTGCACTATCATTAATCTTTGGAAAAGGCCAAACAAAGATATAAGACCATGAATGTCACCCTTATTAGGTTAGTGTTTCTTTCAAGGCTATTTCTCATGATACCTTCATATATCATATTCATAACTATCACATGTTAGGCATGTCAAATATCTTCATTTTATTGTATAATGCTTTGACTTGTAACTAATCACTCTTTATGGTTTGTAATATGTTCTTCATGGTGATTATCTGGAGGTTCTACAATCTCTACTATTACTAGGACTTTCATCACATGCTTTTTTCCTAAGTCTTGATATTTGCACCGTAAAATTTTCCTTAGAAGATTTTTCTCAACTTAATTATATAAAAAACCTAACTTGTAGGTACTAAAAAACAAATCTTGCTTATATTAGCATTTAGTCATATACTATGCACTCTCAATGGCGCCACTACTTTTAAGTCTGCCACGTCCCCTAAACATCCACTATCACAAATCCTCTTTTTGAGGGATGTCAATTGATTATTCTCTTTTACCTTGTCAAAGCTCATACAAAAAATTAATAGGTTGTTATCTACCTATTGAATTATCTCCTTCACTGATACTCAATCATAGTGCTTTCCACTATTGTACATCAATGCATCATATTAAAAAAGTCTGTCACTTATTTTTCTATATTGTTTCATGCTATTAAAAGAATAATGACTACTCCTTATAGATTTCATGCACTAGTACTAATTATATGGTCACCATTATTATTAGTTGATAGTCTTTTCCACCTTTATGACTATTTGGCCCTACAGGTCAAGCTTTTGTTGAGATGATTGTCATGTAATGATGGGGCTCTTAAATTTTTCTCATAGCTTTGAATCTCTATTCCTTTCACCTCCATCGCTCCTCACTTGTATGGTACTTTTTCTTTGTATTGTGCTCTAGTAGTCCTTCATGACTTCTTGTTGACTAATACCTTATAGTGGTTTTATCTTTGATAGTCTTCTCGATGAACCACTTTAAGATTGCATATGGTTATTAAGAACAATGCTATCATCTTTTTTGGTCATTTAAGAAGAGCAACTCATGTCTAAGGAATCTATTATTGGGCATCAACCTTTTGATGCAACAAACACCCTAATTTTTGTGATAATACTAATATGCCATTTCTAGTTAAATACTAGCAACATAGTTTTGATGTGCTAAGTCACATCTAATGTTTTTCTCTAGCTTGAGCAGGTTGGTCATTTGAAAAGTGGGTTAAATCCAACGACTATCAATGATTTTGTCTTTGATAGAAATTATCTGAAGACTATAGTAACAATAGGATTGGTAAGTGGGCTTGTCACACTTAGTGTAACCATTACTCCTCTCTTATTATATTTACGTACAATTGATTATTCATTTAGGCTGATCTAGGTGACATAAAAAATAAGAAGGAATAACAATTGGCAGAAGTTTTGGGCTCATTAAGAACTACCATATTGATGGCAATAAGGAGATGATTTCCATTGGCATGATTAATATTTTAGGTCCATGTTTCTCTTGCTACCTCATAATAGGTAAGTCTTTGGGCTTCTTATTTGTTTGGACTCCTAAAGCTTTAGGTTTTGAACTTAGTATGGCACTAAAGTTTTTGTGTTTTTAGTATTGAATATCCTTGCTTTACTATACATGAGGTTTGTTTAGGTGTCTTTTCAAGGTCAGCTATAAACTTCAATGTTGGCTATAAGACAATAGTATCAAAAATTTTGATGGCCATTGAAGTGATGTTAACTCTCCTCTTCTTGACTCCACTCTTTCACTACAATCCCCTTGTAGTCCTTTCTTCCATTATAATTTTAGCCATGCTTGGCTTAATTGATATCCCTAGAGCTTATCATCTCTAGTAGGTGGAAAAAATTGATTTCTTAGTCTACATGGGAGCTGTTTTTGGAGTGGTCTTTGGAGATATTGAGATAGATCTTATCACAATGGTATGTTGATAATTCTTATTATTTCATTGCCAGGGACCCATGAAAAAAGAAGTATACATTACATTTGTTTCAATAGTATTAGTTTTGATTTTAGTACCTCTTAAAATAAATTGTTAAAATAATTAATGAAGTACTTGCTTTAGTCAACAAAGTTTACATCCTTTCATTATAGGTGGTCATTTCTATATTGAGATTGATAATGGCCATTTCAAGGCATCGTATTGTAGCTCTTGGAAATATCACAAACACCAAAATATACATAGATATTGAGTAGTATACAGATGTCATAAGAGTTTCAAGAATTATCATTCTAGACATAGATTCTCCAATATATTTTGCCAACTCAAACTACTTAAGAGAAAGGTTAGTTATCTATTTATCAATCAAACATTGTAAATAACATCTTCAAGAATCAATTTGTTTTAAGTAATTTTTGAATCATTCATAGTAATGATTTACACCCACAAGTTTCCAATAAAATGTAGTGTATGATCCTACACATTTCATCTTCATAAAGTATATTTGTAGAAAAAATGGCCATATCACACATATTTACATGCCATGATCTGCCATTGACACAGGTTGATGCGATGGATAGAGGATGAAAAGGATCTTCGGGTTAAAGAAGATATTTTACAATATGTTATTCTAGATATGTCTTGTAAGTTGTGAAATCCATCCATTTCTTCTACTTGCATAAATCTTATTATTTGTTATCACCTCATGAAAGAGACTATCTTCAAATGAATCAATTCCTCAATTTGATATTTATTGTCATGTAGGTCAGATTTAATTGACTTGTTTAAGTAGTTCATATGAAATTATATTAACATTTTAAGCTTCATCTACCATTTTATGTGATTCTAAATGATCTACTTGCACAAATCAAAACATGTTTAAATAGTTCATATAAAAATATGTTAACTTTTTCAGCACGATCTACCTTTTGATGGGATGTTAGATGATCTAATAAACTCTACATACTCTAAATTCTGGCACATTGAGTTTAAACTAGATTTAAATGATGCACTCCCCAATTTTCATTCTTGAAGTTGTGGCCAACATTGACACTACTGGAATTAGAATGTTGCAAGAGCTTAAGAGGGTCCTTGATAACAAGCATCTTCAAGTGATAGATCATATTTATTTTTAACTTCAATTTATATATCAATGTTACAAGGTTCATGGAATTACATAAGAAACATACAATTGATTTTAACGTTGGTAAAGAAGTTTTTTCAAAAGAGACAATGTTTTCATAGGAGAAGTATGTCCTTATATAAGACAATATTCTACTTAGTTGAGCTTATATGGGTTTCAACTAGCATTGGCTAATCCTAGTGTAAATTTGATGGAAAAATTCAACAAGGAAAAGTTTACAGAGTTTTTGGGCCAAAACTGGTTGTTTGTCACTCTTTCCGATGGTGTGACAATCTGCAATTCACTCCTAAATGCTCAATCTAATGTTCAATGTTCAAATGTTTCTCCTTGATCTTCTTACAAGAAAATGAACTCAGAGGCCTTTCTACTCAATGTTGCAACCAAATATGCCTCCAACACTGATAGATTATTTCTCATCAATGGGAAAACTCTAGGCAAGCAAGACAGCTTGCAAATGTCTAGATAGAGCTTTAGTGGATTTGAACCATGAGAGTTGGAGGGGATTCTATGGATGACTATGGTTCTAACTTTTGATCCATAAAAATCTAAGGAAATCCTATGAGAAACCTACAGTGCTGACCCATGATAGCTAGACTATGTTTCTAAGAGTTGCAAAAGTTTATGAATTGATACTATAATGTGTTGATGGTTTTCATTAATAGCTATGTTTTTTGTTAAGATAGTTCATTAAAATTGACAAGTGATCATGATTGGATTGAAGACATATAGTAATACAACACTCAAACATATGTGATATGTCCAACATATATTGTAAACCATGTCTTAAGGAAATGGTAGTAAGAGTAGATATTCCATCAACAAAACATCAATGACACAATCATCTAAATATGAAATACAAATATTCTTGCCAATCATTA
Organism: Cupressus sempervirens; assembly: GCA_028749045.1. Classification (NCBI taxonomy): domain Eukaryota; kingdom Viridiplantae; phylum Streptophyta; class Pinopsida; order Cupressales; family Cupressaceae; genus Cupressus; species Cupressus sempervirens. The sequence goes on from CM053787.1 coordinate 517,790,629, forward strand.
CCCCATTACAAAGTCAATTCATGCATCCTTGAAACTCTGATAAACTCACATTAACTAAATAATTTATATTAATAAAAAAAAATTATCTAATAATTCTCAGTAAGTGTGAGTGGGATTAGCAAAAAAGTATCCTTGATGAAAAAAATAGAGAAGAATGGGTATTTTTTCACAATATGACTTTACATTAAGTGGGATCATAAAGTTTGATTTATTTTCCAAGGCAATATTTATTTTCCAAGACAAGGTGATTTATAGAGTCCTTGACAACTTAGAAAAATAAAAAATACATGGTGGCTTTCTATATTATAGAGGGATCTAACTCTTGTTAAATTTTCGTGGGGTTTATCGTATGGGAAACAACTTCTTGTCATTCATTGTATTTGTCTTTTAAAGAATATATTTGAGTTTGGAAGGGAATTCATTTATCTTGTAGAACTACAGGATTAGACCACGTAAGAGGTTTGTGCCCATAAAAGGATTAATATTAGGAAAGGACTCCTTACAAATTATTTCTTACAAACTTGGAATGGAGAATGTTGGCAAAAATTTTGATATTTCTTTTCCAATTGAACCCTGCATGGCCCAATGAATGCAAATTCCATGGATGTTTGTGGCCAGCCTTATTAGCATAACAAAATATTTTGTTTATGATGTGAATCACAACTTTATAATGAAAAGGATGAAAAACTTTTTAATTTGAGGTATTCATCAAGAAGCTTCGCTCATCTTTTATAATGCAATGGCTTAAACACACTTGTAAAAGCCTTCCATCAAAATAAGTCTTTAGAACTTAAGGATGCTTATTAAAAGTCTTTGAATAGCCTGAAGGGATTCCTTATGTTAGGGAATTTAACAAGTCATTCTATTGATCCCAACATCACATTTGACCAATTGAGTTGTTTTTAAAATCATTGCCATAAGCACAAAGTCATCTCCTATGTCGACATATTGATAGAGATTTTTGCATGGACTTGTCTCACCATCCTTCAAATGAAAGGCTACATTAAGTATGATAGGAGATGGAAATGGTTATGGCAATGATGATAAATAAAGGCTCACTATGAGAAGTGTTTTGTTTCCCTCATAGAAAAGAATCCCAAGGCTTCTACAAAAGAAAAAGATAGAGGAAGACATCATACGAGCTGCTAAAACATTTTTTTTTATATGCATTTCTTTCTCCTCATAGCATGACAAATTTTTCTTTCTAAAGATGAAGGCATCAACACTTCAATTATTTTCTAATGAAAATATCCCTGAGATACATGAGGATTTAGGAGACTATTTTTTCATCTTAATCATACAAGGATAAATAAGTTCAGGTTGAGCCCACATAGAATGACTTTCACCATCACGAGTTATGCCACAAAATCTAGGACAAATGAAATTTTAGGCACCCTTGTTAAGAAAATTCTTCCTAGCTTCTAATATAATCATTTTCCTTTTCAAAGATTTTATTTCCTTTTTTCTTGGGTAATTTCATAACTAGGTTCTAATCATCCAATATATCAAGATATAACATAGAAGATCTAATTGTGGGTTTCTGACTTTGCTAGTCATTTAAAAGGAAGATTGTGGTAGTTGTGTCCTTACATGAATTACCTTGAAATTGGTATCTTACTCATCACATTATCTCATTGTAAGGGGTGATGAGTTTAGCAAGATTGTATTGGACAATTGGTTACCAACAAGATTCTTGAGCTTGGTCTTTTTCAGTATTTGGCAATGCTGTTTGGCCCAATCTATGCTTGTGTAACCTTCATGAGCATTGCATTGCATCATGCAACCATCCATTAGAGACTTTATTATCACACATATCTTGATGATATCTTTCTCTTTAACACCTCTTTGGAAGCTTAGTTGAAATTTTCCAAAATTATCTTGGGAATTCCATGCTACCATCTAAGGAGAAGCTATAAATGTGTTATTTTTCTAGGAAAGAATTTAATAATTATCTTGGGATTTTGATCAATTTCAATAGGTTTTGTTGGGATCCAGAGGAATTAATTTTCTAATTTCTTAGAATTCCTTACACCAAGAGGTTTAACTCAAGCCAAAGGGTTTGTGAGTGGAGTCAGCTTCTACAGATTCATCCTTACTAAACTATTATTGTTAATAAGCATAGTTACCAAGAAACTCCCTCAAGCAAGTGAGACTGGGATTCTTTCCTGAGAGTTTCATCTCCACTTATATAGGTACCTATGCTAATGAAACTATAAACTTACATGAAACAACAATTCTCATAAGATATATTGCTAGATAATTTGTTTTCATTAAATGAAAGATTCTATAGTAAGAAGAAGAATTTCCATAAGAATCATGCTACTTTGTTGGACTTGAAGTCAAAACAGTAAGAAGAATAATTTCCATGAGCAAAAAACTAGCATTCCAACTTGAATCCAAGACTGCACAGACTACATAAAAGAAGAGTCTAAAGGCAAAAAATAGACAAAACAAAATACTTTACTCTTCCAGTGCATATCAATATTGAATTATAATAAATACCTCTATCATACATTCTTGATAATCATATATCTCATCTCTGCATTCTTGCAAATTAGAATTGGTATATGTTCTGATTAATACTATGGCATTTTTTATTGAGAAAGAACATATAATTAGATTCTTATTAGAAGGAGGCAATCAAAATAGTATCTATATATAGTCTATTTACATCAATAGAAGGCAATCAACAAGACTTGATAGAAAGATTTTACACCTAGGCAAAATAACATTACAAGTCAGCACCGAGATATTTAAGATATTACAAAACCCCCCATTCCTTTGTAATCAAAATCCACAACCAGTCAATACAAAAGCACATCTTGAATATACTCAGCTAACATTTTGGAGCCTTTGATGTCAAAACAATAGAAAAAAATCTATTTATCATCCAATTATTTTTTCTTCCATCAAGCTCCTACCTTACTAGTCACAAATAAGTTGCAAACACATAAGTTTACATGAGTTACAACACCATTGATTAAAAAAAGTAATAGCAAGTATATTGGGAACAACACCAGACTAACTTTTAACATATATGTAAGGGAGATAGTTACAAGAGTTTCTCAAAGGAAATTATGGAGTTGACTATTGGATCAAAAAGCTTACATTTAAACAACCTATTAGTGTATAAAGGAAAAGGGAGTATTAAAATCATACTCAATTATTAATGTTTAGATGCTTTTTTTCAATTATTTTCAGCATGTATTCAAGAAAATGCAATTGTCAGTTTTGTCCATTTGTTGCCTTTGGACTTTTCTTTCATGTTGTTTGTGCATTCTTGGATTTAAGTTGGAATGCTAGTTTTTTTCTCATGGAAATTATTATTCTTAGTATTTTGGCTTCAAGTCTTAAGAGTCATAAGAATTGGTTATCGAGACTCTAAAGGAATTGAAGTCATAAGAATCAAACTACTCATCAGGGTAGGGACTTTTTGTAGGACCATTAGAAGAGATTAACAAGCTTTCATTCATGTTGTTCAGTGTGTATTCAACAAGAATAGCATGAAATAAAAATCTCCTTCATCCTTAAACAATGCATTGACTAGGATGCAGATATGACTTTTTTTTCACAAATATGGTACAAAATATGTATACCTGGATTATATTGGGGCATCTTAAGAAATTAAAACCATTGAAATTATTGGTGTTCACCTATTAATCTAATATATTTGCCTATTTCTCTTCATTTAGTGCCACATGTCAATTACTTTTAGTGGAGTCCCTTAAAAACATATTACTTTTTAGTTGAGGCTCGCTCAAGTTTTTTGTATGTAGCCTATTAAGCTGCTTAAAGTGTGGACTAGGCATCAAGTCACAGAAAAATTGATGAACTTAACTACTAGCAGGACTGGTCCAATTTTTTTGTACAAGATATTGGGAGAGGTGATCAAGGCAGGAGCCATCACTATTGGCATTGGGGATATTGTGGGGTATTTATTTCCTTTTGAATGCTACAAATTGATTGCAGGCATCAAAGCCAATACTCTAGGCATTAAGAATGTCATTATTTCAATTCATTACCATAATGACCTTGGTCTTGCAATTGCCAATACCTTGGCTGTAATATTCCTTTTCTATCCTTCTCATTGCTTTCATTGTCTATAAATTTGTGGTATTTATTTCATGTCCCCTTTTCAAATAATTAAAAAATAATAATCTTTGCTGAGGTAGGCAGGCCCAAGAAAGTGAAGTTTCAGAAAAAGGGGGTTAATCTTTGGAAACCGTTGGACTAATAAATGAAAATTATTATTAAAATATGTTTCATTAACCTCTCTTGGATGTGAGTTACAGTTATGCCCTCTTTTAAGGGGTTTGGAGACATTTTGGGCTGAGGGGGGAGAACTTGATTTTTGCTCATTCTTTGTTATTCTTCACAGGCTGCCAAACCTGTGGAGAAGGAGACCCAAGAACGGGAGTTTGCAGGTTTCCAGGTAGACCCAAGAATGAGAGTTTTCAGGTTTCTAGGAAGGCTAAGGATGGGAGTTTGAAGCCATTCCATGTGCATGCTCATACAGAGTTTGCCTTTGTGCTGAACAGTGCTGATTTGTGGGTTTTCGGGTGTGTTTTTGGTATGAGTTTGGTGTTTTCAGTTGAGTATTTCATATCAGTTTGGGTTGCTGCTGTATTTCAGACTTTAAAGTGTTAAAATAGAGCTAAATATATGTATTGTGACGTGATTAAACTTCTAAGATATATTATTAGTGTTTTTGTGGTGTTTTCGGGCATTTTTGTGTTAATTTCGGGAGCCCGACGAGCATAGTTTTTGTCCTACATTTGTGAACTGTTGTGTAAAGGCTATACGGATCTAGAAATTTCATTTTTTAGGCTGTTATGCTGCTGAAATTTCTGTAAAAATGTCCATTTTCAGATTTATTAATAATTTGTGAAGTTGTGAAGCTTTTGGCACTATTTTCAGCATACCCGATTTGGGGTTTCTTGAGAAATTTGGGGGATCTTTGTGATATTAGTTGATTGATTTTAAAGATCTGATTTGAGGCTTGAAATATCATGCAAAAATCAGAAAAGGGACATTTCAGTGGTATCAGAGCCATGATCTTGCCAGCCTGAGGGTTTGTAGAAGTTGCATGCCAGTTTTGACAACTACCCAGATCTTGCATTTCAGTTTTTAGAACTACCCAAATCTTGCATGTCATAATTTATGGTTGCATGTTGCTTCTAATCATCTGCATGTCAAAATTTATGGTTGCATGCTACTTCTAATCATTTGCATGTTAGTTCTTGGTGAATTTGGTGGTTGTAGAAGTTTGCATGTCAGTTTTGACAACTACCCAGATCTTGCATGTCAGTTTTGACAACTACCCAGATCTTGCATTTTTGACAACTACCCAGATCTTATATGTCATAATTGATGATTGCATGTTGCTTCTAATCAGCTGCATGAAAAAATTTTTATGGTTGCATGCTACTTCTAATCATTTGCATGTTATTTCTTGGTGAATTTGGTGGTTGCATATTGCTTCTAATCAGTTGCATGTCAAAATCTATGGTTGCATGCTACTTCTAATCATTTGCATGTTATTTCTTGGTGTTTGAAGAAGCTATATCCTATTGGGGTTATACTCTACTTTATCTAGAATGGACAGGTATAGTACAGAGTCTCAGAGGACACAATCTTGGACAATTGATATCTAGAGTCAAAATAGTAGAAAGGATGGTTATTTAGACATTTGAGATAAACTTATGAAAATAAGCCATGACATGTATGAACAATTGATTGAGCACCACCATATAATGAATGACATGTTGTTCGACCCAGCTAAGGTGGATAAGTTGACTAGATTTCTTTTTGGTAGATTTTCTCACAGGGCAGATGACACAATTACCAAGAATTTGCATGAAGAGTTTGAGAAACTAGCTGATAGCCAGGTAGAGATCTCAGATTCTACTCTGCCACAGGAGGTGGTGGGAAAGGATATTACACAGATTGATAGTAATGGTCAACTTGATACTCAAATTGAGACAATTGTTTATAGGTCATCAAAGGGTGATGCCACAGATATTCAGGATGGTATAGTTACAACAGGCAGTGACTACAGTGTAGTGGGTTCAGATGATGATTATGAGGATGTTGTTGTGCAAGATGGTGAGATTCCTGGTAGAGATGAGCAGACATTGAGCATTCATGATTTTGCTGAGAAAGAGTACCAGGCACAGTTAGATGCTTCACCACATGAGGTTGAGGTTGGTAGTACTTCACATGATTTGTCCAGCCAGCTGAAGGTGAACAAAGATAGTATTGTGACTTCATTATCTCATCATGATAGGTATGTGGAGTTAGTTGGTATTGGTCATATTACTCAAGTGAGGATTTTTCTTGAGTTACCAGTTGATTCTAGTTTACGGATATGGACTCGAGATTGTTATATTGGCATTTGGGATTCAGTTGATTGGAGATCTTTAACACTTTTTGGTAGCAGTGTTTGTTTGGGTGTTATCATGGATTTGATTAGTAGATTACATGGTGTTGTCTTTTCTTGTGCAAGTATCTTGTCTGATGTTGGTATTAGTTTTTATACACCGATGTTGGGCTTTGTTCATATATCCAGTCGACCATACTTTCTGGAATGTGTTGATGATCTTTCATATTTGGCAGTGTGTACAAATGAGTCCCAGGATCATATTAGCATTGATGACATCCAGGAGGATGTAGTGGGCAATTTTGAAAACTTAGTTTCCTTGGGTACAGATGAGTTGGACAGCAGTGCTAATGTTTTTGATACTCCGTATGTTGATATGAGCTTTAGATTTGATTCACAAGATATGGATTGTAATACTCTAGAGACTAGTGACTTTGATTATACTCCTTTAGACAGTGCATCAGAGGAGGTTTGTAGGAGACAGTCAAGCCAGTGCCATCATGTGTCTAATCAGTTGAGAGTTAGTGACCGAGACATTGCTATCACTTGCCAACATTTTGATGTTGCTCGTCAGTTGTTACCAGTTTATGGATGGGGTTCTCCTACTAGTGATGAGCAGGAAGGAAGTTATCTTTCCTTGACAGAGATCCACTCTTTATGGGAGGCTATTTGGATTTTGAGACAGAATTATATGCAGTTGGTAGCCGACAAAGATTATCTTATGGAGTGGGGCAGTACAACATATGATGCATTGTTGGCCAAGGAAGATGAGGTGAGTGAGCTTACTGAGCAGCTTGAGGTGACTTCTGAGATTCTTGAGAGTACACAGTTGGCTTTCAAGGAGTCACAGTTTCATTTGGCAAAGGTGACCATGGAGTTAGAGCGACTACAATCTTTACCTGATTCTATACAGTCACAAGCTATGGTGTTTGGTGATCCGAAAATGTCCATGGCCAAGATTGTCAAAGACAGTGGAGATGGGGATGCATCCATCCTTGATACTAACATTGGCATATCAGGTTCATTCCTACTAGAGTCAGGTTTAGTTGAGTTGGGTGTTGTAGCAAATTGTTGTATGCCTGACAGGGTGGTGGCCTCTAGTACTGAAGGCATGAAGACTAGAGATGTATCAAAGATCATGTGTGATGTTGGTGAGTCGGCAGTTGGCATGGTTCCTGCTAGTAATACTACCCCCTTGGTGATATCTTCAAAGGTAGTAGTTAGTTCCAACATGGTTAATGATCAATTGCAATTAGTTTCATCTAGATTATAGTCTGAGCCACTGACTGAGATTGGCGCATTCTATCGACATTACACTATGAGGTACACTCATCAATTTACCTTTGATGACCATGTTGATGAGATGATGATACAAAGATGTACCTTGGTTCCTAGTGCTTGTCATCAGTTATGGGATAGTTTGACACCTCAGGATGAGGGTTGTGATGAGCATGACATGGTGATAGGTTCTACAGTTGACAGCTTGATAATACATGACTTAGAGCAGGAGTTTCAGAGTGATGCTTCAGCAAGTGTTGTTATTGATTCTACTCCTTTGGCTATGACATCTCCTGACTTAGCTAGTGATCAGTCACAGTGGGTTGTATCACTTGTTCATGGTGAGTTGTTGACTAAGGTTGGTTTTTTTTATCAACATTATATTTCAATGTATGTACATCAGTTAGCATTTGATTCTTGTGTTGAGGAGTTGATGGCAGGAAAATTTGGTTTGGGTTCCAATTCTTGCTATTTATCTTGTGATGGCTTTTCACCATAAAGGGTGCATGGTAGTTATGGTTATGAGATAGTGGTCAGTGATCTATAGAGTTGTGTTGAGTGCAAGCATTGTATAGTGTGTGGATTCTCCATACTTGGTACAGTTTCATTCGAGAGCATTCACCATTATTGCAGAGTTGGATTGTACATTTTGTATAGGCCAGTGGAATGCATTGATGGTATTTACTATGTTGGTAGTCCCCTTTACTTGGGTTTTGATGTTCTAAGAGTTTGTGTCTCACGGGTTTATAACTATGGAAGTTGTGATTTTGGAGTTTGGTGGAGCTATAATTGTCCGTTTGATTATGGATTCCTCTTGGTCATATTGCAGAGGATATTGCAGGAGCCTGTGTTAATTGGTAATAGTATAGTTCAAGACTACATTTGGGATCCAGGTGGATTGATTGGTTTATTTTTCAGCCATTGCTTGAGGACAAGCAATTTTTGGGAGGGGAGGACTTGTCATGTCCCCTTTTCAAATAATTAAAAAATAATAATCTTTGCTAAGGTAGGCAGGCCCAAGAAAGTGAAGTTTCAGAAAAAGGGGGTTAATCTTTGGAAACCATTGGACTAATAAATGAAAATTATTATTAAAATATGTTTCATTAACCTATCTTGGACATGGGTTACGGTTATGCCCTCTTTTAAGGGGTTTGGAGGCATTTTGGGCTGAGGGGGAGAACTTGATTTTTGCTCATTCTTTGTTATTCTTCAGAGGCTGCCAAACCTGTGGAGAAGGAGACCCAAGAACAGGAGTTTGCAGGTTTCCAAGGAGACCCAAGAATGGGAGTTTGTAGGTTTCTAGGAAGGCTAAGGATGGGAGTTTAAAGCCATTCCATGTGCATGCTCATACAGAGTTTGCCTTTGTGCTGAACAGTGCAGATTTGTGGGTTTTCAGGTGTGTTTTTTGTATGAGTTTGGTGTTTTCAGTTTAGTATTTCCTATCAGTTTGGGTTGCTGCTGTATTTCAGACTTTAAAGTGTTAAAATAGAGCTAAATATATGTATTGAGACATGATTAAACTTCTGAGATAGATTATTAGTGTTTTTGTTGTGTTTCCGGGCATTTTTGTGTTAATTTCGGGAGCCCGATGAGCATAGTTTTTGTCCTACATTTGTGAACTGTTGTGTAAAGGCTATACGGATCTGGAAATTTCATTTTGTAGGCTGTTATGCTGCTAAAATTTCTATAAAAATGTCCATTTTCAGATTTATTAATAATTTGTGAAGTTGTGAAGCTTTTGGCACTATTTTCAGCATACCCGATTTGGGGTTTCTTGAGAAATTTGGGGGATCTTTGTGATATTAGTTGTTTGATTTTAAAGATCTTATTTGAGGCTTGAAATATCATGCAAAAATCAGAAAAGGGACGTTTCAATTGAGTATTAATTTTATGAGTTCTCATGATGTGAATTACAGGGTGCACTTGCAAGACCAGGTTAGTTAGAGGTGACTATTAATGGCATCGGAGAAAGAGCTAGAAATGTTTCACTCAAAGAGGTGATAAAAATCTTCATGAGAATATTTAGAGAGCACATTTGCAATTTCAACTTCTTTGGATTTCTTAAATTCTATCCACTCACAAGCATATTCACAATTTTCTCATTTAAACCTTTTTTCTCAGTAAAGCTTGGTTTTTTTAATTAAGTTGACTTATATGCAATATGAGCCAAGCCACATAAGACTAACACATATTTTTATTACATAAACTTGAGTTCTATTCACTGGCACCCACATTCATGTAGCTCAACCTTGTTGCTTATATGGGTTGTCTAATAGTGCCAAGAGCAATTTCAAAGTGCATCTCATTCAATTGTTATCTCTTGTCATTATAAACATGCCTTTAACACATACTAGTCTACTTTTTGATTTGTAGAGGTGACAAACACTTTTGTATATAGCTAGTAAAACTCCCCTTCAACATTTCTATTGATTTTAATCTAGTTTATTCTTGCAAGTGTAGTCCATTCTACCCATTGCATAAATCTCATAGAAGATAGGTTATAGTTACTATCATTTGAGAATTTTTTAGTTATATGGTTTTTCTTTTTTCTATTTATTTATGTGGGTAAAGCTTAAATGTTGTTTAGGTAAGTTCTATTTCATGTGGGCCTATTGATAGGTGATGTTTGGATTCAAATTCAAGGTCTACTCGGGTTCCATGCCCATTTAGCACAGACTTTTTGCATTTATGTGTGGTTATAGGTCCTTGACTTATAGTGAGGGTAATTTGAACTTGGTCTCTTATAAGATGTCATATCTTACTATAGCAAGCTAGCCCTTCAATTAATTGTTAATCTTGTTAATATATTGAGAGGAGAGGAGCATGGGGCTGCAAGTTGGCCTGGATGGGGTTAGTTAGCATATGCTAATTTTAACTTCAAAAGTTAGAGCAATATCAATACCATTACTAAATCTCACATCGAAATCAAACAACTATGAAAATGATAAGCACAACTCCACATCCACACAAGAGAATATTAGATCTATGTAGAAACCCAAAAAGGAAAGAACATTGTTCCTATAGAATTATAAAAAGCTTACAATTAATTTATAAGCATCAAAATCCAAGAATACAACCCAAGAAAGAGCCACCAACCTCAAATACAATTAATATATAGGAGATACAAAAGATATATCATGTGGACCTTCCAAACTCAAAATTTTATCATTTGTCTAGTTTGGTTTACTTGAAAACACTCTTGTGTCACTTCAACTTCTACATTAGCACTCACATAGGGGATAGGAGCTCACAACAAAGATAAAGATTGTTGGTCTGTGGTGTAAGTTAATTAGTGATGAAGCAGACAATGAAGAAGTATCCTCTCCACAACCCTTACAACAACAATGTCGACCTCGTGGAGATTACAAACCTTATATTAATTGGTGACTTTGACCCCAAAAAATTTGGCTCACATAATTGATGGTGCCCTATGCATAAATGTTCATTTCTTCCATGTTATATCAAGAAATTATTTCTTATCCAAGCCATTTAATTTCCAACCTTTTAAATCTTTGCAAAGATAAAGTTGGAGCAGGAGAATTTTTCTTCTCAAAGGTGTCCTCTAATTGTAAAGTGTCCATTCCATTATATATTGAACTAGATATGTCTTGTTTGTTGAATAGATAATGGAATGGATGCTTTACAATCAGAGGACACCTTTGAGAAGAAAAATTTTCTTGCTCCAACTTTATCTTTACAGAGATTTAAAAGGTTGCAAATTCAATAGTTTGGATAAGAAACAATGCTTGATACAACATAAAAAAATTTGTGACCAAACATTAGTGAAAATTTTGACCAATTCTTGATAGTTTTCTACCAAGATTTGGTTGAAATTTCCACCAATTATAAAAATTTTTGACCAAACATTGGTGAAAATTTTGACCAATTCTTGATATTTTTCTACCAAGAATTGGTCAAAATTTCCACCAATTATAAATTTTTTTGACCAAATATTGGTGGAAATTTTGACCAACAATGACAAATTAGAGCTAGCAAAAATTAAACAAATGTATTGGTTGAAAAAATTTCAATGAAAAAAATTACCACGAACTACTTGGTCAAAATTTTGACCAACCTAGGTTTAAATTTTGACCAAAATTCATTGAAAATTGAGTCCAAATTTACTAATGAAGTGAAATAACAAAATGGAAACCAAGTGACAACATATTGATGCTGAATGCTAATATTCATGTTAAATCATAGATTTGATGAATTTGAGCCAACTATTTTGTTTTCTTGAATTTTGTGAAGTCTGTGGAATACAACTATGATGACTTGACGACAAAAAATTCATGGTAAACCATTTTGAGGCAAATTAAAAGTAGATTCAAGAAGAAGTTTCTAGAGGGACTAAAATGAAAAGATGGGTAGATTTATTGAATCCTACATAATCCTACCTAACCCTAAAATGGATGATAGAGGATGAACAAGAAAAGATCTTAATTCTCTATTTATATAGATGGCTGATTAGAAGCAAAGGGGAAACAAGTTATCACATCTAAAGTGTGAGAAAGCCAAGAAGAATGAAGGATTGAAACAAAGATATGTAATCTACATGTGATTTGTAATTTGTTATCAGATCAAGCCTTACTATTACTTTCTTATCATTGTATTAGTCTATGTTAAATCCTTTGGATTAAGGTTGACCTAATAGTCATTTATAAATCTTTTAACTGGGTGACATTCCAAGTGAATGATCTAAACTCCTCTAACAAGGTTCACTCCTAATAGGGTAAATGAAATCTTTAACCAGACCATATTTAATAGTGTGTATTGTGACCTTTAATAGGGTTGGCTTTTTATAGGGCATCACTTTAGAAGAGTGATAATTAGTAACATGCTATTGGTGGTTTTTTCCAAATTGGATTTCCACATAAAATCCTTGTGTCAAATGTGTTATTGAATCTATTATGTTTACTAAAAATTTATTTGGACCTAGGACAATAACATATAAGTTTAGTTGATTATATGATCTAATGGATGCATGCATGATGAATATGTTTTATGGATACGGATTCACTAAGTCATGAAAAGTTTTATTTGTACATTTGGATCTTGGATAACTGATTCACCCCCTATCATTTATTTTAAAGAATTCTAATAATTGGTATTAGAGCCATCTGCTTAAGAGGGCTAGTTTGAAGGTACTAGAAGCAAAAGATCAAGATGTCAAAAAGAGAGGTATACAAGCTCAATAAGGACAAATTCCTTGCATGAAAAAGTCTAATGAACCTACATCTAGGGGGTTTTGAAGACCATACACAATCTACCATCACCACTTAGCATGTAAATCCTATTAGAGCCATAATTGCTAATGATCTAAAGAAGAAGAAAGAACATAATCAAAAAATGTTGGAGATTACCTCTACCCTAAGTTAAGTTGAATATGATGATATCAAGGGCTGTGACTCTGCAAAGAAGATGTGGGATACTCTTCACACAATTTATGGAGGAGATAAAAATGTTTTGAGAGCCAAATATGAAAGTCTTAGAGGTAAGTTTGATGACATGAGAATACAAAAAGGTGAGAATATTGCTCAATATTGCTCTAGAATAAAAGATGTTGTTAATGCTATAAGAGGAGTTAATGGTAAGATAGATGATGATACTATGTTGAGTAAATTTGTGAGAACACTACTATCAATTTATGCTATTAGAGTTTCTACCATACAACAACTGATATCTATATAAAATTCTAATCTAACTCTTGAAGATCTAATAGGTAGATTCACTACTTTTGAGCTATCTAATTTTGACAACTTCAAATCTAACAATGTGGAATATGCTTTCAAAGCTAAGATATCATTGAAGGAACCTAATGAGAAGAAGAAGAAAAATGTAAAATATGTTTCCAGTGATACTGATGAGAAGGATGTAGAACAACTTAGAGAACTTTTTGCAAGGAGATTTCATAGAGGTAAAGGAAAATTCAATGGTAAGTTAACTATCATGTGTTTTAATTGCAATGAGGTTGGTCATACTATTGCTAGATTTCCAAAGAAGAAGAACAATAAAGGTGGAGAAAAATATTGAAGTAAAATAGATGAAGACAAAAAGATTACAAAGACAAAGGCAAGAAGTCTTGCTACATTGCAGAAGAGGAAACCAAAGAATAATCTAGAAATCATGATGATGAAATGGTGTATGTTGCAATGAAGGATGAATTTTATGAGGATGAGGGAACTACATTGGTCTCTTGTGTAAACAAGAATGATAGATGAATCATTGATAGTGGGCATTCACATCAAATGACTGGAGATAAAAGTAAGTTCATCACCTTGAATTATCATGATGAAAATAGTGTAAGTTTTGCTAATGATGCACCCTATCAAATAAAAGGAAAAGGATCTATCAAATTCATAGAAAATATTTTATGTGACAATTCTTACTATTTTGAAGGACTTTACTATAATTTGTTGAGTGTGTCACAACTGAATAGTTTAGGCTAAAAGGTTGAGTTTGAGAGCAAGATAGCTAAGATATATGACACTGATGGAAAACTAATTCAAAAAGGTGACCAAAATAGAGGTAATCTATTCTATTTTGATATGAATGATGCTACTTGTCTAGTTATAGAATTTGATGATGTGTGGTTATGAAAAAAGAGGTTGTGTCATGTTAATTTTGATAACTTGGTCAATATTAGTAACATGAAAAGAGTGAGAGGTTTTCTTAAGTTGAAGAAACTTGATAATATAATTTGGAAACAATGTCAATTAGGAAAAATGACAAAGTCTAGTTTTAAGAGTAAGACTCAAACCTTTAAAAGAATTTTGGAGATTGTTCATACTAACTTATGTGGACCAATTGAAGTGAAAATCTACAAAGGACATAAGTACATTATGCTACTTGAAGATGACTATTCTAGGATGATGACTGTCATGTTTCTAAAATAGAAATTTGATGCTTTTCAAATGTTTAAGTGGTACTTAGAAAGAGTTAAGAAGGAAATAGGTAAAATTCTAAAATGTTTGAGATTTGATAGACAAGGAGAATTTACATCAAATGAGTTTGAGATGTTCTAAAATGATAGAGGAATCAAAAGAAAAACATCTACATCAAGGACCCTTCCACAAAATGGAATTACTAAAAGGATGAATAGATCTATAATGGAGTGCTATAGGACACTCATGATGGAGAAGAATGTTACTTTGAAATACTAGAGAGAGGCTATAAGTACAGTTTTCTATACCTTGAACCATGTGCAAGTTAAGAAAGGTACTCATTCAACACCTTTTGAACTATGGTATGGATACTCACTCAATGTAAAATATTTTAAGGTATTTAGAAGAAAATGTTATATTCTCAATGATAGTAGGAATGGAAAATTTGATGCTAAGAGTGAAGTAGGTATATTCCTTGGCTATTCCACAAGAAGTAAAGCTTATAAGTGTTTAAGTACTAACACTAGCAAAATTGTGGAAAGTGAAAATGTAAAATTTGATGAATACATAGAGGTATATGAGGCTAAACCTATAAAGGAACCATAGGAATAGAAATCTTTTGTGTACTTTTATGAAGGTATGCCTGATGATTAAGATGTTGTAAATCAAGTTACAAATCAAAAAGCTTTAGTGACTACTAACTTACATACTATGAATGCCAAGTTGCATTCAAGAATTGAACTATAATCAAATTCTGAGTTGTAGAATGAAGTTGAGGCACATGCTAATTCTGAGATTAGTGTACATGAAAGAGATGTTGAATTACCTGATAGAGAAGAAAATAATGATTTAAAAGTTGATAGACCTAATGAAATAATGATTCAAAAGTTGATAGACCTAATGAAATAATGATTCAAAAGTTGATAGACCTAATGAAATAACATCAAGAAAGTCAAAGTATGTCAAGAGATATCATCCTACTAAACAAATTATTGGAGATAGAAAAACCAAACCAATGATAAGGAACAAGCTAAGAAGTGATACATGCTTATTGAGTATGCATGAACCTAAAATAGTGAAAGATGCCTTAGAGAATGAGGACTAGAGTAAAGCCATAAAAGAAGAGATTGAACAAATTGAAAAAGAATAAGGCATGGAATCTAGTTCCCAGACCAAAAGATAAAAATGTGATTGGTACCAAGTGGGTATTCAGAGACAAGTTAGATGAAAATGGTGAAGTCATAAGAAATAAAGAAAGATTAGTTTTCAAGGGATATACACAAGAAGAAGGGATAGAATATGGTGAAACATTTTCCCCTACTACAAGATTGGAAGGAGTAATAACACTAATTGATTACTCTACATACAAAGGTTTCAAAGTTTATCAAATGGATGTTAAATCTACATTCCTGAATGGTATATTGGAGGAAGAGGTTTATATTGAATAGCCAGAAGAATTTGTTGATGCTAACAAAAAGAACATGGTATATAGGCTACATAAAGCTTTATATGGATTAAAGAAAGCACCAAGAGAATGGTATGAAAGGCTGCATAATTATATTGTGAAAATTGGATTTAAGAGGACTGATGATAACAACAATATGTATTTGAAGACAAAAAAAGGAAAAGGTATTCTACTATTTGAATTTTTTGTAGATGATATCATATTTGGGAATCAATATACTTTATGTAAAGCTTTTTCAAATGAAATGAAGAAATAATTTGAGATGTCTATGTTTGGAGACATCAAGTTCTTTATGGGTTTGCAAGTACATTAGATGAATCATGGTATATACATCACTTAGTCTAACTATGTGAAGGAGATATTGATTTTTTTAGATTATAAGATTCCAAGCTAGTAAGCACACCTATGGTGATATGACACAAATTTTCAAAGAATGATGATTCAACTAAGGTGAATCAAACATTGTATAGGTATAGGATTGACAAATTGCAATTTGTAGTGCATAGAAGACCTGATATTGCATTATTTGTTGGGATAGTTGCAAGATTCTTTTTTAATCCTAGAGAGAACCATTTGATGGTTGTTAAGAGGATAATGAGATATCTAAAAGGAACAAAAGAATATGGTATATACTATAAGAAAAATAAGAAATTTGAATTAAAGGTCTACACTAATGTTGATTGGGCTAAAAAATATTGATGACAAAAAGAGCACTAGTGGAGGAAAATTTTTCTTAGGAAAGAGACTAGTTATATGGACCAACAAGAAACAAAATTGCATATCTCAATCTATTGTTGAAGCAAAGTTTGTTGTTGTTGCAGTAAATTGTACAAACATTGTATGGATCAAACACCTACTCAAGGAATGAAGGAAGAAATCACTGAACATGTGATACTTTATTGTGATAACACATGTTCTATAAATATATTAGAGAACCCTATGATGCACATAGATACTAAGCACATTGCAATCAAGTATCCCTACTTGAGAGAGTTAGTTCAAGACAAAGCGGTGAAGATGGAATAAGTGAATACAAAAGAGTAGATAGCTAATATCTTCACAAAAGCGTTACCTAAGGATGCTCATGAGTATCTAAGAGGTAAACTAGGGGTGATACCCCTATCCAAAGCTATTTAAGAAGCATTAGAAGTGTTCTACATCAATCAGAGTTGAATGTTGTATCTTACAACTTGATGCAGTGGATCTTACTTTAGGAGCTGCCCAAAGTAATCAAAGAGCTGAAACAAAATATCAGTCACAATGTAAGGTGACAAAGAGAGAAATTGACAATGTCCATATCTGCATGTTGAGATGACAAGTATTTGGAATTTTTGTTAAAGAGGGAGATGATAAAAGGATACCAAAAAAAGGGAGAGAACTAATCTACCTAGTAAGAGGGAGAAAGTGCTAAAAGAGATATAAGAGAAAAATATAGATATATAGCTACTTGAAAATAAAAAAGAGGGAGTGATTAGCGAAGTTAGAAGTACTACAAGATGGTAGATGAAGGAATTCATAAGGAAGAGTTGATTGTTTGTTGATTTGAACAAAGTTTTGTAACCTATATAGAAGTTGATATCTATTAATAGAGAGAGAGATTTCAATACAAGGAATTATTTTCTTTTTGGTTTTGTTGTTGGTATGGTTTTCCATCAATGCCAAAGAGGGATATTGTTGAAAATAGATTGATACAAGCATGAAGACATGTTTCAATCATTATTTTGTCACTAATGTCAAGTTTGTAGGACTTGATGAAATTCAACTCCACAGCTCACCAAGATCACCTGCATGCAAATAACTTGTTGAAGCGAAACCAAGAAGGAAGAGGTGGAGCTTGGAAAAATCTTAAACAGACATGAGAAAGAATATATTGCAAAAAAATAAAAATGTATTTACAATGAAAATGAGATTATGAGTTGAGAAAATACAATGAGAGAGCCTGAATATAAAGGCCTCATGGAAGCTTGTAGAATAAGCTAGAAAGTGGTAGAAGATAAGGTAGACAACTAAGCACACTTCCACAAAAAGGTGGAACATGCTAGAAGGGAACAAACTTCTGTGTTGTCAACAACTCATCACTACAACTATTAACTACTAAATATTAAATAAATGCATTAACCTAAGTAAGCTTAAGTAAATAGAATAAATAATAATAAATAAATTAATTATTTACTCTAACACCCCCCCTTAAGTGCAACTTAGGGGAATTTCTTAAGCTCACAAAACTAGATGAAATGCAAAATGGGTCTTGGTAATGAGGCCATGTTAGGTACCCATGTATAATGCAAAGAAATGCAACCTCTAAAAATGGCAAAAGAGAGAAAACCACATGGGAAAAACCCTCCCCCAAAAAGAAGTAAGAACCTAGTGAAGAACTAAAGAAGCTTCCAACTAGGGGAATGTCCCCTAAAATAGGAACAAAGAGTGATCATGAAGAGCATCACTAAAGCATGAAGAAGTTGTAAAATATTCCATCAGAAAGAAACTAATAATTTGAAGAACCTCCATGGAAGAAGAAGGCACAAAATGAGTATGTCTATATGGTAGATGATCCATCTCACTAAAATGCATAGGTAGCCAGCCACTACAATCACCTCATATATAGGATCAACCACTAGATACATAGCTCACACTATTGAACCATCGAACCAAGAATGCATTAGAACAATAGCATAAACCCCCCTTAATGTAGATGGGGTGAGATGATAGGCAATTGAGAAGGTGGACCAAAATCCTCTATAGATAGAACCAACAACTACGAGAGAGGAAGAGGTACAAACACCTATAAAGACATAGTAATAGTGACGCTGCATGGGAAAAAAAAAGAAAGAAGGCCTAAACTAGAAAAAACTACCCCCATGGTGCTTTATAAAAAAAGTGCAAGTACAACTATCTCAAAAATAATGTTGATGAACCCAAAATGTAAGAGTGGCACTTTATCTTAGTGTGTATACATAAAAGTGCTTACAAATGACATCTACAATAATCAAAGAAGGACAAAAGCTAACAAAGAAGATAGTATAGCCCAAAACAAAAGATTTCATCCTAGGAAAATGATCCTCAAATCTAAAATACCCAAGATATCTAGCATAGAGAAAAAATGACAAAAACATGATAGAAAGAGCATGGGCTAGAATCTAAAGGAAATGACCACATTTATGAAAAGATGACAAAACCAGGTTTCCAAAAATATAACATTTTCAAAAAACTAACATGGTATGCAAAAGATATGCATGCCAGAGTAAAAAAAAAAACTTGGGATTTCAGCTGGAAAAATAGGCAACAAAACTATATCAAAACCTACAAATACCTACACCGATATCTTTGTCTTAGAACCAACTTTCTGGTGCTTCTTTTGGATAGGAAAAATACCTTCGTATGCTCAAGATATGGCCAAGAAACTACAAGTAGGTCAAAAATGACCCTGGAGAGGTGCAAGAGGTTTTTTGATGTAGTGCTGATGTCAGTAGTCTATTGAAAAAAATTTGATGGCCTGGGGGCCATCACCACAAAAAAGGGCCACATGGAAAGTACAACTGATGTGGTAGGGGCCATGTGGCAAAGTGCCACATGGCAACCTTGCCACATGTCAAATATTGTGTGGTGCTGACTAGGCAGAAAAAACCACATGAGTTGTGCAGAGGCACTAAGTTGGCATTGAGTGTGCAGGGGTTAAGTGGACCAGCAAAGTAGAGGAGGAGCTAGGCACAAGAAGGATGAGTTGTGGCGGAGTAGTCAAGAGAAGTGGTACAGTTTAGAGGTGCTACTAGAAATGGTGGCACACGAGCAGAGTACAGCTGAGGTGTTTCACTGGGTGGAGCAAAGGAGGCATCGCTAGTGTTGGTGAGGCACTAATGGTGTACTAGCAGCCCCACGATGGCTATTGGGAAGTGCTGCGGTGGTGTGTCCTAATTTTTTTTTTTCTACCAATCGTATGTCTATACGGCCATATAGTAGGCCAAGGGCTAATTTTTTTTGCCTCTTAGAGCTCCTATCACCAAAATCAAAGAGTTTTATATGAATCCTAACTGCAAATAACCTTTTGGATCTAATGGCAGCATCTGTTTAGGCCCAAAGTGCTTCAAAAAAATGCTCTTCCCCTAGATTGAAGAAAAATGCACAAACAAACTAGGGTTTGTGTCTCTGAATCATGGCTTCAAAAAACATTCAATGAAGAAGTAGCAGGGAAGCTCTAATATCCTGTAGACATTGATAAAATCCAACTCCATAGCTCACCAAGATCACCTACATGCAAATAACCTATCGAAGGGAAAGCAAGAAGGAAGAGGTGGAGATTGGAAAAACCCTAAACATATATGAGAGAGAATATATTTCAAAACAATGAAAATGTATTTACAATGAAAATGAGATTATGAGTTGAGAAAATACAATGAGACTGCCTGAATATAAAGGCCTCATGGAAGCTTATAGAATAAGTTAGAATGTGGTAGAAGATAAGGTTGACAACTAAGCACACTTCCACAAAAAGGTGGAACATGCTAGAAGGGAAGAAACTCCCATGTTGTCAACAACTCATCACTACAACTATTAACTACTAAATATTAAATAAATGCATTAACCTAAGTAAGCTTAAGTAAATAGAATAAATAAATAATTATTTACTCTAACAAAGTCTACTACTTGGTGGTAAGCCAACTACTTAGATGATTTGAGTACTATCATTTGTTTGATTAATGAAGAGAATTTGATCAAATGAGATAACAAGAACATCTAGAGGAAAGGTTGAGTTATGGAAGAAAAAATAAGTGCAAAGATCAGTTAAACTAGTCATAATATAGTGCATTGAATATCTACTTAAGGTTGCATAAGTTTGATACACTGACCAAGTCTAGAAGAACAAGAAAGAAGAATTGAGTCTGCCAAGCTTGACCAAGTGGATAGTAGATGCCAAGCAAAGTTAGTGCAAGCCAAGAAAAAAATTAGTTGGAGATGAGCAAAGTGAAATTTTAGTGCATGTCGAGTGATACAATGTAAGCCAAGTAATTTTTAGTTGATGCCAACCACTACTAAGCTTTAGTATATATTGAGTTATCTAGTTGAAGTTGAGTGAAAGAACAATATGGAAGCTGAGCAATAGCATATTAATCCTAACTATCAAAATTCATGTGAAATCATAGATTTGATGAATCTAAGCTAACTATTTTTTTTCTTGAATATTGTGAAGCATGTGGAATACAAATATGATGGGTTGGTCACATAGAAATTCATGGTAAACTATTTTGAGGTAAATTCAAGGTGGATTCATGAAGAAGTTCCTAAAGGGACTAAAATGAAAAAATGGGTAGATTCATTTAATCCTACCTAATCCTACCTAACCCTTGAATGGATGATGGAGGATGAATAACTAAAGATATTAATTCTCTATTTATAGAGATGGTTGGTCAAAAGAAAGGAAGGTCATCTTCAAGAACCAAAGTTAGACAAGAGGTCTAGGGTATTTCTTCATTCAGTGGCCAAACAAGTAGAGGTTGCTATTGGAAAGTAAAGAAAGAAGTCTTAAGAGTATGAATGCTTGAAGGGTGAACAAGCTATCAAAGTTGAGGTGTGAGAAAGGCAAGTAGAATGGAGGACTAAAATATAGATCTATAATCTATAAGTAAGTTGTAACTTATTTTAAGATCAAGCTTTACTGTTACTTTCTAATCATTATATTAGTCTAGGATAAATCCTTTGGATTAAGGTTGACCTAATAGTCATTTGTAAATCCCTTAATTAGGTGACATTCCAAGTGAATGATCTCTAGTTCTCTAACAAGTCTCACTCCTAATAGGGTGAGTGAAATTCTTTAACCATGTCACATTTAATAGTGTGTATTGTAACTTTTAAAAAGGTTGGCCTTTCATAGGGCATCACTTCATAAGAGTAAGAATTAATAGCATGTTACTAGTGGTTTTTCCCAAATTGGGTTTCCATTTAGAATCCTTGTGCCAAATGTGTTATTCAATATATCATGTTTCATGTTTACATTACAAAAAATTTATTTTGACCTAGGATAGTAACCTACAAGTTTTGATCCAAGGTCTAGGGTTGGTTTGAGTGATAGGTGGAGTTATAGTAACATGGTTATTCCCCATGAGTAGGTTATTAGGGTTGGAAAAGATGTAGTCAAGTGCATAAGGAATATCAAGATTATTAGTTTCAGGTTGAGTATCCTTAGATGCCTTTTCATTATTCAAAACATTCATAGTCTCATACAAGGAAACCTTATTACTAAGATGACCTATTCAAAATGGTTTGAATCCCAACCCCAAAATAGGATGTCATCCAACTGCCATAACAGGTTTAGTAATGCCTTTCTTTTGAGACCCAAGACCACTATATCCATCATAGCTGTGTTTCTGCATGATAGTAAACTGAGGTCCATACTTGTTAGGAGATATCAAAGTGGTTTCTTATCCTTCTTTTTCTTTCTCAATACAGACAATCATATTCTTATAGACATATTGTAGACCACCTCCATTAATGAAATTTATAGAAGTAGCATTTTTTGTACTGATCTTGGGTTGTTTTACTTGTAATAGTTATAACTTACCACAAAAATGGAGAGAAAAAGATGAATCCCTAATGTGAAATATTTGAGAAATAAATTATTCTCCACAAATTTTGTATTTAGCCTTCATCTTTTACTTGGTATTATTGAGGGGTATATTAGGATCCACATATTTAGAGGGATCAGTGGCTTGTGCTTCATTGTTTGTTGGGACTCAGTATGCAGTAGCATCTCTCATATTAGCACAAAATTGGAAAGGGTATGGATCACTATGGATTGTAACCTCTAAATTATTAGGGGAAAAATTTAAGCACTAGTGATATGTGGAAGGAACCACTTTTATCACATGAATTCAAGGATGTCCTAGTATCATGTTGCAATTCATTTAGATATCTAGGACCTAGACTAGTGTGTTCTTAGCCATGAGAACAACTCTGGTAGGTAATATGATAATTCCCTTAGAGAAGTGTTCACCAAAATCAAAGGCCTTTATTGTGATTATGAGAGAGGGATCCACATCTTCTTTAGAGTAACCAACACCCTTGACCACTTTTAAGGTACAAATATTTAGTCCCACTCTACCATCTATTAAGACACATCTAATCTTAGCATTATGGATAAAGACCTCAAGATGATGGGGATCATTATGATTAGATCTATCCTTAGGGACATCCCAAGGTGAAAAGGTGATATGTTGTGATGTAAATAAGCTCCCAACCATGGCATAAAATAGGGAAACTTAAATGTTATTAGCAACTATTGACTCTTTTAGGGCTTGGTTTAGGATCTTCTGATGTTGGGGGGATGCACACAATAAGTCCAAGATGGATATTTGAATGAGGGTCTTGCTAAGATGGTCAAAAAGGCTATATTTAGAAGAAGTAGGAAGATTTAGTCTACTAGGGGTGTAGGTATAGTAGGGGATGTAGGTCTAGTAGGAGATCTAGGTAGGGTGATCTTGGTGTGACAAATAATGATATCACAATGAGGATCTTTGAACTTTTAGGTGAATGTGGATATGCAGGAGTCAGAATCATTGAAACAATTAATGGTGTAATTATATCTAGTGCATTTGTAATTAGCCTATGAGTTAGAGTTTGAACTAGGAGCTTTCTATTTGTCATGATTACCCAAAGGATATTTGAAAATAATGTGATTGGAATTGGATGCTAGTAGTGAAGGGTGTACAATAATCATATCATCATCAATAAGGTCTTGGATTTTGTATTTAAGTTGGAAACATGACATGGTCTTGTGTACTTTAGTGCGGTGATAATCACAAAATTTGGTGTCATCTCACCAAAAGGGTTTTGTTGATTGTTCATCTTTGACTGGGGGTAACTGCAAGATGTTATTACTGAGTAATTGCTGAAATGCAATCTTGTGTGTTATCCCTAGGGGTGTAAATTTTCTATATTTATTTATGGGGCATCTCTTTGGTTTGTCCTATGTGGAAGTCTCAATTATCTATTGTTGAAGTGGTGTTTGATTAGGAGTTTGTGACTTTTTAGGGTTTGTACCTTTAAGCTTCAATTAAGGTTGTGTCATGCTAATTGTTCATGCATCTACAATACCATCATTGGTTACATTCTTATTTCTATAGGAAGAATTTTCCATCTCATTAAACAAATTTTTATTGATAATTTCCATTTTTATTTTTAGAATGCCTTTGTGAGTGAGGGCATCTTCAATACTTGCTCCATTTTTCATTAATTTAGCAATGGTGCTTGGACTTTTGATCTTGAGTTTGTACATTAAATAAGGGGACTAGGGTTTTAATGTATAGATTAACTTGTATTTATTCAGTAATATCTAGTGAGCATTGAATGATGAGGTTTCTCCAATGTAATAAGACTTTTATGCATAGTTCTCCCATCTTTTGTTTCCTTGAGTATAGATCAAATAGTGTCACCTTGTTTGTTATGTTGAAGACAAAGTGTGATATGTAAATTTCTACTAATTCTGACCAAGATTTGATATTACCAGTTAGTTTGGAGTACCATTCAAGTGATAGCCCACCAATAGAATGAGGGAATAATCTCATAAGATATTTGGTCTTGTTACTAAGTTTAGCACAAGAGGCATCATATTATCTGATGTGGTCAATTGGGTTTCCTTTTCCTTAATTTTTTTCAAATCTTAGTGCCTCAAAATGTTTTGGGAATGGAGGCATATACAATTTTTTGTCAAAGAGATTAGAATGTAAATGCCTTTCTGTGTATAGAAGTCTTTACTTGTGGACTCTCAATGCCTAAACTTTTTTGGTAGTTGTTTGAATTAGTGTAATAAATACTCATTAGGGTGTTGAGTGGTAGTCCTTTCTTTAAGTCTTTTATGTCTATGAGTATATTTTTTTCTATGGAAAGAACTGTGTCTACTCACTTCTGACATTTCTATTTTTGAAGACTCAGGTGATGTGTTACTAGAAGGTGGAGGAATGTTTCCACCTCAAAGATAGAAATATCCTTGTTGATGCAGGAGCATCCAGAGGTATAAGGGAAATCCTGTGTCACCCAAAAAAAAAATGTACTTAGACTTAGTTTCTATTTCTTTTCATTTTTGGATACCCATTTGGGTCAAATAAAGGTTCCAACTCTCACAGTTCCACTATCAGTGTGTTTGAAAATCTTGAAAAGATAGGAGCATGTAATTGGGCCATTATTTTGGTGATGTAGAAGGTGTGAATTGGCCAGATGAATGTAATTGTGATTTAGAGCATTCCAAAAAAAGAATTAGGTCAAAAGGCCCCATGGTTTGAAAATTATTGCAGTTTTTTGGGTTTTGGAGACCTCTTAAGAATGCTTCAAAATCAGATTAGGGGAATTAAATGACCTTGAAAAGGGCCAAAAAATGGGGGATGAGTGAAGCTGGTCCATAGGGCTATAGAGCATTTTGAGAGCTTTCCAAAAATGTAAACGGTTCATCAATCGGAGCTACGGTTCAAAAGTTATGCCTCCCGAAAGTTCAGTTACCATTTCTGGATTCTTCTAGATTTGCACCAACTTCTAACATAGCTTCTGGAACCTTCTATTTGGTCGGTGGATGCCTACTAGCACTTTCTAGAATGTACTCCTAGTCCTTAACCCTCCGGGGTCTATTTAAGGAGATTTTTGGCATTGTAAAAGGCAGTTCGGAGTGGAGTTTGAGAGGAGGTACTGAAAAGAGAAATTATCTCCAGATTTATACTATTGTAAGCCCTTAGGGCATGTTTTGAAGTTTATTTTCTCTACACTGTTTGTACTAACTTATTTTCTCAGTTAATATAATTTTCCCTTTCTGTTGTGTCCATTTTGTTCTTGGGTTGTGCCCCCATCACTTGTTGTGGTACTTTTTGTGGTATTGATTACAATGATTGTACCATGGGTTATTATTGCATCAGTTATTGTGGTTGTTGGTGTGTCATTTTTTGTGGTTGTTGTTTAGATACCTTTGTTGGTTGAATTTAAGGCCATATATGTGACTCTTGTTGTAGAGGTATCTATTGAGGTTATTGTAGTGCATATTATTGTTGCAATAATTGTTTTTTTTTAGAGATTTATGGCTCTAGGAATTTTTGATATTCCAACTATTGTTTTAGATTCTCTTGTTGTTTAGCAAGCATAGCATGCTATTTTTGGAATTTTTGTTGGTACATTATGTATAAGTCAAGTGGATTTAGACTAGGTTGTGTATTAGGGGTGTTGGGTCCTTGTATCACTTGAGGTTGTTTTTGTTATTATGGATGTTGATATGTTGTATGCATGTTGAGTGAATTTTGACTTGGTTGTGCATTAGGGATGTTAAGTCCTTGTACTATTTGAGGTTTTTATTGTCTTGGAAGTTGACTATGTCCCTTAGAGGTGAACATTAAAATAATGTCTTTATTTTGATACATTTGGGTATTTGATCCTTCACCTTGGGACATCATATTGATTTGGTGATGGGACATATTCCTTTGAGGAATTAGTGAAATGTCAATGAGGCTCTTCCTTTGTGTATTGATAGGGGTTTTCATAATAAGTGTTTATGTTTCACATGGTGTACTCATAGGGGGCTTCATAGTATTTGTTGTCATGGTAGTTAGTATAATTAGGAGCAAGGGTGCGCTTTGTTGATTTTTCTCCAAAGGAGGTAAATTAGGCATCCCTATAGTGCAAGTCCCCTTAGGCACTTCTTTTTGGTGCATAATTTAATTAAAATCAATTCATAACATCCTTTTGGGGTACTTTGGAATAGTCTTGTTTCCATTGATTGATGGGGCTTCATTGAACAAGGGGTTGATATTAATGTGTCTAAAGGTACCTTGGAGAATTTCTATGGTTGAATCTTGATGAGACCTCATAGGTGTCATCTTCATGGTTGAAAATTCCAAATTTTGTTCCCCTTGTCCAAGTCTAACTTAATTATGTATGCTATGAAATCCTAGTATGTAAAGAATGTTAAAGTTAATCTAACATTCACAACAAAAGAAATACAATACATATGAGAGGCTGAAGCAAAAAACATAAAGAGGAAGCAAACAAGGTGTGGTGAGATCCCCAAGTGTGACCTTCGTACTTTGATGTGCCTAATGATGGGGATGTATGCTCAAATGTTCTTCAAGCTTCAAGTGATTGATTATGATCAGTCATGAGGGTGAGTGAAGGGTTTCAACAATGGGAGTATGGAGGGATTTTTCTATTATAGATGGTATTTTGGTAGTTTAAGGCTCTCAAAACAAAATTATAACATTAGCATAAATGTGTGTTATTTTGTGAGAGGGGAAGGGTAATGAATGGCTAGGATTCGACGATGGAGGAAAGATGAGGGAGGGCTAGGATGCAAGGAAGGGGAAGCACATGGATTGTACTTCTTCAAAGCAATAGCCTTGTGAAAAGTTTTACAAGAGGATTGGATGGGGGTATGAGGGTCAAAATGGAGGGTCAAAGGGAGTTATGAGGGAGAAGGAGTGGGGAAGAGGGATGTAAGAGGCCTTAAAGAGCCATTAATGTGCTCTAAGAGCGTTAAAGTTCTTGGATAGGAATATAAGAAGGATGAGATAAGATTTTGACTTTGGCTTGGGTTAGAAAGTCTTAACCACTATTTAAAGTTGTGCACACATTTAGGATGGGGGTTAGGCTTAGCTTAGGAGGGAATTAGGAGGCAAGTGGGTTTGCATTAATGAGATAGGTTAATTAGCTAGCTAAGTGAGGTTAGCATGGTTGAATGGATTGGATTTGGATAATGATAGGGTTTAGAAATGGTTAGGGATTGGGAATTGATTTATTAAATGATTAATTTAATAAAAAGGGGATGTTGGAATAAAATAAATAGGTATGGTACAATTATTTTATTTATTAGAGGAAAAGGGATTTAATTAATAATTTGTCTTTGGGTTGTCATCTAATTTTATCAATTGGACTATATTTAATTAAATTTATTAATTAGCTAGGGGATGATAATTAATTAATTAAATATTAAATATTTAATCAATAATGTCGTATAATATTACTAAATTAGATTACTTATTGATGTAATTGGATTTAGGTGTCTACATTTTGCCCCTCTTTGACATAGTGTTGGGACAACACTTTTTAAAAAAAAAGTTCAAACATAAATGACATAAAGAAGATTTTTAAAGCAATAGAGTTGTCCCAATTTCAAATAAGAGGAGATATTGGACTATGTAATGCCCCCTCAATAAGGCAATGTGGAGAGAAGATGAGGGTCAATGACTTATTGAAAAGGTACAACAAGCTGGGGTGAATAGGAGGATGTTGGGGGACTAAAAGAGTGTTAAAATTGTAATAAAATTGCAAAAACAACATCATCAAAGGAAAAAGAGGGGAAATAGGGGACAAAGAGGGGAGTAAGGAACCAAAGGAAGCCTATAAGAGGTTCAAGGAGGTCCAAAAAGGAGTACTACTCTCATATTTACAACAATATATTAGTGTTTCTAAGCTCTGATATAGATGATGTGATGGTTGTGTAGGGATGACTGGAGCATAGGGAGGATGTGGTACATCAAGTACGAGAAAAATGAACACCAAACCATTTGGTAGGTGCTAAAAAATTTCTCTTTTTTTCAATTTTTTGAGGTTGATAGCATTCTTGAAAAATCAAAATTGCATTCATGCAGCCACGGGTCTAGTAGGATTGCTCTAGGGATCAATGAGATTGCAATTTTGCAAAAGGGCTAAGGGTAAAAGGTAAAATGGAGGATCTTATGCTATTTTCATGGGAAAGAAAATATAGCTCACAAGTTTCATAGGATAGAAAATTTAAACACAAGAAAGTAGTCTTGTTATCCAGAATGTAGTCCCACATGGTAAGGGTGAGTTAGGGTAAAGTAAACATTGGAATGGTGGAAAGTTTGATTGGGGGGTAAAAATGGGAGATGTGTTCTCACTGTACTCCATAATTGCAAGAATGTGAGGACAAGAATGAGTCATAGGAACACAAACATGCTTGCGAGGATGCAGTTAATGGGTTAGGTGGAAGGGTAAAAGGGGGTTTATGAAACACGGGGAGAAGGGGTTAATGACAACCATAACTGACATGGGTTTGATGTTTTTGGATATAATGGTCACTAGATACTTTGGTGTTGTGAGAGTGATGTGTTGGAAGCATGAATATTGATGATACTTCTATGGGGGAGTATTATAGAGACATGATTAGATCATTATTATGATAATATGTTATATTCATGACTATATTTGTCAGTGATGTCAAAATATAAGTTTTTGGTGGTATTTGACAGAAGAATAGTGGAAAGATCAAGTTGGTATAGATAGGTCATTGAGTATTTTAACTAAGTGAGGTTAAAGGGGGATACTACTAAGTATCTAGTAGATGTAACTAACCAAAAAAGAATAACACAATAAGTCTAGAAGAAGTTATGCAAGTTTTGGTGATGATTGTTCTGAGATAGAGTTTATCTTGGTGGACTATTGTTTCTAACAATTATTATCAGAGCATCAGGTCCTTCAAGATAAAGTTTAACAACTTTGGGAGATCCATGGCGAGCATATTTAGAAAGGATAGTCCTAAGTTAGATAGAGGAAAATTTGATGCCCAAATGATGGAAATTCTTGGTGAGTTATCAAGCATTGAGTTTTTAGATCTAGAATCCTTATGTTGTATACAAAAGAGTAGAAGCACACGAAAAGATAAATCTAGATCTAAATAAAACATGAACATAAAAGAAGGTATTGATTTGTTTATGAAAAGAGACCTAGAAGGTATGAAAACTTTTTTGTTGGACATGTAAAAATTTTGGTCATTTTTCAACTAGATATCCTAAAATATTAAGGAAAACTAGAAAGAGTTCACTTTCTAATGAAGATGAAGAATCTAAAGAAAGTATACAAAGATCCTTAAATGACTATGATGTTGGTAAATTTGATGCTAGAAGTGATGAAGATATGTTTCCTTGTTATTGATTGAAAAGAAAAGCTTATAGATGTTAAATTCTGAGAACTAAGACTATTGCTGAAAGTGGAAATGTAAGAGTTGATGAGAAATGTAGGATGCAAGAAAGAATAGTTGACTACAATTATGATGATGAGAAAGTTGTTGTTACTAAATCGAGGAATGATTTAGTATTATTTGAGACTAACAATTATTTATAGAATAAAGGAGAGCTAAGGTGGGAACAAAGTTCAGAACCTAAAACAGAGCTAAGAGTTGAGATAACAACTCCTACTTCTGGTAAGGATATGACAAAGAATCATCCACCAGAGTATATCATCAGTAGTAGAGATAAAGATGTGATGAAAATAAGTAGAATTAATGCAAAACTATGTCTGATATCTTGAGTAGAACCAAAAAGTAGATGAGGCATGTAAAGATGACTATTAGAAGCAAGCTATAGAATAAGAATTGGATCAAATAGTGAAGAATGAGACATGGGATTTTATCCCTAGATTAGCATAAAAGAATGTGATAGGAACAAAATGGGTATCTAGGAAAAAGATGAATAAGCAAGGTGAAGTTGTAAGGAACAAAGAAAGATTGGTATGTAAAGGTTACTCATAGAAAGAAGGAAAAGATAATGATGAAACCTATGCTATCATGGAAAGAATTGAAGTAGTAAGGTTATTCTTAGCCTATGCAACACATAAGAAATTCAAGGTATATTAGATGGATGTCAAGTCAACATTTCTGAATGGAGAACTTGAAGAAGAGGTATAAATAGAACAACCTAAAGGTTTTCCTTTAACATATGACAAGGACATGGTATGAAAATTAAAGAAAACATCACATGGCTTAAAGAAAGAACCCAAAACTTGGTATGCATGGTTGGGAAAGCATTTAAAAAAACTTGGATTTAGAAAAGGTATGGTAGACAATAGTCTATACTGAAAAGAAATAGAAGATGGATTGATGATTTTGGTAATATTTGTTGATGATATCATATTTGGAGGAGATGATGATGAAAGTGACAAGTTTGCATAAGAAATGAAGAAGGAATTTGAAATGAGTATGATAGGAGAGATTAAATACTTCCTAGGATTACAAATTGTGCAAGATAAAGAAGGAATCTTTATATATTAGACTAATTATTTGAAGGATCTATTGACAAGGTTTGGTTTGGAAACATGTAAACGAGTTGGGACACCTATGGTAATGGGACACAAGTTATCTACAAAGGATGAGGCACCTACTATTGAGCAGAAGAAGTACAAATACATTATTGAAGAATTGCAATATCTGACTCACACAAGGTTGGATATAAAAATGCAGTTGGAATTGTTGCAAGATTTCAAGCTGATCCTAGAGAAGAACATAATGTAGTAGTTAAAAGGATATTTAGATATCTGAAGGGAACACAAGAGCTTAGATTTTGGTATGACATATCTAATGATTTCACTTTATATGCTTATATTGATGTTGATTGGATAGGCAATATGGATGGCATAAAGAGCACCAATGGTGGAGCCTTCTTTCTTGGAGGAATATTAGTTTCCTAGTAAAGAAAGAAGTAGGATTGTATCTCATAGAGTACATTAGAGGAAGAATATGTTGTAGTAGTAAATAATTGTAATCAAGTTATTTGGATGAAGCAAATGTTGAAGGATATAAGGATAGAATTTAGTGAACCAGTTGTCATACATTGTGATAGCAAAATCATAGTGAATATGTCTAAGAATCTAGAGTTGCATTCTAAGACTAAGCACACTTCTATCAAGTATCACATATTTTGAGAGAAAGTTGTAGAAAAGGAAATTAGATTGGAGTATGTAGGAATAAAAGAGTAGATTGCAAATATTTTCACCAAGCCTCTTCCAAAAGAGACTTTTGAGTATTTGCAAGGTATGCTAGGGGTTATACCCCTACCTACATCAGAGTAGATGATGGAAGAGTGCATCAATCTAGTTTTACAAAGCACTATTATTTGTTTAGATTGAATGTTGATGCTTCCTATATGGGGGAGTATCTATGGTGAACAAAGTCATCTAGGACTCTTGATGGATTTTTTTTGAATAGTGTCTTTGGACACTTGATTAAGTCAAAGACAATTGTTGTAGAGATAGATGGTTGCTTAAACTTTTAACATTGATGTTAATGGGGGAGAGATTATAACATGAATTTTTTTTTGATATAGAGTATATTGAAGGAAGAGATTATAGCATGAAAAATTGTTTGATATAGAGCACATTGAGGTATATCAATGGGGGAGAATGATTGATGAAGAAGATTTGAAAAGAAAGGATAACAGTCTTTTACAATTGGTATTCTTGGAACTAGATTTTTTTATCTAAGTTGCCATCAATGTCAAAGGGGGAGATTGTTGGAAGCATGAATATTGATAATACTTCTCTGGGGGAGTATTGTAGAAACATGATTAGATCATTATTATGATAGTATGTTACATTCATGAATGTGTTTATCATTGACATCAACATAGTAGTTTTCTATGTTATTTGACAAAAGAACAACAAAAAGATCAAGTTGGTATGGACAAATCATTGAGTATTTTCACTAAGTGACATCAAGGAAGATACTAAAAGTGTCTAGTATATGAAGTTAACCTCTAAAGCATAAGAAATTAAGTCTAGACAAAGTTATGCAAGTTTTGGTGATGATTGTTCTTAGATAGAGTTTATAGAAGCATGTTCTGGTAAACTTGTTATATCTCTTAGTAGAGTTGCTATTTTGAGAAGCAAGCTTAAATGCATGTAAAAGACATGTTGATGATGATGTGGCTAAGATAACTCATCATAATATTACATATACAAAGAGTTATTCCACTTACAAGGTGACTAATTGATGTTATCACTAAGTATAATGTGTTCTTAATGAGGTTCTATAATAATTAATTGAGAAGGTGTAATAGCTGACTTAGTGAATTTTTTTATGGATTTGGTATAAAGGAAGGAAATTTTCCTTTGTTGTGTAATGAATGAAGAAACAACTGCAATAAGTATAAAGAGCAGAATATAAGAGAAAAAATTGATATGTGAGGATAAGTAGAGCAGAACAAAGTTGGAGAGAACTTTGTTGTTGAGGATTTATTCTAAGATTAGAGGTTTGATATTTGGATTTGAGCTTTTTGACCTAGTCTACAAGGTCTAACAATGATTTTTCTAGTTTACAAGTTAGAGGAAAGAGGTTAAAGCACAGTCCAAACAATTATTCTACAAGGAATAGTCGAGAGATTAGTTGGATAGTGAGTTCAGTGGTCTTGCCCCATAAGCTATTTGGATAATGGGTCCTTCTATCTTCTACAACTCCTAATAGGTTTGGAATCTCCTAATATGGATTCAAAGTCTCCTAATAGGGACTCTTATGTATTGAATGTGTTTATAGACTCCTAATAGGGTCCATCCTCTAACAAGGAATATTATGGTTGTTGTTTACTTTGATTGAATAGTTAAGATTTATTAAGGTTGATAAATGTTTTAATTTGATAATTGATTTTTCCACCCCCCTCTTAGTTATCTTGGTGGACTATTGTTTCTAACAAAACATGCCCCATTTCTATGAGAGAGTTCACACCAAAAAACTAGGCTAGGATTGATGCTATCAAGATGGGGTATCTAGTATGGTTACCACATGCTTGTATATACATGGTGATAGTGATAGCATTATATGAGCACTAGCATAATGAGATATGGATATTTCATCTGTCAAGAGATGAGATGATCATCACCTTGGAGGACATGTACAAGATCTTTTGGCTACTAGTGTAGGGTATGCTAGTGATGGAAAATAGAGGAGTCTTAGGAGAGAGGGTGGTACAACAATTAGTGGGACTTGTGATCTAGTTTTGGATTTAGAGTAGTTAGTTTACACTAGATGAGCACTTGGGTTGGGTGGCCAAAAATTCATGAATAGATTTCATGTGTAGGCTACTATTGAGGTACATTTCCTCAAAAATTGGTAGTATATAAGCAATATTTTCATTGATTTCTATGATCATCTAGATCATAAATGAGGGAGTCCTAGATAAATGGGGCTCACTAATGCTCATAGAGATATACATGGATTTACATCAAATACTATATCAAGGCACATGATTCCACCAAGGGGAGGAGCATGGGCTTTCTAATCTTGCTACAAGTTTGGGCCTAGGAGCATATTGTTACATTTAAACAAATTGGATGGAGGGACAAGTAGGTAAAACATCCTATGGTATACAACTGGGGAGATCCATTGATTTACCTCCATATAAAGGGGGTGGACTACTAGTTGTAGGGCCAAAAAATGGGCCAATATCCAACATACTATGAGCAAATCACAAACTCAATAAAAATACATTGATACCCTCTAGTCTACCATGAAAGCCAAATAAATGAAAGGAAGAACACAAAATTAAAACTCGCTCTTTCACTTGTAGCTCCCATGTCCTTCTTTCTTCTCCATGTGATTTAGCTCCAATTTCCTAATGCACACAATTAGGAAGCAAAAACCTATGATAGTGATGATGCTATGAGAATACTAGAAGATGTGATTTAAGCTTGAGAGAGAAAAAGATAAGGACCTAGAATCTAGGGACTCAAGACTTCAGACTTAGGGGCCAGAAATGAGAGGAAGAATGCTCATTTTATAATCAATACAAAAGATGAGAGCATTGGATTTGTCACCTTGGATATGCGACTTGGTAAGAGATTCATTTGAGAATCCATGATGTATATGACACAAGATGCCAAATGTAGGAATGTATGATGCATGAAAGTCAAACATGGATAAAAAAAAATGGAAGAGGATCTATGACATGTCATGTGACACCACAAACCTACTTAAAGCCAAGAATCTATGACAATGGAAATCAAAATTAGATATGCATAAGGGATTAAGAATATATCAATTGTGACATATCTTAGCCAAGTGTAGATGGAGAATCCATGATCTATCATGTCCATGTGTCACAATGATGTCAATATCATTTAGAATATTCAAATTAAAAATCTATTATTCCACACAAATCAATATTAGTAAAAATATGGAATTAATGGTGGAAAATGGAACTTAGGAAATTGCCAATTCTCATAGTTTATGAATGATGAACAAATTAATTAATTGAGAAGGTTAGTTAAGAAGAATAATTAGTAAGATGACATAGGATTGAATTATGGGTTATTTAATCCTATAGAGAAAATTAGTGGATGATTGGCCAATTTGATTAAATAAGTACGACAATATCCTTTGATGAAAATGCAAGAATAATGGAGATTGACTAGGATGATGAGGGGTAGACCAAATCGATGGTCAAATTGATCAATTTATTGAAATTGATAACATGCCAAGGACAAATGACATGAATTAATGACATGTAACATTTAACTAACATTGTAAAATGCTATAGGATCAAGATTGGTTGATAGGGTTAATCATAATAAAATCACCAAATACTGTCAATGTTATTAAATGGTTGATAATGCCATGATCTAACATTGAGAGACTTGAAAATGTCAAAAATTATATGATGTGAATGATAGTTTGACCTAACACTAAGAGCCATGGGAGTACTAAGGTCAGATTGATAAGATTTGATAGATTAATAGGCTTCCAAGGCACTGAAAGCCACAACAATGCCTAGGATTGGATAGATGATGATTGATTTAGGATGTTTGACATGTTTTGTGATGATTATGGTTGATTCTAGGTGGTTCTAAGTAGATTTGGAGTGATTCTAGGTTGATTTGACATGATTCTAAGTTGATTTGATATGATTAAAAAATGATCAATAATTGATGTGAAAGAGGATACAAATGATGACAGACACTCTTGAAATATGATCAAGTTGGCCATAAGATCAGAGTTAGTAGAATGAGAAAATGGTATGAGTTAGTATGAAAATGTGATGAAACCATAGATGCAAACCATTTTTGAGCATCTAAATTTTGCCCCTCTTTGATACAATGTGATTTAGAGTACTATGTCAAAGAACACTGATGAGAAAACCACAACAACATGCCCCAGTAGGGATGATATATATGGGTGCTCCCTTAAGAAATTGAATAAGATAAGTATATGATAGGTTAATTTCTTGACAACAAGAAGAAAAATCCATAACAACTGATCTATTACAAATCAGAGCCCAAATGCAAAAATTGTGGGCTCTAGAGTGCAGAATGGGGGTCAATTGCAAGCCCAAGAGTAGTTTCAAGGGTTACCAGTAAATACAGTGACAAAATGATTAAAATGATATGTTAATTTTTTCATAATGATGATATGAATCCAATGCAACTAAAAAATTGAAAATTGAAGTTGAAACACAAAAGTTATGGGCTCTAGAGTGTAACATAGGGGCTCCGGGAGTAGTTCTGGGCATCTAACTACCCAAGTGCACCCAAAATGCACCCAAGTGCACATAGTGTGAACTTGGTAAACCCAAGTGCACTATGATAGTAGAAAGTGTGCCCTAGGTACACTTTGGAAGCCCAAGTGCACTCTGAAAGTGCAGACTACACCCCAGAAGTCTCTAGGGCCAAAAATAGCTCGATTGGACTCAGAATGACCTGAAACTTTGTGTGCATGCCCAAAATGGTAGAAATATGTCATATCATGAATAAAATAAGTAAAAAATGGTCAAATTTGGTTAAAATTTGTGAAACAAATGTCAAACTAAGGTTGGACTAGGTGGAAAGCCATAGAAGGTTAACAGATAGTGTAGGATGATGCAAGAATGTAGGAATGCAAGATGAAGATGATTTGGTGTATCAAAATACATGATCACGGTGTTGGATGAATAGATGAATGATAGAATACTAAGGAGATGAGATGAGGATCAATTAGAATGAGGTTAAGATTTTTACTTTTAGAAACTACACTATATGTCAAATGGAGCTTTATTTTGATATGGAAAATAGAATGCAATGCATCATGGCATAAAGGGTGAGAGTGCAAATGCAAACCTTTTGCATAAACAAGCATGATGTAGATAGAAAATGACCTTGTTCTTTCTAAGGCATGTATACATTCCCCAGACTCTTAAAGGTACATTTTAATAGATAGAAAATAAAATATGACCATGAACCATCCTAGTCACTCTCATAGATTAGTTTATATCATCGAGTGGCATAGGAACATGATTGAAGAAAAACAAGAAAAAAATAAATAACTCACCAAAAAATGTGAGCCAACAACTATTCTTGTCCATTATTATTTTATTTTTAGTGTTTTAAGTCTTTAGATAGTGTTTGATAGGTTGATCATGTGATGGTTTTGTTTGTGGATTCAATTGATAGGTTCATAGTGATACGTTGGATTGATTCTTGGTTCACATTGCTCAGATAGTGTGACATTCACATTGCTTAGATAGTGTGATTGATATTGAACTACAGTGCTTTGAGTTTCAATCTATGAAAGTGAAAGTGTTTATGCAAATTTGATGATTATGTACAAGGTTTATTACAATTTTTTGATGGGTTTTGTGATTTTTAGGGGTTTTGAGGATATTTGATGTTTTTGTATTACTAGTTTCTTCATAACATTTTGTGATTTTTAGTGATTTCTTCAGGACATTTTATGATTTTTATGAATTTTTTTCATTATCATATTTGAATTTTTAGGTTTATTTTTCATGATAATATTTTATTTTTTAGGATTTTTCTCAGGATCATATTTGATTTTTTAGGATTTTTCTAGGATTGTAAAAGAATATACAAGTGTTAGCTCCTATCCATTATGCAATAAGTTTGATGGATAAAAAGTGCTTAAGGCTATGCCCCCAGTTCAAGTTCAAACTCATACACTAGTAGGTAATATACCCCTAGACAAGATGCAGACTATGTACAAAGGCCAAAGATAGAGTATGCATAGACATGTGATGCTTAGGCAAGATAGCAATGGAAATTAACTAGTTTTTAGTCCATGATTGAGGACTAGGGATGTCTTGCAATACAAAGGATATGATCAGAGAATAAAAAAAGGGGGAAAAACCAAATGGAATCTTGATAGATGGAAGAGAAACAACTAATTACACATGGCACCTATTTGCCAGGTTTGCACCATGATACTTTCCCAAAGAACTTTTTTTCCAAGTTTTCACTTGTGGTTGGAATTTTTCTCTTGACTCAATCTTTTGTGCCAAGACAACTATTTGCCAGGTTTTCATCAAGGCATCCATTTTTTCATGACTTTTTTCACTTTTTTGTTTCTTTTTTTCATGAATTTTTTGATATTTTTTTATTTATTTTTGAATTTTAGATAGAATCATGAATGCCATTGACAAATTCTAAGATGAAATATCTTGTTGTTGCTGCTAGTTAATAATCTCTAGATCCACAACTGACCATAACAACATAGAATTCTTTCCAAGTCTGTAGCTAAAATTGAACCACTGGAAAGGCCTTGAGATATACCATCATGTATCATATGTAAGAAAGTGTCTTCCTCTTGTGAATCAAGGCATCTAAGGATAAATAGGTCAATAAATATGTTGTGTGGAATGTCACTGATGATGATGTGCACAAAGGCTTGTTGGATAGAGGTTGTATTTTGGTTATCAGACAAGTTAGGTAGTAGGATTGAAGGATAAAATAGCTTATATGTATTTTATATATATATATATATATATATAAAATAAGCCAAGAGATATCCTTCTCGTGGTGTCTATTTTTATAATCCCATAATTTTCATCATCACATATTTATGTGAACCTAAAAAGCATGAGGAAATGATTTGAGACTCTTGATCTGCCTTATTTTTACTTCCATTTCCTCTCTTCAATTTCCACAATTTTAATTTTAATTATATTTAGTCTATTTTTATTTTGTTTTTTTGACATGTAAATGAACATCAATTTTTTTTCAAAATGAAAAATGTTTACATTGAAGATTACTACCACTGTAGAAAGCCTCTCAGCTTAACAATTGGATTTAATGAAGGATTGGGAGGAGTGAGACCAGTGACCTTCCACATGAAGGTTGATCACGAGAGCTCAAAAAGACTTTGTGGTATGTTGAACACTGAAACACTAATATTCATGGCATTGTCTTTTTCATTTTGTATTGTTGGGAGCTACTTAGCTTTTGATTTTTCATGGTCTAATGGTGCCTTTTAGCTTTCAAAAAGAGACCTATTCCTATCATTTTTTTTCTTTGTGTTCAATTTTGCATATGGAAGATGGAATTGATTCCCCAAAAAAATGCTAATGTGTTCTCTTTAGGAGAAATTGTTTCTTTACGATCACCAATTTTAATGTCTTCATAGATTTCAAAGTCTATTGCCAGAGCATTATCATTTTTTAATTGATCAAAAATTGGTGTTCCTTGTTGGTCCCAATCCACCAATTTAGGATAACTTGAGGGGATGCCATCATCAGTGTTGAATGGGTTCTGGGTGAAAGTAGATATATGGGCATTTAATTTAGTGGTATAATTGGGGTCATACTCATAAGCTAGAGGATTGTTGGTTTTAGGTTGGATATCCTTAGATGACTTTTCATCATTCAAAGCATCCATAGTCTTACACATAGGTACCATAGTACTAGGAGGACCTATTTGTAATGGTTTAAATCCAAGCCCCAAACTAGAAGGTCATCCTTTTGTAGTGATAGGTTCAATTATTCCTTGTTTTTGACATCCAAGACCACTATAGCCATCATAGCCTTGTTTCTGCATGATAGTAAACCTAATTCCATACTTGATAGGAGATATCAAAGTGGGTTTTTGTTCTATTTTTGCTTTCTCAATACATATAGATGTATTCTCTTTGATAGAAGTGGCATTTGTGTACTGATCTTAGAGTGTTGGTCTTGCAATAGTTGTGATTTACCATAAGATTGGGGAGAAAATGATGACTCCCTAATATGGGATACTCTAGTTATAAAGTATTCTCCACACCCTTTGTCTTCAATCTTTAGCTTTTCCTTGGCCTTACTGAGGAGTATAATAGCATCCACATACTTAGAGGAACATGTGGGTTGTGCTTTAGTTTTTTCTAGGACTTGGTCTGTAGTGGCATCTCTCAGATTAGCACAAAATTAGAAAGGATCTAGATCACTGGGAATAGTAACATCCACATTATTGTAGGAAAACTTTAGACATTAATGATATGTAGATGGAATGGCTTTCATAGCATGGATCCAAGGGTATCCTAGTATCATGTTGTAATTCATTTTGATATTTAAGACTTGGAACAATTTGTCTTCAGTAGCTAGACCAACTCTAATGGGTAATATGATGATGCCCTTGGAGAAGCATTCACCATCATCATAGGCTTTTATTGTGATTCTTCAAGAGGGATCCACATCATCCTTAAAATAATCCAAAACCTTGAAAACCTTAAGAGTACAAATGTTTAGTCTTGCTCCTCCATGTATTGAGACACATCTGACCTTGACATTATGGATAAATACTTCAAGATGAAGGGGATCATTGTGGTTGGTTCTATCCTTAGAAATATCCTAATGGGAAAAGATGACATTCTATAATGAGTATAGGTTCCCAACCATGGCCTAGAACTAGGCAACATTGATGTTATCTAGGACTATTAACTCTTTAAGGGCTCGATCCAAGATCTTTTGATGTTGGGGAGACACGCGCAGTAGGTCTAAGATGGATATTTGCATAGGGGTCTTGCCAAGTTGTTCAAAAAGGCTATAATTAGATCAAGTAGGAGCATTAGTTCTACTAGGGGGTGTAGGTCTAGTAGTGGTAGTAGGTCTAGAAGGAGCTCCA
This sequence comes from Cupressus sempervirens, assembly GCA_028749045.1. Lineage (NCBI taxonomy): Eukaryota > Viridiplantae > Streptophyta > Pinopsida > Cupressales > Cupressaceae > Cupressus > Cupressus sempervirens. The sequence continues at coordinate 517,831,235 of CM053787.1, forward strand.
AGTAGGGTAATCTTGCTATGGCATGTAGTAACAGTGCAATGAGGTTCTTCAACGTTTAAGGTGAATGTGGATATGCAGGAATTAGACTCATTGAAATAGTTAATGGTGTAGTCATATCCAGTGCATCTATAATTCACATTGGCTTGTGAGTTTAAGTTTGAACTAGAAGCCTTCTCTTTGTCATGATTACCTAAAGGATCTTTAAAAATATTGTGATCAGAGTTGGATGCTAGTAGTGATGGATCTACTATGAGCACACCATCATCAATAAGATCTTGTATTGCATGTTTTAGCTAGAAAAATGATGAGGTTTTATGTCCTTTAGTGTGGTGGTAATCACAAATTTTTTTATCATCCCACCAAGAAGATTTAGTCAGTGGTTCATCTCTAAATTGGGGTAACTACAAGAAGTTGTTATTGAGTAATTATTGAAGTGCAGTCTAAAGAGATATCCCTAAAGGTGTAAATTTTCTATCTTTGGTTCTAGGATATCTTCAAAGTCCACCCTACATGGAACTCAGTTGAGGTTGTGCTATGCTAATTGTACATGCATCCACAATGGCATCATTGGTCACATTCTTGTTTTCAGAGAAAATTGTTTCCTTGTCATTAGACAAGTTGGTGTTTGTTTTTTCTTTGTTCATCTTGAGGATTCCCTTACAAAAAGGAGCATCTTCAATACTAGCCCCTTTTTTCATTAGTTTGGAAATGGTGCTTGGACTTTTAATCTTGAGTTCATACATTAAGTCAGGTACTAGGTTTTCAATGCATAGGTTAACTTATTTTTCTTTAATGATGTTTAATAAGCATTGATTGACTGAGCTTCTCTAGTGTAGTAAGGATGTGATAAATGGTTCTCCTGTCTTCTATTTAGTTGAGCACAAATCAGAAAGTGTCACCTCATTTGTAATGTTGAAGGCAAAGTGGGAGATGAATTTGTCTACTAACTTGGACTAAGATTTGATAGTACCAAGAAGTTTGGAGTACCATTCAAGTGCAAGCTCACCTAGAGATTGAGGGAACAATCTCATGAGGTAGGTGGGCTCATCACTGAGTTTGGTACAAGAGGCACAAAATTCCTTGATGTGATCAAAGGGGTTTCCTTTTCCTTGGTATTTTTTGAATCTTGGAGCCTCAAATTATTTTTGGAATGGAGGCATAAATAGAAATTTATCAAATGGATTGTGATGTAAGTCTCTTTCTATATATAGAGTCTATTTCTTTTGGACTCCCAATGCTTCAACTTGTTTGGAAAGTTGTTTGAATTGTTGTAATAACTCTTCATTAGGATTTTGCACAATAATCTTCCCTTCAAGTCTTTTGTGTCTATGAGTAGATCATTTGCTATGGCAAGAACTATGTCTACTTGGTTCTAACATTTCTATATTGGAAGAGTCAAGTGATGTGTCACTAGGTTGTGGAGGTATATTGGTACCTCAAAGAAAAAAGGGTCCTAGTTGGGGTACATGTTGGTGTACTTGTTGTGGTATCTATTGTGGTACTTGTTATGGTATTGACTGTGATTGTTTTACCATGTGTTGTTGTTGCATCACTTGTTGTGGTAGTTGTTGTGCCATTTGATGTGGCTATTGTTGAGATACCTCTATTGGTTGCATGTGAGACCATGTATGCCAGTATTGTTTTAGAGGTGTTGAGGTTTTTGTAGCACATGTTGTTGTTGCAACAAGTGTTGTTGATAGGAAATTTGTTGCTCAAGGAATACTTGGTATTCCAACTTTTGTTTGAGTGTTGTTTAGTAAACATGGCTTGTTTTTATTGAAATTTTTGTTGGTACATTACATGTAAGTCAAGTGGATTTATATTGGATTGCGTATTAGGGATGTTGGATGCTTGCACCACTTGAGGTTGTTGTTGTTGTGGTTGATGTTGTTGTTGATATGTTAAATGTGTGTTGAGTGGATTTAAACTTGGTTGTGGATTGTATGTGATAAGTCCTTATACCATTATAGGTTGATGTTGTCCTGGGAGTTGGTTATGTCCTTGAGAATTGAATGTCATGTTTGGGTTCTTGGTACCTCTACATGTTAGATGTTTCACCTTGGGACATCATATTGATTTGACAATGAGACATGTTCTTTTTGGAAATGGGTTAAATGTCAATAAGACTTTTCCTTTGTATTCCAATAGGGGTTGTTCCAATTGAAGTTACACATGGTGTACTCATGGGAGGCTCCATAAAATTTGGTAAAGTTAGGAGCAAGGGTACACTTTGCTAATTTTCCTCCAAAGGATGTATGTTTGGCATCCCTGGAGTACAAGTCCCTCTAGGCATATTTTGCTATTGCATTATGTGATAAAGATCAAGCCTTAATGTCCTTTTAGGATATTGATGAAGATCCTTGTTTCCATTGATAGATGGAGGTTCATCAAACAAAGGATTGATGTTGATGTGTTCAAATGTACTTTGGAGGATTTCAATGGTTGATTCTTGATGGGATCTTAAAGGTGTCATCATTATGTTTGATAATTCCAAAGGTTATTTACCCTTTTCCAAGTCTAAATTTATCATAGGTTGGATGTGTTCAAATATGGGAGCATCTTGATCTTTAGAGTTAGGTCCCTCCAAGTTTGGGTTGAATTTGACAATTTCTTAAGTTGCCAAAAGTTTGACGTTTTTGCAAAAGTCTTGTCTTGTCAAGCCCTAGCCATTTCTTCATCAATGATTCCATAACTAGTGTCAAATTCATCACTTAGGTGTACAATAGCTTGTTGTGTTTTTGATGTTTTAGGGTTGAAGGTACATGCATTGGGTTTACTAAATTTGAAGGAGTGTATTTGTTCATGCTTAGGTGTGATTGGTACACTTCCTCCTTTGGGTTGTATTGGTATGAATATAAGTTCAAAGTTAGGGCTCCATTGAACCATTCCATGTGTAGGACAAGTGTTTGATGAAAATATCATGGTAGGTGTTTTGTTTAGGGTTTTTTGTGACATCCATTGATAGTTGTGACCTTGTGGATACATGCTTAAGGGGTCCACAAGTAAGGGTTATGATGCTTCAGTTTGGTCTTCATAAAATTTTTGTTGGGTTTTCTTGCTCTTCTTTGGTCTTGGATAAGATTTTGGTTTTGTTTATACCTCATAAAATAAGGGTTGATAAAGTTCTTTAGGTCTTTGAGCTGATTGTGTCCTTGTAAGTGCTAGTATGGTACCTAAAGATGTAAATGCAATGGAGGAAAACCTAAATGGATTCTCTACCTCCCAAGTGTACACTTAAACTACCATGTGTTGTAAATATTCAAGACTATGCTAAGTTAATGAGAGGGGAGGGGTGAATCCATAACTTCTAAAAATTCAATAATTTCAAACTTTAATCCAATCATTCAAATAGTATTTAATCCATCAAATAAATTCTGATCTAATTGCATGCATAAGAAACTGAAAACATGAAAGCATTCATAACATTGAGACACAAATATTTGGTGACCCAGACACCTTCCAAATAGAAAGTAAAATAGGGGTGGGGATGATATTCACAACTTTAGTACTATAGTATAAAGTTATCATGTTAAAGCTTACATTGATCACTTTTGATGATCTTCCCTATTAGGAGCAATAAGGACTACTAGATCCAAATTGTGAAAGGATTTACAAACATACAATTAAGTGTGCACTTGGTAAAGAGATTTACAAAAATATTGTTAGGTCTACCTTGTGAAAATGTTTGATTGATCCACCTAATAGGATGAAGTAGTAGTAGATCTCAGATTTGCAACTTAGTCTATTGAATAAGATTCCTTTGTGTGCTAATCACCTTTTCATGATAGATATGTCTTTGTTGCTCCTTATGCTATTATGGCCTTTACAATTCACTCCTTCTACTTTTCTTTGATTTAATTCGCATTTACATCTTCATATTTTCACACACATTACATGCTTGGATATGAAACAATGCATTACATATATCAATCCAATTATACAAATTACAAAGTTGACCATCATACAAGTTTACACAAATGTTACAAAGTTGGTCCACATGAAAACATTCAAGTTCTGAAGACTGACTCAGTGAGGTTCTGATACTCTACATGCACTATCAATATTCAACATTATCATGCACTCAGTAGACATAGAAGCTTGATCCATATTGATCACTTCTCAGTAGTCTTGAACTCAATCTACATTGGTGACTTGGTAGACATTGTGAAACTTGTCATATAAAATGAGTCTCTTGGTTAACACTGGGAAGCTTGGTTAACACTGGAATCTCATCACACACACATTGTGAAATTGATGCACACTGCACTGCTTGGTAAACACTAATAAACTCAACATCAACTAAAATGCACAATTTATATTGCTAGTCTTCACATTAACTAAATCTACTTAGTAACCACTAATATTTTTCCAAAGGACATGATAACAACTGTAGAACTTGATGACAACTGAAATATATGGCAAACACTAAGAATTGTATAATGAGCTTGGTAGCTATATATAATATGAATAAGTGTGTGTCACTAATAAAAAACTTGACTGATATGTCAACACTACACTTAGATAGCACCAAGTGCACCCCTGGTGCATTTGGGCCCTGAAGGTAAGTAGTTGGTAAGTGGAAGGTATGCAGTTGGTAAAAAAAGGTGTTATGGTGACTAAAATGCAGAATGTGAATGATTTGGGTGATTTTGAGTGTTTTCCAAGGTTTAAGGATGCAATGCAAGGTATAGAAGTGTAGAATAGAGTTCTAGAACCTAAAAAGAAACCCCTAATTAGCAAGTGCACTCTAAAACTACCAACTATGCACAGAAACTACCAAGTACACACCTCAAGTTTGTAGTTGTTAAAATAGGGGTGTAGTTGGTAAAATAGGTCAAAATTTGATAATTAGGATGTGGGTATGCAAGAAATGAGACTTTTTTAGATTTTTGGGTGTTTGGGGATGTTATAAAACCAAAGGAGGTGCCAAATGGACTAGGGTTTTGATATGCAAGGTGAAAATGCCATAGGGAAGCTATGCAAATGCAAATGCAAATGATGTTTTCAAATTTGATTAAAAGAGATGAAAATGAATCTATGGTATGTAAAATGATGATTAGGGTTAGACAGTGGACTTAGGAATGATGTTGGAAGTTGATGTATGCAAGGTAGATTATGCAAGGGATGATTTACTAAGGTTGATAATGATGTTTGGGACATGAAAAATGAGGATAAGTGATTAAGGAGACAAGTTGGTTAATAGACAAGGTGATAGGGTTTGATAGTGGAAATGATGCTAGGGTTTTGAACAATGCAAGATGAAGGGGATATACCACTAGGGTAAGTGAAAATGACATTTAGGGAGACTAGTAATATGATAATGCTAATGGCGATGGTGTTTGCAAGGTTTTGAATCTAGGTGAAATCTTTGAAAGGTATTGACCTAAGAGTTTAACGTTATGACAATAGAATTTTGATCTTGACCATAAAGAGACAAAAGTGAAAAGATCAAAATCACAAAGTCAAATCCATCTTGACATAGATACAATTTGACCAAAGAAAATAATAAAATAAAGTGACAAAATGACCATGGTCAAGATCCATTATCCATTGACACAATGAAATACTCTAGGGTGCATACTTTTGCTTAGATTTTTGACTAAATTCAAAGGTTTTGGGTTCAAAATAACATTTAGGAAGCTCAAAATGATCGCTACATGGATCAGATATGCAATATGCAAAAGTCTTATGATGCAAAATGAAGTTTTGGGTGTAAGATGTTGTTTTGGGTGAGAGGTAGAATGAGGACCTACAGTAGCATCTAAATGCACTTCAGGGGCCCAAAATGGTCATGTAGGTACCCAAGTGCACTTTGATAGTACCAAGTGTGCTCCAACAACACTACTTGTACCTATAGTGTACTCAAGCCTAGTTTGGGTGTAGTTAGTAGTTTCATGGCACAGTTGGGAGACTAGGTTGAATGTTTGCTAATTTTGAGTTGGGTGATTGCCAAGTTGTTATACAAGAGAGCTAGGATGCTAGGGATGATGTTATGATTAGATAGGAGATGAAAAATAAAGAATAAAACCTAAGGAATGAAGCCCTAAGTAAAGACCATGATGGATCAGACATGCAGAATGCAAATTGGGACATGCTTAGACAAGGGCCTGTTTAGGTACCTAAGGACACTGCTAAAGCCTCAAATTGTTGTCTAGAAGTCCAAACTAGGTTCTAAAACTACCAAGTGCACTTAGATAGTACAAAATACACCCATGGTGTGGTTGGGGCTAGTTAGAGCATAGTTGATAGTTTCATAGTGAAATTGGAAAATTGGGTTAAAGCTAAGGTGATTTTAAGTGTTGGGGTTTCCAGATTGATATGATAGAGGGCCAAAGGGTAGAGAATAGTGCTAAGACTAGGATGAAGGTGTAGAATGATGGTTAGGAAACCTATAATGAGGGTTAAAGTGTGAAAGGTTAAGGTTGAATAGGCAAAGATGCAAGATGGAAGATGCAAGATGTGGATTTTGGGGTTGAAATGCAAAGACTAAGGGATGCAAAGTGAAGCCTAAGGAATAAAATTTGAATGACAAGGGATGCACAATGAGGAATAAAAGGATAGTACCAAGTGTGCTCCAAAAAAACCAACTACACCTATGGTGCACTTGGGGCCATTTTGGGTGTAGTTAGTAGTTTCATGGTATAGTTGGGAGATTGGGTTGAATGTTTGCTAATTTTGAGTTGGGTGATTGCCAAGTTGTTATACAAGAGAGCTAGGATGCTAGAAATGATGTTATGATTAGATAGGAGATGAAAAATAAAGAAGAAAACCTAAGGAATGAATCCCTAAGTAAAGACCATGATGGATCAAACATGTAGAATGCAAATCAGGACATGCTTAGACAGGGGGCCTATTTAGGTACCTAAGGACACTGTTGAAGCCTAAAATTGCTGTGTGGAAGTCCAAACTAGGTTCTTAGACTACCAAGTACACTTAGATAGTAAAAAATACAACCATCATGTAGTTGGGGCTAGTTAGAGCATAGTTGATAGTTTCATAGTGAAATTGGAAAATTGGGTTGAAACTAAGGTGATTTTAAGTGTTGGGGTTTCCAAATTGATATGATAGAGGGCCAAAGGGTAGAGAATAGTGCTAAGACTAGGATAAAGGTGTAGAATGATGGTTAGGCAACCTATAATGAGGGTTAAAGTGTGAAAGATTAAGGTTGAATAGGAAAAGATGCAAGATGGAATATGTAAGATGTAGATTTTGGGGTTGAAATGCAAAGACTAAGGGATTCAAAGTGAAGCCTAAGGAATAAAATATGAATGAAAAGGGATGCACAATGAGGAATAAAAGGATAGTACCAAATGTGCTCCAACAACACAACTACACCTATGGTGCACTTGAGGCCAGTTTGGGTGCAGTTAGTAGTTTCATGGCACAGTTGGGAGACTAGGCTGAATGTTTGCTAATTCTAAGCTGGGTGATTGCCAAGTTATTATACAAGAGAGCTAGGATGCTAGGAATGATGTTATGATTAGATAGGAGATGAAAAATAAAGAATAAAAACTAAGGAATGAATCCCTAAGTAAAGACCATGATGGATACAACATGCAAAATGCAGATCAGGACATGCTTAGACAAGGGGCCTATTTAGGTACCTAAGGACACTGCTGAAGCCTCAAATTGTTTTCTGGAAGTCCAAACTAGGTTCTTAGTCTACCAAGTGCACTTAGATAGTACAAAATACACCCATCATTCAGTTGGAGCTAGTTAGGGCATAGTTGATAGTTTCATAGTGAAATTGGAAAATTGGGTTGAAACTAAGGTGATTTTAAGTGTTGGGGTTTCCAGATTGATATGACAGAGGGCCAAAGGGTAGAGAATAGTGCTAAGACTAGGATGAAATCTAAGTTATGCCAAGCACTTCTAAGGTTATAGTCTTCCAAGTTTTCAAATTTTTTGACAAGAGGTGTGATGTTTTGATAATTTTTGAAGTTTTGATAAGGTTTGAATAGTATCCAAGGTGTAAATTTGCAAGTTGTCTTTTATCTTGATTAATGTTTTACACACACACAAGACACAATTATTTAATCAAAAGAGAGAAAGATAAAGAAACTAATATTATGGATACGCTTGCTTCACTTCTTCAATTAGAGAAATTCCTGGTGGAAGAGCTACATCACCCTATCTATGATTCCAAAGAAAATCATGTCATTTGTACAATTCTTGGTCCTAAGTCATCTTGTTATGGTGCTATTTACTCATACCTTTGTGATGGAATTATACCTAAAACATTTAACTGATCTAAATGCAAAAACCTTATTTAGAATGCCTCTCACCATTCCCTTATCTCTAGTGATTTGTATAGGAGGGGTCTAGATGGAACACTTCTTAGATGCTTAGAAAAGGAAGAATTTGATCAAGTGTTAGTTAACATCCATGAGGGCATCTATGGGGGACATTCTAATGGTCTTTCCATGGCTCAAAGGTTGCTTAGGGTAGGGTACTATTGGCCCACAATGTAGAATGATGTAGTAGCTTTTGCAAAGTCATGTGAAAAGTGTCAAAAACATGGTAACCTAATACATGCTCTAGGTAAGGAGCTCATTACTTCTATTTCTCATTGGCTATTTCAGCATTGCAGCCTTTGATCTTATTGGGTAGATTCATCCCAACTCATCATGTGGACACAAGTTTATTATCATTGCTACTAATTATTTCACTAAATGGGTAGAAGCTATCCCACTTTTTGTTGCCTCTGGCAAGACGATTTATCTATTTATTATGAATCATATTATTTATAGATATAGAGTGCCTTCTTAGATTATCACTAACAATGGAGGCCAATTTAAAAATAAGGACCTTAAGCAACTCTATAAGAAATTTAAGATAAAACAACATTGGTCCTCTATTTACTTCCCACAAGGAAATGGTCAAACAGAAGCATCAAATAAAACCATTCTTAAAATCTTGCATAGAACGGTTCATAAGAATGGTAGAGATTGGAACTTGCAAATAAATCTTGCTTTATGGGCCTATAAAATGAGTATTCACACTCCTATTGGAGCTACTCCTTTTGCCCTTATGTATGGTGTTAGAGAAGTGTTACCTTTAGAGGTTGAGATTCCTTCACTTAGAGTTTCTCTCAAAGGTCTAGTTATAGATGAAGATTATCGTACCATGAGACTTCAAGAGTTAGAACTTCTAGATTAGAAGCATCAAGCATCATTTGACCATATGATGGTCTCTCAAAAGTGCATGTCAAAATCATTCAACAAAAAGGTTCACCCTAGAGAATTCCAGGTGGGAGATTTTGTCCTACATGTGAATCCTAAGAATCAATAGAATAGAGATCAAAAGGGTAAGTTTGAACCTAATTGGCTTGGACCTTACATTATTACAATAGCTTTTGGGTCTAGTGCCTATTTACTATCTACAATAGAGCAAGAACAACTCCCTGATCCTATCAATGTCTTGTACTTGAAGAACTTCTACCCATGATTCCCATTCTATCTGGGGGAATTGTATATTATTTGTATATATTTATTGATCCTAAAAAATACAAAAAATAAATAAATATTTCAAAAATCTAAAAAAAAAAGATATATTGTGAAAAATCTAAAAATTGGAAAATATCCTTAAAAAATGATCATCTTAGTGAAAACCTAGCAATAGGAACTTTGATGTATCTCCAAAAAAAATTATATGTTCCAAAAATACAAAAAAAGAAAGAAAAAAAGAAAATGTACCTTGGTGAAAACTTGAAAATAGGCACCTTGGTAGCAAAAATAAAAAAAAATTATAAAAAGTCCTAAGAAAAACAAAAAACAAAATCCAAGTGCTGAAAACCTGGAAATGGGCACTACTTAAGGCCTTTGTACCCTTAATTCTTAGCGTGTGTCCTCAACACTTAGCCTTTCTCCATTATGCATTGTCCTTGTTGCCTTTGTTTGGAATTGGTCTTTGTCTAGGGGTCAAAACTATGCTAGCTTTGATCTCTTGGATGCGTTAGTCTTTAGGACACCTTGAAAATGGTGTTTTTCAACACCACTCCAATTGTATTTTTCTATATAACCTCTGACATCGAGTGTTTCTCAACACTTATTAGTTTGGTCTTACCTAGTTTTGTTATGTAATCTTACCTATTTGCAAGCATTTGATCCTTATCCTTGAAAATCAATATCAGTTAACACAATTAAATTTTTAAACATAAACACTTAATGTTTGAGCTATGCCATGACCTTTTCTTTGTGTGCTAACTATTATTGATTTTTGTTGAGTGTCATTGTTCTTAAGTCTCTCTGAGATGTATAGCTAGAGGACTTGGGGCATGAGGCATACGTTTAATTGCTACATTAAATTGGGTAAGCTAACATCAAAGTGATCTTGACCTTTATGTCTTTTATGCTTATGTTAGAATTATTCCGCATTCCAATATGATATAAATCACATTCATATCTTTATAGTTGTGCTTGTGACTAGTGATGATTGTGTGATTTTATGATGTCCATTAATAATGGCCCAATGATGAAAATAAGTTACTTTACATTCTCTAATGAATGATTAATACAAAATCCTATGTTACAATTTTTGTATTACAAGTACATCGTTGCATTTTCATATAGCTTGCATTGTTAGGCTTCATGTTAGTTTGCATTTTCAGGTTGCATTATGAGGTTGAGAGGGTTTTCCCTTCATATTTCTTGTGAAATTTTAATCAACTATGGTCACATTTTGATCTTCATTTCCTTATCTTCTTTTGTGATCTCAATCAAAATTTTCTATCTTAAACAATTGATTGATTTTGGAACATTTAAATTCATAGGAAAATTATCTTTCTTCTTTCCACTTCTTTTCATCTCTTCCAATTTCTATCTTCCATTTACTTTCACCCCACAACTTTTCTTTTGATACAACTTTAGGGCATAATATTTCATGCTTGATGATCTACCTTGGTTTTTTGATTCTTATATCTTTCATCTTACATCAAGACCCTTATCTTTAGTTGGATTTGATTAATTTTATCAATTTTCTATTTCTCCTCTATCTCATTTTGATTTGAATCATGAGGGGGTGGTACTTATCAAACTTCAATCCTTGATTTAGTTTTATCAATTTTATCCTCGACTTTTTAAAGTCAAAATTTATTTGTATTCTTTGTCCTAATGTGTTCTCAGATCGCCCATACATTTGGGTTGTTTTGTGATCCCAAATCAATCTCACACTTCAATTTATTTCTTTGACTACATGTGTTCCCAAATCGATCACACATTAGTCAAAGAGGGGAAATGTATGCACCCTAAAATAGTCATCTAGACTATGGGCCCCCATTATTCAATTTACCAATTTCCTGAATCAATGGTTTGCTATATTTTATTAAATCAATTGAAATCAATTTCTTTGATCAAATTCAATTATTTCAATATTTTCTAAAGTTGATCATTTTATCCTAAGTCTTATTTAATTAAAATAAAATCTCCTATTTAATTAAATAAAATAAGTCCCCATTTAATTAAAAGAAAACCTCTCTTTTAATTAAATAATTCATCCACATTTAATTAATTAAGAGAAAAAACCCTCTTTTATTTAATTATATATTTCCTATTTAATGGAAAAAACTTGCTCCATTTTAATTAAATAAATCTCCACTTAAAGAGAAATAAAATAAATAAAAAATAAAAATTCCTCTACACTTAAAAGCACATATTTCTAAGTTGGATTTAGGCAAAAGCCTACAACACAATGGTAACTTGTGAGCCTCTCATGTGGGAGGTCTTGGGTTCAAATATACCTTTACTTAACATATAATAATAATTAATTCAACTAATAATAATAATTAATCTAGGCTTCGACCATTTACCGATCAAAAAATAAAAAATAAAAAATTCTAAGTTGGATTCCATTTAATTATTTTCCTATTTTTTCATTGGTGGATCTTTATTTCACATGGATCATTCTTTCTCCAACCTTGATTAAATCTTTTTGTCTTATAATCATGATCATCCAATCTTCTTTATAAGGGAGAGGCTTCTCCTCATTTTGCATACACACACTCTATGCTATTGTTATACTACAAATTTGGAGAGTGATTTTTGAAAGAGTTTGAATACTAAAGCTTTTTGTGGAGAAATTTTATCTTCTAGTCTTCTTCTCTCGTTCATCCATGGATTCTATTATCATATCTCATCCATGCAACTTAGATCTTGCTTTCATAGATTAGATCTTGCATTGTTTTGCATTATCATCATATAGATTAGTTTTCATCTCTATTTTCATGCATATTAGATCATTGAATCTCTCATTTTATGGTGTACTTGCATGGGCACAAACTAGGTCAAAACTGAGGGCCTCTATTACAAACCCTTGCACTCCATGAATAGAGAGCTATGAGCCACCATTTGAGACCTCATTCTTGAGCAATCTTTGTTATAATGACTCATATAAGTTTGATCACATTTAAGCACACATTTTTGGCACCCACCATGGGGGAACCCACCTTTACTTGCTAGTTTTGGACTTTTTTAGATCTAACACCCTTGTATAGATTTATTTGGAGATGAAAAACCCTAGATCTTAAAGATTTGATCATATCTCCCAAATGGCTTAATATTATGGTTTAAATTTTATTTTTTAGGTTGGAAACACATCAAAAAAAGCTTTAGTGATATTTTTAAGTTTTTCTGAGATATTTGCTATTTTTAATAAATTTTTCTTGATTTTTCATGAAATTTTTTTTAGTGCACGAATTAACACATTTTAAAGAAAAAATTGCATTTTTGGAAAGGTCTCTAAATTCTAAATAAGGTTGGTGCTTTGTGTTTTGATTTTAGAGATCATATTAAGGCTCAATTTGTAAAAAATGGTCTATTTTGACAAAATGGATCCCTAGGGCACAAACAAAAAGATAATTTATAATTTTTGATATTTTTGGTAAGCTCTCTAATTTTTTTATAGGGGTTTCTTTTCTGTATTTTTAGTTTTAGATTCAAATTCATATCATATAGGTCCAATCTTGATGACTAAGTATAAAATCAATATTAAAAAAGGGTGTTTAATGAATATATTGCATTTACTTTTCACAATGGATCAATGCATGATGTGATCTTTCATTTGGGTTATTTTTTTTATTATTATCACTCTTAAAAATCAAATTTTAGATCTAACCCTAGTTTTGCATAAGTTGGATATATATTGCATATCATGTCTTTGCTTGTTTTGCTTGTTGCTTTGTTCATTGCGAGCAATTATTCAAATGTAAACAAAAGGTACAATAGAGAAAAGATGCATTGCAAGGATTATCAAGTATTTTTTTGGATCTCTATAATATTTTGATTTGGAACTAGAATGAACATCTAATGTGTTTGGCTTGAGTGCTTTTACATGCTTTCATAGACCCACACTTCATTTGATGCTCTAAAATTAGATCTAGATTTTCTTTCACGCATCTATCTTTCACATAGTAATTAGGCCCTATGAACACTATTTGGGAGATCTTGAGATTCTAAGCTTCATTTTCTTGCTTTACGTGTGAAGCTCCTCTTGATGATAATTCTCCTTGTAGGTAGGGAAGGATATTTTTCATTATCTCACTATTCCACTTGGATTTGTCCTCAACATCCATTAGTACTTTCTCTTTTGAGATTGGTGGTGTTTGTTGTTGGATTTTTCAAAAAATTACTAAGTAAGGCTTCCCTCATAGGTAGACTTGCTAAATGGATGATGATCCTTTGAGTTTGACATAGAGTACATTGAGTGTAAAGCAATCAAAGGACAAGCCATAGTAGATCAATTGGCTAATTTCCCACTACAAGATGATGCACCTATTCAAGTTGATTTTCTAGATAAGCACCTCATATATACGACTAAAACAACATAGAAGATGTTCTTTGATAGATTGTAGTGCCTGCCCTCATTTACATCCTTTCTGGACATAATGTTGCTATTATCAAACTATGTTAGACTAGTTTTAAGTTGATGGATTAGTGGTATTGTTTTGAGATTATCATACATTATGTTATGGATTCAATGGTATATGATGAGATCATTTAGACTTTACATTTCATGTATGCATGATGATCATTAATTTTCTTTGTTTTCAGTTGCTATTGATGATTAGTTAGATGGTTTATTATCTCATGTGTTTTATTATGAATACTTACCCCATACTTGCATGTGTATGGTGTGTGTGTTTTCATATTGTATGGCATTTCTGATGTGGTTAAGGAAGGGAGTCATAGTCACCTACTTAGTTGAGATCTACATGATGCACCACTTCCTGCCATTGTCTATTTAGCTTAGCATTATATATATTGTATGTACATACATAGTTTTTTTGCAGGTTGCAGGTACCGAGTATCGACTTCCCTAAATTTCTAGGATGAGCGTACCCTATTATACTATCCCAATGATAAGAGAAGGGAGATAAATTCTCAAGTCCAAATCTCAAACCCTTAAACCATTTTCCTAGTGAGGTAGGACAAGTATCTAGATATTTTACCTACCGAATGTGTCGGATGACATAATTCATGATTTTTAACCCTTTAGACTGATTTTGTGTGAATTGTCTATGATGAGTTTTCATATTTTATCTTGGAGATCTATGGTGAATTTTCTATTAATTAAGTCTTAATAAATAGATTTAATTAATTAATTAATTATTTGAAGAAATTAATATAAAAATATCATAATCTTTGATATTTTGATTATAATTAATTAAATGTGAATTAATTGAATAAAATGAATTAAATAAAAGAAAATTAAAAATTAAAAATAATAATAATAATAAAGTAATAAATAAATAATAATAATAAAAGTTATAAAAAATTAAAATGAAAGTTATAAATATTTAAATAGAAATTATATAAAAAGTAAATTGGAGTTAGAAGCTTGCATGAGAGTTAACACACCTTTTCATTTTTCATAAGTCAACAACACGAGGGTTAGTGCATCAATTAAGAAAATGGTGTCTACAACCCTATGGCTCATCTAGAAGGTTGGAAAATACCCATGCTTAGTTGGTGACACCTTCTAGCTATTTCTAGAAGCATTCTAGATGTTTCCTAAAAGCTCTTTATATTCAGGCATTCTTAGAAGCTTAGACATAGCGTTTGGAGAGTAATTGGAGCATTGGAGGACTCGAGAACTTTGAAGAAAGGAGCTTGCTTTGCGGGTTTTCTAAAGAAGAGTGAATTAGCATCAGAATCTCGGTAGATTCTTGTGATTTTACTTATGCTATTTTTGCATCTTGCATTCCCTTTCTTCTTCGTGTCTTCCATATGTCTTCTGAGGATTTTTCCTATTTTTATTGTATGCATTCTTAATATGGGTAGTTAATTTATTTGAGAATTTTATATGCATAGATCTGAAAAAAAAATATGGGGCTAGGGTTTAGATTCATAGGAAAACCCATTAGATCAATTATTGGAAAAATTTTGAGATCAAAGGTTTATAGGAAAATTTTGAGGATTGGAATTTATATATATATATATCTTGTGTATATATATGTTTATATTTTTAATTTGCATATACATATATATATATATATATATATATATATATATATATACACATACATATACCTTCATATATATACATATATATACATACATATGTATATATAATATATACCGAATATTATACCATTAATCGAAAAAGTTTTGAAAAATGTTAAACTTTATTAAGAACCAAATCGCATACCCAAATGGAAAATCGCATAAGCAATTTAAAAAAAAATAAAATGCATAAGTGGGGGGGGGATGGGACTCGTGCCCCTGTGCCATTGCGGTCGCAGTGTACCAGCCATCGCAGGTACTGTGACAGCAGGGGTACACAGTACCCGCTGACGTCGCAGGCCCTGCGACTGCAGGGTCTTGCATACCGCCGACAGTTTATATGTTCTATGTATGTTTATAACACTTGTCACATATGAAGTCGGTTTTTTTTTATTGTTATTAATATGTTAAATGGTATTAATCAAATTTATTAATTCGATTTTGTAAAATGTAATAATAATTTATAAATTTATATATGTATGTATATATATATATTTAAATATAAATATAAATATATATATGTATATATATATTATGTAAATATGTTAATAATAATTTGAATTATAATTATATAACTGATAAATGATTTATACCAAAGTTTCATTTCTTTTATAATGGTGAACTCTTGTTTAATGTTTAAGATTTAATTAATTGTTTTATAAAGTATATGAAATTTAATTATTAGTTTGGTGGGGGACGTTTTCAAACAAAGATTATAACTGGAAGATGGAATTTAAGAAAAAAAAATTATTCATCCAAATGTACAAAATGTTCCTCCAATTCATTCTCTAAACTTGGAAACATAAATCGAGATCTCTACATGTAAATTCAAGTTTATAAATTTAGCAAAACCAAAACATGTGTTTGCAGTGTGTATTCTCTATGCTATTGTTTTGGGTTGACTAGTGTTGACCAGTTATAGGACATCTACCAGAGGCTTGGGAGTTATGTGATTGTGATGTCATGATGATGTTTTAATCTTGATCTTTATAAACCCAACCATGGTTATGTGATGGAATTCTCTATGTATTGGTTGTAATTACTGATTGTTATAGTTGAGATTCTTATGTATGAGACACTTGACTTAACCATTTTTGATCATCGATCAGTTATCCTTGGTTATTTTCTAGTTGCCATGATGGGATTGTAATGTGGATTTATTCTTGATGATGTCATGTTGTGACATGCTTGACTCAACCATTTTTGGAGTCTTCAATCAGTATGATTGAGATATATTTTGGTTATTGAGAACTATTGGATACTTTTGATTATTAGTGATACTTCAGTTGCCAATTGAGAGCTGTTGTGGTCATGATTTTCTATGGATGCTTGCTCATGGAGATTTGATGCTTTTATGCATATTTTATGATTTTATTATGGATTATCTTTTGTGATTTTGAGATTTATGATTCCATGAGCTTAGGGTAGGTTATCTGCATGTAGTGTCGAGAAGTGGCTTGCAATGGGGGCCGGGGCCCTAAGAGGCTGCTAGGGTAATTCATTGTAAGTTGGATTAATAAGTGATAACATTCACACCTAATACTAATTGAATGAACCTAAAAAGATAAGTGTTTTGGTTCTCACCCATGCCTTGAGTGCTTAGACAGGCTAGGATGGGAGTAGTGAGAATGCATGGTTGCGACCTTGCATTCCATAGTATGCCTTGTCAGTATGAGAGGATACTAGTGGATGCATGAGATCAATATGGACCCGTGGAGTTTAGCTAACTACTAGGGTAACTTGTATGTGATAAATGCGATGACACTTTTCCACTTGCAAAGTAGGTTTCCTACATGTAATTGTGTGCCTCTGGGGCTAAGATGTCAATTTTGTGTTTGGAACCTTTGAGTTAGTATACATTTAGGATTCCTGGACTTATAGAAATTTTTGTTATGTGATTTTGATAGCTTGTTTGGGACTTGAGATTATCTCCTTAGCACTATGGCAGTGGACCACTTAGGTACCACGGGGTTGGGTGGTAGTGTATTTTCACTCTTATCATTTGAGATTCATTGAGACATCGTGACTGATGCATCCTTTGTGATGGTGGATATGTATCCTTTCATTGATGATTAGCATATGTTAGATGATGTTATCTTATGCTTATATTTGCATGTTAGATTACTTTCTGCATATGATATAGTATATGTTAGGAGTGACATTCCTACTATGTTAATACTGATGATCTCTTTGGTGATTTGGGAATGTTACGCACGAAGGGATGGCTAGGATCCACGATGGTCTAATGATGCTATTAATGGTTGGGAGGAACCGTGCACTCAATTTATTATGTTTGATCTTCTATGAGGATGTATCATGTATATCATGTGATTATCTTTACTTTGATGTATCATGGATTAAAATAGGATGATGTACCATTATTCTACATATGTACATTCTTTTGATCTTTTCATACCCTATGACATGTACAGTGGATGATTGAGCATTTGGAAATGTAATGTATAAACATTGGACTTATCATTATTATTTCATGTGGATGTTGTACTAGATGGATTCATGTATGTCAAGTGTTTTAGATGTAATTCAACGTTAAGGGATCTTTAAAGAATGTATTCTGTTATGTATGTTATGTTTACTTTTAGATGGATTTTGCTATTGCTTCCGTTATTGTGCATAAGTTATATGTGGTATTTACTTTCATGTTTAAAAAAAAAAATGCTACCAAACTTAGTGGAATTCTAGGTTAATTCTTTGGATCCCTTGGTGAGGCATTACATTTGGTATCAAAGCTCGAGTTTCTACATTGGGAGCTCTGGGTATTTTGGAACAATTAGAAACTTTGATCTAATAAGTGTATCTTTTCAAACTTGAAACTAGGTAAACTGAAATAGAACTTGAACTGTTACTTGCATATGTTTCATGCTTCAACACTTAGTTTCAAAATTGGAAATTTTACTTAAACATAAACATAGAACTAAACTTAGTACCTTGTACTGTTGTAGGATGGTATCTGGGACTAGGTCTTTTGTTAGAGGCTATGGTAGAGATTGTGGTAGAGGTCGTAGTCTTGGTAGAGCTATCAGTGTCCATGAGTCTACCCATGAGGGATCAGCTCATGTAGAGAGCAGGGAAGAGTACTCTAGTAGGCAGTAAGGAGAGAGCCGTAGAGAGGACCAAGCTGAGTCTGAAGAGGTTGGTTTGAGACAGATGATGCAGAATATTCTAGATCATCTACCTCCTATTCAAGAGTAGCCCAAAGTGCACCCGATAGAACAAGAGCATAGACCTAGATCTAGGAGTCCTCAGAAGGATCGTCAGAGGTCCATTGTGTCCACTCAGATGAAGGATCTTTCAAGATCCAAGGTTAAGCCTTTCAATGGGCAAGGTTCTGGTTATGTGGTTGAGTAGTGGCTTATTTCCCTCCACAGGATTTTTGCCATGCAGGAGTTCGACAGCAATGTTAAGGCAAGATTTGCGATCACTAATTTAGAGAAATTTGGGGCCACTTGGTGGACGATTGAGGAGAAGAAGCTGGGGATTGATATGAACAATGTCACATGGGAACTATTCTTAGAGAGTTTTCGTGAACGATTCCTACCAGAAGAATGGAAATAGTAAAGGGCAGATGAATTTCATAACCTCAGACAGTACACTTTGTCAATGATCAAGTATGAGCGTAAGTTTTATGAGCTCATGTCTTTTTTAGGGTTCAATGAAAATTCAGCTCAATTGACGCAACATTTTATTAGGGGTTTGAATAACCGTATTATTGGGGGTGTCAAGGTATTTGAGCCAAAATCCCTCAAGGATGCAGTACATCGAGCAATCCTTGTTGAGAAAAGTGTCAACCTTGGTCAAGGAAGTTTTTTAGGAGTGCCAGCAGCATCAGGATCTAAAGATAACTACAATTCAAGTGGTAACAAGAAGTTTTCTTTCTCTAAGGGGAAGCAGTATCAGCAGCAGTCTTAGCAGACACAGCAACAGAAGGGATCAAACTCTTAGGCTCAAGGTGGTGGAAAGGGTTCTAACACTAAGAACAACCGCAATGCTCAATGCAATAAACAAAATCAGCCCAATCAGCTAGCTCAGAGTAGCCAGTCTTTTGTTAGTAGGAATAGTCATCAGCAATCAAATGTACCACCTATGGGAAGAGGATCTGGCAAAAATACAGAATTTTTTTCATGTGGTCAGATTGGACATTATGCCACTCAGTGTCCACAATGAGCACCTCATTTTTTAGCACCTAGGCCTACAGTTTCAGAGCCTACAATGGGTGATGCAGGTAGAGCTCCTAGAGTTTTTGCAATAGTAGATCACCATCAGGCAGATCACCAGGGAAAAGTGGTTGAGACCATAGGTGCTATTAGAGGTATATCTCTTTTAGTATTGTTTGATTCAAGAGCTACAAACTCATTTATTTCACTATCTATAGTTTCTAAGTGTAAGCTAGATGCAGTGAAGCAAGATCATGGTTGGCATGTGGAACTAGTCTCAGGTTTTAAGATTTCCACAGATTTTGTAGTTCATAAGTGTGGGCTTAGCTTAGGAAGCTTTGATACTGCAGTGGATCTTCGAGTCATACCCATTAGTTCCTATGATGTTGTTTTAGGCATGAACTAGCTTGGATCTCATAGAGCTAGTATAGATTGCAAGAGGAAGATTATATTGTGCCAAGATGACCAAGGGAATGATGTGAAGATAATTGGGATACTGAGGCCTATATCTCTACGGATGATTTATGCTATGCAAATGAAGTGAAGTTTCTATAAGGGATGTTAGATATTTGCTATTATGGTAAATGATCTTGATGAGGAAGACCCTATGAAGAAGACTTTAGATCACTTGATTTTATAGGAGTACACAGATGTCTTTCCAAGTGAGATTCCAAGCATGCCTCCAAAGAGGGACATTGACTTTAGTATTGATCTGATTCCTCGAGCAAAGCCTATCTCTAAAGCTCCTTATTGCATGACTACATAGGAATTGGGTGAGCTATGTCTTCATCTTGGGGAACTTCTGGCCAAAGGGAGCATTTGACCTAGCATATCACCATGGGGAGCTCTAGTGCTCTTTGTGAAAAAGAAAGACGGTTCTTTGCACCTTTGTATTGATTACAGACAGTTGAATAAGGTGACTATTAAGAATAGGTATCCTTTGCCTAGGATTGATGGCTTATTTGATCAGATCAAGAGAGCTACAATATTCTCCAAGATTGACCTTAAGTCAAGATACCACCAGCTTCACATTAAGGAAGCTGACATTCACAAGACCACTTTTTGAACTCACTATGGGCATTATGAGTTCACAGTGGTACCTTTTGGGTTGACTAAAACTCCATCAATTTTCATGAGTTTGATGAATGGTGTGTTTCAATCTTATCTAGATAGGTTTTTACTTGTTTTTCTTGATGACATATTGATATATTATAAGACTTAGAAGGAGCATGAGGAACACCTACAGTTGGTATTGCAGTGTTTGAGAGACAATCAATTTTATGCCAATGCAGCTAAGTGTGAATTCTTCAAGTCAGAGATTCAGTATTTAGGACATGTTATTTTAGGTGATGGTATTTCACTAGATCTTACAAAGATTCAGGTGATAATAGATTGGCCGACATCGACTAATGTGTTAGAGATTCGTAGTTTCATGGGTTTAGCTGGTTATTATCGCAGATTTGTCTATAACTTCTCTAGGATAACACATCCTATCACTTCTCTTCAGAGGAAAGGAAAGAAGTTTGTGTGGATGGAGAAATGTGAGGAAGCTTTCCAGAAGCTCAAAGAGCTTTTGACTAGTGCACTGATTTTAGCTGTACATGATCCAGAAGGTGATTTCATGGTGTGTACAGATGCTTCTCTTGAAGGGATTGGGGTAGTGTTGATCCAAAATGGACGAGTGATTGCGTATGAATCACACAAGCTCAAGGATCATGATCTAAATTATCCTACACATGATCTTGAGTTAGTAGTAGTAGTTCATGCTTTGACAAGATGGAGACATTTCTTGTTGGGGCATAGAATTGAGCTACACAGTGATCATCATAGTCTTCAGTACATTTTTAGTCAGCCTAATTTGAATGCTCGCCAGTGATGATGGATGGAATTTCTATGCGAGTATGATTTTGAGGTTAAGTATATTCAGGGTAAGAAGAATGTGGTGGTGGATGCTTTGAGTCATAGGAGACATGCGATATCATCTATGACTCTTAGTATGGACTTGAGGAGTCAGATTCTTCAGGCACTTCCTACGGATTCTTGGTATCAGAAAGTGTGCAGAGAGATTGATTCAGGAAGACCTTTGGAAGGTAGATTTGCAGGTTACGTTCAAGAATTAGATGGTCTTTTGAGACATTTGGGGAGGATTTATGTGCTATTACTAGATGAGCTTCGCACCTTGATTCTAGTAGAAGCCCATCATATGCCTTACTCAGCACATCCAGGTGTCAAGAAGATGCATGTTGATTTGAGACCTTTGTTATTTTGGTCTAGGATGAAGTGAGACATTGTTGATTATGTGGCTAGGTGCCTTGAGTGTCAAAGAGTTAAGGCAGAACATCAGCACCCAACTAGACTTTTGTAGCCTAATCTCATTTCTTCTTGGAAATGGGATATCATCTCCATGGACTTCATAGTAGGATTACCTATGACTGTTCGACATCATGATGCTATCATGATCACTATTGATTGGTTGACCAAGGTGGCACATTTCTCATCGATCAGGTCTTTCTACACAACAACTTCTGTAGCTAATGTCTTCATGCGTGACATTGTGAGATTACATGGTATTCCTAGAAAGATCATTTCTGATAGGGATCCTGTATTCACATCTGCATTTTGGACATCACTGCAGCATGAGCTTGAAGTTCAGTTAAACTTCAATTCAGCATATCATCCAGAGACTGATGGTCAGACAAAGAGGGTGAATCAAGTTTTGGAGGATATGTTATGAATGTATGTGATGGATAAGCAGACACATTGGGAGGACTATCTCTACCTAGTGGAGTTTGCTTACAACGACGGGTATCATAGTTCTATTGGCATGGCACCATTTCAGGCATTATACAGACATCCTTGTCATACACCCTTGAGTTGGGACAGCCTTGAGGATTGCATCCTATTGGGTCTGGAGATGCTTTGTGATATGGAGCAACAGGTAGTGTGTATCTGTAAGCACTTGACTACAGCACAAGATAGGTAGAAGAAGTATGTTGATGCTCATAGGACTGATAAGTAGTTTGTTGTGGGTGATAAGGTTTTCTTGAGAGTGTGTTCATGAAAGAGTCCGATCTGATATGGAAAGGGTTCTAAGCTAGCACCTCGCTTTGTGGGACCATTCAAGATTCTAGAGAGGATTGGCCTGATTGCTTACTGCCTTGCTCTACCGCCTAGCCTAGCTCACATTCATGCTATTTTTCACATTTCAGTGCCTTGGCAGTATATTCTTGATATTGTACATGTTCTTGATTGGAATGCATTGCAGGTAGAGGATAGGCAGCTGGCTTTAGAGTCGGTTCATATTCTAGAGTAGCCAGAGTTGACCCTCAGGGGTCAAACCATCGAGTAGGTAAGGGTCCAATGGGACCCTACTAATGATTCTTCAACTGCATGGGAGGGTGCAGCTAGGTTTCGGGAGTTATATCCCTACCTGTTTGTAGGCTTCCAGGAGTAAGCCTAATCCAAGGGGGGGTGGATGTAGTGCTTGCCCTCATTTACATCTTTTCTGGACATAATGTTGCTATTATCAGACTATGTTATACTAGTTTTAGGTTGATGGATTAGTGGTATTGTTTTGAGATTATCAGACATTATGTTATGGATTCAGTGGTATATGATGAGATCATTTAGACTTTACATTTCATGTATGAATGATGATCATTACTTTTCTTTGTTTTCAGTTGCTGTTGATGATTAGTTAGATGATTTATTATCTCATGTGTTTTATTATGGATACTTCCCCCATACTTGCATGTGTATGGTGTGCGTGTTTTCATATTGTATGACATTTTTGATGTGGTTAAGGAAGGGAGTCCTAGTCACCTGCTTAGTCAGGATCTACACGATGCACCACTTCCTGCCATTTTCTATTTAGCTTAGCATTATATATATTGTATGTACATACATGGTTTTTCTGCAGGTTGCAGGTACCGAGTATCAACTTCCTTGAATTGCCAGGATGAGCGCACCCTATTATACTATCCCAATGATAAGAGAAGGGAGATAAATTCTCAAGTCCAAATCCCAAACCCTTAAACCATTGTCCTAGTGAGGTAGGACAAGTATCTAGATATTTTA
Organism: Cupressus sempervirens; assembly: GCA_028749045.1. Classification (NCBI taxonomy): domain Eukaryota; kingdom Viridiplantae; phylum Streptophyta; class Pinopsida; order Cupressales; family Cupressaceae; genus Cupressus; species Cupressus sempervirens. The sequence continues at coordinate 517,854,984 of CM053787.1, forward strand.
CCTACCGAATGTGTCGGATGACATAATTTGTGATTTTTAACCCTTTAGACTGATTTTATGTGAATTGCTATATGATGAATTTTCATATTTTATCTTGGAAGTCTATGGTGAATTTTCTATTAATTAAGTCTTAATAAATAGATTTAATTAATTAATTAATTATTTGATGAAATTAATATAAAAATATCATAATCTTTGATATTTTGATTATAATTAATTAAGTGTGAATTAATTGAGGAAAAAGAATTAAATAAAAGAAAATTAGAAATTAAAATTAATAATAATAATGAAATAATAATAAAGTAATAAATAAATAATAATAATAAAAGTTATAAAAAATTAAAATGAAAGTTATAAATATTTAAATAGAAATTATATAAAAAGTAAATTGGAGTTATAAGCTTGCATGGGAGTTAACACACCTTTTCATTTCTCATATGTCAACAACACGTGGGTTAGTGCATCAATTAAGCACATGGTGTCTACAACCCTATGGCTCATCTAGAAGGTTGGAAAAGACCCATGCTTAGTTGGTGACACATTCTAGCTATTTCTAGAAGCATTCTAGATGTTTCTTGAGAGCTCTTTATATTCAAGCATTCCTAGAAGCTTAGACATAGAATTTGGACAGCAATTGGAGCATTGGAGGACTCGAGAAATCTAAAGAAGGGAGCTTGCTCTACAGGTTTTTTGAGAAAGAGTGAATTAGCATCAGAATCTCAGTAGATTCTTGTGATTTTACTTATTCTATTTCCGCATCTTGCATTCTCTATTTTCTTCGTGTCTTCCATATGTCTTCTGAGGATTTTTCCTATTTTTATTGTATGCATTCTCAATATGGGTAGTTAATTTATTTGAGAATTTTATATGCATAGATCTGAAAAAAAAACACGGGGCTAGGGTTTAGATTCATAGGAAAACCCATTAGATCAATTATTGGAAAAATTTTGAGATCAAAGGTTTATAGGAAAATTCTGAGGATTGGAATCTATATATATATATATATATATATATATCTTGTGTATATATATGTTTATATTTTTAATTTGCATATACATATATATATATGCAATTATATATATATATATATATATATATATATATATATGTATACATGTTTATATGCTATGATGTTTTTTATTTTGTATGTATATATATATATATACACACACACATATATATACATATACCTTCATATATATATATATATACATACATATGTATATATAATATATATCGAATATTATACCATTAATCAAAAACATTTTGAAAAACGTTAAACTTTATTAAGAACCAAATCGCATACCCGAATGGAAAATCGCATAAGCGATTTTAAAGAAAGTAATGCATAATTGGGGGGGGACGAGACCCGTGCCCCCATGCCACTATGGTCGCAGTGTACCGGCCTTCGCAGGTACTGTGATGGCAGGGGTACACAGTACCCGCTAATGTTGTAGGCCCTACGACCGTACGGTCTTGTGTACCATCGGCAGTTTATATGTTATATGTATGTTTATAACACTTGTCACATATGAAGTCAATTTTTTTTTATTGTTATTAATATGTTAAATGGTATTAATCGAATTTATTAATTCAATTTTGTAAAATGTAATAATAATTTATATATCTATATATGTATGTATATATATATATATATTTAAATATAAATATATATATATATATGTATATATATTATGTAAATATGTTAATAATAATTTGAATTATAATTATATAACTAATAAATGATTTATACCAAAGGTTTATTTCTTTTATAATGGTGAACTCTTCTTTAATTTTTAAGATTTAATTAATTGTTTTATAAAGTATATGAAATTTAAGTGTTAGTTTGGTGGGGGACGTTTTCAAACAAAGATTATAGCTGGAAGATGGAATTTAAGAAAAAACTTTTATTCATCCAAACATACAAAATGTTCCTCCAATTCATTCTCTAAACTTGGAAACATAAACCGAGATCTCTATATGTAAATTCAAGTTTGTAAATTTAGCAAAACCAAAACATGTGTTTGCATTGTGTATTCTCTATGCTATTGTTTTGGGTTTTTGGGTTGACTAGTGTTGACCAGTTATAGGACGTCTACCAGAGGCTTGGGGGTTATGTGATTGTGATGTCATGATGATGTTTTAATCTTGATCTTTATAAACCCAACCATGGTTATGTGATGGAATGCTCTATGTATTGGTTGTGAATACTGATTGTTATAGTTGAGATTCTTATGTATGAGACACTTGACTTAACCATTTTTGGTCATCGATCAGTTATCCTTGGTTATTTTCTAGTCGCCATGATGGGACTGTAATGTGGATTTATTCTTGATGATGTCATGTTGTGACATGCTTGACTCAACCATTTTTGGAGTCTTCAATCAGTATGATTGAGATATATTTTGGTTATTGAGAACCATTGGATACTTTTGATTATCAGTGATACTTCAGTTGCCAATTGAGAGCTGTTGTGGTCATGATTTTCTATGGATGCTTGCTCATGGAGATTTGATGCTTTTATGCATATTTAATGATTTTATTATGGATTATCTTTTGTGATTTTGAGATTTATGATTCCATGAGCTTAGGGTAGGTTATCTGCGTGTAGTGTCGGGAAGTGGCTTGCAATGGGGGCCGAGGCCCTAAGAGGCTGCTAGGGTAACTCATTGTAAGTTGGATTAATAAGTGATAACATTCACACCTAATACTAATTGAATGAACCTAAAAAGATAAGTGTTTTGGTTCTCGCCCATGCCTTGAGTTCTTGTATAGGCTAGGATGGGAGTAGTGAGAATGCATGGTTGCGACCTTGCATTCCATAGTATGCCTCATCAGTATGAGAGGATACTAGTGGCCGCATGAGATCAGTATGGACTCGTGGAGTTTAGCTACCTACCAGGGTAACTTTTATGTGATAAATGCGATGACACTTTCTCGCTGGCAGAGTAGGTCTCCTATATGTCATTGTGTGCCTTTGGAGATTAGATGTCGATTTTGTGTTTGGAACCTTTGAGTTAGTATACTTTTAGGATTCTTGAACTTATAAAAATTTGTGTTATGTAATTTTGATAGCCTGTTTTGGACTTGAGATTATCTCCTCAGCATGGTGGGAGTGGACCACTTAGGTACCACATGGTCGGGTGGTAGTGTATTTTCATTCTTATCATTTGAGATTCATTGAGACATCGTGACTGATGCATCCTTCATGATGGTGGATATGTATCCTTTCATTGATGATTAGCATATGTTAGATGATGTTATCTTATGCTTATATTTTCATGTTAGATTACTTTCTACATATGATATAGTATATGTTAGGAGTGACATTCCTACTATGTTAATACTGATGATCTCTTTGATGATTTGGGAATGTTACACATGGAGGGATGGCTAGGATCCATGATGGTCTAATGATGCTATTAACAGTTGGGAGGAACCGTGCACTTAGTTTATTATGTTTGATTTTCTATGAGGATGTATCATGTATATCATGTGATTATCTTTACTTTGATGTATCATGGATTAAAATAGGATGATGTACCAGTATTCTACATATGTATATTCTTTTGAGCTTTTCATACCCTGTGACATGTACAGTGGATGATTGAGCATTTGGAAATGTAACGTATAAACATTGGACTTGTCATTATTATTTCATGTGGATGTTGTACTAGATGGATTCATGTATGTTAAGTGTTTTATATGTAATTCAGTGTTAAGGGATCTTTAAAGAATGTAAATTTTTATGTATGTTATGTTTACTTTCAGATGGATTTTGCTATTGCTTTTGTTATTGTGCATAAGTTATATGTGGTATTTACTTTCATGTTTAAAAAAAAAAAAAATTCTATCAAACTTAGTGGAATTCTAGGTTAATTCTTTGGATCCCTTGGCGGGGCATTACATGGATCCTTTATGTAAAGTGGTTCAGGAGATGATGTGTTGTTTGTTTCTCCTCATGGGTACACAATTCTTAAATCTTATAAGTTATTATTTCCATGTACAAACAACATTTCTAAATATGAATCTTTAACAAATGGACTTAAGATGGCCATAGAATAGAGAATTATGGAGTTACACATCTATGTAGATTCACAACTAATAATCAACTAAGTCAATGATGATTCTCTAACAAAAAATGAGAAATTGGTACACTACAAAAAAATGGTTGATTACTTAAGACTCTACTTCACATTTTAGCAAATCCCTCGAGTAGAAAATAAAGTAGCTAATGTTATGGTTACACTTTCTTCACTTCTTCAATTAGAGTAGCATGAATCAAGATTTCAATTCTTGGTGGAAGAGCTACATCACCCTATCTATGATTCCCAAGAAAATCATGTCATTTGTATAATTGTTGGTCGTGAGTCATCCTATTATGGTGCTATTTACTCATACCTTCATGATGGAATTATACCTAAAATCGTTAAATAATTTGAATGTAGAAACTTTATTCAAAATGCCTCTCGTCATTCCCTTATCTTTGGTGATTTGTATAGGAGGGCTCTAGATGGAAAACTTTTTAGATGCTTAGAAAAGGAAGAATATGATCAAGTGTTAGTTGACATCCATGAGAGTGTTTGTGGGGGACATTATAATGGTCTTTCCATGGCTTAAAGGTTGCTTAGGTTAGGGTACTATTGGCCCACAATGCAGATTGATGCAGTAGCTTTTGCAAAGTAATGTGAAAAGTGTCAAAAATATGGTAACCTAATACATGCTCTACGTAAGGAGCTCATTCTTTCTATTTCTCATTGGCCATTTCAACACTAGGCCTTTGATCTTGTTGGGAAAATTCATCCCAATTCATCATGTGGACACAAGTTTATTATCATTGCTACTGATTATTTCACTAAATTTGTAGAAGCTATCCCACTTTCTGTTGCCTCGGGCAAGACAATTTCTCTATTTATTTTGAATCATATTATCTTTAGATATGGAGTACCTTCTGAGATCATCACTGATAATGGAGGCCAAGTTAAAAATAAGGACCTTAAGAAACTTTGTAAGAAATTTAAGATAAAATAGCATTGGTCCTCTATTTAATTCCCACAAGGAAATGATCAAGTAGAAGCATCAAATAATTTTTTTAAAAAAATCTTGCATAGAACAGTTCATAAGAATGGTAGAGATTGGCACTTATAGATAAATATGGATTTATGGGCCTATAGAATGAGTATTCACACTCCTACTAGGGCTACTCCTTTTTCCCTTACATATGGTGCTAAAGAAATGTTACCTTTAGAGGTTAAGATTCCTACACTTAGAGTTTCTCTCAAAGGTATAGTTACAGATGAAGATTATTGCACCGTGCGAGTTCAAGAGTTAGAACTTCTAGATGAGAAGTGTCAAGCATCATTTGAGCATATGAGGGTCTACCAAAAGTGCATGTCAAAAAAATTCAACATAAAGGTTGACCCTAGAGAATTCCATGTGGCAAATCTTGTCCTATGTGTGAATCCTAAGAATTAATAGAATAGAGATCAAAAGTGTAAATTTGAACCGAATTGGCTTAGACCTTACATTATTACAACACCTTTTGGGTCTAGTGCCTATTTACTATCTACAATAGAGGGAGAGCAGCTCCTTGATCTTATCAATGTCTTGCACCTGAAGAAGTTATACCCATGATGCTCATTCTGTCTGGGGGCATTGTATATTATTTATATATATTTATTGATCTTGAAAAAATACAAAAAGATCATATATTTCAAAAATCAAAAAAGAAATTGATATACTATGAAAATTCTAAAAATTGAAAAATTCCTAAAAAATTGATCATCTTAGTAATAAGTACTTTGATGTATCTCCCAAAAAATGTTATATCTTTCAAATTTTTTTTTTAAATTGAAGAAGACAAAAAAAAAAGCTAGAGTACCTTGGTGAAAACCTAGAAATAGGTGCCTTGGTAGCAAAAATACAATTTTTTAAAATAAAAAGTGCTTAAAAAAATAATAATTCAAGTGGTGAAAATATGGAAATGGGCACTATTTGATGCTTTTTCACCCCTATTTCTTAGCGTGCATCTTCCACACTTAGCATTTCTCCATCACACCTTGTCCTTGTTGCCTTGGTTTGGAATTGGTCTTTGTCTAGGGGGCATAACTGTGTTAGCTTCAATCTCTTGGATGCATTAGTCTTTAAGACACATTGTAAACAATGTTTTTCAACACAACCCCAATTGTATTTTCCAATACAACCCCTGACATCGAGTATTTTTCAACACTTATTGGTTTGGTCTTACCCAATTTTGTCATGTAATATTACCTATTTACAAGCATTCAATCCTTATCCTTGGAACTCAATATCAATTAACACACTTCAATTTTGAAATGTAGAAACTTAATGTTTGAGCTATGTCATGATCTTTTCTTTGTGTGTTGACTGTTATTGATTTTCATTGAGTGTCATCGTTCCTAAGTCTCTCTAGGATGCATAGATAGAGGACTTGGGGCATGAGGTATATGTTTTATTTGCTACATTAAATTGGGAAAGCTAACATTGAAGTCATCTTGACCTTTATGTCTTTGATGCTTATGTTAAAATCTTTCCACATTCCAATTTGATATAAATCACATTCACATCTTCATAGTTGCACTTGTGACTAGTGATGATTGTGTGATTTTCTAATGTCTGTTAATAATGGCCCAATGATGAAAATAAGTTACTTTACATTCTCTAATGAATGATGAGCACAAAATCCTATGTTATAGTTGCTCTATTATAAGTACACCTTTTCATTTTCTGTTGGATACAATTTTTAATTGTGTATTGTCTTTGATGTTACACAAATATCATATCAGCCATCAGACAGAGTCTACCAAGCTTAGGTGGTTAGCAAAGCAATTTATAGTGACTACCGAGCATTCCTAAACATTACTCAATAAGTTAGCTTTTACCGAGCTCACTCGGTAAGAAAAGGAAAGTTAGCTTCTATCGAGTTCACTTGGTAAGCAAAGGAAAGTTAGCTTCTACCAAGTTCACTCGGTAAGAAAAGGAAAGTTAGCTTCTACCGAGCTCACTCAGTAAGCAAAGGAAAATTAACTTTTACCGAGCTCACTCAGTAAGGGAAGAAAAGTTATCTTTTACTAAGCTCACTCGGTAAACAAAGGAAGGTTAGTATTTACTGAGTTAACTCAGTCTCCAAAGGAAGTTGCAAGGTTTACAGTGTTTACTGAGCTTCACTTGGTTAACACGGGGAAATCATTTTGAAGCAGTGGTCACTGAGATGGGTCAGGCAACAAAGAATTTTATGATTCTAAAGAATTAAGTTTAATTGTTTTGTGTAGCCGACTGATTTATGTTTTTCAGTTGTAATTGAGCTGACTTGACAATCTGTAAGGTATATATGAAAGGTCAAGTTGTGAATTCATAAGTAAGTGTGTAAGTGTGTGTGGATGCATAAAAGTGTGAATGTATGAATAAGAAAATAAATGAGCAAATGTTGAGGAAGAATTTTTCATCCCTATGAAGCTACAAAGTTGCATTCAATCAGTGAGGATTTAATGAAGTAGAATAGAGATCTGTATTCAGGAAAGACAAGTTGCATATATCTCAAATCACTTCATTGTTGCTTTCTAATCATTGTAACAGTGATTCAAAATCTCTTAACAGAGTTGGTTTGACAACCATTTTGTAAATCCTCTAACAAGGTGACAATTTAGTTGAATTGTTTTAAAGACCTCTCACAAGGCCACTTCTAACAAGGTGATCAAATCCTCTAACAGGGTCACACCTAACAGTGTGTTTTGTAACCTTTAACAGGGTTGGCTCCTAATAGGGCTCACTTCAGAAGAGTGAAAATTGGTAACTAGTTACTTGGTGGTTTTCCAAAATTGAGTTTCCACATTAAATTTAGTGTCTCTTGTGTTCATGTTATTTCTTTATGCATGCATGTTAATCACTTTAAATGCTTAATAAAGTTAACAAAACATCTATCAAGTTTTAGAATTTATTTGTGTGGTTACTGAGTGTTAACAGCAACTGTATTTTAAGACATATAAGGATCTATAGAAATATTTTTGTGCTAACTGATTCACCCCTTCCCTCTCAGTTACTCCATCTCTATTTTCAACAATTGGTATCAGAGCTTTTGGTACTTGCAGGATAAGATTTCAAGGATCTAAGCCAAAGATCAGGATGTCTTACAAAAGGGAAATCCCAAGACTTAACAGAAATAACTTCTTAGCATGGCAAGGAATAATGAGACTTCACCTAGCATCCATTGGTGATACAGGACTGAAGTACCTTGATAAAAAAATGCAAAACTAGCTGGTACACTATATGTGAATGATATTGCTGAAAAGAAGGCTCACAACATTATGATGATAGATATAGCATCTGCTCTGAGTTATGAAGAATTTGATGATATTAAGGACTGCAAATCTACCTTTGAAATGTAGAAAAAGCTAAAAGAGATCTATGGAGGAGATGATAATGTTAGAAGAGCCAAAGCAGAAAGTCTGATAGGACAATTTGATTAAATGAGGATGAGAGAGGATGAAAACATTGCAAAATATGTTGAAAGAGTTAAAGCATGTGTCAGTGGAATCAAATCTTTTGGAGGAGATATCAGTGAAGAGACAGTTATAAGAAAAATTCTCAGAACTCTACTTCCCATTTATGCAATCAGAGTCTCTACAATTTAGGAAAGAAGATGTGAAGCAAATCATAAGATAAATCTAGAGGCTATAGTTGGAAGATTGACTGCATTTGAACTGGACAACTTTGATAACTATGTTCCAGCTTCCAAGATCATTGAATCAGCATTTGAAGCCAAACTTTTACTCAAGGAGAAAGGCAAAAAGAAATCTCAGTCAGAAAGTGAAGATGAATCGAACCAAAGTTTAGACAGTGATCTTGAAGTAATTGAAGCCCTTCTAGCAAGCAAATATTCTAGAGGCAGAGGAAAATACAAAGGTAAAGTATCCCTAATCTATTTTTCATGTGAAGAAGTTGGTCATATTGCTGCTAGATGTCCAAACAAGCAGAATAAAGATGAAAAGAAATGGAATGGCAAGAAAGATTTCAAATCATTCAAGGACAAAGGAAAGAAAACATGTTTTATGGCTAAAGATTCTAATGATTCTAATGATAAAGAAGAAGATGAGATCGTCTATATTGCTGTGAAAGATGAATCTGATAGTGATGAAAAAATCACACTTATTTCTCATTTGAGCAAAAATGATACATGGATCATAGATAGTGGTTGTTCTCATCACATGACTGGTGACAAAACTAAGTTTGAATACTTTGAAGACTATGATGGTGGTAGTGTAAGATTTGGTAACAATGAACCTTCTTGTATAAAAGGAAGAGGAAGAGTCCCTCTAACCAAAGAACTTATATGTGATAATGCCTATTGGGTAGAAGGACTAAAGCATAATCTATTAAGTGTGGCAGAGCTACTCAATAATGAAATCAAAGTAAAATTCATGCATGGTAAAACAAGACTACTAGATGGGAAAGGAAAGTTGATTGAATCAGGTACTCTTAACTAAAGGTAACTTGTTCTATCTTGAACTAGGTGAATGTTCATGTTTCATTGCTCAATTTGAAGAAAGTTGGTTATGGCATAAAAGGTTATGTCATGTAAACTTTGATAATCTGGTAAAGATAAGAAAATTCAGAAAAGTAAGAGTCATTCCCAACATAAAGAAACCTGAGGTCGATCTATGCAAAAATTGTCAAATTGGAAAGATGGAAAAGACTAGTTTTAAGAGTAAAGACTATCAGTCTGAAGTTATATTATAAATTGTGCATACTGATATATGTGGACCCACTGGAATTGAAAGCTATACTAGAGAAAAGTTCTTCATTCTTTTTGTTGATGATTACTCAAAAATGATGACAGTCATGTATCTAAGAAATAAATCAAAAGTATTTCAAAAGTTCAAATGGTATTTGGCTAGAGTAGAAAAGGAAATAGGGAGAAGATTAAAATGCTTGAGATCAGACAGAGGTGGAAAATTTATTTCACATGAATTCAATAACTTTTGAATTGAAAGAGGAATCAAAAGATAGGTATCAGCCCCTGGAACACCTCAGCAAAATGGAATAGCTGAAAGAAGAAATAGATCCATCATGGATTGTGTAAGAATATTAATGATTGAAAAGAGCATTTCTATCAAATATTGGAAGGAAGCAATCAGCACTGTAGTCTATACCTTAAATCGAGTACAGCTAAAGAAAGACTCATTCAAAACCCCCTATGAGTTATGGTATGGCTATAAACCTAATGTAAGTTATCTTAAAGTATTTGGAAGTAAATGTTACATTTTGAAAGAATTTAGAAAAGGTAAATTTGATCTAAAAGGTGATGAAGGTATATTCTTTGGATACTCATGCACAAGTAAGGCATATAGATGTTTGAACTTGTCTACTCACAAAGTCATAGAAAGTGCACATGTGAAAGTTGATGAGTTTGCAGAAAGAACTGAAGAAGAAAGCAAAAAGGAACCAGAAGATTATAAAAGGTTTGTCTTTAGTGAACTTGATACAGTACCAGTTACATCAGAGAATCAAGAAACTTCTACTCCCGAGTCAACTGTAACCAAGTTACAGGAAGTTCAAATTGAGCCACAACAAACTGAGAAAATATCTACCGAGCCAGAACAGACAGAGTCTGAAGTTGAAATGCAAAAAGATAACAATGAAATCCATTCAAAAGGCAAGGAACCTGTATTAGCTAAGTATGTCAGGAGACATCATTCAATAGATCAGATCATTGGAGATAAATTTGAAGGAACCATGACAATAAATAAGCTAAAAGGTACTTGTTTACTTGCTGATTTTGAACCTAGAAATGTCAAAGATGCATTGGAAAATGATAGTTGGATTGAGGCTATGAATGAAGAAATAGAGCAAATAGAGAAAAATAAGACATGGACTCTTGTACCCAGACCTAAAGACAAAAATGTGATTGGAACTAAGTGGGTATTCAAAAACAAGTTGGATGAAGATGGTAAGGTATCAAGAAACAAAGCTAGACTAGTATGCAAAGGATATGCTCAAGAAGAAGGAATAGACTATGGAGAAACTTTTGCTCCTGTTGCAAGATTGGAAGGACTTAGAACCTTACCAGCATATGCTTCTCAAAAGGGATTCAAAGTTTATCAGATGGATGTCAAATCAACATTCCTCAATGGTATACTAGATGAAGAAGTCTACATTGAACAACCTGAAGGTTTTGTTGATCCAAATAAGAAGAACATGGTCTACAAATTACACAAGGCATTGTACGGTCTGAAACAAACCCCTAGAGCATGATATGAAAGATTGCATAACTATCTTATTAAGATTGGTTTTCAAAGAACTAATGATAACAGTAACTTGTATATTAAAGAAGGACCAGATAATAAGATTGTCTTGGCAGAAATATTTGTAGATGATACTGTTTTCATAGAGAATGATGATCTGTGCAAAGAATTCTTAGAACAAATGGACAAGGAATTTGAAATGTCTATGTTTGGTGAGATCAAATTCTTTGTTGGTCTTCAAATTCAATAGAATAAAAATGGTATCTACATCACTCAATCAAAGTACATCAAGGAGATATTGAAAAAGTTTGGAATGGAAGATTGTAAACCAGTTGGGACTCCTATGTGTACCGGATTAAAACTTACCAAGGAAGATGAATCAAAGGAAGTAGATCAAACATTGTATAGATCTATGATTGGAAAATTGCAGTATATAGTTCATACAAGGCCAGATATTGCTCTTGCAGTTGGTATTGTAGCAAGATTTTCAGCAAAACTTAGAGAAAATCACATGATGGCAATTAAAAGAATATTGGGATATCTGAAAGGAACTGAAGAGTATGGTTTATGGTATAAGTTTAGAGGAAATTTGGATTTAAAAGTGTTTACAGATGCTGATTGGGCAGGAAACCTTGATGACAAAAAAAGTACAAGTGGAGGTGCATTCTTTCTTAGAAAAAGATTGGTTTCTTGGACAAGCAAAAAGTAGAATTGTACATCTCAATCAACAATAGAGGTAGAGTATGTTGCTGCAGCAGTAAACTGTTCTAACATTGTTTGGTTTAAACAATTGTTGGAAGGCATGAAGATGGAAATAAAAGAACCATTTATTATGTTATGTGATAATACAAGTGCAATCAACATATCTAAGAATCCAGTGATGCATTCAAAAACCAAGCACATTGCAATAAAATATCATTCTATCAGAGAATTGGTGCAAGATAAGGAGATCAGATTGGAATATGTTCATACAAAGGACCAAATTGCTGACATATTCACAAAACCATTACCTAAGGATGCATTCTTATATCTAAGAGGTAAGTTAGGGATCACTCCCCTATCCAAAGTTCACTAAAATAAAGTTCTAGTGATGCATCAACTCATACCAGATTGAAGATCTATCAGTTGATGCAATATAACCAGGAAACATTGCATATGAATTAGTACTAAAGGTACACTAAAATTCATTTGAGTTTGAGTTATCTTTGGCATGTGTTGTCAAAGAGGGAGAGTTTTCTATCTTAGAGGGAGAATCGTTATATTGACATGTTGTGTTGCCATAAAAGTAAAAGACTTGTTTACAAATTCCATTTCTGCTATAACATGTTGTGTTGCCATCAATGCCAAAGAGGGAGATTGTTGGATACAATTGTTAATTGTGTATTGTCTTTGATGTTACAAAAATGTCATATCATCCATCAAACAGAGTCTACCAAGCTTAGATGGTTAGTAAAGAAATTTATAGTGACTATCGAGCATTCCTGAACATTACTCAATAAGTTAGCTTTTACTGAGCTCACTCGGTAAGCAAAGAAAAGTTAGCTTCTACACAATTCACTCGGTAAGCAAAGGAAAGTTAGCTTCTACTAAGTTCACTCGGTAAGCAAAGGAAAGTTAGCTTCTATCGAGCTCACTCGGTAAGCAAAGAAAAATTAGCTTTTATTGAGCTCACTCGGTAAGTGAAGAAAAGTTATCTTTTACCGAGCTCACTCAGTAAACAAAGGAAGGTTAGTATTTACCGAGTTAACTCAATCTCCAAAGGAAGTTGCAAGGTTTGCAATGTTTACTGAGATTCACTTGGTTAACACAGGGAAACCATTTTGAAGCAGTGGTCACCGAGCTAGGTCGAGCAGCAAAGAATTTTATGATTCTAAAGAATTAAGTTTAATTGTTTTGTGCAGCCGACTGATTTATGTTTTTCAGTTGTAATTGAGCTGACTTGACAATCTATAAGGTATATATGAAAGTTCAAGTTGTGAATTCATAAGTAAGTAAGTGTGTAAGTGTGTGTGGATGCATAAAAGTGCGAATGTATGAATAAGCAAATACATGAGAAAATGTTGAGGAAGAATTTGTCATCCCTATGAAGCCACAAAGTTGCATTCGATCAATGAGGATTTAATGAAGCAGAATAGAGATTTGTATTCAGAAAAGATAAGTTTCATATATCTCAGATCAATTCATTGTTGCTTTCTAATCATTGTAATAGTGATTCAAAATCTCTTAACAGAGTTGGTTTGACAGCCATTTTGTAAATCCTCTAACAAGGTGACAATTCAGTTGAATTATTTTAAAGACCTCTCACAAGGCCACTTCTAACAAGGTGATCAAATCCTCTAATAGGGTCACACCTAACAGTGTGTTTTGTAACCTTTAACAGGTTTGGCTCCTAATAGGGCTCACTTTAGAAGAGTGAAAATTGGTAACTAGTTACTTGGTGGTTTTTTCCAAATTGAGTTTCCACGTTAAATCTAGTGTCTCTTGTGTTCATGTTATTTATTTATGCATGTATGTTAATCACTTTAAATGCTTAATAAAGTTAACAGAACATCTATTAAGTTTTAGCATTTATTTGTGTGGTTACCGAGTGTCAGCAACAGCTATATTTTAAGACATATAAGGATCTGTAGAAATATTTTTGTGGTAACTGATTCACCCCTCCCCTCTCAGTTACTCCATCTCTATTTTCAACATTTTCATGTAGTTTATATTGTTAGGCTTCATGTCAATTTGCATTTTTAGGCTACATTATGAGTTTGAGAGGGTTTTCCCTTCATCTTTCTTGTGGACTATTAATCAACTATGGTCATGTTTTGATCTTTATTTCCTTATCTTCTTTCATGATCTTGATCAAAATTTTCTATCTTAAACAGTTGATTGATTTTGGAGCATTTCCTTTCTTAGGAATATTCTCTTTCTTCTTTCCATTTCTTTCCATCTCTTCCAATTTCTATCTTCCATTTACTTTCACCCCACAACTTTTCTTTTGATTCAAATTTAAGGCATAATATTTCATGCTTGATGATCTACCTTGGTTTTGTGATTCTTAAATCTTTCATCTTACATCAAGAACCTTATTTTAGTTTGATTTGGTCAATTTTATCAACTTTTTGTTTCTCCTCTATCTCATTTTGATTTTGATCACGAGGGGGCAATACTTATCAAACTTCAATCCTTCATTTAGTTTTATCAATTTTATCCTTGACTTTTTCAAGTCAAAAATTTATTTGTATTCTTTTTCCTAATGTGTTCCCGAATCGACCACACATCTAGGTTGTTTTGTGATCTTGAATTGACCTCACACTTTTTTCTTTGACTACATGTTTTCTCAAGTCAACTGTACATTAGTCAAAGAGGGGCAAATGTATGCACCCTAAAATGGCTACCTAGACTATGGGCCCCCATTATTCAATTTATCAATTTCTTGAATCAATGGTTTACAATATTTTATTAAATCAATTCAAATCAATTTCCTTGATCAAATTTGATTATTATAATATTTTCCAAGGTTGATCATTTTATCCTAAGTCTTATTTAATTAAAATAAAATCTCTCTTTTAATTAAACAAAATAAGTCCCCATTTAATTAAAAGAAAACCTCTCTTTTAATTAAATAATTCATCCACATTTAATTAATTAAGAGAAAACCCCGCTTTTAATTTAATTAAATAGTTCCTATTTAATTAAAAGAACTTGCTCCCTTTTAATTAAATAAATCCCCACTTAAAGAGAAAATAAAATAATTAAAAATTAAAAATTTCTCTACACTTAGTGCACATATTTCTAAGTGGGATTCCATTTAATTCTTTTCCTATTTTCTCATTGGTGGATCTTTATTTCACACAGATCATTCTTTGTCCACCTTTGATTAAATTGTTTTGCCTCTTAATATTGATCATCTAATATTCTTTATAAGGGAGAGCCCTCTCCTCATTTTACATACACACACTCTATGTTATTGTTATGCTATAGATTTGGAGAGTGATTTTTGAAAGAGTTTGAATACTAAATCTTTTTATGGAGAACTTCTATCTTCTTGTTTTCTTCTCTCATGCATCCATGGCTTCCATCATCATGATCCATCCTTGCATTTTCATATTATCTTAGATCTTGCTTTCATAGATTAGATCTTGCATTATTTTGCATTTTTATCATATAGATTAGCTTTCATCTTCATTTGGATACATATTGGATCTTTGAATATCTCATTTTATGACATACTTGCAGGGGCACAAACTAGGTCAAAATTGAGGGCCGTCATTACAAACCCTTGCACTCCATGAATAGAGAACTATGAGCTGCCATTTGAGACCTCATTCTTGAGCAATCTTGGATATAATAACTCATAAAGTGTGCTCACATCTTAAGAACACAATAGTAAGAGAAGAATAATTATTGTTAAAGTGAAAAGACACACCACAACCTAGGCTTTAAGACTATATCCACCAAATTCTTACTTGAACCAAAGTTTAGCCACACTTATCTAGAGTGGAAAACTTAGAATCTTGGCACCACAGGCTCCCCCTTATAGTGTACTCAGTTCTTAGGGATACCAAGGTCTACTTCCCAAGGGACTATTGTCTCTACTAAGGACTCTAAGAATATAGGATGTCTTCATGGGCATGGATGACCCCTTTAGCCAATGGATAGAAAGGTTTTTGGCCACTAAAACAAGGTTCTTAGTATGGGCATTCCATTTTAAAAGTGAATGATAAACTTCTTCAGAAGGTCTCCTAGCCCTGAGAATCGGGGTTTGATGCACCACAAGGGTACTAGAGGAGAGCTATCATGCAAAAATACTACCTACACAACATTAACCATATCAAGTTTTATATAGTGGTTGGAACGTTGACTTGGCCTTGGCCCATTATCTCTCTAAAGTCATACCCTAAAATACCCAATATTGGGTATCTTGGTCAAAGGCAGGATTCTCTATAGAAGTCACATGGATATATCTTACACCCAAGATCCACAAATGGTGAGGGGAGAGGATACATCCATGTAACTCCTAGGATTTCAAACACCATAGAAACACCAAGTAGAATAGAAAAAGTTCATTTTAAAACACCAAATGAAGTGTTATTTAATCTAGAAAATCTTCACACATAGTTTAGACGAGCACATTAGGGTCTTTAACAATGTCTTGCAAACAAGCATTAGTAGTTTGTAATGATTACAACTTCAGCCAATGATCACCAATTGCTATAAATAGACCATCAATAATACAAAAACATCTAATATAGGTCCTATAAGTAAATAGAAACTCTAGATGTAGATTTTGAGTGCAACATGTGCTTTCTATGAACTAACTATGCTCTGATAGAGAAAATTGCACACTAGAAAGCCAGAATGGCATAGGATGCCCCCAAGTGTGCTTAGACAATGCTAACTACACCCATGGTGCACTTGGGGTCCAAAAGGGCACAATTGGTAGTTTCTAGGAGTAGTTGGGAGGCTAGGTGCAAGTTGTGAGGAAATGAACCCTAAACAATACCCAAAAACTAAAATTTTGAAATCTACCCTCCCAAGTGCACTCAAATAGTACAAAATATGCCCATGGTTTAGTTGGGCCCCAAAAGGGTGCATTTGGTGACCTAGGAATAGCAAATGGGGGTTATGGTAACTCCTAGGCCTCTAACGCTGCTTCCTAAAGGCCCCAAGTGCGCCTTGATAGAGTAAAGTGTACCCTAGGACAAAAAGGTAACAAAATGCATAAAATGATAGCATATAACCATGTTATTCAACTCCCTAATTAATCTAAATGTGATAAGTGTAGATATTTGTTATACCCTTCCAAGTGATTTCCTTCGTTGCACCTACAAGCACAAAAAGACAAGAAACCCAAGTTAGTTAAGCATGTTCACGTCAGGTTCACTAATTGTAGGACTAAAAAAATGGGCCAATATCCAACATACTATGAGAAAATCATAAATTCAATAAACATACATTGATACCCTCTATTCTACTATGAAAGACAAATAAACAAAAGGAAGAACACAAAATTAAAACTTCCTCTTTCACTTGTAGCTCACATGTCCTTTCTTCTCCATGTGATGTAGCTCCAATTGCCTAATGCACACAATTAGGAACAAAAGCATATGATAGTGATGATGCTATGGGAATACTAGAAGATGTGATTCAAGCTTGAGAGAGAAAAATACAAAGACTTAGAATCTAGGGACTCAAGGACTTCAGACTTAGGGACCAGAAATGAGAGGAAGAATGCTCATTTTATAATCAACACGAAAGATTAGAGCATTGGATTTGTCACATTAGATATGTGACTTGGAAAAAAATTCCTTTTAGAATCCATGAGGAATATGAAACAAGATGCCAAATGTAGGATTGTATGACACTTGGAAGTCAAACATGGTGAAAAAATGGAAGAGGATCTATGACACATTATGTAACACCTCAAACCTACTTAAAGCCAAGAATCTATGGCAATGGAAGCCAAATATAGATATGCATAAGGGAATAAGAATATATCAATTATGACATATCTTAGCCAAGTGTAGATGGAGAATCCATGATGTGTCATGTTCATGTGTCACAATGATGTCAATATCATGTGGAATATTTAAATTAAAAATCCATTATGTAGAAATTAGTAAAAATATAGAATTAATAGTGGAAAATGAAACTTAGGAAATTGAAAATTCACATAGTTTATGAATGATGAACCAATTAATTAATAAAATTAATTAATTGAGAAGATTATTTAAAAAGAATAATAAGTAAAATGACATAGGATTAAATTATGGGTTATTTAATCCTATAGAGAAAATTAGTAGATGATTGGCCAATTTGATTAAATAAGTGTGACAATATCCTTTGATGAAAATGCAATAATAATGGAGATTGACTAGGATGATTATGGATAGACCAAAACCATGGTCAAATTGATTGATTGATTGAAATTGATAACATGTCAAGGGCACATGACATGAATTAAGGAAACATGACATTTAACTAACATTGTAAAATTCTATAGGATTGAGACTAGTTGAGAGAATTAATCATAATAACATTGATGGACATTGTCAATGTTATTAAATGGTTGATAATTCCATGATCTAACACTAAGGAACTTGACACTGTCAAAGATTAGATGATGTGAATGATAGTTTGACCTAGCATTGAGAGGCATGACAGTACTCAGGTCAAATTGATAAGATGTGATAGATTGATAGGTTTCCAAGGTACTAATAGCCACAACAATGCCTAGGATTGGATAGATGATGATTGATTTAGGATGTTTGACATGTTTCGTGATGATTATGGTTGATTTTGGGTGATTTTGGGTAGATTTGGGGTGATTTTAAGTTGATTCAACATGATTTTGAGTTGATTTGATATGATACCAAAATGATCAGCAATTAATGTGAAAGAGGATACAAATGATAGACACTATTGAAATATGATAAAGTTGGCCAAAAGATTAAAGTTAGTGGAATGAGAAAATGGGATGAGTTATTATGAATATATGATGAAACCATAGACACAAACCATTTTTGAGTGTCTACACTAGTGAGTCCAAATTGATGAGATCACAGTTGTAACATGGAGGCCTTACATAGGTCTCAGGCCATGGGTGGAGGAGAGGCAACAACTTTCTTACACTATTTCTTTTTGGGCAACGGAATTATATAGCCAAGAAAGATCAGTCAAGTAGGATGTTGCAACAATTTGGATGGTTGTAGGATGTACCAAGGGATCTTGTGTAGTACCAAATGGTTACCAGGGAATCAGTGACATTGTTTGGGCCACCTCTATAGGGAGAGGGATTATTTTAGGCATGGGGGGATATGACTCCCCAAGATTTGGATTAGTTTGGTGGGCCAATAGATGTCGGGTGCACATAGATGCATACATGTATTTTTTAGTGGTTGAAGCCAGTGGGGAAAAGCTCAAGTTACCAGGGTGATAGTGGTAGAAGGGGAGAATGATCGAGTGGATAGGAGAGGGAGATATGAGGTGAGGGACCTAAGACACTAGATGAAGGACATGGTGTAGGGGAGGGCACCATAGAGGAGGAGTTAGAGGGAGGGAGAGGAGGAAGAGGGGAGGAAGGAGGAGATGAGACAACAAGAGGCAAGACCATAGTAGGAGGGAGGATAGGGGGCCTAAGGGCTATTTGGGGGAGGAGGAAGAGGAGTGTCATCTATGGTAGGAGAGAATAATGGATTGGCAAGGACCAGTTTCAACACATGATGTATAGATGGCAGTGGGGGAGGATTGGAGGAGCTCAAGAAGATGAGGGGGAGGTGGAGGATCTATAAGAGAGAGTGGGTTTCTACAGGGGGAGAGTGGGTGGATTACTAGTGGATCTTGGAGTATTGGTGGGTCTTAGTGGACAAGGTAGAGCCATATATTAGGGTAGAGCCAAAGATAGGAGAGGGGAGAAGTTGGGAGGAGAGATGAGGGGCAAAGATCATGGATAGGAGAAAGAGGAGAGAGGATGAGGCCACCACCACAAGTAGTCTAAGGTGTAGAGAGGGATACCTATGAGTCCCATAGAGAGGAGCTGATGGACGAGGATGTGGATGAGGAGTGATATGCTACAATTTTGTGATTTTTAGATCTATTTTATAGAGATTTATTTTTGCAAGCACACACTCGAATGTACTAATATTCATATGTGTGTGTGTGTGTGTGTGTGTGTGTGTGTGTGTGTGTGTGTGTGTGTGTGTTTGTGTGTGTGTGTGTGTGTGTACTATAAGGATATTATATTAGAATATGATGGACAATTCTATATTCTTTCAGGGTTGGGTGATGTATTCTTTATTCTTTGGGGTGGGATATGTGTGTAATTAGTACTATGCTTATAATATTTTATTGTACTATATGCTTTTATGAGATATATTTGGACATATGTATGAGATGGACTAACATGTGTTATGTAGGATGTGATGCTTCATATGATATGGATGATATGCATGATTTTACTGACACTTTGTGATGTAGGATGCGATGTTATTTATGAGAATGAGGTTATTGATGCTTTGTGATATAGGATATGATGCTTGTTTATGAGGTGGATGATAATAGAAAAAGGAAAAAATGAAAAGACTATGATGAACCTAAAAACTATGATGATGCAAATGATAATTGAAATAAACCTAAAGCCTATGATGATGCAAAATGATGACTAAAATGAACCTAAAAACTATGATGATACAAAAGGATAACTAAAATGAACCTAAAAAATATGATGAGGAAAATGATAATGGAAAGGAATATACAAATTGTGATGATGCAAATGGTAACTTGAAAGAAACCTAAGAAGACTATGATAATGCAAAAAAATGATAACTTGAAGTGGATCTAACACTATGATGCAAGATGATAACTGAAAGGAACCTAAGAAGACTATGATAATGCAAAAAATGATAAATTGAAGTGGATCTTAGAAAAAAGAGTATGATAATGTAAAAGATCCTAAAAGGAATCTAAAATGTATGATGATGCAAATGATTTATCCTCGATTTGGGGGGGAGGGGGGAATAATGTGCACAAATTTTGAACATAGTTATTGTGAGATAGGAGATCTAGGGAGATTTGATGGGCTAGGAGATTGGAGAGAAAGGAAAAGGTGATATTTGTTAGATTAGACTCATGTGATGGGGTGGAATGGTGATAGGAAAATAGGAGAATTGGGGATGCTTCAAGAATATAAACTGTGAGATAGGTAGGATAGATGTGTATGGTAAGATAGGGACATGTAGGATTGGTAGTAAGGATGTGGTAAGGAGAGATGAGGAAGATTGTCTTTTAGGAAAATAAAGGTACTAGGGGGAAAAATTATGCTTGAAGCTTGAGGGTAGGGTACTTCATAAAGAAGGACCACCATGTAGTTTGAGCACTTAGTTTGATATAGGAATATTGGGGATATACCAAGGTTACAAAGAACATCAAGGTCCATTCACCAATATTGCATAAGACTCACTTGAAACAAGCATGCAAGGATTGCCCCTCCATTACACATGAATCCTAGAGGAATCAGAGTGGAAACAATAATGGAAAATTTACAAGAAAAAATATTTCCTAATTGCACCATGTGATCTAAAATGATCATATGTTTGGAACATGCAAGGGTCACATCTGACTAACTCACAAGCAAAAAAAGACCTAAACAAAACATCTCTCTAACTACCCCATTCACAATAAACCATGATATAAAAGATCATGGAAACTTTGAGGAGGGAATAACCAAATTTATTGCAAAATATTTTCAAGAACCAAAAAGTGAAATCTAATATCAAAAGAAAGAATAAATCCATAAAAATTAATCATTTTCCAAAGAGATTAGTAGGACTAAATATTGAAAAACTAAGATCAGACATGAGGAAAGATGCATCCTGCAAGGACCAATTGGTAGTATTTTGGGCTATGATGAATTTTGCAACTATAACTTTCTTAGGACAATTTTTTGATGACAAGTTATTTGGCTGGAGAGGTTGAAAAATGACCCTTTGAAGAGAAACATGGTTTGCAACTAGATACAAACTAACTTGAAATAGAACATGAGGTATGCTCAAAGGGTCTTAGACTATGAAGGACTTGAAAATGGGATGTATAACAAACTAATCAAGATATGTTCAAGGATTCCTATACAATAGCTCAGAGTGAAGGGGTATTTAGTATGAGAGGTTAGCAGTTATATTTACAATAGGAAAAATATTAGGATGAGAAGATAGTGAGAATGATTTGGTATAGTACAATATGAAAAAACTCAGGATGAGGGGATAGCATGAATCAATATATGGTACACTATTTTTACAAGGGGTATGATACAATAGATAAGATACAACTAATATAATACATGTGATAGGGTATAGGGATATGATATACATGGGAAGTTCCATGATATAATACATTTTTTTGATTCAATTTCCAAGCTTAGGATGGGGATAGCGATAGTGATAGTGCGGTGATGAGACCTGTAGAAAACCTTGTAGAAATGGGAAGATGGGAAATGTGATGTGGGGGGAGATGGTGGGTGGATGTAGATCATTGATGGATAATGGAAAGACCAAGTATAGATTATGCCTATTTTCTAGGTTTTCACCAAGGTACCTATCCAAGGTGCTTGAATTGCCAAGTTTTCACCTTCAAATGTGGTGCAGGGCACCTAAGGCTCTTAGGCATGAATTCAAGGTGTTTAGTACGTTAGAGTTGTTAGGAATGAAGTTTGGTCCATATTTTTAATGAAGACTCAATTGTAAGGTACAATGGCACATTGGTGTGGTTATAAGCCAAGTGACCATTTGTAACCAAGGAGTCATTATTTATGAATTCTTGAGTATTTTACTATTTTTAGGATGTTTTAGGTGGATTTGAGTCATTAGGACACGTTTGAATTGAAGGTGTGTAAAAAAAAAAAAATGCAAAGGTGCAAAAAAGTTGCAAAATGCAAAAAGTTGCTAAAGAGCAATTTTTGCAAATTTGTTGTCAAACTTAAAAAAGGAAGTTGTATGGTCTTCCAACCATCCAAATGGAAGTTATAACTGTTGGAAGACACTTATTTAAGGTCTCCACACGTGGGGAAGGCCATGGTACGGACGGGTGGACAGCATTTGGTGAATAAAACTCAAAAATTCTGCAATTTTCTCTGTTTTTTTCAATTCCGTACGGCCTGTACGGATTTTTAGTGGTACAAATATTATATTTTTGGAAAGAGGACTGAGTCAGAATTCTAATGCAATTGGTTTGAAGTTTTTATCTATTCTGGGTTAAAAGTTATACCTATTTTAGTAGAGGTAGGTCTGAAATTGCTGCACATTGAGGGTTTCAACAAGATGGCCTCCTAACTTGCAAACCCACCGTGGGATTTCAATGCCACTTTGTGGAATGCAAGTTAGGAGAGGTGACTTAAATATGGAAGAGTTTCAGGGCTGTAGGAGTTGGGCACCTATTTTTACCAGCAAGCCCTAGGCTGAACATAGTCTTATGTCTAGTCTAGTTTTGAAGGAAAACGAAGGATCACGCTCCCAAGTTGATTGATTTGACCCAAGTGAAGGGTGTAGAAGGAAAAATAAAAGGTGTAGAAGAGGTCCAAGGGGTTGAACCAAGTCTTTTAACCCATTTACTTATGCTTTCCTTGTAACCCAGCCTAAACTGGCCATTTAGGACTGTGACACAAAGTGGGCATAACTTGATGCTGGAGTAGAGTTGGTAATTGATCTTTTGGAATCTCATAGGAGTAGTTGAAGGGTGTTTGGTGATGTGAAAATATTGTACAGTTCTTTGTATTTTTTGAGAGTTTGACCATTGAAACTAGGAATTGTTCTAATAAAAGTGCTGGTAACAATTTGTAATTTTCAGTGTTGGGTGTTGAGAAACTTCAAAGTGGGGGTTTTTCTTGTTGTTTTGAGTTAGTAAGAACCATTTATATCATGGGAATGGAGTTCTAACCCAATCTAAGAAATATTTTCTATTTTAAGCCTATTTGGTGTTAGGGAATCCGTAATAGGTGTGATTGTCCCAAGTTGTTTGTGAACCCTAGGTTTGAGGGTTGGGCTTATGAAGTGGAGTCCACTTTGAGGTAGAGTCTACCAATGTTAGAAGCCATTGGGTCAGTCATTAACCTTGGAAGAAGGCCTAGTTGCTGTTTGGAGGTTGGAAGCAAGTTAAGGTGCTGATCGGAGTTGGAAGAAGAGTTGGTGCTTTTGCTGCATACTCTGCATCAAAATGCTTATTTTTTCTTTTACTTTTTAAAATTTCTTTATTCATTTTTTAAATTTTTTTGGTCCTTTTATAGGATTAGTAAGATACAATGAGGGGCTTAGGCATAGAACTTATTGTGGTGAATGATATGGGTGGGATCATTTATTGTTTCACCTTCAAGTGTTGATAGTTTAGATGCTTTTGAGCCAAAAGATGTTGTGACCATTTATATGCTTCTGATTTGAATGATGTTGTGACCATATTTGGACCAAGCCATGTAGGCTCAAACATGTCCTTCTTTTCTCAATGTTCTTGGAGTTTCACATCTTCTTTTAGGACCATGTCACCTACTTGAAATTGTCATGGGTAAACCTTTTTTGTCAAAGTTGTACTTGAGGTGATTCTGATAGACCATTAGATGGTCATAGGCCTATTGCCTTTTTTCATCAAGTAGATCTAGTTGTGTGATTTTGGCTTCTCTACAATCCTCATCTGAGAATTTTTCCTTCCAAAGACATGCACAAATATGGGAATTCAAATTCAATAGGTAGGACTTCTTCGGCACCATAGACTAGGGAGTATGGGGTTGTGCATTTAGATGTACTGAATTGAGTGTGATAAACCCATAGGGTAGGGTTGATTTGTAAATTCCAATCATAGCTGGAATTATTGACAACTTTATTGAGTATCTTGAGTAGGGTTTTTTTAGTTTCCTCAACCTAATCGATACCTTGTGGGAAGTATGTGCTAGAAAAATGGTGATGAATGTGGAGGTAGGCACATATATAATGTGATAGAGGATGAATTTTGATAGTGAAGTGGCATATAATGTGATAGAGGATGAATTTTGATATAGAAGTGGCACATAATGTGATAGAGGATAAATTTTGATACTTGAACTCTTGTGGTAGTGACAAGTGGGACTGCCTCAACCAACTTAGTGAAGTAATCTATTGCAATGATGAACCATTTGTGGCCTTCTAAAGATGGAGATGTAATAACACCAACAAGGTCAAACCCCCAGCATGAAAATGATCATGATGGTATAATGGGTTGAATATCTTGAGTTGGAGCTCATATTAAATTTGCATGCTACTAAAAAGGTAGACACCTTTTGAAAAAATCACAAGCATCATGTTCTATAGTGGGAAAATCATATCGAGGTCTGAGTATTTTTCTAGCTAGGACTATACTGCTCTTGTGAGCACCACAAAGTCTAATTTGTATCTCTTTGAGAGACATTACAACCTTGTTTTGGTCTAAACACTAAGAGAGAGTGTCATGAAAAGCTCAATAATATAGGGTGTTAGCTATGATAGTGTAGTGGGATGCTTCACAAATGAGGTTCTAGCATTGGGTTTTTGTGAGATGAGGAGATATGATACCATTTTTTAGATAAGCATGAATTTTGTCGTACCATAGGGATCAGATACCAACCAATATGCATATTTGTGTTGATTCATCATTCTCATATGTGGGCTCTTGTAGCTACTCAACTAAGAATTCATACTATGTAGCTTCTCAAGGAATTTCTAAGAGTAAACTGATAGTAGCCAGGGCATCTGTAGCCCTTTTTTACAAGATTGGTACCTATGTGAATTTGATCTAAGTCAAATATTTCTTTAACTAATCTTTTACCAATTCTTTGTAGGGTTGGATTTTACCATCTTTTATTTGGTATTCATCAAGAACTTGCTTGATAATTCGTTGTGAGTCTCCATACACTTGTAGCTCTATGATGTTCCACTTATTTGCTATCTTGAGCCCTATAATAAGAGCTTCATACTCTAAAATGTTGTTTTTGTAGTGGAAATATAGTTTGAAAGACTTAGATATGTAGTCACCTTGAGGGGTGACTAGTAATATGCCTACTCTAGAACTATGGGAGGTATATGATCTATCAACATGTAGCTTCCTTGATGGTTGTTTCTCTATCATGCAATGATGTTCATCTAGAAATTCCATAATGAGAGAATGATTAGTGACCAAGGGTGCATTAGCCAAATGATCTTCAATAGCTTGTCCTTTGACTACCTTTCATTGACATATTGGATGTAAAATTTTATAAGAAGCATGAACCATTTTTCTAGGAGGCATGTGAGTACTATGTGTGATAACATGCATTTCAAAGGATCAATCTTGGAGATAAGTTTCATAGTATGACTTAGAATGTAATGGTAGAGCTTCCAAGTGGCAAGAACGATAGCTAAACAAGCCTTTTCCATAGGCATGTAATTAAGCTCATAACCAACTAGAGTGTGGTTGATATAGTAAATAGCCCTTTCTTTTGCTTTGTCACCAAGTTGTGCTAAAAGTGCACCTAATGCTATTGGGGTAGCTATTATGTACAATATTAATGGTCTCCCAACTAGTGGAAATAAGATGGGAAGTTTGGCAAAGTATTTCTTGATCTATTCAAAGGTGAGCTGGTAAATAGGATCCCATGTGAAATTTTGATCCTTCTTGAGTAGATGTATGAATGATAGACATTTATTGACTAGTTTTGAGTTGAATCTCCTAGCTGATTATGACTTCCCTTGGAGAGAGTGAAGTTGTCACAGTGTCTTGGGAGGAGCCATATCCAAGATGGCTTTGACCTTATGGGGGTCAATCTCAATCCTATGCCTTGACATAATAAAACCTAGGAACTTGCCAGATGTAATGCCAAAAACACATTTCTTGGGGTTGAACATGAGATGGTACTTGGCTAGTCGATTAAATACTTTTTTGAGGTGACATTATGATTAAGGACATTAAGAGATTTGACCGAGATTTCATCCACATAATATTCAAGGGTTTTATAGATGAAATCATGGAAGATGACCATCATATCTCATTGATAGATTATCTTGGTGTTTTAAAACCAAAATGGCATCATGTTGTAACAAAAGGTTCCCTAAGGGGTAGTAAATATTGTCTTATGTTTATCTCCTTCTAATATCTGAATCTAATATTACCCAAAGAAACCATCCATGAGAGATAAGAGCTCATGGCCTATTGTGAGATCATCAATCATGTCTATATTTGGTAAAGGGAAATCATCTTTAGGACAAGCCTTATTGAGATCTCTGAAATCTATACAAATTTTGATATCACCAAAGCACTTGATGATAGGTACCATGTTAGAGATCTAATCTAAATAATTAATTAGGTGAATGATCTTTGCATATAACATCTTTTCTAGCTCCAATTTGACTAGTAGAGAAACTTTGGTATGCATCTTTTAGAGTATTTTCTTGACTATTTTGACCTTTGGGTCTATGGCCAAATGATGTAGCACTAACTTAGGATCTAATCCTCACATGTCTTGATAAGACCATGTAAATTGACCAATGTTTTCCCAAAGTACCTCATGTTAGAGTGGGTTGCCATTGCACCAAAAGACTGATCTATCAATGCCTGATACAACTACTCAACTTATAGTACACAAGAGGTGATTCATCCTGTCATGAATCCCAAGGGGAGAACTAAAAAAATTCCAACAATTTCCCCCTTAATGTTACCTGAGGGTTTGAGGATTTGAACCTATGACTAGCTCTAATACCACTTGCTAGAGTGAGGTTGTCATTGCACCAAAAGACTGATCTATCAATATTTGATATAGCCACTCAACTTATAGTACATAGGAGGTGGTTAATACCTTGTCATGAATCCTAAGGGGAGTGTTGAACAAATTTCCAAGACCTTAGTGTGAAAGTTTTCTTGTTTTGGTGGTAAGGATGTTGCAGTGTAAGTGATCCTTCGGTTCTCTATTAGACTAATGTTGACTAGTCTAGTGTCCTCTCTTAGGATTAATGATATTGCAAGCCTATGATTTTGAGGAGGAAGGATAAAATATCCATCCTCAATTACCTTAGAGAGGTTTCCACCATCAAATACATCCTGTATTTGCATTTTATTTTTTGAATGATTCGATGGTTCTCTAGAAGAGTTTTCACTAGGGGATCATTTTTCTTTTCTTTTCTTATTTTTGTTTTCTATCTTTTGATCATTTTTGTGACTAAAGATTTCATCCTCCCCAAAGTAACCTTTACTATCCAATTTGTAGATATAAGTTGATTATGGTGGTGGCTTTTTGTGTGGTATCTTAGATTGCATGAATCTAAGGAGTGCATGCTCCATAGAGAACTTATCGACCTAGGTAACACTTGGTTGGCCCAAATTGATGAGTTCAAGATGAATAAGGGGTAGGTCTACAAGGTTAATTGATAGATCATAGAGCATAGAGGCTCCTTGTTGATTTCATCAAGGGAAATATCATTATAGGAATTATTTTCAACTTTCTTAGGGATGCCTTTGACTCTACAAGGTTGTTTTGGATGTTTAAAAAGGCATGACCATCTTTAGTAGTTCCCCAATGATGAGGAGTCCATAGCCTAGACCTTTCTTCTTCTCCTCTTTGCATGCTTCTACATAATTTTTGATGCCTAATTCTTCATGATCGAGGCTACCTCCTTGATAATCCCACAATTTGGTATCAAGGCAATGTGAGTGTGGATATTTCTATCTAAAATAGTCAAGGAGATCCTTACCCTTTGGGGGTGGATCTTTGTATAACCATGTACTAATATTAGGGGCTATTTCCTCTCCATTGAGGAACTTGTTGGCAAAAAATATGATGGGGCCAATTTGTGTGAGCTAGGGGGTTGTGTCTAGCTTTTGTCCCTAATAGGTTAGGTGCTCCTGAGTATGTCAGTCAAGAGGTATTGCACCAAATAAAAAGGCATCCAGAAGATTGCATTCTCCAAGGGCCTAGTAGTTGATCCTAACCATGGAAAGAGTGGAGGATAAAATGGTGTTAGAATCATGGAAAGTACTAGAGGTACTAGCCATGGTGTTTCTAATCTTGATTACAAGGCAATGGTTATTAGATGAGGCTTCTACTACATTGTAATAAGAAAAGTGTTTAGGATCAACATGGATAGTTATCTTAGCACCATGATGTAGAAATTTTATGTACTAATAATAAGTGGAGGGAACAATCTTCATAGCATGAATCCATGGTTGATTGAGGAGGATGTTGAAGGGTAGGTTAAGGTCAACTACATGAAAGATTATTTCTTGAGTGGTCGGGCCAACTCTAATAGGTAGCAAGATAGTTCCTTCAGTGATCCGCTCAATGTTGTCATAGGCTTTGATAATGATGACCTCATTTAGGATATTTGCCTTAGTGTATCTTGTCTATTTGATAAATTTTAAAGTATATAGCTTTTAGATAAATCCATTATCTATCATGACCTTTTTGACAATAAAGTTAGAAACCATGATGGCTATGTGGAGTGGAAGGATATGATCTGGCTCACTAGTTGGAATGTTTTAAGTTTTGAAGGAATATGTACATTATGCAGAGAGATGGCCTACCAGATTTCAAAATTATTTGGCATTTATATTAGGAGGGATGCAAGACTCATGAAGAGCATGTTCAAGGATTTCTTTGTAAAGTGGACTAGTGTGTAGAAGATCTAAAATAGAGATTTGAGCTGGCATATTCCCAAGGTATTCCAAGATATTATAATGTTGTCCTGATGGAGTAGATATAGATGGTTCAATGATGTTGAGTCAATTTCTTCTTGTGGTAATTGTACTTTGGTTATCTAGGCCTTTGATATTTATCACATTTATTGAAGGCTCTATCAAGATATGAATCGATCAAATTACCATAATCTAAGTATGTTGATGTATAGTTTTGTTGTCTAGGAAAATTATCACCTTATTTGATCTAAAAATTGTTTTGTTTGTTGGCATTGTTGGTGGTGATATTGTTTACAGGGGCTTTAACTTTATTTTTTTTGTGTGGGGGAAATGTGTTTTGGTATATCAATAACCCTACATTTGGAGAGGCTTGTCCCCCCACTGTGGTTTCCTTGATTGATAAGATTGTGTATATAGTCTTTGAGCTATGTACACTTGAGGGTGGGATGCCCTTTAACATGTTGAAATTTGTAGAACTCACTTTCTCTATACTAGGATGCCCTTGATTTATTGTGATCTTATGGTTGAGTCTATAGATGTTGGACAATATTATCTTTTTCTAATTTTTCAAAAATGACACCAAGGGTTTCCCCTAAAGGGGTGTATACATAGGATTGTCTTTGGATGTCTAGTCTTGGCCCAACTTTTATTTTGAGGGTTGGGTGCTTGGGTATTGTGTTATAATGGAGATTGTTGATAGGATTCTTGGTATGTACTTTGTTGATAGGTTGGTTGTTGTTGTTGAGGTATTTGTTGATGAGGAATATTTAGTGTGTTAGATGCTACTCCAACTACATGAACTTGTTGTGTGTTTGTGGCACCATTGGTAACTATGTTTTTATTTGGATTCCCATACTATGTTTTGTCATTGTATTACCCCCATTCTTGAGTGTTCTCTTTGTAAATTTTGATGACACTATCTTTGATAAATCCCTACTCAAGACCCATGCCCTTCTCTTTGATATCTTTGTATGTTTTCATAGCCATGTAGTGAAACAGACTAGGATGTTCATTATTAATGAAATTTTTGATGAGGTGATGCCTTGGGATAGTACAAGAGATTTGGGTTGTCAAGATTTTCCATCTTTGTAAGTAATCAACATATGAAATAAATCAACCACAGATAACTTAGTCTTAACTAGGTGAGCATATTGGGCCACAAGAACCATTCAAGAGTAGGGCCTCCTAAGATTTTAGGAAATAGGCCCATGAGAAACAAATCACTATAGGCCACTTCCAGGAAGTGCATGTACAATTCCTTGACATGTGTAATAGGATCTCCTTTTCCTCTAAATTTATCAAAATTAGGGACATCATAATGTTTGAGAAATAATGTCATTGGCATTGTTCTATCAAAGCGATATAAATAGACTATTTCAAATTTTAAAGTCTTGGATTGTGTTCCATCTTTGAGTTCTTTTAGGACATTTTTCATCTCTTCCCACTTAGGGTTGATAGGTGTTAGTGTTGGTGCCCCCAGTCTTGGTGCCCCTAGTGTAAGGTATGTTTTAGATTGGATGGGTGAATATGGAAAGTTCCAACATGAGTATTGAGGTAGGTGAAGTGTGGATGTAACTATGGTTTGGATAGAATTTATTTGTTTCTATGGTAGTGATTGGACATACTTCTACATCTGTTGGCTAAATTTTTGATACTGTAGTTATTGTTTGGGTGAATAGGTGTGGTATTTCTATCTAGATGGATGAGTTTCTATAGGTTCTTGGACATACTATTATTGTGGTGGTTGTTGCTAGAGTTGTGGTGGAAAAAATGTTAGGGCGATGTTTTAAGGTTATATATTCTTCCAAACATATGTTAGTTGTGCTCCTACTTGAGAAGTCAACTAGGTGTTGATGGGTGCTAGATATTTGGTGGAGGGAATCATCCCTATTGATGGTTATTGTTGTTGTGGGATTGTTTGGTTACTTCCTAAGAGTGGCATAGAAAAGTAGTTGTTAATTGGTGGTAATAGATTGATTGGTGGTGGTAATGGTTGGTGTGCTTGGAAAGTTGGCATGAATGAGGTACTAATTGGGAAGCTTTTGGTTGGCCCTTGCAATTATCCTAAAATTGAAGGACCAAGTCGAAATGGAGTGGTGGTAATTGACATAGATGTAAATGGGTTAGAGGTGATAAAAGATAGGTTGGTAGGTCCTACTAGTGGCATACCTATAGTGGATTGTGATGCTAATTGGGTGTTTGGCTAAAATGTGCTAGATGCAGTACTAGTGGGTATGTATGAAGTGGAAGCAACACTTTGGGTGGTGGAAGGCCTTGCGATACTAAAGGGAATGGATGTGAACTGTAAAGTATTGGTGATAGAAGTGTTGAAAGTGTTTGTAGATATGGGTTGTATGATAGTATGTGGTTGAGGCATTGTGTGGACCAATGACTATGCAATGGTGGATTGATTGGTTTGTGAGATAGGAGCACCAAGTTGGGTTAATGGGATATTTGGATCCATGGGTTTTGGTTGTATTGTTTGACATCCACTTTCTAGTATGAAAAGTAGATCAGTTTAGTTAGATAGACCAATGGGGGGTGGAAATCTACCAAATAAGGGATGAGATGGATCAAATATATCTACAAGTGGTGGTCTCCCAAAACCAAAGACACCAACATTATCTCTCTGAAAGTTCGCCATGACAATTTACATATTTTGATCTATGATGTCATTAACAATAGTTTCATGTCATGGCTAGTTCATAAAAGAATATATATCTAGTGAGAGACCCAACTCTTATGGATTTTGTGATAGTGGATCATGTGTGAGTGTAGGTATCATTGAGTATGGTTGTGCAAGTCTTCCATTTCTTTCTTCTTCCTTTTGTTCTTATCGAAGCATGTGGTGGGTAGCCTAAAAATATGATATTTCTAAGGATAAAATACAAGATTTTTAGGAAAATGAGTGCAAGTAGACATGGATGGATGGTTTTGCTAAATGTCCTTAAGGATATGACTATGATGGTGGGATTTTCTAGGATACATAAAGATGTATGATAGATGTGCAAGAAGGATCCTAGTTCTAATGATATGATGCCTAGGAAGCCTAAGGATGAGTTATATGATGTCAAAGTAAATAGAGAAAATGTTTTCCATATTTGTAAGCTTAATATCTAATAGTAATGTCAACTCTAAGATAGAATTGTGACCTTTTGGAACACAAGAGATGATCAAATGTGGAGCCCAACATTTTTCTCAAAGTGATGAGGGAAACAAATGAAAAAGATACAGATACAAATGAAAAAGACTAGTTGCCTTAAAAAATTCTTTGTTTAAGGGATAACTAATATAGTGTGATGGATGTAGGATGTAGGGTATAAAATTCTTAACAAAGTCACACTAAATGCTCAAGTATGGTGGAGATGATGGAGGATTTTGGATCTATCATTCTTTAGTTTGATGGGCCTAGATTTCTAATAAAAATGACCTAAGGATGACAAATCTAAAAATGCCTAAATAGGATGAGTGCCTATATGAAGACCTAAATCTATGATAAGTGCAAAGTGTGTGTGGAAGAAGAGGAACCTAATCAAAGTGGGTATAACTAGTATAGTTGATAAGGCTTTGATTGAATCCATGTCTTAAGGTTAAGTTTTGAACTTTGTGGTCCCACTTAGTTTGTAGAGAAACTCCAAAACGTTCTTCCTCAATTTGATATAGTTTATCAAGTCTTGGATTAGGTATATGTTTCTTGCATTCCACTTTGATCTCTTAATAAACTATTCTTTGCAGAAGCTTGACCTTTTTGAACTTGATTTTTGGTTGGTCTGACATAAGGTATTCTTAGTAGGCTTATCTCAACTGTGTGTTAAGGTAGTCACTACACTAAGTATACCTTTTACTTTAGGTTGGACAACATGAATATTTTTGATAGAGAATAGGGATAACTAGATAAGAAATAGTTTTACCAAAGGATGATATAATGACTTTTGTTTAAAGGTAAGGAGTAAAATAAAACAAACTATGCTTAGGGTTGTTTTGAATAGACTTGCTAATAGCCATTTTGGAACAATCAAGGACAAGTCTCTTATGATAATGGATGGTTTTAAGTAGATATATAGTGATTTTTATCAAAGGATGGAGTATCAACTTTCATTTAGAAGAGGTAAAGTAAAACCAACTAGCTTGAGGTTTGTTGAAAATAGACTTGCTAAGAACAATTTTGAAACAACAAGGATAAGACTAAAATAATCTCTCAAATAACAAAGCAACTTCGAGAAAGACAAAAAAGTGATCTCTTTAACAAAAGGATTTGATAATAACCAATGTGTATGTTATAAAAATGTTTTTTATGAGGTCATTTACAAAATAAGATAATTCAAGAACACTTTTATCCCTAATTTCAATTTGGTTTCAATGTGTTACTCATTATGCCTATTGGGAGGAACTTGTTGGTGTAAATAAGTATTTACTATTTAAATTTTACTTGAGTTTACTTTGGTTAATGCATTATTTTATTATATTACATTATTTAATTATTTATTTAGGTGAGACACTTAGGAGTTTTCATACTCTGATGAGTTGTCATGTTGACAACACTGGAGTAAGAAACTCTAATTTAGCACATTGTGTCTAAAACACTAGAGTTTGCATAATTAACTAAGTTTTCATGTAGACAACAAAGTTATTCACACTCCCATTTTAGGACATGTTGTCTACAATATTAATTTGCATGCTACACCTTTGTATGACATGTGATTGGTTGTATGACATATCATGTTGTTGACTTCTATACATTCTAGAAGCATTCTACAGGCCTCTATATATAGACACTCCTAGTGTACTTTCAAATGAATATTGAATGAATATATCATCATTTTGATCATACTCTCTTTAGTCTACTATATTTCTTGTGTTTGAGTTCCTTGGTCTTGGGTGAATTTTTCCCTAAGAAAAATTCTTACATGGTATCAAAGACATGTGAGATTCTCTTCACATAGTCATTCAAGACCATTGTTGCTTCAGCACCTTGACCTGAATTTGGAGAATTTGTAGAATTTGGGAGTGTCTAGAGCCAAATCTAACCTCGCCATTACATCTAAAATGTTGATTCAATGAAAATCAGCTATAAATTTGCCTATGTTGGGCTAAAGTCAGTTGTTAGGCAATTTTTTTTTTTGCAAACTAGCACTTAAAGGCTTGATTTGTAAACTAGGTATGGTCATTTAATCAATTTGTTTATTTATTTTTCAGATATGCAATTTTATCCTTCTCTGCAATATTTTCAAATTTGTGGTTTTTTTGAATTTTTTTTGGCCCTACAGGGCCATGTAGATTTTTTTTTTTGTAGAAATGGGTAGTAACACCCTAGTCCTACGAGGAATATTTGTCTTATTCTATAGGGGTATTCCTAATTAATCTGATGGGCATAAATTCACAAATTTTTTGGGCAGTGAGTACAATTCCACTAGCCAAAAAACATACTCTTTACAGAATCTGGGCACCGCTCAATATAATTCTGACAACCTTTGTTGATTAACATTTGGTGGGTCTTATTTTTAAATAGAAAATAGTGCTGACTACCCAAGAATGTGGGATTATTCCACTAAAAGCCTAGCATTGGAAAATCAAAATTTTGGCATCGCAATTTGAAAACCCCAACCACCATCAAATCTATAATCAATGAGCATGACTATCTAACTACCCTCCACGTGGCAACATTCTATAGTGCCACACACACCAACTGTGGATCAATCTAAAGTCATAGTACAACTCAATGGTCCACTCAGCATCCATGTAGACATGAGGAGTCACAATCAACACCTACATCAATGCAACACTATCCATTCTGTGCATGACATGTGCCCCATCCACATAAGTAGTGACTCATTTGCTCATGTTAGACACAGTTAGCATATGATAGACACATAACCAACCATGTCACCTTTGTATGTATAATTTGTACATGATGAAGTCATCTTAATGTCACATTGATGTCATCATAGGGCCTGGCTACACTGATAGCATCAAGTTCATGAGCCTAAATTTGACGATCGTCTGACCATATTCAGGGGCAAAATAGAACTGATGTGATGGTCATATGACCATCAATTTTAACCCCATCTTGTGTTGATTCAACCCCTCTCCAAATTTATTTTTGATTTTGTAGTTTGACTTTGGGAGGCCATATCTCAATCATCTGGACTCCAAATCAGCTACAATTTTATTTTGATTTTAGGTAAAATTTCTTGAACCTTTCAATGGTGTAGTTATTTTTTGGTTTTGGTGGATAGATGTGTCAAAAATTACATCTTTTGGTGACTAAACCTATCCAATTCTACATTTTGTAACTTCAAATGCTTTGTACAAGCTCATTTGGACAAGAAAATATGTTCCATTTTTATGAAAGTGTGTTATTTTTCATCTTCTTTCCAGATCTACAATTATATTATAGGGTTATGTGGACAAAAGTGTCACTTTTAGAATTAGGTCCTTTTTTGCATTGTAATACTTTAATATATCTTCAAAATTGTTGTATATCTGAGATACATTGTAATGTTCTAGTTTTGAACTTCATAAGGAGGTTGTTAAAGGAAAAATTTGAAGTCCACTAAGACCAAAATTGGCAAGTGACCATTCTAAATGTACTACATATAAAGTGCCAAAAACATCTTTTTTGAGGGGTTTCTTGATTGAGTGAAAAGGGGGGGTGTTCTTGGTGTTGTGTTCCTCTTTTTCTATAGTTTTTCTTTCATTTTTTGCATCATGGGAAATTTTAATTTTCCAAAATTAACTCCACATAACTATCCTACATGGTCCATGAAAATGTGGTGTCATTTAATGCAAAAAGGAGTTTCTCAATATGTAGATGGTACCCTTCCTAAACGAACAGGTGATCAAGTATTTGCTAGTAAAATTACTGATTGGAAAATAATGGATAAGAAATCCCTAAGTGATTTTTTTTTGGGGTTTGAAGACAAGATCATATATTAGATTCAGAAGTCTCGTACATCCAAGAAAGCTTGGGATACCCTCTAAAACCTATATGGTAAAGTGTTTGAGGAAGATGAGCTTGTCTCTTTAGATCCAAAGAAATTTGATTCCATATAGGATTTTATCATAAAGGTGAATGAATTAAGAGAAAAACTAGATGATTGTGGGAGTCCTATTAAAGATGATAGTTTAATTTATCTCATTCATAATAAGATGCCATCTGAGTACTCCACATTTTTTTCTACTTATAACACCTCAAAGACTACATTAGGGTCTACCTATCAGAAAGTCTCTTTTGATCATTATGCTAAACTATTGGATAAAGAAGAAAATAAATTGAAATCAGTGGGGATTCTCAATTCACCTAAGCCAAAGGCATTGGTGGCAAATAATGAGGGATCTCAAAATTTATCTAGACAAACTTCAAATAAAGAAAAGGGCAAGAATAAGAAATGGGAGACCAAAAAATTAGAGGATGTAGAAAAGACAACTCTAGAATCAAATCAACAAGGTAAGTCTTCCTTGAATTCAAATAAGAAGGGAGACAATAAACAAGAAAAAGTGTGCTTATTGCAAGAAATTGTGTCATGAAGAACATGAGTGTTATCATAAAAAGATTGATGAGTTGATGACTATCATGAAGAAACATAATGTTCCACTGCCTAATGCTTACAAGGAGAAAGGATCTTCTTTAGATTCAATGGGAAAAGGACAAGCACTCATGGAAAATTCAAGTTCTTCAATGGAATGGATTCTTGACTTAGGTGCATCATATCATATGGGTTCTTCAAAAGGAATTTTTTCTTCATTGGAGTAGTCAAAGGTATTGCACATCTTTGTGGGAGATTATACAAAAAAAGAAGTTGAAGGAAAAGGAAATATGGAGATGGAAAATGGAGAGTTCAAAGATATTCCAAACATAATTTCTAATCTCCTTTCAATTTACCAAATCACTCACCTTGGAGATGGTTATAAAGTTGAGTTCCTTCCTAATTTAGTAAAGGTACATAGTCTAAAGATGATTAAGTGGTTGCAGTAGGGAAAGTTAACCATAACAAAAGGTTGTATTCTTTCTCCCACTTTGTGCCAAGTTTCCTTCACAAGCCTTGTTAACACAATCCAATTCACACATCCAATTATGGCATGAGTGGTGTGGACATCTTTCCTTCTGCTATCTTTAGCAAGTTTTCTCAAACAAAATGGTCAAAGCCTACCTACAATCAAATTTTCTATAGGTGAATGTTCAATAGGTTTAGTGGATATGCATCTAGAGGAGAAGTTACATAAAGGGAAGTCTTCAAGAGCACCAGTTGTTCTTTAGTTGGTTCACATGGTACTAGTAGGTCCTTTTGTAGTTACATCAATTAGCCAAGGTCACTACATACTCACTTTAATTGATGAATTTTCATGCTACACTTGGGTCTACTTTCTTCATCACAAGAATGAAGTGTTGGATATGTTTCTTTCCTTCAAGACTAATTTTGAACAAAAATCAAGGAAAGCCATCAAATTTCTAAGGATGGACAATGAAAGAAGATATGTGAACAAAAAACTCAAAGACTTTTGCAAACTTAAGGGTATTGATCTTTAGAATCTACTAGAATTCAGTCCACATAATATAGATGTTGGATCACTAAGGATTCAAACTCTTAAGTTTATAGCAAGTTGCATGATACAAGCCAAGTCTCTAGATCCATCACTTGAAGTTAAAGCAATCACTAATGCCAATCACATACTTAATAGGCCTCCTCAGCTTACCTTAGATAGAAAGAACCCTTTTGAGGTATGGTGTGGTAGAAAACCACTTGTGACACACTTCAAAGTCTTCAATTTTCCAACATGGGCAAACATATCTTCCAGGGGATGCAAGGCACCACCACCTAGGCCCTGTACCTTTATCAGATATGAAGACATTGTTAAGCATATAGACTCATGGATCTTGAGACACATGAGATCTTTGTGGAGAAGGATGTACATTTTGAGGAAAGTTAATCCAACTTATCCTCTAATCCTATCCACACTTCATACACTATGGAAACTGATAGTGACACCAATGATAGTGCTTCAATAGATTCAGATACATGGGGTTCTATTGATAGTTGCAGTGAGAGGTTATGACATCAGTATAGTCCACATGCATATATTGCTATAGTGATAGGTCTAGCAAAGTAGGATACACATAGTCTTCCAGTTCCAATAATAAAGGATGACTACATAGCAGACATTTCTAGTTTTTTTGTGGAGTCATACATAGTAGATTTGGGGGACATCATTGATGATATACATCTCCTCTTTGATGGAAAAGATCCTTCTTTATTTTTTGTGAGGGCTCACTCTGACCCTCATGTCCATTCTCTACATGATCAATCTTCACAGTTTCATATGGTTGTAGATCCTTATGTACAACAATTGTAGGAGGTCTCCTTATTAGTTGAGGAGACAATATGTTCTTTGGAAAAGGTACTACATTCATCCTTCATAGGAATAGTTAAATAGGTTTTAGAGGCATCATTGATCATCGAGATTCTTTCCACACATAGTGGAAGCATCTCACTTGTACCTATGGTATTGTTTCTTCCAAAGAGGAGGAACATTATTTAACATTCCTTGATCAGCTTCTACATCGGAGAAGCTATCACTGATTGACACTTTTCATTTTGGGGGGGGGTTGGGTGGGGGAGATTGCCTTGTCTCTCTTCTTCTTCTCTCTTTTGGGGGGGACCTTTTCCTCTTTTGGGATAGTGTTCTTCTCACATTTCTTTATTGTATATAATTGATATATGTCATAATGGGGGGTTCTTGATTACTCCATCCATCCATGCATCTAGTTTTTTCATCTATCTTTTTGGGGGAGGGTTTTTCCCATGAGTTTCTCCCTCTTTCTATACTTTATGAGAGATTACATTTCATTATGTACATGGGTGCCTAACATGGCCTAGTAGCCAAGATCCATCATGCATTTTATATTAGCTTTTGTAAGCTCAAGTGCATTCTCCTGAGTTGCACTTAAGGGGGGCTATTGGTGTAAATAAGTATTTACTATTTACACTTACTTAAGTTTACTTAGGTTAATACATTATTTTATTATTTATTTAGGTGAGATATTTAGAAGTTTGCATACTCTCATGAGTTGTTATGGTGACAACACTAGAGTAAGAAACTCTAATTCAACACATGGTGTCTGCAACATTGGAGTTTGTATAATTAATTGAGTTGTCATGTAGACAACATAATTATTTGCAATCCCATTTTAGCACATGTTGTCTAAAATATTAATTTGCATGCTATATATTTGTAGGTTTATCCTCTCATTATCCACTTACTCCTGTGCTTAATGGAGGATAACCCATATCTGGTAGACATGTGCCTAGTTGTATGACTTATCATGTTGCTAACTTCTATGCCTTTTAGAAGAATTCTAGAGGGCTCTATATATAGGCACTCCTAGTGTACTTTCAAATGAATATTGAATGAATATATCCTCATTCTAATCATACTTTCTTTGGTCTACTATTGTGCTTGTATTTGAGCTCCTTAGTCTTGGGTGAATTTTTCCCTAAGGAAAATTCTTACAAAACCCATCTTGATGTTTTTTTGGATCTAGTGCAATACTTCTCTCTAATTAAAGAGGTGAGTAGATACAAAAGTCAATAAAAAAACTTATACATCAATGATCCTTCATAGTATGACAAATAGAAGAACCCTTCTACGGGGATGACTCTTGGAGATGAAAGCCAAGTAGCATAATGCCTCTATTTTCATGTGTTTTTTTTTGCAATTTTCACCAATTCCATCACAATACTGATGTTGGCATCATAGTTGTGATGCCCATGTGTGTATTAAAAAAAATCACCATATAAATCATTCCCTATTTGTTTTGATTGTAGAGAGTTGTGCACAAAAGACGGTGGAGAGCTCCAAAGAAGGGTGCAGATCTTTGAACATTGTCATGCCCTTGTGATTGGTGCATTTTGTTGTTGTGATCTCTTTATTTTGTTTCCATGCCCTTGCTCTATGATTTAGTTTCTCTAATCTCTATAATTCTTCATCATGTCCTTGCTCTGCGATTGCATTGTATGCCCTTGCGATCTCTGCATTTCATTGTCATGCCCTCATTTTTTAATTTCATTGTTGTGCCCTTGCTTTTTGATTTTGTTTCCATGTCATGCACTTGTGATATTTGTGCCCTTATACTATGAGTTTGTTGTTGTGCCCTAGCTCTGTGATTTTCTTCAAGGACTATGTAAATGTTCATTTCTTTTCCTACTCAACATGTATATTTAGAGATATTTTTTAGGGTGCTTATTACATCTTAGGATAATAGAAAAATTTATCCAACTACATACATATTCTAGAATTCAAATAATAAAATAATAAAACTCATTCAACCTGTGCTAAGTGACTTACCTCAAGACCCTCCACAAAAATAATGAAGACCATGAAAAATGTGCAGAGTTCGTAAGAAATTTTACAAAAACATATGAAAGTAGATATTTTTAGGAAGAAACTATTCATAACCTAGTTAAATGGGTCTAGTTTCTAATTAGCTAGGTTGATTACAAATTCCTATAGAAATATCATCATATTAGGTACATTAAAATGAAAAATCAATTGTTCCTAGCTAGTAGGATCAAATAAAATTTTCTAAGTGATAAAATTGCATATGCAAGGAATTAAAGAATAACTTAATTAAAGAGTTGAGTGTAAGGAGTTTCTTTTTCTAGTTGTTGTTTATATCATGTAATCTCTTTCTAAAGATGGTCCTTCTCCTTCTCTTTCTAAAGCCACTCCTCCTTTTCTCTTGTGCCTTCAATTTTGATTATCAAACTTTTGAATATCTGTGAGGCTTCACCTCAACCCATTATAGCTTGGATGTTTTATGTACATTTTGATATTTGAGACCTTGATATTTTGATAGATCTAGATGGATAGAGGATTTTCCTTATCTATGGACTTGATGCTATAGTAGTGTCTTACATTGTTATATGCACAAAGAACCTGTTATTGTATAGGAAATATTCAAACATATTTGGGTGTAGTCTTATGACATGATATTATCAGATTTTGATGCAATGAAAAATGTTAATTTGTTTCTAAAGATTTTCAGTGTATGGATGCATATTAATTTGATTATGATGCTTATGACATGCATATTTTGATATCTTAACATTTCGAGTGGAATAAATTGAAGGTTTAAGAAAGGATATTTAATTTGAATTATGTTAATATGTATATTATGGTTATTTACATTTACATTATGTATGCTTATTGGATTCCTTGGACTACTGATGCTCGAGTTTGATGTGCAAGAAGAGGAACTATGGAAACTTAATGGGGAAACAAGGTATAGACACATGTTTAAATGACTCGACCAAGGTGAATCTTTGTAAGATTCATAAACCTCATTGTGATGTGCTTATTTTGTAAATGTGAGATGTATGTGTATGGTATGTTTTTCAGGTGTAGATTTTGAGTGTGTCATGTGTGACATTTTAGAGCATTTTGTGTGTGTCACTTGACACTTGTGCTTGTTATGTGAAGTGACATGTTATTCGTCAATGGATCATGTGGCCACCTTATTCTATGTTAAATGCCTCAATTGAGGAATTTGATTATTGCCTTATTTAGTAAAAGGACAAGGTTATCACCTTGGGGAATTCGGAATTTGAATTACCTAGATTTGGGAGGGTCATAAAGTAACTTTAAGGTAAGTTTTGATTAAAAATAACCCTACCCATGTTAGTACTATAGGTTAGGGAGCTATTAATGACTTCTATGGTGTCTAGTGGACCTAGGAGACCCCATGAAAATAACATTCTTCATTGAATCCGAAAATGAGAAGGATATATATATATATATATATATATATATATATATATATATATATATATATATATATATATATATATATATATATATATATATATAGAGAGAGAGAGAGAGAGAGAGAGAGAGAGAGAGAGGTATGGCTAAATGAGAAACTCACTTGGCCACTCTCTATCTTTAGAGACTATTAGGGTTTGAAAAGAAGGGAGCTCTACTACAATTATTCTTTGCCTTTCTTGGAGGAAGGTTGGTACCATGATCCATGAAGTTCTTCATTATGCATGTAGGTTAGAAATGGTGTTCTTCATTTCATGATGAGATTTTGGTGTGTTTGTGAATAAAAGATCTTTATTATGTATTGCATGTGAGTAGTGTTGTGTGAGTCTTTCTTTGATTTTTCTTGTTTCATGTTATGTGTTTTGTGAAGTGGGTGTGAGGCATCACTCTCCCTTGGGAGGGAAGAGATGCTTGGGTGAAGGGGTTAGTTCGGCTCACAAATGTAGTTGAGGAATCCTCCCTTGTGTGGAGATGGTTGTATATGTTCTATGAAATGTGAATTATCAAGAAGGGAAGATGTTGATTGCCCCAAAAGGGAATTTTGATATTGAAAAGATGTGTATTTTGTGAATGAAAGCTATGTAAATCCTCCTCATGGTGGGAGCCCACCTTCACCCTATTTTTGATTCAATTGTTGAATCTTTGTGCATAACCTTGGAGGGGATGTGTTGTGATGTCTTGTGCCAAATCTTGTTGTATTGTTGTGTACATGCATGGCATGGGAATGTGAAGAATGCAATCATTTATGCCTTGTTTCCCCAATCTCAGTGGGTGGCCTCCTTGAGGCTTAGGTTGGGAGGTGAGCCTCCATGGTTCCATTTTGCAGGTATTCACTTGAAGAGTTTGGAAGTTGATGTTCATGAAATTCTTCCTTTGCAAAGAAGGAAACCTTCATTG
The DNA here is from genome assembly GCA_028749045.1 of Cupressus sempervirens. Classification (NCBI taxonomy): domain Eukaryota; kingdom Viridiplantae; phylum Streptophyta; class Pinopsida; order Cupressales; family Cupressaceae; genus Cupressus; species Cupressus sempervirens. Next base: position 517,898,102 of record CM053787.1, read on the forward strand.
TTGTGTTGAAATGAAGAAGTGAGCTCCACCTTATTATGAAGATTCATCTTGATGTAGGAGTGTTGCTATTGATTCCATGTAATTCCATTAAAAAAAAAAGTGAATTTGAGATCCTTTTTCTTGCAAGTCTTTTTTTGATCTTGTTATGCCTTGAAAAAAAAAAGCTGAATTAACACTTGACATCTCTATTTTCTCAAATTCTAGGGAAATTATTCAGTGTTTAATGATCAGTATTGAATTTAATCTTCTTGTAAGACATGCATTTGATAACAATAGATTTGGAAGATATCTTAAAATATGAAATGGGATATCACTAGATATTACTGAATAGTAAAGTTATGAAATTTAGTTGTGAGAATTCCATAGAGTTTATATTAATGTTCTCTTGTAATTAGAATTAGATAGGGAATAGATAGTTGTTAAATGTTGTAGTTTCTTATTAGAAAATGAATTTTTAACTCTTTATGGTATAGTGGAGCATCTCTAATGCAACTTAAACGACCATAGAAAATTGTATGGAAAGAACTAGTGCACTTAGTTAAGCTTAAAGAAGACCCATAGGAGCATAAAACTCTCTGGAAACAGTATGACAACAAACAAAAAAAAGTTTCCAAATTACATGCATTAAAAATAATAATAAACAAATAAAAATCAAAATAGATGCTATTATGTCAACAAATATAATTTTTAAATGTTAGTCATACTAAGTAGTGATAATATAGAGATATAAATATATTCATTAAGTAGCCTTGTTCTATGGGCAACCAAGCATTTAAAGGATGTCAAGGTATGATTAAAAAAAAAAACAATAATAAAACCCAAGTAGGGATGGTCACATCCCCACCCACTTCCCTAGGTCAAATGGTGGAAGGATATATATATATGTTATACTACACAAGTCAACCAAATCAAATTGTCCTCAAGCCTTAGTAAAGACTCCATCATATCCTTGGCGCCTCACTTTTTGCAAATCCCACTTAATGTGGTAGATTGGCCTGTCTTGTCAAGTCCTCTCTTTCTTCGTACCATCAAGTCCATGTAAAAGCCACATGAACAACAAAACAAGGATAGGTGACCATGTAGGAAGGTAGGTGAAAATTTTAATGTTTAAACAAGACAAAGTCTTTAACATACCTCCTTTATTCAAACCATGCCCTTCTCCCTCCTAGGCGCCTAGCCCTAGGCATGGGGAATTTAAGAATACTAAATCATTTTTCCACACTCACCTAGGAAGATATAGCATGCACGTGGCAGCAAGGAATTAAAGCATAAATTAAGATGCTTCTAATATATGGGTAAATTAAGAAGCAACCAATATGGAGGGGGGGGGGGGGTATAATAAAGAATGTTTTATTGAAGTTTATGAACAATATAATTAAATAAGGATATAATTATATTTAATATAGTTTTCCTAAATGTAATTTTAAGGTTGAGGTTTAATTTAAAGGTTAAAAGAAATTTAGGAGAAAATTTATGCCTCAAAGACTTTGATCTAGTAGAGATTTGGAGTCTTTTTTTAAATAAATCAATATTTATCTTTAGATTATAATAATATAATAACAATAATAATAATAATAATAATAATTAATAAATAAATAGATATACAAATAAATAAAATAAAATTTAAAAAAAATAAATAAATAGAAAGAGACCTAGTATAAATGGAAATTGTTTTTAAAAAAAACAAAAGTTGTTATAGCATCTTCTTGTCACAACTTTGGAACTGTCATTATTGTAATAAAATAAATTGAATAACATTTATATAATTGGGGAAAACTCATATAGATTAAAAAAAAAAACAAAAACAAAAAAAATGTTGTGTTTTGCCATTTAAAATGTTGGCATGAAATTCTGGTATCAGAGCTTTTGGTTCAACACTAATAACCTATTCCATTCCATCTAACTTATGAATTGCAACTTGTGTAGGATACTCGTAGTCACCTGTAATGGTCATCAAAGGGCTAGGGGTCCTAGAGTAAACCCTATAGGCCAAGAAAGGGTAGGATAGGATGTAGGAGGGCCCCCACTGGGGCAACCTCCAAATCTTGATCAAGTTCTGAATGTTATGAATAATTTGATTGGGGTAGTACAACAGAGATTACCACCACTAGGATAGTAGGATGCAAGGGGCCATGGGGCCAACATTAGGGAAAGGAGTAGAAGTCCCCCACCTAAACTTGCAGAGGGTAAAGGGGAAGCATTAGTACATCAAGTTGAGCCACCCCTTATGTTAGAGCGAGCACCAACGAGAGCACCCCATGATATTGGGGATGAGATTAGTGATCTTCTATGACTCAAGCCACCCCTATTCACTGGTACCATAGATGGCACATGAGTAGAGGCATGGCTATAGAGCTTATAGAGGTGCTTCAAGTTGCATACCCATGGGAAAAACCTAAAGGCATGATTGGCCATACACCTTGTACAAGATGATGCCTCCACATGGTGGCAACAAGAGGAGACTATAAGGAGAGTCAACATAGAAATGCTCACTTGAGAATCTTTTATGGACCATTTCAGGAAAAAGATACTTGTCAGAACACTTTAGATAGAGGCAAGTTGAAGAATTTTATGATCTTTAGCAAAAGGGTCTCACAGTGGCCCAGTATGAGAGCAGGTTCTTAGAGCTACTCCCTTATATGGAGTATATGAGAGATGAGAAGCTTCACATCCATCAATTCATGAAGGGCCTTAACTTATCACTCCAAGGACCAATGCAGTTGGCTTTTCCTACTACTTTTAGAGAGACAATTGAGATAGCATTGGTTGTTGAGGATATTAATTCTAGATAGGAATCTTGAGATAGGTCCCATAACCAGAATCCCTCATAGTAGTCAGATCAGCAAAAACCCTTTTGGAAGGGTAATTAGAGTCATTCAATAGGCCCTCAAAGGGGCCACAAACACAACAAAAAGGGCAGCAAGACACTAGGCAGAAACCATCACAAGAATACCAGGGCTCAAATCCCAAACAATGGTAGTCACAGGGCTCTAAATGGGATCAAAGGCCATAGAGCTAGTATATATAGCCAGAAAAGACTCAACAATCCTCTAGGGGAGGCTTTAGCAGATCTAGCAGAACTGAGGGTCAGCAACAATCTAGGCCATAGGGAGTATAGATTCAGACTCATGGACTGTGTTATGCTTATAGTGGTATGGGTCATATTGTGAGAGAGTGTCCACAAGGTCCCATAGTAGGCAGTCAACATGGTGCTACTTTAGAGCCTATAGTAGGTGACATGGGCAGGTCCCATAGAGTCTTTGCAATAGTTGATGATCATGAGGTCAAGCATCAGGCTACAATGATTGAGGCCATAGGTATGATTAGAGGTTATGAGGTTACTATACTATTTGACTCTAGAGCTACTGACTCTTTTATTTCCCCACTTGTAGTGGAGCATTACAGGCTAGTGGCAGCTAGACAAGATGTTAATTGGGAGGTTGAGCTAGCTTCAAGGACTAGGGTGTCAGTTGATTCTTTGATCCATAAGTGCCTAATTTAGATTGGAGATGTGGTCACCACTGTAGACTTATGTATTACTCCATTGGGATCCTATGATGTGGTCCTTGGGATGGATTGGCTTAGCACTCACAACATGAAGGTGGATTGGTGATGGAAGAAGATTGAATATGTAGATGATCATGGTACCCCTAGGGTGATTTCAAGAGTTCAGAGGCTAGTATCCCTCCATATGAATTCTACCATGCAGCTTAAGTGGTGCATACAAAGGGGATGTCAATTGTTTGCCATCACCATTAGTGATAGAGAGTACTATGTAGGGGAGGAACCTTCACTCAATGATTATCCAATATTACAAGAATATGTAGATGTGTTTCTATCGGAGCTTCTTGGTATGCCACCACCAAGGATAGTTGATTTCCATATTGATCTCATACTAAGAGCCAAACCTGTATCTAGAGCACCCTACAGGATGACCCCTCATGAGCTCAATGAGCTTAAAATTTAGCTAGAGGAACTTTTGGAGAAGGGTCATATCCAATCTAGTGTATCACCATGAGGAGCACCGGTAATTTTTGTAAAGAAGAAGGATTGATCACTCAAGTTGTGCATCGACTACCGATAGCTAAATAAGTTGACTATCAAGAACCGATACCCATTACCCAAGATTGATGATTTATTTGATTAGTTACAAGGTGCTCGAGTATTTTCTAAAATAGACTTGAAGTCAAGGTATCATCAGTTGTGCATTGTGGAAAGTGACATCCACAAGACTGCATTTTGTATGAGATATGGTCACTATGAGTTCATGGTAGTACCTTTTGGTCTCACGAATGCCCCTGCTATATTTATGAGTCTCATGAATGTGGTATTCCATGCCTTCTTAGACAAGTTTTTAGTAGTGTTCCTTGATGATATATTGGTCTATTCTTGTGATGAGAAGGAACATGAAGAGCACCTACGATAGGTATTGCAGTGATTGAGGGAGAATCAGCTCTATGGTAGTTTGTTAAAGTGTTCCTTTTTCAAATGGGAAGTGCATTATTGGGTCATATAATATTAGGAGATGGGATCTCAGTAGACCCATCCAAGATCAAAGCCATCATGGATTGGCCAGCCCCTACTAGTGTCTTAGAGGTCAGAAGTTTCATGAGATTAGCAGGATACTATAGATGGTTTGTGGCAGGTTTCTCTAAGGTAGGTCACCCTATTACCTCTCTTCAGAGAAAGGGAAAAAAGTTTGAGTGGATAGAAAAGTGTGAAGAAGCCTTTCAAAAGCTCAAGAGAGAACTCACTAGTGCACCTATTTTAGTAGTACCTGACCCCTTGAAGGATTTTGTAGTATGCACAGATGCTTCCTTGAATGGAATTAGAGCAATTCTTATGTAGGAGGGTCGAGTCATAGCTTATGAGTCAAGAAAACTCAAGGGGCATGAGCTTAATTACCCTACTCATGATCTCGAGTTTGCAACAACGGTCCATGCATTGGCAAGATGGTGCCATTTCCTTCTAGGGCAATGATTTGAACTTCATTCACTTCACTAGAGCTTGTAGTATATTTTCACATAGCCAAATCTTAATACTAGGTAAAGGAGATGGATGGAGTTCCTATGTGAGTATGATTTTGATGTACATTATATTAAGGGTAAGGAGAATGTGGTGGCAGATGCTTTGACTAGATGGCATCATGAACTCACTTCAATAGTTATTGACACGGACTTGGAGGAGTGCATTATGCATAACCTACTAGAGGATGAGTTCTATGTAGAATTTTGTCAGATAGCCCAATCTCAGAGACCTCTTGAGGGTAAATTTTTGGATTATTCATTGGATTCTGAGGGTCTATTATGACATAAGGGGCACATTTATGTACCCTCCATAGGAGACTTACGAGAGTTCATTATTTTGGAGGCTCGCAGAGCACCCTATGCAACACATCTAGGTGTTAAGAAGCTTCATGCAGACTTGAGGTAGTTATATCATTGGCCAGGGATGAGAATGCAGATTGCCAACATCCTTGCAAGGTGCCTAGAGTGTCAGAGAGTTAAGGCAAAACATGATCATCCAGGTGGATTTTTACAACCACATGAGATACCCAAGTGGAAGTGGGACACTATCTCCATGGATTTCATTATGGGTCTTCCAATGTCTTCTCGACATCATGATGCCATCATAGTGACAGTTGACACTTTGACCAAAGTTGCTCACATTTCACCAGTCTATACCACTTTCACAACACTCATAGTGGCACAGGTATTCTTACGAGATATTGTTAGACTCCATGGCATTCCTTGTAAGATAATATCTAATAGAGACTCCTTATTTACATCATCCTTTTGGAGGGAGTTGCAGATAGCACTCGGTACCAAGCTCAACTTTAACACTGCTTATCATCCTCAAACAGATGGGCAAACAAAGAGAGTTAACCAGATCCTTGAGGATATGTTACAAATGTACATGATGGACCAACAGTCCAAGTGGGAAGAGTACCTTCACCTAGCAAAATTGTCCTACAACAATAGGCATCACACTTCTATAGGCATGCCACCTTATCAAGCCTTGTATGGTAGGCCTTGCAAGACACCCTTGAGTTGGGACAGGATAGAAGACAGGGTATCTATAGGGCCACAGTTGGTTAAGGACATGGAGCAACAGGTAGTTTTGATCAGACAATGCCTCAAAGAAGCCCAAGATAGGTAGAAAAAATATGAAGATGCTAAGAGGGAGGATAGATTGTACATGGTTAGAGAGAAATTATTTTTGAGGGTGCGACCTCATAAGAGTCCAATCCATTTCAGAAAAGGCTCTAAGTTAGCACCTCATTTTGTGGGTCCATTTGAGATTTTGGAATGGATAGGACCAATTGCTTATTATTTAGCCTTGCCATCTAGCCTGTCATGCATTCATGATGTATTTCATTTATCTATATTGAGGAAGTATGTATATGATGAGTCTCACATCATAGATTGGGATGCTTTGCAGGTGGAGTCAGACGTGCAGATGAAATTGGAGCCCATTCACATTTTGGCTCAATGGACCCTCACACTTCGAGGTAGAGAGCTGGAACAAGTTAGGGTCCAATGGGATTGTTATGATGAGGTCATAGCTTCATGGGAGGATGTAGCTTAGATGAAGGCACAATGTCCATATCTTTTTGATGAACTCCAGGAGGAAGTTCATGCCTAGGGGGCAAGGATTTGTGGTCTCACCCTGACCCATTATAGCCTAGATGTTTTATGTACATTTTGATATTTGAGACCTTGATATTTTGATAGATCTAGATGGATAGTGGATTTTCCTTATCTATGGACTTGATGCTATAGTCATGTCTTACATTGTTATATGCACAAAGAACCTGTTATTGTATAGGAAATATTCAAACATATTTGGGTGTAGTCTTATGACATGATATTATCAGATTTTTTTTTTTAAAGAGGGGTAAACGCTTTGACCTGGAGCTATGAACTAGTGAGGCCACAAACGGGGGACCTCATCCCCATTGGATTTGAACCTTGATGGCAAGGATAACAACTCAACAACTTAACCATCACAACATGCCACTATTGGCAAAAGGGTTTGTGGTAAACCTAGTGTGACTCGAACCGGAGTTGATGCGTAGCACCAAGATCATTAGCCTAACACTACGCCTGATGACTCGCCTTCACACCAACTCAACTACTCACTCACCCTTTGAAGGGTTTGTGGTAAACCTAGTGTGACTCGAACTGGAGTTGATGCGTAGCACCGGGATCATTAGCCTAACACTACGCCTCACGACTCGCCTTCACACCAACTCGGCTACTCACTCACCCTTATAAGGGTTTGTGGTAAATCTAGTGTGACTCGAACCAGAGTTGATGCGTAGCACTGGGATCATTAGCCTAACATTACGCCTCACGACTCGCCTTCACACTAACTTGGCTACTCACTCACCCTTATGATATTATCAGATTTTGATGCAATGCAAAATGCTAATTTGTTTTTGAAGATTTTTAGTGTATGGATGCATATTAATTTTATTATGATGCTTATGACATGCAAATTTTGATATCTTAACATTTTGAGTAGAATAAATTCAAGGTTTAAAAAATGATATTTAATTTTAATTATTTTAATATGTATATTATGGTTATTTGCATTTACATTGTGTATGCTTATTGGATTCCTTAGACTACTAATGCTCGAGATTGATGTGCAAGAAGAGGAACCATAGAAACTTAATGGGGAAACAAGGTATAGACACATGTTTAAATGACTCAGCCAAGGTGAATCTTTGTAAGATTCGTAAACCTCGTTGTGATGTGCTTATTTTGTAAATGTGAGATGTATGTGCATGGTATGTTTTTCAAGTGTATATTTTGAATGTGTCATGTGTGACATTTTAGTGCATTTTGTGTGTGTCACTTGACACTTATGCTTGTTATGTGAAGTGACATGTTATTCATCAATGGATCACATGGCCACCTTATTTTGTGTTAAATGCCTCAATTGAGGAATTTGATTATTGCCTTAGTTAGTAAAAAGATAAGGTTATCACCTTGGGGAATTTGAAATTTGAATTACCTAGCTTTGGGAGGGTCATAAAGTAACTTTAAGGTAAGTTGTGATTAAAATTATCCCTACCCATGTTAGTACTATAGGTTAGGCAGCTATTAATGACTTCTATGGTGTCTAGTGGACCTAGGAGACCCCATGAAAATAACATTCTTCATTGCATCCGAAAATGAGGAGGATATATATATAGAGGTATGGCTAAATGGGAAACTCACTTGGCCACTCTCTATCTATAGAGACTATTAGGGTTTGAAGACGAAGGAGCTCTATGACAATTATTCTTTTCCTTTCTTGGAGGAAGGTTGGTACCATGATCCATGAAGTTCTTCATTCTACATGTAGGTTAGAAATGGTGTTCTTCATTTCATGATGAGATTTTGGTGTGTTTGTGAATAAAAGATCTTTGTTGTGTATTGCATGTGAGTAGTGTTGTGTGAGTCTTTCTTTGATTTTTCTTGTTTCATGTTATGTGTTTTGTGAAGTGGGTGTAAGGCATCACTCACCCTTGGGAGGGAAGAGATGCTTGGGTGAAGGGGTTAGTTGGGCTCACACATGTAGTTGAGGAATCCTCCCTTGTGTGGAGATGGTTGTATATGTTCTATGGAAAGTGAATTATTTTGCTCACTTGCATATTGGGAGGTATAAGGAGTTATGCAGAATGGAAGATGTTGATTTCCCTGAAAAGGCATTTTGATATTGAAAAGATGTGTATTGTGTGAATGAAAGCTATTTAAATCCTCCTCATGGTGAGAGCCCACCTTCACCCTATTTTTGATTCAATTGTTGAATCTTTGTGCATAACCTTGGAGGGGATTTGTTGTGCTAAATCTTGTCATATTGTTGTGTATATGCATGGCATGGGAATGTGAAGAATGCAACCATTTATGCCTTGTTTCCTCAAGCTCGGTGGGTGGCCTCCTTGAGGCCTAGGTTTGGAGGCAAGCCTCCATGGTTCCATTTTGCAGGTATTCACTTGAAGAGTTTGGAATTTGATGTTCATGAAATTCTTCCTTTGCAAAGAAGGAAACCTTTATTGTTGAATTGAAATGAAGAAATGAGCTCCACCTTATTATAAAGATTCATCTTGATGTAGGAGTGTTGCTATTGATTCCATGTAATTCCATATAAAAAAAAGTGATTTTGAGATCCTTTTTCTTGCAAGTCTTTTTTTGATCTTGTGATGCCTCGAAAAAAAAACTGAATTAACACTTGACATCTCTATTTTCTCAAATTATAGGGAAATTATTCAGTGTTTGATGATCAGTATTGAATTTAATATTCTTCTAAGATATGCATTTGATAACAATAGATTTGGAAGATAGCTTAAAATATGAAATGGGATATCACTAGATATTACTAAATAGTAAAGTTATGAAATTTTAGTTGTGAGAATTCCATATTATTGTTCTCTTATAATTAGAATTGGATAGGGAGTAGATAGTTGTTAAATGCTATAGTTTCTTACTAGAAAATGAATTTTTAACTCTTTATGGTATAGTGGAGCATCTCTAATGCAACTTAAATGACCACAAAAAATTGTATGGAAAGAACTAGTCCACTTAGTTAAGCTTAAAGAAGATCTGTAGGAGCATAAAACTCTCTGGAAAAAGTATGACGACAAACAAAGAAAAATTTCCAAATTACAAGCATTAAAAACAATAATAAAAAAATAAAATCAAAATAGATGCTATTATGTCAACAAATATAATTTTTAAATGTTCGTCATACTAAGTAGTGATAAGATAGAGATATAAATATATTCATTAAGTAGCCTTCTTCCATGGGCAACCAAGCATTTAAAGGATGTCAGGGTATGATTTAAAAAAAAACAATAATAAAACCCAAGTGGGGGTGGTCACATCCCCACCCACTTCCCTAGGTCAAATGGTGGAAGGATATACATGTTATACTGCAAAAGTCAACTAAATCAAATTGTCCTCAAGCCTTAGTAAAGACTCCATCATATCCTTGGCACCTCATTGTTTGCAAATCCCACTTAATGTGGTAGATTTTCCTATCTTGTCAAGTCCCTTATTTCCTCATACCATCAAGTCCATGTAAAAGCCATGTGAACAACAAAACAATGATAGGCAACCATGCAGGAAGGAAGGTGAAAAGTTTAATGTTTAAACAAGACAAAGACTTTAACATACCTCCTATATTCAAACCATGCCCTTCTCCCTCCTAGGTTCCTAGCCCTAGCCATGGGGAATTTAAGAATACTAAATCATTTTTCCACACATGCCTAGGAAGATATAGCATGCACTTGGCAGCAAGGAATTAAAGCATAAATTAAGATGCTTCCAATATATGGGTAAATTAAGAAGCAACCAATATGTTTTATTGAAGTTTATGAATAATATAATTAAACAAGGATATAATTAGATTTAATATAGTTTTCCTAAATGTGATTTTAAGGTTGAGGTTTAATTTAAAGGTTAAAAGAAATTTAGGAGAAAATTTAGGCCTCAAAGACTTTGATCTAGTAGAGATTTGGAGTCTTTTTTTAAATAAATGAATATTTATCTTTAGATTATAATAATGTAATAATGATAATTAATAAATAAATAGATAAAAAAATAAATAAAATAAAATTTTAAAACAATAAATAAATAGAAAGACACCTAGTATAAATGAAAATTGTTTTTTTTTAAAACAAAAGTTGTTATAGCATCTTCTCGTCACAACTTTGGAACCATCATTATTGTAATAAAACAAATTGAATACCACTTATATAATTGGGGAAAGCTCATATAGAGTAAAAACAAAAAAAACAAAAAAAAAAATGTTGGCATGACAATATCTACCTCTACCTTATCTAAAATCAACTTTACATTGAGTTGTAACTCTGGCATAGGTGTTTAATTATCGATAGCTTTCATTTCAACATTGTTGTTTTCATGTATGTATGTATATATGTATCTATGTATATATGTATGTACATATGTATATATATGTATGCATATATGTATGTATATATGTATCTATATACATATATATATATAGATGTGTCTATAATGTATGTATGTATATATAGAGAAAGATCTTATGGATTGCAGATTATGGATTATAAATAAAAAAGAAAAGAAAACACAAACATTAGTCATTCTCCATTTAGTTTTATTGATTGTGGAGAGTTGTAGGAAAAAGAGGGTGGAGAGCTCCAAATGTGGGTGGAGAGTTCTAAACGTTGTTGGAGATTAGTGAAGATCTAGGATTTTTTTTCCATTCCCTTGTGATCATTGCATTTAATTATCATTTCATACACTTGTGATCTTATTGCCCTTGTTTCATGATTTTCCTCAAAGGGAGAAGAGGTACCCATGTAAATGGTCTTTTTTTCTTTCTAAACATGTATCTCTTGGTCATATATAATAGCTTTGGTTAGATTCAAGGATAACTAATTATGATGATTGTATGCATATGTGCATGTATGTATGTCTATCATTTAACTATGTGAATTGCTTTACATGCATACATACACACTTGCATAGTACTTGTGCTAAATTAAATTAATCATTCATGTCTTGAATTCACATAAGAAATTATCCTTGCATTCAATCAAAACTATTCAAACCAAACTAAGTATGTAGAAATTTGTACTTACATATTATATTATCTCTTGGTGATTGAGTAAAGATCTTGTGCATAATATCATCTAGGGAATGATTAGATGCATTCACATTAAGTCATAATAGGGTTGAGCAGATGATCCATTTTGTTGCTTCATGCTTTTTTTATTAAATATTTTGTTTAACATAATCAGTAATACTAGAATTATAAAGCTACAACTAGTGCTCTTGTTTATTTTATTTAATCATATACATTTAAGAATTATTTTTCTTAAAATTAGACAGTATGTTTGTTATCACTAAAACACAAATATAGATATATGATAGTTATCTTTTTCAATTTCAAGATCTTCATATTTAACGTGAAGAATTTTCACTATTGCATAGTGGAATAGCCACATAGCTCATGGATTTTTCCACCAAATAATATTTTTATTATATTTTTGTCCTTCAAAAATACTATAGGTGAATATTCTTCTGATTTTCCATACATTTAATATATTTTCCCTTGTCTTTTGAGGTAATTTTCTATTCTAAGATAGAGATAAGTATCATAAGGATGGAAATACCAATTTTTATCATCTCGCCTTCAAAGCTAATTCCCTTATCAAATTAATGAGACTAGTTGCAATTGATACCCTAATTTTGTGCAACTTTCCCAATCAACCATTCACACAACCATCTTCCTCCTACCCTACCATAGCATGTAGCCCTTTTTTGAGGTTTATATCTTAGTTCCTCTTGGATTTTGAACCTCATTGAGCCTATTTAAAAATGGGTCCATTGGTTCAAGGAGGTTCATATGTTTGATAAGTGCAATGTCCTAGGTAGTTTAGTGGTTTCAATGTTTAGAAGACTCTTGGCTTGGATTGAAGTGCTGATTCAAAGGCTATGTAATTTAGATTGAATGTGCATTTCAATTCTCCATTAGGGACATAATTGTATTTTATTCCTTAATTTTGGATGTAATAATGAGTGTTTTCACTTAGGCCATGGGAGAGAATTTGAGTTGTGAACATAAAATTGGGAACATTTGAGATTTAATATAGTTTTCCTAAATGTGGTTTTAAGGTTTAGGTTTAATTTAAAGGTTAAAAGAAATTTAGGAGAAAATTTATGCCTCAAAGACTTTGATCTAGTAGAGATTTGGAGTCTTTTTTTAAATAAATGAATATTTATCTTTAGATTATAATAATCTAATAATGATAATTAATAAATAAATAGATAAAAAAATAAATAAAATAAAATTTTAAAACAATAAATAAATAGAAAGAGACCTAGTATAAATGGAAATTGTTTTAAAAAAAATAAAAGTTGTTATAGCATCTTCTCATCACAACTTTGGAACCATCATTATTGTAATAAAACAAATTGAATACCACTTATATAATTGGGAAAAACTCATATAGAGTAAAAACAAAAAAAAAAATGTTGTGTTTTGCCATTTAAAATGTTGCCATGACAATATCTACCTCTAACTTATCTAAAATCAACTTTACATTGAGTTGTAACTTTGGCATAGGTGTTTGATTATCGATAGCTTTCATTTCAACATTGTTGTTTTCATGTATGTATGTATATATGTATGTATGTATATCTATGTATGTACATATGTATATATATGTATGCATATATGTATGTATATATGTATATATATACATATATATACAGATGTGTCTATGATGTATGTATGTATATATAGAGAAAGATCTTATGGATTGTAGATAATGGATTATAAATAAAAAAGAAAAGAAAAAACAACATTAGTTATTCTCCATTTAGTTTGATTGATTGTGGAGAGTTGTAGGAAAAAGAGGGTGGAGAGCTCCAAATGTGGGTGGAGAGCTCTATACGTTGCTCGAGATTAGTGAAGATCTAAGATTTTGTTTCCATTCCCTTGTGATCATTGCATTTCATTATCATGTCATACACTTGTGATCTTAGTTCCCTTGTTTCATGATTTTCCTCAAGGGGAGAAGAGGTACCCATGTAAATAGTCTTTTTTTCCTTCTAAACATGTATCTCTTGGTCATATATAATAGCTTTGGTTAGATTCAAGGATAACTCATTATGATGATTGTATGCATATGTGCATGTATGTATGTATATCATTTTACTATATGAATTTCTTTACATGCATACATACACACTTACATAGTACTTGTGCTAAATTAATTTAATCATTCATGTCTTGAATTCACATAAGCAATTATCCTTGCATTCAATCAAAATTATTCAAACCAAACTAAGTATGCAGAAATTTGTACTTACATATTATATTATCTCTTGGTGATTGAGTAAAAATCTTGTACATAATATCATCTAGGTAATGATTAGATGCATTCAGATTAAGTCATAATAGGGTTGAGAAGATGATCCATTTTGTTGCTTCATACTTTTTTTTATTAAATATTTTGTTTAACATAATCGGTAATACTAGAATTATAAAGCCACAACTAGTGCTCTGGTTTATTTTATTTAATCATATACATTTAAGACTTTTTTAAAAAAAAATTAGACTGTATGTTTGTTATCACTAAAACACAAATATAGATCTATGATAGTTATCTTTCTTAATTTCAAGATCTTCATATTTAACATGAAGAATTTCCACTATTACATAGTGGAATAGCCACATAGCTCATGGATTTTTCCACCAAATTATATTTTTATTATATTTTTGTCCTTAAAAAATACTATAGGTGAATATTCTTCTAATTTTCCATACATTTAATAAATTTTCCCTTGTCTTTTGAGGTAATTTTCTATTCTAAGATAGAGAAAACTATCATAAGGATGGACATGCCAATTTTTATCATCTCGCCTTCATAGCTAATTCCCTTGTCAAATTAATGAGTCTAGTTGCAATTGATACCCTGATTTTGTGCAACTTTCCAAATCAACCAATCACACAACCATCTTCCTCCTACCCTACCATTACATGTAGCCCTTTTTTGAGGTTTATATCTTAGTCCCTCTTGGATTTTGAGCATCTTTGAGCCTATTTCAAACTGGGTCCATTGGTTCAAGGAGGTTCATATGTTTGATAAGTGTAATGTCCTAGGTAGTTTAGTGGTTTCAATGTTTAGAAGACTCTTGGCTTGGATTGAAGTGTTGATTCAAAGGCTATGTAATTTAGATTGAATGTGCATTTCAATTCTCCATTAGGGACATAATTTTATTTTATTCCTTAATTTTGGATGTAATAATGAGGGTTTTAGCTTAGGCCATGGGAGAGCATTTGAGTTCTGAACATAAAATTGGGAACATTTGAGATAGAAACAACATCTAAAATTCTTTAAGTCTCTCTCCTCTAAAGACCTAATACATGGAGCCATTATCATCATGGGTAGACTCAATCTCCTTAGACAAATTCAATCAAAACTATTTATACCAAACTAAGTATGCACAAATCTGTACTTACATATTATATTATTCTTGGTGATTGAGTAAAGATCAAATACAATTTTCCAAGGTGACAAAATTACATATGCAGATATATGTATGTATGTATGTATATGTATATTTATGTATGTATATATGTATCTCTACATCTCTTTATTTTTTTGTCGTGCCCTTGCAATCTTTGTATATGTATGTATGTATGTATATACATACATAAACACACACATATGTGTGTATGTATGTATATGTACACATACATATACATAAAGAGAAGCTTCTCTAATCATCTACTAGGGGAAATATAAAGAGATACATGTTTAGAAGGAAAAAGAAAAGAAAATTTACATAAGTACCTATTCTCCCCTTGAAGAAAATCATAGAGCAAGAACTACTACATTTGGGCCCAAATTACACCAAAAATTACCCTGTCATCACAAATTACAGAAAAAAGGAAAAGAAAATCACCACAAATTATATCTTTGTCTCAAATTTTCATTGTAATTTGACCCTAAATGTTGTAGTGCAAAGAGCACATAGATCATAAGGGCACAACACAACAAAAAAATCATAAAGAAAGGGTACAGAGATCACAAGGGTGCAATGATGAAATTTCCACCAACATTTTGAGCTTAGAGCTCTTCACCAATTTTCAAAGCTCTCCACCCTCATTTGGAGCTCTCCACCCTCTTTCATGCATAACTCTCCACAATCAAAATAAATTTTGAATGCTTTATGTCATGTTTTATATATATAAAATCAACTTCACATTGTTGTGAGGCCTCACCCAATCCGCCATAGCATAGATGACATATTTTCATTATGATACTTCTAATTTGATATTTTGATACACTTTTAAGCCTATAGGGTTATGTCATTCTAATATCTAAATTTTGATTATCTGCACTTATGTTTGCACATTTGGACCTAAACAATATATTTAATGATTTCATTCATGTTCTAATATATTCTAATTGCTTTGATAGAAACTAAATTGTAGAAATGATTGTAATGTGAAATTGTAATATTTAAGTGGAAATCAGAGTTAAAGGATAGATTGTGATATGAACTAGGACCTAATTCACATGCCTAGGGACTCAATATTGTGGATTCAATATTTCATCACTATGATAGAAAATAGATTATGAAGTTATTTAGAGTATTAATTTGATCATGTTAAGTAAAGTTTAATACTGATAAGAAGAATTTGATATTTTAATGTTTTGAATATTCTAAGTGAAAATAATTAGAAAAAGTAATTTAATTGGAAATGATGAATTTTGAAACCCTAATGCTGAATGTGATAATGATTTATTGCACATATTTACATACTTTTTACATTATTTTTTTGGACTACTGATGCTTGATTTAGTGTATAGGAATTTGACCATGGATTAATTAGGGAATCAAGGCTCAAACCCATGTGAACATGACATACCCAAGGAAAATATTTGGAAGATTTAAAGCCTCATTGTTATGTGTTTATTTTGTAAATGTGAGTTTTCAAGTGTATAGTAAATTTAAATTCATTAATACATTATGGACATGTCATTGTGATGTGTAATGTATTTTAATGTGTCACTTCACACTTGTAATTGTTTATGTGTTAATGACATATCACCTAGGGTTTTGTTCATGGGGCCACTTAACCTTAAACCAATTACCATTTATAAGGCTAAGTAAACCCAATTGGGAGAAGGGTAGGATGGGTCACCATCATGTGAATTTCAAAATTAAACTTGACAATGATTTTAGAGGGTCCAAATGTGGTCCCAAAATGTCATTTTTGGTGAAAATAAGCCACCCATATGATGGCATCACATGTTAGGGGCCTAAATTGAACCATTTTAGTGCCTAGCTAGCTTAAGGGACTCCTTAACCAATGCATTCTCCAACCAATTCGAAATTTGAGTTGTCCCATGAGTTTACCCCCACTTTTCCACTTAGTCAAAGTAGCAATTTTGGTAGGGACAAGGGTGTAAGAGATAGTGGTCTGATGTTTTTGCCAAAAATAGATAATGGGAGAGTCTTTTTAGTGGACTTGGACAAACTAGTAGAGTGTTAACCCACTGTCTAAGTTTAGAGACAATTAGGGTTTTGAGGGGAGAAGGCCATGGAAGGGAGCTCTTCAACAACTATCTTTTCCATTGGCTTGGATTGAAGTTGGTTCTCATGGTATTATTTTCATTAAAGTTGTATAATATTGTTGAATCTATATTCATGTAGAAATGAAACTATGCATTGTTTGTTGTGTTGTAAATGTTGTGATGTATTTATTGTTGCATTTTTTCCCTTGATTTTTACTTCTTCTTTTTTTGACATGAGTTTTGTCCATGGGTGTGACGACTTCACTAACCCTTTGGGAAGGGAAGAGAAGTCCAAGGTGAAGGGGTTAGATGGGCTTGGCAATGTAGTTGAGAACCTTGGAGTATGGGCTCCATTGTATGCCATAATCATTCATATCTTGCTTCAGGGTGATAAGGGAGGTATGGTGGAGAGAGGAAGTTTATGGAGTATGGGCTCCAAGGAAGATATAGCTGATGGTAGTGTGTTTGGAGGATGATTGTGAAAGCCCCAAAAGGGCATAGAATTTGCTAAATTGTGAAAGCTCTGAAAGGGCATGGAAATTATTTATTGAAGATATTTTTTGATCTGGCAAGTCTCCTATTTGAGAAGCACACCTTCACCCTATGTTCATGGTTCCATTTTTGAACCATTTAGAAATATCCTTGGGATGGAATTGTTCAAATATTGTGATGTGATTTATATGCATTTGCAAGATTGTATGTGAAACCCCATTTGAGCCTTGTTCCCTTACCTTGGGGGTGGTCTCTTTGGAGGCCTATGGTTGGGAGGAGAGTACCCATGGTCTTTTTTGTTTGTTGTGATGTATTTACACATTTTGTTCTTAAGGGAGAAATGGAAAAAGTTTGGAAAGATCATCTTGTAGATTTTGTTTGAATGAGAAAACTTGTTGATGTGCATTGTACATGTATTGGAGAATCTCTCTCCATCTTACTCATGTTTTTGCAATGAATGATATCTTAGTAGTAAGGAAGAAATGTGTAATTTTGTAATGTATTTGAAGGGATGAAATCCTTCTCCATGTTACTGTATATTGCATTGTAAGAGTTGAACCCTTCTATTTTGCCATTGTGTAATGAATTGTAAAAGTGAGATCTTCATTTTATGTGCATTGTTGTGACAGATGGATCCATGAAGTAAATGAAGAAAATTGGATATCATCATTAATATAAGTGTTGTAAGGTTCAATGTTATATATTAGATGTAAAGAAATGGAATGATTGATGCATCACAATCGTCACAAGTGAAATATGAAATAGATTCATCTAAAATGAGTCATTATTTTGATACTCATGTAATCACTATAAATTCTTGGAATCATGCTCAATTGAATTATGAGACAACACAAAGAAAATGTCTTTCAATTATATTGTTTATGTAAAGAAATTTTACCAAGTATTAGATTTTCTATAGATGTCATTTAGAGTTCCACTATTCATAAAAATGATTAATCTGGCAGTTCCATGTTGATCTAGTTTTCATTGTGTCCCATGCATTTTATATTAAGGTAAAAAAATAATTTCAAGGGACCCTAAACCCTTTACAAAAAACTATAGATAAACAATAAGCACCACTAGGTTTTATAAGGACCCGAAACCTAAAGTTTTAAACACAAAAACCAAGTTTTACAAGGACCTAAAACCAAAAGTTTAAAGCATAAAAAAGTAGTTGAGGTTTACAAGGACCTCTAACCTAGAGTTTTAAACAAGCTAGAAAATAAAAATAAAAACTTGTAAAACCACACAGACTAGTAACCAGCACACTAACTCCCATGACCAACACCTACAATAGCTCTTTGATGATATTCACCACCTCTTTACCTACTTCTATAGTACTCTATATAATATGAATCAAAGCTAAAATAGGAGCCTCAAGATCCTCAGTGACCTTTTTCCTCATTCTTTTCCTAGTTCTCTTACTAGGTCCTCCTGGACTCATCATCCCATGTGTTAAGATTATTGTTCTAGATATTTTAAATAGACTTAGTAATCTAGTTAATTACATTGAGACATTAGAATCACATCAGAGCTATGTTAAACCAAGATTCACAATACTATAGTTGAGTATATTCTAGAGCAAAAATAATCAAAAGGGAATACATGAAAAGTTAATACTATGGGCTAGGATTGAGTATTGCACTCTCTACAAAATGTATGAAGAGGCAAAAATAATCCACTCCCCAATTATAAAGCAATTAAATATTATTGGGGAATATTCCCTAGGGTCCCTGACTTCCAAATAAAATATACATTATATAGGTACTTGAGACATGCTTATCAATATCTCACAAAATAATAATAACATATGATCCCAATCCCACTAAAAAGATAAAATAGAGAGATAAATTTAAAAAGTAAACACTATCATATATTATGTAACGGTCACTTATCTATAGTCAATGGTCCATCAACTCCGCATCAAGGTTGGAATACATAGTAGGTGGGACCCTAAAATGGTTAGAGGGAGGGAGAGGGAATCACATGATCCCCACCCTTGCATTTTTACTCTCATCCCTATGTATCATAGATAGATTACCCGAGTACATGTGCCAACCCTACCACATCTCTCTCACATTTTTTTGTGGGTTGCAAACTCTCAATAGGTTAGAGTCTTCCTCTACACATCTTTTTCTACTCTATAGACCCACCCACCATTTAGATGGTGCCTATCCATAGAAATCATTTTAGGCACTCATGCATGGGATACGGGATGTGTCATAGCACCAAGTAATTGCACTAGGGGCTAGGAAAAGAGTTAGGCTATGTGGATAGTCAATGGGGAGAAATACGTGGATTAGGATAGGGCCCTCTTTCCTAGTATAATATCCACCATCCTTAGGCATATAAACCCAACAATTGGGAAGGTCACCAAATGACAAGGGACATCCATCACCCCCTCCACCATTCGCACATGAGGCAAGGAGAAAGGCTCATAAAGTGAGCACTAGTATTAGGGATAGTTTAGTGTTATTAAGATGGGAAAATTTTCTAGGTAATCATGGCTTAGAAAAAGGTAGCATTTAGTAAGTAGGTTAGAGTTGGGTGTATGTTACTAAGTTAGTTAGGATATAGTATAAGTCAAATCAACATCAATATTAAATTAGTTTCTAGATAAGTGAATCGAATTCAGTTAGTAAATATTTAAATAAGTAATATAATTAGGGAAGACTAGTAGTTAGAAGTAAATTTGGTAATAAATTAGAGTAGGTTAGTATGAAATACTTAAGGAGACAAGGATAGGTGTTCTATTAGTATTTTATTTGTTTTTTTATTTTAAATTTTTCTTAGGATTTATATATATTTGTTAGTTGTGCATGCCTAATACAATTCAATTTAAAAAATATATATGTATAGATTTTTTATAAAATAGTAATTGTTAGATGTGTGTAGAATGTTATTAACTTATGTAAATATAGGATATGTAATTTACAAAAATTGAAACCTAGTATAAAATTATATATTGTTATATAAAGTAATCTCATTGAACACTAAGTTGAGTGTATATACATACATGTGTGTGTGTGTGTGTGTGTGTGTGTGTTGTCTACTAGAGAACCTAGTATCGAATAGAAAAGAAGTGAAATAAGATGGAATAAAAAGGTGAAAGAAGTAGGTGATATGTCTTACCTAGTAACTAGTTTTATAACCATATGGTGGTAATGTATAGGATTTAGAAAAGTTTTGGTATGAAACAAATTGAGAATTAGTCATATTTCCTTATAACAAGATTTCTATCCTAATACCCATACTGGTATAATTAATATATGTACATATATCATAATATTTAGAATGTATGAAAATGTGATGTATGCCACGACCATAAAATATTGTATAAAAGTACCCAGAGGAAGATTAAATAAGTATGAGTTCAATTATCCAGTCACCTTGAATTTGAAATGGAGAAGTAACTAGGTGAGGTTGTTCTATGATGCTGCTCATTTTATTGGTATGCATACTAACTATTCATATCTACATATGTAATATAAATATGAAGGTTCCTCTTACATATAGATTGTGACCCTAATAGTAATCAGATGAACCTACCTTCCTACCATCTAATGGCTCATAAATAAATTTGCATGCCATACTTGAATTGGATGTTGATGGATGCATAATCACCATTACCAAATCTAAATGTGTTATAATATCACAAATTAGATAATTTTACCAATATATCTTAGACCTAAGAGTATCATTCATGTCAAGGTATGATTACCCTTGTGGTAATAATTATTGTTAGAATATGACTTTTGACAAGATGGTAGTATGGAGCATGCTAGTCCTAGTATCTTGTGGTGAGTAAGGCATTTGTTAGGCTGAATACTTGAAGTGATGTTTTCAACCATTAAGGTATAACCTTCAATTTGGACCACAATATTAAGTATGACCCAAAACATTAAACTGGTATGACCATAAGTAGATATATCTTATTAAGCCTTCTAATCTATAAAATCTTATTGCAACTTGGTTTGTGTGAGATATCCTATTTGCCAAAAAAAATTGTAGTTGTGTTTTTGCCTTATAAATTTTTGGGTATGACAACTATGTTGTAACTCTGGCATCTAGGTGTTTGATCCTTGATAACTTTCATTTCAATGTTTCAACATTCAAGTTTCCAAGTTTCCTCTTCATTATATGTTTGGTTTATCAATGATATCCTCTAGTTCAATAATGGTGCATCTCAACTAGCATTTCATACATTTTAGATACAACCTAGTCTACTTAGATTTTGAAAATAAAAGGCTAAATGTTGAGTTTTAACATTAACTTGACTAGTCTATTTAGACCTATTGATCATTGTCACAAGATTTTAAACATAACTATATAAGGAGTGATTTTAGACATATAAAGGTTAATCTTACATTAACTGTAAACTACAACACAAAGGTTGTAATAGGGTATTATAGTATTGTATTTATAGAAAAATGCCTAATTCACTCGAGTGGGTGTATGATGGAGAAGAGTTGTATTAGGTGAGTAAAGCTCACCAGTGTCTATAGGAATAAAACTACATCAAAATAATTAGAAATCTAAACTACATCTTTGTTAGAATGAATAGGTAAAGGGTTTTGATCATGTGGATAGTGGTACATAGGTAGCCTGGTAGGTAGAGTATGCCTCTAGTGTGTAGATGCTTTGGACATAGTTAGGTAGCACTTAACTATTTTAAGACATTATATGTTGACTCACAAGGCTCATTCCTTTGCAGAAGCCTTTGCCACAATAATATTACCTCTAAACCATGCAGAGGATGTTGAAGTAGTTCCCAACCTTGAAACACTCTTATAAGAAATGGAAAAGAAAATGTAGATTCAACAAATATATTACTATTATTTATGTATATGTATGTATGTATGTATATAAATATGTATATATATATACATATGTATATATATGTATATATACATACACATACACATATATGTGTATATGCATGTATATATATAGAGAGATCTTGCCATAAGAAGCTTAGGAAAAAATAGTCCTTTCCACCCTAAAAACCACTTTGTTACTTCATTAAAATTAGGACTTGAATAAAGCCAATGATACAAAACTTGCTACCACTTTCGAGAAAATGTTTCCCCCAACATTGCAAACATATGATAAATGGGAATGGCACATGATTGAGCCATAATCCAGTTAAATTGGTCTAGATATTGATTAGTTGGGTTGATTACAATTTCCTATAGATTTTTCATCAGATTAGGTACACAGCTAACAATACCAAATAAAAATTTCCAAGGTGATAAAATTGCATATGCAGATGCATGACTTGAATTCTAGACATAAAGCACATTCCCCAATTTATAATGAATGGTTTGATATAAATGCTCCATACACTAGCCCAAGAATGGAAGCCAAGGTTGTAACCATGCATGTATTAGCACACTCTCCTAGAAAGGATCCCTAGTATCTACTATAACTATTAATTTTGGCATCATTATATGATCCAAAATGTTACAAAAACTCCTCCCATGTCTCCAAAAAATATAGCATAGGTTTAGGGTCCCTTCGCTCCTAGGAATTTGTAGCATCCATTTTCACTATAGGAAGAATAACTTTAGTGAAGAGTTGAGTGTAAGGAGTTAAAGAAGCAAGTTGTACTTCTATGTAAATGTCATAATCATGAGTCTCATTCCCTTGTAGGAGCCTCTACCACCTCTAAACCATGCAAAGGATGTTGAAGTGATCCCTAAGCTTGAAATTTTTTTATAAGAAATGATGAATACTATTCTTTATGTATATGTATATCTATGTATGTATGTATGTATATACATATGTATATGTCTATATATGTGTGTATATATACACACACACACACGTGTGTGTGTGTGTGCCTATGTATGTATATATAGAGAGATCTTGGCACAAGAAGCTTGGGGAAAAATAGTCCTTACCACCCTAAAAAACATTTTTTTACTTCATTAAAATTAATAATTGAACAAAGCCAATGATACCAAACCTGTTGCCACTTTGAAAAAAATGTTGCATTCAACATTGCAACCATATGATAAATGGGAATAGTACACGCCTAAGCCAACATCCAATTAAATTGATCTAGTTTCTTATTAGTAGGGTTGATTAGAAATTCTTCTATAACTATGATTAGATTAGGTATAATAAAATGAATAATCAGTTGTTCCTAGCTAGAAATATCAAACATAGTTTTTTAAGGTGATAAAATTGCATATGCAGATGCATCACCCTGACCTACCATAGCATAGATATCTTAGTTTCATTTTGATAATCAAGATTTAATATTTTGACATATGTTCAAGATTTAGATGGACAATGGCTTATATTATCTATTGATTTTGGTATTTACAGTAGTAATTTCCACCTATGATATGCATTAAGAACCAAATTTTTGTATGGGATGATCTAGAAAATATGGATGCAACATTACACCCTATTAGAATAGAAAATGGATGATGACATGGTTTAGAATGTTAATTTGATCATGTTGATTTAAGATTAAATGTGATATGCATATTTTGAATGATTTATCTAAAATTATTACAAAAGGAAAGTTAATTGAATTGTGTTAATGTGGATTATGCAACATTGGAATTTGTATGTACTTATATCATGTATTTTATATGACTTCTCTTTCAACTTCTAATGCTTGATTTTAGTGTGCAGGAAGTGGAACCATGGAAATTTATTATGGAAACAAGGTTCAAATTCATGTGAACATAGTTTAGCTAGGTGAATCTTTGGAAGATTCAAAAAGCCTCATTGTGATGTGTTTTATTTCATAAATGTAAGCTTTCATGTGTGTGGCAAATTTAATCTCAAGAATGCATTAGGGACATGTCATGGTAATGTGTAATGTGTTTTAATGTGTCACTTGAAACTTCTAGTTTTTTTGTGTTAATGACATGTCACCTAGGGTCTTGGTCATGGTAGAATTTAACCTTTAAACTAATTACCTTTCAAAACATTTAAGTAAACCCACTTGATAAGGAATAGGATGAATCACCATCAAAGGGAAATTTAAATTCGGACATGACAAGAATTTTAAAGGGTCATTATGTGGTCCCAAAGTGTCCTTTTTATGGAAATAAACCACCCATATGTTAGTATATCATGTTAGGGGTCTAAATTTGACCATTTTAGTGCTTAGCTAGCCTAGGGGGGCTCTTAACCAATGCATTATTCCACAATTCAAAAATTGAGTTGTCCCATGAGTTCTTCCCCATGTTTCCACTAAGTCTAAAATAGAAAATTTGGTAAGGAAAAGGTTGTAAGAGATAGTGGCTTGATTTTTTTGCTAGAAATGATAGTGGAAGAGCCTTTTTAGGGAGACAGAAAAACTAGTGGGGTGTTCACCTACTCTCTAAGTTTAGAGACAATTAGGGTTTTGGAAAGGAGGCTAAGGAGAGGGGAGCTCTTCATCAAGTATTATTTTCCCTTACCTTGGACCAAGGTTGGTGCCCATGCCATGATATTATTTTGAACTTGCATAATGGTGTTGTAACCTTGTTATTGTTGTTGGTGAAATCATGTTTTGTTTTGTGTTGGAGAGATTGCAAATTTTGTTGCAATTAATTTCTTTAGATTTATTCTTTTGTTCTTATTTTTTAGTTTTGAGTGTTCATGCATGTGAGGACTTCACTCACCCTTTAGGAAGGGAAGAGAAGTCTAGGGTGAAGGGGTTAGTTAGGCTTGACAATGTAGTTGAGAACCTTGGAGTATGGGCTCCATTGTATGCCATAATCATTCCTAGTATGTTGGAGATGAGGAAGTTTATGGAGTATAGGCTCAAAGAAAGCTATAGCTGATGGTATTATGTTTGGATGATGGTTGTGAAAGCCCTAAAAGGGCATGGAATTTTCTAACTTGTGAAATCCCCAAAATGGCATAAAATTTATTATTGTAGATATTGTTTGATATGGAAAGTATCCTATTTTAAAAGCACACCTTCATCCACTTCTTTCATGATTCCAATGGTGAATCATTGTGCGAGCCATGGGAGGGATTGTGATGTGTTGTGTTGTGGAATTTCATACATTAAAAGTTGCTTGAGTGTATCCCATTTGGATCTTATTTCCCTAGCTCAGTGGGTGGCCTCTTTGGAGGCCTACGATGGGAGGTGAACCTACATGGTTCCTAGTTTTGTGTTGTTTCCCATAGGTTTGTGAGGATGGACCCTATGAAGAAGTTATGGTTTTTCCCTTGAAATTGTTGAAGAACCAAGTGTTGTGAAGAAATCATCCTTTTTCATGTCATTCTATTATGGGTTATGATAGAAAAATATCCATTATTATTCTATGTAATGTGAGATGGATTCACACCCTATTGTATAATAATGTGATTTTATAAAATGAGATTTGATGCTATATGTATATAGTTGTCATTGTAAGAGAAAGTTTGTACCATTTTCATAGTTGCATAGTAAGGAAAGAAATAGTTCATGTAGAGGAATAACCATTATTATGAATCCATGTAGAAGTTATGGAAACTAGATACTCTTCCTTTTGTACATTCATATTTCAATCAATAGTTAAATCTTATAGATATCTCATGATGTGAGAGAATCATTGTAAGAGTTATTCAATGTAGACTTCAATGATTTCATTATAAGGTTCTCTATTATGTAACTTGATTCCATGGAAATAAAAGTTCATGTATATGCATGGAAAATGATTCAATATGTCTCAATAAATAGGAAATTCCATATATGAGTTTGTTCATCCTTTAGTATAATTATAATTGATCTTGTGTAATGTAAACAATATGTTAAACCTTAAGCATTTCAATACCAATAAATTCTTAGATTAGACAGATTTAAAGAGTAATATCAAAACATGTAATTAAGAGGTTTAGGGGATTTAAATCAATCTAGCACCAAATCCATAGTCATAGTCTCCTAAGTGTAAAGTGAGGAAAATGCATAAGACACGTTATGAAACCTTGTTGTAGATGCACTTTTACTCTTTGGAATTTGTATGAAGAGTAGAAATTAATCCCATCTTCTATTATAGACCATTAAAATATTCAAGAGAATATCCCTTTTAATCTTGTGAATAGAGAAACAATAAGATTAAAAGTGTTAGTCATAGATGAAAATAAATATAAAAATTAATACATCCAGTAAGAATGTTATCACATAATGAACTTGTGACTTAGACTTGAGAAATGAGTCACATCAAAATAAAAATAATAAAATTATATAGTATGATCCACCCATGAAAGAACCCTAAACAAAAAAATTATACACACACACACACACACACACACACACACACACACACACACATATGTATATGTATATATGTATACATACATATGTATATATACATATATATATATATGTATGTATATATATATACATATATATATATATATATAGATATATATACATACATATATGTATATATGTATATATATATATATAGATATATATGTATACATCTATACATCTATATATGTATATATATATCTCTATATATATGTATATGTATACATATATATGTATGTGTGTGTGTATGTGTGTGTGTGTGTGTGTGTGTGTGTGTGTGTATCAACACAATGAAAAACGTACCTAGGCTGACCACCCCTAAACATCCCACCTAACACCCTCTCCTTGTACACTAAGAAAAGTGCACTTCTCTAAACCCTTCTATTCAAGATTTTCCATAGATTGGAAAGCTTGAAATGGTGGCTTAGGGCTCCCTAATCATGGAGTGTAAAAGCATACAAATGAGCATAAAATGGCTCTCAAATGAGACTTAAGAATGCAACCCTTGCTAGTAAACCATGAAATGGGAGATTCTTTGAGCAAGAGAAAGAATGCTAGTGTCAAAGAACTCTTGAATATGCAATGCAAGGATGAGAGTAAACTAAGATGAAATGCACAATGTAACTAAGATAAGAAAATGAAAGTGTTACATCCATATTAATTAGACTATGTGATCTAAACTACTTGCAAAAGAACTACACTATATGCAACTAAACTAGGATGCCATATGATAAAATGCTATGGATAAAAGAAATGTAGACAAGAAATGGTATTCTCCAAAAAAACTCTCAAGCATTTGAATAGAAAACCTATAATATAATGGTAGAGATCAAGATTGAGATGGTGGATGCTCAATGGTTGAATTCAGAAATGGGAGGGATCCATGTGCACACACAAGTCAACTAATAGAAAATAAGTTGACTTGTCATATAAGACAAAAGTCTCACAAGCCTATTCTTTTAATTGCAAAATAGAAAAAGGACTTTATGTGTGCACTCTAAGTGGGTTAGAAGAATGGGGTCTTTTATTTAATTAAAAGAGGACATGTTCTTTTAATCAAATATGAACTTAGGATAGCATAGTCAAACTATAGGTTATAATCAAATTAATTGAGTATTAGCAATTTGGTCTAGGTAAATGATTAATTAAATTAGCTAGAATGCTAAGAAGGGGGCTAATAGTCTAGATGACGATTTTTAGGTGATTAAATTTGCCCCTCTTTGACTAATGTGTGATCAATTTAGGAACACATTATGTCAAAGAAAACAAAAGCCAAGTAGGTAGCAATAGATATAGATATCTAATTTTGGACAACAAAATGTAGAAAGAGATAACAAATCCTAAATGTATAGCCTAATAGTGATAGTATTGAATACTAGAAAAAGAAAGATGATGTCAGAATCCAAGAAGGATGCTAACACCTAACAAATTAGATAGATCAAGAGCAAGTGAAAAGATCAATCATATACTCCTAAGAAATAGACAGCTGTAGCAAGCAATAATAGAGTATTTCTACTCCCTTAGGATCAAAATTGAAATGAGGTAAGGGAGATGCAGAAACAAGCTAGATATGAATAAATTGAGATATAGAAATGTCCAAGATAGAATGCCCCAGTTTGACCAAAGTTGACCATGAAGGATAAAGCATAAAAATTAGGTCAAATTGAGTAGAAAAATGATTTTAGACATGAAAAGGTGAATAGAAGGAGATATCAAGCATAGAAATGGTCAAGACATCAAGAAATGAAGATGCCCCAGTGATGATTCAAAGATTAGACCTCAGAAGGTCAGCTAACTACTTAGAAGAAGGTAAAATTTTAAAATGCAATTTTGACCATCAAGATGAATTTTGATTTTGATTTTGATCCTAAAAATGGATCTAGGATGTCAAAATTAGCTAGGGGTGCAATTTTCACCCAATTCCAAGGAGTTTGAAAATTAGTTAAAAATTGAGGTTGGGGCTATAAAAGGGGCCCAAGTGTCATTTTCAAAATCATTTTATCTTTTGTGATTTGTTGAGAGATTGTGAGTGGCTGAGAGGCTACCATGGCTTTGGAAAAATTTCACTTCACTAACACTATTTTGAGTGCAGTTGATTGCACAACCGGCCAGAGTAGTACTGGGTGCCAATAAGTGACCTCTTTTTGTCATTTTTTCGAGCTATTTTTGGTGTTTTTTTGCATGTTTGTAGGGTTTTCAACAAAATATCATGTGATACTAAAAAGTTATTGCATGGGTACTTTGGAAAATATCGCACAATAGATTTTTGCCAAAAATGTATGGCAGGAATGTTATATAGTTTATCGTATGGGACATACCCATATGTCGCATGAACTGGTGTGAAATATTGCATGATAGAATTGTGTTGCATGGCATTAGAAAAAGTATCATGTGATAACTTTCTAGCATATTGTGTCACCTTTAGTATGAAAAAGTATCATATAGATTTATTTTTTAGCATGTTTTTTTGGATTTTTGCATTATGATCATGTTTGTGATGAGTTACTAACATGTACATGTTGTGTGTTGATAGGAGGTATTTATGGCACTATTGATCAAAGCCCCCAAAGTGATGGGGTTGCATGTTGTACAGTATTTGAGCAATGATTAGCATGCTTCCATATCTACTATGGGTTTGCGATGGGTCATATAGATGCCCCATATATGGGCAAACCATGGAGTATTAACTATGCTAGTTGAGTGGTGGCACAATGAGCATAACACCTTTCATATACCAACTAGAGAGGCCTTGATTACATTGGAGGTTGTGTATCACATTCTTTGAGTGCCATGCCATGGCAAGCCAATAAGTTGTTTGATTGATTATTCTTGTCATCTTTTACAAATATTGATGTGAGGGACACTGACGTTAACCTTGGTTATTTCATAGGTGTACTATGATTAAACCCTAATAGAGGGGCAAGCTGTGATGCAAAAATTATTTCATGATGTCACCATTTTAGACTATCATCTGGGTTGGGAGTGATTGATTGTTGAATATGGAGTAGATTACCCTCTTCCTAGCTTACTATGTTCATTGGTAGCTCAGGCTTTGGTGATAGATAGGGGCTAGAAGAGCTTCCCACTAGGATGGGGTCAATTAGTGTTTGATCTAATTGCATGGCCATGAAAGATGGCATGGGGGCCAGTGATACTGGCAAAAATATACCATGAGCTACATAAGATAGTTTATCATGAGGGCTACTCATGGGCATGCTTTACAGTGGTGGCATAGATCTTGGCATGGGAGTACATTACTGTGATCTGACCATGGGTGTAGCAATGAGAGCGGAGCCAGCCATATATTTTTGGTTATCGAGGATTCATCCCATAGATGCATAGTGCAGATGTGACCTATTATAAACATATCTTTGATGAGCTAACAATTTTCACATGGCGACCTTATCAAGATCACTGTAGATGGTTTGATGCATGGGAGTTAGACTATATGAGATATAGGAAGACACTGGTGGGTAGGATGGCAAGTATAGTGGAGTAGTTTGTGATCAGCTAAGTATGTTTGTAGTTTGCAGAATGACAGGTGATATCAGTGAAGACTACCATGTATGCTCGAATGCATTCTGATGAGGCACAAGGATGGTTGTCGATACTATATTATTAGATAGTAGTACAAGATATAGTGTCTCTAGTGTTAAATCACTAGGATTTTCACCTAGATGTGTCAAATGTAAGAGTAGATCCTACATACTTATATGAGAGTTAGAGGCACTCATTCTTGTGATTTACAGAGCTTGATGTGCTACCCGCAGGAGGGGGACATGGAGGTGGTGGAGGTGGAAGTGGTCGATGGATGGAGGTTGGAGTTGGGTCTTGATCAGGGTGGAGGAGGACACGGGCATAGGCCATGAGGGAGATGGAGGAGGAGGAGGAGGTTCCATTGAGGTGGTAGAGAGTAGGGAGAGTGGAGGTGTAGGTAGAGCAACCAGTTGGGGGTGATGAGCGAGATGCGAGGATCCATACCTTGGAGGTAGAGCTTCAAATAGCTTAGGTGGTAGTTGTAGTTTGAGACACTACTAAATTTAGGCCTAAATTTTGACGTGAAAAGGTCAAAATTTTGACAAGAGTAGGTCAATAAGGTGACCAAGCTTGCTATCAATCTTTTTTAGTTGATTTTTCACCACATACATTTTGGGTCAAAATTTTGACTTCATAAAGCGACTTACCAACATGAATTTTGTCGATTTCCCTAGTCTAACCTGAACTGTTATTTCCTCATTTGTGGGTGCCACTGGTCAAAATTTTAACAT
Organism: Cupressus sempervirens; assembly: GCA_028749045.1. Lineage (NCBI taxonomy): Eukaryota > Viridiplantae > Streptophyta > Pinopsida > Cupressales > Cupressaceae > Cupressus > Cupressus sempervirens. The sequence goes on from CM053787.1 coordinate 517,929,186, forward strand.
AAACCTACACCAATTTGGCATCTAAATTGCGACCAAAACCCCTTACTTTTCTATGTTGATGCCATACAAGAAATGTCAAAGGAAATTAGTTTGGTGTTGAAATTATGACCAAAACACCTTACCTTTCTACGCATTTGCATCAAAATTGAGACCAAGATACGTAGAAATTTTGACAAGCTATCCTAGTTATTGTAAAGGCTTTGCTCTCATAGGAGCCTTCTAAATTAAACAAAACTTGATTCTAAAGCATAATTTCTCGGTGCATGAGAGTTAGGGTATTGTGCACATTTCTACCTCCACACCATTGTTTCGTTTATCACATGATTTATTTCATACAAAACAATGGGAAGGAGGAAGAAATGTGCACGATATCTTGAGTCTCCACTGAGCAATTATGCTTTACAACTCAAATTTTGTGCAGTTTAAAAGGCTCCTATGAGAGAAAAGACTTTACAATAATTGGCATAATGTGTCTAAATTTTGGTTCCTGCAGGGAAGAATAAAATTAGGAAAGAATTATTTATCAAGAATGAAAGCCAATAATTTCATCTATTTTTCAAACAGATAAACGTGACAAAAAAACCTACAGTCCCAATCACATCATCATAAGAGCACATATATAACTATAACTATAACTATGTCTAAAACCAACATAATTTACAAATATCCACAATTCAAATATTATCCCTTGATGTTTTCTTTAATGCAAAGTTTTAAGCCAACTATGTTATTGCCCTAGATGTAATACCAAACTGTCATTAGGCAAAAGACTGTAGCAAGATTTACGATTTACAAATGCAAGGAGAACTACCCAACCAAAGTAGAAAATGACATGAAAAGTTAACAATCTATCAATTAACAATCTAGATGAAATATTTCTAGCAATTGAACTATACATTATAGAAACAAAAAATTGCCTTAAAATTGACACCTCACCAGTTGTTCATTTGCATCTGTAATGGCTTCACAAAAGTTGAAAGCTTACAATTTGTCATGAACACAAAAGGCACTCGTAGTTCAGCTGCATAAATAAAAATAAAGTAGTTCAACTGCATGGTGAGGGCAAGAGATTTACAATATCGATTGTGGAGTTGTAGATAGGTAAACGATAAACATAAAAAGGTAGTACAAGATTTTAATAGCAATTATGACCTTCACAATTTTTCTCAATAGTTTTGGGTCATTAAATTGGATAGAAAATTGATAGTAAAATGTGAAAGAGAACACAAGTAATGTCACATCAAAATAAGTTTACATCCTACATATGAGTATGCATCAAAATTAAATTTTTACCTCCTCAATCTATTTGTATCAATAAAGAAATAAGATATTTTTGTAATACAAAATTCTTGAAACCTATTCCACTGTAATCTTTCAAACCTACAAAATAAAACAAAAGCCATAAGAACTAAAATAAAAGGATTTATTTATAACAAACTATCACAGATGCTTTGTATATACCTTAGGACATGATACAAGCTGTTTCACAAGCAACACTTACATTCCAGTTTTTTTCTCATTTACTAGAGTGATGATAAACTATATGCAAAGTAGAAATAGTGCAACATAATAGATGATTAGTATCTACAATTTTTAATACTAAAAATTATAAAGAATGTAATACTCACAAGTGTCACTGCCTAAGAGAATGTAACCCAAGTTTATCATGATCTCTGCAACATTCATTGCATTGGGAATATCTTACTTATTTGTAAACACTAGTAACACTGCATCTCATAGTTCATCTTGCAAGAACAAGAAACTGAAATGATAAAAAAAATCTATGGATAACATGAAAATAAGTGTTAAAAGAATGAGACCAATTTTACACTATTATTAAAAACTAAAGTTGCCATGAGAAAGACATGAAATCTTCTTGATCCATTTTTCTATACAATATTTTTCAGGATGATTTCTAGCAAATAACAATTACATGTGGTAATCACAGTATTGCATAGGGGAAATATGTGGATAGATTACCTGACCCAATGATGAAGAACATGCATTGATAAAACTAAAAAAAAATACCATTTTATGGTTTCTTGTATTATAAGAAAGCTTCTAGATTAATAAAGAGCATAGAAGCATAATCCCTCACTATCAATGTGAGCATCATTAACTTTCTAGATATCTTGATATCTATTTGTAGAGAAATGAGAGCACAAATTTGGTAACTAAGGTTGAGAAATGCATGTTTTGGTTTTTAGAATAATTTGCAAGATAGATTACTCACAAGTTAACTAGATAAAAGAGTCTGATAACTAAAAATGGCTGATCTAGTTATGGTAGTGAAAGATGTAAATAGTAAGTACAAGATATTAGTAAATTATGATGTTTATTTTTTGATTGATAAGAGGTCGAAGCTAAGATTAATTATTATTATATGTTTTTATTAATTAATATTATTATTATTTATTAAATTCTAGTAGATTTGAACCCAAAATCATAAGAGGCTCACAATTTTATCCTTGTGTTGTAGGTTCTCGCCTAAGTTATGAAAATAGTATATCCAAGTATATGATCATATTTTTATTTTCTCTAACAAATGCTAGCTAATAGAAAAAATTAGCATGCTAAATCCTTATTTCATGAAGTTATTGTTGGATATTACAATAATTATAACAATAAGTAATGTTTATATAATGTGCCAACAGATACAACAAGCAAATATAAAATAATAATAAATTGTGAAACCATTATATATCTAAATGATATAAATTTTAAGTAATATCATAGTAAGGCACAACAAAAATTCTCAAATATAAATAATAGTCAACTGTCATTTTACTTAGATCCCTATGAAAATGTAGCACTAAAATACAATATACATTGGAGTTAGGAATTTGGTTGACAACCAAAATCAATTGAATTGAAATAAGAAACTTCACCAAAGAATCAACTAAATATGTATCTTTAAGCATATTTTGCTACTCAAAATGTTATGACTTCTTCCTTCTTGACCTTAAACTCGTGACATTTTCTAGTTTTATGGGGGGAAACATGTTCTCTCCAACTATTAGTTCTAAATGGCTTCCACCTTAGGCACATAGGGTCTTTGAACTAGATATATAAAATACACAACCATGTTGAAGACCATGGAAATAGAGGATAACATGGAAAATATCAAACAACAAGTTGGATGATGATGAAGACTACAGTGAAGGTAGAAGATCCTAGACATCATCAATTAATACCAAACTACCAAAGTGAGTATACAAACGTGAAAAGATAAGACACACCTTACAACTAAATGAAACTCTAGAAGCTGCCATCAAATGGAATGACATTGAATCATTACAAATAAATGAATACAACATAGAGAAGCTACTAGATATGGTATTTCTATTCAAACGAAAGAGTGCAGTAGGTATGCAACCATGACTAAGGAAAGTGTGATTTCACACCATTTTCCATGTTCTAATATGATCATAACAGATGCCCAATACCATAATCTAACAGTATAGTATTGTCACCCAAAACAAAAAATTAAATGATAATAGATGCCCAATACCCTCTTTCAATTTGCACTCTTCCCTTAAATCAATATTTAATTCTAGCAATCAATCATAGGAAAATGTTTTTTTTGTTACTAAAATTTGTTGGTCATTAACTTTTGCCATGGTATATGCTTTAGAAATTTCACCTACACATGAAATCCTTATATGTGTCTAATTTCTCTCAAATAGAAACCATTTGTTATATTTTTTGATGTTATCTTTATTATGTAAGACTTCCGTTAAGCACAAGTGCTTCCCTAGAAAAATAATTATACAAGGCTTTCTCCATTCAAGAATCAAAACGATAAAAGAACTTGAAAGCATGATTTTTATAGGAACTTAGCCACTTACTCGTCAATGAACTGGAAAAAATATAAAAGAAAGTAGCTTTGGCTTCTCCTGCCATAGCTTATCCAATCATCATTTTCCCAGTACCCTAAGAGAAAATTAAATGTACTTTATTGTAAACAAAAATGAATTTCCAACATATAAAGAATAGAGAATAAATCAGACTGACTTACAGGAGGGCCAAATAAGAGGAGTCCATTTCCTAGAGAGTGACAGCCTTGAAATATGTTAGGTCACAATAGAGGCCATATGACCATTTCCGTCACACACTTTTTGGCATGCTCTAGCCTAGCTTTAGTATAATTTTGGAAAAATAAATATTAATGTTAATGGGTACATAGAAATAAACATGAATAATATTATCATCAATTCATTCAGCCATATTAAATTTACCAATATCGTCCCACTGAACATTGGGATCCTGGTCCATTATCTCATTGCTAACATGCTCTATCAGACGTGGTTCCAAGTTACACAGCTTATTAGGAAGCTCACCATCAGGAGCAACAAGCATTTCTAAACTAAAAATATAGGATAGAAAAGAAATAGTCGTTAGCATGCTTCAGACCAAAACTGCTAGAGATGGTTATTTATTTAGTTAAAATCAACATCAACTAATCCTATTCAAAAATGATGGCTATGAGTTATTGTTAAACTACCTTCAAATTTGCAATACTTATCTTGGCACAAGATATTTTTTATAACTAAATAGTTTGAAGGATTGTGACTAGAGCAAAAAGCCCAAAAAACAAAGGTTACTGAAGATAGGCAAAGGTAGTCTGCTATGGAATATGCATGTGGATAGAGTATTTCCCAACTTGTCTAAACATTTCAGCTACAAAAAGATGTTGATTATATAATTTACACTACAAAAAAATAGTATACACAGGCAACGTTGAATAGGCACTATAGCAACATATTTAGAGCTAGTCAAACATCCAAATCACCATTAAAGAAAGGAATCATACATGAATAACTCCACTGCCATCTTAAGATGAAACATAGTTGTCTCATCTTTTGGCTTAGAAGAATCGCTATCATTGACAAACCAAAAAATTATTGTAGTATTCAACTATGTTCTTCATAGCCTATAAAAGCTAACTAAGGTTGCAATGTTTATAATGACTATAGAGAAATATATAAATTAAAACAAGCAATATTATCATCAATGTTTTTAAATGTAGAATGAAATGGTTGTAAGTATGTATTTCTAAGCCAATAGTGGCATGTAGTGATGGTTAAGTTGTTGAGTTGTTATCCTTGCCATCAAGGTTCAAATCTAATTGGGATGAGGTCCCCCATTTGTGGCCTCACTAGTTCATAGCTCTAGGTAAAAGTGTTTAGCCCTTTTTTTAAAAAAAAGTCTACATTTGTACCACATGCAAATGATGTTGAGATACAGACTTATGCAGTCCAATCTCCCAAGGAATAGATAACACCACTTATCGCCATCTTTGCCAAAATAGGATTTTTCATAAAGCGATGTTAGAATAGTTACTAAAATGGTCATAAATTATTTTGTTATAGTAAAATAATACTTTAACTTAAGAAGAAAAAAAAAACTATACAATATTAAAACATGACATCGTGCTTTAAAAACTAAAAAGGTACCTGTAACAAAGAACTTCATTTCAACTTGCTAATTGGTTGTCACTATTAACTATAAGCTTATCTTTAGAGTTTGAGCTTCACTTGGTTTTGAGAATAGTTAAATATTCTCTACTTACCAGGGCCAACCATGATGCAGAAGCATCCAAAGGTATAAGGGCAATCCTGTGTCACCCAAAAAAATATACTTAGACTTAGTTTCTATTTCATGTGTTTTTATTTTTGGATACCCATCAAGTGGTATCAGAGTGGGTCTTCCTAAGTGTGTAGACAGAGTGCCGACTATGAGGCAGTTTGCACCAGGACTGTGTGGTTATGGGTTTGAGTTAAGAAGATGCCTCCACAAAGAGAGTGTGGCAAAAGGGCCAGAGCTATTAATCTTGAGGAGGTTAGAGCTCTTTAAAGGCAGGTACAAGCATTGCAAGAGGAACTTCGTAGAGGAACAACTATGGTCGCAGGTGATGAAAGTGAAGATGACAACAAAGAAGATGAAATTGGACCAGAAGGGGAATTTGACAAGGAAGTTTTGAATCATGCAGAGGAAAGGCTTTTTAGGTCCATTACTAAGTTTGGGAAAAGACCTACAATTGAAGTGGGTGTATTTTCAAGAAATCTGAAACCAGATGAGTTGATCGATTGGATCAATGAACTAGAAGAATACTTTGAGTATGAGGATATTAGGGACCCAGATAGGGTTAAGTTTGCAAAGGCTAAACTGAAAGGCCATGCCAAAATATGGTGGCAAGAGGTCCAATTAGAAAGAAACAGAAGAGGAAAGGAGAAGATCACAAGGTGGGATCGCATGGTGGAAAAATTGAAGAAGCAGTTCATTCCTGTGGACTACAAGCTTGATTTGTTTAAGAAGATGCATGGGTTAAAGCAAGCAGGAAGATCAGTCCAAGAATATACAGAGGATTTTTACCAACTCTTGATTAGAGTAGGGCATGCAAAAGAAAATAAGGAGAAGGTTTCTCGTTATATCAGTGGGTTGCGACCTAGCATCCAGGAGGAATTAAGTCTGGTAAGAATGACCAGTGTTGAAGAGGGATACCAATTTTCCCTATGAGTTGAAGAGAAGTTGAATAAAAGGTTTGAAGGAAGACAAAGAGGGCATAGTCAAGGAGGAAGGGGAAGCGGTAGGTCATTTGGAGGCCGCAATGAAACCCAAAAGAAAAATGAAGATGAGGGTACTAGCAGGAACAAGAGGAATGAGGGTTTCGACCTCTCCCGTGACCAAGAATTTGGAAATCAGAGAAGAAGAGGTAGAGGATGTGGAAAAGGAAGAGGAGGCTTCCATGGTACCTATTTCCATTGCAATGAAGAAGGTCATTGTGCTTTTTAATGCCCTCAATGACAAGGAAGGATAGATAGGAGAGTTGAGGGCCAAGCTAGGGTTGCTCATGTGGACGAGGATGCACAATCATCACATTCAAAGGATGCAAAAAGAGGAGAGACCTTGGTAAATGAAAGAGTCCTACTAAGTGGTGAGATTGAACTAGGACAATGAAGGAGTTTGTTCTGTACCAGATGCAAGTGTGAGGATAAATGTTGTGACATGATCATTGATGGTGGTAGCACTGATAACTTGGTATCAGAAGAGATGGTATCTAAGCTGAAGCTCAAGAGGGAGAAACATCCCTAGCCCTATCAAATTGCTTGGGTAAAAGATGATCATAAGGTCCTGGTAAGTGAACAATGTTTAGTAAAATTCAAAATTGGGAGTTACCATGATGAAGTTCTCTGTGATGTTATTATAATGGATGTTTTCCATCTATTGTTGGGTAGACCATGGCAGTTTGATAGGCATGCAATACATGATGGTCATGCAAACACATACTCTCTAACAAAGGATGGAGTTCACCACAAATTGAAGCCCATGAAAAAGGAAGGTGAAAAGGTATGTAGCGGTGCTAAGATTTTTCTTGTTGATGGAAGGAAGTTTTTAGATGGCATGAAACATCAACATATGTGCTATGCTTTGATTCCTAGGAAAGATAAAGAAGGTAGTAGTGAAATACCACTTGAAGTTTCAGATTTACTAAGTGAGTTTGGAGATATTATCTTTGATAATGTTCTAGATGGATTGCCACTAGTAAGGCAAATCAGTCATCAGATAGATTTAATCCCAGGAGCTAGTTTGCCTAACAAGGCTACTCACAGGATGACTCCTACTGAAATAGAGGAGCTAAACAAATAGGTTTAGGAGCTGTTGAGGAAGGGCTTGATTCGAGAAAGCCTAAGTCCATGTGCAGTACCTACAATACTTGCACCAAAGAAGGATGGAGAGTGGAGTATGTGTATAGATTCTCGAGCTATAAATAGGATAACCATCAAGTACCAATTTCCTTTGCCAAGGATGGATGATCTTATGGATTGCTTGAGTGGATCTCAGTACTTCACAAAGATAGATCTGAAGAGTGGTTATCACCAAATATGGATTCGAGAAGGAGATGAGTGGAAAACAACCTTCAAGACCAAGGAGGGTCTTTATGAGTGGTTATTCATGCCCTTTGGATTGACGAACGCCCCAAGCACCTTCATGCGGCTCATGAATGAGGTACTTAAGAAGTTCTTGGGAAAAAAATTTATTGTTTATTTGGATGATATTTTAATTTTCAGCAAGACTTTGGAAGAACATTTATTGCATATTCATAGTGTCCTTGAAAGGCTAAGGGAAGAGAAACTATTAATTAATCTGAAGAAGTGTATCTTTGCAAAAAGGGAGTTAGTCTATTTGGGGTTTTTTATATCATCTGAAGGTCTCAAAATGGATCCAGAGAAGGTAAAAGCCATCTTGGAATGGCCTACTCCAAGGTCTGCTACTGAGGTAAGATCATTACATGGTCTAGTTAGTTTTTATAGGAAGTTTATTAAGAATTTTAGTGGCATATGTGCACCCCTAACTGATACAATAAGAGGGGATAGAAAAGAGTTCAAATGGACTACAACAGCTGTAAGAAGTTTTGAATTGCTGAAGAAGAAGGTGATAGAAAAGCCTGTGTTGGCACTTTTAGATTTTAGAAAAGTGTTCCAGGTGGAATGTGATGCTAGTGGTAGTGCTATTGGGGCTATATTAATCCAAGAAGGTAAGCCTATTGCATATTTTAGTGAAAAATTGAATGATGCAAAGAAGAAGTATTATGTTTATGATCAAGAGTTTTATGCAATAGTTTAGGCCTTAAAGAAATGGAGGCATTATTTATTGCCAAAGGAATTTGTTTTGTATACTGATTATCAGGCATTACAGTACCTAAATAGCCAAGGTAAATTGAATCAGAGGCATATGAAGTGGGTAGAGTTCTTGCAGAGCTATACATTTGTGTTCAAGCATAGAAGTGGAAAATCTAATAGAGTTGCAGATGCACTAAGTAGGAGACAGTTGTTGCTTACAGTAATGCAGGTTGAAGTAGTTGGGTTTGATGAACTCAAGAATTTGTATCTTGAGGATCTTGATTTTGCTGAAGCATGGAAAGCTTGTAAAGAGCCTGTTGCTATAGATAGAACCAAGTGGTTAGACTATTTGATTCAGGATGGCATGTTGTTCAAGGGTAGTCAATTGTGCATTCCAAGGAGTTCCATGAGGGAAAATCTGATTAAGGAGAAACACAGTGGAGGGATGGCGGGACATTTTGGTCAAGATAAGACCATTTCCATTCTGAGGGAACATTATTTTTGGCCTCAAATGTCATAGGATGTGAAAAGGTTTGTATAGAGCTGTCAAGTTTATCAAGTTGCTAAGGGATTTAGCCACAATACTGGACTATATCAGCCATTGCCTATTCCATCAAAGCCATGGGAGGACATAAGTATGGATTTTGTTCTTGGATTACCAAGGACACAAAGGGGTAATGACTCAGTATTTGTGGTGGTTGATAGGTTCTCCAAAATGGCACATTTCATTCCATGCCACAAAACTCATGATGCTGTCCATATTGTAGACTTGTTCTTCATAGAGGTGGTGAGACTAAATGGTCTCCCAAGGAGTATAGTTTCTAATAGAGATACTAAATTTGTGGGGTATTTCTAGAGGAAATTGTGGAAGAAGTTGAGAATAGACCTAAAATTCAGTTTCACGCATCACCCATAGACTGACGGCCAAACAGAAGTGGTAAATAGAAGTCTGGGCAATTTGCTAAGATGTTTAGTTGGGGATAAGCCCAAGGGATGGGATTTGATTCTACCACAAGCAGAGTTTGCTTATAATAACTCTATAAATAGGAGTACTGGAAAATCACCATTCCAAATTATAAATGGGAGTAGCCCAAGGACTGTACCAGAGCTAAGGAAGATAGAACAAGGGGAGAGGACAAGTGTTAAAGCTGAGGAATTTGCTAAACATATCAAGCATCTACATGAGGAGGTTCAAGCACACATTACCAAGATGAATCAAGAGTATAAAGCTAGGGCTGATCAAAGGAGAAGACATAAGGAATTCCAAGTAGGAGATTTAGTCATGGTGCACTTACGAAAGAAAGATTTCCAACCAGTACTTACAACAAGCTGAAAATGAAGAAATTTGGCCCCTGCAAAATTTTGAAGAAACATGACTTAGAAAATGCATATGAGGTGGAGCTTCCATATGGTATTCACATTTCTCCTATTTTTAACATTGCAGACTTAACAGAGTATCATGATGATGGTGCAGATGACGAGCCAGTGTTAGAGCCATGTCCAATTCCTGCTTCTAAGAAGGAGGAGATAGAAGACATTCTAGATCATCGTGTGGGTAGGAGTAACAGAAATAGATAGTATGAAGAGTATTTGGTGAAATGGAAAGGACGGTCGATCGAGGACTCAACTTGGATTTTAGCAGCTAAGGTTTCCCATTTGGGATTTCCTCTACCATTCATAAAGTGACAGGGTCACTTTTCAATCTACCCTGCGTGTCCGATACAGGAGCATCCAAAGGTATAAGGGCAATCCTGTGTCACCCAAAAAAATATACTTAGACTTAGTTTCTATTTCATGTGTTTTCATTTTTGGATACCCATTTGGGTCAAATAAAGGTTCCAACTCTCACAGTTCCACTATCAGTGTTCGTGTAAATTCCAAAAAAATAGGAGTATGTAATTGAGCCATCATTTTGGTGAACTAGGAGGTGTAAATTGGCTAGATGAATGTAATTGTAATTTAGAGCATTCTAGAAAAAGAATCAGGTCAAAAGGCCCCACGGTTTGAAAGTTATTGCAGTTTTTCAGGTTGTGGAGACCTCCTAAGAATGCTTCAAAGTCAGGTTAGGGGCATTAAATGACCTCAAAAATGGCCAAAAAATGGGGGAGGAGTGAAGCTCATCCATAGGGCTATAGAGCACTTCGAGAGCTTTTCAAAAATGTAAACAGTTCATCAATTAGAGGTATGGTTCAAAAGTTATGCCTCCCGAAAGTTCGGTTACCATTTTTGGATTCTTTTAGATTTGCATCGACTTCTAACGCAGCTTCTGGAACCTTCTATTTGGTTGGTGGATGCCTACTAGCATTTTCTAGAATGTACTCCTAGTCCTTAACCCTCCAAGGTCTATTTAAGGAGAATTTTTGGCATTGTAAAAGGCAGTTCGAAGTGGAGTTTGAGAGGAGGTACTGAAAGGAGAAATTATCTCCAAATTTATGCTATTGTAAGCCCTTAGGGCATTTTTGAATTTTATTTTCTCTATACTATTTGTACTAGCTTATTTTCTCAGTTAATATAATTTCCCCTTTTTTTGTTGTGTCCATTCTGTGCTTGGGTTGTATCCCCATCAAGAGGTATCATTCTGTTCATGGGTTGTGTCCCCATCAAACCATGTGAAGGTGGAAGCTCATTTGGCCCCTCCCCCCCCCCTGCAACATCATTCTAAATTCTTCATTAACATTTAATAACATTCAATTCATCCATTTTTGAAATATAACATTCAATCATTATAATCACATGCTAACATTCATTAACACATAAAATTCATAAACACACAACATTCATGAATAATTCATTAACACAAAATTCATTAACATGAAACATTCAAGAGTAAGTCATTCATGAATAATTATATCTTTTTTGCTTTCTTGTTGTTTCTTTTTTTCATAAAATTTCTAAGAGGAATATCAATGTCCTCGTCATCCCCCTCCTCTACTAGTTCTAACACATGTCTCCTCCTCATCCGTTTAGGAACATCATGAGGCTGCTGCACCAAAGGGGGGTTTGCTGCAATAAAAAGTACTTCATGAGTTAAATTTGCACCATTTTATATTAGTGAATTATGAATTTTTATTTAAGTAAAAGAACTATAAATCAAAAAATTAATTTAAAAGAACAAAACATAGATTTTCTTTACTTGAATGTGTGACATGATCTACCCGTTGATCAGTCTGAACATCCTCCAACACTCATTTAACATGACATGATTCTATATCCTTAACACAAAAAGGTTATACCAAGTTCAATTAAAGATGTTAAATTGTATTAATAATTACATAATTAGTTTTAAATAACAAATGAGCACCTCCATCGATAGTACGATGCACATCAGGGGCTTCATGATGTTGCATATGATCTGTGTCACAATTAACAGGTTGCATTGCAATGTCATGCACATTATTATCAAATAAATTGTTGCTCAAGTATTCAATTTCTAACATATTTTTTTGGCATATTTACTTGTGCACATGATACATGAGACTGTTCGGTTGGGGTAATGGAAGCTTGTCGTAGGCGTTCAGCCCTTGCTTGAAGGCAATTTTTGTGTTCTTCTATGGCCTCTAGATTAAAATCAGTGCCCTACATTTTTTTATTAATTAACAAAATTATTTGCATTTTATAAATAATTTTTCTTTCCAATTCATTTATTGCTACTTACAACGCGTGGTTTGATTTTTGAATATCCCCTAGAGCCAAGTCTATGCTGCCCAACCTTTTGTAGCCTCACCTTTGTTGCCTTTGATGTGTCCTACAACCTATGAAAAGTTTGAAATATGTTAGATGATATAGATATAAAGATCAATACTAATTAGTGGATTATTATATATTGGTATGAACGTTTTAGCATAAAGTAGCATGTTCCACCAAAAATATGAAAAAAGGGAAGAAATTATAGCATCATACCTTTAATTGACATGTGTAATCATGCTATTTATCCATGGAGTTCAGGATGTATAGGGGATACTTTTTGGAACAATCTATAATAAACAAATTTAAAAAACTGATCCAATCTCTTGCAATTGCATGACTTGTAGATTGTGGGAAGTGAACCACTACAAAGGATAAGTATCTTTTGAGAGCTCAAATCCTACAATACACTCAAAAAACCAATCATTAGATTTCAATTAATTATAAGATTGTGGTTTAATTTAGGAAGTCTTGGAGGTTTTTGTTTGCATTGTGCTGATTGAATATGATCTTGTCATAGTCAAATCACCACTTTGGTGTTCCCACCTCCATGGACAATGAAGATAGATGGAGATACCAAATAAAAGGCAAGGTATTATCACCTAAGAAAGCTTCAAATGTGAAAATTACTAATCCTTTAGAAGAGGAAGACCAAGTTTCCAAGGACAGAGTTTCCTTCATAGAAATGTTGCAAGAAGGAAAGGGTGATCTCAAAACTTCAACAATAATCTCAATGTGGCAATACGAATCCTGATATGCTGTTGCATGTGGGAGAGGAGCAACAATGTAGATAAATGCTAGAGTAGTTGTGAAGGAGCTTCAAAGAGTCTCAATCAACAATTTAATAGCATAAAAATAGAGGCTTTACCATCAATATAGCAGGTCTAGATTCATCTGTGATGCCTGGGAGGTTTGAAAAAGGTGTTACACTTCCAAAATACTTGAAAGTGGAATGTTTCAGCATTCAACCTAGTTGTGGATTTTTTACAAGATTCTAGTGCCACATGTAGATGTTTGTATGTGGTGCATTTGTCCAAGAAATAATTGGGCTAAGAGGTTGGGGAGTAAAACATATTTTCATTGAATTAAGGAATATTCATTAGAGGGTTTTTACAGTATGGTTTATGAGAAAAAAAACAAAACAAAAAAAAAATATAAATAGAAAATTAACAACTACCATCTACATATAATTTCTCATCTTGATAATGACTATGATAGATCACAAAAAGTGAATCAAAACATTCATGCCAAAATCAAATTTAGTTATATTATAATAGCATTTTTGCCAGCATATGGATTACAAACAATGTTAGTTCTTCCCTTGCCATCTACCTTGATGATGAATCATATAATTTGATCCAAAACGTAGGCAACAAAAAATCTAGATGGTCTAATACAGAAGGGAAAAAAATCTTGAAATCATAAGGACTATGTAAACTTCATGAATTCAATATTAACTCTCACCCATTATTTATCTTTGTTGCACATAACTATATGATTGGTAGACCATCAATCAGATAGTATGCATCTTAGTAGATATTAGGTACCAGTGTAGCTAGACAAAATACATCTTAGACACCTACAGGTACAATACCAGTTTAGCATCTTATAACTTAACTACACCATACTATCAGGAGAGTGCTCAGTTGTCACTAACTTGTGTTTTTGGCATTCAATGCAATGCTTATTACTTTTAGGAGAGTGACCATTAGTAAAATTCTTTCAAATTTTTTCAAAAAAATTGTACTTGTCATTACACTGACTAAATATCATTTATCACCTATACTACTAACACATACAACTATGGTACATGTAGTTGAGCATTACTATATTTTCAAGACATAATATAGCTATATGTGAAGTTATAAGTGCACTATTTATATCTTATGTAGGATTTATGCCCATATTGATATATATATATATATATATATATATATATATATATATATATATATATATATATATATATATATATATATATATATATATATATATATATATATATATATATAGTTGTATATGAGCATTCTATGTGCAATCAACCACCATAGTTTATTAGATGCCCAAATTTTAGAGAGCATTTATAATAGGGTGAAAGAAATTGTGTCAACATATGAATTACATACCTTTCATCAATAGATAGATTAAATTGAACTAGTTGAAATTGTTGATACTGAAGTTGAACCCTAAATTTGCTCATTAATGTACTAGTAGTTAATACTATTGCATACCTGTTTGGATTTGCTAGTGTACTTTCTTTTGGATGTTCCCCTTTCTCCTTTGCATCCAAAATGAACTCATTCCAGTCCCTCACTGAAACAAAAGGAGGATGCTCATGCTTCGAGTTTAGGATGAGACTCTTCTATATGTGTCCCTTACAACCCTATGATGTCTAGAAGCTTTTTGTAACAATTTCTTATGATAAAAAATATTAGTACCAAACTCATGCTCTATATCTTTGATGAGCTCATCTTTTAATTTTTTATCTTGGTAGTTCCACCTTTTAAGAAAAAACACAAAATTGTTAGATATAGCTAGTATAAGAAAAGACCCGAATGAAAGGAAAAATGTTGCAACAATTAATGATATGAAAAAAAATAGTGGGATAAAATTAGTTTAGTTATGATGTTTCACCTTTTACATATGGTGGGTCCAAATCTTCGCAGCGTGAGGTCATAAAACCTCCTATAAAATGTATCATTTCGTGCAAAAAATGTCATGGGATAATTAATAGTAAGAACCATTAAAATGAATCATGTGAAGAATACTTTTCATAGTGAATAAAAATACATAAAATGAGATACATTTCATCTTTTTAGTGATCTATTTTAGGGTAGAAGGATCAACTTGACCAAAATTGACCAGAAAAGAAGTTTGGAAAAAAATTAAAAATGTCTAAAACTAGTCAAACTCTACTAGGGTTTTGTTGTTGATGTTCTGAAACTAAAAAATGTACTGTGACTATATTAATCAGTATACCTTGAAAAAAATATAGTTCATAATACATATAACTTGCCATGACCTTCATTTTTTGTCATTCTTAATTGATGTTGTCACTAATCATACCTGGGATATTATGGAAAATAAATATTGCTAAAATAGATAATGAAGTTGAAAGTGAGCACTCTAAAATTCTAATAGGCAATAGAAATGATGTGGGAAATCATTGAAAACTAAACATTGAATATGAAAGAAGACTCCCACTTTTGGTTCTCTATAGAAAAATTGGTTAGTATCTTCTACTGAAAGCATGAAATTGTAATGTACTGAATTACTAAACTAGAGAATTACTGGTATAGACAAAAGGTCATTGATAATTAAGATGATCCTACCAAATCCCTAATAAAAAGGAATTCTAGAATAATTAAACAACTTGTGCAATACAACATACTAGAGAAGGTCATGAGGCATCACTCCACATCAAAAGCCCTTGCATTCACCACTTCCTATCATGTTTACATCTTGCAAGAAAATCCTTATTACAATATTAAAAATAATTATTTAAAGTACCTAGAATCTTAGGAGATTTCAAAGGCATTGATTCATCATCGTCAATCAACAATGATGTCTACATAGCTCCCATGCTAGAAACATGGGTAGCTCTAGGAAATGATGGCGAATTATCACCAATACATGTACTATGATCTACATTTGATGACATACCAGTGCATCTCCTACCACAAAAAAAATAATACACTATGTGATGCTCCCAAGATTAAAGTACATATTATCGACTCATAATTAACACAAAAAAAAATATAGAAAAACAAGGATTTAGTAGCTAGACATCCCCTTGTTGTCAACATTGCAGTTGGCAATCTCGTACAGGCATCTGTCAACCTCATAGGAGTCTCCTGTATTGGATGACTTGAACAATACATTGTTAGCAAAGACATTCTAAAATAATAAAAGTAAGAGTTAAGAAGTTTTGAATGTTTGAAATAAAAAATTCCTTCTAACTTGTCAACTAAAAGATTATTTTACTAGTGGCAGTCGGAGCTCTACTACTACTGACCTCACCGGATCAGTTGCCAAAAAATCTATATAACAAGAATTTAGTAGTTAAAGTTTCTTACAATTCTTTAAAAAAATTGCATCAATAAAGTATTTTTGCACATATTACATATTTTACTTCACAACATAAAAGATTATAAAATATAAATCTTTATTGAACTTTTGTTATAACTAAAGATTTATTGAAGCTTACCTCATAATGATGAGCTTGCGCTCTCAAATCTGGCAGCCTCTTCATCATCTCTTCAGATTCCATATTTTCCTCATCCAAAATTTTCATTACTTCTAAATTAATTTTTTAAATTTTTTTCTTCAACATTTTTGTGAAATTGGGAGTTTCAGCAATATCCTCATCAAAAGGCGTAGCTAGTGGCTCGATACTTACTGCTGGTGCTTTACCCTTATCCTGAACATCAAATTGTGAGAGGAATATCAGTAACTATCATAAAAACTCAAAAATCATAAATAAAATAATGTAATAATATAACATTTTTCAACTATCTAATTTTTACAATTTCAAAAAGGTTTACCCTCATTGAAGAAGGGGTGGGAGTAGCATCCTAGTGACCTCTATCATCTGTCAGATCCATATCATCTTGTCACAAAGATTAAACATAAAAAAATCAGCTAACTGAAAGTAATAGACAACAAAAAAACTTATTAACAAAATGGTAAATAGTACTTACAGCCCTCATGATAGTAACTTTGTTTGTATAAATAGTACTTAAAACCCTCATGTTTGCTACATTGGATAAACCATTCATAACCTTCAAGTTCACCAACAATAATACAACAAGAAGAAGAGTTGTTTTGGATCCTTCATATAGGGACTGGTGTGCCTTCTCAAGTAAAGGTACATCAAGCTCTGCGTTAACAACATCATCATCATCATCATCATCGTTATCTTGATCATCATGATCATCTTTATCATTGTGATCATTTTGATCATCGTGATCTTCATCATCCTAGTCTTCTTCCATGGTATCATTACCTTCTACTTCAATATTCACACCTCCATGTTCCCTCATTTAGAAATTGGCATTCTTTGAATTGTCATGGTCCATAATATTAAACTTAGGGATGTTGACCTATATGAAAATGATGACCTTATATTAACCATGACCATGATGTCATCATCAAATCATATCTTATGTAATTTATAAACTATTAAAATACATACGAATGGGTGATATTTGTTTCTCCCTTCAATGTGACCATGTTGCCTACAATGTTGCTCAGCTATTGTGATTAGATATCTTTGAGTCTTTAAGCCCTTACACATTTTGTAAGGACAATAACATTTTCCATCACCTTTTCTTTTTAAGTTAGACCATAGTCTAGCAATTGTCTCCCTATTTTTTTGTGCATTGATATCATCGGACATGGTCTTTCTTGAATGGAATGAGTCATTGGTGGAAGAAGGATGATTTGTTTGCAACCTATAGATGGAGTAGTAAGAGGAAGACACCTATAGAAAGGAGTTAGGTTTGTGAACCAAGTAGGAGTTAGGACATGCTGGAGTGGGGTCAGCCCAAGATATTTTGGAATCTTGAAGAACCTGGTAAAGGGTATCTGGAAAAGTGAAAATAAACAAGTATTTTTACAGCTACAAAGTAGGAATCAAGAGCATTATAAATAATGAAGAAGAAATTTAAATCCAGACAGCTTCACCTCTATTTACAATTTGACCTTTTTGCATGTGAAATATGACAATATACAAAATTTCTAGTCACATTTTCACTTTAAAAAGAACACCAAATATACCTTTGCTACAATATCTTCTTCAAATTCTTTGCTATTAGATTCTTCAGAACTACAAGCTCCTATGCAAAAAAAAGATGAGATGTACTAAGTAATTTTTGATGGGCAATATTTAAACAAATCAACTATCAAATTTTTTTTTAATGAAATTCAGTTACTAAAACTGTCCTTCACTTACACCATCAACTCAAAACCAACTTGTATCGAGAATAGTTGATCAAACTGAAATCACCTCAACATGAAAATTTATTTAAGATATGGTGATTAAAACTTAGGTTTTTTTCTCAAAATCCCTGCAACTTAGAGGACCAAATCTTTGTTGATTAGTTTAACATAGATTGGAGAACAAAAAATTCATAATAAAAAATTGATTTTTTTCACACTTGTTCAAACCATATAATGAATGACAAAAAATGAATTGTATACGAGTCACTCCAAATCGTTAGCTTTTAATACGCTTCATAGATGAGATTGCATTATATGGTTTGAACAAGATGTGGAAAAAAATGAAATGACATAGATATAAGCATTCTCACACCATGAGTGAAGCACCAATTGCATAAAGCTTTATTGCAAAAAAATTGTCAATATTATTTACATTGTACATACTTGTTTATATAATGCTTCAATTTCTAAACTAAGAAACTATAGCTAGTGTTCTAACCATGCATAAAAATAAAATTACAGTGTCGATGTATGAAATTATATGCATAACTACTCCTATACTAGTTTATAACTACTATGCACATATTTTTATCGATTTACAAAGTGCATCTAGGCATTACAACTCAAAAATCTATCAAAAAATAGAAGAAAATGGATTGCACAACAAAAATTGGTCTCCAACTTAAGCTTAGTTTGATCTTATAAAAATATCTCTCAACATGTGTGCATGAAGCCTCTAATTGAATGCAACTAATTGAATTACCAACACAAACAAAATGCACATAAATTAGAAGAAGCAAATACAGAATGCAAATGATGGACCTAGAACTCCTCAATTTTTTGATTTTTTTTCTATCCCCATATCATCGTAAGCTCCCCTCCCCCATTGATCAACTCTCTTATCTTGGGGAAGAAAGTTGAAACACATCCCAAAACTATAGTAATTTGCCACACAAACAACTATCCATGTACAGATACATTTTGAAGAGATTTTTTTATTAAATGATCAATACTCTTCAATAGAATCTTATGATTACTCTTAAGTAAGTTTTAATCATTATTCTTATATTGTGAAGGGTGAAGTATTGGCAAGAGTTGTATCTAGACTTTGTGATATATTGAGAAGTATAATATTTTATCTAATTAGAGTGGACTTGATGTTGGCTTAATTTTTTAATAGAACAAGAATTATTATAGTTCTTAATCATCTTCTAAGTTTAGTTTGTTCATTGATAATGTCAAGACAATGATTATCTAAGGAGATTTCTAAATATCTATCTCTTGAACATGCAAAGGAAGTGCTCTACCTACTTGCTTGGGTGGAATGAGCATAAAGATTTGTATCAACCCAACTTGCTCAGGTCATGATGATAGATTTGGAAAATACAAATGTAACATAAATTTGAAGATCTTAAAAGATGAGTGAGCAACAAGCCTAGTTTATTTGACATACAATCATCAAAGAGATAATTTGAATCAAGGAGCTTGGGAGGGAGGAAGAGATTGGTGTGAATTTTAGGACAGAATTGTCTTATAAAAGGTTGTAGATTTAAATGAGACTATCTTGGATGAGTATTAAAGGATTCTGATGTGTGAAATTTCATACTGTCTTGTGATCAATTTCTTGTATGTAGAGGAGATGATATTTAGAGGTTGTTCATATCTAGAGATTTTAGATATCTTTGTGGCAATAAGAATCAAGGACAAGTTATGTGTAGAAGTTAAGATTTCAATTAAGACAATTATGGTCTTGTAAATCCAAGTAGCTTAATATTAATAATTTTCAACTAGCCCAGTCTAGTGAGAATTGGCAGCTCTTCAAGCTCAAGACACTCACCAATGCACATGTTTATTAACTTTGTAAGATTGCCACTCCATTCATTGCAACTTTTTTGAGCCAAAAATAAGAAAAATTTATCCATGTCCATAAGAAGGGGAACCCTGCTAAAGGTCATCAATCTAGGTGATAGCAATTTTTTCTTTTTCTAGATATCTGGTTGTCCCTTCCCAAAGTAGTGGAAATACCATTAGGATACTAGGGCAACCCCAATGCAGTTGAGGGAGGGTCAAAATGCCAAGGCACCATTTGGCATTCCATAATGGAGAGGTCTCCACAAAAAAATTCTAAAATTATGGGCATGTCCCATTTTTTTCCTTTTTGATGGGTGGAGTGGGAATTTTTTGTCCCCTTCTTCAAGCTCCAAAAATTATAGACATATGGTTTCCGTAATTCATAATGATTAAATGCATGGAATCAATTCCAAAAGTTACACATTTCAGCTCCAAAAATGTTCCCATTACTCAAGAAAGGCTGGAAACTTATAAGAAAGACTATATCTATCTTAACATGTTGACATTAATAGCATAAGAGTACAATAAAGGCTAAAAATTTCTACCTAATTGCTACATGTGCTTTATCTTTGGAATTATTATATTATATGAAGATAAGTTCTAAGGGAATAGATTCAATATTTGAAAATCCAATCTTCAAAACAATACTGAATGTCAATCCATTTTCTTACAGGTGTCTCTACTGAGGGCACACTCAAAGCTTCCATGCTGCCACATAGATATCCATGTTCAAGATCTTAGCCCTAAAGATGTACATTCACCTTCTAGGCTTCATCCTTCTATGAATTTAATACATTCTGTGTACCATCAAAGGCATGCAAATTAGAAAATTTGTGGAAAAACAACACCATTAGGCATTTATATTCTGTGGGGCTTAAATAACCCACCTCTTTGCTTTGATTTTCCATTTTGTTCTCTTTTTTCTTGGTCTCTTATGAAACTTTCACTATTTTCTGAAACTCCCTCTTCTTACTAAGATGGATGAGCAGTGATATGAAGAAATGTAATTTGTGATGAAGTGGGGAAATGAGGAAAATAAATGGGAATTCTTTAGATCCTCCCAATATTGGGTGTTAAAATTTCTCACCTTTTTTAGAATTGGCAGTTGCAAACATTGCTTTGAAAACTTTTCCTATGTAGTTAAGTTGGATAGATGGATGCTTGCCAATAGAGTATACATTGTTTACGTCATATTTGTGGATACATAACTACCATAAATTTAATTAGTCATGCTAGGTATCTAGACAAATCTTAATCTCTCTTCAAATTTTTGAAGGACCCTAAAGGGGAAAAGAGTGTTTGAGCTTTTATTTGAAGCCACTTAGATAAATAGTAAGAAAAATAGGCAGCATTCTGTATAGCCATCTCATTCCCAATTCAGTGCAATTTTATTCCTTAGATGCTCATATTCATTTACTTAAATTGTTACTAACCCTAAATGACCTACTTATATTGTTAAATGTTCTTTTAGGAAATAATAGTTTTTTACCTTTTAATTTTTTACTTTGGTTGTGAGTTTTTTCTAAACTTTTTGTGATTAGTTATTTTAAAATATACTATCATCAATCTATTACCTCTAGTTTTCTAACTTCGTATTGAAGAATGCATCTTATATATAATGGACAGTTAAGAAAAGGTGGTTCATAATAACAAAAATCATGACATCATATACTACAACCCAAGACTAGCTGAGACAAACAACAACATGAACAAGGAAAACTCATGAAACTCACTTTGTTGAATACATCCAAGTTAGCAAGACTTGTCGTTGATAACAAAACAATCATTATAGGTATGCTTAGCGAGGGTTGAAGTTACAATATTTCCACTTTAATTTATCATGACTATTTTTAGTTGATAATAATCTCATTTATTATTCATTTCTTCACCATAATGAATGTCTCTCTAATGCTCTAAACAAGTTCATAGCTCTGTGATTTCTATATCTTATCTTCTTTGACTGACATTTAAAAAACTACACAAAAGCTACTCAAAACTTCAATAGTAAACCACCTAGCATCACCACTTTAATGTCCAGTACTACAAGATCTAAATTCCCAAATGTAAGATCAAGCATTTTCTCAAAAAGAAGTTGTATTTCATGGAGAAACTACCCAAAACAGTTCCAAAAACACATCAATAACATTCTCCACACCTAAATAAGAATTTTATCATCTAAATAGAGATCAAAATCAAAGTAAAATGAAACTCACATACCATTGAAGCTAATGTAGAAATGTTGTTAGCCATGATCATGATGATAGCGAAGATGAAGTAGCTTGTTGAAGATGAATTATAACTACACAACACCCAAATTAACAAACTCTTGCAAGCTACCAAAATAATTGGTAATAAAACACAAGATATATGCTCAAGAAGAATGCAATGATGCATATTTATAACATCCAAAATGTGGATAATTAAGCAGATACAACATGCTAGCCCTACCCAAATCACACACAACTCCATTCATTCCTCCACATAGAAAAGCATTGTTTATTTATTATGCTTGACATCCATTTTTCATCTTATTGTGTAACACTTAGAGAAACACTCAAAGATACAAAATTGAGAGCTATATGATGGCAGAAACATATATACACACTCAAACCCATGAACCAATTTTGAAAAAGAGTGCCGCCATGTAAGCACATAGCCAAGCATAGAGCAAGAATTTGGAAAATGAAGAAGAAATTGCAGCAGGAATGAATGGAATTTGATCTATAGCACAAATTTTCTATGGGAAGAGGTAGTAGCAGCTATGTCCTGTAATGATTTAAAGGTAGGTTCTACCTGATTCTAGGCTAGGAAAAGGTTTGCATCTTGGTCGAACTCAAGATAGATAGGTAGTTTTAAGAATTTCAGTGAATGAATCCCTAGCAAAGTATCCATATTCACAATCCAAACATTTGAATTGTGCATCCTCATAATATTTGAATAGGACTTGAATAATTTTACTAACATATCCCAATGTTTAGTCCAAAAGAAAATCTTTAAATAGGACATACTAAACTTTTACCTATTACAATGATTGCACACAATTTCGAGTCCTCCCTTCTAGAACCCCCCTTGAAAATCTATGCCCTCATGTGAGCAAAATGTTGGAAGTGAAGGAATTGAAGTGCCCTTGGATTGATGTAGGCAAAACCATATCAAATCTCCAGACATACCATTAACTCACACTTCTCATGAATACTTTGGAACCCTTGACACCAAATGAAATGTGATATTATTTTGCCCATTTTTTATTTATTTTTATGCTGCGGTGTGTGTCACAATTATGAAAAAAATAATTGGTCACAATTGCAACCAACACAGGCATGTTATAAAAAAAATAAAAATTTTCTTTAAAAAATCAACCAACCAACTCATTTAAAATACTTAGTCAAAATTTTTGGTCAAAAATTAGGGTAAAATGCACTAGTGAGACCACCAGTTGATAGATGAGCGAGCACAGGTGGATGAGTTCCAAAGAGAGTAGGATGTAGTGAGGTGATAGGCAACACATCATGGTGCACATGCCACATACTATTATGCCACCTATAGGGGTGTGGTGCTACTAGGGTGGGGACTTCCTAACTACTCTAAGTAGGCTGGTAGATCAAAGGGTGCGGTATAACCACTGGATATGAGATAGGTTCCTCCTCCACTAGGCTGATTATGAAAATTTTGACATTTGATTGTACATCATGTATTCTTGAGACTAATATCAAGATTTTGGATCTCATTTTTTGTATATGTACCATGAAACATTGATATATAAATATGAGATACTAGATTTGATTACCAATTTTGTGTACTTGTCTCAAATGGATGTTTTAGCATTTTAATTTTCCTATGATTTTGAATTTCTATTTCTTGCTCATGTATGCATTTGGTTAGATATGTATGCTCATGTGTCTCTCTTATGTGTGATGTTTTTAGCTCTCATGTCTATGATATAGACTTTATGTTTCTAAATATATGTGACACTTAGATATATCAAATGTGATGTTTAGATTAATCCCTTGTGATGATAGGATATCAAGATAGATATGAAATGAAAGATGAACAAGGTGAAAGACATGGTGTTAGCACTTATAGTTTTAACACATTCTGGTGTCTTGGTCTCATGTTCGTCATTTTACTTCGACTTCAACTTTAGGTTAGCATCAATCATCATCCACCAACCTAGTTTCTTTCCTTGTGTCTGCCTTATTGAAACCGAAGTAGAAGTTGAAACCCATCCCTCCAAAACTTCAACTTTAGGTTCAGTGTCGATTTTGTGTGCTAACATAAGTTGTATGCAGGTATTAATTTGCCAAATCAGATCAAGGTGGGTCCCAGTAAAACATCTCCTAAGGCATGTTAAGTCATGAATAGAAAAATCTAAGGTGGTATGTACTCAAGCTATGGCAAAAATTGGAAAAGACTAATATTGTCATGTCATGATTATCTAGTCGAACTGTGTATGTGCAGATTTGATGGAGTGTGTAAAATAAAGCACATGCGGTGTCCTTCCCAGTGCATGCCACATTAATGAGCAATTATTGCCCTTACTCATTGAATCTGCCCTGTAATATTTTGCACAAGCTTGCCTTTAAATGCATTGATTTTTGTCCTTTTTCCCACTCTTTCCATTTTCTCCATAGAAATTTTAGCATACTGGATAGGAAGGGCGAATTGCAAGCTGTGTCTCTATCGAGCTGTAAGTGCATTTTTCATTCCCTTCTACATTTCAAATTATGTTTACTTTGTTTTGGGCCATTTCTAGCCTTAGCTTCTTTTGATAATCATGACGCTTTTTCACCCAAAGTTGCCTAAGTTAGAAAAACCACCTTTTCTTAGCTCACTCCCTGAAATTCGCGACATGTTCCTGATGAATAGAAACCTATTTGAAATAGTAGTGCGAGCCAAGAACACCCCATCAAGTCTCATTTACTAGAGATTAGTGGAGAGTGGGTTAATAGAAGCCACTACTTTTCCCACTACTATCCAATACCCTGAATGTATCCTTGAGTGTGCAAATCATTTCAACCCTATTTTTGGGTGTGTTAAGAAAACCTCAGGGGAAGTAGTTTTCAAAATCAATAGAACTAGTGTAAATTCCACCCTCAGGATCCCTCATAAAGAATCCTATGAGCCATGGACATTCGAGGAGGCTAAGCGCCTGTATGCAACAAACAAAACCAGCTATGACACCAAGATTGCTCAGTCCTGGCTCTTGAAGCCCGCAGAGGGGGGTTCTAGGCTGCCTAAACCATTGACTATAGAACATTTTATCAAAGAGATTATAGATATTGTCCTCCTGTTGAATAGAATTAAGGGAACAAGAATGATTTCCACTAGGAATCTTGGATGTATTTCTTTATACAGAAGATAGTTGAGGGAGTCAAATTCATTGATTGGTCAGACCTCATAGCTGAGAACTTGCACAAGGGCTTGATTAATGTGACTAACTATGGTTCGTTCTTCTTGTCTTCTTACCTAATCTACATCCTAGCAGTGGCCAAAGATTGGGATTATCTCCCACATTCACCTTGGGTAGATGACATGCATATCTATCAGTATTACAGAGATCTCCAAGAAGACACAATATGCAAAGAGTTTAAGAAAATCAATGATGTCTTTTTAGGGAAATTGGTTTTTGAACTGCAAGGTCGAGAGAATGATAGGATGTCAGAGGAAGCCATGCAAGCTATTCAAACTTATGGTTGCTATTTTATTCAATTTCCCAAAATTACCTATATCAGAGTAGGTGGTTTTCTTAGTGAGCCCTTGAAATTACCATGCTACTATTCAGACTCTATGGTGTTATCAGAGATGTGTAGACAATTTGCCTCTCTTGTTGAGTCCTTTCAAATTTCTAAAAAATCCTCTTTAGTATTCTTCTCAATTGAAATTGGACATTATAGATGCCCTAGTGTGAAAGAAGCTCTATTGTCAGCCAAGTCATTGACCCGATTGTGTCTTAAACCTTTCACCTCTCAGCCAGATTTTGATTACATCGGCTTTACCAGAAACAATGTCAAAAATGTATTTACTCTATTTCACTCCCCATAGCTAGAGGATTTCTGGGTGAATTTCCACAATGAATTCGAGGTGAGGAAGAGGTTTTGGTCATGCTTAACCATTAAGTAGGTCATCATGTTCAACGTGGAGCTAGATACTTACTGGTTGAAGGATGATGATTCTGAGGAAATAGTTGATCAATTTTACATGGATCAAATTGAATGCATGCCTATTTAGGAGATTGACTAGGAGAAAAGAGAAGAGAATGATGTGTATACCCATACCAAGGATGTGATAGCCAGAACTTCCAAATGGATAAAGTCAAAGGTGGCAGTTACTCCAATCTTTTCTGAGAAATCTTCAACGAGCAGAGATAAAAAGGTTGCCTAGAAGTGAACTAATCAAAGTGTCCCTGAATTTGTTGCAGGTCCACTTGAAGCAATTCCAAAAACACTTCAACTTCAGGTTCAAGAAGAGACTTCAAAAATTAAAAGGATAACTCGCTCGAGTACGAAGAAGGCATTGATTGCTAAAAGCAAGAGCACCATAACTATGGACCTTGTGGCATCAGAAGACCCACCCATGGCAGACAATTTACCAAAGCCTTAGAGCTTGTCAGCGATTGCCAACAATCAACAAGGTAACCTCACTCTAGTCAATATTTCCTCCACTGCAGAAAAAGAACAGGCAACTCCCAAATGGCTAGAGACATCAATGGAAAAGAAGAGAAGCATTGTTCCCATATCCATGCCAATTGACAACTTGGTTAGCAAGTGCCTTGGTAAGATGACTAAAGTGAAGAAAGCGAGAATAGAGTCAAGGATCAACTTTGACAAAACTTTAGGCCGATGGGTGGTAGAGATAGCCACACCACCTGATGGAAGTGCTCATGACTCTGTAGCTCCTCAGGATTACTAGATAACCAAGGTCAACCTTGGAAAGGAAAACCACAAGACAGATATGAAATTCTTCAAAGTATCCAACAAGAAGATCATAGAAAGGGTGTGGAAAGGTGGGCAAGATAAGCAAGAGATGAAGGAAATGATTAAAAGCATGGCTCAGTATATCAACACTATCCTTCATGTCAAGGCTAAGCCAATCAGTGAGATGTTAGTGATCATTGACGTGTCTTCCCTGACCAACCAGCAGTCATTGGAAAATTTGCACAAGTGTAAGGCGATGGAAAAAATAGCAGGTGAGTGGGTGCTAGATGTTCTGCATAACACTATCAAACACATAGGTCACTTAGATCAGGCATCAAAGGAAATATTGAATATCTGCAAGAAGGTGGGAACAAGCAATGATGGGTATGAAAAGGAAAGGAATAACTAGTCCAAAATAGTTATGTGGTTGGAAGACGTGCAGGAGCTTGGTCTACAAAAGTTTCAGGCTGAATGCCCTATAGCTTGTCTTGATGAAAAATCCTTGTATGTCATTAAAGATTATATTGAGTGGAGAAATGAAGTGCTGATGCAGGGAATATCTGAGATCAAAGAAGCTCTGCAAGAACTCAGAGTCATTCAGCAGATTATTCAGAATGATGTCAAATGGTTCACCAAGCAGTTCATGGAAAAGGATGACGACTCCATTGCCCAATCAAAAGAAATAATTAAAGAAGTGCAAAGGAAATTTTAGGAGTGGTAGGATAAAAAGATGTTGGCTAAGCAGGACTTCTCCAATGTGGCGCATATCGAGGAAATGTTGATCATTAACTTAAAACACCTAGAGATGCATGAGGAAAAGGTCACCGAGTTGAAGAACATAAAGGAAGTCTGGAAGCAGAGATTCACCTACATCAGCTTGCCACATCAGTTGGTTATCTCAGCCTTTTCCGTTGCATATGAAATGTGGAAAATGGCTAAAGGCATGGCCAATGGAGATAGTGCTGCAAGCGGTTATGCTTGATAGTGCTTTCATAATCTTTCCTTTGCCATTTTCAATTTCAGTTACTTTTCAAGAATGGCAATTTTCTTGGCAAAAAGAAAATTAACTCCTGGCGTGGTAATTTTGGCTTTGGTCTAGCCCCATGCCTATAAATCTAATAATTTGTATTGTTTTAGGTGTGAGAATTTCTCTGGTAGACCGATAGACAGAACTATTTTTGTTTATGGTTTTATTTCTAGTTTAGAGGTAGGAACTCAGAATTTATGTAGACATATTGAAACTCTATAGTTTGAATCTTGGCTGAAGGTTTTTTGTGAGTAGATACTATTATCTACTTATTTCATTTAGTATTTCTATAAATGCTAGTTAAATCTTTTAGCTGTGCTTGTCATCGATTATGAATTTCTGAATTCTGAGTATTGGGAATGCTGTGAGAAACTAGTGGTTTTATTGCCTGCTTGATGTTTTAATTCTCAATTATGTGGATCATTTTGATAGTTAAAATCGAGTGGTTCTTTTGCATTAAAGTTTGTTTCATATTGATGAAATGAAATAAGTTGTTTCAACACTTTCAACAAATCATTTTTATTGTAAAGATCTTTCTGTTGAATCCTTTAAACTAAAAACTCTGATTGCAATAAAGGTAGTTGCGCCTATTTTCATTGAGGAAATATTAAGTAGAGAATTCCTAAGCCTCTCGAAAAGGAATTCATTTGTTAGTTTACATTATTTTCTCTATTTATATATATAAACTTTCATGGGAAAAACTGTTCACTAACAGTTTTTGGCGACTCTGCTGGGGAAGACAAAGAATGGTTTTGCCTCATAATGAAGTTTTCCTAGTACTTCAACCAGGCTTAGGTTTTGATAATACACAAGAAGATATCATTTTGAATTTAAGTGTACAAGCTTGGAAACTTAGAACGATCCTAGAGCAATTTACACAAGTTAACCAAGTACTTGAAAGAGAAGAAGAAAGAGCCGAACTCATTAGAGGTGTACCCATTGCTAATGAAGAAGTAATAGTTGATAGATTAGTCCCAAGGCCTCACTGAGTGTTGAACATTGGTCTATATTGTGATAAACTGGCTAGTAGAAAATATACTCGAAGTGAAGAGAGAAAAGGATTCATTGATGAAGCTTATGAATTTGTAAGAAAACTCAATTTTTCTCCTGATCTCTCCTAGAAAAGGAAGAAACCTACCCAAAGTAAAAGTAGACCAACCTCCCCTAAGAAATAAACTCCCATAGTTGTGAACCTCCAAGCCTTAATATTACCTAGAACATTGATACCCTCTCATTTAAATATCCAGCCCTTGAGCTCAATCTTTCCTAGAATGGCTGCTAACCCATGGGGTGCACAAGTAGGTCCTTTGGCTCTGGGGGGAAATCTTCATCCACTTCCTAAAGGTGCTAAATAATTTTTGCCTAAATTTTATGGAGATGGAAAGAAATCAACTGATGAACATCTTAATGCCTTTAATACTGCATGTGTTGTCCTTGCTATTGCACATGAAGATGTAGCCGTGAGGTTATTTATACAGACCTTTATTGATGATGTTGTAGACTGGTTTCATCACCTCCCTCAAGGGTTTATCACTGATTGGAACCATATGCATACTTCTTTTGAAGACAGATTTGAATCTTCTGAAGAAGAACATACCTTGCTACTTCAGTTAACTCAGTTAAAAAAAGAAACACACGAACCCATGAGAGACTTTGTAGAAAAATTCAATAAAATAATTCACAAGATTCCTACGACTAAGAGACCTAATGGTGAAAATCATAAAGGGTTATTTGTTAATGCAATGCCTCTTGACATCAGTTTCCACTTAAGAAGAAATGTAGTAGCAGACGTCAAAGCTGCCCAGAGATTAGCAGTTGAACTAGAAGATGATCTTTTGGCTACAGGAAAATGGAAAAAAGAAGTACAAAACCCTAAAGCTCAATCACTTTCATCTAAAAAGTCAAACCCATTGGTTCAAAAACTTATTAATGATGTGATGACTATTAAGAAACAACTTCCTAAAATGAACACCCATTACCAAGATATCCCTAGGAAATATCCAAGCCAAAGCAGTTATCAGGGAAAACAATTTGCATTACCCTCAAGTCAACAAAGATTATAGATTGAAGCTCCACCTGGAAAAAACAACATGTGTGTCTTCCATCTTACAAATGACCATGAGGGAACTTCTTGCCCTAAAAATATTAGATATCAACAACTAGAAGCAAAAAAGGTGAGTTCTACTAATGTGATAATAGAAGAAGAATCTTCTGAGGAACGTAGTGACTCTGTAAATTATTACCTTGAGTACAGATCTAATTCTGACGGAGGTGATGATATCTTATTAACCTTAGAAGAAGCTTCATGTTCGGTCTTAACCCAAGGGCAACGAACTACATCAGCTAATATTCATGGTAAAGGTATTTCAATTCCAACTCAGGCTAAAGAGAAAAAGGTAAAAGGGCGAAATGAAAGTAAGTCATCACTTGTCTCTACAACTACTCCTAAAATCTTAAAAAAGCTATCTGATCTTGATTCCTCATTTGACATTGTTGAGTTTTGTAAGACATCCAAGATACAAATTTCTCCTACGAAATATTTGAGAATGAATCCCAGTGAACTGGATAAGTTGATTGAATATGTTAACCAATCATCCCCTGATAAAGTAGCCAAGAAAATCAATGAAGTCAAAGTCTCACAAGGTAGTGAAGTAGTTTTTGAACACAAAAAAGATCTCTCCAAGGGAAAGCAACCAGAAGCACAAAAGTCTCATGATCAGGAGGAGGTAATTCAACCAGACTCCATTAGTCTTGAACCTTCTTATAACTGCAAGCCTGATCCATTTTATGTTTCCCTCTTTCTACATGGGTTTAAGTTGAGTAACTGCATTATAGATTCAGGGGCCTCTAATAATATAATGCCAATTGCTGTGGCAAAAGCTTTGGATCTCCCGTTAACTAAAACATTTGGTAAATGTTATTCCATGGATTCAAAACAAGTATGTTTAGTGGGTCAAATTAAGGATGCTCAAGTATCATTGGCTACTTATCCTCAGAAAAAGATCAAACTCACCATATTAGTAGCTGATATTCCCACCAGCTATGGCATGCTTCTCAGTAGAACTTTCTCTTAGGATTTGGGAGGTGAAGTTAAGATGGATTGGTCTCAAGCGGTAATTCCTATTAGAAAAGATAAAGTAACCTTATTACCTGAAACAAAGTCCAAATATACAGTCTTTCCATCTGATGATCCTAAATCTCAAATTCTTTATCAAGAGTCTAATTTTGCTAATTATCTGATCTTGTCTGAACATGAAAAAATAGGTGAAAAGTCTTTAGAAAGCTTGCTATGGACTCTTGAGTTTGATGGGAGCTGTTGTTCAAATGGATCTGGAGCTGGTTTAGTCCTCATATCACCTGATAATCAGAAATTCCCTTTTTCTTATAAGCTTGCCTTTGAAATACTAACATAGCTAAGTATGAAGCCCTACTCCTCGGCATCGAAGAGGCCAAAAAGAAGAACATCAAGCTTTTGAAAGCCAGAGGAGATGCTGAGCTAATTGTAAAATAAGTTAAAGGCATGTTTTCAATTAAAAATTAGAGATTGAAACATTACAAAAATCGCGTGTGGGATGAAATTGAAGGTTTTGATGCCTTCGAAATTGAAGCCATTCCTCAAGAACTAAATGACAAAGCAAACTCCTTAGCAATTTTAGCTTCCTTGTTAATTCCTCATCTTGATTTCATAGACCAGAAGTATTCAGTGGAGATCATTCACAGGCCAAGTGTTCCTGATAATAATAGCAATTGGCAGGTATTCCAAGATGATGCTCATATTAATGCCTTCTTGCAAAGTGTTGAAATTTTTTCTATGAATTACTTTGAAGGCTCAGAGGTAGAATGTCGAGAGTTTTGTCCTTATTTTCTTGATGGAAATGAAGTGTTACAACTGAAAGGGAATGTAATACCTAAAGGTCTTATTGAACTTGAAAAACTTTTTGATAGGCAAGATACCTTTTTGGCTCCAGATGGAATACCCAAAGAAGATCCAAGTGCCGACTATGAAAAATTAAACATAGGAGACAAACATAATCCTAAAATGATCAATTTGGGAACCTGCTGTGATGATGATGAAAAGGAAAGATTTATTAAACTTTTGTCAAAATATATAGATTTCTTTTCCTGGTCTTATGATGATTTAAAGACTTTCAAAAATGGTAAATTTAAGCACCATATTACTCTTAAACTAGGTATCTCCCCTTTCAGGAAAAAGTTGAGAACATATAATCCAAAAGTTTCTGATGCAATATTTAGAGAAATAGAAAAAATGTTGAAAGCTCGCATCATTTTCCCAATCCATCATTCCACATGGGTGGCAAACATAGTGCCAGTCAGGAAGAAGAACAGAGAGATAAGGACTTGTCTCGATTTTAGAAACCTTAATCAAGCAAGTTTGAAAGATAACTTTGCCCTGCCAATAATGGATCAAGTTCTTCAAATGGTCACTGGTTTAGAAATGATGTCTTTCTTAGATGTTTTCTCAGGGTATAACCAAATAGAAGTCACTGAAGAAGATCAACACAAAACAACGTTTGCAATGCCTTGGGGGACCTTTGCATATAAAATAATGCCTTTTGGCTTGATAAATGCTAGTGCCACCTTCTAGCGGCCTATGAATTCAACCTTTGGCAACCTATTGGAAAGATGCATCATAGTGTACCTGGATGACATGACTGTGTTCTCCAAAAGGAGGATGAAACATTTAAAGGATTTGAGAAAAGTGCTTCAAAAATGCAAGGATCACAAAATTTCACTAAATCCTAAAAGTTCAATTTTTGCTGTGACCGAAGGAAAATTGCTTGGGCACATGGTTTCAAAAGAAGGTATCAAAATCAACCCTAAGAGAGTAAAAGACATCAATTAATTATGTCTTCCTATCAATCGAAAAGGTGTTAAGTCCTTCTTTGGACAAATAAATTTCCTGAGAAAGTTTGTACCTGATTTTGCAGAAATTGTTAAACCCATGGCCAAGCTACTCAGTGAAAAGAAAAACTTCAAATGGGATGACCCAACATCAAAAGCATTCAAAGAAGTAAAAGAAGCTATTGCAAAAGCCCCAATGCTATTTCATCCTAACTTTAAAAAAGATTTTATAATATATTGTTATGCTTCTAAGCACACACTGTCAAGCATGCTACTTCAGAAGAACGATAAAGGGGAAGAGACACCCATCTCTTTTATGAGCATACCTTTGAAGAAGCACAAGCTTAACTACTCATTATCTAAAAAAAAAGCATTCCCTGTAGCAAAAGTAGTAAAGTACTTTAGATATTACATTTTTCACTCTCATTCTTGTAGTATATATGCCATCCACAGTAGTCAAAAGCATTCTCACACAACAAGATGTAGCAGTCAACAATCGAGCGACATGGGTAGCAAAAGTCCAGGAATTTGACTTGGATATCCGTCCAACTAAATTATTTTGAGGACAAGGCCTGTGTAAACTTATTGTAAAAGGAGAGAGAAGAATCATATCCCTCTTGTTTGTTTATAGGTCTCAAGGATGAATGGTATTCAGATATTTCCTATTTCCTGACATACGGAAGGTGTCCTGATCACCTCAAAGGGAAAGACTGACGTACACTTCAACTTAGAGTAGCTAAATTTGTTAATTGATGATACCTTATATAAGAGAGGGCTACATGGCATTTTTTTAAGGTGCATTGACACTGATCAACGGGATAAGTTGCTGAGAACTTTCCATGATGGAGCTTGTGGAGGCCATTTTTCATCAATAGTGACAGCATTCAAGATCCTAAGAAGTGGATATTATTGGCTAGGTATGTTTAAAGCTTCTTACCATTGGGTTAGAAATTGTGAAAAATGCCAATTGTTCACAGGGAAACCTCAGTTAGCTGCTCTGCCTTTAAAACCTATGATTATATAAGAACCATTTCAACAATGGGGATTAGATTTTGTATGCCCTATTAATCTAGTTTCAAGTGCAGGACATTCACATATCCTCACCGCTACTGATTATTTTACAAAATGGGTAGAGGCCATTCCTGTTAAAGTAACAACTTCACAAATAGTGTGCAAATTTTTGATTGAAAATATTTTGACCCGTTTTGGCACTCCCAGCAAAAAAGTGATGGATAATGCACAAAATTTTTCATCCAGAGAGATCCAGTTATGCTGCTATGATCATGGAATCCATTTGTCACATTCTTCGAATTACTTTCCTCAAGGCAATGGAAAAGCAGAGTCGACAAATAAAAACCTGGTCAACATTATGAACAAATTGGTGGATGAAAAAGGAAAAGACTGGCACAAGAATTTGTATGAAGCAATTTGGGCTGATAGAACCTCTCCTAAAAGAGCCATAGGTATGACACCTTTTGAACTGGTATATGGAGTTGAAGCACAACTATCCCTGCCTCTGGAATTAGCCACTTTGAATTCATAGAAGGAAATCAAAGGAGAAGTATTTTAGTCTTCCATTGAGAAGAGGATATTATATCTCCAAAAGATAGAAGAGGAGAGGAGAGAGCTAGTAGATCATATCACAAATAACCAAGCAAGAGTCAAAAAGATTTTTGATCAAAAAGAAAGACCCCAAAAACTCATGAAAGGAGATCAAGTCCTGCTATGGGATAAAAGGAAAGAACCTAAGGGAGCTCATTCTAAGTTCGAAAGATTATGGAAAGGACCATTTGAAATATCTAAGGAACTAGGTTCAAATGCCTTAGGGCTACAATATCCAAATGGTGATGAACTTCCCTTGTCCCTCAATGGGTAAGATCTCAAATTGTACCACCTTTAGGTCTGTGTCACGTCTCATTGTAAATACTATCTTTTGGCTTTCTTTTCTTTCTTGTTGTGTTTGGTGTGTTGTGTCATTGTCTTTTGAGTCAATCTGCAAACCTTAGACCCTAGGTTCATTCATGATCCTTTTAGTCTCATTCCCCAACTGGAGCCAATTGTTAGCACTTATAGTTTTAATGCATCCTAATGTCTTGGTCTCATGTTCGTCATCAAAGTTGAAATTGAAGTTCTATTTACTTTGACTTCAACTTCAGGTCAGTGTCAATCATCATCCGCTAGCCCAATTTCATTCCTTGCATCTACCTTATTAAAACCAAAGTAGAAGTTGAAACCCATCCCTCCAAAACTTCAACTTCAGGCTCAGTGTCAATTTTGTGCGCTAACATAAGTTGTATGCAGGTTTTAATTCACCAAATTAGATCAAGGTGGGTCCTAGTACAACATCTCCCAAGGCATGTTAAGTCATGAATAGACAAATCTAAGGTGGTACGTGCTCAAGCTATGGCAAAAATTGGAAAAGACTAATATTGTCATGTCATGATTATCCAGTCGAGCTGCGTACATGCGGATTTGATGGAGTGTGTAAAATAGAGTACACATGGCGTCCTTCCCAGCGCATGCCACATTAATGAACAATTATTGCCCTTACTCGCCGAATCTACCCTGTAATATTTTGCACAAGCCTGCCTTTAAATGCATTGATTTCTGGCCTTTTTCCCACTCTTTCCATTTTCTCCATAGAAATTTCAGCATACTAGATAGGTAGGGTAAATTATAGGCTGTGTCTCTGTCGAGTTGTAAGTGCATTTTTCATTTCCTTTTGCATTTCAAATTATGTTTACTTTCTTTTGGGCCATTTCTAGCCTTAGCTTCTTTTGATAATCATGACGCTTTTCTTCCCAAAGTTGCCTAAGTTAGAAAAACCACCTTTTCTTAGTTCACTCCTTGAAATTCGCAACACATTCTTGGTAAACAGAAACCTATCTAAAATAGTAGTGTGATCCAAGAACACCCCATCAAGTCTCATTTACCAAAGATTAGAGGAGAGTGGGTTAATAGAAGCCACTGCTTTTCCCACTGCTATCCAATACCTTGAATGTATCCTTGAGTGTGCAAATCATTTTGACCCTATTTCTGGGTGTGTTAAGAAAACCTCAGGGGAAGTAGTTGTCAAAATCAACAGAACCAGTGTAAATTATGCCCTCAGAATCCCTCATAAAGAATCCTATGAGCCATGGACATTCAAGGAGGCTAAGCATCTGTATGCAGTAAACAAAACCAGCTATGACACCAAGATTGCTCAGTCCTAGCTCTTGTAGCCCATAGAAGGGGGTTCTAGGCTGCCTAAACCATTGACTATCGAACATTTTATCAAAGAGATTGTGGATATTTTCCTCCTGTTGAATAGAATTAAAGGGAACGAGCATGCTTTCCACTGGCAATCCTGGATGTATTTCTTTATACAGAAGATAGTTAAGGGAGTCAAGTTCATTGATTGGTCAGATCTCATAGCTAAGAACTTGCACAAGGGCTTGATTAATGTGACTAACTGTAGTCTGTTCTTCTTTTCTTCTTACCTGATCTACATCCTAGTGGTGTCCAAAGATTGGGACTATCTCCCACATTCACCTTGGGTAGATGACATGCCTATCTATCAGTATTACAAAGATCTCCAAGAAGATACAATATGAAAAGAGTTTAAGAAAATCAATGATGTCTTTTTAGGGAAATCGGTTTTTGAACTGCAAGGTCGAGAGAATGATAGGATGTCAGACGAAGCCATGCAAGCTATTCAAACTTATGGTTGCTATTTTATTCAGTTTCCCATATTTACCTATATCAAAGTAGGTGGTTTTCCTGGTGAGCCCTTGAAATTACCACGCTACTGTTTAGACTCTGTGGTGTTATCAGAGATGTGTAGACAGTTTGCCTCTCTTGTTGAGTCCTTTCAAATTTCTAAAAAATCCTCTTCAGTATTCTTCCCGATTGAAATTGGACATTATAGATGCCCTAGTGTGAAAGAAGCTCTATTGTTAGCCAAGTCATTGACCTGCTTGTGTCTTAAACCTTTCAACTCTCAGCTAGATTTTTATTACACTGGCTTTACCAAAAACAATGTCAAAAATGCATTTTATCTGTTTCACTCCCCATAGCTAGAGGATTTCTGGGTGAGTTGCCACAATGAATTCGAGGTGAGGAAGAGGCTTTGGTCACGCTTAACCATTAAGCAGGTCATCATGTTCAACATGGAGCTAGATACTTATGTGCTAAAGGATGATGATTCTGAGGAAATAGTTGATCAATTTTACATGGATCAAATTGAATGCATGCCTATTCCAGAGATTGACTGGGAGAAAAGAGAAGAGAATGATGTGTATGCCCATACCAAGGATGTGATAGCCAAAACTACCAAATGGATAAAGTCAAAGGCGACAGTTACTCCAAGCTTTTCTGAGAAATCTTCAAGGAGTAGAGATAAAAAGGTTTCCCAAAAGTGAACTTGTAAGGAAACTTGGCAACAAAGAATATAACTGTTTCCACATAATCCATAATAAATCTGAAATAAACATGGAATTAAAATCTACATGCAAGAGAATAAACAACATACCCACAAATTGTGACACAAGATATACCCTGGGAAACGCTCATTGAGGGAAAAACCCAACCTCCAAAAGCATCCCATGCCATGCTTCCAACATTCACAAATGCTACCTTGGCTAACCTGTCAAGCCTTGTCTCGATTGACTCTTGCCTTTTGTCTTCTCCTTGTCACTCTCTCTATACAACAACTACCCTTGTGGCTGCTTATATAGTAGCAAGTCCCACAAAACCACAAAATGGTATTACATAAACCATGTGCTAAAACCATGTGCTACCTAACCCAGTGACCCCACATTTAATATTGGGCATTTAATTCTTTTCCCCAATATTAAATAATTACATGAAATATTTTCACAATGTTACAATACAACTCATCAAGAATATTCCATGGGAATCTTTATATGTTGCATGTCCATCTAGGTACAACATTACACAATAAAAAATAAAATAATAAAATAACAATTTTATGCAATGTGTGCAACACCCATTATCTCAATAGAACTAATCAAAGTGTCCCTGAATTTGTTGCAGGTCCACTTGAAGTTGAACTTGAAGTAGTTCCAGAAACATTTCAACTTCAGGTTCAAGAGGAGACTCCAAAAATCAAAAGGATAACTCGCTCGAGTACGAAGAAGGCACTGATTGCTAAAAGCAAGAGCACCATAACTATGGACCTCGTGGTAGCGGAAGACCCACCCATGGCAGATAATTTACCAGAGCGTCAAAGCTTGTTAGCAACTGTCAACAATCAACAGGGTAACCTCACTCTAGTCAATATTTCATCCACTACAAAAAAAGAACAGGCAACTCCCAAATGGCTGGAGACATCAATGGAAAAGAAGAGAAGTATTGTTCCCATATCCATGCCAATTGACAGCCTAGTTAGCAAGTGCCTTGGCAAGACACCTAAAGTGAAGAAAGCGAGAACAGATTCGAGGATCAACTTTGACTAAACCTTAGGGCGGTGGGCGACAAAGATAGCCACACCACCTGATGGAAGTGCTCACGACTCCGTAGCTCCTCAAGATTACCAGATAACCAAGGTCAACCTTGGAAAGGCAAACCGCGAGACAGATATGAAATTCTTCAAAGTATCCAACAAAAAGATCACAAAAAGGGTGTGGAAAGATGGGCAAGATAAGCAAGAGATGAAGGAAACAATTAAAAGCATGGCTCAGTATATCAATGCTATCCTTCATCTCGAGGCTAAGCCAATCAGTGAGATGTCAGCGATCATTGATGTGTCTTCCATGACCAACCGGCAGTCACTAGAAAATTTGCACAAGTGTAAGGCAGTGGCAAAAATAGCAGGTGAGTGGGTGTTGGATGTTCTGCATAACACTATCAAACACATAGGTCACTTAGATCAGGTATCAAAGGAAATATTGAATATCTCCAAGAAGGTGGGAACAAGCAATGATGGGTATGAAAAGGAAAGGAATAACTGGTCCAAAATAGTTATGTGGTTGGAAGACGTGCAGGAGCTCGGTCTACAAAAGTTTCAGGCTGAATGCTCTGTAGCCGGTACTGATGAAAAAGCCCTATATGTCATTAAAGATTGTATTGAGTGGAGAAATGAAGTGCTGACATAGGGAATATCTAAGATCAAAGAAGCTCTACAAGAACTCAGAGTCATTCAGCAGATTATTCAGAATGATCTCAAATGGTTCACTAAGAAGTTCATGGAAAAGGATGATGACTCTGGTTCCCAATTAGAAGAAATAATTAAAGAAGTGCAAAGGAAATTTTAGGAGTGGCAAGATAAAAAGATGCTGGCTAAGCAAGACTTCTCCAACATGGCACATATCGAGGCAATGTTAATCATTAACTTAAAGCACCTAGAGATGCATGAGGAAAAGGTCGCCGAGTTGAAGAAGATAAAGCAAGTCTAGAAGCAGAGATTCACCTACATCGGCTTGCCACATCAGTCAGTTATCTCGACCTTTTCAGCTGTGTATGAAACGTGGAAAATAGCTAAAGGCATAGCCAGCAGAGACAGCACTGCAAGCGGTTATGCTTGATAGTGTTTTCATTATCTTTCCTTTGTCGTTTTCAATTTTAGTTACTTTTCAAGAATGACAATTTTCTTGGCAAAAAGACGATTAACTCTTGGTGGGGTAGTTTTGGCTTTGGTCCAACCCCATGCCTATAAATGTAATAATTTGTATTGTTTTAGGGGTGAGAATTTCTCCGGTAGACCGATAGACAGAACTATTTTTGTTTATGGTTTTATTTCCAGTTTAGAGGTAGCAACTCAAAATTTACGTAGACATATTGAAACTCTACAGTTTGAATCTTGGCTGAAGGTTTTTTGTGGGTAGATACTATTATCTGCTTATTTCATTTAGTATTTCTATAAATGCTAGTTAAAGCTTTTAGCTGTGCCTGTCATCGATTCTAAATTTGTGAATTTTGAGTATTGGAAATGCTGTAAGAAACTAGTGGTTTTATTGCCTGCTTGATGTTTTAATTCTCAATTATGTGGATCATTTTGATAGTTAAAATCGAGTGGTTCTTTTGCATTAAAGTTTGTTTCATATTGATGAAATGAAATAAGTTGTTTTAGCACTTTCAACAGATCATTTTTATTATAAAAATCTTTCTTTTGAATCCTTTAAACTAAAAACTCTGATTGCAATAAAGGTAGCTGTGCCTATTTTCATTGAGGAAATATTAAACAAAGAATTCCTAAGCCTCTCGAATAGGAATTCATTTGTTAGTTTACATTCTTTTCTCTGTTTATATATATAAACTTTCATGGGAAAAACTATTCACTAACACATGGTAAAGAAAGAAAAGAAGGACGTGAAAGTAGTTAGCTAATATGTCTGCAAAAGGATAAAGAGAGAGCTCTCCCCATATGTAGGAATGCAAGACTAGACTAGAAAAATGAACTTGAAATGCAAGCTAATATGCAAAGTGGTTTACCAACAAGGGACACATAACATTTAGACCCTTATTTCATTATTGAGCACTTATTAGGGACATCATGAGATCATACAACCATCACTAGTATAACTATAAGGATATGAATATGATTAATATTAGCTAGATATGTGAAAATCCAATCTAAGCATCAAAGACATAAAAGTCAAGATGACTACGCAATTAGATTCCCTAAGTTTAGTATAGCAAGATTACACCTATATCAAGGCATATGTGCTAGGTTAACCCCTGAGTGTGATCTTGTGAAAAATAGTCAAGGATGATACTTTTATAAGTTAAAGTGTCAAATAGGACAAGCATGAATGCTTGAAACACTATAGACAGATAAAGTATATCCACAAATAGAAATCAAGAAAAGGTGCCCCATGCCCCCAGTCTTCTAGTCAATGACATCCTTGAGAGACTACTAGGGAGCGAACACATAGTAAAGAAATCATCATAGACAACACACGAAGTAGATAAAGATCAGCATAGCTCAATTGTTTAAGTGTTTAAGTGTGTGTGTGTGTGTGTGTGTGTGTGTGTGTAAGTTACATGGTCATTTCTTCAAGACTTGATTCTAATAGTGAGAAATATCACAACATTAGAGACCATAGGTAAACTATATGAAAAGTGTTGAGAAATAGTTAATATCAAGGTGGGGGTAGTGTTAAGAAATACTATTTTGTGAGTTGTCAAAGAAACCCTAATGTACAAGAATACCTCAATAGGCTAAGCCATGGTGTCCTTGAGATGGAGACAAGAAACAATACCAAGCTTGGAAATGTGTAGCAAAATGGATGATTGAAACTGATAGACATAGGTGTGAGAGTTTCAAGCAGTGCTTGTTTCTAGATTTTCACCACTTGGTAGATTTCTTTTTTTAGGACTTTTTTTCTTTCTTTTTTTTGAATTTTTGAATTTTTTTTTTTGGGGGATACATCAAAGTGCCTATTGCTAGGTTTTCACTAAGACGGTTATTTTTTAAGGTCATTTTCTAATTTTTAGGAATTTTTTTAGGATCATAAATATGTACAAGATAGTTGAGCAGTAGGCCTTTAAGCATAGAACTTTTTTAAGTGTAGGACATCAATAGGCTTTGCAAATTCTTCACCTTTAGGAGTAGATAGCTGATAAGTGCTAGACCCAAATGCTGCTATTATAATGTGTGGGCCTAACCAATTGGGTTCAAACTTTCCCTTCTGCTTTCTATGCTATTGATTTTTTGGATTTTCTATAAGCATGAGATCGCCAACTTGAAACTTATGTGGATGAACCTTTTTGTTATACTGAGTAGACATGCACTTTTGATAAGCCTTCATGTGATCAAAAGTTACCTTATGGTTCCAATCAAGGGTCTCATATTCATGTATTTGCATAGCTCTATGGTCTTCATCAGTTATCAACCCATGTAAAGAGACTCGCAAGTATGGGATCTCTACTTCTAATGGGAGAAAAGCCTCAGAACCATAGACTAAAGAAAAGCATGTGGCTCTTGTAGGAGTATGAATGGTAGTTTTGTAGGCCCAAAGTGATGGATTTACCTATAGGTGCCAATCTCTCCTAGACTTATGAATTGTGCTATGCAAGATTTTCAGAAATGTTTCATTAGAGGCCTTTGCTTGGCCATTCCCTTGAGGGTAATAAATAGAAGACTAGTGTTGTTTGATCTAAAAATTCTTACATAGTTGTCTTAGGTCATTATTTTTGAATTATCCTCCATTATTAGTGACAATAGAAGAAGAAATACCATATCGACAAATGATGTGATTTAGTATAAACAGGGTAACATGTTTTCCTGCAATAGTAGATAATGGCATAGCTTCAACCTATTTAGTGAAATACTTAGTTGCTATAATGATGAACTTATCCCCCCATACCCATAAAATTATAGGCCCCCATAAAATTTTAGGCTAGCCCTAAACAGATCCCTACTATTCTATGGGATGGCAGACATATCATTTATGAAATCGGTGGAGGTAGGGAGGCAGACCATGGAGGGTTTGGGGTCCAATCGATTGATTGAATAAATAGTATTCTAATTTAGAGGGGCACTATAAATACATACATTATGGCTACTAAATGAACTTGGGTGAATTTTGTCAACCAAGTCAAAGGCCCATTGTTGAAATGGTCAATATGTCATAGAAGGAATCAACTCATGTCTAGGAGCATGAATTAAGTTACCATTGTATATGCTACTTTAGTATGTTAGAAACACTAAATTAAAACAATCAAAAAGCATTTGCATACTAATTTAACATAACTTCATGAGAGAAAAAGTGGAGTTCTCAAATGAGAATATGAGCCATGGATAGGCTCTCTCAATGAGGATGATCACTTGATGTAGAGGTGTGTCTAATAGCTAAGATGGCTTGATTATGTATAAATGCTCAAATGCTCAAATGGGCTTCAATGGAGGATTTTTGATAGATTTTGGTGAATGGATTTGATGTAAAAATGGCTTCTCAAAATGGTATTATGGCTTTACTTTCTAGATTGTGTTGTTTTTAAAAGGGGAAGGATCCAATTTATAGGCAAGAGGCTTGAGGGATGGAGGGCTAAGATGGAAGGAAAGGAGAAAGCTTATGGAGGGCTCAGATTGAATGAGAGGAGAGCACATGGATTGTGTTTCCTTATAGCCAATCAGGGAGTGACACATGTTATAGGGTGAGAGGATAGAGGAAATGACAAGGATGAGTCAACAAAGGAGGCTCAAGGGATAATATCTTCATAAAGACCCTTCATAAGTGCTTTGTAAGAGCATTGAAGGAGAGTGTAAGAGATATTTGAGGGTCATTTATGCTAGAGGGTGAGGAATTTTGACTTGGGTTGGATTAGGAAGGTTTTAAGCTTGCTTAGGATTGTGCAAATGATTAGAGGATGGATTAGGATGGTTTAGGATTAGCTTAGGGATAGGCAAGTGGATGGCAATAAATGAGGGTGGGTGAAGGAGGAGATATTTATTAACTTTGGCTTGGGTTAGCAAGTCTTAACCCATGTTTAGGGAATGTGACAAGGTTAGGAAGGGATTAGGATTAGGATTAAAGATTAGGATTGATATCTTCTAGAAGAGTCTAGGTTTTGGATGAGGATGAAGACTTTTTAGAAGAGTCTAGAACTTCCTAGGATGAGGATAAAAAAAGTTTTTTAGAAAATAAATAAAGTTTTATTTATTTCAAGGGTTTGGGTTGAGGAGATATTTATTAAAACATTTTTAATAAACATGAGGATTAATATTTAATCTTAATTAAATATTTTGAGTTGGGATTAGGGGTAGGAAATGATGGGATTAGCCTTTAATCAAAATTAAAGAAGGATTAGAAGATTTTGGAAGAGGTTAGTGGTCTTAAGGAAATTGGGCAAGTTTTGGGCAAAAAATAAATAAATAATTTATTTTGGGATTTTTGGTCAATTTTTTAATTATATAATTAATAAATAAGGAAATCATGTTTAAATAAGATTTAAACATTTTTGGGAGGGATTCCTTAATTAAATATTTTTAATTAAGATAAAGGGATTTAATGGAATAAAAATAAATTAATTAATTAATTAATGATGATGTCATCAGGAAATTTTTCAGAAAATAAAAATATTTTATTTTCTAAAGGATTTTTAGGTGTCTACAACCATGGAGTTGACATTTTTGACAAGACTTAGCATAACGAACAACATCAGCTTGCATAGTTAGCTAAAAATAACCTACTCTAAGTAGCTTCTAAGCAAGTGCAAGGCCATTGGAATGTGCCCCACAAATGTTGTCATGGACTTCAGCAAGTGTCTTTTCAGAATCTTCTAGCTCTAAACACCTAAGAAATAATCCATCTAGACCCTTTCTATACAAGTCACTAGAGACCAAAATGTAATGTGAGGCATCACAAATGAATTGACATTTTTGGTTGTGTGTGAGGTTCTTAGGAATAATTTGATCACACAAGTAAGAGAATATGGTGACATAGTGGGAGGAATCATGACC
This sequence comes from Cupressus sempervirens, assembly GCA_028749045.1. NCBI lineage: Eukaryota > Viridiplantae > Streptophyta > Pinopsida > Cupressales > Cupressaceae > Cupressus > Cupressus sempervirens. The sequence goes on from CM053787.1 coordinate 517,973,493, forward strand.
CACAATGGTGCAGATCACTTGGTTGTCGAAGGAATCATAGGTGGGATGATGTAGTTCTTCCACTAGAAACTCAAATCGAGATTCACGTTCTTGTAGTTGGAGAATAGATGCCAAAGTGGCCATAGCATCAACAGCTTCATTTTATGCTATAAGAATTTATTAAAATGTCACAAAGTTGAAGTAGTTCCTTAGAGCATCTATCAACTTTTTATAAGGTATCAACTTGTCATCTTTCATTTGAAAGTCATTGTTTACTTGGTTAATAACAAGTTGGGAATCTTAGTAGATATGCAATTTAGTTATTCTCCATTCAAGAGCCATCTTGATCCCATTTGTTAAAGCCTCATATTCTACCATGTTGTTTGTACAAGGGAACAAGAGGTTGTAAGATTTGGGAAAATCCAAAAGAGAACCATTTGCCAATGAGATGGGTAGGATGAGGTACTAACGGACCAAGATCAGACATGAGGAAAGCTATATCCTACAAGGATCTATCGAAGAGCACCTAAGCTGGTGGATTTGGATGAGTAATGTAATTGGCAAGCTGAATTGAGAAGGATAACAATTTGATGATAGGAGATCTAGCTAAAGGATGCATTTGGAACAGCGAACCAAGATTTGTGTGATGTGTGCAAGATGTTGATCAAGGATGAACTGACATGAAAGCTAGATAGATACAATGGTACTAAGCTAAAGAGGATGTACAAGCTAACAGACCAAGATATGGTACAAATGTACAAGTTGTTTACAACAAGTTTGGATATACAAGGTATGATACAAGTGTTGGATACAAGATTATTTACAAGCTATATAGGAGCTCTAGATGATAAGATAGTAGGATGGATCAAGTTGGTGCAAGATGCAGAAGCTAAGGATGAGGTGATAGCAAAAGATATGGATTTGGCAAGATGCATCCAGTGATGATGATAGATGTGCAACCAAGGATGGGGAAAATGCTAAGGTTGGTGGTAGCTAAGTTGATAGATGGTGCTAGAGTGAATAGCTAATGAGAGGATGACATTGGATTTGCATGAGGATAGCCTAGAGTGAGATACCAATGACAAGGGAGGATGGACAAGACAAGATCTCTAAAGAATATAGTGCCCCCAGTTAGAAGAGGACATGCAGAAGGAGGTCTTATGATGGATGTGATAGGATTGAAGCTAGGATGGTAAAGCTGAAGGCACTAGGTAGATGGCTGATAGCTGGGATGATGGGGTTAGGCTGTAGAAGATAAGTGGATAGTGATAGATAAAAGCTGGAGTATGAAAGATAGGTGGATAAATTGGAAGATGGAGCTAGATGGAAAGATGTGACCAAAAGCATGAGGATGATAGGCTAAGCTGGGGATGGCTAGATTATGCATGATGCTTGTTTGCCAAGTTTTCATCATGGTACTTGTCCAAGGTGCTTGAATTGCCAAGTTTTCACCAGTGGACGCTTTATTTTTCTTTTCTTTTTGACTTTTTGGCTTTGAACTTAGCTGGAATGATTTTGGCTTTCTTTAGCTATTTTTAGCTTTTTTGAAATTTTTCACTAGTTGTTGGAATGTTCAATTTTGTTGCTAGCTGTTGGTACACCAGATTTGTGATTTATGCAATAGATCAGATTGGATGCGATTGATGGTAAGAGATGGAGGGATAAAAAGGCTGGAAAGGAGCATGAGATGGGGATGCTTGTAGGATCAACATTGGCACATGTTGGGATGGGTGTGAAAAGAGCATATGGGGGATAGATGGTAGATGCAGGCTTGATGGAGGATTTGTGGAAGCATACTTGGGGATATAGGCACCCAAGATGGAGTTAGGAGATGGGGGACACGAGTCATGGATGGGGGATTAGCAATGGTGGATGCCATTATGCATTGGGTTTCAATTTTTTTCTTTGGGATCCACATGGTTTTGGATTTTCTTTTCATAGGCTTTTGCATTGTTTTGCATTCTTTGATTGGATTTTTCCTTTTTGGAGTATGTCTTTTAGAATAGACATATGATTGCCTAGGATGTGGATTTTTAGCTTTATGCATTTTGAAGTTGGCATTCACATTGTTGTGGTAAGCTTTGGGAAGATGGTTAGGGGAAGCTTTGTGAGATGGAGAGGATATGGAAGAGCATGTAGGGGGATGATGATGGATGATGTGCCCTGATATGTACCTTTGTTGATCTTGTGTAGGAATGGAAGGAATAGGATTTTTATGATGGCTGATAGGAGGATGGAGGATGGTAGATTTTGGGACATGGGGACCCAAAATGGATTTAGCAGATGAAGGGGAGATATGGTAGGTTATTTTGGGTTGCAAAGATTGTGGAAGGGGGATGACATAAGATTTCTTGAAGGAGTGATGGGAGGCTAGCATGGTGGGCTTGGAGATAGGCTTGGTTTGGGGATGGCATGTACCAACACTTTTAGATGGTGAGCCTTTGGATACATATTCAAGACCATGAAATCCTAGATTCTTTTGCACAATAATAGGCTTTTTGATTCCTTGCTCTTGTGGTCCTAAACCTTGACCTTGATAATGCCATCGATTGAGCATTTGAACGAGTTGAGGAAACTTTTTGCTTGTAGAAAATGGTAGAAGTGCTTTATTAGGTGTACTTCAATGGGGAGATACTAATCTTAATTCTTCTACTAAGAGGGGGCCACCATGGATGAATGTAAGTGAACCAAGAGGGTAGATTATAGATGGTAGAATAGCTTGGATAGGTGGTAAGATGGAAGCATGGAGCAAAGGAGATGGTAGGATAGGATCTTGATTTAGCTGATGGGATGAAAAGATATCCTGCAGTAGAGGAGGTATGGCTTGAGGTTTTGGAAATGAAGGGGATGGTAACTGAACTATGAATGGAAGACATGGTACGATGATATCTTCATTTATTCTTTGGGGGATGTCAACATGCTTTTGGGCAGGATCTTGATAGGATTGGATTTGAGTGGATGGTGTGATAGGAGGTGAAGGGATGGATTCTTCAAAGGCAGCAAATGGATAGATGGGAGATTCAGTAGTGGAGATGGCTGAGTAGAAAATGGATGCATAAGGGTCATTACAAGAGATTTAGGAAATGATTGGAGGTGATGTGGATAGGATTTGGAAGGATTTGACAAGTGGTGGAATTTTGATGCTTGCGGGAAGTGGAAGGATTTTAAGCAATTTGATGGATGGTATGGGGATAATAGCTATGGGAGATGGAGGTGATATTATAGATGGGGAAGCTTCATCACTGACTACTTTACATGGTTGGATTAGATGACATGGATTATCAACTATTGGAGGCAGCTTTTCTTCTATTTCCTCTAGCAGATTCTCGGGAGACTCATGTGTTGGAGGTGGAGGTGGTGGATTGACAGGAATAGCTGGTGTGATGGGGGTGGAAGATTGGAAGCTTGGTTGATTGGGTGATGGAGGAGAAGCTGGGATATGAGATGGCATGACTAGATAGTTTGGAGGAATGCTTGGATTTTGGGGGATGGTAGGCGAAAGGCATCTAAGGCTCTCAAGATACTCATCATAGTCAATAAGATTTTCATCATCATTGGAATAGGATGTAGCGAGAGAAAGGAAAATGCAACCAAAATCATCATGATAGGGTTGGGATTCATGTTTTGATGATGAGTTGGATGGGGATGAGGTCTTGCATATAATCTTTCAACTTCATGCATTTGAGGGTGGTGTGCCCTTTCACCCTATGAAACTTGCAATACTCATTGTCTCTATACCATGCAACTTTGGATTGGCCTAGGTCGATTTGCTGGGTAGGAGGAAATTTGATGAGGTTTTCCATGACTAATTTCTCAAAAATGACATACAATGGCTCACCAAGGGGTGTATAGTTTCGAGGTGCAGGTTGGAACTTGGGCTTTGGTCCTACAGCTACATTGATGGCATTAGCTTGATTGTTAGACCCTTGAAAGTTGGGCTTTGAATTGTGGCTTTGAAAGCTTTGCTGATTCTACTATTGGTTGTTGATAGCTTATTGATTGTTTGGTTGATAAGGTGGGTTGGACTGATTTTGGGAAGGACCAACAATATTCACATGTCTGGTGTCAGTGACCCCATATGTTGCAATGTGCTTGTTTTTGTTCCAATACCTAGACTTGTCATTTGAATGTGTTTGATTTTGGTTGGCTTCATTTTAAATCTTGACCACACCATCTTTAATGAGTCCTTGCTCAAGGATCATTCATTTTTCTTTGATATCTTTGTAGGTCTACGAACAGTTCATGGTCATGTGGTGAGCTAAGCTGGGATGGGCATTATCAATAAACATTTTCACCAAATGGCACTCTGGCAAGGTACAAGATATGTGGGTGGTAAGGGTTTGCCATATTTGCAAATATTCACCAAGACTTTCTCCACCTTTTTGCTTGGTGTGGACAAGATCAACCACTGATAATTCTGTCTCAACAAGATGGGCATATTGGGCTACAAATGCCTCAAACAATTCAGCAAAGTTTTTGATTGTGCCATATGGGATTCTATAAAACCATTCAAGAGCTGGTCTGGCTAAACTTTTGGGGAAGAGGCGCAAAAGGAAGATGTCATTGTATGCCACTTCTTGGCAGTGCATGTAAAATTCTTTGATATGTGTGACAAGGTCTCCTTTTCCTCTAAATTTGTCAAACTTGGGTATCTCAAAGTGTTTGGGAAATGGTGTCATGGTAATGGCTCTGTCAAATGGGTAAGAACACACATTCAGACTTGAAGGTTTTTGGGTCATTTCCCTCCTAGATTTTCTTCTAAGCTATCTTCATGGCCTCCCATTCTGAATTAATGGGTGATGGCTATGGTGCCTCCACTGTAGGAGCACTCTGAGGGAGATATGTGTTGAATGGTGCAATTGAATATGGATGGCTTTGAGGTATGGGCTAGTAGGGATTGTACATGGCTTGGGAAACTAAATGGTGGATGATGGGTTGCTGAGGTGGAGGTGGCACATATTGCTGCATGTGTTGCAAGGCTTGTTGTTGATATTGGATTTGAGGTTGGGATTGAGGAAGATAAGCTAGTTGTGGGATAAATGGATTTTTTTGTGGAGGTAAGGTATAAGATGGTTGTGAAGCTTGGGGAAAGGATCGAGGAGCTTGTGGAACTTGACTTTGGATTTGAGGAGTTTGACCAATATATGTGGGTTATGCCCCTATTTGGGAGGGTTATGCATGGAAAAAGAGGCCAAGTAATTGGTGGTTGGTGGTGGTGGATTTCCTTATAGAAGTGGCATAGAAAAATAGTTAGTAATAGGAGGTAACAGATTAGTTGGTGGTGGCTAGATTTGAAAGCTTGGTAGAGTGGTGGCAGGAGCTTGGGTCACTTGAGAGCTTGGCAGAACATTGGTAGTAGCTTGTGGGGTTTGATAGCTTTGTGGACTAAGGGAAGTAGCTTGTGGATTTGTGGTTGCTAGCATTGAGCTCCAAGGACCTAGTGGAAATGATGGAATTATGCTCTGAGCTGAGGTAAACAAGCTGGGGGTGATGAAAGGTTGATTACTTGGCCCCATGGGTGGCATCCCAGTTGTATATTGTTGAGGTTGGCCAAAGATGCTAGCATAGATTTGGGAGATGGGTGGATTTGGAAGGCTAGGTTGGAGAGCAGCAGTAGCAATAGTGAAGGGAGTGAATGATGAGGTGTTTTGGGTGAAGGAGGTTTGGGATGGAGTGGTATGGACCAATGGTGGAGTGGTGGTAGCTGGATTGGCTTGTGGAATGGAGATTTCAACTTGAGTGGAGGTTGGTATGTTTGGGCCTATTGGATCATATGAGGTGGGTTGAGGATCTTCTTTTGGTAAATACAAAGGATGATTTGGATCATAAGAGCCTATGGGTGGTGGCAGCTGCCCAAATAGAGGGTGAGAAGGATCTAATAAGGGAGAAGGTCTTCCAAAATTGAAGGCTCCTATGTTGTCCCTCTGAAAGTTTTCCATGATTGTTTCTTTGTTCTTGTCTATAATGGCGTTCACCAATACTACATTTCTTGGTTGGTTCATGAAAGCTTCAATGTCAGTAGGTGATGGTATAGTGCTCTCTGGGCTAAAGGATGGTTGAGTGCTCAAGGGGAGCGATGTTGTGTGATCCAAATGATAGGGCTCCATTGTTTCCTTCTTCTTCTTGGCTAAGTGAGTGATGGGTGGCATGAAAATGTTCCTAGGGATGAGGTGCAACAATGTTGATGGATGCAAAAAGGGGGGAGGCTTTTCTATGCAAATGATTTCCTAGGCTGAGGCAAAGCTATTTGACAAACCTAAGGAAGATTGGGTTGGGGGTTCTAACTTCAAAGATATGTTGCCAAAGCATGAAAGGTTTGCTTTCCTATGTGCAAGCTTGATGGTGATTGTGTCAACTTAAGGATAGACTGATGATCCCTTAGGAAAAACATGAGATTGACCACTTGTGGATCCCAACCTTTAGCTCAAGGTGATGAGGGATGACAAGTGACAAGGCTAGATTACCCTAGACAAATCTCTGCTAGAGGGATATCCTTGGTGAGACTAGTGGATTTGCAAGATGATAGGAAAAGCAAGTTCTGGTAATGTGACAACAATTTTGAAGGCTTGGATGTGAACTTTTTGATTATTGGCTAGATGGTTTGGTTCTAAGGCAAAGAACTAGATGAGATGGATGAGCTAAAATGCTTAAAGCAATAAAATAGAATGGTTGGCTTTCCTACAAAGATGACTCTAAAGTGAAGTTTATGCAAGAAAATGTGGAGAAACAAGGGGGTCTAATCATAAAAATCATGCCTAGTTGGTAAGGCATAAGCAGGGTTAATTCCTAGATTTTTGCTAAATCTGATAGTGTGATCTAACCAAGCATCTTGAAGGGCTTCATCAGTAGCTTTGTCTTCTACTTTGTGGAGTTTGGTAATTTGAGGGCTTGGTGTTACTTCCTTTCTCTTGGCTAAAATTTCTTGGTATACCTAAGATGGCTTGAGTTTGGCTTTTTGAAACTTCTGTTTGGGTTTGGGTTGTTCTGACATAAATTCCTGAATCTGTTTGGCTTTGAGAGATCGTGGTTGTTTTGCTTAAACTTTGTTCAACTTCTAAAACATGTAGTAACTACGGTAAGTGTGCCCTAAGCTAGGATTGACCGAGTTTGGAAAACATTCATTCAACAAGTAAAAGATCAAGCAATAGATAGGAACAACTAGATAGAAGTTTTGATTCTCAGAAGACAGTAACTACACTGTGGAGTGTGTATATTCTACAAATGTTTTGATCAGTCACTTCAAAATATTAACATCCTAGATGGTTGTCTACAAGGCTGACAGTTGGTTTAGCTAGGAAGTCCTCGATATACCCAAGGTACGTGAGGCCCAAATTCATAGATGAAACCAAAACAATGTCACATAGCTGAGAGGAGCAATAACCCACTTCTCTTCTTTCACTTCTCAAGGGTATAAAGTTCCTTGAGGCTTAGCCTGAGTGACAAAATTTTGATCCTAAGAGAGATGTCTTTGGATTCACCTCTCGATCTTTATACTCTGCCAGAATGTTGGAGTTGAGGTCATCCCAAGGGGTGATCAAATCCCAAAGTAGGCCTCCTAAAAGCTAATACAAGATTTTGAATCCTAATCTTATGCACCCAAGATGGCCTCGAAAGATGAAAAGGGGAGAGAAGATTTGGATGATCTTGGACTAAAAGACACAGTTCTTTTCCAACTGACACTTTAAGCTTTCTGATCTAGACCTTTTGAAAATACACGTGATTTAAGATGCAAAGGTTCAATTCCAATTTGAAATGAGCCAACAAAAGAGAAGTGATCAAAGAATTAATACACCAAGAATATTTAGGGTCAACAAAAAGTAAACTTGCGCGCTCAGAGGCCCTCCACGTCAAGTATCAATTGATTTTTTTTAAGGCATTCAAGATTGAGTGTGAGTTTGTTTTAAGCCCAAAACAAAGATTTGTGTAAAGCTTGATTTCAAGCGTGCACCCAAAGGCCCTCCACGTCAAGATTTGTTCAATTTTTATGCCCAAATGAAGTGTTAGCGAGACTAATGTGCATTCAAGAAATTTTCTATCTTAGAAAAACCAATAAAAACTCAAGTGAGTGGAATTTGATTTTTGTGGAGCACTTAACACCTTCTTAGGTAGACCCATCCCCATATATGGCACTGATATTGCAACCAATGGTTAGAATGATGGGTGATTAAAGAGGATGAGTCCAACAACAAATTCACTCAAAGTGTCTTTATTTGTTTTTATAACTTAGAAAGTTTTTAAAATGTGGATTCTTTTTATGCCCCAAAAGATGATTATTTGATCTATGGCATTCAAGATTGGATTTTTTGTTTTAATCATGCATTCATAAAAAAAAAGAAACAAACTTGATTTTAATCCATGGCACTCAAGAGTGATTTTAGCAACATGCATTCAAAGACAAGTGATTAAACATTCAAGTTTTTTCCTTTGAGCATTCAAGATTGAGATTTTGCATGTTGTTTTAAGAACTTTGAAGTGCTTTGTTTTAACCTTAGATCATTCAAGATTGTTTTGGACTCAAAAGTGAAAATGACTCTTTGGACTTTGGTTTTCATTCAAGATTTTGTGTTCTAGTTTACATGTTTTAAGCCTAAAAAAAATGATATTCCTAGATTCTTTTGATGCATGAAAAACCTAGGAAACATTCAAGATTTTGCAACAAGACCTTTGTTTGGAACAAATAACAAAGGTTTTAATATAATTTTGGCAACCATTTAAGACTCTTAGTTTTCATGAGATTTTTAAAAGAACTTTAAAATATTTACAAATGAGGTTCATTTTATCCTTGATTGATGCTTTGAGCTTTGATTTAGATTTTAGTGTGCACTTAGTGTTGATTTTGAACCTTTTGAAATGGAAACTTGAAGTTCTTTTTAAATTCCCAAAAATGAAGTGTTCCTAACTTTGCATGAATGCATCTAAAACCTTGATTTTGCAAGGATGCAAATGATTGGATTGGTTTAGTTTCACTTGTTAAAAGAATTTTTTTTTTTGCAAATTTTTAGTTTTTAATGGATTTAAGTATAATTTGGGGGTTCATTTTAAACACTTAAAAAAAAAAGTGTGTATGATTTTGCTTCCTTAAACAAAAAGGTCAAGATCCCTCAAGAAGAAAAAGAAGAAGTAGATGGAATAGAAGAAGAATATAGATAAGAAGAGGAAGAAGAATTCCAAGTGCTTCGTCCACCTATAAGCTTGAAAAATCTGCAAATGCTATGAGATAGATTATGAGTTCCTTTGTCTTCTTCATCCTCATGTGGACCTGCAAATCCAATTTATACAATCCTACCAATCACAAAAACAAGCAAAATTAGCCAAAATTAGCAAATGACATACAAAACTTGACTAAAAAAGCTAATGAAGATGACCCATGCGGGGTCCCACCAGGCATGCCAAAATGTATATGCTACTTTAGTATGTTAGAAACACTAAATTAAAATGATCAAAAAGCATTTGGATACTAATTTAACATAACTTCATGAGAGACAAAGTGAAGTCCTCAAATGAGAATATGAGCCATGGATAGGCTCTCTCAATGAGGATGATCACTTGATGTAGAGGTGTTGTTTGATCTAAAACTTCTTACATAGTTGTCTTAGGTCCTTATTTTTGAATTATCCTCAATTATTAGTGACGATAGAGGAAGAAATACCATATCGACAAATGATGTGATTTAGTATAAACAGGGCAACATGTTTTTCTGCAATAGTAGATAATGGCATAGCTTCAACCTATTTAGTGAAATACTCAGTTGCTATAATGATGAACTTATGGCTACTAAATGAACTTGTGTGAATTTTGTCAACCAAGTCAAAGGCCCATTGTTGAAATGGTCAATATGTCATAGAAGGAATCAACTCATGTCTAGGAGCATGAATTAAGTTACCATTGTATATGCTACTTTAGTATGTTAGAAACACTAAATTAAAATAATCAAAAAGCATTTGCATACTAATTTAACATAACTTCATGAGAGACAAAGTGGAGTTCTCAAATGAGAATATGAGCCATGGATAGGCTCTCTCAATGAGGATGACCACTTGATGTAGAGTTGTGTCTAATAGCTAAGATGGCTTGATTATGTATATATGCTTAAATGCTCAAATGGGCTTCAATGGAGGATTTTTGATAGATTTTGGTGAATGGATTTGATGTAAAAATGGCTTCTCAAAATGGCATTATGGCTTTACTTTCTAGATTATGTTGTTTTTGCAAAGGGGAAGGATCTAATTTATAGGCAAGAGGCTTGAGGGATGGAGGGCTAAGATGGAAGGAAAGGAGAAAGCTTATGGAGGGCTCAGATTGAATGAGAGGAGAGCACATGGACTATGCTTCCTTATAGCCAATCAGAGAGTGACACATGTCATAGGGTGAGAGGATGGAAGAAAGGGAAAAGATGAGTCAACAAAGGAGGCTCAAGGGATAATATCTTCATAAAGACCCTTCATAAGTGCTTTGTAAGAGCATTGAAGGAGAGTGTAAGAGATATTTGAGGGTCATTTATGTTGGAGGGTGAATAATTTTGACTTGAGTTGGATTAGGAAGGTTTTAAGCTTTCTTAGGATTGTACAAATGATTAGAGGATGGATTAGGATGGTTTAGGATTAGCTTAGGGATAGGCAAGTGGATGGCAATAAATGAGGGTGGGTGAAGGAGATGTTTGTTAACTTTGTCTTGGGTTAGCAAGTCTTAATCCATGTTTAGAGAATGTGACAAGGTTAGGAGGGGATTAGGATTAGTATTAAAGATAAGGATTGACATCTTCTAGAAGAGTCTAGGTTTTGGATGAGGATGAAGACTTTCTAGAAGAGTCTAGAACTTCCTAAGATGAGGATAAAAAAGGTTTTTTAGAAAATAAATAAAGTTTTATTTATTTCAAGAGTTTGGGTTGAGGAGATATTTATTAAAACATTTTTAATAAACATGAGGATTAATATTTAATCTTAACTAAATATTTTGAGTTGGGATTAGGGGTAGGCAATTATGGGATTAGCCTTTAATCAAAATTAAAGAAGGATTAGAAGATTTTGGAAGAGGTTAGTGATCTTAAGAAAATTAGCCAAGTTTTGGGCAAAAAATAAATAAATAATTTATTTTGGGATTTTTGGTCAATTTATTAATTAAATAATTAATAAATAAGGAAATCATGTTTAAATAAGATTTAAACATTTTTGGGAGGGATTCCTTAATTAAATATTTTTAATTAAGATAAAAGGATTTAATGGCATAAAAAATTAAATAATTAATTAATTAATAAATGATGATGTCATCAGGGACTTTTTTCAAAAAATAAAAAATATTTTATTTTCTAAAGGATTTTTAGGTGTCTACAACCATGGAGTTGACATTTTTGACAGGACTTAGCATAACGAACAACATCAGCTTGCATAGTTAGCTAAAAATAACCTACTCTAAGTTGCTTTTGAGCAAGTGCAAGGCCATTGGAATGTGCCCCACAAATGTTGTCATGGACTTCAGCAAGTGTCTTTTCAGAATCTTCTAGCTCTAAACACCTAAGAAATGTTCCATCTAGACCCTTTCTATACAAGTCACTAGAGACCAATATGTAATGTAAGGCATCACAAATGAATTGACATTTTTGGTTGTGTGTGAGGTTCTTAGGAATAATTTGATCACACAAGTAAGAGAAGATGGTGACATAGTGGGAGGAATAGTGACCCACAATGGTGCAGATCACTTGGTTGTCGAAGGAATCATAGGTGGGATGATGTAGTTCTTCCACTAGGAACTCAAATCGAGATTCATGTTCTTGTAGTTGGATAATAGATGCCAAAGTGGCCATAGCATCAACAACTTCATTTTATGCTATAAGAATTTGTTAAAATGTCACAAAAGTGAAGTAGTTTCTTAGAGCATCTATCAACTTTTTATAAGGTATCAACTTGTCATCTTTCATTTGAAAGTCATCATTTACTTGGTTAATAGCAAGTTGGGAATCTTAGTAGATATGCAATTTAGTTATTCTCCATTCAAGAGCCATCTTGATCCCATTTGTTAAAGCCTCATATTCTGCCATGTTGTTTGTACAAGGGAACAAGAGTTTTTAAGATTTGGGAACCATATATCCATGGGGGAAAAAACAATGTACCTACTCTAGCTCCATTTTTTGTTTGAGAACTATCAAAGAACATTTTCCAAATGCTCTCAATGATGTACATAATTGAGCCATCTGGAAATTCAACTTGTATGGGTGTTGTATCCTCTAGAGGAAAATCAACTAGTTGATCAGTTATAGCTTGTCCTTTGATGGCTTTACATTTGACATACCAAATATCAAATTCTGAAAGAATCATCATCCATTTAGCTAGATGACTAGTAAGCATAACTTTTCTCAATAGATATTTCAAAGGATCAATTTTAGCAACTAGGTGGACTGTATGTGCCAACATGTAATGTCAAAGCTTTTGAGAAGCAAAGACCACTATGAGACAAGCCTTTTCAATGCTGGTATAGTTCATCTCATAAGAAACCAAAGTTTGACTAATATAATATATAGTTCATTCTTTACCAATCTCATCACTTTTGGCTAATAGTGCTCCTAGAGAGGAAGCTATAGCTAAGATATACAAGATCAAAGGTCTTCTTGGAATAGGTGGCATCAAAACTGGAGGGTTTTTCAAGTACCATTTGATTTGATCTAGACTTTCTTGACACTTGTCATTCCAAATATGAGTAGAACCTTTGTGAAAATTCTTGTTAAAGGGTTGAGCTTTATCAACCAATTGAGAAATAAACCTTCTTATTTGACTAATATTTTTTGGAGGAGGCATATCCATGATAGCCTAGACTTTTTCAGGATCAACCTCAATACCTTTTGTTCAGATAATATAGCCTAGCAATTTTCTAGAAGTGACACCAAAGGCACACTTTTTTGGATTTAGCCTAAGTTGGAATTGTTCCATATGGTCCAATATCAAACTAAGGTCTTCAAGATGTTTATCTCTTGTACTAGATTTTTCCAATGTGTCATCAACATAGTCTTCCATATTTTTATGCATCATATCATAGAATATGGTGGTCATTGCTCTTTGGTAGGTAGAACTGACATTCTTGAGCCCAAAAGGCATGAGTCCAATAGAAAGTACCCCATGCACATGTGAAGGTTGTCTTCTCTTGATCAACTGGAGCTATCTTAATTTGATTATACCCAGAACACCCATCCATAAGGGAGTACATTTCATACCCCATAGTCATGTCTACTATCATATCAATGTTTGATAGTGGGAAATCATCCTTGGGGCATGATTTGTTAGGATATTTGAAATTAGTACAAATTCAAATGGTTTTATCATGTTTTGATATAGGTACAATGTTGGAGATTCATTTTTCATAGTCAATTGCTCTAATAAAATTTGCACTCAAAAGTTTTTCCAATTTTTCTTTCACCAACAAAGTTACATGTGGATGCATCTTCCTCAATCTTTGTTTAATAGGCTTGATATCAAGAGAAATAGACAAATGATGCATGATAAAGTTTGTGTCAAGCCTAGGCATGTCTGAGATTTTCCATGCAAAATTGATCTTTTTATCTTGAAAAAGTTGGGCAAATTGCTCCTTTTCTTCAGCTAACAATGATTGTGCTACATGAATAATTTTAGGAGATTCCCCTATCACCAAGTTGATTGGCTATGTAGGCTCAATGAGAACTGATGATCGATCTTGAAAATAGCTTGGTAGACTACCAAGTAGTTCATCTACAAGTGCGTCATAGAGGTTCTCACCATTAGATACATCTTTATTTTTACTATGTTTAGGTTTAGATACTGCCACAATGTGGTTTTCACCATCTTACTGTTTATTTTTTCTTTTGATTTTATGACTAAGGTATTTGATATCTAATTCCATCATGTGAATTATGGGTTCACTAGTGTAAGAAGTGATGGGTTCAATAGCATTTAGGTAGCAAGAAATGTCATAGTCATTTCAAAAAGATTGTATTTTTAGTGTCTGATGTTGAATGGACCAATCTATGAGATCGGGATGAATCAATGAGAGTGAGGTAGAAGCTTCAATGTTATTGATGCAAAAAGAGTCATCTCTATTGACATGTGAAGTTGAACCTATGGTGAATGTTGCAAAGGTATCCAAATCAAGAATAGTCCTAGAGGGACTAGCTTGACCCATTGAAGCATTTTGTGAGCCAAACTCATTGGACCTTACACTAGACTCATCTAACACATTTGATTGAATTGCATAAGTGTGAATGACATCAACCTTGAGTTCAAAAGAGGTTTCTAATAAAATTTTCCATTCATACTCTTGAGAGTTTTTACTCCAATCTCTAGTAATTAGATGGGCAATATTTTTTCCAATCCATCCTTTATTTAAATCTTCAGGGTTAGATTCATCATATTCTAGCTATTTGGAGGTGGAAGTGTCATAATTATTATCATTTGTGAATGTGTCTTCTCCCCAAAGAAGAGAGGTTATAGGTGTAAAATCTTCATCTTGTGAAGTGATAGCAACAAAGGGAGAGTCATCATCCTCTAATTCACTAGATATGGGCACATTTTGAGTAGACACTAGCATATTATTCTCTAGCCCAAATCCTAGGCTAGTAGTGTCTTGAGCATCATGACCTTGAGTATGACTTAAAGGTTCAACTAGAGCTTTTTTTGTGACTAGTTAAGGACCCATGACCTTGATAGCCCATGTTTGCAAGAATCTTATATCCTTTTCCATATCATTTGGAAGAAATGAGAGTAGTGATTGTAGTATCCTCTTCATCTTCCTCTCCCCTATATACCCAATCTTTAATAGCTTGTTCTTTTTCTTTTTTTTGCTTCTAGGGGAAATAAGAATTGTAGAAAAGTGCCAAAAAGAGTCATGGAAGATGCAGAAGGTTTCTTTTTGGTAGATGGCTTCCCATAAGATTGAGGGGAAATAGGTAGAGTAGCAATAGAGTCTAAAGTGTATTCGCCCATATCGAGACTCATCATTTTCATTTTATGTTCACACTCTATAAGAGACAGTGTTGGCTCATGAGAAGAGAAATTGTGTGGAACTAGTGTTTCAATAGTAGACAATGTGTTTATGGCTATTGAGTTGTCACTAGGGACAATTACTTTAGTACCATTAAAAGGAAACTTGATGCATTGATGGTACGTAGAAGGCACCGCTTGCATGTCATGAATCTATAGTCATCCCAACAACAAATTATATGCAAGGGGTATATCTAGGACTCAGAAAATAACATCCTTTTCCATTGGACCAACTCTAATTTGTAGCACAATTAGACCCTTGGAAGGTCTTTCAACCTCATCATAAGCTTTTATGTTGATCTTGTGCCTAGGATCAATTGAAAATTCTGACATGCTCAACTGTTGGATCACATTAAAGGAAATAATGTTTAACCCTACATCATTGTCTATCAAGACTCAGTGAATGTGAGTACAAAAGATTTGGTCTTTGACATGGAGAGAAAAGTTGCGGGGATGATTGAAATCTCAATTATCTTCTTCAAAAAAGGTGACATGATGAGGTGAAGAGATATGATTCACCATAGCTTCGAACCATTCTGCATCGATATATGTGGGAACATTGGTAGAGCATAAAGCTTTTTAAGGGATATCCTTGTGCAAAGGAGATAACTCTAATAACTCAAAAATGGAAATTTGAGCTGGGGTACACTGTAATTGACTGACAAGGTCATAGTTAGAGATCCTAGAAGTGGTTGGTTATTTAAAAGATGAAGTATTCTTGGAATCCTAGGAAACTTTTAGAACAACCTTAGATTGCCCCCTATTAACAACATTAAGTGGTTCACTTTGTGATGAAAAAGAATTGGTCACTTGGAGTACCACCTTAGGTCTAGATTCATTATGGTATTGAGGAAAATTGCACATTTTTAAGACAACTTTAAGTCATTCATCTGCATATCAGTTGTCATCATTATAACTTGCCATGCATAAATACTCAACAGGTTCAACCATATCTATAACATTGTTTGTGTTAGCATAAGCATAGTTATTCTTGGCATCATGATTTTTTTAGTGGCTTTAGAGGATTCACCCTTCTCATATTCTAGTAAGGGTTTCTTAAAAGCTTTATGATCAACATTTTTGGTGAGACCATCTATGACAACTTTTCCTTCCTTGATAAGATCTTGAATTACATCTTTGAGGTTAAAACAATTTTCAGTGCTGTGACCCTTGATTTGATGGTAACTATAGATATGGTCCTCTCTCCACCATGAGGGTTTAACAGGTGGATCATAGAGTCAAGAATTATTTGGAAAAGTAATCAACTTTTTTACAATTAGATTTTTCAAGACAACTTCATAGGGCTCAACCATTGTTGTGTAAACATGTCATTTCTTGGTAAACTTAGAGCTTTTGTCAAGTTTTTGTGCTTTTTCATTTTCTTGTTGCTTTGTGGCATAGATTAAATGAAGGTTCCTTGGTCTTAGGAGTGTCGACTACTCTATCATTGACAACATACTTGTTTTTATTCCAAGGTTTACCTTTGTCTTTACCATTTCCATTATTGTTCTTGTTTTTGTTTATGACAATATCACCCCTTTTGATAACAACATCTTCAACATGATACGTACTCTCAACCATGGCATTGAAAGATGTGATAGCTATTTCCTTAGATCAAAGTATAATTTTGGTATGAGTGTATTAACAAAAATATCAAAATTTTCAGCCTCCAGAACTTGCAGGGGATATCGAGAGTATAATGACCTCCATCATTGAAGATATGTTGCAAAAGCTTCTCTTAGTTTTTGTTTGATGTTGCATTAGTCTAGCACTATTATAGGATGTTAAATATTATAGGAGTATTGTTGGATAAAATGTTGTGCAAGCTTGTCAATTTTTTTAATAGGAGGACACAATTTGGTGAACCATTCCATAGCTTGCCCTCTTAGATTCCTAGGGAATAACCTCATAAGAAAGGTGTCTTCATGCATAAAATCCATGCTAAGAGCATACAAATGCCTCACAAGATCATGAGGATCACCATTTCCATTGTATTTTTCATACTTGGGAATCTTTATATCCTTAGGAAATGGTAGCATGTAGAGACTCCTATCAAATGGAAGTGCACATATTGATTCAACAAATGAAGTTTTAGGTAGTTCTTTTGAAGCTTATAGTTGTACAAATTGTTTCCTCAGTTCTTGTATTGCTTCCCTTAATATTTTAGCTTCAATGGGTTCTCATTTTGGAATTATGCACTCTATATCAAAATCTATGGGAATTTTCCATCCTCTTGCTGCCATGTAATGGAAGTATTTGTCTCCATTTTCCTCTAAAGCTCTAAGCATCAATTTTGGAGCAAATCCATCTTGTTGAAATTTTAGAACATCTTCACTAGTTACTTCTTCATCACTTTCATGATGAGAAGGGCATGCACCCATGGTGACTCTAGGAGTTCTTGGTGGTATGTTGTTGCCATCATTGCTATCAAAAGGATTTTGAGAGCAAGTCCCCTTATTCCCTTCATGGAAGGTATGATTATTATTTTTAGCTTGTTGATGTCGTTTCTCCCTAGCATACATGGCTTCAAATATCCTTTGATTTTCACATGCTTGTTCCTCTAAATGACATTGGATGTCATTAGGGTGCACCATAGTGACCAAACTTTTCTCACCCTTAGGTGTCTCACAAGGTGTGCCAAATGTGTTTTGAAAACTATAAAGAAAATTATGCCTAATGTTATCTATTTTTGTTTCAATCGGCTCAAGGTCTTCCACATAAGGCTATCTGGGAGGATGTCTAGGTGGGGTTTCTAATTGTTTGAAAACAAAAGGAGTATGGCTATTAATCCCAACTTGAAATCTAGTTATAACTGACATGTAAGGACTTGCCTTTGTTTAATAAGACAAGAAAAGTAAGTCAGATTTGAAGCTTTTACAATCAAGATTAGTCACTTGTCAATGTGTGATAGATGGCTTGTCAAACAATGCTCAAGAACTTACAACACTAGTAACTTGAGCTGAGCAAGTGAGCAAAAATCTCAATAGCAAGTAGCTAAAAAGAATAGTAACCAAATTTTGACAAGTGATTTATTAGTGATGTCCCAAGACTTACATCTAACAGACTAAACCCATCTTTTCAACCTAGGACAACTTCCTAACATACAGATGTGCAACTAGGACCTAGGAAATGGAAGTGATGCACCCTAGACCAAAAACACTAGAATGTAGATTTTGTTTTGGCAAGAAATAGTTCTAGGCGATACTTTCTTAGTTACCAAGAAATAGTAGGACAACATAAAATTTTGTGCAATACACTTTAGAACAATAGGGTGATACTTTTCTTATAGTTGATAGTTCACACAAAGAGATGTGATAGATCTTAGTATACAAGTGTGATATAACTCATAATAGGTCAGTGGTACAATTTTGGAAATTTAAAATCATGCAATATTTCTTTAAAGAGCAAGTGATGAAGTGTTGATTTCTGTACAAAAGACCAATTTTGACTCCAAAATTTGTGTTTCAGCCTTGACAATCAAGTGATTTTTTGAATCAGATATTGTATGTTTCTAGTTCATGTTAGTTATTAGCAAGGTTTGAAAATAGTAAGTGTTTTAACATGTCTCAAAAATATTTCCACAATCCATTATATTCTATGTTAGAGCATTTGGGTGAGATTGTGCATGATTTTAGCATCAATGTTTCAAATCATACTCCATGATCCATTCTTAGCTCTCTCATGAACATCCTAATGATAGATCATGGAGTATGATCCAAAACGTTGATGCTAAAAAATCTTACACAATCTCACCCAAAAGCTCTAACATAGAATGTCTCAAACAATTGAACAAGAGAAAAAACAACCTTGCCAACATGCACTTGTGATATCGTAATAGCCTTTTTACTAATATTACCATGATTGTTTGATGTGTAAGAATGTTAACATTGATCAACACATTTGAAAATAGTAGCCAAGCAATCTACCTTAAGGCCATGGTTCATTACTCAACAACTTGGCCCATGCTTGATGCTCTTTTGCCTCACACCAAGTGGTTACCCACAAGAGGTATTGGCTTTGTCATAGAAGTCCCATAAGCACAACTAAGGGAACACATATGGTGAGTGTAAATCTTTGGGTGATCTAGGTAGTCCACTAGGATCGATCCTTGCACCAAGAAGTTGAGCCGCAAAATAGGGTGGATACTAACATAGGGTGTCTATATAGGGATTTTGTTCATAGTGTTCCTCTTGCACTCAATGAAGAGACACCCCACCTTGCCATGGGTAAAAAATCTCATGGTCATAAGAGCACCTTAAGTGTTCTTGCCTAGTTATCTCCCTATGGTCAAAATCCCATAAGTGATCACACTAAACAAAGACAAACATTACATCTACCAAGGTTTTGTGTTCTTGATAGCCTTGAGTTTATAGTGGGTTAGAAGAGCTAGGTAATTTTTTTGTCCCCACTTGGGTTGTTCCTCTTAGGTTGTTTGAGAGTAGGCCCTCTAAAGGATCATAACTACCACAAAATGGATCCACTCTTAAGGGTCAAGATTTCTAATTCACCTCAAGGGTGAAGAGCATACTTTCTTACCTTGATTATTTCTCCCAAAAATGCCAAGAAGATTAAATTACCTTCTTGCTTTTGAAATCCAAAGGTGGGTCAAGATTTCTGATTCATTGCAAGGGTGAAAAGCATACTCTCCTATCACCAAAGAACTTTAATCACAAGTTTAATGTGCCTAAAAAGAATAACTAGTAGATGCCACACATAAAAAAATTTTAAAAAGAAAATATTTGATTTTTATGCATAAGGTAGCCCTACAAACAACCATTAGTAACCCTTTTGCATTTGGAGCTTTGACATGTAGTCTTTTAGGCAATGCTTCAAGTTTTTTGAAATGGCAACCTACAACCACAACCATTAGCACCACGGGTTAGCTCTAAAAACAAAAGAAAACCTATAAATGGACCTTTGTAAAATAATTTAAAGACTTGTAAAAACTAGCAACAATCCAAGAACAATTGAAAACTGACCCAAAACACCCCAAATAGCAAGCAATCTCTATCAAGCAATAGTTTTCATTGGAAGACTATCGTATGATACTTCTCAGTATAGCTATGAAAAAAAATTCCTTGTGCAATTTTTCTTTTTAAGCCAGATGACATAGTCTTCTATAATAGGATGATATACTTCAGTATGATGGTGCGACCCTTTTTCCAACAAAGTATCACACAATACTTGAGTGAACTATCATATGAAACTGGAAAAATGTCACCCATAATTTGTGAGTTGAAAAAGAAAAAAAAGGAACAAATAGCAAGTGAAAATGCAATAAAATGGTGAAGGAGAGGACAAAATATGATGTTCGGCCCCCGGATCTACACCAAAAATGTATACTAACAAAAGTGCACTTCCCTAAACCCTTCTATCCAAGATTTTTCATAGATTAGAAAGCTTGAAATGGTAGCTTAGGGCCCCCTGGTCATGGAGTGCAAAAGCATACAAATAAGCATAAAATGGCTCTTAGCTGAGACTTAGGAATGCAGCCCTTGCTAGTAAACCATGAAATGGGAGATTCTTTGAGCAAGAGCAAGAATACTAGTGTCAAAGAACTTTGGAATATGCAATGCAAGGATGGGAGTAAACTAAGATGAAATTCACAATGCAACTAAGCTAACTAAATGAAAGTGTTATATCCATACTAATTAGACTATGTGATCTAAACTACTTGCAAAAGAACTACACTACATGCAACTAAACTAGGATGCCATATGATAAAATTCTATGGATGAAAGAAATGTAGACAAGAAATGGTATTCTCCACAAAATCTCTCAACTATTCAAATAGAAAACCTATAGCATAACAATACTCAAGAATGTGGATCCTTTGAGGGGGAAAGCTCTCTCCCTTTTAAAGTTGTATGAATGGTAGATATCAAGATTGAGATGGTGGATGATCAATAGTTGAATTTAAAAATGGGAGGGATCCATGTGCACACACAAGTCAACCAATAGAAAATAAGTTGACTTGTCATATAAGACAAAATTCTCACAAGCCTTTTCTTTTAATTGAAAAATAGAAAAAGGACTTTATGTGTGCACTTTAAGTGGGTTAGAAGAATGGGGTATTTTATTTAATTAAAAGGGGACATGTTCTTTTAACCAAATAATGAACTTAGGATAGCATAGTCAAACTATAGTTTATAATCAAATTAATTGATTATTAGTAATTTGGTCTAGGTAAATGATTATTTAAATTAGCTAGAATGTTGAGAAGGGAGCTAATAGTTTAGATGACCATTTTTAGGTGATTACATTCCTCACACGCATAAAGCATTTTTTTGTCCCCTTGAAATTTTCTCCATCTCCTTCAAAGCACATGATATAGGAAAGGGAGGTAAAATTATATATATATATATATATATATATATATCTATATCTATATATATATGTATACATATACATATATATATATATACATATACATATATATATACATATACATATATATATATACATATACATATATATATATACATATATATATATATATACATATATATATATATATATCTATACATATATATATAGATATATATATATGTATATATATATATATATATATATATATATTATATACATATATATATATATACATATATATATATATATATATATATACATATATATATATATATATACATATATATATATATATATATACATATATATACATACATATATATATATATCTATACATATATGTATAGATATATATATATATATATATGTAGAGAGAGAGAGAGAGAGAGAGAGAGCCTTTTCCCCTGCCTTTCCCCATCCTCCCTAGTCAACCATTGTATGCCCTTCATGACAGGCCACCGATAATCAAGTTAGTTGGACCCTCCCTCCTCCATGTTGGATACGTCCAAGGGTCACGTGATTTAGTAAGTGGGAATGGTGCTAAGGTAGAAAGAAGGGTTAGAAATTACTAATAATGTAGTTAGTAGGTAAATTATTATGGCTTGGATTAGTAGATAGAAAGTAATAATGTTAGTAATTAGTGATTAATTAATCAAGCTTTAGAAATTGATAAATATGCTTACCTTTAAAAGTGTGAACTAGATTTACTTTTAGTAAGGCAATATTAGTAAATAGCTAATGTGATTTAAATCATGTTTATAATGTATAGTAAATTTATTAAAATATAAGGTATAGGTTTATATGATAGATAATATTTCACTAATTTTTTTTACATATATACAATATTTTGAATTCATAATTAAATAAAATTGTACTTCTTTGATATGTAATACATGAAAAAATTTAGAATTTATGTGCCAATCAACAAATAGTTTTGAAAATTGTTCACCTATCAAGAGTTATCCATAGAGATACCCAAGTAGGTGATTTAATTCAATACTTACACGATTTTATTAAAATTACTTCATAAGTAAACTAGAATGTGATCTTATGAAATGAGAAATTATTTAGGAACAACATATTCATATTGAATTTGAAAAACATAAATAACATAGTTAGGAAGCAAATCAATAATTTTCTTAGAAGCTCATCAAACCATCTTGAAGTGCCTTAAATAGAGAACATAGCTTTCTAGTCGAGTAAATTATGCTTCCACCACCCTCATAGAAACATACTAAATTTTATTAGATTTACATGTGTATCCAACCTAGAAATAAGATTCAAGCCTCCAACACATGATCAAGGATCAATTCAATTAAAGACATGAGGTTATGTTGCAACCCTATAATCATAACCAATAAGCATCTTGAACATTTAGCCTTCTATAGTTTAGTATAGTAGTGCTTAATTCACCATATTTCATCCTAGATGTTACCTTCAAAGAAAAAAGAAAAAAATAATTTTGAAGTTGTATTTTTCTTTAAATTTAGGGCATGATAGGCACTAAGCACATTCCCCAATTTATAACAGAATTTGGTAAAGCTTTGAGACCATGTAAGAATTTGCCTTAGAGCAAAATTCACCTTGTATATGCTACTTGAGTATGTTAGAAACACTAAATTAAAACAATCAAAAGAATTTGCATACTAACTTAACATGACTTCATGAGAGACAAAGTGAAGTCCTTAAATGAGAATATGAGCCATGGATAGGCTCTCTCAATGAGGATGATTACTTGAGGTGTGTCTAATAGCTAAGATGGCTTGATTATGTATGTATGCTCAAATGCTCAAATGGGCTTCAATGGAGGATTTTTGATAGATTTTGGTGAATGGATTTGATGTAAAAAAGGCTTCTAAAAATGGCATTATGGCTTTACTTTCTAGATTATGTTAAAATGGCTTAGAAGAGGATTCCTTAAATAGGCAAAGGGCTTGAGGGATCAAGGGCTAGGATGCAAGGATGGGAGAAAGCTTATGGAAGGTTTAGATTGAATGAGAGGAGAGCATGTGGATTGTGCTTCCTTACAACTAATCAGGGAGTGACACATGTCATAGGGTCATTGGTTAGAGCAAGAGGGGGTTGAGGGGTCAACAAAAGAGGCTCAAAGCTCATAAAGACCCTCATAATGGCTTGTAAGAGCAATAAATGGGCTTGTAAGAGTCATTTATGGCTTTGTGGGCTTCATAAAGTTTTATGATTGGGATATTTGTGAGAGAGTTGAGATATTTTGACTTGGGTTGGATTAAGAAATTCTTAAGCTTGACTTAGGAATGTGCAAATGATTAAGGCTGAGATTAGGTTTGGGTTAAGATTAGGTTAGGCTTGTTAGAGATGGGCAAGTGGATGGCATTTAATGAGGGTGAGTGAAGGAGGAGATATTTGTTGGCTTTGGCTTGGGTTAGCAAGTCTTAACCCATGTTTAGGAAATGTGACAAGGTTAGGGGGGGATTAGGATTAGGGTCAAAGATAAGGATTGACATCTTCTAGAAGAGTCTAGGCTTTGGATGAGGATGAAGACTTTCTAGAAGAGTCTAGAACTTCCTAGGATGAGGATAAATAAGTTTTTTTAGGAAATAAATAAAGTTTTATTTATTTCAAGGGTTTTGGTTGAGGAGATATTTATTAAAATATTTTTAATAAACATGAGGATTGATATTTACTCTTAATTAAATATTTTGAGTTCAGATTAGGGGTAGGAAATGATGGGATTAGCCTTTAATCGAAATTAAAGAAGGATTAGAAGATTTTGGAAGAGGTTAGTGGTCTTAAAGAATTTGGCCAAGTTTTGGACAAAAAATAAATAAATTATTTATTTTGGGACTTTTGGTCAATTTATTAATTAAATAATTAATAAATAAGAAAATAATGTTTAAATAAGATTTAAACATTTTTGGGAGGGATTCCTTAATTAAATATTTTTAATTAAGATAAAAGGATTTAATGGCATAAAAATAAATAAATTAATTAAATAAATAATTAATTAATTAATGATGATGTCATCAGAGACTTTTTAAAGAAAATAAAAATATTTTATTTTCTAAAGGATTTTTAGGTGTCTACACACCCAAGATCAAGGAGCACAAGAACAAGCACACAATAGACTAGAGAGTATGATCAATATTAAAATACTTTCTATTATTAGAAGCATGTACATACACACTAGGAGACCTTGTATATAAATGCCTCTAAGATGCATCTAGAACATGTCTAGAATGTACTAGGACATAATCATGACAACTAAGTACATATCCTCCACAACAAGAGGATACGAATGATGAGGTGTCTAGAATGTTGTAGACACCATGTGCTCAAATAAAGTGCTAACTCTTAAGTGTAGACAACATGTGCATAATTAGAGTGCAAACTCCTATGTTGTCAACATGACAACTCACAAGCTCCTATGTGAGTAATAAATAATTAATAAAATATGCATTAATTTAAGTAAACTTAAGTGTAAATAGTAAATACTTATTTATACCAACACCCCCCCTTAAGTGCAACTTAGGGGAATGCCCTTAAGCTTCCATAATCTAGGATGAAATGCAAGATGGGTCTCGGTTACTAGGCTATGTTAGGTACCCATGTACATAATGAAATGAAATCTCTCATAAAGCAGAGAAAGAGGGAAAACCTCATGGGAAAAACCCTCCCCCCAAAAAGAGAGATGAAAAATACATACGATATATGGATGGATGGAGTAATCAAGACCCCCCATTACAACATACATCCAATATACACATAAGAGAATTATGAGAAGAGGAAGAGAGATAGGATAGGTGCCCCCCCCCCAAAGAATAATGCTAGCTAGTGACTTCTCTGATGAAGAAGTTGATCCAAGACTGCAGAATGGTGTTCCTCCTATTCGAATTAACAAGTGGAAAGATTTACTTCTGAGTGGGGGGGGGTGTAAATCAGAAGTAACTAACTTTAACCTTTTCAAATCCTTTTAGCCAAAAACATTCACATGCATCTAATTCATCTAACAAACATAAAAGTAAAGACATGCATGAAAATAGATAACACATTAATTTGGTAACCCAAAAACCCTCGAAAATGAGAAGGTAAAATTGGTATGGGGATGACACCCACAAAATATCACTACAACAATGTGTAACTATTCAAGGTTACAATGTTTGACCACTTCCAATGGTCTACCCTATGAAAGGCATGTCCTATTAAAGACTTTACACTTTGTTAAAAGTGACCTGGTTAAATGATTTAACTACCCTACTAAAAGTAGGCCTAGTTAAAGGACTTTTGTATATTTACTTTGAATGCCACCCTATTAAAGGATTTTTAAATGGCTGCTAGGCTAACCTAAGTCCATAGGATATTCATATCTAATACAATTTCTAGAGAGTATTAGAAACTCTTTGACCTAATAACTTTGCAATCTTCAATTAGTGATTCCAGATCCTTATTTTGCTTTGTTTGCTTTGATCCTTGCTTGATTTGATATGTCACTCTTTGAGGTTCTGATACTCTATTCTTGATCAACTAGATATTGTAATGCTACTTTGCTCTTCACTAAGTCATTTTACCCTTATGAACTTTTCTATAATTCACCCATACACTTCTTTCTCACATATCCTCTCTCTTGCATAATGGGGCTTCATCCTCCTTTTAAAGATTTCAAAGACTTACAGTTAGGTATGAATATACAATCAATATTAAATCTTCATTTCCCACTCATTTCTTGCACTTTTCCTATTGGTTGCATGCCTTCTCCATTTTTCTTATTGGTTGCATGCTAATTGTATAGGTGATGAAAAAGATTCGATCTTATCTTCAAGATCCTTCAAGATTCATCATATGTTAGTTCCAAAAATGGTTTACATCTAAGTTTGTGAAGGTAAAAACTCATATGTTGATTCTATGTTACTTAGCACTTACTAGTTTCCAATGCTCGACACATATAGGAAAACTGGCTCACTCGGCTACTATAGTAATTCTGTTTCACTTAGTATCTATAGTGACTTAGAATATATACTTTGCTTGGTACTTGAACTTCACTTGGCACCTAAAATTAACTCTACATCTATTGAATTCTCTAGCACGGCACATACTATAGCTCAAATTTTGTATTATACTTAGCATCATCTTGAGAATTGGTTAAGTTTGTTGACACTCATGTCAAAACCAATCTGAGACTAACAATCTCCCCCTTTGACATGAGTGGAAAAACCACTTAACTAAACATTATAAAACTAATCTCTATGACACATATTTTGTTTGCCATATGTACAAGACTTCAAAAACTTGTTCAAAAATTTTATATACCTCAAAATTTTGTAACTCCCCCCAAGGTGATGTACCATTTCCATTCCTATAACTAAAATTCTTGTGCTAAATGTGTCTTATTCTAATTTATCTGATACTCTTTGCCTTGTTTACCTTTGCTTCTATATCTATGTACCCTATTTTTGCTTCCTCTACGCTGTATCTATTCTCCTTTTACATCCATTTGCAGTTTTTGCAACTTTCTCAAAAATTGATTATCTCCCCCTTTGGATATTATTTATTACTTCCATCAAAGAATCTATTATGTAACCATTCTTTGTTTACATCTCCCAAAACCATTATATCTCCCCATTCTTATTAGATGTAATAATGAATTATCTCCCCCTTTTTGACACTTATGCCAAAAGGTCCTAAGAATGAATAGAAGACTTTGCCAAAAATGTTTTATTGATCTCCATAATCATCTTGAGAGAAGCATCCCAATTATCTAAAGAAATTTCCAATGACTTGTGATGGATGGTTGTCTCTATTGTAAGATGAACAAGGAATTCTAAAGTAGAAAGATTAGGATCTTTCTTTAGAACATTCTTTGCATAGGCTTGTTCCTTATGGAGTACTTCTAGATGTAAGGTAATGGAAGATTGAAGTTGCATCAATTTGGCCTTGATATTGGGCTCTTCTATTATCAATATAGCTAACTCTTTTTGTGTGTGAATCATAGCTGCAAAATGTTTCTCACTCTGAGCTAGATCTTTGAGTAGCTAAGTGCTATAAATCTTGAGATTCGGTTCTAAGCTCATTATCCTTTGGCTAGTTTCTTATGTGAAATATGATGAATCACACAACTTGTTGTATAATGAGAATACATTTCCAAGTACTTTTTTCACTTTTTAAATCTTCTTAGCCAATTCTACTTGTGAAAGTGCTATTTCACTTGATATTTTCTCATTCACTTTCATTTGAAACTTCTTTTCTGACCATTCTATGTCAAGGTCCTAATTTTGTACCTAGTACAAAATGTTTGACAATTGCTCCATGATGGTCTAGGTTTCATCAAGTACTTGCAAGTTGAAAGCATCAGTAAATGTATCTTTAATTTCCACCAATGCTTGCTTCTACCTATACTCATTTTTGAGTATCTCTTGTCTCTTCCTTCTCTCTAGTGCCTCTTGCACTTCATTAATTTGTGCTAAATTCATTGTCCTTGAGTCATAACTAGGTATGACTATTTCTTCGGTAAGTGCAGGGTCTCCATAGTGAAGTACCCTTGTAACCTTGGTGGAGCTTGAGCCTAGTGCTGAAATCTGCAATGGTATTGCATCAATGCTTAGCTTTTGAGTAGGAATCCCTGAGGTAGGAAAGTTTTCTAATGTTTGTATTGCCTCCTATTCCTTAGGGGTTTTCTCCTCTTCCTTCTCCTCTTCTTTCTCCTCTTCTCTACTACCTTGATCAATAATGATAATTTGAGGAGGTGCACCTTGGGTTTGTGCTATAAGAACATCTTCTTTTGTTTGTTCCTTTTCTGGCTCCTCGGCAGTTGTTTTTGTTGTAACTATATTATCAACCTTAACAATTTTTTCTTGTTTCTCTTGCTCTTTGGGTTGATTTGGTATAGCTATGGGAGGTTGAGTAGATGGTTCTTGAGTGCTTTCCTTCTCCCTTGTGATCTCTACTACAACCTTTTGTAATTCATCCACACTCACCAAAACTAGATTAGTACAAAGTTGTGATTGCATTGTGGTTTTCTGAAGGATCTTTTTGAGATCCTTTATAGTCAATGGGTTGATGTTATGAGCTGAGGTGTCAAAAAAATCCTTTATAATTACTATATCTATAGGTGTTGTATGTAGAGGACTTGGTGGTGGTAGTTGGGTGTTTTGGACACTCTATTCTTCCTACTATTCCTTAGTTTTTGTCTCTTCACCATGTGTATTCTCCATTTTTTCTTCTTCTTTCTCTTTCTCTACTTCTTCCTCTTTCTCATCCTCTTCTTCTTCTTCCTCATTTCTTCCTTCAAAAGGGTCTTCCTATCCTTCCTTCATAGTTTTCAAACCATATATTAATTTCCACATTTGCGTGGATTTTTGGACAACATCTTCTATTTGGTTCTACAAAATTCTAAAGACTCTATGTTTGGGTGCAAATTTGCTCCCATGCCTTTTTCTAGCCTTTATTATTTGACCTTTAGTTAGGTCTAGCATTACATGAGCCAATGTAGGCTCCCTTATTTCTTTCTCCATTTTAAGATAGTAATGCCACTTATTCTCAACTAACAAGCTTAGATCCTTAGGCATTGAGTTATCTAGTTCAGGTGGAGTGGTCTTGAACTTAGCCATCATATTGTAGATGGACTCTTCCACTATGTTTTTTTGTTCTTTTGACAACTTATTAAAATCAATGGTCTTTAGACTAGTTGGATATGCATTATCTCTAATATTATTGCATATACTTTCTGATTTAGATGTGGTAGAACAACTTACCTATCCGAATCGATCTTCATGAGACTCTGTTCTTTCTTCATCTGATTCAGAAGGTGCAACATACTTTCTTCTCCTCTTCTACTCTATAGGCCCTCCTTGTTCTATTTCCTTCTACTTCTCTTACTCTTTTTCTACCTGAGTTGTAGCCTTGGTATCAGCCCTTGTAGTTGGCTTGGCTAGGTTTGGCTCTATTGCCTTTTTCTTTCCCTTGGGCTATACAGCTAGCTATTTTTGAGCTTTTCTTTTCTTTGTCTCAACTTTTGGTGCTTCCTGATTGACACCTTCCTCCTCATTTGCATCCTCCCTCATAATTTGGGTTATAGCAAGTGGTCCTTGACCTTTCTCTTCTTTATCATCCTCAACATCTTCACCTTCTTCTTTTGTTGCTTCTGCAATTCCTTCTCCAAATTTAGGTTTTAGCTTCTTGACAAGTTTATCTTTCTCTTTTAGAGTGGAGGTAGTCTTCAACTCTATATCTAGTTTTTATCTCACCACATCATAGGTACCAAAATGTGGTGTATCCTTGTCTATCTCCTTTACCAATAATGTAGTTATTTCTATTGATGCTTCATCTATGTTTATTCCATACCCAAGAGGTCTTAGCCATCTCACTCTTGGTATGGCAGCTTGTATGTATGTATAGTCTATATCTACAAGAAAAAATACTTCATTTATGTGTTTCTCTACTAGGGAAACTTGGATTCTTAGCCTTTGCTTCATTGACTTCTTGTAATCTTCAA
Source organism: Cupressus sempervirens (assembly GCA_028749045.1). Classification (NCBI taxonomy): domain Eukaryota; kingdom Viridiplantae; phylum Streptophyta; class Pinopsida; order Cupressales; family Cupressaceae; genus Cupressus; species Cupressus sempervirens. Next base: position 518,003,304 of record CM053787.1, read on the forward strand.
AATAGCTAGTCATCAAGGTCTCAAAATTAGCTCCCATTTGCTATATGTATTCATTAATTTGAGCTATAATAGACCTATTAGTTTTCCAAGCTACTTTACCAAATGAAGGAAATTCATTTTGCACATAAAAGAATATACAAATCAAAATGGTACCAAATTTTCATTGGGCTTCCTTGGTTCTCCTGACTGCTACTAGATTCTCATTAATTTGTTGTAGTTGCAGTTCTACAAGATCATAGGTATGATCCTTCTTCACTAGTTTATAACCAACATCTACTACAATGTAGGGCACACTGTTGAGTCTACTAGATTGGTAGAGTTTGTGTGCAATCACCCTAATAGAAAAATAAACAATAGGGTCTTGGATGGTATTAATTGTCATCCCTCTTTTGTTCCACTTTTCACCTATATTTTTCTTAATTGCCTCTTTGAAATCACTCCTAAGAGTCTTTGACTAATCTAGGGTTTGGGTACCTTATCACTCTATGCACAATTCTCTTCATATTTTTATTGGACCATCCTCCAACTATAAATTTCCATCATCTTTTTTACTAAGTACAAGTCTAATCCATTTAGTTTTGAAAATGGTGGAGAATTCTAGGGCACACATTAAACCCTTCCTCTCAATAATCTAAAATTCTTCCTTCAACACTCCATTATCACACAATTTTTCATAGGCCTCCCTCATTTCCATGTCACCTATGGCTCCTATCTTGCAATTGTAGAATCTCCTTACATTCTAAACCATTACAACATTAGGGGATATATGTTGGGTAGTCATTATGCATGAGGTCAATGGTAGGAATCCATTACACAATTTGTCTCTTAAAAAGCTAATATTTTGGGATCAACTCCAAAGTTTAGTATTTGTCTTGTGATGTACCAAAATCCACTCAGTTGAAGATAAATATGATTGTTCATGAGGAGGCCTTTGTTGGTTCTATTATGATCTTAGAATGAATTAAAATATGTTCCCTGTCTAAAAATAATAAACAAAAGAACAATCTTTTTGTATTTTCTATTTTTCAATGGATGCAATTCTAACAATACAACTAAAATGAGTTCCTATTCTAACAAGGGGTTAGCAAAGAAACTAATGAAACTAATAGAAAATAACATGAAATTTAAATCCTAAATGGAAATAAGCTATAGAAAATAACACACTGTGAGTTAAACTTACGAAAAAATTGGTAAGAAACCAATGAAAATAGGAGCAATGCTTCCTAGAATCCACCGATGTAATCATCAGTGAGAAACTTTAACAATCATATGATATTTCACCTTTCATCAGATTGAAAGGCCACAAAAAGTGCACTCATGCGAGATGAAAAGATATGCAGACACAATTCAATGATCTCTTCTCAAGCTTGATACATCAGTAGAATTTGTAAATTTGTAGCAAACACAAGAATTAAAAGATCACACAACCAGATAAATTGCAATAAACCTTTGGCTCAATCACAAATCTCATGAATAAAATTAACAAAATATGACACATTCAGGCAAGAATCACTACACTCCAAATGAAAGCACCAAAAGCATAATTTGATTGAATAATAAAGGTGGCCCTTGTTACATATTACAATGGGGTATTTATAAGAAATTGTCTCCTCAATTTGTGTTGAGAGTGAGAGATATCTTCATGCAATAAAATGCTTTTGAAACATTAAAATAAACTAAACATATACAATCTAACAACTAATCTGGTGCTTAGAGGGACTCCATCCATATTTTATTCATTAATTGGATGCATGAGCCTTTTACATGTCAAAAAAAAAGAAATTATGAGAGAGAAAGTAGGAGGAAGTCTTCAATCAAAGTAGGAGCATCTAAAGGTACCAAAAATAGAAGGTGGTCCTTTATTAAGAATGTGTCAAAGTTAAATTGCTATCAAAATGCATTTTTGATGCATGGAAAGTGTTATTTTTAGAACAAGCAGTTAACTATTAGTGCACCTCTAAATTGTGGAGCTGTGGACCTATGTACCTATGCACCTGTACACTTGTGGAGCTACGAACCTCGGTAGGGTAAAAAACCTCAAAATTTTACTAAGTGTCAAAATTGAAATTCTGGCATCTGGGTTTTGTTCTTCTTCATCCCAAAGCTATGTTTGGATGTTTGCCCCTAAATTTCTCTATCATCTTAGCGATATTAGCCACATCTAGAAGATCTAAAGCCTCATACTTGTCTTTTACCTTTTTTCTGTAATTATCTACCTCAATCTAGGTTTTAGCAAAATCCTTGAGTTTGGTATCCAATTCTAACAAGGCTTCTTCTATCCTGAAGGCTTATCGAATATCCTCATCATTAGCAACCTCCACAAAAATCTTCTTAAAATTTTTCACTACTGTCTCTATAGGTAACAACTTTTCTCATTCCTCATCTTCAAAAATATCCAAGCATGCATCACTATAGTGTCTCTTTGCTTTAAAAATTTTCTCTTAGGCTTGGTCTTTGAGCCGATGAATCTCCTCATGTAATGTCTCCATTACTTTATTGCTATCTTCTATCTTTTCTATCTAGTCATCAATCATATCTAATTCTTCTATGATATATACATCAATGAAAACTCAGTATCTTTGGCTCTTTATGGCTTGTAAAGTCTACAAATCCTTACTCTAGGCATGTATCTCATCCATGATACTGAAATCTTGCATCAAAATTGCTACTATTTTATTCACATTCTCTTGCATAGTATGTAGTAACCTCAAATTCCCTATGATGATCATAACACCTTTCTCCTCAAAAATTTCTTGCCACTCCTGACAAGCCTTCAAAAATGGGTCAAGTTGCACACCTCCCCCTTCTCTAAGTATGGTATATAGAGTTATCTTAGGGTGCTTAGGATCAAGAGGACCAACAACTTCAGCTAGATATCCTTTTAGTATCTCAACCTGCCTTCGAAGTGCTTGGAGTTCAATCTCATCTTGCTCCATGTTCTTAAGAACCTCTTTGACTCCCATAGTCATCATTTGTTGAGTTGAATCCCATGTAGGCCTTCCCAACATAACATCCTTTAACTCATAATCCTTGAGGCTAAGGCCTTCTACATTTGTGGCTTGAGGAGGGAGAGCCACTTGTGGAAATAAATCATGATTCCTTATGCTCGTGATAAATGCCAATGGCATTGCCTCATGTGATGGAGACTTAGGTTTATTTAAAATGTCTGTAATATCAAAAATTTCTTCCTTTGAAGCATGAAATTGAGGCTTAGTACTCCTCATTATTTCCTTTCAAATCCATCTAGGAATGCATCCTGCTGAGGACCTAGCTCTTGATGATGAAGGGGTGTGTTCTATTATCTACTTTCCCTTATTGCTCCTACTTAGAGTTTTATCCTATTGGGAGGGTTCCCCTTCTATAGCCTCAATCCTAGTTGACCCTATAGCCTGAACCTTAGTGTCTTTGGAAAGTGGTTGAGAATATTCCACCATTTGTCCCTCTAACACTTCACCGATTGCCATTTGTTCTAGTCTCTCCTCTGATGATAACTCCTTTTGAACTTTTTCTTCCTCTGAACTCTAAGGTGGAGGAGTCACTAAACCCTGTTCTACTACTGTAACTCATGGTGGAGATGGAGGAGTAAGATTTGGACCCTATGTATCTGGTGGCATTTATGTCCAGTCTTTCTATTGAGGTTCACCTATAGAGGTGTCCCTAACTTTGTTCTCAATAAATTATGTACCTATGGGAATGAAATAAAAATTTGATATTGAGAAAACATCATCACCCTCTTCATTTTGCTCATCCACCCACTATTGTACTTCATCTTCCAAAGAAGAGAGTTCTAATGGTTTTACTTGAGTGGATAGCAGGGTACCCATGGAACATTTTCTCCTTGCAACTCTATGGCTCTAGCTAGCTGAGTCCTTCCCTATAGGGGCACTTGTTTCTCTTCCTCTTTTGATTCTTCTTGTTCCTCCTCTTCATATCCTTCTAGAATTCTTTCAAGAATAGATGGATTAGGCTCTAATCTTCAAATAATCCTTTGTCTTTTCTTTATCTAAATCTTAATCCTTTTCTTATGTTTCTTGGAAGTAAAAGGACAAGCTAGCTCATCTTGTACAAGAGGAATGGAGACTTGTGGAATCTCTTTCTGTTCTAGTTGGCTAGACATAACGGGTGGCAACTGCGGTTCATCTTGGACTTGGGTAGCTCTAGTATCTTGGAACCCTTGTGGACTCTATTCTTCCTACTAGGGAGGCACCTATTCTATCTGAATCCTCTAAGGAGAGGTCCTCTTTTTTTTGTTCTTTCCTTTCCTTTTAGGAGGGTGATAATATCCAACTAGGCGATCAAGCTAGTACACTATTTCTAGCTTGATAGGAGAATGAGTCATGAAGGCAGGAATTATTACTTTCTTTCCTCTACCTCTTTTTGGGTGAGCATGTGCATGGAAGATTGCAATATCATAAATTGGATCAAGTGGAAAAGGTTTCTTGATGCAATCCTTTGTCATTTTGATAACATGCCTTGCTCGATAATTAATATCATCAGCCTCCTCCTTGTCAACCTTAGTATTCATAATGGGTCTTTCACCAATTTTTTCTGCATTGAATAGTGGGTCTAGTAACTCCTTAGAATCATGTTGCTTTATCTCCTCTAGGATGTTCAACTAGAGAGCCTTTTTTGCTAGATACAAAGTCATCCTACAATAATCCCTAATGTGGACATCATAATCATTTGTGGCATTCATCCAGTGATCTTCAACATCCTCATGATGAAAGTCCTTTCCTACCAGACTCTCCACTCTCCCAACATTATCAAAATTGGGCTAGGGAGAGTTGTATTCTTCAAGGGGATAATTCTACCACTCCCACTTGAATGATGGAATATCCTGCTTCTGCTTCACTTTGTATGGTCCAGTGACCAATGACCATGCCCAACAAGGTCTTTGTTGTCTCTTTATGTTCTCATAGGCTGACTCAATTTGCTGGGAAATCTCTAATAGCACCCATTTGTCACCAGGATATTTCAAGAGCTTCTTAGGATTGATAGAGACACCAACTACTTGAAGATATGTGAATGTCTTAAACTTGATGAAGTAAACTCTAAGAGCTATTATCTATGCTTTAGCTTCATCAGATAACCTCTTCCCATAGTCTATCTTAATGAATTAAATGATCACAAAGATGAACACATCATTGATGATTTTGTATTCTTTTCTCTGTGCTAAGAGCTTCTTCTTCACCAGTTGAGGGTAGACTATATACGACCAAGCATTAGGATCCTTCATATTGCATCTTCTATACAAGTTGAGATAGTTTTTCACCCTTGCTACAAGCAAGTATACCATGAAAGAAGTCATGTAAAACTACTTGTTGTCCTTTACTATCCTCAACTACTCACACAAGTTCTCACTTAGTGTGGTGGCCTAGTCTAGTGGTCTCTTCACCTATCTAATGGTCTTAATGAAGTTGACCATGAAAGTGTTGAGGTGACCCACTGTGGGTAAGCCCATGAATCTGCTCAAGAGAATGATAGAGTATCCAATGTCTTCCTTCATGTATCTTTGAGTCATGTTAGCTTTGCCTATTATTTTTCCCTGAGGAGGCTTCTTAACGATGTATGAGGATTGTATGATGTCCATTGCCTCCTATTGGTGTTCCCTATACCATCTCTCAGCTATTTCATGTGAGAGTGTTATGAATTGATCTACTCTCAAAATATGGAAGACCCTCTCAATGTTATTAGGTTATAGATCCAACACCACCTCTCTAGTGACAGTCTTGACAATTCTCTCTTCAGGAACAAAATGTTGTGACAAGGCCATGATTAATTCAACTGATTGTACTGACACAGGATGTGATGCTACATTCAGCAACTCAAAATAGATCAATGTAGATACCAAACCTAATCTCTTTTTTAGCTTGTTAAAAATTCTTAGAAATTCTCCTAGATCCATGTGTCTGAGGTTGGTATCTTTGATTTCGGCATAATCATCATGGAATCTTGACTTTGAAGGTATACCTTGAAATTTGAAGACTATAGGTTTTGGTGCTACTTTGGATGTGGATGCCATTTAATCACTTGCACATTGTGAAATAAAAAAGGTTTATTAGTCCAAAGATAAAACATTAAAAAAACTATGAATTGAAAAAAACATAAAGAAAAAAAATGCTCAATTTGTGTATTTTATATATATATATATATATTTCTCTTTTTTTATTATTAGAATTTTATATTTTTTAATTTGTTTCTTTAGAATTTTAGAATTTTTTATTTTTAAAAAAAATTATTAAAAAAAAAGTGTGTGGGGTGGATGGGTGCACGCATTGTGTTCCATGCGTGAAAGGCAATGTTCCATGAGCATGGGTGAGACCAAGCAAGTGGCATGTGGGTGTTTGACAGGTGTGGGCACAAAGCACCATCACACAAAGTTTGGCCAATGTGGGCACAAAGCATTGATACATGAAGTTTTATGAGTGTAGGTACAAAGCACCACCACATGATGTTTTATAAGCACGAGTGCAAAGTATCACCACACAGAGGTTTTTTGGGTGCAGGTGCAAAGTGCCACTACACAAAGGTTTGTTGGGCATAGGCATGACCAAGAAAGTGGTGTGTGATGTTTGTGTTGGGTGTGGGCACAAAGTGCCACCACACAAAGTTTATCAAGCGCGAGCGCAAATCACTGTTTCGTGGATGATTACCTTGTGTTCATGATCAAAACCCTCCAAAAAACTTAGAAAAAATGTTGTGTTGAGATTGCGTGGGGGGTTTTATAACCCCCCCACTAGGTGGGGTGTGCAGTGCACACTTCACCCATGCATGTGATTTAAATTATTATTATTATTATTATTCCTATTTTTTGATTTTTCACTTTTTTCAATTTCTTGATTTTTTTGATTGTTCTATTTTATTTTATTTTTAACACTTTCAACCTTTAAATTTTTCTCTCGACTCTTGAACCATGAGTTTGGGAGTTTTGAAAAAAGTAGGGGGTCCCCATTCCTAGTGAGGAATGGGGTGCGTGTTGTGAGACCAGAACAAATAGCCCCAAAAAAAGGAAGAAATGACCAAGCATTTCTTCATCAACAAACATTGCTCCAATGTGTGTCAAACACCAACCAAACTTTGAACATCTCGGGTATCTTTCAAATGACTTTACAATCAAAATCTTAGAACTTGAAACCTTAAAGATCAGTGTGTGCATTGTATATTCACTCTCTTTGATGCCTCATGATATAGTCTATCAAATTTTTCTGACAACTTGAAACAATCTTCCATTCCACCCAGCTCATTCATTCAGAATCTCCATGAAGGCTTTTCATCAATCAAAAACTAGACGAGAGAATTAGTTTGAGGGCTCTTGGTGGGATGCCATGTTCTTTTAAATTCTAGAAAATTTGAATAGTCATTCCATGTCATTCAGAATGTTACTTTTGATGAAGCAATATTTGGAATACAAGATACTTTATTTTGAAGACATATCTTTTTCCATTTCAAATTTTTAGAATCCTTCAATCTTGAAACTGTATTTTCTCTTTTATTTCCTTTTTATCCTTTTCTCTTTTTTTGTATCCTAACCATGCTTAGATTGTGTAGTTAGGACATTGGTCTCATTTGTTGGTTTCAATCTCTTGTGAACATCCCTTGTGTTCCTCTTTTAGAACTTTAGAAACTCTCATGCCAAACAATGATCTTAGCAACCTCTCAGGGAGACCCCTCTTATTTGAACTAGTTGAAGTCTAGATTGTCCCTCATCATTTTTGACTTCAATTCAACAAAACCTAAAACAATAAATTTTTTAAATTTGCAATGTGTTGAGAGCTTGTTGGTCTAGGCTTCTGATTTCTAGACTAACAATCTCCTATTTTCACAATAAATGTCAGTTGCTCAATTGGTATAAGACACATAATCATCCAAATGTTTTGACAAAGAAATACCTCTTCCTAAAAATAGATCCAAAGAGTGGTTAGTAAAAATCTTGAGAAGAAATATCAAGTACACCTTACCCCTTAGGATTGACACAACTTTGAAAGGAAACACACAATTGAAAGAAAACACACAACATGAAAGAAAACACACTTACATAAATAAACATGCTTGGAGGAATGCAAATCTGAGCTAAATGCAAGAATGAAATCTAACTATTTTTTTTTTTTTGTCTTTTAAGCTTGAAAATAATGCTTGATAAACTACCCATTTACAGGCAAGGGAAGAAACTCCACCTATAAGGAACTGAGCCTAAAAGTGTTTTCTCTGAGAATTTCCACAATCTGATAAGGGCCTGTCCACAAGTGTTGAAACTTAGTATGACTGGCCAACTTTTCTTTCACCTTATCCCAGAGTAGAACAAGGTCAAAAATCCTAAATGAATTTGTTGTGGCTCTCTTTTTGAGCCATATTTTAACAATAGCTTGATGTTTAGCCATGTGCTCCAATGCAGTTATTCATTTTTCATCCATCTCTAAAAGATTCATCAATTTGATTTATACTTTGTCAGTATCTTCAGCATACCCACTCATGAACTTCAAAATGGAAATTCTAAGATTAAGTGGGAACACTGGTTCTTATCCATAGATGAGAAAATATGGAGAAGTCCCCAAAGAATTTTTGACTCTTATTTGATCTATTCATAGGGCATATTTGAGCTGCGTATGCCAATCCCTAGGGTTTTCTTTCAATAATCACCTTATTACAGTGATCAAGTTTTTGTTTGTAGATTTTGCTACCCCATTTCCTTGTGGATAATAATTTGAAGAGAACTTGATAATGACTTGATTTTCAAATTTCCACTAGGTTAGGAATGTAGATGTGAAAGTAGACTTGTTATCGCACATAAAGGAGAATGGCATTCCAAATTTGGTAACAATGTGTTCTTCCAAGAAGTCTGTTACCACCTTAGCAGTGCAATTTTTAAATGTTTCTATTTTTGTCCATTGTGTATAGTAATCCATAGTTGTGAGAATAAATGCATGTCTAGTTGATGATGGTGGGTTGACTAGACCAATGAAATCTAGCCCCCACTTTGTGAAGGGGCATATCTCGTACATAGGCTATAAGGGCATTGCTGAATTCCTTTCTCTATTGGCACTAGTTTGATAGATATGGCAAGAGCATACATGCTTGAAAGTGTCTTTGAATATCGAGGGCCAAAAATAATCAGATCTTAGAATCATGTGGGCCATTGCTTCTACTAAACCATGTCCTATACCATACTTATCATGAAAGTGTTCCAAGACTTCTTTTGCTTCCTCATGGCCTAAACACTTCAGATAAATCCCTTCATAGTTTCTCTTGTACAACTTGTTGTCATGTAGCATATAAGATTCACACTTTATTTTAAGTCTCCTACATTGTGAACTATTCATCCATTTGGGATACTAGTCCTGTAGAAGATAATAAACAATGTCTTGATACCAAACATCTATCACCACACCTTGATTAATGTCAACTTGTGATACAATCATCTTCATTTGATCATTCTCATTTGTTTCAATTCCTTTTCATTTCCATCTTGGTTATTAGCTATCATATTTGACAACCCTTGACCTCTAACTAATCTCATAGATTGAATTTTAAGATCAAATTTTTGAAGTATAGCCATCCACTTTCATCTCCTTTCACCAAGTTCATTCTGCATCAAGAGTGTCTTTACTAATGGATCAGGTATAATTGCATACACTTTACTTCTCAGTATGTAATGATGGAATTTCTTTACCACCTTGATTAATGCAAAGGGTCATTTATCAAGGTTTGAATAATTCAATTCGGCATTCTTCAAGGGGCAACTCATAAAATAAATTGGTCTTTCATCCTCCCTTTCCTTTTTCTATGTTAGGATCGCTGCACAAGAATGTTCAAAAGCTAAGGAATAGATCTTGAAAGGTAACTCATAATCAAAACTCACCAAAATTGGGGTTGTAGAAATGGCAACCTTGATATCTTCAAATGAATTCTTTATCTCTGGAACCCATTCCATGTTAGCCCCCTTTTTGAGTAAATCATTAATGGGATGAACTATCTTTGCAAATCCACTTATGAATTTTTGCACAAAGTTTATCTCTCTGAAGAAAGACTTCAATTCCTTCTGACTATGTGGAGGTGCTAATTTCAAAATAGATTCAACTCTATCTAGATTGATGGAGATTCTAGCTTCAAAAATAACATGTCCCAAGAGCTTTCCTTTAGTAACATCAAATGAACATTTCTTGGGATTGAGAGATATACCGTATTTATGACATCTATTGAATACTTGTCTTAGATCAGCAATGTGGGTACTTTGATCTTTTGAAAAGACAATCAAGTCATCCATATAGATGACTATACATCTGTTAATCAATCCTTTGAAATCTTCATCCATCACTCGTTGAAATGTAGCTCCTACATTAATCAATCCAAAGGGTATTCTTCTATAAGAAAAAGTCTCCTGCTTCGTTGTAAAAGCCATCTTTAACCTATCTTCTTCATCAACCATCACCTAATTATATCCAAAATATCTGTCTAGGAAAGAAATCATTTTTGAACCATTTACAATTTGTAGAACCTCATCTAACGAGGGCAAAGGATAATTGTCTTTCTGAGATGCCAGGTTCAAGTTACAAAAGTCAACACAAAGATGAATCTCTCTAGTCTTCTTCCATATAGGAACTAAATTTTCCACCCATGTGGAATGGCAGATAGGAAATATGATCTTAGCATCCAGTAGCTTCTTTACTTTTTTCATGATCAATGGTTCAATGATAGGATTTACTGGTCTTTGTCTTTGTCAAAATGGTTTGGCATCTGATTTCAATAAGATGTCATGTGTGATAATCTTAGGATCATAAGTCTTCAGCTCTTCATAGCTTCAAGAAATGACATCTTCATATTTAGTGAGTAATTTGAGCATGTCTTCCCTTTGCTATGAGTTGTACACCTTTCCTATCTGTACTATTTTTGGTTCTTCATTAGTACCCAAATTGTACGAGTCACATTCTTTGATTCCCTTTTCCTGGGTTACCCTTCTATTGAGTGCTAATTCATAAGGATCAAAGATGCATTCTAGTTCAACCATTCCTTTTGGAAGTGTTAGTTTTTAAATTTAGAATTCTATCCTCATCCTCAAGCTCATCAACTCTAGGTTTTTCATCTAGTGTATCATCAATCTCTTCTCCCTCAAAATGGTGACTGCACATGATAAACTCAATATATGTTGATCATCCTAAAAGACCTAAACGTTTGTGATATTGTTAGGAATGGATGGAATAACAACCAATTCTACTGAAAATCTTTTCAACTTGGTTCTTTCAATTGACTGTAAAGCACTTTCTAAAGTGGAGAGAGCATCTACTACCATGTTCTTTCTTCTTGGAATGGATTTGATGTTCAAAGCTTCAAAATCATCCAATATATCCCATACCCTTTTTCTATAAGCTAGTAACCTCTTATTGTTGCAAGAGTATATCAATTTTACTTGTTGTATGACCAATTGAGAATCCCCTTTGATTATGAGAGCTATGACTCCTTTCTCTAGTGTAAAGAGAAGTCCTCAAATTAATGTCTCATATTTTGTAGCATTGTTAGTACATCTAAACTATAGTTGATATGCAGCATAGAAAGACATACCTTTTGGGTTGACCAATTTGATACCTACACCAACTCCCAAGTTGCACCTAGTGTTGGCATTATGATACATTTTTGTCATTAGTTACAACACTTATTGGATTTTGAATGCTTACCGAGCTCTCACCGGACATTCCTTTGTAAGCCAAGCTTTACCTAGTTATCAGAGTTACCGAGTGATCAAGGTGAACAAAGAAGTCAGTGTTTACCGAGTGATCAAAGTGAACAAAGCAGCCAGTGTTTACCGAGTGATCAAAGTGAACAAAGCAGCCAGTGTTTACCGAGTGTTCAAGGTAAAGAAAGGAATCAATTTTATCGAGTGAAGAAGTACTTAGTATTGACCAAGAACTTCGTGATAACCGAGCTCCTGAGGTTATCAAGGAAATTAATTTTACCGAGCTCAGACAGTTATCAAGGAAATTAATTTTACCGAGCTCAGACGGATATCAAGGAAATTAATTTTACCGAGCTCAGACGGTTATCAAGGAAACCAACTATCACCGAGTCACAAGGTTCTATCAAGTGTTTCCTTTGATCACCAAGCTACAGTTCAAATAGAAGTGTTCACCGAGTGACATCTCTTCTACCGAGTCTCCAGTGGTTACCGAGTTTAGAACTACTTGAAGTGTTTAGTATGGACCGTGCCTTCACTTCTACTGAGTGCATGACGATGTCGAGTAACACAGTGGACACCGAGTATCAGAAGGACACCGAGTCAGTTTAGTGAACCCGAGTTTTTACCTTGGGCCGACTTTGTATAGAGATTTGCACTTGTTGTTTTTTCCGACCTTGCATGTATTGTTTATTTGGATGGTATATATATGCAATTTATTGTATCATTCAAAGTAAGAAACTAGATGAAAAGCAATTGCAATGGGAATAAGAATTGTAATGAATGAAACTGCGAAAGTGTGAAAGAAATACATGCGTGCGAAAGTATGTGTGCTGAGTTGTGAAAGTATTCAACAAGGTCGAATTTTGGAGAAGAAAAGTTTTATCTATCACATTAAGGTGAATCAGAGCATAGCGGATCTTATCAGCAATCAGTTGCAATCAGATCCACTGTTTCATTCTAACAAGTGAATCAGTTTTTGAAAATCCTTTAACAAGGTAGACTTAACAGTTTTTTGTAAATCTCCTAACAGAGTGCATACTTTATTGTATGTTTGTAAATCCTCTAACAAGGTGGATTTAGCAATCCTTTGTGCTCCTAATAGGGCAGATCACCAGAAGTGGTCATTGTAAGCCTTAACCGGCTAACTTCATACTGCAGTAATGAAGCTTTGTGGGTTTCATCCCCACCCCAGTTTTACTTTCTATTTGGAAGGTTTCTGGGTCACCAAATCTATGTGTTCAAATGCTGCAAATGATTTTGTTTCATGCTTACAGTAGGTTACTTGGATGAATGGTGAATATATCAGTATGCAGTTTTACTGTTTGAAATTTTAAGAGTTACTGATTCACCCCTCCCCTCTCAGTAACTTGTCACATCTTGAATATTTCCAACAATTGGTATCAGAGCTCCAAGGTTCTCAAGATAAAATTTTCACAGCCTGAGCAAAGATCAATGACAATGGAGATATTCAGACTTGACAAAACTATTGAGAATGAAAAGCTAGATCTGGAAATGGCCATGGCTCAACTCAATGAAGCAAAAGAGCATCTTTCACAATCCTTGAAAAGAAGAAAAGAACTTGCAAGGCAAATGAATGACCATTAGTATGTTGAAGAAAAGATTGAAGATCTCTCACCATGAAGTAGTTCAGATGAAGCTGACAAAGCAATCAAAGAACTTTTAGAAAAGAATGGATCTCTGCAGGAAGAATTAAGAAAGCTCAAAAGAGAACAAGAAATCCAGTCCATCAGGCTATGTGAAATCTTGGAGCAAAGGAACAAGGTAGCTGAAGACTTAGAGGTAAGGAATAATCAATCCTCTCAGCTTGAAAATCTTGTAACTCAATTATCTAATGCAAATGAAGAAATTATGAATCTAAGATCTGAGAATGAGAATTTGAGAAATGACTTAATTACTAAAAGGCAAATCAATGCAAGCTTACAAAGTGATCTAATCTTTGAAAAACAAGTCAATGAAAGAATGGTAAAATCTCAAAAGGACATGGATCAATTGAATCTGCAAAATGAAGAAAACTTTCATAAACAAAATGGTAAAGCAGGCCTTGGATACAAGGAAGAAGGTGAAACCTCCAAACAGGGTACTCAAAAGAATCAAAAACCTACTTGCAGCCACTGTGGTAAGTTAGGTCATACATCTAACAGATGTTGGAGCAATGGAAAAGGAAAATTTAATGGAAAGTGCTACAATTGCAATCAGCATGGACACAAAGCCAATGAATGCAAAGAGAAACCGAAATTTGAAGGTAAATGTCACAAATGCCAAAAGCAAGGTCATAAGGCATCACAATGCAAAACCAAATCATTTAATCCAACAGAACAACTTGTCAAAGCAATATTTGGTTGGTACTACAACACTTGGTGCAGATGTCATTATTGTGGAGAATATGGTCATACTGGCATAAACTGTGCAAGGCATCACCTAAGAAAAAGGGATACCACTGTAAGATGTTATACATGTACAGAACTTGGTCATATATCTAAAAATTGCATGAACATAAAGAAAGTCGAGGATGAGAAGAAAATCAAAGTAGACAATATTCGGAAGCAAATGAAGCAGCAATGGATTCCAAAGTCTACCGAGCTAGATAATTCAAGTAATGGAATGGTCACTCAAGAAGTGAGTGACTCTACCATTTCCAATTAAGACTCATCAGGATAAGACCAGGACTGTATCTACAAAGCAATATCCTAAGCAGTCCTAGAATAAAAATATGATCAAATCAGTATTTCAGATAAATCAGGATCATGGTCGGTACATGACCTTACCGAGCTCAGTCGGGTGCAATAAGGCTTCTTTCACCAAGTTGCACTTATCGAGCATGGTTGGTTCTTCTCTTACCGAGTTAAGGACGGTTTAACCTATTTTCTTTTGGTCACCGAGTTGCAAAGTTTAAGCCGAGCTAGTGGATGATAGTCTGTCGATCACATCTACCTCCGTACTGAACATTAATGGCAAATTTTTCATCAAAAGGGCAGATTTCAACCACATTTTTCACCGCGAATTCAAAATTTACACAGAAAAAAGGCTTTCAAGCGATTTGAAGAGATTTTCCAGCAAAGTATTCTTACGAAATCTTTTCACTCACCAAGAAGAAATGGCATCCGCAAGCACCAGCAGCAGCAAGGCGAAGAGAGGTTATGAAATGCTTGTGAAGGGAGTCAAATGGAAGGCACCCAATTTCAAAATTGTTCCTGCCATCGCTGAATCACTCGACCCGCATGGAGCTCAATCGCAGACCCCTCCAAAGGTACTTCTAATCAATGATATTCGTACTCATTTCAAGTGTACTGTGCAAGAAATAGGGACACTAGATATGGATAGTACCCTAGCCGAGTTATGCGTAGATGGAACCCTAAAACCTGAGTTCAAACATTTGGAAACCAAAGGCTTAACCCATATCCCGCATCTGCCAAGGAGTTTCCAAGTAAAATGGGTGAGATATATCTTAAGCCGTGTGCATAATGGTCAGTTGTGGTTGGAACAACCCGTTTTGATAACCAAAAAGATGATTCACAAAATCATGGGTCTCCCGATGCTTAGCAAAGCCAAAACCACCAAAACCCTAGGACGGGATGAGTTACAGAGGAAAACCCAAGCTGAATGGGATGGCAGAGGTTTAAAGCTCAACAATGTTTTAGATATAGAACTGAAATTTGGTATTTTTGTTATTGCATACAAGCTGTATAGTTCCAGCAAGCTGAATAGTGTACCCTACGAGGCTGTAGATTTGGCATATAAAATTGTAAAGAAAAATATGGAGTTTGACCTAGCTGATGTTCTATTAAAACAATTCAATAAAAAACATGGAAAGCATAAGGACTGCAAAGACAAACCCTTGTAAATTTGGTTCTTTGCTAGTTTGTTTATTTTTCTATGTATAGAAATTCTTTCCATCTAAGGGTACAGTTGTATGGAGGAAAGATACTCCAATTTTGTAAAAAAATAAATGAATTCATAGTAGAAATGGGTATGAATTTTGACAAAGTAATGGATAATTATTTTGAAGATTTCAAGGAAAGGATGAACAACAGATTCAGAATACCTCCAAAACTTGTTGAAGAGTATAAGGATGATGTCTGTTTCATGGTTGACTGTGACAAGGTGTACATACAGGAAATTAGACCCCGAGTTGCATGGGTGAAACCTCTTCCATATGAGGTAAATATTGATGAAACAAGGGATATCATTGAAGCACTGGTAAATGAGCTAGTAGACCCAAGGCAACGGATTTTTGGTACTTATGATGAAGCAAAGGCCAGAATTGAACTGGAAATCAAAATTCCACAGGCCATCAGCAAAGGTAAGAGGAAAGTAGCCAAACTAAAAACTACAATAGATCCTCTTATGCTCACCAAGGGACAAGGTGAAGATAAAGAAAGAGAAGAAGAAGAAGAAGGAGAAAAAGAATCAGAAGAAGAGCAATCGGCAAAGAAGAAAGGCAAGGTAATCATTACCAAGCCCAAGAAGCAGCCTACTGCAGTATTTACTCGAAGGACAAGAAAAGGGATTCAGGAACCTGTATTGGTCAAGCCTACACCTACATTCGAGCAAAGGCTCAAATCTTTGGAAGAAGGAACTGGCATCGCAAATTTCAAGGCATTGAAATTTGAGACAAGGACTGATGCAGAGAAAATGCAGATTGAGGAACTGGTACTTAACAAAATGGGAAAATGGAAATACTCCCCAGACCAGATTGCTCCTCATATCTCTAAAGAATTACTGGAGAGAGTACAGTCAAGATGGGAGTTATCCACCAAGATGGTAAAAGATATATATGAGCAATCCCTAAAGAATCTTCGGCCTAGTCTCACTAGAGCAGAGGTAAAATCTGAATTGAAAACCCATGAAGGTAAAATGATGATCAGATTTCACACTTGTTTGATTTTGATCAAAGATATAGAGCATGTTGTAAATGATGCTACAAACATGTGGAAAAACATCTATCATCTACATAAGCCCAGTGTAGACCCAGTAGAAATAAAGGATGATGACAGCAGCAGCAACAGTGATGAATTAGATAGCGCTCCATCCATCACAGTTACACCAGGAGAATTGCATGCAATGATGGAAGAGAAAGAGGAAGAAGACAAAGAGGAAGAAGCTGAAAAGGAAGATAAGGAGGATGATCCGGTAAAAATTGCAGCAGTAGTTATTGCATCCCTTCCTCACTCCCCAGCTAAACTTGTGACATCATCAAGGTTGGAGTCAGCTTCAGCAGGTTCATCTACACCAGATTTACCATCTACACCTGCCATATCTCAGCTCCAGGTATCATTAGTGGAAGTATCTACCACTTTATCTACCAAGCTGCATCCCTCTTCGTCTATCGAGCTGCATCCCTCTTCATCTACCGAGTTGGCCTCCTCGACTCCATCATCATCAGTCGGTATTGCTGTGAGTTCTCCAATTTTGACTACTCCAATTTGTTCTACAATTTTCTCGCCATCTACTTCAGGCACAGTGAGCTTAGATACTATATTACTGAGTGAATCACCATTTTTGGCCAGTACTCAAATTTTTGACCCTGTACATACTCCTATTGACACTCAAACATCAAGTATCCTAGTTTTTACTGCTAGTCCTTCTGTCTCTACTATTGTGTCTATCCCAAAGGTCAAACCAGTCATCTCAGAAGTCAAACGAAAGAAACCATTAAGACTTATGATCACTGGAAAGGAAATACCTGAAGACATTGACTTGGACACAGAGATAGTAATTCCAAAGATTGACTTTGATAATGCTACCATTGAAGAAATGAGGTATGCTAGTCAACTTATTGAGAAAAAGGCTACTCAGATGCAGTTAAGATCGAAAAGGGATAAGGAATATAGGATAATTGAGGATGCCCGGAACATAATTACTGAGGCTATAGGTGTTGATGTTGATACTTCTCAACACATTTTGATTCAATTGGAAGAAGCAATTAATAAATTCAATGAAGATGCCTCCGGACAAGAAAAGCTAATTGAGCGTGCAGAAAAGAAATTTGATAATAAGGTATTGGGGCACATTGCCCAGAACATTGCAATAAATCAGGTTGCATTAACCGCATTTTTGGCAGATATGGAAAACTCTTTTAATAATGTAACATCTCTTTTTGCTAAGCTTTGTGATGTTACCGAGTACACTAAGGGAATAAGAGAGAAACTAAATAAAATTGATGAAGATCTAAAGGTGAGCGCACAGAACTTGAAGCTTGACCCCAGTTCAAGCTCATCTCATCACCTCAGAATCAAATTTTTGTCAAAGAAGCAGGCAGAGCTATTGAGAGAAGAGGCAAGGATCCGATCTACATTGATAGATATCCAAAACATGATCCTTCCCATCATGGATTCAATGCAAAAGCACATTGCACATTCAAAGACATTAATCCATGATAATAACTTCTCCATTGCAGACCATGTGATTGAACTTTCGGCTGAAGTTCAAGTAGCTCTTTCCACCTGCAAAATTTTGCAAGAAAATTGGGATAAGACTCTCCAGCTTATTCTCCAGGTACATTCAGAGTTCATCTCTCATTTTAGTGTTTCTATATAAGAATATATATTCTTTTATTCTTTGGCATTATTGTCAAAAAAGGGGAGATTATTGTTGGATATGTATACTATGGGTGAATAAGTGTTTTTAGAGAAATTGTACAAAGGAAGAGATATACAGCTCATGTAAACACTGTATGTAAATTCTATGGGGGAGTTGTATATAACGAAGCTATGTATATTCAGAACCAGTCATCAGCATGTCAGATAAATTTTTGTCTCATAAGTGTTTTTGTCACTAATGCCAAAGGGGGAGATTGTTGGCATTATGATACATTTTTGTCATTAGTTACAACACTTATTGTATTCTGAATGCTTACCGAGCTCTCACCGGACATTCCTTTGTAAGCCAAGCTTTACCTAGTTATCAGAGTTACCGAGTGATCAAGGTGAACAAAGAAGTCAGTGTTTACCGAGTGATCAAAGTGAACAAAGCAGCCAGTGTTTACCGAGTGATCAAAGTGAACAAAACAGCCAGTGTTTACCGAGTGTTCAAGGTAAAGAAAGGAATCAATTTTATCGAGTGAAGAAGTACTTAGTATTGACTGAGAACTTCGTGATAACCGAGCTCCTGAGGTTATCAAGAAATTAATTTTACTAAGCTCAGACAGTTATCAAGGAAATTAATTTTACCGAGCTCAGACGGATATCAAGGAAATTAATTTTAACGAGCTCAGACGGTTATCAAGGAAACCAACTATCACCGAGTCACAAGGTTCTATCAAGTGTTTCCTTTGATCACTGAGCTACAGTTCAGATAGAAGTGTTCACCGAGTGACATCTCTTCTACCGAGTCTCCAGTGGTTATCGAGTTCAGAACTACTCGAAGTGTTTAGTATGGACCGTGCCTTCACTTCTACCGAGTGCATGACGATGCTGAGTAACGCAGTGGATGCCAAGTATCAGAAGGACACCGAGTCAGTTTAGTGAACCCGAATTTTTACCTTGGGCTGACTTTGTATAGAGATTTGCACTTGTTGTTTTGGCCAACCTTGCATGTATTGTTTATTTGGATGGTATATATATGCAATTTATTGTATCATTCAAAGTAAGAAACTAGATGAAAAGCAATTGCAATGGCAATAAGAATTGTAATGAATGAAACTGTGAAAGTGTGAAAGAAATACATACATGCAAAAGTATGTGTGCTGAGTTGTGAAAGTATTTAGCAAGGTTGAATTTTGGAGCAAAAAAGTTTTATCTATCACATCAAGGTGAATCAGAGCATAGCGGATCTTATCAGCAATCAGTTGCAATCAGATCCACTGTTTCATTCTAACAGGTGAATCAGTTTTTGAAAATCTTTTAACAAGGTAGACTTAACAGTCTTTTGTAAATCTCCTAACAGAGTGCATACTTTATTGTATGTTTGTAAATCCTCTAACAAGGTGGATTTAGAAATCCTTTGTGCTCCTAACAGGGCAGATCACCAGAAGTGGTCATTGTAAGCCTTAACCGGCTAACTTCATACTGCAGTAACGAAGCTTTGTGGGTTTCATCCCCACCCCAGTTTTACTTTCTATTTGGAAGGTTTCTGGGTCACCAAATCTGTGTGTTCAAATGTTGCAAATGATTTTGTTTCATGCTTACAGTAGGTTACTTGGATGAATGGTGAATATATCAGTATGCAGTTTTACTGTTTGAAATTTTAAGAGTTACTGATTCACCCCTCCCCTCTCAGTAACTTGTCACATCTTGAATATTTCCAACACCTAGAACCATCGAAGTGGAGTGTCCAAATTGAATTTTCCTTGAGTTTTCTAACTTTATTCTTATTCGTCCTTAACTTGTCTTTCACTTGAGCCTTGAATGAATGTTTCTTAGGAATCCATTGTAACTTTCCTTGAGTAGGACTCGATGATTCCCCTTCGTAATCTGTGGATAGAGAAAGCATATGCTTTTCTTGCTTATCTTGAATTTCCCCTATCAGTTCTTTGATTTCCTCAACTTTAGGTTCAGGATGAATGAATATTGAAGTCCATCCTTTACCTTTTACATATCATCATCTTCTTTGGACATTAATCATCCCTGGAGGAGGAGGAGACAAACCTCCCCCATCTAATGAGGTATCATTGTATGACACATTTAGATCTTTTCTTTCCTCTTTGATCTTTTCAACAAGGTTGGATGAGCTCACCAAATTTTGGCTTTTTGTGAATTCATCTGTTGAGGTGTTTTTATCTTTGTTTTCCATTATGTGTGTCAATACCTTCACTACTACTTCTTGACATGATGAGCATTCAAATTTTGAGTGACTAACTTTTTGCAACTGAAAAAATCCTAGAAGGAGGAGAATGTTGGGATCAGCTTCCTCTCCTAAACATTATAAGTTAGTCAACATGTTGTCTATGAACTATATCACAGTTTCACTTTTGGGTATTGGTACCTTAGGTTCTTAATTCTGATCTTTAGATGTATTGGTTGGAACCATATCTATACTTTGTATGAACCCAAATCTAATTGTAAGAATGCTATCTCATTCAAGGAATTGTAATCTATAATCATCATTTTCAATTTTGGCTCAACATCTATCTTGATTTGATTGTTCTATCCTTTCAATGGCAACCATAATTGAGTGAAGTCTATAGAAAACCATCCTCTTATACATTTCATCCATTCTCTACTTAGAAGAAACCCATATGTGTCTAGGATATCAACCACATGTATGTCGATAACATCCTAAATTCGAGGGTCAACTGTCAACTATATCCACACATCTTTCAATACACCAATGACTTTTACCTCTATTTTATCCAACTATATCACCACATGATTAGAGGGTTGAGGACTAACTCCTTGTCTTTGAGCAATAGATAATGGAATCACATTACATGAAGCTTCTAAATCAATGAGGCAATTGTGAAGATTCTTCCCATATATCCTAATGCTAAGCAAAAATGGGGGTACCTCAACTTTTTCTTTGAACATAGTGGGCATTGCTTCTATAGCATTCACTTGTTGACATACCATCTTTTGAGGAACAATATTCATATTGTGGGAAACCTTTATATGATCCAATGTATTCATAAGAGCTTCTCATTATTGTGGACAATTCTCTAACATGTCAAACATAGACATATTGGCCTTAGTCCTTTTCAAATCCTCTACCACATTGTATTTTTTAGTGGACCAAGTGGGATTCTTCAGTATTCTTGGTACATTCACTTGATTCTGATTCTATTATCATCCATACATTGGTCTTATTGGTGGTAGAGTGTTACTTGCTCTTAGATTAGGTGGAGTTGGTTGCAAACCTAGGGGAATCCCATCCATCAAAGGTTCCTTTCTATTTCTTAGATTATACATATTTTGATTGTCATTGTGAAAGGAAAACATCTCATCATGCTGAATATCTGATTCTTGGCTAAATTGGAATGAGAATTCCTCACTTGCTAGTTGTTCCACTTGTGTATTCTATTTAGAATCATAGGATCCCAATAGCATAACATTGAATTGTACAGGAGGATGATATACCTATGAATTTTGATTCATCTCCTAATTACCATTATAGTATGAGCCATCATTGTTAAGTGCATTTTGGCTATCATCATATTGATTGATATCAGTATATTGAACATTGTTGTTTTTGTTATCAATAGAAATGCTTCCATTATTTGAATGTGATGCAAGAGCATCTAGAGGTATAAGGGCAATCTTGTGTCAACCAAAAAAATGTACTTAGACTTAGTTTCTATTTCATGTGTTTTCATTTTTGGATACCCATTTGGGTCAAATAAAGGTTCCAACTCTCACAGTTCCACTATCAATGTTCTAGGATAGAGTATTTGAATACTTTGGGATACGTGTAAATGCCAAAAAAATAGGAGTATGTAATTAAGCCATCATTTTGGTGAACAAGAAGGTGTAAATTGGCTAGATAAATGTAATTTTAATTTAGAGCATTCCAGAAAAAGAATCAGGTCAAAAGGCCCCACGGTTTGAAAGTTATTGCAGTTTTTCAGTTTTTGGAGACATCTTAAGAATGCTTCAAAGTTAGGTTAGGGGCATTAAATGACCTCAAAAAAGGGGAAAAATGGGGGACAAAAAAAGCTCATCCATAGGGCTATAAAGCACTTCGAGAGCTTTCCAAAAATATAAATGGTTCATCAATCAGAGCTACGGTTCAAAAGTTATGCCTCTCGGAAGTTCGATTACCATTTCTGGATTCTTCTAGATTTGCGTCGACTTCTAACGCAGCTTCTGGAGCCTTCTATTTGGTTGGTAGATGCCAACTAGCACTTTCTAGAATGTACTCCTAATCCTTAAACCTCTGGGGACTATTTAAGAACATTTTTGGCATTGTAAAAGGCAGTTCAGAGTGGAGTTTGAGAGGAGGTACTAAAAGGAGAAACTATCTCCAGATTATCACTGTTGTAAGCCCTTAGGACATGTTTTGAAGTCTATTTTTTCTATACTGAATGTAATAGCATATTTACAAAGTTAATAGAATTTTCCTTTCCTATTGTGTCCATTCTGTTCTTAGGTTGTGTCCCCATCAAGTGGTATCAGAGCATACCTTTGTTAGTGGTAGCAAAGTTTGCCTTCATCAGTGGTATCAAAGCTGGTTTTCCTGAGTGTGTAGATAGAGTGCCAACTATGAGGCAGTTTGCACTAGGATTGTGTGGTTGTGGGTTTGAGTTAAGAAGATGCCTCTATGAAGAGAGCATGGTGGAAGAGCTAGAGCTATTAATCTTGAGGAGGTTAGAGCCCTCCAAAGGAAGGTACAAGCATTGCAGGAGGAGCTCCATAGAGGAACAAATGTTGCCGCAGGTGATGAAAGTGAGGATGACAATGAAGAAGAAGAAATTGGACCAGAAGGGGAATTTGATGGGGAAGTTCTGAATTAGGCAGAGGAAAGGTTTTTTAGGGCCATTACTAAGTTTGGGAAAAGACCTACAATTGATGTGGGTGTATTTTTAATAAATCTAAAACTAGATGAGTTGATCGACTGGATCAATAAACTGGAAGAGTACTTTGAGTATGAGGATATTAGGGATCTAGATAGGGTTAAGTTTTCAAAGGCCAAATTGAAAGGCCATGCCAAAATTTGGTGGCAAGAGGTTCAATTGGAAAGAAACAAAAGAGGAAAGGAGAAGATTACAAGGTGGGATCGTATGGTGGGCAAATTGAAGAAGCAATTCATTCCTATTGACTATAAGCTTTATTTGTTTAAGAAGATGCATGGGTTAAAGCAAGTAGGCAAATCAGTCCAAGAATATATAGAGGAGTTCTATTGACTTCTTATTAGAGTAGGGCATGCAGAAGAAAATAAGGAGAAGGTTGCTCATTATATCAGTTGGTTACAACCTAGCATCGAGGAGGAATTAAGTCTGGTAAAAATGACTAGCATTGAAGAGGCATACTAGTTTTCCCTACGAGTTGAAGAGAAGCTAAATAAAAAGTTTGAAGGGAGATAAAGAGGGTGTGGTCAAGGTGGAAGGGGTAGTGGTAGGTCATCTAGATGTCGAAATGAAACCCAAAAGAAAAATGAAGATGTGGGTACTAGTAGGAACCAGAGGAACGAGGGTTTCAACTGCTCCCATGATCAAGACTTTGGAAATCAGAGATGAAGAGTTAGAGGACATGGACAAGGAACAGAAGGCTTTTGTGGTACCTATTTCCATTTCAATAAAGAAGGTCATCATGCCTTTGAATACCCTCAATGACAAGGAAGGACAGATAGGAGAGTTGAGGGCCAAGATAGGGTTGCTCATGTGGATGAGGATGCACAATCATCACATTTAGAGGATGTAGAAAGAGGAGAGACTTTAGTAAATGAAAGGGTCCTATGAAGTGGTGAGATTGAACAAGGACAAAGGAGAAATTTATTCCGTACCAGGTGCAAGTGTGAGGATAAATGTTGTGATGTGATCATTGATGGTGGTAGCACTGATAATTTGGTATCAGAGGAGATGGTCTCTAAGCTGAAGCTCAAGAGAGAGAAACATCCCCAACCCTATTGAATTGCTTGGGTGAAGGATGATCATAAGGTCCTGGTAAGTGAACAATGTTTAGTGAAATTCAAAATTGGGAGTTACCATGATGAAGATCTCTGTGATGTTATTTCAATGGATGTTTTCCACCTATTGTTGGGTAGACCATGGCAGTTTGATAGGCATGCAGTACATGATGGTCATGCAAACACATACTCTCTGACAAAGGATGGAGTTCACCACAAATTGAAGCCCATGAAAAAGGAAGGTGAAAAGGTATGTAGCAGTGCTAAGATTTGTCTTGTTGATGGAAGGAAGTTTTTAGATGGCATGAAACATTAGTGTATGTGCTATGCTTTGATTCCTAAGAAAGATAAAGAAGGTAGTAGTGAAATACCACTTGAAGTTTTAGATTTAATAGGTGAGTTTGGAGATGTCATCTTGATAATGTTCTAGAAGGATTGCCACTAGTAAAGCAAATCAGTCATCAGATAGATTTAATCCCAAGAGCTAGTTTTCCTAACATGACTGCTCACATGATGACTCCTACTAAAATAGAGGAGCTAAATAGACATGTTCAGGAGCTATTAAGGAAGGGCTTGATTCGGGAGAGCCTAAGTCCATGTGTAGTACTTGTAGTACTAGCACCAAAGAAGGATGGAGAGTGGAGGATGTGTATAGACTCTCGAGCTATAAATAGGATAACCATCAAATATCAATTTCCTTTGCCAAGAATGGATGATCTTATGGATTGCTTGAGTGGAGCTCAGTACTTCACAAAGATAGAACTCAAGAGTGGCTATCATCAGATATGGATTTGAGAAGGAGATGAGTGGAAAATAGCCTTCAAGACCAAGGAGGGTCTTTATGACTGGTTAGTCATGCCCTTTGGATTGACAAACGCCCCAAGCACCTTCATGTGGCTTATGAATGAGGTACTTAAGAAGTTCTTGGGAAAATTTTTTATTGTCTATTTGGATGATATTTTAATTTTTAGCAAGACTTTGGAAGAACATTTATTGCATATTCATAGTGTCCTTGAAAGGTTAATGGAAGAGAAACTGTTAATTAATCTAAAGAAGTGTATCTTTACAAAAAGGGAATTAGTCTACTTGGGTTTTGTTATATCACTTGAAGGTCTCAAAATGGATCGAGAGAAGGTAAAAGCCATCTTGGAATGGCCTACTCCAAGGTCTGCTACTGAGGTAAGATCATTTCATGGTATGGTTAGTTTTTACAGAAAGTTCATTAAGAATTTCAGTGGCATATGTGCACCCCTGACTGACACAATAAGAGGGGATAGAAAAGAGTTCAAATGGACTGTGGAGGCTATAAGAAGTTTTGAATTGCTAAAGAAGAAGGTGATAAAACAACCTGTGTTGGCACTTTTATATTTTAGAAAGGTGTTCTAGGTGGATTGTGATGCTAGTGGCAGTGCTATTAGGGCTGTATTAAGCCAAGAATGTAAGCCTATTGAATATTTTAGTGAAAAATTGAATGATGCAAAAAGAAAGTATTCTGTTTATGATCAAGAGTTCTATGCAATGGTTCAGGCCTTAAAGAAATGGAGGCATTATTTGTTGCCAAAGGAATTTTTCTTTTATACTGATCATCAGGCATTACAGTACCTAAATAGCCAAGGTAAATTGAATTAGAGGCATATGAAGTGGGTAGAGTTCTTGCAGAGCTATACATTTGTGTTGAAGCATAGAAGTGGAAAATCTAACCGGGTTGCAGATGCACTAAGTAGGAGACAGTTGTTGCTTACAATAATGTAGGTTGAAGTAGTTGGGTTTGATGAACTCAAGAATCTATACCCTGAGGATCCTGATTTTTTTGAAGCATGGAAAGCTTGTAAAGAGCCTATTGCTAGACTATCTAATTCAGGATGGTATGTTGTTCAAAGGCAGTCAATTGTGCATTCCAAGGAGTTCCATGAGGGAAAATATGATTAAGGAGAAACACAATGGAGGGATGGCAGGACATTTTGGTCAAGATAAGACCATTTCCAATTCTTAGAGAATATTATTTTTGGCCTCAGGTTTCACAGGATGTGAAGAAGTCTGTACAGAATTGTCAGATTTGTCAAGTTGCCAAGGGATTTAGTCACAATACTGGACTTTATTAGCCATTGCCTATTCCATCAAAGCCATGGGAGGACATAAGTATGGATTTTGTTCTTGGATTGCCGAGGACAAAAAGGGGTAATGACTCAATATTTGTGGTGGTTGATAGGTTCTCCAAAATGGAACATATCATTCCATGCCACAAAACTCATGATGTTGTCCATATTGCAAACTTGTTTTCCAGAGAGGTGGTAAGACTACATGATCTTCCAAGGAGTATAGTTTCTAATAGAGATACTAAATTTGTGGGGTATTTTTGGAGAACATTATGGAAAAAGTTGAGAACAGACTTGAAATTTAGTTCCACACATCACCTGCAGACTGACGGCCAAACAGAAGTCTGGACAATTTGTTGAGATGTTTAGTTGGGGATAAGCCCAAGGGATGGGATTTGATTCTACCACAAGTGGAGTTTGCTTACAATAAATCTATAAATAGGAGTATAGGTAAATCACCATTCCAAATTGTATATGGAAGTAGCCCAAGGACTGCACCAGAATTGAGGAAGATAGAGCAAGGGGAGAGGACAAGTGCTGAAGCTGAAGAATTTGCTAAACATATCAAGCATCTACATGAGGAGGTTTAGGCACACATTACCAAGATGAATCAAGAGTATAAAGCTAGGGCAGATCAAAGGCGAAGACATAAAGAATTCCAAGTAGGGGATCTAGTCATGGCACACTTACCAAAAGAAAGATTTCCAACTGGTACTTACAACAAGCTAAAAATGAAGAAATTTGGTCCTTGCAAAATTCTAAAGAAACATGACTCAAGAAATGCATATGAGGTGGATTTCCTAGATGGTATTCACATTTCTCCTATTTTCAACATTGCAGACTTAACAGAGTATCATGATGATGGTGCAGATGAGGAGCTAATGTTAGAGCCATGTCCAATTCCTACTTCTAAGAAGGAGGAGATAGAAGACATTCTAGATCATCATGTGGGTAGGAGTACTAGAAATAGGTAGTATGAAGATTATTTGGTCAAGTGGAAAGGATGGCCGATAGAGGACTCAACTTGGATTTTAGCAACTAAGATTTCCCATTTGGGATTTCTTCTACCATTCATAAAGTGACAGGGTCACTTTTCAATCTACCCTAGGTGTCTAATGTAGGAGCATCTAAAGGTATAAGGGCAATCCTATGTCAACCAAAAAAATATACTTAGACTTAGTTTCTATTTCATGTGTTTTCATTTCTAGATACCCATTTGGGTCAAATAAAGGTTCCAACTCTCATAGTTCCACTATTAGTGTTCTATGATAGAGTATTTGAACACCTTGGGATACATGTAAATGCCAAAAAAATAGGAGTATGTAATTGAGCCATCATTTTGGTAAAAAAGAAGGTGTAAATTGGCTAGATAAATTTAATTGTCATTTAGAGCATTCCAAAAAAAGAATTAGGTCAAAAGGCCCCACAATTTGAAAGTTATCGCAGTTTTTAAACTTTTGGAGACATCTTAAGAATGCGTCAAAGTTAGGTTAGGGGCATTAAATGACCTTGAAAAGGGCCCAAAAATGGGGGATGAGCAAAGCTCCTCCATAGGGTTATAGAGCACTTCGAGAGCTTTCTGAAAATGTAAACAGTTCGTCGATCGGAGCTACGGTTCAAAAGTTATGCCTCTCGAAAGTTCGGTTACCATTTCTAGATTCTTCTAGATTTGTGTCGACTTCTAACGCAGCTTCTAGAGCCTTCTATTTGGTTGGTTGATACCAACTAGCACTTTCTAGAATGTACTCCTAATCCTTAAACCTCTGGGGACTATTTAAGAACATTTCTGGCATTATAAAAGGTACTTTGGAGTGGAGTTTGAGAGGAGGTATTAAAAGGAGAAATTATCTCCAGATTATTACTATTGTAAGCCCTTAGGACATGTTTTTAAGTCTATTTTCTCTGTACTAAATGTAATAGCATATTTACCAACTTAATAAAATTTCCCTTTCGTGTTGTGTCCATTCTGTGCTTGGGTTGTGTCCCCATCTGATGCAGGAGCATCCAGAGGTATAAGGGCAATCCTATGTCAACCAAAAAAATGTACTTAGACTTAGTTTCTATTTCATGTGTTTTCATTTCTAAATACCCATTTGGGTCAAATAAAGGTTCCAACTCTCATAGTTCCACTATCAGTGTTCTAGGATAGAGTATTTGAACACCTTGGGATATGTGTAAATGCCAAAAAAATAGGAGTATGTAATTGAGCCATCATTTTGGTGAACAAGAAGGTGTAAATTGGCTAGATAAATGTAATTTTAATTTAGAGCATTCCAAAAAAAGAATTGGTCAAAAGGCCCCACAGTTTGAAAGTTATCGCAATTTTTTGGTTTCTAGAGACATCTTAAGAATGCTTCAAAGTCAGGTTAGGGGCATTAAATGAACTTGAAAAGGGCTGAAAAATGGGGGATGAGTGAAGCTCCTCCAAAGGGCTATAGAGCACTTTGAGAGCTTTCCAAAAATGTAAACGGTTCGTCAATCGGAGCTATGGTTCAAAAGTTATGCCTTCCAGAAGTTTGGTTACCATTTCTAGATTCTTCTAGATTTGTGTCGACTTCTAACATAGCTTCTAGAGCCTTCTATTTGGTCAATGGATGCCAACTAGCACTTTCTAGAATGTACTCCTAATCCTTAAACCTATGGGGACTATTTAAGAACATTTCTGGCATTGTAAAAGGCAGTTCGAAGTGGAGTTTGAGAGGAGGTACTAAAAGGAGAAATTATCTCCAGATTATTACTATTGTAAGCCCTTAGGACATGTTTTGAAGTCTATTTTCTCTATAGTAAATGTAATAGCATATTTACAAAGTTAATAAAATTTCCCTTTCTTGTTGTGTCCAATCTGTGCTTGGGTTGTGTCCCAATCAGAACGGGTGTTCTATTGTTGGTTTTGCCTTTCGAAGCCATTTTTGCGATCAAGAGGATTGAAGTTGTTTCGTTCATTGTTGTTTCTTGCATTTTTGTTGTTATTGTTCCCATTGAAGTTCCTGTTGTAATGGTGACCAAAATTATTGTTGTAGGGGCCAGTGTTGTTTATTTGGAAGTTGTTATTTTGTCCTTGTGACAATCTAACACATGTTAATTTATTGTTCATTTGTGACATAGTCTTCTTCATTTGACCAACTTTTGAAATAAGGTTATTGTCTTTTTCCATGGGAATTGTGGCCCTCTATTCAAAGAAAGCTATTTTTGGAGCCTCATACCTTGGAAAGATTTTCTAGAGTGGGTGCCTGCTATAATGAAATTGGATTCATAGTTATGAACTGGCTAGGCACTATGGGTACTCCCATGGGGTATGTTGGTATTGTAGTGACTGCTTGCATTGGAAGCATCATCCTTCCTACATTAGGATTGGCTTGCTTTGTGAATGTTATCACTTCTGTAAAGACTTTATCCAATGTGTCAGTATTTGTTCTAGGAAGTCTTCTCAGAAAAATTGCAATGAGATGGTCCATAGTATTCAGATAAATTTGAATAGTGGCTTCAACTGGTGTAGCGTATGGAACCTCTAGCTTGCGATATTCCATATGAAAGTGATAGTAGAAGCATGAAACTATCTCAGCTAGGTCCCTTTTGATTGATATGAATTGTTGATGTATCGTAGCTAGGATGATGAATGTTTTGAATTGTTCCAAGAACAATTTTTTGAAAGTATTCCAATCTCCAATGCATCCAGGTGGAAAATTAACATAACAATTGAAGGCAATTTCCCCCAAAGAGTAGGGCAATAAGAAAAGAACCATATCCTCATTAGCAACCTACTTGTAGTTGCAAATTTCTTTGAATACCTTGACATGATCTTTGGTAATTCATGTTTCACCATAGATGAATCTGGGGCAAAACTTTTTAGGATTCTTAGGGAGGTTATGGAGTGCACCTCTCAAGTTTATTGGTCAGTCCATGGTGTTTCATGAAAAAGGCCATTGGATGGTTTGGAAGACATAATGGTGGTTGTTGTGGAGTATCTATTGGAATATGTGGTGGTCCACTAGGTGGTTGGAGTGGAGGTGCAGTTGAAGAAGATGATGAAAGTTTGAATGGAAGTGGTAGAATTTGGGATGTTCCCTTGTCACTATGTGGTTTGTGAAAGTGGGTAGGCTCAAGAAACTTGTGAAAACTTGGTGTAGACCTTAATGCTCACTAAAATGTGGATTTTGGATCAATATCCTCTAGCTTACAATAATTCTAGAAAAAATGCACCTCTACAAAAGTACACTTTCTCACCTCTCTAAATTTTGTGCACCACAAAGTTTTGTGCACCTACACAACTGCAAAGTTGTGGATCTATGAACTTGCATACCTATAGATCTATGGACCTACATATCTATGAAGCTATAGAGCTGTGGACCTAAATTTCTCAAAAAACTCAAAAAATTTATTGAACTCATGCAAAGTGTAGATTATTGTATAAGTGTAAAATTTTTGAAACTTTGACCATTTTTTCCCCTTTCTTGGAGTCTAAATAGCCCTCCTTCTAGCACCACTTCTATTGGGTGGTTGTTATGCATGAGATCAATGATAGGAATCCATTGTTTAATTCCTCTCTTGAAAAGCTAATCTTTTGGGATCAACTCCAAGGTTTAGTATTTGTCTTGCAATGTACCAAAATCTGCTCAGTTGAAGATAAATGTGATTGTTCACAAGGAGGCCTTTGCTGGTTCTATTATGATCTCAGAATGAATTAAAATCTATTTTTTGTCTCAAAATAACTCACAAAAGGAAAATGTTTTTTGTATTTTCTATTTTTTAATGGATGCAATTCTAACAATGCAACTAAAATGAGGTCTTATTCTAAAAAGGGGTTAGCAAACAAAATAATGAAACTGAAAGTAAATAACATGAAATTGAAATCCTAAATGGATATAAGCTATAGAAAACAACACACTGCAAGTTAAATGTTCGAAGAAATTGATAAGAAACCAATGAAAATAGGAGCATTTCTTCCTAGAATCCATTAATGCAATCATCGGTGAGAAACTTTAACAATCGTATGATATTTCACCTTTCATCAAAATGCAAGGCCATGAAAAGTGCGCTCATGCAAGATGAAAAGCTATGTAGACATAATTCAATGATCTCTTCTCAACATTGATACATTAGTGGAATTCACAAATCTGCAGCAAACACTAGAATTAAAAGATTGCACAACTAGAAATAATGCAATAAACCTTTGGCTCAATCACAATCTCATGAATAAAATTCACAAAAATATGACACATTCAGGCAAGAATCACTACACTCCAAATGCGAGCACAAAAAGCATAATTTTATTGCATAATAATAGTGGCCCTTGTTACATATTACAATGGCTTATTTATAAGAAATCATCTCCTCAATTTGTGTTGAGAGTGAGAGATATCTTCATGCAATAAAATACTTTTAAAACATTAAAAAAAACTAAATATATACAATCTAACAATTAATCTAGTGCTTAAAGGGACTCCATCCATATTTTACTCATTAATTGGATGTATGAGCCTTTTACATGTCAAAAAAAAAAGAAATTATGAGAGAGAAAGTAGGAGGAAGCCTTTAATCAAAGTAGGAGCATTTGGAGGTGCCAAAAATAGAAGTTGGTCTTTCACTAGGTGTGTGTCGAAGTTAAACTATGGTCATAATGCATTTTTGATGCATGGAAAGTGCTATTTTTAGAATAAATAGTTAACTGCTAGTGCACCTCTAAATTATAGACCTACAGACCTATGTACCTATGTACTTGCACACCTATGGAGCTGTAGAGCTGTGGAGTTGTGAACCTCGACAGGGTAAAAAATCTCAAAATTTTACAGTGTCAAAATTGAAATTCAGGCATCTGGGTTTTATTTTTCTTCATCCCAAAGCTATGTTTGGATGTTTATCCTTGGATTTCTATATCATCTTAGCAGTCTTAGCCACATCTAAAAGTTTTAAAGGCTCATACTTGTCTTTTACCTTCTATTTGTAATTATCTACCTCAATCTGGGTGTCAGCAAAATCCTCGAGTTTGGTATCCAATTCTAACAAGGCTTCTTCTATCTTGAAGGCTTGTCAGATGTCCTCATCATCAGTAACCTCCACAAAAATTTCCTAAAATTTTCCACTAGTGTCTCTATAGGTAACAACTTTTCTCATTCTTCATCTTCAAAAATATCCAAGCATGCATCATTGTAGTGTCTCTTTTCTTCCAAAATTTTCTCTCGGGCTTGGTCCTTGAGCCGATGAATCTCCTCATGTAATGTCTCCATTACTTTATTGCTATTTGCTATCTTTTCTATGTAGTCATCAATCATAACTAATTCTTCTCTGGTATATACATCAATCAAAACACAATATCTTTGGCCCTTTATGGCTTGTAAAGTCTACAAATCCTTACTCCAAGCATGTACCTCATCCATGATATTGAAGTCCTGCTTCAAAATTGCTACAATTTTATTCACATTCTCCTGCATAACATGCAATAACTTCAAATTCCATGTGATGATCATAACACCTTTCTCCTCAAAACTTTCTCGCCACTCCTGACTAACCTTCAAAAATGGGTCAAGTTGCACACCTCCCTCTTCTCTAAATATGGTATTCAGAGTTTTCTCAGGGTGCTCAAGATCAAGAGGACCAAAAACTTTGGCTAGATATCCTTTTAGGATCTCAACCTGCCTTTGAAGTGCTTAGCATTCAATCTCATCTTGCTCCATGTGCTTAAGAACCTCTTTGACTCCTGTAATCATTATTTGTCAGGTTGAATCCCATGTTGGCCTTCCCAACATAACATCCTTTAACTCATAATCCTCAAGGCTAAGGCCTTCTATATCTATGCCTTTAGGAGGGAGATTCACTTGTGTAAATAAAACCTAATTCCTTATGATGGTGACAAATGCCAATGGCATTGCCTTGTATGATGGAGACTTAGGTTTATCTAAAATCTTTGCAATATCACAAATATCTTCCTCTAAACCACAAAATTGAGGCTTATTACTCCTCATTATTTCCTTTTGGATCCATCTAGGGTTGCATCCTATCGAGGACTTGGCTCTTGATGATGAAGGGGTGTGTTCTATTATCTCCTTCCCCTTATTGTTCCTACTTGGAGTCTTATCCTGTTGGTAGGGTTCCCCTTCTGTAGCCTCAGTCTCAGTAGACCCTGTAGCCTGAACCTTAGTGTCTTGGGAAAGTGGTTGAGAATATTCCACCATTTGTCCCTCTAACACTTCACTAGTTGCCATTTTTTCTAGTCTCTTCTCTGATGATAACTCCTTCTGAACTTGCTCTTCTTCTTAACTCTGTGGTGGGGGAGTCACAAAGCCCTATTCTACTATTGTAACTCATGGTGGAGATGGAGGAGTAAGATCCAAAATTTGTGTATCTAGCAACATGTGTGTCCAGTCTTTCTATTGAGGTTCACCTATAGGGGTTTCCCTAATGTTATCCCTAATAAATTCCATACCTATAGGCATTAAATCAAAATCTTATATTGAAAAACATCATCGCCCTCTTCACTTTGCTCATCCACCCACTACTATACGTCATCTTTTGAAGAAGAGAGTTATAATGGTTCTTCTTAAGTGGATGGTGGGGTACCTGTGGCACTCTTTCTCCTTTGCAACTTTGTGGCTCTAGCTAGCCAAGCTCTTCCCTATAGGGGCACTTATTCCTCTTCCTCTTTTGATTCTTCTTCTTCCTCATCTTCATCTCCTTCCAGAATGCTTTCAAGAATAGATGGATTAGGAACTAATCTTCTACTAATCCTTTTCCTTTTTTTCATCTAAATCTTAATCTTTTTCTTATGTTTCTTGGAAGTAGAAGGAGAAGCTAGCTCATCTTGTGCAAGAAAAATGGAGACTTGTGGAATCTCTCCCTCTTCTAGTTGCCTAGACACAACAAGAGGCAACTACAATTCATCCTAGACTTGGGTAGCTCCAGTATCTTGGGACCCTTGTGGACTCTATTCCTACTGCTAAGGAGGTGCCTATTCTATCTAAATCCTTTGAGGAGAAGTCATACTTCTTCTTTTTCCCTTTCCTTTCAAGAGGGTGATAATATCCAATCAAGTGATCAAGCTAGTACACTATTTTAGGCTTAATAGGAGACTAAGTTGTGAATGTAGGAATTGTTACTTTCTTTCCTCTACTTCTTTCTGGGTAAGCATGTGCATGGAAGATTATAGTATTAGGAATTGGATTAGGTGGAAAAGGTTTCTTGATCCAATCCTTCATCATTCTGATAACATGCCTTGCTTGATGATTAATATCATTGGCCTCCTCCCTATCAACCTCAACATTCATAATGGGTCTTTCACCAATTTTTTTTACATTGAATAGGGGATTCAATAACTCTTTAGAATCTTGTTGCTTTATCTTCTCTGGGATGTTCAACTAGAGAGCTTCTTTTTCTTAATACAAAGTCATTCTAAAATAGTCCCTAATGCAGACATCGTAGTCATTTGTACCATTCATCCAATGATCTTCAATAGCATCATCATGATGAAAGTCCTTTCCTACTAGACTCTCCACTCTCCCAAAATTATCAAAATTGGGTTGGGGAGAGTTGTATTCTTTAAGGGGATAATTCTCCCACTCCCACTTAAATTATGGAATATCCTACTTTCGCTTCACCTGGTATGGTCCAATGACCAATGGCCATGCCTAGGAAGGCCTCCATTGTCTCATTATCTTCTCATAGGCTGACTCAATTTGCCAAAAAATTGCTAATAGCACTAGTTTGTCACCAGGATATCTTAGGAACTTCTTAGGATTGATGGATGCACTAGCTACGCAAAGATATGTGAACATCTTGAACTAGATGAAGTAAGCTCTAAGAGCTATTATCTATGCTTTAGCTTCATCAGATAACCTCTTCCCATAGTCTCCCTCAATGAATTAAATGATTACAAAGATGAACACATCATTCACGATTTTGTATTATTTTCTCTGTGCTAACAGCTTCTTCTTCACTACCTGAGGGTAGACTATATATGGCCAGGCATTGGGATCTTGCATACTGCCTCTTATGTACAAACTAGGATAGTTTTTCATGCTTTTTGCAAGAAAGTATACCATGTAAGAAGTCATGTAAAACTTCTTCTTGTCCTTTACTATCCTCAACTACTCACAAAAATTCTCACTTAGTGCGGTGGCCCAGTCTAGTGGTATCTACGCCTATCTAATGGTCTGAATGAAGTTGACCATAAAGGTGCTAAGGTGATCCATTGTAGATAAGCCCATGACTCTACTCAAGAGAATGATAGAGTATCCAATGTCTTCCTACATGTATCCTTGAGTCATGTCAACTTTTCTTGTTATTTTTTCTGAGGAGGCTTCTCAATGAGGTACAAGGATTGTATGATGTCAATTGCCTCCTGGTGGTGTTCCCTGTACCATATCTCAACTATTTCATATGAGAGTCTTATGAATTGATCTACTCCCAGAAGATGGAAGACTCTCTCAATGTTATTGGGTCATAGATGCAACACCACCTCTTTGGTGACACTCTTGACAATTCTCTCTTTAGGAACAAAATATTGTGACAAGGCCATGATTAGTTTAGCTAATTGTATTGACACAAGATGTGATGCTACATTCACCAACTTGGAACAGATCAATGCAGATACCAAAGCTTATCTCTATATTGGCTTGTTGCAAATTCTCATGAATTCTCCTAGATCTGTGTGTCCGAGGTTGATATCTTTGATTTTTGCATAATCATCGTGGAATCTCAACTTTGAAGGTACACCTTCAAATTTGAAGACTACAAGTTTGGGAGCTACTCCAAATGTGGATGCCATTTAATCACCTACACATTGTGAAAAAAAAAATTATTAGTCTAAAGATAAATGGTAAAAAAAACTATGAATTGAGAAAAAACATAAAGAAAAAAAAAACACCCAATTTGTGTTTTTTTTTTTTTGGAATTTTATATTTTTATATTTATTTTTTTGTGAATTTTAGAATTTTTATTTCTTAAAAAAAAAAAATTCAAAAAATGTGTGTGGGGTGGATGTGTGTGCATGTCACATGCCACGTGTGAAAGGAAATGTTCCATGAGCATAGGCATGGCCAAGAAAGTGGTGCACAGGTGTTTGATGGGCATGGGCACAAAGCACCACCGTGTGAAGTTTGGTTGGCATGGGCACAAAGTTCCACCACATGAATTTTTATGAGCCCAGGCCCAAAGCATTGTTGCATGATGTTTTATGAGCATGGAGGCAAAGTGCTACTACATAGAGGTTTGTTGGGCACAAGTGCAAAGTGCCACCATGCAAAGGTTTGTTGGGCGTGGGCATGGCCAAGCAAGTGGTGCGTGATGTTTGTGTTGGGTGCAAGCACAAAGTGCCACCGTGCAAAGTTTGTTAGGCATGGGCACAAAGCGCCATCACACAGATCATTACCTGGTGCACGTGATCAAAACCCTCTAAACAAACTTAGAAAAAATGTTGTGTTGAGGCCACGTGGGGGATTTTATAGCCCCCATCATTGGGTGCAGTGTGCGGCATGCACTTCACCTTTGCACACAATTTAAATTATTATAATTATTTTTTTTGAATTTTTTGAATTTTTTTCTTTTTTCAATTTCTTAATTTTTTCGCTTTTTTCAATTTCTTGATTTTTTTTTCTATATATATATATATATATATTTTTAACACTTTTGACTTTTAAAATTTTCTCTTGACTCTCTAACCATGAGTTCAAGAGTTTTGTAAAAAGAAGGGGGTCCCCATTCCTAGTGAGGAATGGGGCATGTGTTGTGAGACCACAACAGTATGATGGATAGGGCTCCAGTTGGGTCATTCTTATAGAAAACCACTGGGATTGGATGGAAATCAGATTGTTTGACCTCATTGGACACTAGTTGGACATCAAATGGTTCCCTCTCCTAAGTTTTCCTAGAGCTAGAAGCCATTTTTGCAATCTAGGGTTTATATGTAAGGAAAAAATGAGATTGCATAGCTTGGTATAGACGTAAATACCTTGAAATTGATGGAATCATGCTAGACTGCTGTTGAAATCTTCTTATACACCGGATTCTTTGCTTTGAACTCTCTCTGCACTCTTTCTCATCTTTGCTCTTCATTCATGATGAATAAAAATGATTTAAAATGTGATAATATACCCTATTTTCTTTGCATTAATGCTAAGTGCTTTTATAGCTATCCACTCAGCTTCTAAAGGATTTTTGCATTACTCAGCTTCCATAGGAGTATTATTTGCTCGACTTCAACTAAAAATTTCTTTTTCACTTGGCTTCCTCTACCAAGTTAGCTCTTACTAATCATTCAAATCCTATTATTTTAACAATCAACTCGGCATGTATTGGACCTTTACTCAGCATCTAATGTCAATTCAACAACACTTGCAAAATCTTGAAAATTTAACTTTGTATCTTTGTTCATGGTGATCTCTTATTTTCAGTTCTTACTTGTCTAGGAACTGATATATGATAAGACTTTGTGAATCAGTCCTTCATGCCTTTTCTTGCTTAGTTTGATGAAGTGTGATCACTTGACCTATTAGGTGAAGTGATCTATTTATTTGATGTGCTACACCCATCTTTCTTCTTCCATGTCTTATTCATTTCTCCTCTGATGTGTTCAACATCCACCTTCTCTTTACCTTTTTTATTCTTTGAGTTGGGTACCTTTGACCTTGTTGGGAAATTCTTATTGATATGACTAGTCTTTAGGCAACTAAAACATGTGGTTTGGCTCAACCAGCTACTATAGTTCCCTCTAAAATGTGTTCTTATGCAATTTTCAGGAATGTGTCCATATTCCTAATAGTAATGATAGCTATACCTTATGTTATAGTCCCAATTATAGTGATGTCCATAGTTATTTTCTCTTGTTGGCTGATTTGGTGTCCACATAGGTTTTGATCAGCACTCAAAAGCTCTATGTCCATACTTCTTGCAATTATAGTAGTGACCTTCAAATATTGGTGTTCTTATAGTCCTAGTCTTGATGTCCTTGCTTTTTGTACTTATGACAATGACTTGCATTCTTAGGCTTGTCATGTTGATGGGAATTCTTGCTCCTACATACATTAGAGGTATGTCTTTTTTTACCAAAAAAATGACAAGTGGGCTTAGTATTCTTACCTTTGTTACTCCTTTCTTCTATAGTCTTGGATTACTCTCCTTGTTTAGTGCTATTGTATCCTAGTCTTGAAGTATCATTGCTTGCCTTTGGTGATTTAAGTAGCTACTCAAAGTACTTGATGGCCTCATTAGGTTTGTTGAAGCTCTTTTCAATCTCCTTTTCTCTTTTTAGGTCATTTTGCATCTTTAGTGTAGAGGTCTCAATGTCCTTGGCATTTAGTTTATGATGTGCATTCATCATCTGACTCAAGGTGTCTAGCTACATGTTTGAAATTCTTACAAGTTCAATTGAATTTTCTTCTAGCTTGTTGGTAGTGTTTCTCTTGTATTCTTCTAGCATAGCCTTGTCTTTAATGGCTCTTTTCTTCTATTTAGTTATTTCACAAAGCATCATGGCTTGTGATTCTTGTTCAAGCTTGAGTGTTCTGATTTCTTCTATTTGAGCTCTATTCTTCTCCATCAGGTCTACTATTGCTACATCAAAATTTTTGAAATCTCCATTTGAAAATAGATTTGAGGTGTCACTCTCCTTTTATTATGTATCATTCTTAGCTATGACAATCTCCCTTCTTCTCTTTAAGGATTTTCTTAGTTCTTCTCTGGCTTCTTCCAAAGCATGTAGGGAAATTGTATATTAATTGCCTGATTCTCTATGATCTTCCCAAGTTTGTAGACTTCCATTTCCAAATCTTTTCTCCAAGTTGTAAGGCTCCTCCTTGTGAGAACTTAGCTCTAATACCAATTATTAGAATTAACAAGTGGGAAGATTTACTTCTGAGAGGGGGTAAATTAGAAGTAACTAGCTATAACCTTTTCAAATCCTTTTAGCTGAAACCATTCACATGCATTTAATTCATCTAATAAACATAAAAGTAAACACATGCATGAAAATGGATAACACACAAATTTGGTAACCCAAAAACTCTCCAAAATGAGAAGGTAAAACTGGGATGGGGATGACACCCACAAAATATCACTATAACAATGTGTAACTATTCAAGGTTACAATGTTTGACCACTTCCAATGGTCTGCCCTATGAAAGGCATGTCTTATTAAAGACTTTACACTCTATTAAAAGTGACCTAGTTAAAGGACTTAACTACCCTACTAAAAGTAGGCCTAGTTAAAGGACTTTTGTACATTCACTTGGAATGCTACCTTGTTAAAGGATTTACAAATGGCTGCTAGGCCAACCTAAGTCCATAGGATTTCCATATCTAATACAATTGCTAGAGAGTATTAGAAAGTCTTTGACCTAATAACTTTGCAATCTTCAATTTCTAATTCCAAATCTTTGTTCTACTCTGTTTGCTCTTATCCTTGCTTGATATGATATGTCACTCTTCGAGGTTCTAATACTCTGTTCTTGATCAACTAGATTCTTCAATGCTGCTCTATTCTTCACTAAGTCTTTTTACCCTTTTGCACTTTGCTATAATTCACCCATACACTTCTTTCTCACATATCCTCTATCTTGAATAATGGGGCTTCATCCTCCTTTTAAAGATTTTGAAGACTT
Source organism: Cupressus sempervirens (assembly GCA_028749045.1). Lineage (NCBI taxonomy): Eukaryota > Viridiplantae > Streptophyta > Pinopsida > Cupressales > Cupressaceae > Cupressus > Cupressus sempervirens. The sequence goes on from CM053787.1 coordinate 518,043,167, forward strand.
GGGGTTAGGTATGAATCTATGATCACTATTAAATCTTTATTTCTTGCTCATTTCTTGCACTTTTCCTATTGGTTTCATGTTGATTGTATAGGTAATGCAAAAGATTCAATCTTATCTTCAAAATACTTCAAGATTCATCCTATGTCAGCTCCAAAAATGGTTTACATTTGAGTTTGTGAAGGTATAAACTCATATGATGATTCTATGTTACTCAACACTTACTAATTGTTGATGCTTGACACATATTAGAAAACTACCTCACTTAGCTCCTATAGTAATTCTATTTCACTTTACATCTATAGTGACTCAGCATATATATTCTTCTCAGCACTTGAACTTCACTTAGCACCTAAAATCCACTTGGCATCTATTGAATTCTTTGGCTCGACACACACTATAGCTTGCCTTCTATATTATACTCAGCATCATCTTGAGAATTGGTTAAGTGTGTTGACACTCAATTGTGAAAACCAATCTGAGACTAACACCTCCCCTTGGGAAGAAATAAAACCATGGGTAAAAATGGGATGCTTCTATTATGTGCAGAAAGAATCCCATAGATAAGTGATGTCTCTAAAATCTTCTCAACTAGATGAAGAACATGTCTCAAAGAACTATTTGTTTGATCAACTGATGAAGAAGGTCTCTACAACTACTAATCATAAGTATCCACAATCACTTCAACTTGTGATGATCGATCATGTAGAGAATGAACAAGAGGGTCGGATGGAGCCCTCATGACAACTAAAGAAGGTGTTGTTGCATCAAGAAGAAGAGGAAAATCATCAATATTGTCCCCCAAATCTATCACTAAAATTGGACATAGAAGACTGGATGTACCTTGTTATGCTAAACTTATCATTGTGGTGATGTATGCATGTGGACTATACTGATGGCATGACATCTCACTACAACTATTGATAGAACCCCACATGTCTGAATCTATTGAACCACTGTCATTAGTGTCACTATTAGTTTCAACAATGCATTAAGTACTCTCCTCAACAAAGAGAATATGAATGTGATCAATGATGTCTCCTCTATCTTCAATGTGAGACACTATGAACAACCTTGCAATATCTGGAAGGAGGTCATCCCATGAAGCCAAAGTAGGAAGACATGATGTTTCCTACTACACTAAATTAGAAGCATCTATGGCTAGAACTAGATCAGTAGAATCAATAGGAGAATTAGGAGGTGAGATTGCATCTGGAGTGACTGGATGTAGAATGTCCTCTAGAAATGGAGGAACACATGGATCTCCATATGCTTCCCAAAGAGCCATCCAAACATCATGAGGAAAACTTGCCATAAGAAGAGGAGCAAAGGATTCCTTACTCATACTATTATACATAAAGCCAAGAAGTTTAGAAAGATATTTAAATGAAGGTGGTATCTTTGAGTAGAGAGAAGGAATCACTTCCTGATGTTCTCTTAGATGATCAAGCATCAAAGCACTCCATTTCTGATAATTCCTTGGTGTCAACTTTGGTCCTATACCAGACTGACATATGTGACAAGACTCCATGAGATCAATATATGTATGTACCCCCCAAAATATAGAAATAATCAATCAACCCCCCCTAATGTATGATTTGGGCACTCTATAGCCACTTGCCAATTTAGGGTCTATTTCTAAAAGTAGTTCTTTTATCCACAAAAGCCTATATTTTGATTGTACATTTGGAAAGTAGACAAAAATAATGCACTTTCAAAAAAAATAGAACCTAATTTGGAGTCTAGATGAGCCCGTACCAAGCATTTTAAGTGGCAAACATTGAGATTTTTGAGTTGTAGAAAAATTCAGGAATAGAGATCTCAAACCACTTGCACCAATGTGTAGATCACAAAATTCTACCCCAAAACAAAAAAATTGCTCACAAAAAGGAGTTCGTATGAGGGAGATATTGTTGTTTGAAAATTGCTGCTATTATTATTTTTCCTGAATTGCCACCGCACCTCCAAAAATGAAATGGCTCTAGATTTTGCCCCAAATGTCTGATTTGGATAAAAAAAAATCTGATTTGGGAATTTTTTGACCTTCTAAATGCGATGAAAATATTAGATTTTCATTGGCAAGCTTCAATCTTCACCTGCAAAAATCTCTCCTATAGGCCTAATGGCCAATTTTTCCTAGAAAAAAATGCATATCCAAAAAATATTATAGAGATGCAGATGAAAAAAATGTAGATCTAAAAATTAAATGTATAGATTTGAAATGATCATACCAATTTTTCAAATTGAGCCTTTGGGTTGTTGGTTTGCAAAAAAAATTTACCTCAATTTTGAGTATTGCCCAACATAGGTGAATTTATAATCAATTCATTGAATCAACACACCAGATGTAGTAGTGAGGTCTTCTTTGGCTCTAGATGCTCCCAATTTCTATGGATTCTGTGAATCTTTAGATCGAAGGTGTTGAAGCAACAATGGTCTTGAACAACTATGTGTAGAGAATCTCCTCAAGCTTTGATACCATGTAAAAAAATTCCTTAGAGAAAAATTTACCCAAGATCAAGGAGCACAAGCACAAGCACACAGTAGACTAGAGAGTATGATCAATATGAAAATGCTTTCCATTATCAAAAGCATGTACATACACACTAGGAGAGCCTGTATATAAAGGCATTTAAGATGCATCTAGAATGTGTCTAGAATATACTAGGAGATAAGCATGACAACTAAGCACATATCCTCCACAATAAGAGGATAAGCATGATGAGGTGTCTAGAATGTTGTAGACGCCATGTGCTCAAATAATGTGCTAACTCCTAAGTGTAGACAACATGTGCATAATTAGAGTGCAAACTCTTGTGTTGTCAAAATGACAACTCACAAGAGCATGCATACTCCTAGGTGAGTAATAAATAAATAATAAAATATGCATTAACCTAAGTAAACTTAAGTAAGTGTAAATAGTAAATACTTATTTACACCAATAGATATAAAGGCTCCATATGTTGGCCCAACAATGGAAGCCAAAGATGTAACCATGCATGTATTAGAATGCTCTCCCTACAAGGATCCCAAGTATCTATTGCTATTGCTGATTTGGGCATCATGCTATATGATCTAGAATATTAAAAAAACTCCTCCCATCTCTCCAAAAAATATAGCATAGGTTCAAGGTCCCTTGGCTCCCATGAATTTGTAATGGCTATTCTCACTACTAGAAGAATAACTCCAGTGAATAGTTGAGAGTAAGGAGTTGAAGAAGAAAATTCTATTTTTGTGTAAATTCCATAATCAAGAGGCTCATTCCCTTGTAGAAACCTTTGCTACAATGACATCACCTCTAAACCATGCAAAGGATGTTGAAGTGGTTCACAACCTTGAAACACTCTTATAAGCAATAAGAAAGTAAATGTAGATACAATACATATATATATATATATATATATATATATATATATATATATATATATAAGTATGTATATATACATATACATATAAGCCCTAACTTAGTTAAATTAGTCTAGTTTTTGATTATCTTGGTTGATTACAAATTCTTGTAGAACTATCATCAGATTAGGTACAATAAAACAAATGATTAGTTGTTCATAGTTAGTAGGATCAAATATAGTTTTCCAAGGTGATAAAATTGCATATGTAGATGCATCACTTGAATGCCAATCATGAAGCACATTCCTCAATTTATAATGAATGGTTGAATATAAAGGTTCCATAGGATGCCCCAAAAATGGAAGCCAAGGATGTAACCATGCATGTATTGGCACACTCTCCCTATGAGGATCCCAAGTATCTACTGCTACCATTAGTTTAGGCATCACTCTATGATCCAAAATGTTATGAGAATTCCTCTCATATCTCTAGAAAATTAAGCATAGGTTCAAGGTTCCTTGGCTCCCTGGAATTTGTAGCAGTTATTCTCACTTTCAGAAGAATAACTTCAGTCAAGAATTGAGTGTAAGGAGTTAAAGAAGCAAGTTATGCTTCTATGTAAATTTTATAATCACGAGGCTCATTCCCTTGTAGAAGCCTTTGCAAGAATGATGTTTCCTCTAAACCATGCAAAGGATGTTGAAGTGGTTTGCAACCCTTAAAAACTCTTATAAAGAAATGGCAAAGAAAAAGTATATGCAATACATATATTACTATTATTTATGTCTATCTATGTATGTATGTGTATGTGTATGTATGCATGCATGCATGTATGTATGTAAGTATGTATGTATGAATGTACATACACACACAAGTCATAACCAAGTTAAATTGGTCTATTTGTTGATTAGTTGGGTTGATTACAAATTCCTATAGATATTTCATTAGATTAGGTACAATAAAAAAAAATTCAATTATTCTTAGCTAGCAGTATCAAATATAGTTTTCCAAGGTGATAAAATTGCATATGCAGATGCATCACTTGAATTCCAGGCATGAATCACATTCCCCAATTTATAACTAATGGTTCAATATAAAGACATCTTTTCCTTCACTCTCATGCCTTAAATTTTGATTATCAAAATACTAAATATCTGCCTCTACCATATCTAAATTCAACTTTACATTGTGTTGTAACTCTGACGTAGGTGTTTAATTATCGATAGCTCTCATTTTAGTATTCATGTTTTTAAAATTGGTCAAACAACCTCACTTGTAGACCTCTCATGTTAGGAACTTCTCTACTATTTGATCATTGATAGCTCCAAATGAGGGTGAAGATCTATAAACATTGGTGGAGATCAGTGGAGATATAGGATTTCATGGAGAGCTTTGAATGTTGGTGGAGAGTGTATATTTGTAATATGCCATATGGAGGACTACATAAAATAAATAGAAAAGAAAAGAAAACACAACATTAATTATTTCCAAATTATTTTGTATAAATTCCATAATCACGAGGCTCATTCCCTTGTGGATTCCTCTATGAAAATGACATTACCTCTAAACCATGCAAAGGATGCAAATGTATGTATGTATGTATAGGGTAAGGCTATGCAACTCGTTCCCACTTTTCATCATGAATGAATCAGATGAAAAGTGGGAAAAAGGTTTTTTGGGTGCTTTAAGTGGAGCGCTAGCTTCCATCAAAGCCAACACATGGCTTTGCTTGAAGCCATGTGGAGAGGACTTTGATGGAAGAGAAGGGCTTTGCTCAAAGCCCTTTCCACCCATGGGTCCACTTGGGTTTTGAGTGAATCCATGGGCTTTCTTTGAAGCCTTTACAACTTCGAGAAAAGCACTTAAGGCTTCCTTCAAAGCCCTAAAAAATCCTAACCATGGTGAATGTTAAACCAATTTACCACTTTAGAATGTCATTGTGATGATGACTGTTTTGGACCAATGGTTGTAGCGAAGTTTGTGACATTTGCAATTAGACATTATTCCAAATTTACATATTCAACCTCCTTTGTGCATTCAATGTACTATTTATGTTCATCTTTGTATTTTCAATGAATTTTTAGTTATTTTGATGAATTATTAGTAGTTTTTTTTAATATTTAGTTAGTTTTATGAATTTATTTATCTTTTTTATGGGTATTTTGTTATTTTTAGCATATAATAATTAATTTTATGTTTATATGTTTTATTTTAGTTTAAATATTAGAAAATATTGTTAAAATTGTAGTTAATGGAAGAAATATTATATGTTTAGTTTATTTAAAATGCTAAGTAGATAAATAGTAAAAATTAAAAAAATGATTAGATTTAGAAAACCAAAAATTATTCTAGATGTAGAAAACCAAAAATATGATTCTAGATGTATAAAGCCAAAAATAGGATTCACCATGTGTAGGAAACCCAAAAAAGGATTCAATGTAGAAAACTAAAAGTATGATCTAAGATGTAGAAAACCAATAATAGTATTGGATGTAGAAAACAAAATATAATTTAAAACTTAGTGATGAATAAAAAATAATAAAAAATTACATTCAATATCTAGAAAAACTCTCTCTCATCACTTTCTCTCTCCTCATACTTTCTCTCTCATCAATTTCTCTCTCCTCACACTTTCTCTCTCATCACACTTTCTCTCTCCTCACACTCTTTCCCTCTTCTTACTTTCTCTCTCATCACTTCTCTCTCATTTCTTTCACTCCCATCAATTTCTCTCTCCTCACACTCTCTCCTCACTCTTTCTCTCTCATTATTTTCTCTCTCCTCACACTTCCTCTCTCCTTGAACTCTCACACACTTTCTCTCTCCCCTTACACTCTCCCTCTTCTTAATTTATCTCCTTGCACTTTCTCTCTCACACAAGTTCTCTATCTCCTCACACTCTCTGACTCTTCTTATTTTCTCTCTCTTCTTGAACTTTCTCTCTCCTCTCACTTCTCTCTCATTAATCTCTCTCTCACAATTTTTCTCTCATCACACTTTCTCTCTCCTCTCACTCTCTCTCTTCTTACTTTCTCTCTCCTCTCACTTCTCTCTCCTTACTTTCTCTCTCATCAATTTCTCTCTCCTCACTCTTTCTCTCTCATCACTTTCTCGAGCTCTCCTCACACTTTCTCTCCTTAAACTCTCTTTCTCACACATATTTTCTCTCTCCTCTCACTTCTTTTTGCTTACTTTCTCTCTCATCACTTTCTATCTCACACTTTCTCAAGCTCTCCTCACACTTTCTCTCCTTGAACTCTCTCACACTTTCTCTCTCCTCACACTTTATCTCTCCTTTCAAATATCTCTCTCCTCTCAATTCTCTCTCCTTGAATTCTCTCATCACTGTCTCTCTCCTCACACTTTCTCTCTCCCCTCACACTT